>OX243898.1:34103628-35378271 GCA_945859665.1 Anorthoa munda
CCGACGGGGGTTAAAAAGGAAAAAAATTATGGGAATATCAAACGCTATCGAAATGTCACTTGATCAGTCCCTTATATTTAAGCATTTCAATCACCGTCGCTTATAGAATTACATGAATGTTTATCTAGCTAGAACCTCAGCTATAATACTCACAACGGATTTTTGTTTCTCTGAATTGGCTGCAAGACTCTGCGCAGTAGCTATTTTTGTGTCAATGTTAAAGGTGAAGATAGCATTGTATAACTGTCTCTTTCACTCCCTTACGTTTGTCGCATCGTCCTAACTCGCTTACTCTATGCAGTATACTCGATGACAAACTATTTCGTGCGCAATGGTTGGCAGAGCCAACTCCAGAGATACAAAGATCCGCTGTGTCCACTATACACTTGTAGGTTACAGTGATTTCAGAAAGTATTTTCTTATAGTCTGTGGATACCGATGCATTTATTTAAATTTTCTTTTAAATTACATGTGTAAATTCTCTCTCCGTCTTTTATTTTTGCCCGACTGAAAGAAAAGGGTTATGTTTTTCGCGTGTATCTTGTATGTATGTATGTTTGTACGTTTGTATGTATGTAATATTCTTTATTGCCTCATATATTTTAAACCGCTAGACCGATTTATATAATTAAGACATCGTTAGATAAGTCTTGACCGCTCATGTGTTCTTAGATAGGTGAAGTTAAAAAAAAACAAACATGGCGGATTTTGGGCGCCATATTGTGCGGGTCCCATTTATTATTTGTTTTATTTTTTTTTCTTCCAATCCCATCGAGTGGGGTATCAAAATGAATGGTGTTAAGAGCTGATTATAAAAATACATACCACGTATATGTTTAAAAGTAATACAAAAAAAAACTAAAAAGTTGAAACTAAATAAAAAAAGTTAATTTAAAAATCAAAAAACCGACTACTTAAGAAGCGAAATATAAAGATGTAAACAAGAAAAAATCATGCTGTGCAGTCGGAGGATCAGGTGGTCAGCCAGTTCGCATGTATTCTCCGACTGAACAGCAGGATTATTTCTTGTTTACAGCTTTTTAGTTCGCTTCTTAGGGTTTTTGATTTTAAATTATCTTTTTTAAACATTATTAGTTTTTGTTTTTATTCCTTGATAAAAATCTAACACGATTTCTGTAGTAAAAAAGTAAAAATCTTTTTAAATGGACAAAAAAGTGCGAAAAGTAATATCGATTGTCAATACAAGTCCAATGAGCCCAAACATGATAGTGCTTTCTTGTCTACTTTCTTGCGAGTTGCTATGGCTACTTTCTGGCTCCATCATGGATTGGTAGCCAATTACGCCAATATTTCTTATTTATTTAACTTGTATTTAGGTACCTACTAAAAATATAGATAAGCTATGTGATGTTTTGGTAGTAAAGTTAAACACGAACTAACGAAACACAAGTTTGGAGATAACACACTGAAAAACATGTAACAAGGAAACATATTTCGCGAAAACAAAAAGATTATATCAACTGCTAAACTGGTAATTTTATCTATAAACATAAAAGTTTCGTAGTCTTAACAAACAATAATTGGTCTATAAAAATTAATACTAAAAAAATAATCACTCATTCTCCGAGTCCTCTGATTCTTCAGAAACCGTAACATCAGGTATACAATCCACTTTTTGGGCATCAGCTCTAAAACTTTCGAACCATCCATGATATTCGTCGGGAATGACTCTTTTTCATAAAGGACAATGGCAGAAGCCCATACATTGTTTTATCTGAGAATAAATTCCTACGACTCTAAATAAAAATATCTGGTTTGATTCGGGGTCATGTTCTGAATTAGTTTGTGCAAGAATTTTTGTTCAAGAATGCCGCGACTAAAAGATATTCAGTCATGAACTTTCGTAGGTTATGTCGGTAATTTTTAATATTGTGTTTGATAGGTAATATTTTCAATGTCGTGGTAGTAAAAGGGCAATACCGCATTAGTATTTCCCTTCCTAGTTATTTCAGTATGAAATGTAAAATATACTCTTTGTAAAGAGTATATTTATTAATTTAAGCGATTTTGTGTGCATTAAAAGGTGATGACGATCAACAACCAAGCTAATTAAAAAAAAAAAACTTGACTATTAATCCTAAAATCCCAAATCTAGACTTTTTTGCCTATGATTAATTGAAATAAAGTAATTCATTTATTTCTACTAAACTACAGTATTCTGTCCTACTTGCAAGGACACCTACACTTAGACATAAACTGTATTGTTAATTCATTTACTCCGTTTTATTATAATAACACATACAATAATTATATACTTACTGCAGTCACTAATTGTCAGTTGGTAGAATAAGTGTAAAATGTTCAACACTAAGCTAATGAGAGTTAACGAAAAAATCAAATAACTTTAATTTATAATGCTTTTATTTATCCGTGGTGAACCAGTTAATGTTATACTTTGAAAAAACATAGTCAATGAATGGAATTTATTTCTTATATAACTCACTTTCAGTTTTCATCAGTGTTATGTAAAAAAATAAATCGGCTTTTTTGGCTTTTGAAATACATATTTCTTTATATGGCTTTATTTATGGTTTTTAATTCTGTAAATATACACTTTCTCGATTTATTTGTTTCTTAATTCAGTCTAATAACTATATAATCGGTTTTTACATTCGATAACTCGGGAACGATAAGTCCTGCGGTTTAGTTGGTGTCTCGGCATCACGGGTGCTTTCAGGACAACACCTATGGCAGCGATTGAGAGATACCTCAATATCCCTCCTCTGCATATGATGGTTGAATTTGAGGCAACGAAGACATTACATCGTCTTGCTGTTGCTGGTCTATGGGATGACCAGTCGCTCCCGCCAGTAGTGTATGATTCAGTGCCCATAAATTACTCCAAAAGCGCAAAAAATCTAGGCGTCACATAGACACTAACCTCTCTTGGTAGGATTATATTGCTGAAGTGAGTAAGACGGTCTTTTACTCTTTTCAGTCCCTTAAACGTCTCCAAAAATTCTTACCATTTCACACTAAGGTTACTTTTGCGCAATCCCTTCTTCTGCCGGTCATAGACTATGCGGACGTCTGTTGTATGGAGCAACGGCTCCTTAATAAACCAGAGCGACTGCAGAACTTGTGCATCCGCTTAATTTTCGGCCGCCGCAAATACGACCATGTATCAGAATTTCGGAACAGATTGAAGTGGCTGCCGATTCGGCGTCGTCGATGTGCCCATATCTTATCCCTTCTCTCTAATATCCTGCACAATCCTAATTCTCCTCATTACCTTCGTAAACGCTTTGAGTACCTCCCGAGAGGTAAACCCTGTCGCACTGCAACTTCTCTTCTCCTTCGCCCTCCACGACACACTTCCAGCCGCTATGATGACTCTTTCTCTGCTACTGCGGTGCGTCTTTGGAACTCTCTCCCACACTTCCTACGCGACAGCCCTCTCTGAAGGTCTTCAAGAGGAAGATTAAGGATTATTTCCTTGCACAATGACATAATATCAGTATGTATATAAAGATATGTATTTATTTAAATATATTTTAATTAATTCGTCATAAGTTTTTTTTAAATTGTACTCTTGATCCTGCCTTCTATAATGTCATCTCTCCCTTGGGTTTGCTGTAAGAGAACTCAAAATTGAGTTAAGCTCGCCTTTGTACATGTACTTTATTATCACACTATATGTTATGTTGTTTTTGATGTACAATAAACAATTAAGAATTAAGAAAAACCAAGTGCACTGTACTCGTAACGGCATGCATGTATCAACGTAAAAGAAGCAAAAGGATTGTGTAACGATTGTAACAGGCGTCATTCTGTAGTTTCTGCCTAAAGACGTGAGTATATCAATGTATCCAAATTTCCGGAGAGGCAGTGGCCCAACAACATTCTGTCCGACTTAGAAACCAAACCACGCTCAATATGCGCACTGGCCACGACTAAATCAAAGAGGCAATTTTATTCCTTAGGTGAGTAGCGGCAATAATGCCACCACCTACGAACTAATGACATGACGTCACACAAATCCTGCATCGCGCAAGCAAAGTTTAGGATTCAACTGTAAGGCCTGCCCGGACCAGATACAACACCCATCTGGTCGGAGGATCCTCGCTTCTCTATGGAGGTTTGTGGTACTTTACACCCTGTTTTATATGCCTCTAAACGTGTTTATTTCAAACCCTACTCTAGGAATTTCTCCTGTATCGTGGGTGCATTTTACAAACATTTCATCACACACACACCCCGATCGAGAACAACGCCAATCATTATATTTATTGCACCTACCAATATTTATCTCTGCATCACCCAAAGTTTGACTGGAAAAAAGCCTTACAAGTGAGTAAAGACTAGAGCATTTACTTGTAACAGAACATCGAGCATTCGCTGTATTTAAATTTAGTCGAACCACACTACTAACATGACGCTTGACGTTTTGTTACAACCTGATTTTAAAAACCAACGAGCGTTTTTTTTTCTTTTAAAGAAGGCTTACAGCCTAACAAACTAATGACATAAAAAAGGTAATATAAAAAAAATGCTAATAACAAGCCTCCACATATAGTTAATAAAAAAAAGAGTCGATAAAAAGAAAGTACATACAAGTTAATATAATTAGAGTAGTAGATAATTAAACTATCCTTGAAAAATGACTGTGCCAACAGCCGTCTCAAGGTCGCCACACTGGTACAAAATAAGTCGACATTAAGGTCCCCAGGAAGCTTATTGAAACTAAGTGCACTTCTTATTTGAAAAACATTCCGCCTATAATTAGTCATTGCGATAGGTACACTTAATATTGGCCGCTGTCGTAATCCCATCAGGTTCGTGCGTAATGACAGATTAGCAACGAGTACAGGACAGTCAATGTGGCCATTTGCTATACCCAAAAGTAGACTCATGTCTCCAATATAACGTCTCATCTCCAGATGAAGGAAGTGGTACCGTTTGCAGCGGTGCTCGTAGTTAACTGAGTACTGCTGAGCCCTATAATCCAGATATTTTCTTTGGACGCCTTCAATACGGGACTTATAAGTCTCATACTGCGGGACAAGTCCAAACCTGAGACGCGTATTCTAAATGGCTGAAAGAACAATACAAGATCTTAACCGGTTTGAGAGATAGTGCCGATAGTAGTGTGTGAATAGCCGTAGTGCGTAGCATAAATCCCAGAGCTTTGGAAGCCTTTGCAACTATGCTATTTACATGTTGAACAAATAGAAGCTTGCCGTCTATAATAACCCCTAAATCTCTTATGCTATTTAACCTGCCAATGAGCTGACCGTTCAGCGTGTAATTATAGTTTATCAAAGAAGTACAACGTGAGAATGTTAGGCGGAAGCATTTAGAGACATTTAATTGGAGTTTGTTACGGGTACAATATGTTTCAAATCTATGCAGGGGGTGTACCCCATTATTGCGAAGTTCATTACCGCGATGTACGTTACAGCGAAAGTTTACTATCGCGACGTACGTTATCGCGAAAGTTCTTTACTGCGATGTACGTTACTGCGAAAGTTTACCATTGCGAAGTACGTTGTCACGAAAGTTCTTCACTGTGATGTACGTTACTGCGAAAGTTTACCATTGCGAAGTACGTTGTCACGAAAGTTCTTAACTCCGATGTACGTTACTGCGAAATTTTACCATTGCGAAGTACGTTGTCGCGAAAGTTCTTTACTGCGATGTACGTTACTGCGAAAGTTTACCATTGCGACGTACGCTGTCGCGAAAGATGAAAAAAAATGTAAAATGAAACCTAACTAGATCGATTTATCTTTCCCGAAAGGCCCTGCATACCCAATTTCATGAAAATCATTGTAGTAAATTCCGAGATTCAGATTTTATATATGTATATACACATATACAAGAATTGCTCGTTTAAAGGTATCATACATAAATAAGACATAAAAATGCAAAGTTTTCTCTCTGCCGGCTACTGTACCCACGTCGTACACTACAAAATTGATAGCAAACACACATAAACACAAAATATTGCTCTTATTTTAGTGAATGGCGCAACTAATTCAATAATGAATACAATACTCCTTATTATAAAATAACTAATATTATGAATTCGCGTCCACAAACTCAAAATCTTCGGGTCCAATGTCAAATCCGTGCTGCTCTACGCGTGTGAAACGTGGAAGGTAACAAAAGACATCAAACGCCAAATCCAGGTCTTTGTCAACCGATGTCATCGTAGCATCCTCGGAATTTCTTGGCCCCAGATTTGTTAGATTAAGTATCTAGTGTGTGATATCCTTAGATAGGCACCTATATGAATTTTGTTTTTGTTGATTTTTAGACTGCAACCTATCTTGGATTGTTCACATTTCTGAAGTAAGCAGGAGGGTGTTTTGCTCATTTCGATCTCTGAAGCGTCTCCAAAAGTTCTTGCAAAGGCAGCTCTTGCTCAGTCTCTTCTTATTCCTCTTCTTGACTATGCTGATGTCTGCATCCTTGATGCGACTGAGGAACTTCTTGATAAGCTCAAGCATTTGCAGAATGGATGTATCGCTTCAATGTACATTTTATTTGCTGTCAGATAACCCAATTATTGGTTCAGCCTTTATACATAAGTTGTCCTTCTGTAATTGTATATGTGCCTACTTAAAATGCCTTTTCCGTTTTGGTAGAGTGTGACTGCACTTTTGACCCTTATAGTACATAAATTTTGTTTATGTTTATTTTACTATTATTATCTTTTGATTCAATTATAATTAAATTTGCTTACAAGTTTTGCTCATTTGTTAGTCATGTCCAACAATATAATATTTCTACTATCACCAGTATCGGTAACCCTTCTAGATGACCTAAATTGCAATAGCGTGTTATCGAAACTGCAATCGTCACAGTAAAGAACTTTCGCGACAGCGTACGTCGCAATGTTAAACTTTCGCAGTAACGTACATCGCAGTAAAGAACTTTCGCGACAACGTACTTCGCAATGTTAAACTTTCGCAGTAACGTACATCGCAGTTAAGAACTTTCGTGACAACGTACTTCGCAATGGTAAACTTTCGCAGTAACGTACATCGCAGTGAAGAACTTTCGTGACAACGTACTTCGCAATGGTAAACTTTCGCAGTAACGTACATCGCAGTAAAGAACTTTCGCGATAACGTACATCGCGATAGTAAACTTTCGCTGTAACGTACATCGCGGTAATGAACTTCGCAATAATGGGGTACACCCCATAAAGTAAAATATACGAATGACGAAAGCATTGTTTGATATCTGCAATGAACAATATTAATAACAGAAAAATGCCCAAAATGGACCCTTGAGGTACGCCTGAAGGGACAGAACTACAACCAGAGATGTAGCCCTGAAGCACAACAGCCTGTGTTCTGCTCTCTATATAGGAGGAGAACCACCGGTACAGGTCACCGTGTATTCCGGCGAGAAACAGCTTCTTCAGCAGCATACAATGATCAATACGGTCGAAACACTTACTATAATCGGTATAAATCACGTCAACCTGTCGCTGTGCCATGCCGCCCGTAATGAACTCTTGTGACAGTGTGAAGTAAGTTAGACGTGGTCGAGCGGTTTCTAACAAAACCGTGCTGTTCCTCACCAAGAATTGTCTTGCAGGCCGCGTAGACGTCGGTATAAACTATGCTAATTTTAGAAAAAAGGCAAATTTTTGATATGGGCCGTTAGTTTTCAATATTAGCCTTATCGCCCTTTTTAAACACGGGAGTGACGAAAGCAGACTTCCAAATCTTCGGCACTTTACCCTCGGAAAGAGAACGCTTGAATAGAATATAAATGGGTTCAACAAGACTATCAGCACAAGCAACTATGAACACAGGGGGTATAAGGTCAGGTCCACCTGATTTACTGAGGTCTAAAGATTTCAGCAGCTTCAGTATACGTGAGCGGTTTATATATGTCAACTGTGCTGACAGACATTTCAGTATTACTATATTGCTCATTAGAAGAACGCTCATCATCAGCCGTTGATTCAGGTTCTGAAAAGGTGGACTGGAAATAGGTAGCAAAGAGGTTGCTAATATCCTGGCCTGGTTTCACGGTAGAACATCTCATTAGGAAACGAGCCAACCCTCTGCTTACTTTTAACGAACGTCCAGAAAGACTTGGGATTTTTTACAATAGAAACCACAATATTTGCCATATAATTGTCATAACAAGTTTTTTCCAGTTCAAAAACTCTGGTACGCAGTAATGAAAACGAGTGATAATCGTTAGGTGTAAAATTTTATCGAGCAAAGGCACGAGCGTGGGTGACGTGGAGTGAGACCAAAAATGGACGCAAGGTACAAAGAAATGTTACAGGTAAATGCCCACTCGCCGTGAGCAGGAACGCAGCATCGAATATTCGTAAGAACGTTACATTACACGAAAATGCTTTATGAAACTGAACATATGACCGTATTGTACCATTCGTGAGAATGTTTCATTACATAGCAATGCTCGCAAAACTGCTCTAGTGTATACTCACCTAAGGCATTCTGTCCTGGAGTTCTGTAAAAGGAAAAGGAATAAAAGTTCTGGAGTGGCGACCGCGAACCAGAAGACGTTGCGTTGGTAGACCGCCCTCTAGGTGGACTGATGACCTGGTGAAGATGAAGGGGATCCGGTTGGATGCGAGACGCATGGGAACGGTCAATGTGGCGGCACTTGCAGGAGCCCTATGTCCAGCAGGGAACGTCTTTCGGCTGAAATGATGATGATGATGCTGGGTACTTTAAAGTATTAAATAAATAAATAAACTATCTGTAGAACATATAGTAATAGAACCGAAGTCATCGAACCTGCGACACGCAGCGCAGTAGCCGATCGTTCAACCAAAGCGAAAACAATGCCGTCACAAACAAAAGTGTCCACTATTTTTGCCAAACTACAGCCATATTTGAAAACAGGACGATTCGCGCTATTCCGAACCGGATCCAATTTCAGGTAATAATGACGGTCCTACAATATGGGAGCATTCCAGTTGTCCGATTCTGTCCGGTATTCGGTAGATTTTTAAATCTATGTCGAATTGAGTTGTGGCCAAGAGTTGCGAATTATAGAGTGAGCGAAAATCTATCAATTAATTTTACTATATCCTACTTCTTACTAATATTTTAAAGCGAAAGTTTGGATATATGTAATGTTTGTTACTCAATCACGCCAGAACTGCTGGATGGATCTCGATGAAATTTGGCACAGAGATAGATCATAGTCTGAAATAGCACATAGGTTTATCCTGGTAATATGTTTCCTCGGTGTTAGAAAAACTCCATTAACGATGTCGACGATCTTAGTAATATTATACATGCGAAACGGCTGAACGGATCTGGATGAAGTTAACAAAAATTAAACATTAGCCTCTAATTATTTATATGTTAAGCTTATAGTCCCTAATTGTATGTAAATAAATAAACGTAACGTTCTTGTTCATAAGTTGCACTTACTTATTTTCTCATAGAGGGTGATAAAAAGTAGAGTATCCATCTCTGGAGCCACAGTATTTTAAGCTCGAGTAACGTACTTACTTTGAATCTCTCGCTGCGTTCAAGACTCTACTTTAGAATCCTTCGCTCCGCTCTGGGTTAAAAAAAACAGTCTAGCCTTTAAAATAGTTGTTTGCTCCCTAGATAAACAATCTACAATTTATTCCGGGAGTATATTTCCTTGGAATCATATTCGATCTTAAGGCACTTGTCCCACCGCCGACGATCAGCGAGCAGTGAGTAGAGCTAGAACCTAGATACGAGAAGCGAGTGTGTAGTTCCGATAGTTTTTTTCGCTCGGCCATGAGCGAGTGTTTCTGTGTGTCGGGCGATTACTCGCACTACTCACGCGAGTGGTCAGCCCTGCTCGCGTTGATTGGTCGGTCTCTCGGCGTTAGTTCTGACTGCAAAGCGAGCATCGCCGAGCGAGTATCGCTGAACGATTATTATCTTTGATAACTCTTGTCGCTGCGATAAACTTATGGTGAGAGAGTACTCGCCGGCAGTGTTAACAGCCAGCGATCAACTATTAAAATATGTGTCTCATTTATTGACACGGGATCTGTTTCTTTTGTTCGTTTCTTTAGCGAGAAAATAGTCGATAGCTAATGTAGTAGTAATAAGCCTAGCTAGGTGAAGCATCTAGCAGAAGCTAGTAATCATAAAAATAAAAATCAATTGCCGCTTGCATGCTTGTTTTTTTGTTGTATTTCATATTTTCAGGACAAGGTTTGGATAAATAAATCTAGGAAACCCACTGAAAATGAAATGAAACGAAAATAAACATAACCAAAACGTAAACGTAATAACGTTAAATCTATTTCCACGGGACTTCATCCTACTTTGTTCGTAGCTCTATAGAAACCGGATGCAATCCACCAAAATCGTTGGAAATTGAAATTTTCCGAATTCCCTTTGACATCCAGCGGATGTGACGTAGCTGAAATAAAATGGCGTTCAGTATAACATTATTTATTTTTATACTCCCTCAGTCGTACGGGTCGATCTTAAAGGTTTAGCTACACTTACCGAGGACGGTCCAAGAGTGGTTGACCATCTATTTAATAAGTTCACCATGCCTCATTGGTCATTCACCATCCCGTTGGAAAAAACTGACACCGGTCTTGCCAAGGGGTGGGGTGTTACTCAGTTATTGGGTTGTGGAGGTCACGCTGCGTGAAAAATACGGGTAATCAGCTGCATTCGGTTAGACTGAATGCTGACCGAATGGACGGTAGAATCAACTATTACATTTTAAATTTAAATTTTTGACGTTCAAAAGTGCCGCTTAATGGCCTAATTGATTATAGAAATTTTGATTTTGATTTTGACCTCAATATTATTGACAAATGGCTAGGTAGATTGGTTGACTTATATCCTATCCTATTGCTTTTTCTGCGAATTTAACAAGCTTTTACTTAACTTGCAATGTATGTATGTAGGTAAGTGTGGTCAAAGGTCAAATTTTGCAACTGAATTTTAAAGTATAAATATTAGTTTAAAGTATAAAATCTTCCACCGATTAACATGAAATTTTGCATACACGTTTAGTTTGAGTGAAAATGCATAGTTAACTAAGTGACCGGTCTGGTTATTATTTGCGCACTGCCTGATATGAGTATCAAATGAAAGGGTTTGCTGAGAAGAATACGAAATAGCTTGTTTTCAAAAAAGACAATTTAATAAATATTTTTATTATTAACTTGCAATGTATGTATGTATCTATGTATGTTCGGGTTAAATCTTGCAACTGGATTTTAAAGCACTAATCTCCAACCGATTAAGATAAAATTTTGCATACACGTTTGGGTTGGATGACAATATACAGTAATCTGTAAAGATTGATTTAAAAAAAACCGGCCAAGTGCGAGTCGGACTCCCGCACGAAGGGTTCCGTACCAATATCGCAAAAAACGGCAAAAAAATCACGTTTGTTGTATGGGCGCTATTCTGTTTTTAGTATTTGTTCTTATAACGGCAACAGAAATACATCATCTGTGAAAATTTCAACTGAGTAGCTATCAAGATTCATGAGATACAGCCTGGTGATAGACAGACAACCAGGCGGATCGCGGAGTCTTAGTAATAGGGTCCCGTTTTTACCGTTTGGATACGAAACCCTAAAAATGGTAATAAATATTATGCACAGCAATGGCGATGGTTGAAATGCCAAAATTTAAGGGACTGATCTCGTGAATGTGACATTTCGTAAGCTTTTGTAATTTTGGAGTATTTGACCATTGTTATCGCTGTTAGAATGTCACTTTGTTTTATTGTTAAAAACCTGGTTGCAGGTAAGTCGAAACCTTGAATCAAAATTCATTTTCATGGCTACAGTGTTCTGTAGTTTTCAAGGAATTAAAGGCCTGCCTGCCTTACTAGTTACGTTGGTATGATAGTAATATTATAATACCAGGTTATTGTCCTACTGCAGGGCAAAGGCCTCTTCTTACACAGAGAAGGCGGATTAGTAGTGATTTCAAAATTGTGACCTATAATAGTCTGGTTTCCTCACGAGGTTTTCCTTGTTAGTGGAAGCAAAAAATTAAATAAAATAAGATACACTTTGAATTAAATTTAATTTACAAATATATATGTTAAATAAAACAACTCGAAATTAAAACAACAATAAAGAAAAATACAAAACAGTCATTATATTCAGTAGTAGACAGAGAGATCCACAATTGACTGACTTATTGAGTTACAAAATAAGAAATTTCAAAATTGCAAATGTTGTACAGAATATACGAGGCCTGTTTTAGATGAATTCCTACAGGCAATAATGTTGCTTTATACATTGCATACACCATTATCTGTCAGCTGGCAATCGCATTGAGCTATAATCTGATCGGCCATTTTCTCTGCCAATGCTATAACAGCAGCATTAATGGCGCCATGCATATGGTTAGGAAACACACTCGCGTCAATAACACGGAGATTATTAAACCCTATTACTTTCAAATCACCATCTACAACTGTCCCCATGGGACACGTGCCACTGTATAGGAAAGGAGAGATGGTTCTATGTAAAATTGAGGCGATGATAGCTCAGTGGTAGTGACGTCGGATACCGAGACGAAGGTCGCGGGTTCGAATCCTACAATGAGCTTGAGCTTTCGGTGAAGGAAAACATCGTGAGGAAACCATAGCACGGTGGTAGGGTACTTTGTAGTACCCGCCTGGCTGGCAACCACCCTCAAGTTGAAAATCTGTCGCCAAGCACCTTCCGGTGTGTTCCGACAGCAGCACTTGAGAGCCAGTTCCCTTCTAGGCTTTGTCTGCTTACCACCATCGGCCACATCATCACTGACCACGGTGAGATTGTGGTCAAACACAGGCCTATACATAGTAAAAAAAAAAAAAAAAAAAAAATGTAGCATCTCCAAAATTCAGTACCACCGTATTCATATTCAGCACATTCTTCTAAATCAACGCCAACCAACTCAGCGCCCAAGGCGGTCATAGTGGGTGACTCCAGATATGAAAGGAAGTCTTTAATACTCTTTATAAAGTTATCCAAATCTTCGGTTTTATTGTAGAATCCAGTTTCAATAACTGGATTGCCTGTAGTATTCGACCGGACAGTGCCAGTTGATTTTGCTTCTAAATTAACCAAAACACTATATATTGCATCTCTGGATACAATCTGCTTTTGCCAGTCGAGGCAAATGTCAACAGTATACCCGTACACCAAGGTACAAGCTAATAATAAGAATGGTGTGTCATGGGGAAGAATCAAATTGTAGTTTTGATAATTTGGAATATTGCAAGATTTGTTCCAGGCTCCTGAACCGAGAATAACTGGGAACGGCAGTTTCGTAGGCACTAATGCTGGTGTAAGATCTACTACATTCAAAGGAATTAAATGCTTTCTGGTCTTAGCAACTAGGACAACTGCGCTTGGCATTATCAAATTATCGCCAACAGGAAGATCAGCTATCACTTCTATTGCAAATGATTCAAGATGTTCTTTAGGACCAATGCCAGATAGCTGTAATATCTGAGGTGTATTAAAGGCACCAGCACTTAATATTACCTCCTTGTTTGCCTTTAATATGTAAGTTTTACCATCGTGTACTGCTTCTACGCCAACAGCAGTCTTATCTTCAAATAAGATTTTCTTTACTCTAGTTTCTGTAGATACGTGTAAATTAGACAAATCTTTTGTAGCATGAAAGTAAGAATAGGAAGTCGATTGCCGTATTCCTCCAGTTTTATTCTCATGATCTCTAGCTATGGTATATTGTGGTTGTGTATAGCCGGTATTGGTTTCACTATTTAAATCTTCCTCTTCTTGATTGCCAGCTTCGGCTTGAGCTTTCAAATAATCAATTACTGTCTCATCGTCACTAACTAGTCTCGATATACCTATGGGTCCTACAGTACCGTGGTATTCACCATATTTTTCAACTATTTCCTCATCTTTCATATCTTCACTTTTTTTAAAGTATGGCAGAAGATTTTTGTATGTCCATGTGTTGTCTCCTGTGACTTCTGCCCAAGTATTGTAGTCTTTGGGGGGACCGCGTGTATATAGAAGGTGATTCAAAACACTGCTGCCTCCGAGAACCTTTCCCGCTGTTAATCTTGTTCTGTTTCCTTGGGCACTAGCTGCGTAGGGATTATCAGTTGATTGGTAGTTATAATCAATGGATGTTTGCGGCAAGGCAAAAAACAACCCCGGTGCCTGGAAAAAAATAACAATTTAAAGTTGAATTGGGCTTTCCAATTTTTTTTATTGTTGTGCTTTTAAACTGTGGACTCTGGTCTAAAATAAATGTATTATCTATATATATACTTAATATTATAAACAGGAACGATTTTGTTTGTTTGTTTGTACCGAATAGGCTCCGAAACTACTTACTGAATTAAAAAAATATTTCACCAATTGAATGCTACATTATTCCTGAGTGACATAAGCTATTTTTTATCCCGAAAACGGGTCCTGTGGGGTGGTCTACGGTAGCGAAACCGCGGGGAACAGTTAGTTATATCTAAAAATATTTCTCAAAATAACAGAGTTTATTATTACACACAAGATTTTTGAGTTAGACATGGTGCTTCTTTTAGTGTCACCTTGGCTTGTTTTTTATTTAAACCGCCCTTTAAACTGATAAGTAGCGAGAGAAAGTAACATTCAGTGAATGCGGTTATCGAAGTACCAAATCGTATAGGATTGACATAGCAATCCCAAAAATTTAGACTTTTTGGCATTCATTAACATAACATGACGCCTGTATTCTACACATTTTACCAGTTATGTTTAATCCAATGTGATAGGAGGCCGAGACTTTTTCTTGACAATGCCAGACTCTGGCCTGCTATGAGAAGTTTCTGATGGAAAAACCCAATAACACTGCCCGACTTGAAAATCAAATCCTGGACGTTATGCTCTTGCAAACACTAGACCACCGAGACATTCATTAACATTGATAGAATTTCACTAGGTCCTTTAGTAAACATGTATCAAACTTACCATTGAAACTACATTTGGAATACCACCGGCTTCTAGTACAAGTACACTGCAGTTATGCTCCGCCAGTCTGCTGGCAATCACACATCCTGCTGTACCCCCTCCGACTATGATGTAGTCAAAACATGAGTTATCTGAAATATGACAATTTAGGTTATATTAGGCGTGCCGTTTCAAATAACCCAGAAGAATAGAATAGAATAGGTACTCTTTATTATGTACACCATATAAGACCGAGACAATGGGACTTTCTGAGATACTGTGCGACTTGTGAGAGCTGAGGCCGTGGTGCGAGTTTTCAACCTATTCGATCGTGGATCACAGTTAAACACCAGTGGACTTAGACAGTCGCCCTGAAACATCCCACGCTCAATCCTTATATGTTCACTGTTTTTCTGAATCTGTCAATATCCTGTATAGCGAAGGACCGTCCTCCACTTCCTCATAGACGACATCAGGAAGGCACGTAGACTGCATCAATTTTATACAACTCTAGCACTCTCATGAGCCATGTATGTGGCACTGAGTCAAACGCCTTCTAATAGTCTATACTGGATTAAAGCAGTCGCGGTCTACTCATTTTCTTTCAGCCATTGTGGGAGCCTTATTATAGTCTATACTGGATTTAAGCAGTAGCGGTCTACTCATTTTCCAAATCCGTTCAGCTATTGTGGATTGAGTGATTAACAAAAATCTCAACATTCAAATATTTCACATTTACAATACTCTTAATTACAAATTATTAAAATATAGAAATCAAAATCTGAATGCATACGTACTCGTTAACTGCGATTGAGGTGGAAAGATGGTGCCATCAATTGAAAATGTAGCCAACGCTAGAGTGACTAGCGAGTCTATGTCGATCGTCATTGTCACTGAAACAAAAATTAGGCACAGGTATACACACATAACGTTATATGCCCACTTAATAGGAGGAACATTTATTGTCATCAACCGGGCATGAATCCAAACTCCGGGTTACAGCAGAGAAATAAAAAATACAGACGGGAATAGCACATTGCCCACATGGTAATCGAAGCCAGGACTTTATGTTTAGCGTAGTAGTAGTGTTTATGATCACTTGAACAACGTAGCAGGTAGGTATTGTAAGGGACGTAGCCAGAGCGCTACGTAATGAAAGGCAAATCAATTTATCTGATATCTGTTATATTTATATTAATTCAACAATGTGCCTGCCCTTGGGCGGCTTCTATCGAATTGACAATCAAAGTTAAAAAAAACATATTCTAAATATGACAAGTGTTCCTAACTCAATTACCTTGCAAAACTATGTATATCATGCCAGCCTTATTATATGTAAGGAGTATGCCTTTTAAAGCAGAGTCCTCACATGAGCTACGCCCCTACGAATAGTCGCGCAGAATCATATGAGGTGCTACTATTCTAAGTTTTGAAAGGTAACATCAATCCTACCTTATCCTAACCCGAACATTTACCTAACGGAGGAATCAATTTTCAATTGAGGTACGGCCCTTAAAAGGGGTAGGCTTAAGTCGTGACAAACGAATTACCGAATATGAACTTTAATTTCAATTTATGTGCATGTAACTGCACTGACAAATTAACGCCGTCATGCTTGAACCTCCTTGAACAAAAACTCCGAAAAAAGTATCAAGGCGTCCTCCCGACACAAACAGTAATGATGCGTCAACTCACATCGACCCGGATGGGGTTTAAATTTCAAAAATTCAGACATTATACAATTTTTCGATCTCGTGCATTTATCAGGCCAGAGAAGGAAAGGCTGGATCGCATCGAATTTCAAATCCTATTCATAGAACTTGCACCAGGGTTTAAATTTATAAATGCATTTACTTTTTAATTAAACAACAGCCACTAACTGGACCAATGATGTCAACTCGACATCCTTTGCAAAGGCTATGCCCCGTTAGCAAAGTCGGTATCAGTTATAACTATTACCTTATTAAACCTACTGGGTTTATACTAATACCCTGGTTTTAGCCTATGCCTTAATTCGCATAACAAATTAACATTTTCTTCGATGCGTAGCCAACGTTGCCAGCCTCTTCTTCGCCCAGCAGCTTACAACTCATCAGCACATCAGAACATGCAAAAGATAACATTCGTCAATATCGATACTATTTTAAAAAGGTCGACATTAAAACTATCGATACATTTTTTCTACTTCCCCATCCCTACTAACTTCAATGTGTCATATTGACAGTTGACATTCCTATTTATTTTTAAATTTGTTAACGGGCCTTTTCCTAAATAATAATAAAGGGGACCTAAGACACTAAATAACCTTAACCTAATAACATACTTCTAATCTAGGCCTAACTCTCCTATTCACATTTTTTATTTATATGTATAACTAGCCTAACTAGCTTATGTTTCCAATTTTTCTAACTGTCTGGAATGGATCTTAATTCTCTATTGTTTACCTATTCTTATCTATGGTCTGGCCTATCTAATCTGTGGCTAAGACGACTCAAAGAGTATAAATCTATTTTTGATGTGATGAACACTGTGCTTTATTGTGTTGTTTATAGCACGTGTCGTACCTATTCTTATAATGAGCACTATGCTTTACTTTTGACAAGGTTTTGACACTGTGCTTTTTTGTGTTATCTGTGGCACTATGTGTCATACCATCGCTTAAAATGACATCTATGCTTTCATAGCAATTCTTTGTCATATGGACTTAAGACTTTTTATTAATATTTGACTGTTTCAGACTTAGTCCTTATGGTTTTGTATTTGGACTTTGTCTGCGATTTCATTAGCTAATTTGTAAAGAAAGACAAGACAGAACATTATTTAATTTCATCAAAACATATACAGATAAATCATTCAAATAATTGCATTAAGTTTCTTTCGATGCCCAGCGCGCATCGCAAATTCCATCTAGGTTGGATCGTATTCATTTGCACGACATGAAAAGAATACATTGGTTAATAAAACACAAAATATAAGACATATCACAAGAATCACATCAATAATAAATTATTTACAACTCTATTTATCCCTAATCTTCTTTCTATAAAATTTCCAAAACTTGCATTTTAAGAGATTGAATTGTTTAATGTGATCACAATGCAGATATCCTAACACTAAGTTACATCTAAGGCAGACATGAATCGATTTTGTCTTAGCAACAATCATAGTAATATTCTCTCTACCAAACCTAGCTCCCCAAGAAGTTTTATTACAAATGATTTTGTATTTAATTCGGCTCATAACCTTTTTATTGACCGCCTTATTTGAATTTTTGTTGGCGCAGTAAGAAACCTTATTAAAGACTCCTTTAAATTTCTTACGGATCTCTTTCGGTTTAATTTGGGAAAAACTTTTCTTAATGGCTGTCAATTTCTTTCTTTTCAAAATGACTTTTATAAAATTTTGTTTTATGTCAGATTGAATTATTTCGATATTATTTTGCTCAAAATCAATGGGATTCAGTATGTTTACATCAACATTGCTTTGGCAATCAGATGGAACCCCAACTTGTTGCTCTGACGGAATCTGAACGTGGTGCTCTGTAAGATTAACGGAATTATTGGAGTCAATTGGACTGGACCGACACATTACTATACCCTCGTCCACGCTCTCGCTGCTGGATAGGAGGTCCAACTCGTCGTCAGCCGGGCCGTCCGCACGCTCGTCCTGAAACACCGACTCCACCTCCAACTTGACATCAACCGGGCTGTCATCTCTGCTGGTCTGGTCAACATCGCCCTCGAACATGCAGCTCTCTCCATCGGTGTGATCGCCATCGCCATCAGTTTCGTAGCCTTCTCCGTCAATTTGGTCAACGCTTTTCTCACTGCACTGAATATTGTTTTGTGTTTGTTCGTCCTTAATCACAATACTAGAAAATAAATGTGCATTAACATCCTCACACAATACACCAGGTTGTTTTTTATCGGCTTTTATTTCAATGTTTATTATGCGCTGTTCGCAATAACGACATCTCCGGTGAAATTTTAAGAATTCACTCCTCAAGCAATCGCATAATACTGCAAAGTCCATGTCATATTTAAAAATCATACGATAATAGTAATACGCTGCTCCGTGTAAGAACCCTCCTAAGATCAGGCTATAGTCGCTCTTACTCCATTCATTTATTTCGGCCACGGACTTGAATGCCGTTAGCAGTATCCGTCCGTGCCTGAATAATAATTATTCATCGTGCTTGCTTTATGCTAAATTACACCAAATAACAAAACCACTTAGCTTTACTCCAACTTCTTATATTTCCATTCGCTTATGGGAGGGAATGAGAGGTAACAGCCCTCTTCAGTTATTACTTATCTCGCCTCATGTACGCCAATAGGACTTCCCGTGCACTGTATCGCCATGCACACGCGATCTATACCGTCTTTAAACACTTTCTTCGTTATTTCTGCTTATACGTATACTGTACGCCGTATACACGCGAACTATATAATTTATATATTCATTATTTACTTTTCATCGGGACTTTACCGTACCCGGCGCAATTCACCAAATGTAAGGGACGTAGCCAGAGCGCTACGTAATGAAAGGCAAATCAATTTATCTGATATCTGTTATATTTATATTAATTCAACAATGTGCCTGCCCTTGGGCGGCTTCTATCGAATTGACAATCAAAGTTAAAAAAAACATATTCTAAATATGACAAGTGTTCCTAACTCAATTACCTTGCAAAACTATGTATATCATGCCAGCCTTATTATATGTAAGGAGTATGCCTTTTAAAGCAGAGTCCTCACAGTATATAGCAAAAAATACTACTCGTAATAAAGCTGAGGTTGAGATGAATAATAAATTAGTAGTTAATCAGCTTGTGCAAAAGCATATGAATATAAATGTTGTTTGATGATGACGAAGACGAAGGCCAAAAAATATGGATGGATTGTGTGAGGAATAACATGAAATAAAGGGGAATTAATGAAAGCGTGACGGTAGACAAGGGAGAACGGCAGAAGAAAACGTATTACACTAACCTAAGACATATATAGATTGATAAATCATTTGTCATCATGGGAAAAGATCAGGAAGATATCGACTTAGTATGTGCTTTAGCATATAAAATGTTTATGTAGTTAGAAAGTTGCGAGACAGCGACAAATATACTAAGATCAAAAAACAAAGACAAAAATGAAATGTTATTCGAATTGTATGAAACGGAATGATAAATGGCTAAAAAGGGTATTTAGATTACGGCTACTAGAGAAATGTGGAAGAAGACACTAAATATGCTGAGATAAGGATTGTAATGGTTAAAAAAGGAGTGACTACTGAGATGGAACGGAACGGACCAAGAGGCCCTCATTGGCCTTGAGGCACTGGTCGAGTCAAAGCTCCAGAGCCTTGAACATCATCGCCCAGCTTGCCAGTTTTTAACCGACTTACCAAAAAGGAGGAGGTTCTATGTTCGACATTATGTTAGTTTATTTTTTTTGTGTATGTTCACGCATATCTCCGTCAATTTTGGACCGATTTTGAAAATTCTTTTTTTTGTTTGAAGAAGTATGTTTTGAAATTGGTCCCATTTTAATTTGGTGAAGATCTGATGAAGAACTTCGGAGATATACAACAGAACTCTTCAATAAATAATGGCAAATCTCTCGGGCTTGCTGAAATCGCATGCCTGTTTATTGTTTATACCATTTCATAACATAACATCAGGCCAGTACGCTCTAAAGGGGTACGCAGATTTCATCATCATCATGTCATTTCACCGGTTATGTTCAGTTTCATGATATTCGGGTAATCTATTCTGGCATTATTGCCTATTAGGTAGGTACAACTAAAAAGTGAAAAATAAAAAACATTTTTACAAAAAAATACTACCGACTTCCAAACTACAAAGTAAAAAACTTTATTTTTGGAAGTCGGTGTCCATAACGCTATTAATTGTACCTACGAAAGACACCGACTTCCAAAAATAAAGTTATTTTTCACTTTGTAGTTTGGAAGTCGGTAGTATTTTTTTGTAAAAAAAGTTTTTTATTATCGTTTGCATTTCGGGTAGTGTGCGATGGAATTACATGATCTAATTCAGCCAAGCCCGTTTAAACATCGGACTACAAGACGTATGCCCTTGCGCTATCTGTACCTGGTGGACATCTAGACTCATACGCACTAAACTTTTTAGAAATACTTTCATTAAGTGTTTGTGTTGCCCATAGCTACAACCTCGGGATCTTTAAGTCAAGAGTAAGGTTAGTCCTAGGCAAGCGTGTTACATGGTCGACCACAACTTTGCTTACCATCAGTTGAGATAGTGGTCAAGCGCGAGCCTATTAATAATAAAAAAGAACACTGCTGACGAAAAAAACATGTTGCGCCGACAACAAACAAGAAGAAATATGGGCAGGATGACAACGACAGTGAGACAGTTGCCACTTGTTAAATACCTAGTGGTCGAACCCAACACAATGAGGGCTAACGTTTTATTGCTCACCAGTTGGCGCCACTGTTGACTAAGGTACATTTTACATTTAGCTGTTAAACGTTGTTATAATGCGCACGGAAGCAAAGTTAGAATTTCATTTCTAATGGCGTAAAAGTGCGATTAAATATAAAATCGGGTATTTTATGTTTTCACTTTTGCGCTGACCTTTCTTTCGAAAACAGTAGAATAACATTTGCCGAACCTTAAATTTCTATTAAAACTGTGGTTGGTAAATCCCGTACCTAGTTTTAATCGGTAATATTTGGAAAAAAAACACAAAAATAAAAAGTGGTATATAAACTCGCACTAAAAGCCAAAAAACTATGACATTTTTCATTTTGAAGACCTCAGTCTACACCGAGAGGAAAATTTAAACCGCCTAGACCGACCATGATTATTAAAATATAATTAACGGAAAAAGAGAAAAAATAAGATCTTACCTGAGCTTTATTTATCTTTTGATATTAAAATTACAAATATAACAAGTTATAGAGACCACCTTTGGATTTACCAAAAAGTATATTCTTCCTTCCCACTGCTAAATGATACGGCAAGGCAAAACATCGATATATATACCAATGTATCACTTAAATAAATCGGCAATTTACTAATAATTTGCATGTGAAATTAGAACAGAGAGTAAATACAGAACATGTTTTGTTACCAACTTCTTAATTAAGGCCGAAGTTTGACTGTTTACACAAATATATTATAATATAATATATATTATTATACTAGCTAAGAAGATATAAAGTTTAATGATGTTTAACGCAAGCTATTTTTATATTTCAGTCAACAGAAAAAGCCTATCACACTAAGCATCATTTTTTAAAGCACGAATTAGAAAAAAAATATAGAGTATCACAAAATTATTTTTTAGCTTATGTCTCCTACTCATAAACTCTAGACTTGCTAAATTTCAGGACAGTAGAACAAAAAGACATCCGGTCTTTCATACAAACATGTGAGAGCTTTTAAACCACCTTAATCCGGCCCTGTCGCAAAATCTGTTCTTACCGGACGTTTACTAACTATGAACTATATATGCCAAATATCAAGATAGTAGTTAAAAAAATGAAGCACTTTCATATAAACTTGCGAGAGCCCTTAGACCTCCTTTCTCCGGCCCTGTCGCAAAATCCGTTCTTAGCTGACATCTACTAACTATAAACTACTTTCATGACAAATTTCAGGTTTGTAGCACAAAAAATGAAGGACTTTCATACAAACTTGCGCGAGCCCTTAGACCCCTAAGTCCGGCCGTAGCAAACTCCGTTCTTAGCGGGCTTTTATAACTATAAACTACCTCCATGCCAAATTTCAAGATTATGGTTCAAATAATGAAGCACTTTCATATAAACTTGCGCGAGCCCTTAGACCCCCGAAGTCCGGCCCTGTCGAAAAATCCGTTCTTAGCAGATGTCTACTATCTATAATCTACCTCCCTGCCAAATTTTAAGTGAGTAACTCAGAAAATGAAGGACTTTCATATAAACTTGCGAGAGACCCCATAAATCCGGCCCTGTTGCAAATCCATTCTGAGCGTCGTCTACTAACTATAAACTATCTCCCTGCCCTTTAAGTTTGTAGTTAAAAAAATTAAGGATTTTCATATAAACTTGCGAGAGCCCTTAGACCCCCTAAATCCGGCTCTGTCGCAAAATCCGTTCTTAGTGGACGTCTAATATCTATAAACTACACCCCTGCCAAATTTTAAGTTAGTAGGTCAAAAAATTAAGGACTTTCATACTAACTTGCGAGAGCCCTTAGACCCCCTAAATCCAGTCCTGTCGCAAAATCCATTCATAGCGGAAATCTACTAACTATAAACTACCTCCCTGCCAAATTTTAAATACGTAGTTCAAAAAATGAAGGGCTTTCATACAAACTTGCGAGAGCCTTTAGACCCCCTAAATCCGGCCCTCTCGCAAAATCCGTTCTTAGTGGACGTCTACTATCTATAAACTACATCCCTGCCCATATTTTACGTTAGAAGCTCAAAAAATTAAGGACTTTCATACTAACTTGCGATACCCCTTAGACCCCTTAAATCTGGCCCAGTCGAAAAATCCGTTCTTAGCGGACGTCTACTAACTATAAACTACCTCCCTGCCAAATTTCATCTTTATACGTCAAGCAGTTTTCGATATTTCGTGATAGGTGAATGAGTGACCACCTTTCGCTTTTATATAGATATAAATAAGATTCTTCAAAAAAACTTTAACACCCCCTAAATCGAATTTTGGGCGTAGGTTCGAAAAACTTATAATGACAACCTTTATTGTTTACTTAGGTTGATATTTGTGTCAAGTTTATTAACCAAAGAAGTAAGATTCTTCAAAAAAATTAATCGACTCTTGGGGGTATTTTTGAAAAACTAATAATTGCAACCTTTTTTTGCTTACTTAGTTGGGTATTTATGCCAAGTTTCAAGTTTATTATCCTAATATTAAGATTTTTCAAAAAATCTTTAACACCCCCTAAATCGTCTTTTGGGGGTAGTTTCGAAAAACTAATAATAACAACCTTTATTATTTATTTATTTTAGTATTTGTGTAATGTTTCTAGTTTAGTTACCCATGAAATAAGATTCTGCCATACAAATTTCAACACCCCCTAAATCGACTTGAGGGGGTAGTTTCAAAAAACTAATAATGTCAATCTTTATCATGTACTTAGATTACTATTTGTGCCAAGTTTCAAAAATATTAGCCGAAGGAATTAGATTTTTCATACAAACTTTGCCCCCCTTTTTAGCCCCCTTAGGGGTAAAATTTCGGAAAATCCCTTCTTATCGGATGCCTACATCATACAAAGAATACACCTTTCAAGTTTCAGGTCTCTACGTTCAGCGGTTTGGGCTGTGCGTTGATCCGTCAGTCAGTCATTCAGGACAAAGCATTTTATATATATAGTTGACTAACAATATCAGGACCATGGGAGCCCGGTCCTGTAAAAGGCGTCTTTTTTTTTTTTCTAATATTAGTTTGTAAATAATGTATGCAATTAAATTAATTCTTGGCTATGGGTTTGGTAGGTTTAGTGGATCGATTGCCTAAAACTATATGAGAACGATTGGCCTCTGCCTGACCACTGTTGAACTACACGGCTATGAAATGGCAGGGGATGACTTGCACACTCAATTAATGGGACCCCATAAACGGTCGCTATAGTGATGTTGAATGGCGAGTCACTCACCTTCGGTTTGCCGACGACATAGTGGTCATGGCTGAGACCATGGAGAGCCTCAGTACAATGCTCGATGACCTCAGTAGAGCTTCCGAAAGAGTGGGTCTGAAAATGAATATGGACAAAATCAAGGTGATGTTGAATGTCCACGTTACACCCACTCCTATCAACGTTGGAGACTCTACACTCGAAGTTGTGGACGACTATGTCTACGTGGGACAAACGATCTAGTTAGGTAGGGACAACTTCGAGAAAGAGGTCAACCGTCGAATCCGACTCGGCTGGGCAGCGTTCGGGAAGTTGCGCGGTGTCTTCTCGTCCAACTTACCACAGTGTCTCAAGACGAAAGTCTATGACCAGTGTGTATTGCCAGTGATAACATATGGCTCTGAGACGTGGTCGCTTACAATGGGCCTCATCAGGAAGCTTACAGTCACTCAAAGGGCAATGGAGAGGGCTATGCTCGGAGTTTCCTTGCGTGATCAAATCAAAAATGTAGAGATCCGTAACAGAACCAGGGTTACCGACATAGCCTGAAGGATTGCCAAACTTAAGTGGCAGTGGGCAGGGCACATTGCTCGCAGAACGGATGGCTGATGGGGCAGAAAGGTTCAGGAGTGGCGACCGCAAACCGGCAGACGTTGCGTTGGAAGGCCTCCCACCAGATGGACCGATGACCTGGTGAAGGATGCGGTGATCCGCTGGTTGCAAGACGCATGGGACCGGTCAATGTGACGACGCTTGGGGGAGGCCTATGTCCGGCAGTAGACGTCTTTCGGCTGATATGATGATAATGATAGTGATGTTGCGCAAAGGGGCAACATATCCGGAGGTGCTTGAGGAGTAGAGAGATATACCACCATCACCACAAATCTGCCCTGCGGATTTTATCTCTCTTAGTCTGGCCCCTCAAAAAATCCACTGCTAAACATAGGCTTCGGCAACAAGTGTCGCCACATCGACCGTAATTTATTTTTTGTTACTATTTTTATTGCCCAAAGATTCATCAAATTATCAACTCAGCTTACAGCAGTCCACAGGTGGACATAGATCACTCACAAGTTGGGCCATAATACGTGAATCTTTTCAGTGAGCAGGGCAGTGGACTAGTGGTAACGGTACAGACCAGAACGTGGAGGTATGCGAAACAGTTTGGAAAGCTCCGCAAACTTCAATTGGAAAGGGAGGATCTCCGACTAGACGGGTGTTGTGTCTGGTCCCGGCAACTGCCCAATGGAGAAAAAATATACTGACTTGCCAAAAACTCTTGCGTGAAGCAGGATTGCCTGCTGAGTTACGGAACCCTAGAAATTCTGCGACTAAAGATGGCCTCTTGAATGTATTGTAACAACTGTAATAATATCAAACATAATTAAAATGCAAAACAGTATAAAGCATGTTATACAGATCCCATCTGTATCATTTTCCTTGAGTGAGTTTGCAAAATATTTTCAGTTTTCATTATACCTACTATAATATTTCGCGGCACCAAGATATATTATTAATAAATTTAAAAAAAAACGTTTATTTGATTATATGAGGCACACACGAACTGTCATTTGTATATCTTTAATAGTCATCTCCACTTTCATTTGACCTTAAACTTCAAACATGTGATTGATTTATATTAACTACCAATGTTTACTATAAACTTATGCTATGATATTTTTGTCCTGTAAATACGCTAAATTTTCATTGAATTATATGAGTATGTAAATTTCTCCAATAAGTGAATTACTTAATTAATTGAAATGTAGAGATGCGCAAGAAAACCAGGGTTTCTGACATAGCCCGAAGAATTGCCAAGCTTAAGTGGCAGATGGGCATTGCTCGTAGAACGGATGGCTGATGGGGCAGACAAGTTCGTGAGTGGCGACCGCGAACCGGAATACATTACGTTGGAGAGCCTCCCATCAGGAGGACCGATGACCTGGTGAAGGGTGCGGGGATCCGCTGGATACGGGACGCACGGGACCGGTCAATGCGACGACGCTTGGGGGAGGCCTATGTCCAGCAGTGGACGTCTTTTGGTTGATATGATGATGATGATAATGAAGTGAATTACAGAGCAAATCTTTTGATAAGTAAATATTCATATCCGTATTTCGCCTGGTCAAAAGCCTGAAGTCTGTCATGAGTCTCGCAAGGGGTCTCTTGTTACCGAGTGACTGTTTAGTGGAAGCCCGATAGGCAATTGCTCCATGTTACTTACTGGTATTTATCTACGTGTCTACCTTTTATAGTAGAACTTTTTATGTCATAATATTATTTTGCATAACAACGGATAGCATAAACTTCATGTCGCAGAAAATCGTTTGGCATACACTCGTTTATCATACATTCAAAACTCATAATTTTGTAAGTCAGAATCAACTTTAGACATAAATTTCATATCGATAGTCATTAAAAGGCAGAACCATCATATGGCAGAAAGTTCACATTAGAAGCAGTGTCAGAAGCGTCTTTTAGCACACATTTCATATCCTTAATTATTGAAATACTCATCTATCACATTACAGAAATTTCATAGTTAGACTATTTTTTTAACCATAATAATAAAATTGATTGAACACATTTTTTGTTTTTATTTCCCTGTATGAAGCTTGCAAACATGCAAACAAGGAATGTCACTTGCAATCGTTTTTGGATATTCCTTTCAATAAAAATTCCTAAGCGCTGGCAATTTACAAATAGCTAATTTATTTATAATCTGTTAGAAACCTCCCGCTGTATAAGTCTAGCGTAGATAACTAGTAGGTACATCGGCAACGCTCGGAATTCCTCGGAGTTATTCGGTCTTGGCTCAAAGATATTGCATTCCGGAGCGAATCGACTGTTTCTGAGCTGCTTCACGCTTCCCTTTCACAGGGTAGGTAGGTCTGTAGACTTGTAAAGGTTTTTGTTAATGTTCGTCTTTGAGTCAGTCAAATTTGCTATTTACTAGGCACCTTGAGATTTTTCGAGATAAATTATACTGAGGTAGGTTTATAAAATATTTTCTTAAGCAGATCTGTCGGAGATTTGCTCTTATTAATAACAAAAAAAATGTCGCTTTATATTATTTTATAGTTTGGATAGAGATAGATTTTTATAGCGAAGTCATCATTTTTGTTATTTCAGCCGAAAGATGTCCACTGCTGGACATAAGCGTCCCAGCGTGCGTCATAAGTGTCACTACATCGACCGGTCTTATAGGTACTTTCTGTTAATTTGCCATAAGGGATTTCTCAGTATCAGCGCTGAGTTATACAGACTACAACAGGCCGCAGTCATAATGCTATTAATATTTCAGTAGGTGAATTGAAGTAACTTTTTTAGGGTTCCGTACCCGAAGGGTCCAAAAGGAGGCCTACTGCTGTCACTCACGTGTCCATCTGTCTTTCTGTTCATCTGTCTGTCCGTCGTCAGTCTTACAATTTTGTCCCGAAGAAATTTTTATCTTTCCATTGACCTATGAAACTGAAATTTGGTGAAAATGTTTATTATTATGTATATTTCACGAAATATATCAATATATTCTTCATTTCCGACACGCACGTGGCCGATTTTTTTTTAAAGTATTTGAAAAAGTAAAATAAAACTTTTTTACAAAAAAATACTACCGACTTCCAAATAAAAAATATACAAAGTGAAAAATAACTTTCTTTATGGAAGTCGGTGTCTTTCATAGGCACCAAAATAACTTTCTGTTTGGAAGTCGGTAGTACTTTTTGTAAAATAGTTTTTATTTTTATTTTTTCACTTTTTAGTTGTACCTACTTAAAGGTGAGGTGTTTAGTAAGGTGCCTATAATGCCAAAATAGATTACCCGAATATCATGAAACTTGAACACAACCGGTGAAATGAGAGTGTATCAAGGTGAACTGTACACATCTGCGTACCCTTTTAGAGCGTATTGGCGTGACGTTATGTTATGAAATGGTACAAACAATAAACAGATATGCGGTTGCAGCAATCCCGAGAGATTTATCGTTATTTATTGAAGAGTTCTGTTGTATATCTTCGATTATCTTCATTAGATCTTCACCAAATTAAAATGGAATCAATTTCGGAACATACTCTATCAAACAAAAAATAATTTTCAGAATCAGTCCACAATTGACGGAGATATAGCTGAACATGACAAGAATCTGGCTTAGGATGTAGGATTCTTTGCATGCTACTATAATTTTTTCTTGGGATTATAAAACGTTTTCCACTCGGGCGAAGCAGAGGGCGAATCTGCGAGCAGAAGCTAATCTATATATCTTTATATATATTAATTATATAAAAGAGGTGAAAGAAACATCGTGAGAAAACCGGCATGTCCTAGAACCAAATATTCGAAGACGTGACATCCACCAACCAGCACTGGGCCCGCGTGGTGGATTACGACCCATCCCCTCTCACAGAGAGGAGACCTGTATCCCAGCAGTGGGAACATTAATAGGCTGATGATGTGATGTGATGTGATATAAAAAAGAAAGTATGTATCATCCTTATAGATTCCGAAACGGCTGGATCGACTTTAATTAAATTTTCAGACAATCTTTAGATTGACCCAACGGATAATCCTGTAAAGTATGTTTGGAGCGTTTTTTTCAAAAAGAAAAATGCTACGATCGCCACCAAACAAAGCAAACTTTGAACGCGGGCATAGCCACGGGCAAAAGCTAGTTTCTAATAAAAATGATAATTAAGTACCTACTTACTGCTACTCCTTAATTTATTTTCTTTGTTTTATTTATTTATTAAACTTAATCTAACAAACAGGTACATAGGCCGCCAATGTACCATAGTGAATAGAACATCAATATAAGTTGTAATCAGGTTCAAACTCCTAATATCATTAACAATTATCCGACTTATTTCAAAGTCAAACACTTAGAATACTGTCTGGCCCGCAAAGCGAGAATGTCACCGTAAATATGTCCAATGGCTAAACATTACAAAACAAACTAGTTCGTCTGGCATTTCATAAATACATAGTTTTGTAGCCGCTGAAAGTTTCACTAGATCTATGGGTTACTTGTGGAACTCGAATTATATTCTTTATCTTGATAACGTTAATATCAGCTTATAACTTTCCTACTCATCATATTATCGTCTTTTTAGCCAATATACGTTCATTTATGAACATAGACCTCTCTCAAGCTTCGCATAGTGGGCTGAAATTCTGTTTTCGTATACGTTTTCTTTTGAATTGTAGATCATGTTTTTTATTTCCGTACCCAAAGGGTAAAAACGGGACCCTATTACTAAGACTCCGCGATCCGTCTGTCTGTCTGTCTGTCACCAGGCTATATCTCATGAACCGTGATAGCTAGGCAGTTGAAATTTTCACAGATGATGTATTTCGTTTGCCGCTATAACAACAAATACTAAAAACAGAATAAAATAAATATTTAAGTGGGGCTCCCATACAAAAAACGTGATTTTATTGTCTTTTTTTGCGATAATGGTATGGAACCCTTCGTGCGCAAATCCGACTCGCACTTAGCCGGTTTTTTTTGATTGGCCTTGGCCTTGTAGCACTGCGTCTGCTGTTACGTGTATATCATTTCAGAAACCTTTGATACCATCGCCCATCCGTTCTGTGACCAATAAGGTGAGTTGGCAATTTCTGATTTCTATTGCCAACAGTTAATGTACAAATACAAAATCTTTATGTCTGAACCAAAAAGTTTTACATTAGTTGGTGATTGGAGCCTCCTTTTAAGAAAGTAATGCCTGTGTTAGGAGACTCCGATCTTCCATAGAAATATACAATTCATTTAGTACCTTAGATATAACCTCATCAGCCACATCTTGGAATCTTGGGAGAAGTCCCAGGATGCCATTGGCATTTTCTGTGATCTCTCAAAAGCGTTCGACTGCGTCGACCACAACACACTGAACTGTAAATTACACCACTACGGAATTCGAGGAAAATCTTCACATCTTGGAATCTTGGGAGAAGTCCCAGGATGCCATTGGCATTTTCTGTGATCTCTCAAAAGCGTTCGACTGCGTCGACCACAACACACTGAACTGTAAATTACACCACTACGGAATTCGAGGAAAATCTTGTGCTTTCCTATTTATCAAACAGACAGCAAAAGTAAATATTAATGGATCGACGTCCTCCGGGTCTCTAGTCAAGATGGGCGTGCCCCAAGGTTCAATTCTCGGCCCTTTTCTTTTTCTTGTTTACATAAATGATCTCCCTTTTATGATGGCCAAATTATCGGATATAATTTTATTTGCTGATGATACTTCGCTAATTTATAAAATAGATAGGAAAGATACGGATGTCTTACATGTCAACGAAAGTCTAATTGTTCTATCAAAATGGTTCGCAGCTAACAATCTTTTATTGAATGCAAAAATAAACAAAATATCTAAAGTTTTCTTTAACAAACCACAACGTTACCTAAATTTAAATCTTGACGGCAAAAATCTTGAAGTTATAAAGGAAACTATATTCTTAGGGATTACTATCGATCCAAAATTGCAGTGGGGCGCGCACATTAGAACTCTTTCGGGTAGGTTAAGTTCAGCTGCATATGCAGTAAGGAAAATAAGGCAGTTAACCGATGTAGCCACAGCTAGGTTAGTGTACTATGCTTATTTCCACAGTATTATGTCTTATGGCATTCTGCTGTGGGGATCAGCAGCAGACGTTGCTGTCAAAAGAGGGCAACCCGCGCAATCTATAAAATGGGTCCACGCGAGTCCCTCAGAGAAAAATTTAAAGAGATCGATATACTAACTCTACCTTCTCTTTATATTTTGGAATGTATTTTGTATGTCCGCAAAAATCGAGGGCTTTTCAAAACTAGAAGAGACTTCCATAATTTAAATACACGCAGTAAGCGTGAAATTGTAATACCCAAATTCAGATTAAAGAAAACTAGAAGGTCTGTTCTTGTAAACAGTATATGCTTTTATAACAAGTTGCCAAAGTCAGTTATAGAATTGAGCGATGGAAAGTTCAAAAACTACATCAAACGTGTCCTTATTAAAAAAGCATATTATAAAATGAAGGACTCCGTTGAAGATAAAATTTTTAGCACCTTCTGTGCATGCGGCTTCCCTGGTAACTCATAAATGGCACAAACATGTGGATAAGTATTCTCTAACTATTCTCAATCTCTATTTTTCTTTTTTGTCCTTCTTTTAATTAGACTTTTTACAATGATTTAAATAATCTTTATAGCCCTTTGCTATGAACAGTTACAGCACTGATAACAACATTTGTGCCACATGTTAAATTTAGTCTTGTTATATATATATATAACAAGAGATCTAAGCACTAGTGCTGTAACATTAAAGTATTGTAACAACAAACCAATTTATTTTAAAACGGTAACCGTGGAGTTTTTTGCCGGTTCTTCTCCATAGGAAGCGACCAACCCGAACCGTGCACTTTTTGTCGATGCCATATAAATGCCCATGCCTATGTGAAATAAAAAACATTTGATTTTCATTTTGAACCAGTATTTTTGCATGTGGGTGGGTATTTGTGTGTGTGTGTAGTGTATGTATGTGTAGTCGCCAACCCGCCTTGAGCAAGCGTAGTGATGAATGCTGTGCCTTCTCTGTAAAAGAATAAGCAAGCAAGCTTCGTTATGATTCTCGTAATTGCAAGAACTAAATCGAGAAACAATAGTAGTCTTAAAGTGACACATTTTGACTGAGCGCCTTACATAGTTCAGTGTCTATTTAAATACTACTATCATCAGGCATACATTGTCATCCACAGCGTGACTTCGGACACGGCTGATCTCAGCAGTGGGTATACTGTGGATATACTGAGTATCTCTTTTACACCGACTGCAAAACGGAGGAGGTTCACAATTCGACTGTATTTTCTTTTTTTATGTGTGTCACCTCAAAACTTTTTTACTAGGGGAACCGATTTTGATGATACTTTTTTTACTTTATTTACTACAGTTTCGCAAACTAGTATGAGACCAATCAGAAGCCAGTAAAAAAACCTTTTACTAGTTGAGAGTTGCAATACTGCTTTATTTAAAAAAAAAATTATTAATATCGGACCTACAATATATAACAAAATACCTGACATAATTAAAGATAACTCAATACGCAATTTTAAAAAGAACTTAACAGCATTATTGATTGAAAAGTGTTACTACTCGATTAACGATTTTCTAAATGACAATGACATTTGACATTCTAATGTAAATTTCTAATTTAATATAATCATAACATGTTTTATGCAATTTAACGACATACCAACTTATTTAATTGTATCTGTTTTGAACTGTAATTCGTAATTTTGTATTTTTGAGACTACTTTTTTGATTATCTACTCGTTTTACTTAATTCATGTTTGCATGCCTAATCTGGTAGATTGTACAGGGATCACAATTATTGTTTTTTTTTACACCTTATGTCATGTACCTACAATCTCTATACTAAAATAAAATTTACTTTACTTTATTTCAAAGCTGGTGCTTCTCAAGTAAACCCATTTAAATTTGGTGAAGCTCTGATGGAACTTCGGAGAAATGCAACAGAATTCAATAAACAACGGCAAATCTCTCGGGATTGCTGCAATCGCATGTCTGTTTATTGTTTACGCCATTTCAAAACATAACATCACGCCTGTACGCTCTAAAGGGGTACGCAGATGTGTGCAGTTCACCCAGGTACAATCTCATTTCACCATTTATGTTCAAGTTTTATCTTATTCGGGTAATCTATTCTGGCATAACTATATACATTTATTATAGACAAACAAACAATACAACCGACTTCCAAAATTTTCACTTTGATGTTTTTTTGTAAACAAGTTTTTTTTTGTGTTAATACTAGGGCGTGCAGTTTCGTACATTTTCAGTTTCGAAATTAGCTTACGAAATTGGACTTCTCAGTTTCGAAATTTCGAAACTGTGGAGCCAACTATAATGGAAAATCAAATAATACTTGAACTTAACTCAAAACGCAGAATTTGTAGTCTGGAGAGGTGACTAAGTGCAATTTATATTCAAACCAAGTGTTTTTTTTTTCTCAATACTTCTACTACAAATACTTCGACGATAGCAACCAGCTTTCGAGCTCGGAGTGGCAAGAGGCGTTCGGTCAGCGTTGATTAGCGAGCTGGGGTTAAGGATAGTTACAGATAGCGCCTCATAAAATTGAGGCGCTACCGAAGAGTAGAGAGCCATCCAGCTCGTTAGTGACAATAGGAGTTGCGCAAGTCCACTATCTTGGTTTAACCATGTACGTCGGGGCTTCGAAAAACATTTCGAGCTCCTTTTGTCCCGCATTGGGAGGCCAGTAGGTGCTTTGCATAAACTGCTGCCCAATCGAGATAGTGGTCAAAAGTGGCGAGCCTATAGATTATAAAAAGAAAAAAAACTCGGAGGCAGAAATAGACTGTCAGATGTCCGACGCTGCAGGACTAAAATCAACAGCCTGTAGCGGATACTGACGCACGGCACACACTCGAGGAGTGCCTTCTTAGGCCTTTGTGCGGTGGGTCTTAGTCGCCAGGATCGGGCGAGCCCTGTCTCTGCCAATATTAGTGAGGAATATGCTGGCGGAGACAGAAAACTAGAGTGAAATAGCCACCGAGTGGAATCGTAAGAAGGCCAACCCCATTCATAGAAACAGTGGCGGCCTTAGGGGGTGGCGAGCAGGGCAATCCCCGGGGCCTCGCTCTTTCAGGGGCCTCGCGCCACCACCCAAAAAGCTTACAATTTAGACTTTGCAAGCATTCATTCATAACAATAAAATAAAGTTGGTAAAGTATTTCTTAGTAAAGTATTAATAATAATTATTGCCAAATTTTGCAATTCTCGTCTATCATCATTTTATCACATACATTGCAAAAAAGACAAGGACCTCACAAATATATGCCGCTCACCCGGAGCCTCTCAGTGGTTAAGGCCGCCCCTGCATAGAAGATGGTATCGTGGAGGCAACCACCTCGATGTAGACACGCCGAAACCCCGCCTTTAACATTTAAGGCAGGTGGAACTCCGGGGTTTCGGTCGCTCAGAGTGGGGTCTCTGTCCGTCCACCGAGTGACCTCAGGACAGTCAGTGAGACAGTGATCACGTGCTGCCATCCACAGTGAGGTTCAAGGGAGACACCTTTATAGGCTCCCAAGGATGTGGTATTTTAAGAAGTGCTGATGGGATCACCGGTTTGGTTTTAATGAGGTAACAATACCACACTACCTGGTTTTTTTTCCCAAAAGTTCAGGTGCGAGTTCAGGCGAAGGTTTCCCTCCAATAGTAAATAAAATATTGGCATTCCCAGCAAACGATTTTACACCTTGTCAAAGTATTCCCCTCACTGGCTACCATTAATACAAAGCTCGGTTTTTTTTTAAATGGCCGAGCTTTATTTATTTAACACCATGGTTAGCCTTTGTTTTATTGTAATGTTAGCACACATGGTCACAAAATGGCCCAACGCAACGGTCTAATTGGCTTTAGATTCGTATTCAGACTAATTTTCAGATGATCCTCTTTTGGTTTCAATAATAAATTACTTAATTGTATGAAAAATAACATAATATTTAAATTAAATCCAATTTCGAAATATGGGGTCTCAATTTCGAAATAATTAAACATGCAAAAATGGTCCGAAATTTCGAAACTATGAAATTTCGAAATTTCGAAATGCATGCCCTAGTTAATACCCACGTTCCCGAAGCAACAATAACTTGTCAAATCAAATCAAATATTTTTTATTGCACATAGGCCTACATGGGTAATTATAAAACGTCGACAAAAGGTGCAAAGTTCGGGTTGGTCGATTCCTATGGAGAAGAACCGGCAAAAAACTCCACGCTTAGTCTTTTAAAAAATTGGTTTGATATTACAATATTTCCATGTTACAGCATTAGTGCTTAGATATGGGGGGACAACGTAGGCCCGACAATAAGTCATAAGGAACTAAAGAAAAAAAGTTTGTATAAACAAGATAAAGAGTTAACAAATGTTAACAAGCATCTAGAAGGCCTACAATGTTCACCAATTCACAAAACAATCGGTAAAAGAATCTATACAAAGGAAAAAAAGAATCTATAAAATTATATATATAATTTCAACTATCTTGTGATGCCAAACAATGTCGTTCGTTCACTTCACCGCCAGAAAACCAACAAGTCTTCTCCGTAATACCTAAGAGTTATTCTATTATACCGAGTAATTCACATTCTCTCTAACAGAGAGTAGGCCCGTGTTCCAGCAGTGAGTGATTTAAGTGATTATAGGCTGAACAAGGCTTTTTTAAAACCCATGAGAAAATATTGTGAGTTCATACATTAAATCCATACACAAAACAAAAAAACAGCTTATTCAATTAATTTAAAAGCCAATAATAATAAAAACCGCGTCGTATATTTATAACATAATCCTGCCGGAAGTGCGTCACCCGACACGTGACGTCACGGGAAATCCAACCGGAAGTGACGTCATAAAGGCTTAAGCGTCGCGTCGGTGGAAAAATTACTCGCGTTTTTTGGTCGGGAAACGGGTGACGTCCGGATCCGGGACGCCTTTAGAAGGAAAGGTGTTGAATTGTTAGATTTGTGTTGCCGGATTATGGTGGGATATACAGACAAACTTATTATGGACGAATGTTTTATAGTTAACTAGCTGTTTCCCGCGGCTTCGCTCCCGTGGGCCACCCCAAAGGACTCGTTTTCGGGATTAAAAAAAAGACCTATGTTACTCAGGAATAACGTAGCTTTCTATTGGTGAAAGATTTTTTTTATCGGTCCAGTAGTTTCGGAGCCTATTCGGTACAAACAAACAAAAAAATCTTTCCTCTTTATAATATTAGTATAGATATAGTACTAGCTGAACCGTATATAGCCATCTTCAGCAGAATGTATTTACGATTGATGAGTGCGCTTTAGAAGCGAATGATTGGAGTGTTATGAGCTGGCGATGAGCCAACAATCAGAGGCTGGTCTCGTTCGCGTCTCTTTAAGGGTCAGCCGCATTAATGGGGTCCAGTAGGGATGCTTCCTGGGTAGAAAAATTATATTTCTATTTAGTCCGTCAGTGAGATTGTCAAATAATATTGAACCTAAATAAAATAAAAATAGACAAAGAGAAAGCGCAAACTTCAGGAGTGGGGGCTTGTGACGTCACTTTGACAGTATAAAGTGTAGCACACCGTGATGTCACACGATATTTCAACGCACTGTAGGTATCGTTGACAATTTATGTTTACGTGTCAAAGGAAAAAATACGTGTCCAATATTTTTTATTAATTTACCTGACGAACAAAAAACTAATTTATAGTCAACTACCCTGTTGTTAGATTTTAATGGGTGGGTTTGTTTAAAATGGTACTTTTTTCTGGAAAATATAAAACTCTGTTTCAGGATTAAAAAGTTGAGGGCTTGTTGTATTAGCTTTTTTGCTACCTCTAACTTAACAGTGGTGAGTGGAATACATATAAATGCATATGAATCATCAAATTTGAGAAGATATCAAACCTTAGCACTAAAATAGACTTAGGGCCGGTTTCTGAATTGAGTATTTGTAGTTAAGAACGTGGTAAACCCTACATAAGTGCCAAATTTTGACAGGTTTTCAGGATAAAGCACAGTTTGACAAATTAAATTAAACCTATTTACATTAAATTATACCTTATTTTACAGTGAGATTATAACCTATTTACACTCAGTATTATTTATATATTTTCTCGGCACCTGGTTATTTTTTCCTCAACTAACCTCAACCAAATAAAAATTGGTTTAGTGGACTGTATCTGCGATGCGGAGCAAAACGATTGACAAACGCTTGATGATAGGTAATTCGAGTTACACAACGTCGTGACACAACAGAATACAACCTGATAACAATTAGGGAAGGAAGCACAAACCTTTTCTGGAACTTGTGGTCGAGTCGTCGGCGCACCGAATCACTTCGCCAGGTTTCAAGGGCAGCTGGACCTCAAATTACTGTCGTCACACGTTAAACACAAACTGTTGATTATAACTTATTACATGCGAAAACGCGGTAATTCCAAAGTTATCAATATTTTTCTAAGGAGCGAGTCAACACCATTGCGCCTGCGGTGCGGTTCATATCGGAAGTGTAGGAGTCACCGAGTGAAAAAATATCCCCCTTGAATGGGAGCGCGACAATATAAAGACCATCTTTATCTTGAATAGTCGTGCGACAATAAATCTCCACAGCCACCTTATCATCAGGGCTTAGGATAGACGTCCCAGCTTGTCTTTCGGCAAAGGCCTCCTCCAAGGCTCTCCACTTGACTCTGTCCCTCGCTAGTCTATCCATTCTGGACCTGCTACTTTCTTGAGATTGTCTTCCCATCGCTGTAGCTGTCTTCCCCTACTTCTTTTATTTCCTCTCGGGTACCATCCTGTAATTATTCTTGTCCACAATTTAAAATTGATTGTTTGACAAATACTCAACATCAAATGCTTTATTCAGAAATCGGGAGAAATTCTTAACTTAAAATTCTCAATTCGGAGCCGGGTGTCAATCTCATGTACCAATTAGGACTTTTTCGGTATCTAGGTAAATTAGTTGATACAAATCTAAAAAAGCAATAAACTCTCAGACTGAATACTTGGTTTCAAGTGAAAATTGAATCTGTGCCTTGTAGTGGATCAAGACAAAACATAGACAATAAGTATTTCTTTTCATCATATTTATTTAGGTTGCTCTTATTGTATAATTGATTGCAAACTATAATGTTTAAAAAAAAAATGGCGAAATGTTCTGCTCTAGAAGAAACAGAGAGATTTTCCCTTCAGTACCAGGAAGTGGTCTCTTTTGTCAGGCTCCAAAACCGTTCAAAGTCACATAGCTCATACTATTTTCCATATCAACGACCAACTGCCCTCTAGGGCGCAATGACATACCGCGAAAGTTTTCGAAATCTACTCACTTTTCTCTTATTTTTTTATTTACGATCAGCCCTATCATAAAGTTATCTCATAACTTCAGATTATTGACTTTGATTCTACAATTTATATCGAATTTGATTTATATGGGCGGCTGGGACCGCCATTTTTTTTCGTACCTACTTTTTAGTGAGTGAATTCGTTCTTTATGAGTTTTTATGGAGCGATGATGGTATTCAAGTGTAGGGGGTAGGGATTGGTGTTTGCGTCCGCCATCTTGTGTTAGGGTTCCGTTACGATGTTTATAAAGCTTGACATGAAAAGTTAATCAAAGTCAATAGCTATTGACTTCCTTCTTTCGTTCTCAAACTTTTTGTCATACTTTGTAATATTGCATCACGCCTACGCAATGAATATTACATAGAAGTAAAAACACACACATATAGACAATTATGTTTAAGTCCCATAATATAGTAGTCAATAGGGACCACGTCGTGGTCCCTATTGTTAACCCGGCACAAATCTAGACCGGTCTATTTACAAAAAAAATCGGGTAGAAAATCCACTTTACCTTCCCCGTAAAAGAACCCAAGACACCACTCTTTGCGGTCGGAATGACAGATCTGAACTTTAAGTCACGTGGTCAGAACATACAATTAGAAGGCGTTAACGATTGTAGAAAAAGATTCGATACGAAACGTTTGTAACTTAGCTAGAGGGGGTTGGTATAAGTGTCAAGTGCGTTATGTTATAAATGCCCCGCGGCGTGCCTATGAAAAATATATTATGAGCATTTACACGCACAGCCCACATGCTATTTACTTTTGAGTAGGCGCGCAGCGTAGTTTGTTTAGGGAATTTAAAGAGAGCGATCGCATTTCTCACTTAAAGATAAAGAGCTGTATTAAAACCATCAGCTTACTCACATCACAGATCATCAGCTTATTAATGTTCCCACTGCTTGGACACAGGCCTCATCTCTTTGAAAGGGATTGGGCCGTTATCCACCACGCGGGCCCAGTGCGGGTTGGTGGATCTTACATGTCTTCGAATTTTTGGTTCTAGGACGTGCCGGTTTCCTCACGATGTTTTCCTTCACCGTTTTAAGAGCAGTGGTGATGAAAATAATTTACACAAAGTAAAGCGCCTCAATCAGCTTACTCATTCCAACCATTTTCCTTTTTATGTTGGAGTCGGCCTGAAATCTTAGTCTTAGTTACACTAATATTATTAAGGCGAAAGTCTGTGAGTGTGTATGTTTGTTACTTCTTCACGCTCAAGCGGCTCGAGTGATCTGGATGAAATATGGCACGGAGATAGATTGTAGTCTGGAATAGCACATAGGATACTTTTTATAATAATACGGGAATATGTTCCCTTGGGATCATTTTCGACATTCTCGCGGGCGAAGCCCCTGGCAGAAGTTAGTTATTATTATTTATGATTATCCTTCCTACTATATATATAACGAGCAGTTGCCCGCGGCTTCGCTCCCGTGGGCCACCCCACAGGACCCGTTTTCGGGATTAAAAAATAGCCTATGTTACTCAGGAATGACGTAGCTTTCTATTGGTGAAAGAATTTTTTAAATCGGTCCAGTAGTTTCGGAGCCTATTCGGTACAAACAAACAAACAAACAAAAAAATCTTTCCTCTTTATAATATTAGTATTTTCGGAGCCTATTCGGTACAAACAAACAAACAAACAAAAAAATCTTTCCTCTTTATAATATTAGTATAGATAGATTATCATTGTCCTGCCTGAACGATGAATACTTATATTGTGGTTTGACCGTTGGCCACAATATTAGTAATCAGAAGATACAAAATCTGACACTAGCCTTGGTAATAATATGTATCGTATTACCCAGTTACTAGAATAAGGAAGATGGAGGTTAGATAGGCACTGGCAGTTGCTCAGATGCATCCTGTTAGACTAGAAGCCGTTGAGAAAAGCTAGGCACACCCCTGCTTGAATGAACTTTCAACTGCCGACCATAATGTGAGTGAATAGGTTACTTCTAGGCAAGCGTGCTTCACCGTCGACCACATCATCGATTACCACCAGGTCAGATAGTGGTCAAGCGCGAGAGGAAATGAGCAAGGCTTAAGTGCACCTCCACCTCTCCACCTCAAACTCTGTCCCACTGAACCAATATTATTGGTAATACAATTGTGTAAAGATACATTAAACCTTGGAGAAGGACATTTTTAAACCGGGTTTAAAAATGTCCTTCTACAAGAAATAATAATAATTTCTCGCTATAATAATAATAATCTGTGGCTCGACTTGACAGACGGTTGCCAAAAATTTTTCTCCACGAAATTTATTACAAAATATATAATTTTAAGCATCTAAATTGTACAGAACAACATGAAACCAAGAAATAAAAAATAACAATAATATTATCAAAACTATAACCGATTTATAAATGGAACAAGAAACGAGAAAAATGAAGACGATGACGTCATGTTAACGAGAGCTGCCGCCGCTAGACAAGCACGCCCACCAGCTCCGGCCTCGTCGCCCAGCTCCGCCTCGCCGCCGCCGGAAACCAGCCCCACCGTGAGTGCTTTGACACCGGCCGTGGCAGTTGCGTCGAGCTCGAGCGACGAGTACTTCTCTCCGCCGACGACACCACCACCTGCGCGTCGACGGGGAGTACGCCGGCCACCGGACAGCCTAGGACCTCGAGGCCCATCGGCCTCTGACAGGGTCCCCGCTCCCGGTGGAAGTATGCAGCGCATGCGATGGACGCAATCGATCAACGAAAACGTCATGCGCGCATACTTTGGGGCTACAGAGGGGGGAAGTAACCTGACTGCGTACTGTGGTCGGATGCTCTCTCTGTTTCAGGTGCTTGAGCCAGCTGTCAACGTTTCGGCCCAACGTCTGTCGGATCAGGTGCGGGTCATCCAACGTAACCGTATGTTGGATAATGCCGTACTTGATAGACTGCGCATTGAATCACGGAATAGCCGTGTCTCGCCTACCTTGCCACCGGCCACGGTGCAGCTGCAACCCAGTGTTTCACCGCGACCCGATCATGATGGTGAGGGTGACGACGACGGGGCTATATCTGTGAGTACCCAATGCAATGCACGTTTAAGGAGCGCTTTGGAATGTGCATTCAGCGAGTATCGCTCCGCACCGCCTGAGCTTAGACCTCGACTACCTCGATGCATAAGAAAAATAGGGCGCTGGTGTGTGCTCTAGATTAGCAGCTATCAAATGTTTTTGATAGCAGCAAAGACCTTGCCGATATCCACTCAATACTGTACTGTGCGGCTGCTGCGGCATGTCGTGTAGCTAACGTCAAATTCCCAAAAAGTGACAGAACTACACGACCAGCTGTACCAGCTTGGCAGTCCAAGATTGAGCGTCGTATCGGTGAGGCTATAGCACTCATAGGCAAGCTTATCTGCTTCAGGGATGGCAACACTCGCCCTAGAGTGATGCGCTTTGTGAGGCGGGCTTTCTCGGGGACTGATATCAATTCTCGAGATTATCTGTCCCGCGTCACAGAGCGTATCGACTTCCTGAAGCAGAAGATCTATGCATGGGCAAACCGTATTCGTCGGTACAAGCGGCGAGTGGAGCGATACACGCAGAATCGTACATTCCAGAACAACGAAAGGTGGGTTTATAGGGCTTGGGAGCGAGCTAACCAAGGTGTGACTGATACACGCCTACCAGATGATGACGCTATGTATTCGTTCTGGCGCAATATCTGGTCGGTGCCTGTCAGTCACACCGAGGGTGATTGGACTCGGGAGGTCGAACAAGCGTGCGATCCGATACCACAAATGGGGGCAATTACCATCAGCCCCCAAGACGTAGCTCGTGCAGTCCGTCCGTTGCCTAACTGGAAATCACCAGGGCCGGATGGACTGCACAACTTTTGGATAAAATGGTTCCAAAGGTCGCACGCTCGTTTGGCAACTCAGTTCCAATCTGCTTTAGAGTCAGGATCGCTGCCCCAGTTCCTAACTACAGGAATAAACCACCTGCTCCACAAATCAGGTAGTACTGCGGAACCTAAAAATTATAGACCGATAACATGTTTACCGACGGTCTATAAAGTTTTTACATCCATTCTGAGAGTTAAAATTAATCAACATATTGATACGAATTCAATCATGTCTGCTTCTCAGAATGGATGTAGGAACGGGTCCCGGGGTACTAAGGAGCTGCTTCTTATAGACATTGCCATTAGCCAGCAGGTTCGCCGTTCCCGAAGGGATCTGGTGACATGTTGGATAGACTACAAGAAGGCCTATGACTCAGTGCCACATACATGGCTCATGAGGGTGCTGGAGTTGTATAAAATTAATGAAACTCTACGCACCTTCCTGATGTCGTGTATGGGGCAGTGGAGGACGGTCCTTCGCTATCCAGGATGTCGACAGATTCAAGAGGACAGCGAACCTATAAGGATCGAGCGTGGAATATTTCAGGGCGATAGTCTGAGTCCACTGTGGTTTTGTTTAGGCCTGGACCCTCTTAGTACACTGCTGGAGGGTTCGGGTCTGGGCTATCGGTTGAGAAGAGGAGGTCAGGTCATATCTCACCTCCTTTATATGGATGATCTGAAGCTCTTTGCCCCCAACAACTTGCAACTAATGAAGCTACTGAAGGTTACAGAAACCTTTAGTGACGCCATCAGGATGGAATTTGGTGTGGACAAATGTGCAGTCATGCATGTAAAGCGAGGGGAGATTATGGAATCCGTGGGAATACAACTCTCAGATTCCATACACCTTCGATCCCTTTCCTCAACCGAAACTTACAAGTATGATACTACTTACTTACTTTGGGTATGTCGGAAGCATTAGGCATCAATGTTACTAATGTGAAACAGTCGTTGAAGGAGCGCTTCTTTGGCCGCCTGAAAAAAGTTCTAAATAGTATTTTATCGGGCGGAAACAAGGAGCGCGCCTTCAACGGCTGGGTCATGCCGGTCTTGATGTATTCCTTCAGCATACTCAAATGGACTCAGACAGAACTTGACGCCCTGGATAGGAGAGTCCGCACATTGCTTACCGCAAATCGTATGCATCACCCACGGTCATCGGTTATGAGACTGTATATCCCTCGGAAGTGCGGGGGTCGTGGCTTTTTAAATGCTAAGACCCTGCACAACCGCGAGGTATGCAGTCTTAGGGAATATTTCCAGGCAGCTGCCGTGGGTATGCATCGAGATGTGGTAGCGGTGGACAAGGGCCTTACTCCGCTCTCCTTGGCTAACGAGAACTGGCGCAAACCTATAGTATTAGATACTAATGACCGCAGGGAGGTATGGCAGAGCAAGGAGCTTCACAGACGCTTCTACCGGGTCCTACATGGACCTGATGTAGATCTTTTAGCGTCCGTGGCCTGGCTGCGATTTGGTGACCTTTTTGGGGAAACCGAAGGTTTTGTCTTTGCGATTATGGACGAAGTTATGATGACGAACAACTACCGGAAATATATTGTGAAAGACGGCACGGTTGACATCTGTCGGGCATGTCACCGGCCGGGGGAATCCATCCGTCACTTTATCTCCGGTTGTTCTAGTCTAGCTAACGGAGACTATTTGCATAGACACAACCTTGTAGCCAGGATTATCCATCAGCAACTTGCTCTGAAATACAATCTTGTTGAATCAGAAGTGCCTTACTATATATAGTATATATAGTATGAGCCCGACCCAGTTCTCGAAAGTGGCAATGTCACGTTGTATTGGGATCGGTATATCATCACTGACAGGACTATTGTTGCCAATAAGCCTGACATAGTGTTGATAGACCGACTAGAGCGTCGCGCAATGATTGTTGATATAGCGGTCCCCCATGACGAGAACCTCGTGAAGGCTGAGAGAGATAAGAAAAGTAAGTATCTTGATCTGGCAAGCGAGGTTGTGGACATGTGGGATGTGAATACAGCGATCATTGTGCCGATAGTCGTCACGGCCAATGGCATAATAGCCAAGAGCCTCGATGAACATCTGAGGAGGCTCTCGTTGGGCAGCTGGATCAAGGGCTTGATCCAGAAAGCGGTACTCCTGGACATGGCGCGTATCGTTAGGAGGTTCCTCTCTCAGGAGCCCTGACCACCGGTAGCTTGGACCCTGTTCCCGATACCGGTGGGCTACTATTTTTGTATTTTTAAATGGTTTTTTATTTAATTTTTATAGAATAATATTTAAAAATGTAAAGATATGTAAATAAAATAAATAAATGGAATTATAATAATATAATAATAATAGTAACGTTTATTGGTTCAAATAAATTATGATAACAATATGAACACTGTCACTTAAACTAGGTTAAGGTACCTGTGCTAGCAACAGTAACAATTCGTGGTTGATCTATTTACCTAAAAATAATAATTATGCAACAATCCGTTATTATCATAAATTACTTAATTAGGTATTAGGACATAATTAACTTTACAGCTAGACAATAAAAAATAAAAGTAACTAAAAGTAGAATATTTGGATGAGACGTGTGTATATGCGTGTGTATGTGTATGCCTGCGTGTTTCGGAATGTATATATGAGTGAGTGTAAGTATATATATAGGTATAAGGAATAATTACCGAGTTTTACATAAGTTAAGCCCCTGCTTGAACTAACTATAACACGAATAGTGATTTTATACTAATACATTCAAATCAACGCGTTGTCTTCAATTTGTAGCATCTCAGATGACAAACGTATTATTCGTATTGTATCTAACGAAATGATTATAAATTTTGTTCAAGTTTAGATAGAGGAGATGTATTCATAGTCATGGATTGAACATGTGTAACTTCTTTTTAGCTTTTTTTTACAAACTTTTATTTAACTTGCAATGTATGTATGTAAGTGTGTTCGGATCAAATATTGCAACTGCATTTTAAAGCAACTTAACCGATTAAGATGAAGTGTATGCAAATACACAATTAGTTTAGATGACAATGCATGGTAAGCTAAGTGACGTTATTCTAAATCCAACATGGCGGACGGCCCAATATGGCGGAATAGTTATTTTTCGTGCATTGACATGATATTGATATTAAATGAAAGGGTTTGCTGAGAAAAATTAAAAAAAAACTAGTTTAAAAATAAATATATTACATTAATAATTTTATTTGTTTTAATAGGACTGTCTGAAAGACGTGGCAAGTAAGGGAATGCATACTTACATGAATTAAAGAGAATTATGGGAGATGAAGATACTTGTATGTTGCTCAAATTTCAAATAAAATGAGACAAGTACAGGTGAATAATGAGGCATTTCAATATTATCAACTTTTTTGAAAATGAAAATGAAAAAAATTATATTATTAAAAGATATCACAAATACAAAACAGATTTTACTTCTGCTAAACTGTAGGACAGTTTGTTCGCAGACACAACTCCCAAAAATTATATACTGATTATATTTATAAACTAAAGTAATTTTTTTCGCTTAATCGCTAAGTATTTTGCATTTAGTATTTTGTTTTTTTTTTATTTTGTATCATGAAAAACTGCAACCGTTTAAAATTTAAATTCTTAACATAACGCCTATCGGCGAGATTGATCCATAAGGAGAAAAGGAGGCTTTTGCCCTGCGGTAGGCCAGAACAGGATGAAAATAAATAAAAAAAAACTAGATTAGGGATAATTTTCAACATTCACGCAGGTGAAACCGCGGGCGGAAGCTATTTACTAATAAGTTGTAAATCGTCAGTGTGTCGAGACTATAGATAAGCCGCGACATCCTTCACGTTGGAATCAGTTTGTTGAACTTGTGTTCTACAAGTAACATTAGGTTTTGTTTTACCGTTTATCTTGTGATAATAAGGTAATTTAGTACACAAATAATTATTATTTTAATGGAGGAACTCGTAGCTAATAAATAAACATAACATCACGCCTATTAGTCCCCGGAGGGTTAGGCAGCATTGCAATCCTATTTAATAGTGGTCAAGCGCGAGCCTACCGAAAACGAAAATGAAAAATTGGCGGCAAGCCATTTCCCATTAACTGAGCAAAAGTCTAAACTCCAAGCAGTTACTGATAAATGCCGACCGAAAAACTCATTAACACTTTACCCAACCCGGGCATCGAACTCAGGACCATGACAGCAGTAACGATTGCGACCACTAGACCAACGAGCCAGTTCGATGAGAGAATAAATATTAAACAATGAAGAGAAAAATAAACTTTTAAATTGTTTCCTAATGATTTTCTTATAATTATCCAAGGACGAATTGTCTTTGAATGAATATTTATAAGTATTCAAATTGTTATGTTAATGTTTTCCGATACGGTTTTTAAATAAAAATTGAGACATTAATGTAACAAAGTTAGCGAATAGCTGGTTTGTAATGTTTTGTTAAGTATGCATTACATTGTAAATAATATCAATCTTATACAGCCCCGTTGTTTAATCACCTGGTGATATATCACCCACCTTGATTACTCAAGGCGGGTGATTGGCGATTTCAAACTTATCTAAATGAACTATAAAGCGCTGCACCCTAATTGAGTATATGTTTTAACAGCACGGAGCCAAAACCAAAATGAAAGTGAAGGAGTGTCCTTCACTTTCATTTTGGTAACTCAAAAAAATATTTAATGCGTGTTTTACACTGTCAAGAAAACGGATTTTTGAACATAACATTCAAATTCTTTATTGCGAACTAAGTGTACAGAATTTTGAAGATGTTAACATAAGGTAGGTTCTTAGAACTTAGTTGCCTGTTAAGGCATTGCAATTTAAATGGTTATACTCAATGTTATACTTATATATACAACTTACATTAAATTATATTAATTATCATTATTCATACATTTTATTTTATATCATACAATTCTTATACTATTTTTTATTACACGATCATTTTAATATATTAAACAATTATTTTTCTTCAAGGAATTATTTTACAGTGTAATATGCCTTTTTAATCAGGAAGTCCTTTAGCTTCCTTTTAAAGATACAAATTGAATTTAGGTGAACATGAAGCAATGATTGCAAGAGAAACCACTACTACACTACTAGAGACTAGTACGAGATTAGTGAGAGAAAAAAAGAATCAATCCGAACCCTACTCTTTGAACTTACACAATTAGGGTGCAGTTTTGCTCACGATGTTTTCCTTCACTGATTTCAGCGATGTCTAAGATAAACTCAGAAACCACATTTGCCTACATTTGAACCCACCATCTCAAGCACCAGAGGAGGTTAAAGCCAGTGGCCAATTGTGGCAATTCCCATTGCTATAAACAACTTGCCAAGAAGGTCATCATCATCATGAGCCTTTTTGATGTTCCCACTGCTGGGACACAGGCCTCCTCTCTGTGAGAGGGAATGGGCCGTAATCTACCACGCGGGCCCTGTGCGGGTTGGTGGATGTCACATGTATTCGCATTTTTGTTACTAGGACATGCCGGTCTCTCCTCACAATGTTTTCCTTCACCGTTTTGAGAGCAGTGGTGGTGAAATAATTTACACAAAGTAAAGCGCCTGCCTGGGTTTGAACCGCGACCTACAACATATAAGTCGCGGCCGATACCACTAAGCCACTACTGCAAAAGCCAAACACTGCTAAGTAAGTAGTGTCATGTATTACCTAGGGGTATGACATTTTACTTAGGATATTCAGTTGGATGTCTGCGATCGCATTTTCTCTTAAGTTGTTAGGACCAGCTGTCATTTGTAATACTTTACGGATAGTTGCTCTTAACCTACTTTCCGAAGCACGTAGGAATTGCGGTAGGTTAAGATAGTGACTCATCAATGGACAAACCTTTTTTTTTTTGGCGAAGAAAATGCCTAACGCATGACACGACTTGGTTAAGTGGGGCTTGCACCTACTAAAAACTCCGCCTGTGCACCTACTTTCGCCTTGTTGGGTGGGCCGCGAGAACTGCTACGCATGACATTCGCGACCCATCCAGCGTAGCCCACTTCTGGGCTCCCTTTTCTTTGCCCGCCTCCGGGCTCCCTTCTCGTGTCCGGGTGCACTGGAACATCACCACAACTCCAGGGGCCGTGCATCATGAACGATAGTGTCCCCGATCTATCGTCTGAACTCCTCGAGGTCGAGGTCAGACAGGCAATCGCTCCATGTAACATTCTGCAAGTAGCTTCGCCCGCGTTAAAGTCGGCAACTATTCCAAAGGAACATCTTTTTGGGATACAAAGATATATGAGATCCTATATGCTATTCCAGACTATAATCTATCTCTGTGCCATATTTAATCAAGATCCCGTTAAGCTGATTAGGCGTGATTGATTCATCCAAACTTTCGCATTTATAATATTAAATAACTAGCTTCGCCCGCCTGAATGTCAAAAATTATCCCAAGGGAACATATTCCCGGGATAAAAAGTATTCTATGTGATATTCCAGGCTAAAATCTATCTTCGTGCCAAATTTCATCCAGATCCGTCCAGCCGCTTGTGCGTGAAGAAGTAGCAAATATACATACTCACAGACTTTCGCCTTAATAATATTATTGTGATAACTAAGACTAAGATTTCAGGTTGACTCCAACATAAAAAGGAAAATGGTTGGAATGAGTAAGCTGATTGAGGCGCTTTACTTTGTGTAAATTATTTTCATCACCACTGCTCTCAAAACGGTGAAGGAAAACATCGTGAGGAAACCGGCAAGTCCTAGAAAAATTCGAAGACATGTGACATCCACCAACACGCACTGGGCCCGCGTGGTGGATAACGGCCCAATCCCTCTCAAAGAGATGAGGCCTGTGTCCCAGCAGCGGGAACATTAATAGGCTGATGATGTGTGATGTGAGTAAGCTGATGGTTTTAATACAGCTCTTTATCTTTAAGTGAGAAAAAAATCTCTTTAAATTCCCTAAACAAACTACGCTGCGCGCCTACTCAAAAGTAAATAGCATGTGGGCTGTGCGTGTAAATGCTCATAATATATTTTTCATAGGCACGCCGCGGGGCATTTATAACATAACGCACTTGACACTTATACCAACCCCCTCTAGCTAAGTTACAAACGTTTCGTATCGAATCTCTTTCTACAATCGTTAACGCCTTCTATTTGTATGGTCTGACCACGTGACTTAACGTTCAGATCTGTCATTCCGACCGCAAAGAGTGGTGTCTTGGGTTCTTTTACGGGGAAGGTAAAGTGGATTTTCTACCCGATTTTTTTTGTAAATAGTCCGGGCTCTAGATTTGTTCCGGGTTAACAATAGGGACCACGAGCCTATTAACGAATAGGCTCGTGGTCCCTATTGACTACTATATTATGGGACTTAAACATAATTGTCTATATGTGTGTGTTTTTACTTCTATGTAATATTCATTGCGTAGGCGTGATGCAATATTACAACGTATGACAAAAAGTTTGAGAACGAAAGAAGGAAGTCAATAGCTATTGACTTTGATTAACTTTTCATGTCAAGCTTTATAAACATCGTAACGGAACCCTAACACAAGATGGGGGACGCAAACACCAATCTCTACCCCCTACACTTGAATACCATCATCGCTCCATAAAAACTCATAAAGAACGAATTCACTCACTAAAAAGTAGGTACGAAAAAAAATGGCGGTCCCAGCCGCCCATATAAATCAAATTCGATATAAATTGTAGAATCAAAGTCAATAATCTGAAGTTATGAGATAACTTTATGATAGGGCTGATCGTAAATAAAAAAATAAGAGAAAAGTGAGTAGATTTCGAAAACTTTCGCGGTATGTCATTGCGCCCTAGAGGGCAGTTAGCCGTTGATATGGAAAATAGTATGAGCTATGTGACTTTGAACGGTTTTGGAGCCTGACAAAAGAGACCACTTCCTGGTACTGAAGGGATTATCTCTCTGTTTCCTCTAGAGCAGAATATTTCGCCATTTTTTGAAAAAAGCATTATAGTTTGCAATCTATTAAACAATAAGAGCAACCTAAATAAATATGATGAAAGAGTCTATGTTTTGTCTTGATCCACTACAAGGCACAGATTCAATTTTCACATGAAACCAAGTATTCAGTCTGAGAGTTTATTGCTTTTCTAGATTTGTATCAACTAATTTACCTAGATACCGAAAAAGTCCTAATTGGTAAATGAGATTGACACCCGGCTCCGAATTGAGAATTTTAAGTTAAGAATTTCTCCCGATTTCTGAATAAAGCATTTGAAGTTGAGTATTTGTCAAACAATCAATTTTAAATTGTGGACAAGAATAATTACTGGATGGTATCCGAGAGGAAATAAAAGAAGTAGGGGAAGACAGCTACAGCGATGGGAAGACAATCTCAAGAAAGTAGCAGGTCCAGAATGGATAGACTAGCGAGGGACAGAGTCAAGTGGAGAGCCTTGGAGGAGGCCTTTGCCGAAAGACAAGCTGGGACGTCTATCCTAAGCCCTGATGATAAGGTGGCTGTGGAGATTTATTGTCGCGCGACTATTCAAGATAAAGATGGTCTTTATATTGTCGCGCTCCCATTCAAGGGGGATATTTTTTCACTCGGTGACTCCTACACTTCCGATATGAACCGCACCGCAGGCGCAATGGTGTTGACTCGCTCCTTAGAAAAATATTGATAACTTTGGAATTACCGCGTTTTCGCATGTAATAAGTTATAATCAACAGTTTGTGTTTAACGTGTGACGACAGTAATTTGAGGTCCAGCTGCCCTTGAAACCTGGCGAAGTGATTCGGTGCGCCGACGACTCGACCACAAGTTCCAGAAAAGGTTTGTGCTTCCTTCCCTAATTGTTATCAGGTTGTATTCTGTTGTGTCACGACGTTGTGTAACTCGAATTACCTATCATCAAGCGTTTGTCAATCGTTTTGCTCCGCATCGCAGATACAGTCCACTAAACCAATTTTTATTTGGTTGAGGTTAGTTGAGGAAAAAATAACCAGGTGCCGAGAAAATATATAAATAATACTGAGTGTAAATAGGCTATAATCTCACTGTAAAATAAGGTATAATTTAATGTAAATAGGTTTAATTTAATTTGTCAAACTGTGCTTTACCCTGAAAACCTGTCAAAATTTGGCACTTATGTAGGGTTTACCACGTTCTTAACTACAAATACTCAATTCAGAAACCGGCCCTAAGTCTATTTTAGTGCTAAGGTTTGATATCTTCTCAAATTTGATGATTCATATGCATTTATATGTATTCCACTCACCACTGTTAAGTTAAAGGTAGCAAAAAAGCTAATACAACAATCCCTCAACTTTTTAATCCTGAAAAAGAGTTTTATATTTTCCAGAAAAAAGTACCATTTTAAACAAACCCACCCATTAAAATCTAACAACAGGGTAGTTGACTATAAATTAGTTTTTTGTCCGTCAGGTAAATTAATAAAAATTATTGGACACGTATTTTTTCCTTTGACACGTAAACATAAAGTGTCAACGATACCTTACAGTGCGTTGAAATATCGTGTGACATCACGGTGTGCTACACTTTATACTGTCAAAGTGACGTCACAAGCCCCCACTCCTGAAGTTTACGCTTTATCTTTGTCTATTTTTATTTTATTTAGGTTCAATATTATTTGATAATCTCACTGACGGACAAAATAGAAATATATTTTTTCTACCCAGGAAGCATCCCTACTGGACAACATTAATGCGGCTGACCCTTAAAGAGACGCGAACGACACCAGCCTCCGATTGTTGGCTCATCGCCAGCTCATAACACTCCAATCATTCGCTTCTAAAGCGCACTCATCAATCGTAAATACATTCTGCTGAAGATGGCTATATACGGTACAGCTAGTTTGATGAGCTTGCTTGAACCGTCTTCTATTGCTATCAATGCTAGATAGCTTAAAGTATCGTATACTAAACGCTTTTCCCCCACATCTATTATGAGCACAGCTAAAGTGTGGCACTCTCTGCCAGTATCTGTTTCCTACCACCTACAACAGTGAACAGGGATTTTCTGGACTCACTCGCAGAAAATTTGATTTTGGAAAAAAATCTAATTTGCTTTAAGCCTCCCACTTAGTGGTCAAGCGCAAGCCTATCAATAATAAAAAAATAAATGTGTCCTAGATAAGCTTGCGCGATGTGGTGCATGCAAGGCGTACGAGATCGGTCAGTATTTAACCTTTTTATGTAAACAGGTACACACAATACCATGTTAAACAGATCCACCCATTAAAATCTACCAAATGAACCCCATTAGTCCTCACAGCACGGCATACCCTCAAACAGATGCGAATGACACCAGCCTCCGACTGTTGGCACATCGCCAGCTCACAACACTCCAGTCATACCCTTCTAACGCACGCTCATCAATCGCTGATACATTCTGCTGAAAGTGGCTAGACATTGCTAAAACAAAATGTACCTTTTTTGGAATAGGAGTAAAACCTTCAAAAGGCACCTAGACTTTCGGGGAAACGACCAGAGAATGTGGGATTTTCATCTTAATAAAAGTACTTCAGTGTATACCATCAGCACGTGACCCATGACCTCCTAAAGACCTCTCTGTGCTAGGGCAAATACCTGGGGAAACTGAAGAAGCGTCTATCCCTGAGCCTCGCTGTGCAGCACGTGATCACTGTGCCACTATCTTACCTGGAGTTTTTTGGCAAACAACCCTATTTTTAACGAATAACTGAATCCCATGCATCCTCACAGCACGGTTGACCCTCAAAGAGACTCGAATGACACCAGCCTCCGACCGTTGGCACCTCGCCAGCTCACAATAATTTTCGACTTTCACGCGGATGAAACCGCTGGGGAAATTTATCTATAGCAGCTCAGAGTCAAGATGTGTGTCCGGTCAGTCTTGTCCTATATTCATCATCATCGACTTTCAGTCCGGAATCACTGCTGCGTATAGTCCCCGGCATGTAACTTGACATGGTTTTGGCGTAGTGGGGGTAAGTTTGCACATAGTGCGCGAACTGAGCAACCACCATACAGAGCGAACGGAATGTGGACGCGACGCGACTGATCAGTCGATTCTTGTTTCAACTGATCAACCAATCACGCGCTCGGAACGGTGCTAAACATTCCCCGCGTCCTGCTTGGTAACCAATGAGACCTAAAAATCTACTTGTGCGCATCTAACTACTCTTGCCATGTTACTTGCCGACAACTATATATAGGTCATATTATGTGATAAAATTATCTTTCATGAAGGCTTGTCAAGCTTACAGCTAGTGTGTAGCCTAAAAGACAATGGAAAGTAAAAGAATGGACGAAAAAAAATCAGTATACAATCCGGCAATTTAACTTCAATTAGCAAATGGCGTTTCCAGTCCAAAGGTTTATGGATCGCTAATTCCTTTGCATCCGACCAATGAAATTGGAGTTTTTATTTCTCATTGATTTACATCTTTTTATCTGAAGTCTTATTTTTCACTGAGCTTAGTGATGGATATTTTTAGAAATGAAGGTCAAATTGTGTTGTTTTTAGAAGGGTTTTGTTTGAAAATAATCTTGGGAATATTTCTGGCTGGTTATGTACTGGCTTTAGTAGCACCAGTTAACAATTTCCCCGGTTGATGAGAAGGCATGCGCCATCGGTACATGGTGAACATCCCACCCATACGCACAAAGCTTTTTGCTAATACTTTCATTGTGCGTACAGCTAAGGAGTGGAATTCCCTGCCAGAGACTTTGCTTCCTAAAAGCTACACTACAACCTTGTGGTCTTTCAGTCAAGAGTAAATAGATAACTTCTCGGCAAGCTTGCTTTACCGTAGACCACATCATCGCTAACCATCAGGCGAGAGAGTGGTCAAAGGCGAGCCTACCAATTATTAAAAAAAAGCTGAATGCTGTTTGTAATCCTAGTCTATATAAAGTGACATTCTTTCAGCATTAAATATCGAAAATCATTTAGTCTAGGCCAGGACTATACGTCACCTCTTATGGAGTCAGTTGTGCACAACCTCATCCCTCAGGATTTATAGATCTGAATGAACCAACTGGCTGTAAGTATGCGGTGAATCAATGCCTTATTTCTTTTAACGCCTTTACTTTTCTATGTGACTTTAACATTATTATATTGTTGTAAGATTTCCCTACGTTTTTATTCAATTCCAATCTTCAACTCGACTTTTAACAGGCAGATCTTTAAATGAGGATCAACTCTTGATCTTTAAGGGGTCACATGCGCCTACCAATAATAAAACAAGGCCCCTCCTGAATACCACAATTATTACAGTTATCTTTAAATTGATAGTCCATTCCAAGACATTATTCAAAGCGATGCGACAAAATATCATAATAAAGTCGATGCACCGGTAACTAGTAATGTATTCGATTTGAACCTCGCTATTATGCGCATAATAAACGATCTGTTTGCAATACCATTATCAACCATTTTCTATCTTTTCAAAACAAGCAAGGGTTGACGAAAATTGTTATTCCTTAATTTAAAAAATCTGTCTTTGGTAGGTACCATTTTTTTGCGTTATGGACACATACTTACAAAAACAAAGTTATTTTTAACCGACTTACCAAAAAAGGAGGAGGTTCTATGTTCGACATTAAATATGTTTTTTTTATTTTTTTTCACCGATATCTACGTCAATATGGACCGATTTTGAAAATTCTTTTTGTTTGAAAAAGCATGTTCCCATTAAATTGGTCCCATTTAAATTTGGTGAAGATCTGATGAAGAACTTCGAAGATATACAACAGAACTCTTCAATAAATAACGGCAAATCTCTCGGGATTATATATTATTGTTTGTACCATTTAATAACATAACATCACGCCAGTACGCTCTTAAGGGGTACGCAGATCTCTCATTTTACCGGTTATGTTCAAGTTTGATGATATTCGGGTAATCTATTCTGGCGTTATAGAGGTACCTTACTAAACTTGCATATTAGGTAAGTACAACTAAAAAGTGAAAGTAAAAAAAAATAAAAAATAAAAGCCTAAAGTCGAACATAGTACCTCCTCCTTTTTGGGAAGTCGGTTAAAAATTATTATAAAGAGATTTTTGTCTGTTTTCAAAGGAAAATCTCTGGATGCCTTGAAGTTCCAAACAACATAACATTCTATCAAAGAAAAAATCGCGACAGCAATTCTTCATCATCATCATCATCATTTCAGCCGAAAGACGTCCACTGCTGGACATAGTCCTCCCCCAAGCGTAGCCACACTGATCGATCCTGTGCGTTTCGCATCCACCGGACGCCCGCAGCCTTGATCAGTTGACCAGGACGTCGCTCCACCTACCACCGAGAGTAATTGACTTCTTAAAACCCCAGGAACACCTGCCACTTGGATGTGAACTGCAGGGGCCTATATGGAAAGCAGGAGAACGATTGCGAACCCAGGTAGGCCGCTGCAAATACAATTTGTCGTAATGGGGTTTTATAGACCCTTCTAATACCCTTAATTACCCTTAATATGGGTTCGTCAAGCACTATCAAAATGTCACGTGATCAAATCCTTACATTTTGGCATTCCGACCATCGTCATCAGTGATAAGATAACAATTTGTCCAGACCATCTGGTCAAATGTGGGAGAATACAATCAGCCACAATCACATCTCACATCTTCAGCCTATTAATGTTCCCACTGCTGGGACACAGGCCTCCTCTCCGTGAGAGGGAATGGGCCGTAATCCACCACGCGGGCCCAGTGCGGGTTGGTGGATGTCACATGTCTTCAAATTTTTGGTTCTAGGACATGCCGGTTTCCTCACGATGTTTTCCTTCACCGTTTTGAGAGCAGTGATGATGAAATAATTTACACAAGGTAAAGCGCCTGCCTGGGTTCGATCAGCCACAATGTGACTATGGAATCACACCGCAAACGATGCCTTATTTCGTGTTTTATTCTTTTTTGCACCTGCAACATCCATGAGAGACCTTTGCGAGGCCAGGGCTAAGGCTGACGATGTAGCTGTAGCTAGCAGACGTTCTTGTGTCACAATAAATTAACAATTGAACACGGAATCACTGACACGAAGTGAAGTTTTTATTACTTGTAAATTTTAATTTTTGACTTTCAAAAGTGCCGCTTAATGGCCTAGTTGAAATAAATATATTTGACTTTGACTTTGAAGACCAGAATAAGTTATAGTGCAACCATAATCAACCAGTGAAGATACGAGTACTACTACTGAGAGTTGAGATTAATACACCATGCGGTATTTATTGTAAAGAGAATCTTTACTATTATAATAAAGTGGAAAAGTTTGATTGTTTGTTTGTTTGAACGCGCTAATCTCTGGAACTGCCAGTCGGATTTGAAAAAAAAAATTTGTACGTGATAGCCACATTCATGAGGAAGGCTATATAGGCTTTATAGCATTACACTAAAGTTCTTGGTTAGTCTTATATATATTGATATATTTGTAAAGTAAGTCACATGAAAAAGCGCTATCGAACTGCTTAAAAATGCGTGCGCTGGGGTAGTGACTAATTATTCGTAAGTAGCATATTAATACAACAAAGACATTGGTTTTTAGTTGATCTAAAAATAGTCTACGACACTATATTATACCTCTTTTAGATAAGCCTCATAAGGCATTTTGGCATTTTGGGTTAAATAATTTATCGTAATATATAAACCACAAAAAATGTTTCTACCTATGTCCGTTATAGACTTTGAAACCATTATGCAACCGATGTGCCCCAAACTAGGTTCATTAGAAAGGAAATAAAGCGAAGATGGTTTAAGAACAAAAAAAACATATTGGTAGGTAGAGAAGGTAGGAGAGGTAGGTTGTTAGGTAGGTAGGTAGGGTAGGAGGGACAGGGTATGTAGGTAGGTGGGTTAGGGTAGGTATTCAGGGTATGGTAGGTAGATAGGTGGATAAGGTAGGTAGGTAGGTACCCAGTTGATGGGAGCGAAGCCGAGAGGGACACCTAGTCACAAATAAGTATCATGAAGAGGTAAAATTATTTGTTAGTAAATAAGTAAAGTATAATCTCTGGAAATACTGATTCCAGTACAAAAATTACTTCAATGACAGAACCGCGGCTTCATTATGTACTATCTCACAGAAACCGTGTATTTTTTCGTCATAAAAAGCATATGGCACTCAACGAATGTGTAGTTTTATATCAATGATACAATCTTTGTATTCGGATCAGTACGGCCCGAGATAATTCACTAAATAAAATCAGATCACTACACATTATAAAACAAAGTCCCACTGCCGTGTCAGTCTGACTGTCTGTATGCGATAAACTCAAAAACTACTATTTTCATGCGGTTTTCACCAAAAGACAGCGTGATTCATGAGGAAGGTTTGAATATATAATTTGATAAGTTGTTGTGTAAATTGGTTGAATTATGACGATAATTGTAGAAAATGTCGGAAAAATTCAAGCCTATTCGGTACAAACAAACAAAAAAATCTTTCCTCTTTATAATATTATTATAGATATTATACTAGCTGTTGCCCGCTACTTTGTCCGCGTCAAACTCGTAAAAAATATATTTTTATTTTTTTAGTTTCCCGCCGGAACTATGAATTTTCTCGTGATCAAACGTAGCCTATGTTACTCGTTATTACATCAGCTATCTACCAGTGAAAGTCCCGTCAAAATCGGTCCAGCCGTTTCGGGGATTACCCGCAACAAACGGACATATAGACAGACAGACAAAAATCTTAAAAATTGCTTATTTGTTGTTAGTACCGTATATACTTTCACGTGCATTCAATAAAACGTTGTTATTTTGATATTACATACAGACACTTCAATTTTATTTATTTGTATAGATGTATAGATTAGTAATTAGTATTAGTATAGATAGTATAGATGAAATATAAGTCCAGGTTTCTTCACGATGTTTTCCTGCGTCAATGATGTCCAAGATAATCTTAGAAACTACATCATCACATCACATCATCAGCCTATTAATGTTCCCACTGCTTTGACACGACCTCCTCTCTGTGAGAGGGAATGGGCCATTATCCACCACGTGGGCCCATTGCGTTGGTGGATATCACATGTCTTCGATTTTTTGGTTCTAGGACATGCCGGATTCCTCACGATGTTTTCCTTCACCGTTTTGAGAGCAGTGGTGATGAAATAATTTACACAAAGAAAACGCCTGCCTGGGCTCGAACCCACCTACAACTTGTAAGTCGCGGCCGATACCATTGGGCCACCACTGCTCTCGAAACTACATAATTAAACGGATTGAAAAAGTCACATTGGTACTTGCCCGGATTTGAACTCACTCAATTTGGCATTCCAAGGTCGACTAAGGTTGATCCAAAAGTATTTTAAAACAATAGTTTGGAATTCTTCACTCATGTGCTCAAGTTTTGCTAACTGGCCAAACATACCACAAAAGAAGAAGAAAAAGAGATTTTTTTTTGCGGCATATGCAATGACGTCACATGTCATGACATGTCGTGACATAAGGCGCAAGACAGATATAAGGCAGATAACAGGCTTCCGGAACATCGATGGAGTCGATAAACGCACATTCGTATACGGACACCTAATCAAAGCACGAAAACGGATTCATTTCTGATATTACATCGCGTTCCGTAGGGCTGGCAGGGAATGTATTTATCTTTGTATGGAAATATGATGTTTCTTTGTATTTTATAATATTTAATCAAAATATAAAGCATTGTATCACAGGCCCAGTAGGTGCCTGTGATACAATGATTTTAATTAGTACACGTACCAACGATCCTCTTTTTACATGTTTACTGGTAAAAATTTGTTTACATTTTGATCCTGTGTACTTGTTTTTTTTTTTTCTGAATAAACAACTATTGTATTATTGTATAGTATAGCTGCAACTTACAAGTAAGTCGTGGGTTCCATTGAAATCAAGTAAAACGTCGTGAGGAAACCGGCATGTCCTAGAACCAAAAATTCGAAGACACGTATGGTGGCCCATTCCCTCTCACAGAGAGGAGGCCTGGCCTGTGTCCCACCAGTACAAATAAACGCGGAATAAAGTTATACCGAGTATAAACCTATGAAAATGTATGGTTATTCCTTTGTTATACCTGGTATAACTTTATGCCGCGTTTATTTGTAAGAGGGTAAAAGGCTGACGATAAATAAAAATAATAATTTATTGACAAACTGGGTAGTCTCTTAGCAAATAGAGGATGTCATGGCTAAAATAATCACGTGGTGATTACCGTGATTCATCCATGCATCGGTAAGCACGTTAAATCGTTGTTTCCGGCTGTAATTTTACCTCTTTTCCAGTATTGCTATAAATTTGCATATAAGAAACACGAAATTTTTAATGCCTCGCGCACACGACCGCTCCCGAACATAGCCGATCGCGAGGCAAGTATGTTTCGGTGTAGTATGAACTATGTGCAACACGTTCCTGGTGCTGTGACATGACGTTCGACTACTGCAAGCAATACGCGTACGCGGTGCGCCACGTGGGTATGCGGGAGTAGGGTCGCATTTCAGCGAGGTGGACAGTTAAGGCGCCGATTCCCTTGAGTAGCTGATTTTAAAATGAGAATCACGTCTAAACGGATAGTCGAAATATTTTGGAAAAAATATATGTTACATTAGACAATTTTCTTAATAATTTGATCTAAATAAATTTTTTATTTGATATGAGTTTTTTTCGTATTTATTGTTCGTATTAGTGTAATTAATTTATAAAGTTATGTCTAAAATGGACAAAAATACAACAATCGCGCCAAAACCGCTGGGCGTATTTTAATGAAATATACACTCATCTCAAAGACAATTTAATTATCTACATTTAGATCTGAGGCTCTTTTTTAAAGTCATAGAATAATAAGGAAAGTACAAAAAAACTACAAAATTTTGGTCGCGCGAGTGTCAAACGAGTGCGCGTTTTGTTCCCTCAAGGTCGTTGGCGTTACTCGGCGTCTTAAGTCGATGAAGATGTTTGACTAAATTGTAGCATCAGAAAGTAGCACAGTTCGCCCTGCATGCCCTTACTATATAGTTAGTGGTATTTGTCTATGCGCTGCCAGCCGACTACACCGTGGAAGTAGCTAAATTTTGGGCCAAACAAAGGAGATCAACCAAATTGGTATAGCGATCATGTACATTCTTAGATGAGAGAAATTAAAAGAGAAATTCATCTTTGTCGACAAATAATGTTCCGCAAGTTGCCCTAAAATATAGTTGACTTAAAATTATGTTAAGTTGTTCCCAATAAGTAGCGAAATTTTATCTTGATATTAATTACAGAAAAGAGCCGTTTTATATCAATATTCGAATCAAGTTATATAGAAAAGGCTACTAATTATCAAATGCAAGTTCATGTTTTGAGTATTCTTGTATATTAAGGTTTTTATTGACATAAACTTTGTTGCTGTACAACGTCGTCGTCGGTACCAAAACTCCAAAGAAAGTGGTTGATCTCTATTAAACAATTGTCGTGCCAGCGACACGAAGAAATAGATAAATGGTATTTGAACTTACTAAGTATTTTCCAATAAAAGGAGGAATGAAGATCGTAGCAGATGGCGTTCTGCAGTTTCTGCGTACCCTCATAGGAAAAATGCGTGATTTTATGTATAAGTATCTTAAAGAATAAACACTATAGGTATATTTCTCATAATCAATTCCACGTTTGACAGCCCTACACAACATTCGGCAGCCATATTGCAACAATTCCAACATAGAGACGTTCACAAATATTATTATTACAATTTGTTGTGTTTTTATGAATCTGCCATGCCTCGAGACTCGGATATAACGCTACATTCAATTACGAAGGAATTTTCCGGAGTAAGCTTTTTAGGGTATGTATCTATGTTTGTTTTATAAGTAGGTGTTTTGTATATACCTACGTATCAACAATCGTATCTGGCTTGTCAACAATTATATGTACTTAAAGGAAACTTATAGGATCACTTCGTTGTCTTTCTGTCTGTCTGTCGTTGAAATTAAAATTATATACTCAGGTCATTTACTCCTTGGAATTGTGAAAAAATCAGACTTCAACGCAATGAGGGTTTCTGGAAAATTCACGACACCTGTTGGTGCCACTTTGGCCAAAGGTCCTTCTCTTGGAAAACGTAAGTACAGCAACATGACTTTGACTTCAAATTAACTAATGTCAGAAAACATAGGCGCTTTGACAGGTGCCTGGACCTGACGTCTCAGTGCTGCCACCTAGTGCACATTATTTCAGAAAATCCACCGTATATTTTTTGACACCTGCTAGGGAATCAAAACATATAGGGTACTTCCAGTTGACGGACATTTATATCACAACTAGCTGTTACCCGCAGCTTCGCCCGCGTTAATATAGATTTTGTCAATCAATTCTGGTTGTCAACATACAGGGTGAGAAAAATCCAATGTTGCAGTTTTAGTTTTCATCAAAATCGACCCCTTGACTCCTTTGATTATTTTTTGCTATTCTTTATAGTGATGATTTAGCCATCCACGCCCACTTGGAAAACTCAGCCTGTATAGTCATAGGAAGCATTAACGTAAAAACTGGCCAAGTGCGAGTCGGACTCGCGCACGAAGGGTTCCGTACCATTATCGCAATAAACGGCAAAAATATCACGTTGTTGTATAAGAGCCCCACTTACAAATTTATTTTATTTTGCTTTTAGTATTTGTTGTTATAGAGGCAACAGAGAAACATCATCTGTGAAAATGTCAACTGCCTAGCTATCGCGGTTATACAGCCTGGTGAAAGACCGACAAACAGACAGACGAACCGCGGAGTCTTAGTAATAGGGTCCCGTTTTTACCCTTTGGGTACGGAACCCTAAAAACAATTAACTTATTTCATTGAAGACGTTAGTCAATATACGTATAGGTAAAATTTGTTCGCGACGAGACTCACAAACCAATTGAATGGTTTTGTAAATAAAGTATGTATTAGAGTCATACGTCTGCTCACGCCCGAGCGCCAAGTAGGAATGAAAATGTTGTAAACACGTCGGTCCTAAATTCGTCGCAAGTGTGAATTAATTTCACAACATTTATTGGTCCTGTCGAACCGGATTTGATCAGCCTGGAACCTGGAAGAACAGCTCCAGGACGTCTAAGAAAAAGAAGGAAGAATCGTCGAAAATAAAATAAATCCGACACTAAATAAAATTTGTGCCGGATTTTAGAAACCTGGAAAACCGGGAAGAAATACTGAAATTTCACCAGGGATAGAGGAAATTCAGCCGCACAATATGCTGCCTTCAAACTGAAGATTGAAGCCAGAAAAGCAGCTCCAGGACAGCGGGAAGAAATAGTGGTGGAATTAATTTGTCGAATTCCTGACGAATTAATTTCACAAGAAATAAATTGAAGTCGAGCACCGCAGAGAATAGATCCTGCGTGCCCAAGCCCACCGCTGGACCAAAGAGGTAAATTCCGGGAGACAGTTATTAGAACTACCCTCTTGTTTTTAATAACTGTTAGAAGATTGAATATATTTCCTGTGAGCTGCAAAAGTACCGTATGAAGACTGATGTGCATCTATGAAGCTATAAGAATAGTTCCTGAAGACTTATCGCTGAAAACCACCCTATGTTCTCAGTGATTTGTTCTGGAACTGAACGCTGGTTTAATTTTACCAAGAATATGCGTTTTTAAGCCTGAATTGCGTCTTTTGCGTCGAGCAAATAATTCCTGAAGGCTTATCGCTGAAAACTACCCTTACGTTTTTAGCGATTTCGTTCGAATACTAAGCACCCGTCTAAACAAATAGAAGACGTGCGTTTATGAAACTGATGTGCAGCTTTGATGTTTGAACAAACATATCCTGAAGGCTTATGACTGAAAGCAACCCTTAAGCTTTCGGGAATTTTCGAAAATTGAAATTTCGTCAAATCGAAAGAAGATACGTACTCAGAAGATTGAGTTACGACTCTGACGTCTGGAACAAGCAGCTACTGAAACATTATCGCTGAAAAGTACATTCGACTTTTCGGTGATTGATATTTCGATTGAATTATAGTCAATCGTATTGAAGATACACGTTTTGAGAAAAAACAAACGTGTACTACAGATGTCTGAAGTTTCATAAGGACTTATCACCAACCGTGAGTTTTTGGTGATTTGAATTTTTGGAGATTGAATTATAGTCAATCCACTTGGTGAATTTTTTGAAAACTGACGTTTTGACCGTCGGAAATTTTGGGAATTAGGTCTTGTGTCGTAAATAGACGTTCTGACCGTCGCAATAAAAATATTGAACTGGAACTCATGCTGATAGGTTGACGTTCTGACCGTCGAATATTTAGAACTGGGGTTAATTTTGAATTTAAAAAAAAAAAAAAAAAATAATAATATTTCAAACAACGATGCCGCTTACTAGATCCCAAGGCAAAGCGCCTGCGGCGTGGACCGTGGAAATGGATAGACCATCCACCGTCATCAGACATGATGAGCCGCCGTACTCGCCTTCCACTGTCGATGGGAACGAACAGATGGACGGGCAGCGCCCTCTAGCGCCTCAGTCTGAAAGTACCCCAGCGCATCAACCAATAGAAACAGACCAAGCAGTTTCCACAAAAATAACCAGTATAGAAGGAACTTCAGACTCAACATTGAAACCTTCTCGGAACGAGAAGACTTTAGAAGATAGACGTACAGCCATGCCGATGACTACCCGGGGTGACACCCGTATCGAACATAGCCGTCCGCCGTCAACTAAAATGACTCGGCCACGGAGAAAAATAGTTGGGAGCTAGCCAAGAAATACAACTTGTGCTTTCGCTGCCTATGTCGAGGCAGCCACACTTGCAGGTCAAAGCGGTGTGGCGAGGAGGGATGCCACCAGAAGGCCCGACCGTGAAGGGATCGCAAGAACCCAGTCGAGCCAGGCGTTCCTCAAGATAGTGCCGGTCCGGGTCATCGGACCGGCGGGAGAGGTGGCGACATACGCCCTCCATAACAACTGATGATGGCTTAGATCATCAGTTGCGCGAATTTTTCGCCATAGAATTGCTGTGCATAAACCCACAGCGCCCCGCCTCATACCCTGGGAATAGGGCAGAGGATCCACACTTGCAGGGCAAAGCGGTGTGGCCAGGAGGGATGCCACCAGAAGGCCCGACGTTGAAGGGATCGCAAGAACCCAATCGAGCCAGGCGTTCCTCAAGATAGTGCCGGTCCGGGTCATCGGACCGGCGGGAGAGGTGGCGACATACGCCCTCCTAGAATAACAACTGATGATGGCTTAGATCATCAGTTGCGCGAATTTTTTGCTATAGAATCGCTGTGCATAAACCCACAGCGCCCCGCCTCTGACCCTGAGAAAAGGGCAGAGGACATTTGAATCAAATGAACGTCCAGTTAGCAAATGGACATATAGAAACCGCCACGTTATGGCGTAATGAGCACGCTGAGATGCCAGATAGCTATGAGACAGCTCTAAAGAGGCTCGTCTCAACTGAGAAGAAGCTGGACAAGAACCAGGTACTTCGAAGAAGACACTCAGAACAAATGGACATATAGAAACCGCCATGTTATGGCGTACGCGAATTTTTCGCTATAGAATCGCTGTGCATAAACCCACAGCGCCCCGCCTCTGACCCTGAGAAAAGGGCAGAGGACATTTTGAATCGAATGATCGTCCAGTTAGCAAATGGACATCATGGGAGGCGCCTGGGAGCGCCTAGTCCGCTGCGTAAAAAACACGCTGTACAATGTACTTACAGAAAAACACCCAACTGAAGAGGTGTTGTCCACACTGATTTGTGAGGCAGAGTACATTGTGAATAGCCGACCATTGACACATGTGTCAGTAGACAGCGATGATGATGAGTCCATCACACCGAACCACTTCCTGCTCGGTGGGTCAGCCAGACTACCTACACCTGGCGTATTCACTGAGCAGGATATAGACAGCAGGAAAGTATGGCGACGATCACAGATCCTCGCTGATATGTTCTGGAGCCGCTGGGTCAGAGAGTACCTGCCTGAGCTCCAAAACCGGCGGGAGCCACATAGTAGTGGGCCCAAACTTAATGTGGGCGACCCCGTCCTGATAGCCGACGGCCAGCTGCCTCGAAACACATGGCCTCGAGGCCGCATTGTAGCCGTGTATCCAGGAATCGACGGAGAAACCCGGACTGCTGAGGTGCGCACACTTGGCGGCATCCTGAAGCGTCCGGTGAAGAAACTCGTCCCACTGCCTCAGTAACCAGAGACGCCGGGGCGGCGATCATCCTTCGGTGAGCCTGGCGACGGCATCCGAGACTGCCACTCGTCGCTCACCATGGGAGTGCAGCGCCGCGCCGACATCACTTCGAGCCTGCACGGCACTGCACGGCGGGAGATATGTTCGCGACGAGACTCACCAACCAATTGAATGGTTTTGTAAATAAAGTATGTATTAGAGTCATACGTCTGCTCACGCCCGAGCGCCAAGTAGGAATGAAAATGTTGTAAACACGTCGGTCCTATTTATAAGCTCGGTATGTAAGGGTATTTTGAATCGCATTTTTAAGGTAGTAATATAACGTCCTTAACGTTTATTTATGCGTATTGGGTTTTAGTAATACCAGATTAATAGAATAGAAGCATTGAATTATATAAATATTATAGTCTTCATACTTAAAACGTAAAATCAATTTCATGTGAATGCGTGCGTTCGCTGCGCCCGCCTAGTTCCGAATGATGCGCCAGATGGCAGCAAGTAGTTTTATATGTTGGCGTTTTGCGTACAAAAATTCTGGTAGCTTAAAATCATGTTTTAAGGGGTTATATTATGTATTAGACATAATTTTAGTACATAGGAATGATATAATGTGGAAAATGTATAGTTTCCACCATTAATATGTGAATATTGACGTGATGTCTCAGGAAGTGAATTTAGGACATTTAGGTCATTTTAGGGTATATGGGGAACCTAGATCAAGACGGGAAACCTATATACAGTTCAGAATTAGTGTACTGCTTTATATAAAGCCTATTTACCTGAGATATCATGTCGGTATATAGTGTAAAACGCGCTGTTTATGGGAGTTTCGACGGGACTATTCTTTTAGGTGCCCTAAGTACCTGGAAAATATGTAGGTGTACTGTTAAAAGTACTACCATTGGAAAGCTCGTCGAAGGGGCTTCCAGACGGTCTTTAGACGAGAAAGATCGCCCGGATAGTTTCCGACATACTCAGCGCGGAAAAATGTAAACAAACAAAATTGTTGAAATTTGTAGACCCTTCAGGTCGAATAACTCCCTGAAGGCAATAGATGTACTTATTATAGAAGTACTTTCGGATGGCCCGTTGGACTAGCTATCAGGCCATCCCTTTGGAGCGAAAATCGCTCATATAGTTTAGGCACAAATCCAGACATGGTAATCTGGACTTGTGATTTTTGGCCCGTTTTTTGGCATTCCCAGGGACTATACACCCCTGAGACTTCCAAAAATAAGGAATTTTCGGGGACTTCCCGATGGCCCGATAGACGCGCCATCGTGTCGTCCCATAAAAATATAGAATCAGTTAAGTAGTTTAGGAGATAGCTAGACACAAAGGGAGTGACTAGCTGTCGAACTAACACTTTTTTGGGTACATTATGTACAAAATGTATATATATACTTATGGAGGCACTAGAACTGTAAAGTGCTCTCCCTCAGCCTCCAGGCCACCCATATTCGGTGGTGATAGCTTGGATGGTCTGAGTAGAAATTCAAGTAATAAAATAAATTGTCCAAAAACGTTAAGGAGCGTGTATTTAAGGGATGATATCCCACGATAAACGTCCGAAAATAAGCTTTTTTAAGCCGCCCATAGACGACTTGCTGAATTTGTCAGCAGGTCACCCCAACCTATAGTACTCTCTGGGCTAGGAATGTTGTTATACAACTTTCCGACATGAAAATAAGGGAACTTGCCCCTTTTTTCTATAGATATAGCCTAGGGACGCTATCAATGCCTGGATATAGATGTATGGATTAGATACTGAGATAGGGGGTGCTACTGTGCTACAGTACACAGAAATCCAGGCGTAGATAGCACCATGGAAGGGATAGTACAGACCCAAAATCCACTGTCGGGTAAGGGATTTTTTTTGGCAAATAAAATTATTTTCGGCACAAAATCGCGGGGCTCTCGATAGTAGTAACGACCGAGGGTATAAAACACCCTCGGTCCAAAGATAGAATCGTAGTCATCGGCCATAGCCACTAGAAACAAGTCACTTGAACTTAATTAGTAGTTACTTGTTGAGAGCCCTAAATTCGTACCAAGTTTTAAATAATTGAAGTGTTTTATTTAATTAAACAATTATCATCCCTGCACCTGCTTGATTAGAAGTCCTGAGGCAACATTCCAAAGAGGTTACCAGATCCAATCTGAGAGTCAATGTTCTTCGGGCGTCCAGCGCGCCATCCGGGAGCTTTACGACCTCCCTCCTCGGGGAAGGCGATCACGCTACGTCCGCAACAAAATTGTTACAAAAAGAAACAAATAAACTTCAGAGTCATAGGTTCTGCTTTGCTGCGAATTGAAGATCTGTCATAAATTGTATCTACAGTTAAATTACATTCTTTAATTATTCCGTTAATCATGGGTACAATATTTTATGACGCTGCTATGTATTATGTTGTATCTTTTCATTTGATGTACCTATACATACAAATTCTGGGCCTTGGACATACGTGAATATCAGTAGGTACATGTAGCTGGCCGTGGGTAAAGCATGGCTTTTCCAATGGAACCCTGCTTTGTTATTACTAATATGTTAATACTAACCCTTGAGCTTTGTTAATACTAATAGGAAAACTAAGTTTGATTAGAAACTGGAGTCTTTTGAATTGAAATGATAGGTCAGTGGCGATTATTGGGATTCGACGTATGACACGCTTTCTCCTTTTCTCGTATCTGTTAATATATTGGCACCTATTATATTTTGCACTTATTGTGTAATACGAAGCCACATCCCATTACATAATCTAAATAAATATGCAAATATCAATCATTTGTTATCAAAAACATGCCTGCAAAGTTTCAACTAAAACGGAAGCCGCAATAAAAAGTTTTCATACAAAGTTCAGCTTTCCCCATTTACCCCCTTAAAGTTAAAATTTTAAAATTATCCTTTCTTAACTAAAGTTTACTATCTTCATACTACAACCTGCGAAAATTCAGCTTCATGGAGAAAATTTGTACATCTTATCTTTACAACCCCAACCCCCTTTTAGAAAAAAATACAATGCACTTTAATTAATTGTTACGGAATTATTTCCGCAAAGTTTGAAGTGAATCGATGTTCATAATAAGAAGTTTTATACAAAACTAACCCCTCCCATTTCTTTCCCTCCGATTTTTATGCAAAAAGAAGTAGCCTATGTCCTTCTCATGGTCTCAAACTATCACCATACCAAATTTCGTATAAATCGGTTCATAATAAAAAGGAGTTGCATGATAAGAAGTTAAATACAAAATGAACTCACTCTCTCATTTTTCTCCCTTTCGTGTTTTATGCAAAAAAGAAGAAGTCTATGTTATTCCCAAGGACTCAGACCAAATTCCATCTAAATCGAATCATCGGTTTAAGCCCTATAAAGAAGCTTCATACAAAACTACCCCACCCCCATTTCTCCCCCTTCGTGTTTTATGAAATACCAAGTAACCTATGTCCTTTCCCGGGTCTTAAACTATCTCCATACCAACTTTCATCTAAATCAGTTTAGCGGTTTGAGCGTGAAAAGTTAACAGACAGACACAGACAGACAGACAGAGTTACTTTTGCATTTATAATATTAGTATGGATTAAAGGAAAAATCCGAAAACCGCAGTAGTTACATCACAAAAAAATGCGGTCATAACCTTAATTGCAGTTGGTGAACTGATTGCTATGTATGAGGACAACAGTTTTACAACGGAAACATTTTCATGTTTTTCAACTGAAAACTACAGAACACTTCACTGTGCGTGGCCCGATACGTAATTGGCCGGTTTATTTTAATATAGTCTAGTAACCATGGAGTTTTATGCCAGTTCTCCTTTTGTATCCCGAAGAGGCGTAGTGTTCCACTCGCGCTTCATAGAGACATCAGCAAAACTGACGGGGTCTGCTAGGGCCAATGCTTGTCTGGGTCGCAGACAAATATGAAAGAGAGAGAGTTACCGCGGCCCCGGCAAAAGCAACTGAAGGAACATGGGTGGGTTTTAGACAGTAAAAGTCTGACGGGCAATCCTGCTTCACCCAGAGCGGGACAAGTCACAGAATGAAATCCAACCCAAAAAAAAAAGTGCGGTCGGTAAGTGAAATAAAATAATAAGATTTTTTTCAGAACCTCGGTGCCTCGGCTTTCTCTCTGTGTGCCTCGGAAGACACAAAAATAAAAATATTCCAAAAAGAGCCAGAAAAGTAATTAGTAAAATATTTCCCGTAGGGTTTTGTAGAGGTACCTGAAGTAACCCCATATTTCACCAATTATGTTTAAGTTTTATGTTATAAGTGGAGAACCCACTGCCATCAACCGGATACAAAGCCAGACTCCAGGTTACCACTGAGCAAGTCCAGATGGAAAAACTCAATACTACACACACAACAACGCACACTACTTTTCCCGGGCCGATAATCGAACCCATGACTTTACACGCAGCAGCAGTGCTCGCGACCACTAAAATAACAACGTCGTATATTGTATTACATATCAACAACATCAACAGCCTTTTTAATGTTCCCACTGCTGGGACTCAGGCCTACTCTTATAGAGGGAGTGGGCTATAATCCACCACGCGGGCCCAATGCGGATTGGTAGATGTCACAATGTCTTCGAATTTTTGGTTCTAGTACATGCCAGTTTCCTCACTATGTTTTCCTTCACCGTTTTGAGAGCAGTGGTTATGAAATAAATTACACAAAGTAATGCGCCTGCTCGGGTTCGAACCCACGACCTACAACTCGGAACTACATGTCGGGGCCGCAACCACTGCGCCACCACTGCACACAATTAATTAATTGTTACACAATATTAATTGATTACCATCTTGAGATGTGTCCTAAAGGTCGAATAAAGGCCATTCCTCCGGATGTGGGCTCAGCAATGTTTGGTGTAACTCGATCGGCTCAGCCTTGAGCTTATATTCACTGAGCGAGACGAAGACAACTGGGTACGAATATAGACAAAGTCCGTAGGTAATTAAACTATACCAGCATTAACTAGACTTCATTCCCTTTGTTTTAATACCAATATCATTGGTTTCGGTAAAAGATTTCATTCCAAACAAGCCATTTCTAAAGCACATGTCACCCCGAATTTCGCAAATGGTAGGTAACAATGGCCGCATACGTCAGCAGAATATTTGATAATCAGTTAAATTTTCAATGTGTTGCTATAATGTAGTGCATTTTATGCGTTTGCATTGATTATGGTTGCATTATTTTAGCAACTTTAGATAGAAATACGGATTAAATAACATACATGCCAACAAAACTCTCATCCATTTTCGCGGTTTTTTGCACACGCACAGCACATTACACTAGTTCACTATTTTTATCAAGAGAAACGCACTTCTGTGTTGATAATTCTACTAACAAGTACTTTAAGAATCAATTTGATACACAATTAGAAAGATTATGCCATTGTTTATTAAGCGACTTCAAAAAATAAGGAGGTTCTTAGTTTGAGATCTTCTCGCGTTTGGCTGAACCGATTTTGATGCGGTTTTCAGAAAAGTATTTGTTATATTCTGGAGAAGGTTTTGGTATACAACAAATCGTCCGCTTGGATCTGTTATTTGTATGTATGTGTACCCAAAAAAAAAAATAACTTAATTTACACATTCGTGCTGTTTGTCAGTAAGGAGTCAAGAATGGTCACGATCCGATAAGTAGTTTCGGAGAAATGTGTGGACAAACTTTTGTCCACACATTCAGCACGAATGTGTAAATTAAGTTATTATTTTTTTTGGGTTGTTTATGGATAGAACTTGCTCACTTTTTAGTGATAGTGTACTAAAACTAAAAAGAGAGAAATGAAAACAATTTCACAAAAAAAAATAACCGACTTCAAACAAAAAAGAAGTCTGTGTCGCAAACTTACAAAAAAGAAAAAAATATAAACATCCGAATTCAAAACGTCCTCCTTTTTAGGAAGTCGGCTAAAAAGAAGTACCAAAGACTTCCGAAACCAAAGTAATTTTGCACTTTTTACTGTTTTATTTTTGAAGTCGGTTTATTTTTTTGTGAAAAAGTTATTTTTACAGTGTCTTCTTTGCTGTGACTAAAAACTAAAATATCATGAGAAGATGTTTATTTCATACAAGAACCAAATACACATGCACAAATATGCCAAACATTCTAAATATTATCTTCTTATCTGTATTTTACAACAAACGTCAAAAATACTGATTTTTTATGTAAAAACAAAATAATTATTATAAAAAGAAATATATATATATATATATGTATAAGTAAGATTTGTGTTGTAATTAATAATAATAAATAATAATATATAATTATATATTTATAATATTTAATATAATCATTTTTTATTATTTATTTATTTATTTAGTAGCCGCATCGTGCGTGAAAAACGATTGAGGAAGAGGGTAGACAGATATGTCAGCTCGTAAACAACACCCACCCGCAAAGACTTTAGTTCTCGTGATCATGGCGCGTGTAACGGTGCCGAAAAATCGAGCTCTCAATCAAAATCTAAATATACATGGTAAATATCCCGAAACAAATATTAATTCTAACAAAATAATTGGTATTATTAAAACCAAAACCAATAGCCGACTTTAAAAGCTTCTCGAAAGCCTAGAGTTCGGCAATGTTGTGATTATAAATTAAAGAGTGCTACAAATTTGTGTTGTAAGGTTGTATTTTTAAAATAAGTCAGATTGTAACCGTTTGACGTGTGTTTGTGTGCCTTTTATTTTTTGATCCAGCGAATTGAGTATAGTAGGATTACAGTATGAAGGAGGATTTCAGATTAATGATCAAGTTGATACAGATAGACTTTCCCTTGCTTCAACTTCCATTATTAGACACAGTTGCTACATCTCATAGCCATCACAAAACGGCCAGCCCTATATCGAAGACCACGAATCGGCAAACTTAATATCGGACGCTCTGAACGCCTCTTGAACTAAAGTATGCCATAGCCACTCAGCCGATAGCCTAAAGGATGCCTAGATAAACTTAGAACAAAGGTAGCAAAACCTTTAGTGCCAGAAATTGTAAGGATTATGTCCTACACTAGTCTTTGAGGCAAGTGACCGAAAGTTTCGAGCTCCTAGTTAAGTTGATCTGCAATGTTTTAGTTGAGAGAGGAAGCTGTGTCTGTCGTGTTGAGCGCTGCGAAGAGTGCATTTCGTTTGTTATATTAAACTGTTGAGTGAGAGTTGAGTGAGCACTGGTAACTGCCGCAATATACTAGTTAAAGATCGTGGGTTTGAAGACAGGCGATTTACTTTGTGTAAATTATTTAATCGCCACTGCTCTCCTAAACCTCTCCGTTTTGGATTAAGGCCCATTTCCCTCGCTCACAAAGAGGAGGCCTGTGTATCAGCAGTGGAAACTTTATAAGGCTGATCGTGATCATGCATGACATTATGCAATGCTGTTCTGACGTATCAGCTCTATGCTTAGAGTGTTTCGGACAAAGTTGGATAGGTCACATGAGGACCAGAATAGAGCTCTCCGGCGCAGACGTACAAAAAGAGCTGACCCAAGCTAAACTGGGCAGAGGGTTGGACAAAAAATAACAATATGAGGGCACATAACCAAGCAGGAAATCTGAGCTTTAAACCAAATTGAGGTGCCAAGAAATACGGTTGCTGTAGCTGAAATCGGCTACATGCCATCGTCACATAACAACGCCAAAAATAAAACCTACAAGCACCAAACACTAACCAGCTAGTCGTGACATGACGTCATTGCACAGCATTCGTTTATTTTTCCCGTTTGCAGCGATCGCGAGCGTTTAATTGTCCTGAACGCATGACGTCACCCAGCGTAGTGTGGACCGGACGAATTTATGGTTAGCCGGCCTTTTTAGAGAGGAATGTGTGAATTTGTGGTAGTTTATGGTTTCGCGGGGAAGTGTGGTAGCTGTGTGATGTCTGTGGAATTGGTAATTTGAAGTGAGATGTGGTTGAAATAAAATACCAATCGCTATCGCAACGTTTTCTATTGTAGAATGTCGCTTGTTTAGAACACCAAGTCTTCTTTTCTACATCTTTAAATCTACCATCATCAGCCTTATAATGTTCCCACTGCTGGGACACAGGCATCCTCTTTGTGAAAGAGGTAATTGGCCTTAATCCACCACGCGGGATCAGTGCGGGTTGGTGGATGTCACAGGTCTTCGAATTTTTGATTCTTGGACATGCCGGTTTCGTTACGATGTTTTCCTTCACCATTTTAGAGCAGTGTTGATGAAATAATTTACACAAAGTAATGTGTCTGCTAGGGTTTGAACTCAAGACCTTATGACACGTAAGTCGCCGTTACCACTGGGCCACCACTGCTTACTTGAAATATGAATTAAGAGCCCAATATTCCTTAATTTTGTGCTTATGAGAGTTGATTAAACCAGAACAAATAATGTTTATGATCAACTCTAAAAATCATAAATTTACACTCAATTCAATAACAAATCGATGCATATCGCGCCATCTGGTCATATTTATTAGAACCAAATTTTCTTTCTTAGCCTAAAACAGAAATGGAGCCACCAGAGTCCCGATGACTCTGGTGGCTCCATTTCTGTTTTTAAGTTTAGCCCAGATTAAATTAAAAAATAAATAGTCTGTCATGGGGACTGCCGACAAAAGTTAATACCTTAAAATTAAGAATAACTGTTTTTGTGTGACAGAGTTACTCCATCACACGTCGCATTAGCATGTCGCTGACGCGAACCCATACGTTTTGCCCTGACCAAAAATCGCTATACACGGCTAAAGAAATTCTTGCTTTAAAAACCTCCAATTGCCCAGAACATCCACGTTAACCTACCATGTCCCTACTATTGGGAATTCAAATAATTTCGTGAAAACAGTAGTCCCTCTCTAAAGTAACAATGTTAACGTTTTTTCGCTGTATCGATAAAATGCAATCAAAAAGTATTTTCGGCACCAATTATTTTGGTAACTATTCATTGTATTTTCCGATTTTGTAATTGAAAAAATACGGATTTCATTTTGAAAAGGCTGATGATTAATTTTGTGTATGTTTGTCACAATAATTTGTGTCCAGTAACTATCGTGGTGGCCCAGTGGCTAGCACCTCACCTTTCGCGCTTGAGGTTTTAGGTTCCAATCCGGGCAAGTAAAAATGTGACTTTTTGAATTCACATGTCCTTTTTAAGATTATTGACCATTATCCCATTATTGTCCTTTTTAATTTCTTTTTTTTCATTTTAACAGCGTGAGGAAACCTGGACTGATAGTTAATATAAGTTGGAAATCGCCAACCCTTATTGAGCAAAGTACAATCTCCTTATGGAAGAGGTCCATGGCTATCGCTATACGCTATAGGCTACTATTTATCCCAGAAAAGTTACCAAGTTAGGCCACAGGAACTTAAAAATGGCGCATTTACAAGTTCATACAAACAAAAATCTACCTTCAACCTTAGGATTCCGTATAAAACAAACAAAATCGTACACCATACTCTTTCACTTGCAAGGCAGTAAATTAAAATGTGAAAAATTCATAAGTATGAGATCTCTCTGCAAGGTGGAGGGCGATAGAAATTATATATTTACGAGTACTGAACCCTGTGTGCTATTACTGTTACTTTTAAGATACTATATTATTTTTATCTTCAGTATTATACCTACTATACACAGATCTTAGTGTTGATGTTCTTCAGAAAGGCCAGGTGCGTAGGTAGTACGTACTCGTTACCGGCGTGCGTGTATGACTAAATATATGTGTCAGATCCAGGTATATTGAATCAGGATTTGACCTACTTAGTGACACACCGCTGTTAGATTATAGTCGTGGGCGCAGAATTTGGGATACGGGTAAACTAGAGAAATATCTCCTGTAACTTGTACTACTCTGGACTTAAAAGGAACACAGGTAATTCCCAGACAGCATGTTGTCACGGCCACGTCCGAACGATCACTGTCGCTCTAAAATGAACAATATCGACATCATACCACCCAGACTCCACCCAGTACCAAACAATGGTACTTGTGTATCATTTTAAGTAAACAAATCATGACATGATCCGACACGGCCATCCTACGTGGCACACGTCCGCGTGTGTAAATCTGTAATACCAGATATTTCCAACATAGAATAAAACCGTTCGGTCATTCTGACTTCAATTTAACTAAGAGAAATCCTTAGACTCTCACAGCCAGCCCTGTGGCTTCGGCAGTCATCTCAGTGACCCAATCATAGTCAACCTAATGACCAAGTCTCGTAACCATCCTTGTGGCTATAGCAGTCATCTCAGTGACCCAATCATAGTCAACCCAGTGACCAAATCTCGTGACCATCCCAGTGGCTACAGCAGTCATCTCAGTGACATATCACACAACCATAGTCATCATGACCAGGTCTCTTAACCATCCCAGTGGCTATAGCAGTCATCTCACTGACCGCTCACACAACCATAGTCAACCCAGTGACTAGGTCTCGTAACCATCCCAGTGGCTACAGCAGTCATCTCTGTGACCTCTCACACAACCATAGTCATCATGACCAGGTCTCGTAACCATCCCAGTGGCTACAGCAGTCATCTCACTGACCACTCACACAACCATAGTCAACCCAGTGACCAGGTCTCGTAACCATCCCAGTGGCTACAGCAGTCATCTCACTGACCACTCACACAACCATAGTCAACCCAGTGACCAGGTCTCGTAACCATCCCCGTGGCTACAGCAGTCATCTCACTGACCACTCACACAACCATAGTCAACCCAGTGACCAGGTCTCGTAACCATCCCCGTGGCTACAGTAGTCATCTCACTGACCACTCACACAACCATATTCAACCCAGTGAACAGGTCTCGTAACCATCCCTGTGGCTACACCAGTCATCTCACTGACTGCTCACACAACCATATTCAACCCAGTGAACAGGTCTCGTAACCATCCCCGTGGCTACACCAGTCATCTCACTGACCATACAGTCTAGTCATCTCTGTGATCGTTCACAGTCAAGTCATCTCTGTTACCATACATAGTCCAGTCACTATATTACATTCAGTTACATTAATGGGTACCCGACTTTTCGGCTTCCCTATAATTCCACTACAATGCTCACGATAGAGCGCATTTGTAAATACATTTCGACTACTAAGTCTCTCGACGCATAGTTAAAAGACCTCATCAACTTAAATGGTACCTTTAAACTAACGTTTCTTTTTATTTCATTCTTTATTCTTAATCAAAACTACAGCACAAAAATCTTTCGTCTATCTGTGCTCTATCAAACCATCTTTATCTTACTCAACAATTTGCCTACCGCGCTTCTAAATAACAACTTCCATTTCTACCTACTTGTCATGAAGAACAAGAGCCTCGCTTCTTGTCTATTATCAGTTCAAGTGGTGTACTTATTTACACACACAAACACAGTGGTAATTTTTTTTTTTTTTTTTTTATGGTCCTTAAGGCACAGTCGCATCTTTATAGGCTTCAGTATGCTCAATATACTACCTTCCAGTTGCACGTATAAAACGCAATGAGTTAAAGGTTAACTTTTGTTTATCACTCTTAAAATTCCTTCGATAAACCTCGACCTTAATCAATCACAATACTGAATGGGACTCCAATAGTGTTTACACTATGAGCTATTTTTATTTCAATCAAATTGGTGGCATCATATCTTAAGACAGTAAAGTCATGTCGTTATCTGTCTATCGCATTTTTTATTTTATTTTTTATAATTGTAGTACATCTTCATCATCATCAGCCTTATTAATGTTCCCTGTGACAGGGGATGGGCCGTAATCCACCACGCGGGCCCAGTGCGGGTTGGTGGATATCACATATCTTCGAATTTTTGGTTCTAGGACATGCCGGTTTCCTCACGATGTTTTCCTTCACCGTTTTTGAGAGAAGTGGTTATAAAATAATTTACACAATGTAAATCGCCTGCCCGGATTCGAACCCAAGAGTCACAACTTGCAAGTCGCGGCTAATACCACCACTGCTCTAGTAGTAGTACGGAATGAATAAAATGAATTTGCAGCTTTAATTATTTTCAAAAAAAGAAAAGCTAAATCCTTGAAGGCAATATTCTAATTTGTAATAAACTAAGTTGCAATATTGAGGTCAAATTGAGTGTATGTCAATGCAACATTTCTTTAGTTAATATTTTTTTTTTACACATAACATGCCTTCTTAAGCTGATGGTGACCATTCACCTTCAACTCCAAAAAGTATCAAAGATAAACAAGTGATTCATCAATATTGATATCATCACAACATAAGAAGAACATCTGTAAGAACATCTTGTTTCGCCATTTCACTCTTTTCTTCGATACAAAGTGTTTACATTGAAACTCGGAAGAGCATATTTGCAACAATCTGCTCTACTTTCATCATCAAATATTCCTTACAATGTCGTTATCGTACCAGAACTCAAATCTACTCTAAAGTTGACTCGTTAAGTTGTTCCATATCCAACGGATAGATTTATTTTTGAGTTATCTATCTGTCGTCACAAGGCATTTTCATTCATGTAAAATACTACCTTAAAAGCTCAACAGCAATCATCACTCTAAAACGCCAACTCAATAGTACCAAGACTCCGCAACATAGATTTACTATAATAAGTAACACCAAGTTATAACATGGCTGTTTCAGCTCCGCATCATCACGATCATCAGCATCAAACTGAGTATCACAATAGATTACAAAACTCAATTGTTACTGTTTATTTTTGATATTTGGTCCTAGGATAACCTTGATATTTGGTCCAAACCAAGTCATGTACGAAGTTAATTTACTATGAACAGGCATATTTTAAATCAATTTGCCAAAAAAAGCAACTAGGCAGTTTCAGGATATGGTAAGCAGCTAGTGACTATCCATTCGACATGTGTTTTATCATCACTACCGTATTCTATCCCATAGTCTTAAAACTCAATAAATACTTTCAGTAAAAGAGCAATTCGTTTGATTTACAAACCATGTAAATACGTCGACTACACTAAATCTTTCTAAACCATTGCTCTATCAATGCCGACCCGACAGTCTCACGGTTCAACTAACGTAAACACTTACGTAGTCTAGTTCCTACGAGTCCGCAACAATAGCTCTTTGAGCTAAGGTAGTCAAGTTACAAAGGTCCGGATGTATTATTTGGAACTCATGTTGCTTATCTGGTGTTATGAAAGTTAAGAGCAATCGATTCTACAATGCAAAGACTTAAGCCGCCATAATAATCAAGCTCTGTAAAACTTTGTTTAGATTAGGCATTGAGTTCTCAGTGGTTTCACATTCATAAACAACGAACATTTGTTATTTTTATAACCACTCATGATAACGTAGCTGAAACCTAATACTCATGACTTTACATTATTCATTATCTCAAAATGAAATCTGTTATGTGAACTTTATACTTTTCCATTATTGGTTCAGTAAACAATTTCATAATAATGCTTTCTGACTGGGCTGCCACTGAGTAATTTCCAACAGAAAAACCCAATTAAATCCTGTCCGACCCTGGTATCGAACCCAGGTCCCCGAACTCAACAGTCGCGCTAGTTGGTAAGAGGCCAAAGGGGCAATTAACAATGTAGTCGATGTTAGCTAAACAATTACACACAACCAACCATTAACCACAAATTAAGTTGACGTACTTTTACTTAACGTAAATTTAGTTGTACGCAGAAGCTCAGCTCACCAACATGAATACCCATCCTGGATGTACGGCAACTCGCCATATCCTACTGCTTCTTCAAGCACCAAACAGTCACTTGCTCGTTAATCTGCTGAGTGGCTTGTAAAGGCTAGATCAGCGCTAACATTGTTGTTATTTAATTTTTCCCATCCCTATCACTTCCACATCGATGTTTTGGACAACTTTAATTGCTTGGCTGACACCGACGTCACCATTACACTCTAGGTACACAACTTTTTGCTTTCAATACGTAAAAGCTCGTCAAATAATAAAAACAAACATCACGCCCGCGCTGTCCGTAGGGGAAAGCAGAGTTACTCAAGCAAAACACAGACAGTACAAAACATGTCATCAAACCTTGTAAGTGACTATTGTTATAAATCGACTGAATCTTACAGTGAAGATGAATTCTCATTTTCTGACCAAGCGTGATAACAACCGAGCAATACTGACTCCGGTGTTCAATGTCTCTAAGATGTTTTAGCAAACCAATTTAACAGATTCAGATGTAATTCAATTTAATCAATCTCAATGGTTACGAAATAAATTGAATAGTGTTATCATTAAAGATAAACATTCAATGTAATGACAAATGAAACATGATATGTCAATACCTGTGGTTTCTGCATCTTTCTTTAAAAGCCAATAAATTAAATTCGATCAAACCGTGTAGATAATATCGCAATAAAACTTCAAAATAACAAAGTCACATAGCATAGACTTCAAACTGCATAACAGCACTTCACGAAACCGAGAAATTTTTGTTTCATCAAAGAAATACAACCAAAGGTAACTCACTCACCGGGGGGATGTCACCGTTCCTCGTTCTCACCCAAACACACCACTTCACATCTTTGTCAGTCTGACAACATAGGACAAGATAGCGGTTAGCTATCCCCATGGTATCATACAAAATGGGAATCGAACCCAATCAAATCCATTGAGCTTCTCAGTAGCTCTGATCAAGTAATAAACACGCAAATAGGTATCCACAACAATGTAGCAACTCTGTTATTAAAGAGTCCACACTAATAACAATTCTCACTGTTTTCACTCATCAGGAGATTTCTCAGCCCGCTCGTATCTCACTTCTGATGTCAGATCCAGGTATATTGAATCAGGATTTGACCTACTTAGTGACACACCGCTGTTAGATTATAGTCGTGGGCGCAGAATTTGGGATACGGGTAAACTAGAGAAATATCTCCTGTAACTTGTACTACTCTGGACTTAAAAGGAACACAGGTAATTCCCAGACAGCATGTTGTCACGGCCACGTCCGAACGATCACTGTCGCTCTAAAATGAACAATATCGACATCATACCACCCAGACTCCACCCAGTACCAAACAATGGTACTTGTGTATCATTTTAAGTAAACAAATCATGACATGATCCGACATATGAATGTAAAGCCGGATAGTTGCCTCACTTTTTACCCGACTGCCGAAGGAGGGTAATGTGTTTATCAGTCTATGTATGTATGTATGTATTTATGTATGTATGGATGTATGTTTGTTCCTATGTGGCGTTCCAGAGACCAAACGCGTTGGCCGATTTTGATAATTCTTACGTCAATCGATTTGTCTTAATCCTGCGAGTGTCACTGGCTACATTAAAATTGGAAAAAACTAAAATGACGGATTTTGGGCGCCATTTTGTGGGATTTTTTATTTTTTTTTCTTCCAAACCCATCGTGTGGGGTATCAAAATAAATGGTTTTAAAAGGCGATTTCAAAAATATATAACACTTATATGTTTAAATGTACATAATTCTAAAAAAAAATAACTAAAAAGTTAAAAAAAGTTAGTAATAAAGAGTTAATTAAAAAATCAATAAACCCGACTGCTTCAAAAGCAAACTGAAAAGACGTAAACAAGAAGAAAATGATGCTGTGCAGTCGGAGGATACATCTGGTTTTGGTCCGCCAGCTCGCGAATAAGTAGATATCTTACTTAATATTTTAACCTTTTGTGCGGGCCGGCCCGCAAGCGTCAAGGTCGTGGCACGTGACCCCACTGCGAAGTTTTTAACATGGCGTCGGTTCTCAAAAATCACAGATGCATTTTGTCAAATTTTTATGCCATTCAATTTTAGTGGTGTCTCACTAAAATGTTACCAAAGTCGGTTAAATATGAATCGATTGACCGAATGATACAGCCAGAAAGTGTTGCAAGTAAAGTTTTTACGTCAAAAACCACCGTCCAATCGGACCTTTGAGATAAGCCCATGACACGTCCCGCGACTACTTTTCTAATGGACCTGCTACGGACCAAAAATCGCGTCGGAGGATAAATGCGAAAGTTTGTATGGATGTATGTTTGTTACTCAATCACGCCAGAACGGATCTGAATAAAATTTGGCACAGAGGTAGATTATAGTGTGGAATAGCACATAGGCTATTTGTCCCGGTATAAAGTTTCTTAGGGGTGATAAAACACTTTTCATGCGGGCGAAGCTGCTAGCAGAAGCTAGTAATTCTTTATCTCTCAAACTCACACTCAAAAACCAAATTGGCTTTTTAACTACAATTTTTTTAAATGTAAATCGTTATCTTTAATATTGCCAGAGTATTAGCGATTCTTGCGGACTTCTGTATTTCGGGGCATCTATCCCATATAGAGGATAATTGCCTAGTCCATGCAAATCACGTTTAGGATAGATGCCCCACCGAGAAACATGTAATCGCAAACTGATACGAGATACGGTGAAGTGAGTGATAGTTGGAGAATCTTTTTTCATAGATTAATAAAATAGCATGCGATTCATCCGTAAAAATAGAGTAATTATAATCGGGGCAACTAAACCCTTGGGGCAATCTGACCTATTAGGGGTATGCAGAAAATACAGAACGCCATCTCCTACGATCCTTACAATAGGGTAAAAGCAACGAAGTAAAGCGCCTGCCTGTGTTCGAACCTAACTCATAAGTCGGAGCCGCTCCACTGTGCACTCCACAAGGAGCTTTACTATTACATACATAAAATCACGCCTATTTCCATAGGGGTAGGCAGAAACTACAGAACGCCATCTTCTACGATCCTACAAAAGGGTGTAACTAGGACTTATGAGTCGTAGGTTCGAACACAGGCAGGCGCTTTACTTTGTGTATTTTATTTATTTCATCAACACTATTCTCAAGACGACTAACGAAAGGTATTTACAAGGCAGACATGAACGGAGACGCCGGGAGGGGACGCCCTAGAAAGACGTACATACTCGTATACGTTATAGGTGATGTTCTTCAGAAAGGCCAGGTGCGCAGTACTCATAACCGGCGTGTATGTATGACTAGATGTATGAATGTGAGTGAAACAAAAGAAGTATGTAAGGATCGTAGCAGGTGGCGTTCTGTAGTTTCTGCCTATCGCCATGGGAAAAAGGCGTGAGTTTATGTACGTATTCTCACAAGAGGTGAAGAAAATTATATTGAGGAAACCGGCATATCCTAGAAACAAAAATTCGAAAAAATGTGACATTTACCAATCCACATTGGGGCCGCATGGTGTGTTCAGCAGTGGGAACGTTGAAAAAGCTGATGATGACTTTTGAAACGGTGAAGGCAAAGATCGTAAGGAAACTGAAGATGTTCTACTTAGAACCAAAATATCGAAGGCATCATGTGACATTAACCAATCCGCATTGGACCCGTGTTGATGATTTCAGCCCACTCCCACTCACAGAGAGGAGGCCTGTGTCCCAGCCGTGGGAAGATTATAGGCTGGTTATGATATATGATGAACTCCGTGCTACGCTTGGCCAGCTGAGGGTCACAGTTTTACCATTGACTTACAGCCTTCTGTATCACAATATATATTTCTGCCACCCAAGCAACATAGCAATGTTCCAGTTTAAAGAGCAATAGCAGGCAAGTCAGAATATAGTGTTATAAAAAAACTGACTTCTAAAGCAAAACACTAAATAACGAAAAATACCTTTTTTTCCGAATTCGGTGTCTTTGGTACCTACTGTTTTTCGTTGTTTTAGACACCGACTTCGGAAAAAATGTTATTTTTAGTGTTATCCTTTAGAAGTCGGTTTTATTTTTTTGTTAAGAAGTTTTTTATTTTTCACTTTTTAGTGGTACATATTGGACAAGTTCTATAGTAAGGTACCTAAAACGCCCACAGTGATGCCAGAATAGATTACCCTAATAACATGTAACTTGAATATAACCGGTGGAATGAGAGTGTACCAGTGTGAACTGTACACATCTGCTTACCCGTTTAGAGCACACTGGCGTGATGGTATGTTATGAAATTGTGTAAACAATAAACAGACATGCGATTGCAGCAACCCCGAGAGATTTGCCATAATTTTTTGAAGAGTTCTGTTGTATATCTCCATTTACCAAATTTAAATGGGACTTTCGGAATAAACTTCCTTCAAACTAAAAAAGAATTCAGCAAATCCGTTTATATATGACGGAGTTATGCCCGAACATACATTATAAAAAATATATATATAACCATCCGAATTGAGAACCTCCTCCTTTTTGGGAAGTCGGTTAAAAACAAAGTAAAGAAATTGACTTCATAAGACTCGCAATATAAACTGAAACTATACCGACTATTAAACACAACAATGTATGTTAACTATTATTTTACCATCCCTCTCAAGACACAAAGTAAGAAAAATTTAATACTACCCTATCTCTTAGAACACAGCACACTGCACTAAAAGTTTCACGGTCTCGTTGATCTTATGTTATTCTAACCCTGAATAATGATTTTGCCCGATTTATGGTAATAGGCTCATTCCTTCGCGGAATCAGTAATGCCAGAGATAACCTCTCAGAAGCAATCATATAAACAATTATTTTACTTTACTTCCTTATCACTTTTATCAGCTGAATGATGATGATTCTCATTTCAGTACGAACCACTGTTATGAGGATAGCTTATAACGTAGTTTAAATTTCAGCCTATCTGCAGGTTGGTATCAGGTCTTATAATAACCCTCTTCTATAAAAAAACAAAAAATACTACAAAGTGAAAAATAAGTTCAATTTCGGAAGTCGGTGTTCCTGTTTTTGTTTCTTCGTTTTATAACTCCGACTTCCGAAATTTAAGTTATTTTTCACTTTATAGAGTTTTTTGGCAGTTGGTTGAATTTTTTTGTAAAAAAGTTTTTTATTTTCTCTCTTTTGAATTGTATAAATTACCCGAATAACATGAAAATTGAAAATAGCCGGTGGAATGAGAGTGTACCAGGGTGGAATGTGTACATCTGCTTACCTATCTGTTATGAAATGGTGTAAACAATATACAGACATGCGATTGCAGCAATCCCGAGAAGTTGGCCGTCATTTATGAAGAGTTCGGTTGAATATCTCCGAAGTTCTTCATCAGATAAAAGAGCCAATTATTAGACCAATTTACAATCAAGGATCACATCTGGAATATACAAATTACCGACCTATAGCTATTTTAAATACAATTAATAAGATTATGGAAAAGTTAATAGTTAATCAAATCACAGCTTACTTAGACAAAAATAATATTATTACCGATATTCAACATGGTTTTAGACCAAACAGAAGTACGGCAACGGCGTTAGCAAGATTTACGGACGATGTAAATAATTACTTAAATGATAAAAAGATAGTGGTAGCAGTATTTATAGACTTCAAAAAAGCCTTTGATAGTCTGGATCACGACGGCTTGTTGCAGGCCATGGATGAGTGCGGGATAAGTGGACCAATCAATAGATGGTTTGGCCCGTACTTAGAGCAAAGAACGATCAAAGTTCGGGTCGCTAATGCGGAAAGTATTGAGGGTGTTGTCAAATATGGTGTTCCTACCGGATCTGTATATGGGCCTGTTGGTTATTTTATTCATGTTAATAGTATGTGTAATGTTATAAAAAAATGTAAAGCTTACATGTACGCTGACGATACATGTTTCCTATTCGGTGGTAACGACCAAACTTCCATACAAGAAGCAATACAAGACGATTTGGATAATATCATTAAATGGGCGCACGATAACGGCATAATAATTAATGTAAGCAAAACTAAATGCATGCCAATACATTCTCCATATTCAAGTCACAAAAACATTAACTTGAGTATTAAAGGTCATAGTTATGAATGTCTTCACAATGGAAAATCAAGCTGTCAGTGTATCAACTTGGAGCAGGTAAAAACATACAGGTACTTGGGATTGACCATTGATTCTAAATTTGCATGGAACGTACACATAGACAATGTCTGTAATAAAGTTCGGTCAGTTCTGGGTAAATTGTATACCCTGAAGCCTGTCGTCAAGAGAGGACTTTTGTATGCACTGTATTATGCACTTGCCGATTCGATTATAAGTTATGGGTTGTGTGGATATGGACTTACTTTTAAAACACATTTAAACAAAATTAAAATACTGCAAACACGACTTCTAAAAATGTTAGTGAGTAAAAGAACTAAACAAAGCTTGAACAAGGAATAAGAAAAATTATTTAAGAAGTGCAATATATTACCGGTTGACATGAAAGTAAAAATGACAATGATTCTTGAACAATATAACAATAAAAAACATAAAAAAGGAAAAAAAATACATAACTACCCAACCCGACTTGCAAAGAAAAATAAGCTACAGGTGCCAAAGGTAAATAATTATTATGGTAAGCGTACGAGACGATGGATTACACCTACATTAATTAATGAATTACCTGAGGGAATGATCGATTGTGTAAAAAGTAAAAACTACCTTAAAAGTGTCCTAAGGAAACATTATATGTCAATGTGTCCATAGTTGCTGCGGTCCTCGGCGGCCTCGGTCAGCCAATGTCACTTACCTACTAACTTTGATTAACAAATACGGAATAGATATTACGGGGTGGTATCGTGACGTTCTTTGGCTGATGCCGCTGAGTGGAGTAGCTATGCTTGTGGAATCTATGGTTGTGTGGGTAACTACTCTGTATACACATATGGAGTGTGTGCCAGCAGAGCCATGGTTTTAGTCATAGTTTTAACTCTAGTTCTTTTTTTTTTGTCTTTTGTTTAACTTTAGTGTAACTCTGTTTTTTTTTTGTTTAACCAAACAAAGATTAGTCATCCACGAGAACTTACTGCCGACAAATTGCTTTGCAGTTTGGCAGGTGAATATGTGTTAATAAAAGTGTAACTTAATGGATTAAATAAATAAAAAAATAAATAAATAAGATCTTCTCCAAATTTAAATGGGACCAATTCGGGAACATACCTTTTCAAATAAAAAAGAATTTTCAATTTCGATCAACAATCGTTGGAGATATCGGTAAACATACACAAAACAAACATACAGTCGAACATATAGAAGCTCCTCATTATAGGAAAATTAGTTAAAAGGAGTTAAATCATTCTTTTAACTCGGGACAACGGTAAAGTTTGGCAAGAATGGTTTCAGATTTCCTGGCGTCTGTTACTCCGTATGACTGTAAAAGATCTACAGATAACAGCCGGGACCAATGAGATTGTATCAATATAGACGTTTAAAGACGTCATACTCATTATAAAGAAATAAAAACATGGCAATATTTTCCTGTGTACCTACATGGGACCTATGGAACTTGGAACTTTATTTCTATCACTGGTAGGTTTAAAGATCACAGATATATAAATAGTACGTTGTCAAAAAGGTGTTAATCATACCGTTCAAACATACGTCCGTGTCGCGTCCAGATGCAGGACGGACTGTGTTCACTCAAGCTGGTCAGCTTGTGTTTGTATCGCCGTGCAGACGTCGACAAAATGTATCTACCTCAGTATGTATAACATCATTGGCCGGGACCAACCAGCTTAACTTGCTATACGAGGCACGGAGGCATCTGGGTGTGTAATGAATGTTTATCCAGCCACAGACCAACTTTGGCAGGCTCGGATCGATCTTTCATCTTGAAGATCGATCCGAGCAACCATTAAAAGCGACACGAATGACTTAATAAAATCACAAAAGGGTTAAAAATAACAAAATCTAATTTAACCCTCAAATGGGGGTGAAAGTGGAACCTTGCACGGATACCATAGGGGTTGGGTGGGGTAGACGTATTAGTGAAATTCCGCTAGGGGGTGAGGTTGTCGACTTTCCGAAGGTTTAATGGGCTAAATATCTTGAGCCCAGATAATTCGGAGATAGGAGGGTTGGCAGAAAAATCCACGGAGTTTTTTAATTGTTTGTATTGTTTTTTGGAGAGGCCTATGTTCAGCAATGGATGTCTTTCGGCTGAAATTATTATGATGATATTTCTCGTGTAAGAATTTTTATTAAATATAAAAACTTTTTTTAAAACAAGCTTTTTCGTATTCCTCTCAGCAAACTCTTTTATTTGATACCCGTATCATGTGGGTGCATATAAATAATCTTTCCGCCATTTTTGCGAGTGCGCCACTTTGAATTTGGAATGCTGTCACCTAACTTACCGTGCATTGTCAAACCGTGTTTGTACAATTTCAACTTAATCGGTTGGGAACTGTGGTTGGGAATAACTGTTTTAAAATTTAGTTGCAATATTTAACCCGCATTAACTAACGAACTTACAAGTTAATTAAAAGTTTGTAATAAAATTATCCATTAAAAATATTTATTTAAAACAATTTTTTTACGACCCTCGATCAACCCTTTGATTTGATACCCATATCATGGCAGTGCACAGAAAATAACTAGTCCATCATCTCGGGCCATCCGCCATATTAGATTTAGAATGATGTCACATAGCTAACCACTTATTGTCATCCAAACTAAAGGTAAATGCAAAATTTCCTCTTAATCGGTGGTGGATAACTGCTTTAAAATTCAGTTGCAAAATTTGACCCGAACACACATACATACAAACACTACAAAACTACAAACCAACCTGCAAATTAAATAAAAGCTTTTAAAAAGGTGATGGTTATTGGTAAAGCGAGGTCTTCCAGCATAGCCGTGAAAGTAGAGTTGAAAAAAATAATAACTTAAAACAACAAACGCCCGCTTCCTTTTGCTAACCGTACATCGTTTGCTGAAGTATTAGTAAAGATTGTGCGTAAGTCGCGCCATTTGCCGAGACGCGCGCAATCGACGCTACAGATACAAGTAAATGATTGTTCACTATTATATGTGTGGGAGGGCTGCTTTAGAATTATATTTAATCATGTATCAAGACTCAAAAACTTTTTTACAAAAAAATACTACCGACATCCAAATAAAAACACTACAAAATGTAAAATAACTTTATTTTTGGAAGTCGGTGTCTTTGTAAGGTACCAATATTTTTCGTTATGGATACCGACTTCCAAAAAGAAAGTTATTTTTTTTTGGAAGTCGGTACTATATTTATGTTAAAAAGATTTTTTTTATTTTTCACTTTTAACTAAAAATATATCTATATATCTTGGTACCTAATACGCAAGTTCTTTAGTAAGGTACCTATAATGCCAGAATAGATTACACGAATATCATTAAACTTAAACATAACTGCTGAAACGAAAGGGTACCAAGATGAACTGTACACATCTGCGTACCCCTTGCGAGCGTACTGGCGTGATGTTATGTTATGAAATGGTATCAACAATAAACAGACATGCGATTGCAGCAATCCCGAGAGATTTGCCGTCATTTATTGAAGATTTATGTTGTATATCTCCCAAGGCTTTCATTAGATCTTCACAAAATTAAAATGGGAACAATCTGGGAACATATTCTTTCAAACAAAAAAAGAGTTTTTAAACTCAGTCCAGAATTGATGGAGAAATCGGTGAACTTAAAAGAAAACAAACAAAGTCGATTGTAGAACCTCTTCATTTTTGGAAAGTCGGTTAAAATAGGTTGGTTGGACTTTTTAGGACAACTATTTTAGTATACACTCACACTTCACAGAACACATCATCATCATCATTTCAGCCGAAAGACGTCCACTGCTGAAAACAGGCTTCCCCCAAGCGTCACCACTTGACCGGTCCTATGCGTCTCGAATCCAGAGGATGCCCGCAACCTTAACCAAATCATCTATCCACCTAATGGGAGGCCCAACTCAGCGTTTTCCGATAAGTGTTCGCCACTCAAACACAAAAATACAACACACAACATTTTAGAAAAAAACTTTTTACAAAAAATACAACCAACTTCCAAATATCATCTATCAGAATATCAGCGCAGCGTTATTTCTTTTTTTGGATATCGCTGCACATGCTGAGATAGGAGCCTTTTTGGTCTCGCACGAGGTTTTTACTTTTACTATTGTTTAATTTTTATGCTTATTTCTCGTGTCTCCTGTGCGGGTCACAAATAAATATGTTTTCTTTCTTTCTTCTTTAAATAAAAAAGTGAAAAATAACTTCAATTTCGAAAGTCGGTGTTCCTGTTTTGGTTTCTTCGTTTTTTGATACGTATGTTATGAAATGGTATAAACAACAATAAATAGACATGCGATTGCAGCAATCCTGAGAGAACTGCCGTAATTTATTGAAGAGTTCTGTTGTATATCTCCGAAGTTCTTCATTAAATCTTTACCAGGACTATTTCGGAGTAAACTACTTTCGAACAAAAGAAAGAATTTTGCAAATCCGTTTATATATGAATAAATTAACGTTAATATATGAACATAAATAATACAAAATAAATAAACATCACAATTGAGAACGACACCAAAACGAAACAATAGAAAAAATAACATTATAACAGTGGATCACCATTGTCGCACCTCATGAGATTCAACAATGACCTATGTACTATTTTGTTTGTTATAGTCTATTTTATTTTTTAAGTATTATCCGTTACCGTAAATGTGTCCGTGGCATCAACAGTGCGCCTTATTAGAATATCAGAGCAGTGTTATTTCCCTTTTGGATATCGCTCACATGCTGAGATGCGAGCGTTATTGGTCTCGCACGGGATTTTGTTATTATTTGTAATCATTTTATTCTCGTGAGCTTAGGGTCCCGGTCCTTTGAAAGGCGAGCGAGGAACCGAAGGCAACTCGTAGAGGCCCCGTTAGGCATGTATCAGGAAATGTGACACCAACCGACGATTATCCCTGTATGCACTGCAACTGCACCCAAGCACAATCCCCGGTTGGTTCAGGACTATTGCAAATTATGGAGAAAAATGTATTGGGCTATGGATTTGGTAGGTTTAGTGGACCGATTGCCCAAAACTATAGGAGGACTACCGGTCCCTGCCCCACCATAGTTGAACTACACGGCTATAAAATGGCAGGGGGTGACTTGCATACTCAATTAATAGGCCCCCATTAAGGGTCGCTAGCACTTTAGTGACGTAGCGCCAAGAGGGCAACATATCTGGAGATGCTTGAGGAGTGGAGAGGTATACCTTGGCTATCTGGACAATCCCGAGAGTACGGTCAAGATCCCTACCAACATCTTACTGGGTTAACTTCCTTCCTCCGAGCACGTTTGCTCTTGTGAATCTCCACTCAAGCCAGGCAGTTAAGGCAAGAGAGAGGTAAGAGCTTTGGTCCCCGTCAGTTTTCACTCCAACCGGCCAATGAAGGCAAGCCAGAGAAGAGGAACAAGACTTCTCCCTGGGGATCAGGTCCGTGGGGTCGCCACTGCCCACCAGCTCGCCACAAAGCTGCCCTGCGGATTGTATCTCTCTTAGTCTGACCCCTCACCCTAGGCATGTTGCGGCAAAGAAGAATCTACCGGCACAAACCTAGGGATCTTTGAAGCGCGCAAGCCCCACCACGACGTCAACGTGAGGGATACTACGGCGAGGTTATTTTTATCGTTGTATTTTTTTATTTGCTTTTGCTTATTTCTCGTGTCTCCTGTGCGGGTCACAAATTAATATTTTTCTTTCTTTCTTTCTATGTGCAAAACCTTCTAGACGATAAGCGAGGCTAACAAAATGCTAAAGTGGTTCCTTTATTATTGAAATACTCGCATTTGACCACTATCTCACCTGATGATAAGCGTTGATGTGACCAAAAATGGAGCACACTTGCTTAGAAGTAACCTATTCACTCTTGAATTGATTGTAGCTATCAGGAAACAGACTGGCAGGGAATTTTAGAACTCCTGTCTACCGCTTATAGCATCGCAGGTGGCATCTCTATCCAAGCCACAAGTTAAAATTTAACGGTCTGTTTCTGAGCCATCTGGACTGGCACCCTTCAGCCTGGAAGTGGAACTCTGCAAAATTTGGTGACAGAAATGTTCCTGGTACTGGTAATACTTCACCGAAACTCTTTCATAAGTACTTTTAAAACAATGTATAGCTTCACTTTTAACTTATTGCCATTGGGATCAAATTTGAAATAGGAAACATTATCAGGTATTCAGTACATTTATATTTATAACCCTACAGAATGAGGGAACAGATGATTTTTTTGTTGATACCATAGGGAAAATTGTACAAATTTTGAAAGTCCTTTCATAGCCTGAACGATTGCCATTAAGGCTCAGCGCAAACAGGCCACCGACCACTGTACCGGTGGCCAACGACAGCGACTTAACCACACTTAACACTTTTTCATATATTTTGAATAGATACACCGCACACGGTGGCGGTGGTGAATTGAAATTGAAATTTTGTGTACGTATTCCTGAATACTTATGCTATTGGATAATTAAAACACTGCTATTTTAAAAACTACTTTCAGTAACTTGTGCAAAACCAATGAAAAAAATTATCAAAACAGTTCACATGAATGCTGTAACCAATACTGATTATAATTACCACAACAGATAAGAACTATGCAATAACATTTTTATCAAACGTGTGGTTAAAATGTTCACCGCAAAAAAAATCTCATGTGCAAATATTTTTCGGTCGACATTTCTGCTTCTAACGCGAAATGTCGCAAGTTGTATTGCCTTGTATTTATTGAATAGTTAAGGAATCTATAAATGTCATTAACTCGACATCGGCCGCCATCGGTAACGAGGAAACCCCAAACAGTAAATTAAAAAGACGGCAAATTTTCTTATCTATACCAATATTATAAAGAGGAAAGATTTGTATGTTTGTATTTTTTTCATGTAACGAATAAACTTAAACTGGACTCTATCCCCGGGTGAAATAGGCTACTTTTTATCCCTGTATTCCCACGGGAATGGGATGCAGGTGAAACCGCGAGGCATCCGCTAGTTGACAAATAAAAATAAAATATCTTAAAAACATGCAGCTGTAAACTACATATCTTGAACAATCCAAAAATGTATAAATGTGTAATATTCCCTTGAAGTGCATAGAAAATATCATAAGTTGAACTTCCATTTTGAGTAATCTCGTTACTATAAAATTATCGAATTAAAAAGCTTTTTTTATATCGAATGGGTCTATCGTCTTAGAATATAAAACAATCAAAACGATTTCAGTAACACGACTTTTGTCCGAACCATTTTTGAGATGATAAATACCCATAGTGCGATGCCTCAATGGGTATCGATACTTTCGTATCGGCAATCCAATTACGTCCCGACATTTGGGACTCACATTCTGATCTATGTAGCAATAGATACGTGGCAGCTTCCGAACACCAGTGGCTGTCGCGCACTTCTGCCACTCTTACAAATGCGGCGGTAGCGCGCGACAGCCACCAGGGTGGCCGTGGCCGGTGGCCCGTTCGCGCCGAGCCTAAATCCAGAGTCACCCTGTATTTCCGTAGTATTTCCTTGGACAAGCTCCTTTACAAAAAAAAATATCTCTTCTCATACAGAGAAAGCACGAGCATTAATCACTACGCTTGCTTGAGAAGGTTTGGCGATTTCATACTCAAATTAACCAACTAACATAATTTTTTCGCTCTCTATTCAGTCCTTCACAAATCCTACCATAAAAACGATATTTAACTACTTACTATAACAAAGCAACCAATCGTAGCGGCCTAACCAATCGAATTACAGAGGCTTAATGAGGACTATAGGAACTAATAAATAATTCATAATATTCCGCCAATTTGATTGTATATCTGTTGGGTAGAACGACTTGCAGCCTTTAGGGTGCCCCTCTACAGATGCGCTATGTAGAGATACCGAAAAAAAAGGAAGAAAGAATATGAGTTCATCCAGTACAAATTTAAAGGTACAATACAAGTTTAAAATAAACGAAAACGAAACCAACTTTAGTTAAAAAAATAAAATAATGTTCAGAAAATATTATTTCCGTTTAATAAAATTAAATTTAAAAAAAAAACAAAAGAAAGTGCGCGAAGATGTTGTAAAAATATAATTATGACTGTTTCATAAAAACTATGTGAGATAGCGAGGCGGTGCGAGGATGCGTAGCGAAGCTGTGGAACAATAATGTAGCTAAACTAAAGTCTCCGCCAGATAACAATAAAATAAAAGTCATTGTCATTGTCAAGTCTTGATCCGACTTGTACCAAAAAGTATAATTACGTAACTTGTAAACATGATTTTTTGTTTATGGAGATATTTTGATAATTTCGGTCTGCCAAAACCTTTGTTTTGGCAAAATCATGTAAATCGGTCCACGCGTTTATGAGCTATTCACTCATTACTGAAAATAATTGTCATATAAAGGTTTTAATTTGATATATGAGTTTCAATATACTGGTAAGGTTCTTGCCAAACTTCTTGGCTTAAAGTTGGCTACAATGGCTGTGCAGTAGTAAATCTCATACAAAAATAGCACCGATCCGCGCGTTACACATCGTAAAATCAACTTCAGACTTCACTATACATACCTATATACAATATACAACATGGTTTGGCCAAAAGATTTGTAACTCATGCCAAGCGAAAGGGTCAAGGATGCCGCTTACCGCGATACGTTTGTTGATCGTGTTAGAGACACTGCCTTTACATTTTTTTCGTATCGTTTTGAAATATTAGATTACATTGATAGACTGGTGTTTATGACTTTTATTTTTTGTTATCTGACGGTGACTTTAAATGGTGCACACATCCCGCGCACACATCTCTCACCCGCATCCCTCGCATGGAGCTCTCGCTTCTTTTCTTCTTGTTTGCGGATTTTGTTTTTTATTTAGTCCGTAGTGAGGACCATTGTGCGTCTCTCGCTTTTTGTATGTTAAAATACTTAGCCCTAGTAGCCCTTTTACAGGCTAGATGGTGCGAGTTGCCCCCTCGGTGGGTTTCCGCACCGTCCAGGCGGGGGGGCTCAGTAACCGTGGCTTGGTCACCCATGGTGAAGCAAAGAGGAACCCGAGGAGAGGCCGCTCGTCAGGGCTTTTGCCGATAAGCCGACGACGTAGCGGCCAACATGTAGGTTGCAGTGCTGCCTAGGCAACATCGCAACTGAGGCGGGCCGTGATGTCGTATGGGGTCTCCGAAACCCATACGATATCGCGGCTGAGGGATGGAGGCCGCGGCGGGAGAGAACAGCTGGATGAGAGTTGCCGAAGATGAAAGTGATGAAACGAATAGCGTGCAATTAGTAAGACCTATGTCCAGCAGTAGACTGCTACAGGCTGATGATGATGACATGTTCCACCAGAGCTGCACTAAGCCTGGCTAAGAAAATTAAATGATCCCAGTGGCAGATTTTTTCCTCGTGCACTGCCTCGCTATACAGCGCATCTTTAGTGGAAAAGCACCTTTATCCACCTCTTTTGTTCCAGGACTTATGGCTTTAAGACGGTTAGGGATCTTTGTGAGAGAATTAGTTCGGGTTTATGATCTAACGCTATTGTTTTCTACTGTCCTTTTACTTCCCTTTAACTAAGGAGACTTAGGGAATAATAGCAGCCCGTAATTGGTCTAGGCTAAAGGCTTTCTTTTTATACAAAAGGAATTAGCATTGATCACGTCACATTACATAACATCGCACCTGTGTAACATGAAGGAGTTAGCAGAGATAATGCACAAATTTTATCCTGTCTGCTTTACGTCCCTGGTGATAGGGCTGGGTGTATTGCCATCAGCTGTACACAAGTTGGACTCCGAGATGTAACCTTAAATCTCCTTGTGAAATATCTTAATAAATAACACTCCCCAAATTGAACATTGAATCCTGCAGCCACGCCACAAATTCACATAAAATAATTTCACCGATTAAATTGATAATTCCACCAAAGTTGAAACAAAAACAATTGCACAATTTCAGCTCAATAAAATTCCGGGAAATGAGTCTTTAATTTGCAAACTTTGATAACACGTAGATACAAAGATCGTGGGACAAGTAAAATAAAATAAAAAGTTGTAATAAGAATCGAGAACCGTCTTCTTCATTTAGTATCCCCTGAAAACCTGCAGGTACCGCTAGTTTTGAGATAGCTTGGCTTCATACTGTGTCATTTCTTTTTAATTTTTATTATTTGGTATTTTAAAACTTTCGATAACTCTTGTGTGAGTCACATATTTTTGTTTCTTTCAAGGGCAATCCTCACATCATGATCACAGAGTGGCATTCGTCGGGTTCTCTAAACTGCAGGTGGATGGGCACTTGGGGCACCGCACTCTCACTGGGTATCAGACTGTTCTATAATACTCCATTTTGCTACATTGTGTTCGCATCGGCCTACATGGGTACGCGACCGATTGAGTGCATTCCATAAATAGGACACTGACGCTGTAATTAACGTGGCAATCTACTGGGGGCAAATTATTTAAAGAGTTTTCCATCTCACAAACTTAGTGACACACAATACAATTTCTGGTCAAGAGAAACAAACATAAATTTAGTAACAAGTAAAATTTAAATCCCCCGACAAAATACCCCGATTCAAACAGTAAAACGCCCATATCCTTTGAACGACTGAACCGATTTTTATCAAACATAGCTAATAACACTCCCGATAATGTCACCTTTCAAACAAATACGTCAAACTTATAACACCCCTCTTTTTCCGTCGGGGATTAAAAACGAAAACATGAGAGAAACAATGCCTCACAGCTATGCCAAGGTCCAGTTCAGAAAAATGCTAGACAATTAATACATAGTTGTCGGACGCTAGTTTACAACTGAATTGAAAAAAAGAAAAGTAGATCACAGAGTATTGAACAAATACTCCTTAAAACCTCCAAGACTTCAAAGCGAACATCACCACGTAGCCCAACGAATCTAAACCAAACATATCGACATCCTCTCCCCACAGAGCTCGAGATAACCCCGCAGCATCCCGTATGCGCGCTCTCAGCGCGTAATGGTGGACTTTATAAAATTCCCTTTCAGAGGTCAAGTCAATTTGAACTGGTGCTGTTAAACCAATAAACTGGTTACATCCGGTTTCACGGATACCGTTGTCGGGAAAAGGCAGAGGATATGGCGTGTTAATTATTTGGTAGTAGAGAAAAAGGACTTAAATCTCTAATTCTAACGACAAAAGAATTTCTACGGCATAAAATTTCCTTTGTGAGTGAATTAATTATCAAAATTGTTTCTTAAGACAGATAAACAATTGATTGCAAGGAATCAGGCAATTGATTTTTCACGACGTGACCTGACTGATATTTTCTGGATAGTAGGAAAAGAGATTCCTACCCACTATCAGCAAATTAATTACTATTGAAGAGACTAATAAGGATTTTCAAGTGGCTTACCAAGGTTTTTTTTTTTAGAAAATTGCTACATCCTGACCTAAATCAGTGTCAGTTAAACAGACATCCGAATTAGAAGAGGCTGCAGACATTTCAAGCTAAATTAGTATTTTGAAGACCAACGAGCAGACAGACCAGGGCTTCCAGACATAGACCAAAGAATTGGCACACATTGCTCGCAGAACGGATGGTCCGAAAAGTTCTGAAGTGGCAACCGCGTACCAGAAGACGCAGATTTGGAAGGCCTCCTACTAGATGGACCAGGCTAAAGCTGCTGGACACCGCCGGTTGCGAGACGCACAGGAACGGTCGATATGGCGATATTTGGGGCAGGCCTATATATTCTAAAGTGGACTTCTTTCGAATTAAATTATGATGAGTATTATTCAGCAAAATAAATCTTTAGTATATCCGCTACCTCTTACGACTCAAACCACAAGCCAACCGCACAGGGAGTGATTGGATATGAAAGTTTAATGCTTTTGTAGTGCAGCCGCCCAATCACTTACAGCGGATAACCGACTGATTAATATATCAATCGTTAACTATGTGATCGTTATATGAACACGGTACATGGGGGGGATCTTTTTGTAATTGCATTTGTGAACGGATTGTATTTTGACGCGTAGTGCCGAAAAATATGGTTGATTTTGATTTTTTATCTAACGAAAAAACCGGCCAAGTGCGAGTCGGACTCGCGCACGAAGGGTTCCGTGCCCAGGGTGGCATCAACTATGTATGTATGGGGACATCCTTTAATTTTCAACTTTTTTATTATTTGGAATTTATCCTTTATTTGTGCTGTTAAGACCTTACTTTTTGCCAAATTTCGTGATTCTAGGTCAACGGGAACTATCATATAGGTTTTCGCCCCAAAACCTATAGGGTACTTCCGGTTGACCTAGAATTGTCAATTTTGGTGAAAAGCAAGGTCTTACAGCACAAGTACAGGGAAAATACGGAAAAATAACAAAAATACGGTAAATTTTGATACTTACAAGTTTTCGCGAAAATCTATATTTGCCCATATCTTTTTATTGGGTTGACTCAGGACCTCAGGTGTAATTTTTATACACCTTATAGGGACTATAGACCTCAGTATCTGGTATAAATATCAACTTGCTAGGTCCACCTGCTCCTGAGAAAATCGGTGGTGACACACGGACAGACGGACAAGAGACTTTTGAGAATTCCGAAAAATAAAAAATGTTGTAAATTAAGGTAAATTTTGGTATTTACGTTATCACGAAAATCTAAATTTGCCCATATCTTTTTATCGTGTTAACTAAGGACCTTAATTTCTATAGACCTCAGTATCTGTATAAATTTCAACTTGCTATGTTCATGAGAAAATCGGTGGTGACACACGGACAGACGGACAAGAAAGTGGTCTTATAAGTTTTCCTTCTTTTAGGTTTTAAGGTACTAAGTATGACTTTCATTGTTATGTAGTTTTCAGTTACCAATCTTACTAGATGTAGTTGCAAACTACAACATAGAGCGACTGCTTATCTGACCGCTACTAGCACTATTGAGTAAAACGATAAGTACTTTTAAGACTGATAGAAGACATTCGGGCGTACTCGTAACTGTTAAAAATCTACGAAACTTGACTTGTTTTAACCGACTTGACTTTAACCGAATTGTATTTAAGTGATAAAAATCTGTATCTGTGTAATCTTTGTGTTTAGGTATACTGTGTCTGTATCTCAGTAATCCTGAAGCCATGTTTGTATTCGTGATCATACAAATACCCAGCACGTAAGTTGGCAAGAGTCGTTGGATGCACAGAAGTCGTATTTTAGGTATCCTTGGTAGAGAAGCGGGGCGCGGGGAACGTTTAGGACCGTTCCGAGCGCGTGATTGGTTGATTGTTGACACAAGGATCGACTAACCTATCGTGTCGCGTCCACGTTCCGTTCGCTCTATATAGTGATTGGTCAGTTCACGAAATATGCGCGAACTTACCCCCACTCCTCCAAAACCTTGCCAACTTACGTGCCGGGCACTATGGTAACTTCTTTATTAGAATAGTTTAGAATAGTTCTTTATTTGCACAGAAAGTAGGTACAAGTTACAGATGACACAACTAGATAACAACTAGATGTATTTAATAAAATAATTAACAAAATAATAATCTATACTATTTTATACTATAAAAGAGGAAAGATTTTTTTGTTTTTTTGTTTGTACCGAATAGACCCTGAAAATACAGGACCGATTTAAAAAATTATTTCACCTATAGAAAGCTACATTATTACTGAGTGACATAGACTATTTTTAAATCCCAAATACGGGTCCTGTGGGGTAGTCCACGGGAGCGAAGCCGCGGGGAATAGCTAGTAATAATATTATAATCTAATTAAAAAACGTGTCTAATTTTCGTAACGTAGTTTCGTTGTTCGTTGGTTTTTCGTAGTTTCGTTTCGTGTAGATTTTTTATCACTTTAATACAATCCTTTTAATAATTTAAAAGGATTGTATTTAGTGACAAAAAATCTGTAGTGTGTATGTGTGTGTATAAATGAATGTGTTTATCAGTCTATGTATGTATGTAAGTATGTATGTATGTATGTAAGTATGTATGTATGTATGTATGTATGTTTGTTCCTATGTGGCGTTCTAGAGACCAAACGCGTTGGCCGATTTTGATGATTCTTACGTCAATCGATTCGTTTTAATCCTGCGAGTGTCACTGGCTACATTAAAATTGAAAAAAAACAAAAATGGCAGCTTTTGGGCGCCATTTTGTGGGGAAAAAGATTTTTTTTTTCTTCCAAACCCATTGTGTGGGGTATCAAAATAAAGGATTTTAAGAGTCGATTTCAAAAATATAGAATACTTATATGTTTAAATGTACCTAATTCTAAAAAAAAATAACTATAAAGTTGTAAATAAAAAAAGTTAATTAAAAATATCAAAAAACCCGACTGCTTAAAAAGCAAACTAAAAAGACGTAAACAAGAAGAAAATCATGCTGTGCAGTCGGAGGATACATCTGGTTTTGGTCCGCCAGCTCGCGAATATGTATCCTCCGACTGCACAGCATGATTTTCTTCTTGTTTACGTCTTTTTAGTTTGCTTTTTAAGCAGTCGGGTTTTTTGATTTTTTTAATTAACTTTTTTTTTATATTCGAGGTCATACAGCAGCAACAAGATGTATTTCAGAGACAACTAGATGTATTTTAAAAAATAATATACGGATTTACATATTTAAGTAGATAAAAAGTGCTTTGTCCAGCAGTGGAACATCAAACAACTATGAAAATATGGCTATATTTACAATAGGTTCGCCCTTAATTACACAGGACTCAAACACAATTATTAAGGGGTCCCAGAAAGCCCATATCAGCATATTTTCATCCCTTTATTATCGCAACCCCATCAACATTCAAGAATCGTGAAAAATCGTTGATTACACCATAAAAGAGTCGGTTTACTACAAAGTATCATGCTATGACTGTGTCATACCAACCCGCACTAGGCCCGCGTGGTGGATTAAGGCCCATTCGCCTCTCATAGAGAGGAGACCTGTGTCCAGCAGTGGGAATGTTAAAATGCTAATGATGATGATGATTATGATGAAACGTTCTACTGGGCATAGGTAGTCTGTGTCGATGTGTTTTTCGTGGCTGATACGTTCATAGCACGGTCATGGTATGTTACAGTGTGGTGGCAGAATAAAATTGTCAAAAAATTACAGAAAAGTGTTTAACATAACTTCAAGTCTGTATTTCCCGAAGGATGGGCAGAGATGCACCTATACATTCACATTTTTGACTTTCCAAAAAGGAGAAGGTTTTATGTTCGACTTTATGCATGTTCTTTTTTATATTTTTGCCGAAATCAAATGTGGACCCATTTTGGTCATAATTTTTTTTTTTTTTGAAAGAGTATGTGCCGAAATCAGTCCCATTTTAATTTGGTGAAGATCTGATGAAGAACTTCGGAGCTATACAACAGCACTCTTCAATAAATAACGGAAAATCTCTCGAGATTGCTGAAATCGCATGTCTGTTTATTGTTTATACTATTTCATGACATAACATCACGCCAGTATGCTCTAAAGGGGTACGCAGATGTGTACAGTTAACCTTGGTACACTCTCATTTCACCGGTTATGTGCAAGTTTCATGATATTCAGTTACACTATTCTGGCATTATTGGTACCTTACTAAACAACTTGCCTATAAGGTAGGTACACCTAAAAAGTAAAAAAAACTATTTTTACAAAAAAATAACTACCGAATTCCAAATAAAAAAGTACAAAGTGAAAAATAACTTAAAAATAAAAATAACTTTCTTTTTGGAAGTCGGTGTCCAAAACGAAAAAAAATGGTACCTACCAAAGACACCCACTTTCAAAAAGAAAGTTATTTTTCACTCTGTAGTTTTTTTATAACAGTTATGTTGAACCGGCTACCTTAATTACCGAAACTATTAAAAGTCATTGTGTCTCGCCTGGATCCACATTTTAGGCACTCAAAGAGTAAAGTTTCATGTAACAGGAGGTGTCCTACCTATTTTTTTTGGGACAATCCCACCGCACTATTCCCAAACCACTGCAACTCCTGAAAGCCAGAATCAACAGTAGCAACCACCAGAAAAGCGCCGAGGCAATGAAGCTCGACGAAGTCCCGGAGAATGAATTTAACTGTCTTGGATCCCGCAACGAATTTAAAAATAACAGAGTATCAGAAAAGAATAACGGAGGAGTAGGAAAAAATATAAATTTACACTTCCCTCCATATCAAGCAGAAGACAGAACAAACAAGGCCAATAGGCACAAAGGGTCGTTTAAAACTGGAATATGACCAGTTGCCTAGCACGACGGATAAAAATTAGTATTAATATTAATGGGTCCTAACATTGTGAGCAATATTTGATTCCAATAACAGGTATGGCAAAAACGCTTGAACGCACGGAAATTTGTTCTAGTTTCCACAAGGTCGGTATAGTAAACAACTCCTGATGCAGCCTGTACATTATTCAACATAACATTGCGTTCATTCTGCCAAAGAATACAGTCCCATAAGATATGATGCGCAGATTGTATATATTCGCAGTCAGATGTAGAACACTGACATAAAGGCGAGGCAACGAGCTTGAAGAACGACCTACCTATTGTCATCAACTGAATTCAAACCCTAATTCCGGGCTGATACTGAAAAATTCCAGATGGAATACACCCAATAACACTTTCCCTTACCCAGGAATCGAATCCAGGACCTCAGGCTCAACAGTAGGGTTTACAATCACTAGAACAGCGAGAAAGTCTTTAAATATTCAAATAATTTCGTTAGCGTGATCTCCATTCAATTGCTAAGCATATGGAATTCAGTCGGCACTCCTGAAATGAAAATCTTTTGTTGACTCTATTACGTGTTCATAAATAGTTGCTATGAGTTGCTTTTGATTGCTTTTCAAAATTATTGTAGAGAGGTAAAATACTAACACTTCTAAAAATCTACACTAGTAGTCATATTAATAGCACAGATAATATAATACTAGCATACAGATGCCTCATCCCATACAAAGAAATAGTGTCGACGTAACTAACGTTTTTCGTCTGATTAAACTGATTATTTTTATAGATACATCGATGGTGTTCGGTTCCGTTCCATAACTGTAGATGGTGTTAGCTGCGATTTGTAAGCAAAAGAGTTTAATCGGTTCATGACTACGTTTTTTAGGGTTCCGAAGTCAACAAGGAACCCTTATAGTTTCGCTCTATCCGTCTGTCCGTCCGCAGCTTAGCTCAGAGAATCTAAGTACTAGAAAGCTATAATTTGGCATGTATATACATATTAATAATTCCGACAAAGTGGTACAATAAAATCATGAAAAATATTTTTTTTTCTGGTACCTCCCATAGACGTAAAGTGGGGATGTATTTATTTTTTCTCATCTATCCCATAGTGTGGGGTATTGTTGGATGGGCCATTCAAAAATATTATGGGTTTGTTAAAACCATTTTTCGATTCAGAGATTCGTTTGCGTAAAATTAAGCTTTAAGTTGCAAATTTATGTTAGAGTCAAGTGTCCCCCCCCCCCTGCCAGCGAAATGGTTGCTCTAGGCTATGTGAAAAAATTCACGGCAGTAGTAAATATAACGAAATTAAAAGGAAAATTATCACGGATAACAAGGCTTTACAAGTTTACGAGTAATAGTCGACCAACTTATAAAATGTACTTGGAACAGTAAAAAACTTATACAAATGCCATTGAAAAATTACTAAAATAAAGTTGATAGCTGTGTAAAACAGAGTAAATATAATGCTTACGAACTATGTAAAAATATACAAAAAGGAAATCATAACAGGCTTTACAAGTTTACGAGTAATAGTCGACCAACTTATAAAATGTACTTGACACTGTAAAATTTTTGTAAAAATGCCATTGAAAAATTACTTAAATATCGTTGTTAGCTGTGTAAAACAGATAGTAAATTAATGCTTATGAACCATGTAAAAATATACAAAAATAAAATCATAACATCCTTAATAATAATGATTTCTAAATTAATAATGTTTAAGCTCGAATAATGGCCGGAGTCGTTGGCAGTACCAGAACGTAGTCCATACAGCGCATGCGCGCGGTGGAGTCTATTTTGTGTTAGTGCAGAAGTATTTTTGTTTGTTACGTTACGTACGTTTTATAATTAAAATTCATTCGACTTTTTTCTAATTCCGAAAGAGAAATGAACAAGGAGCGTGCACGCAAGGATCCAGAAACGAACTATACCATTCCCCGTTGCTCTAACGCGTGCTCGTATCGGCTCCTTTCGCAATTCGCACCCGCGGTGGTACTCAAGTATATAATATTTTCCTAACTTCAGTTGCGAAGTTGGATTTTATAACTCCTTCTTCAGTTACCAGTTAGTCCTTATTTAGTTTAAGTCAAGAGTGAATAGATTACATCTAGGCAAGCGTGCTTCACCGTAGACCACATCATCGCTTACCATCAGGCGAGATAGTGGTCAAACGCGAGTATATAGATAAAAAAATCCTATGTGGGCCCGTTTTTAGACTTTGTGAGCCGCGTTCTAATGTTTATGTAACAACAACAAAACCCTCTTTATAGTCCTTATTATTATGCAACTTCGGAATCCTGTTACTGCGTGTGGCCCGACACGCACTTGGCCGGTTTTCTTTAAATACAATGAAAATTTGTTTTATAGTATTTTTTTGTGTTAAAAGCTTTAAATGGACTGTATGTGATGTAGGCTGGTAATTTATACAATTTGCTTGTTAGGGTTCCGTACCCAAAGGGTATAAACGGGACCCTATTACTAAGACTCCGCGGTCCGTCTGTCTGTCTGTCTGTCACCAGGCTGTATCTCATGAACCGTGATAGGTTAACAGTTGAAATTTTTACATATGATGTATTTCTGTTGTCGCTATAACAGATTATTATATACTATTTTTTTAAAGATATTTTAATAATTGACATTATTTTTTTTAAAGATATTTTAATAATTGACATCTAATTTTTAATAATGTTTTAATTGTTTTTATTTAATTTTCAATTAATTTTTGCATGTTTTTTTAATCTATAACGTATATTATGTAATAGAAGTCTAGTATTGACCCTTCTTATAATTTGGTAGCTAATGATTTAATGACATTTGCTGATTCATTGTTGTTCTAATTTGCTTATGATATTTGTACGCTTCACGGCAAAACATAGAGAATCTACGTTATATTGTAACATCTCACATACCATGTACCACCTAAGTTTACAAATAAAGATTCTAATTCTGATTCTGAACAACTAATACTTAAAACAGAATAAAATAAATAATTAAGTGCGGCTCCCATACAACAAACGTGATTCTTTTGCCGTTTTTTTTGCGATAATGGTACGGAACCCTTCGTGCGCGAGTCTGACTTGGCCGGTTTTTTTTATTAGTATTTTACTGTAACTCACATGAAATGTGTCGTACATGGACCAGAGGTTATAGAGAAAAGAGCGATGGCAGTATTTTTACACAGATAAAATATAGTCATAGACTAAACAAAAAATATAATAACTTTGTGTTGCTATCAACATTTTGCACGTTTTTACAGTCTCATTGTACCAAAATTGAACCAGGCCATTAAGCGGCACTTTTGAACGTCAAAAAATACAAATTGTAAGTTAATAATAATTTATTCTACCGTCCATTCGGAAATGTAGCTTGTTATGGAGAAGAATGGACAAGAAACTCCATACTTAAATCCAAACTCTTTAAAAAAAACGTGTTTTAGAACATTTACATAAATTCATATACGTGAGGTCCAGCACTACTATATGACGTATAGGTATAAAGTATAACAAGCACTAACAGGTAAATTCGTTCACTTGTTAAATAGGAACATGGTTCTCACATACTTACAAATATTGCAAACATAGGTAAATTACCTTATTCAATAACAATGGAACAGTGTGCGAGTCAATTTAAACAAAAAGAGAAGAAATAAAGCTATACTAAAATTCTGAATAAAATAAATAATAATACAAATTAATCGGTTTGATTTACAAGTATTTTTCAAACATGTTTCAAAAATTTAAAACCGCGCCATCCTTTGGAATCAATTTTAAATGATCCGTTCAAATAATCTTTGCAATGTGAATTACAAGCCCAATATTCCATAATTTTGTACCTAGGCGAGTTGGTTAAACAAGAACAAACAATGTATTTGATCAATATTCTAGAAAATTTTAATCTTACACACAATTCAATAGCAAATTGATGCATATCGCGCCATCTACTGATATGTATTTGAAATAAATTTTCTTTGCTAGCGCTGGTACCCCGTGGTAATAGACTACTTTTTATCCTAGACATGTTCACGTCTCCTGAAGGATAGGCCATGAAACCTCATGCTCAACAATAGCGATTGCTTATTTTCATAAGCTCCCATAATCTTTTTAGTTTATACTATAAAAGTAATGATTATGTAAGTTATATATACCAACAAACAAAATAAAACCGAATAAAAACATCGGTCACACAAAACGGAATGTTGCATCGTACACGCGCGGCTGACCCTTTGATGTGCGGCAAACACGCTTTGACAAATGCCCATTGTAACAATGTGGATTTGAAAATATTTCCTAGCTATTTCGCACGTTTTTTTACCATTCTATTTGGGATTATTTTGGTTTGGTCATGTATAGACGATGAATAAAAGGTGACATAACAAAAGATATTGTGAAGTCAGATGTGGAAAAGCCAGGAGTGAAAGCCTTAGTAGGACATGTCACGCAGAACAGCAACATAATTGCGTAAGTGAATTCGGCAAGGCAAATGCTTTGATCGCCATCAATCGAGTAATAAAAAGATGTGTCTTCGTCAAATTTAAGACTGAAGCTCCAACCGTTTTAGTCCAGTAGGGATACAATTATTTTCCACATAACCTTTGATAATTCAAAAGTTTGTTATTTTCGCTGGGTGGATACCTTATGTGAATTCAACGCTATGTACAAAAATGCTAACAGTTTAGAGTGATGCAATAGGCATAAATTAGGTATTTCCGATTATTTCGTGTTATAACAATAATATAAAATTTAAATTTAAATAATTTAATGTTTCTTTATTAGTACTATCTAAACTTTATATTAGTGAAAATGCTAACAGATACGTACTGTGGAACAATGGAAATCTGAAAATGGTTCGTAACTCTTTCAATAAAAGATTTAAGTTTTCAAATCATTTCCTATATGCGTAGAGGGATTAGTTATACCTTACAACAAAAGTTCTAACAACTAAGTATAATGCTGCATAGGTTATTGTATTTTTACATTGTGATTTGCAAAATATTGAATTTAAGTTTATAAATTTGAGCCTACATATTCGAAATAATAAACTCTGCCACCATACAAAAGTTTAAACACTTATGTGCTATGCTAGTTTAATAAATCAAATACAATTTGGGTATTGCGGGGCGCGGTGTAGGTATGTACGATCAGTATAAATTCTTCGAATCATACAGACCACAGAGGCCCACATCATAAACGGACTCTTCTGATGATTTTTAGAAAAACATTACCGCGCAAATTCTTATTTCAAACTGGCGTCTAGTATCTGACATATCGTTCACTGTTATTTTGCCTATGAATGCAACCTTACTGCTACGATAATAAAGATCACTAAAATATGTAATCTGGCATGTGTTATACAAGCCTTCCCCGTGCTAAACGAATAAATATTAAAATTATGTCTGGTACTGTACGACTGCCCCATATAAGAACGCAGTAGGTGACATATTTTTATAATGGTTTTATACCCTGATAATCTTATTTATATTATTTTAATGAGTTTTAATATGCTGCGATGGACTATGTAATTTTAACCAGGCAATTTATAATTTGAATTGAGATTTGGTGCTTTAATTAATACATTTTATCATTATTTACAATAGGAAAGTCCCTTCAAATTGTAAAAACAGCTTAAATTAGCAAAAGTCCGGTACTTAATAGGTATTGAATTATCTTGTTTAGAGATATGTAAAATATTTAATAGATTTAGGACACCATTAATATAATTTGTGTTATTACGTACAGTTCACCCGTAAGCCTTGTTTAGTACTCGCTTATTTTTATTTTTTTCGTTTAGTTACCTAACACAAGATGACATTCCATAGGCTAATTCAAATAATATTTTTGCGCTTTCCTGGAATATAATATTTTATTGCATTTACTAGGTTTTGATGTACAGCAATCGTGTGGTAAGGTCACGTGGTGCCGATTTTTCGTTATAATAGAGTTTAAAAACTAATAGATAGGGCGCAATAGACACGATCATGTAAAATTTATCTACATTTAAAATAAAAAAAAATCTAAATCTTGGTAAGCGTATCACAAAACTGACACCTAAACTTGCCGGATTCACTAGGGTTGCTACTATATTGATTCTGAATAAAAAAAATGAGTAGGTAATATTTTACAAACATAAATACATCGATTTGTATAAGCATACATCATATCATGCTTACAGTGTCATCTACTAAGGCTTAATGGGTAACACTGCCTTTATTGTATTACGTCTTAGGACCAGCGATGTAGTCAATTTAGTTGTGACAGTTGCACCGGTTATAAGATGTTTGATATTTCTACAGTCACATCTGTTTGGAAAAGGCATTTGCTTGGACTTTTCCCTAATATGTTGGGGTTGACTGGGTTGGAAACAGTGGATGTTTTCAGTCGAACCAGACGCATCTGAATACCAGTGGTTTATATGAAGTGACTGCCTACCCTGCCAACCCAGATTATACGGTAATCCTACTGGATAATACGGTACCCTTTTGTTAGGGTGGCCGCAGACTTTCGGGTTTCTGACGACCCGTAACGACTGTCAAAGATTCACGATACGGAGAATTTTATTATTCTGTCATCTCGATATACTGTCAGTACGGCAGATACGACTATTCCGTGTTCTGTGAATATGTCTTTCTTATTCTTTTTATAGGAACAAAGAAGTTAGAAATCGTATTCGACCTCAACATTAAAAATAACAAATTGCCATAAAATTAGATTTTATGAACGAGGTTTAAATACTGATGTGACAGTAATGAAATGGTTTCGCGCCTCATTCAATACATTCAGAGTGGAGTGTCACCGCGCCCCGCAATACCCAATTGCATTTGATTTATTAAACTAGCATAGCACTTAAGTGTTTAAACTTTTGTATGGTGGCAGAGTTTATTATTTCGAATATGTAGGCGCAAATTTATAAACTTAAATTCAATATTTCGCAAATCACAATGTAAAAATACAATAACCTGTGCAGCATTATACTTAGTTGTTAGAACTTTTGTTGTAAGGTATAACTAATCCCTCTACGCATATAGGAAATGATTTGAAAACTTAAATCTTTTATTGAAAGAGTTACGAACCATTTTCAGTTTTCCATTGTTCCACAGTACGTATCTGTTAGCATTTTCACTAATATAAAGTTTAGATAGTACTAATAAAGAAACATTAAAATATTTAAATTTAAATTTTATATTATTGTTATAACACGAAATAATAGGAAATACCTACTTTATGCCTATTGCATAACTCTAAACTCTTAGCATTTTTGTACATAGCGTTGAATTCACATAAGGTATCCACCCAGCGAAAATAAAAAACTTTTGAATTATCAAAGGGCATATTCTTCTGGCTACTGGACTATTTGGCTGTAAAACCTGTGTGACAGACAACGGATAGACAGACACATGAGTGACAGTAATAGGGCTCCGTTTGGACTTTTCGGGTACAGAACCTTAAAAATTGTCTTCAATAGCACTAAAGTAATAAAATCGCAAAGAGATTCACTCTCATATCTCTTGCTATCACGCCGCTATCGCCATGACACGTAATAGATCATGACACCGCCACCCCAGGTGGGAACTAATATCGCGCCAATTTTAATTACGCACACTTCAAACAATGGAACTGAGGAGGGAGTGGAGACTTCCACCGTGATTGTAACTTAAAAATGTAAGGCTGGCACATGGTGAGGTCTTTATCAAGCAGTCCCTAAAATTATACTAACCAGCGGTATCTTTATCAACAGCCTTGGAATGAAACTATAGCGGTCAATGCTGAAGTTAAAATGCGTAAAAGATTATTATAAATGTGAAAGTTTGTATGTTTGTGCTTCAACGACGCAAAAACGGCTGAACAGATTTGGATGAAATTTCGCACTCATATAGTTTAGAACCTGAATATCATATACGATACTTTTATGCCGATAAACTATCGAGTTTTACTTACCGAAGTATAATGATCCCTTGGTATAATAAAACCCTTCACGTCGACGAAGGTGCGTGCAAAAGCCAGTTAATATGATATAAATGAGCAATAATATTAATATTATATCAACAATGTGAGCAATAGTCAAGAGTACCAAAATGTCTATTTTTTTAATATCTAGCTCACTCCATCGCCGACATTGTCTCTGTCACCTCACTCACCTCTGACCTAGACTAGAGTCAAGGGCAAACACAATTTAAATAAAAAAAAATCATAGAACCAAGGATATTTATAGTTTTGGACAGCCAGCTCGCGAATATGTATCCTCCGACTGCACAGCATGATTTTCTTCTTTTTACATATTTGCAGTCAGGTTTTTTGATTTTATTAACTTGTTTTATTTAAATATTTTTAGTTATACTTTTTTTCGAATGACTTTTAAACATATAAGTGGTATATATTTTTGTAATCAACTCTAAAATCCTATAAATCCCACTCGATGGGTTTCGAAGAAAAAATAATCGCATCCCTACAACATGGCGCCCAAAAACCACCATGTTTCTTTTTTTTAACGGCATTTATTTAAGAACACTTGGGCGACCAATACCTATCTAACAATGTCTTTATTATAAAAATCCGTCAAGTGGTTTGAAAGATACGAGATAATAAAGAATATTACATATATACAAGATACGCGCGAAAAACATAACCCTTTCCTTGCAGGCGGGTAAAAATCTACTTACAACTTTTCTGAGTTACTTTGAGATTTATTTTTTTGCTTGGAGGAATGCTCATGCATACTGCACTACCACGGGGAGATAGTGCAGTTATGTGGGACTATAACCCACTAAAACTCCACGGTGTCCTCCTGAGCCGCTTATGGCGGGCAAACGGGCACGCGTTAGCACTCACCGCGAACCCGCCGCTAGTTTGAGAAACTTGAGCTAGTTTGAGGAGTAAATTTGATTTGACATTTTTAATATCAATGGTTCATAGGGACAAGCATTATCAACTCTATTTCTGGGCGTTTGGTGCAGTTTATATTATAAATAAAGCATCCCATATTACAATGGACAGGATTGCAGGAATTACAGTGCAGTGGTTTAGGCTGTCGAAAACCGCTGGATGCGGGACATGCAGGACCAATCCATGTGACCTTCAACCCGAATCTATTCAAAGTTAGAGTGAACAGGCTTCTTTTGGGTAAACTCACTCCATCGTTGACTCTGTCTCTGTCACCTCTGACTTAGACTAGAGTCAAGAGCAAAAAAATCACAAAAAAAAAAAAAAAATGTGGTGTCGCTTGGGGAAACCCTTTATTCAGCAGTGGACGTCTTTCGGTTGGAATGATGATGATTACAGTAGAAGACGTATACATAGGATTCTTTCAATCATAAATTAAAATAATCAAAAAGCCATTCCAAAATGCGACTCCATCCCTCTGTCCAACCACCGAATGTCTATCGGATCCCGGCTATAATTCGAGCTGAAAATTCACCGAAGCCAATAAAACTCAGAGCAGTTGGCCTGTAGCCAACCTACTAATAGCCCAGGATCTGGGCTATTGTAGCCCATAATGAGATTTCAAACAATCTATAGCCCATTGATTGCCCTCAAAACTTATACGGATTTAAAGTTTTGTAGTTCTGTCTATTATTCTATTATCTTTGGTTTGGTTTAGAATTTATTAGAGTTTAGATCGATAAATGATGTAGTGACAGAAATCGATCGAAAATAGTACGCTTAGAGGATGGATGAAAGACGGCTAACAAACGGTATTTACAAAGCAGACGTGATCGGATATGCCGGGAGGAGACGTCCCTAGAAGATTATTATGACGTTCAATCTGCCTATCCCCATGGAAAAAAGCAGTGAAGTTTTGTGTATAGTAATCTTATTTTCTGAATGGCAGTTTTTTTTTGCGTGGTGAATATGCTCATGCATACTGCACTACCACGAGGAGATAAGCGCAGTTATGCGGGACTCCAACTCACCAAAACGCCACAGTTTCGGCCTGTGCCGCTTATGGCGGGAACTCGGGCACACGTTAGCACTCACCGCGAACCCGCCACGGCTGTCCGTTACCGGACCCTGCTCTGGGGAGAACCCCCCATCACCGGTGCACCAGAACACATTGTTCGCCGTGACCGCCCCAGGGACCAAGCCAGCACATGGGTGCCAGACGACTCCGTGTATGGCACCCTTGGTACCCCTGTGACGGGTCACCTACCATTTTTCAGCCACAGGGGATAGGGAGAGCGGTCAACGCTATACCGATACTCCTCCTCCGCTGTGGCCCCACCGCGTCAGACCGACCCCGTCCAGACCGCGAAAAGTAGGAAAAGCGGCGCACCGCAACACCGGTACTCCTCTCCCGCTAAGCCTCCTACCCTCTACCGTGTTGCCTCCCATACGACCACAGTTCGTGGTCCGCCTCAGTTGAGATGTCACCTCTGATGCCAACCTGCTTATTGACCGCTATGTCATTGGCTTATTCGACAAAAGCACTGACAAGCAGCGCCTCCTCGGGTTCCTCTTCGCTTCACCACGGGTGTCCAAGCCACGGCTACTGAGCCCCCACGCCTTGACAATGCGGGAACCAAGGGGGGGCATTATTCTGCATGCCTGCCAAGCCTTTTTCTCAACTTTGTTGGGCTTTGCCTCTAGTCTAACCGAATGCAGCTGAACAAGTACCTACCAGGTACATATTACATGGAGCGACTGTCGATCTCTCTTCCACTATTAGTAATTGGATAACACAATACTCCTTAACAGGGCAGCTCTGAGATTTCAGTCTTTTGACTATCCGTTACGACTGACAAAGTTAGATGGACCGACGACTTTAAATATGTAGCTGGGAGAGATTGGATGCAGAAGGCCTTTCGCACCGTGTGTTGAGTCGCATTTGAGCATATGTCCACTACCTGGACTGCGATAGGCTGAGATGAATGAATTAGATCTGTTTCCTGAGCCCCATTTATAGCCTTTGGCTGAGGTACATTAATGATGACAGTCCAATTTGTCGAATTACATGTAAAAGTAGGTTATTTTTTATATTTTATGTTATGTACGAACATTTTCTTCAACTAGACTAAAAATAGCACAGATATAAGTAATTTATTTTGCGCAAAATTATTATCTACTCAGTCTAAACGGGATCGTGACTGCCTGCACAGGATGCAATGACCTTGGATTCGTGACATTATCACTGGTAATGGTTTATTTGCGTCACTATTATCTGCAAATATTTAGGCAGGAACCGACCACAATATAATTTTATTAAAATAAAAATATTTGTCCAATGGTTTGTAAAATAAGCAATCTCAACATAAGTAATCATAACATAATCAACACTCAATCAGAAGATCATCACCTAATCGTAAGATAAAACATTCTAACACCTTTTATTACCTAGGGTGTTCAGCTGCCTCTGTTCCAAATTCACCCTGAAATTTACACAAAATTGTCTAAGTAAAACCAATAAATCATTAACAACTCGTCACAACATCTAAACTTTATCGGGTTCATTTGAAGACTGGCTGAAAGCAGGTGAAATAAACTTATGGAGAATGTCACAGGTGAAATAATCTTAAGGAGAATGTCACAGGTGAAATAATCTTAAGGAGAATGTCACAGGTGAAATAAATTTATGGAGAATATCACAGGTGAAATAATCTTAAGGAGAATGTCACAGGTGAAATAAATTTATGGAGAATGTCACTTTGTCTTAAACTTTTATAAAGCGCAAGTGACATCTGGGTGAAAGCAGGTGAAATAATATTATGGCGAATGTCACTTTGTCTTATACTTTTATAATGCGCTAGTGAAATTTAAATCAATTGGATGATCGTAATATTAGCGTCTATCTTCTATATATATATTAAAAAGATTCCGACGAATTGAGAACCTCCTCCTTTTTTTGAAGTCGGTTAAAAAGAGAAAGTATGTATGTATGTTCCTTATAGACTCCGAAACGGCTAAACCGATTTTAATGAAATATTCACACAATCTTTAGATTAACCCAGCGGATAATCCTGTAAAGTTTGGTTGCGATCGGAGCATTTTTTTTTGGATCTTTGAACGCGAGCGAAGCGGCGGGCAGAAGCTATTATTTATAAATCGGAACCAACTATACGCGAAAGTAACTCTGTTTATTTGTTACCTTTTCACGCCTTAACGGCTGAACGGAATCGGTAGAATCTAGCCAAACGTGTAGAGCATGCCCTGGAGTAGGACAAAAGATACGTTTTCTTGGTATAACTTTCACGTAGGCAAAGACGTTGGCAGTTTGCTTTAATGTGATCAAAATGATTTCAAAATTCATTACAGCCAATTACGTACATACCTACATGAACTCATGCCTAAGCATATTTTTTTTTTTTCCTTATTTTCACCCGAGCAGAGCTCGGTCTCCCAGGTTTAGGGTCCCCGCAAGACCTGAATTGTTGTGCATTTGAGGACTCGAGCTGAAAAGAGTGGAAATCTCAACTATATTGGAGTTATCTCTGAGCCTAACCGGACGCAGCTGAGTAGATAGTTTACGTGGAGGGACTTCCTATCTGACCGCCACAACCTAGTAACTTGGTAAAGACTGTTGTCAGATAATTATGTTGTCTGACTAACCATAACGACTGTCACATGTCAAAGATCTAAAACATTAGCCGGGACGAACAGCTTAACGTGTAGCTTAAGGCACCGCCAGCGACGAAGCGATTAGCCATCGACTATTTTCTCGCTAGAAGAGATATATATTTATAGTTGATCGCTGGCTGTTCACACTGCCAGCAAGTACACTCTCACCATAAGTTTGTTCCAGCGACAAGAGCTATCAAAAATAATACTCTGCTTGGCGATGCTCGCTCGGCGGTCAGAACATACGCCGAGAGACTAACTAGTAGCGCATGCAGATTATAGCAATAGTAATAATGTATTTGACAAAAAGTACAGAATTACAGATGGATGCAATGGGTGAGGTACAAAATACACGATCAGTCACTCCTATGCTAGGAAATTACTGTGTTACAGGGACCATCTATCCGTCCATTACATTAGCGATAAAATAGAAAAATTTACAATTATATTAAAAATAAAACCATAAAATAATAAACAATAAAATATCTAATTTTGCATAGTACAATTCAGGTATTTGGAAAAGGAAAAGGGAAAGGGAATGTCTGTATTTTCTGTGTCGGGTGTGTTGTGTTTGTGAGTTGTAAGTGTTATGTATGTATGCGTTGAGAGTGTATGTGAGTGTCTGCTTGCCTTCTTATGGTGTAAGTAATTCTTCCGTGTCATCATAGTTTAGGGTGAAAAGATGCTCTTTTAACTTGGACTTACATTTAAACTTATTCAATGTATGTATGTTCAGTTTATTATGGAGTCTGTTGTAAATTAATGCACTTAAGTAGTGGTTATGACGACTTACGAAAGTAGTATTACTACAGACTCTGGGACAAACTGGTTTGGGTCTTCTTCTGATAGTAGGGCTGTTTTCTCTACTGGGAACAGTAATTTTATGAGCTCGTGTGTTGCACGAAACACATAAGCGCATAGATTTGCGCAAACCTGGCTACCCTAAGCGAGTGGTGCGAGTAATCGTCCACACAATAACACTCGCTCATAGCCGAACGGTAAAACTATCGGAACTACACACTCGCCTCTCGCTGCTCGGCAACTCATATCTAGGTTCTAGCTCTACGCGCTGCGCGCTGATCGTCAGTGGTGGGCCAAGTGCCTTACGTGCGTGGTATAGAATAGCTGATAGTCACCCATCCACGGACCAGCCTTGGCAAATGTTGCTTAACCTTAAATATCGACCCCTTCAGCAATTATTATGTTGTATTCATTACAGCTAATTAATCAATAACAAATATGAAATCGTCTCAATATCCAGTTCACCACGGTCCCCCACAAGACCTGGGTGAATGTTCATTTGAGGACTCGAGCTGAAAGAGGCGAAACAATATGCAATTACACAGCAATGGCCGAGATTAATACTCCTTCAAGACAACTGATTTCATAATAGGCGGAGGTAGAAACGTTTGGAGGTGGTAACATTAATATAAAGTTAAGCGAATGTTCGGCTGGACATAGTCGCCACACTAATCAGTCCTGTGCTTCCCGCATTCACCGGATTCCTGCAGCCTTGACTAGTTCCGTGCGTTCAAGCATTTTTGCCATACCTATTATTGGAATCAAACATAGCAGCTCACAATGTTAGGACCCATTAATATTAATGCAATTTTTTATCCGTGGTGCTAGGCAACTGGGCATATCCTAGTTGTAAACGACCCATGGCCTTTGCATATTGGCCTTGTTTGTTCTGTCTCCTGCTTGATATGGACGGAAGTGGAAATTTGATTTTTTTGTCCTACTCCTCCGTTATTCTTTTTTGATTATTATTATTTGATTAATTTCGTTGTGGGATACAAGACAGTTAAATTAATTCTCCGGGAATTCGTCGAGCTTCATTGCCTCGGCGCTTTTCTGGTGATCGCCACTGTTGATTCTAGCTTTCAGGAGTTGCAGTGGTTTGGGAATAGTGCGGTGGGATTGTACCAATAAAACAATTAAAAAAAGCCTTCACCAGTTCGTCGCTCCACCTAGTGGGAGGCGTTCCAACGCAACGTCTTCCGGTTAACAACTATATTAACTACCACATAAAAAAAAAACGTGTAAAAAATGCAAGTCCCGCAAAGCAGTTCTTCTACCGCATAAAGTTGAGAGATGGAACGCAAAACCAAGTCGGCTAGTAATTTATTCAGTACTATAATAATTGGGTATGTAACAAATAAATTTACCAACTTGGTGTTCCATAAGTGGTCGACATTCTGGTCGGTGTTCTTCTAATGTTAATGAATACAAAAACACATATACCGAGAAATGTGCAACCCCATATTGTGTCAAGGCTATCTCTTTTCTTTCTAGGTTGCCTGGAAGAGATCGCGGCACGCGATAAGGCCGGCTGATCAAACTTCAAAATTGCACTATTTGTAAATTTACTGGGCCACTACTACAACATGTAAAAAGAATCACAATATATTATAAAATAAAGTCCCCCACCGCGTTTGTACGCGATAAACTCAAAAACTACTGAACGGATTCTCATGCGGTTGTCACCAATAGATAAAGTAAAAACCGCAGGAACGAGGAAGGTTTTAGAATAGAATAAAAATAATATAAACAATATAAAATATAATAGTAGTAATGCAATGAGGATGATGATGTGTTGCGCCAATGCAGCAAGCGTTATGGGCACCTTTGCACCGGCAACATTTAGGGACGGGTTATTTGACTAGTCATAGGACGTGTCGTGGTAGATATAGATTGTTGTATTAATAAGGTTATTCAAAAGTTTGACATATTTGTAAGTAGTATATGTATATATTTTGTCACGGGCGAAGCCGGAGCCGGTCACTAATTTAAATTTAAAATAAATCATAAATTACCACATCCACCCCTTACACAATCTTCTCCAAACTTCCCCAAAAGATCCGGCACAATTCCTGCCGTCATTTACAGCCGTCCCTATGCCAACACAATAAGGCTCACAATCGCGTAATTTCTCCCCATTGTTGTGCGACTAAGTTATTTATGTTCGTAGTTAATAGACGCCTGTGTTCAGTCTCCCTTTGTCTTAAAACACTGCTTTTGGCTTGATGGATGCTGTTTCTTTAATCTTGAGTTTTGCCTGCAGATACATGTTTTGGTAGCCCGTTGATTTTGTGCAAAGGTTCTTATGACTACATTAGATTCTGAAAAGGGCTTTTTATCCCAAGGGAACAATAAACAGGGATGAAAAGTGGCCTATGTGCTATTCCAGACTTATTGTAATCTATCTCTGTGCCAAAGGAGGATGCGACATTGGTCGAAGTTAACAATAGCAATATGATTAATATTTTCTGAAAGAGCTTTTTAAGAGGAAATGTGGGCAGAGAGCTCCGACTGAATTTCCTTAGTAAAAAGTCATAAATCGAGGTTTGCTCTCGTCTATTTCCTCCTCCAATATTGGAATAATTTAAAAAAAAATCCATAAACTGGAAAAGAAAGATGTATATATCATTTAAACATAGTTGTCATATTTGTACAATGCCTCTGTTGACAGCGTAATTTTGAGCATTATTTTAGGGTTCTGGTGCTTCTAAAGATAATAATGTATCATCAAAAAAGAAAACAAAGGGGCATAGTATATATCTTTCTTTTTCAGTTTATGGAATATCTTTTAAATTGGTCCAATATTGGAGGAGGAAATAGGCGAGAGCCTAACCTAGAATTACTTGGGCATTTAAGTCACATGTCTGCGACCGCATTTCCTCTTAAATACTCCATTTTATGTTATGGAAGCTCAGACCAATTGTGTTCCAGTTCTGAAATATCAGAGCAAATGTAAACAAATATTATTATTATTTTATTGTTCGGGATCAAATAATATTAGATCGGGTAATCAACAGCAATGAGACTCATGTTATCTGAAAAGGCTTTTTATGTACATCATTTTATGCTAAGAAAGCTAAGGCAAATTATTGTGTCGCAGTTCTGAAATATTCGGATAAGACCTACTTTGTTAAGAGCTTCATTTATTGTTACGAAAACTTAGGTTAATTATTTCACAGTTCTGCAATTTCACTAAAAGTTTTGGAAATACTTTTATTATGCGTACAGCTAAGGAGTGGTATTTCCTGCCGGAGTCTGTGTTTCCCGATAGCTACAATGTCGGGGTCTTTAAGTTAAGAGTGAATAGGTTACATCCAGGCAAGCGTGCTACACCGTCGACCCCACCATCACTTACCATCAGGTGAGATAGTCAAGCGCAAGCCTATAAACAATAAAAAAAATGAAATATTGAAGTAAATGCACAACATTATTTTGGGAATATAGTTAGGATAGTCTTCGGTTCAGTATTCATTGAAAGGGATACATTTTTTTAGTTCCGGCTTCTAATCCAATTTTACTCAGCGTGAGACTCCTAACAAACAGACAACCGTACTAGTGTGACTTCAGACTTCAACAAAGAAAGAAACATCGACACGTTACAAAGGAAACTAAGTCCATCGAACATAGACCTTTACGAAGTAGGAAGAACTCATAGAACACGGAATCTCCACGCTGGCAGTGACTAGATACGCCTATCAATCTATCTGTCTAGCCTTTGCCCAACTTTTTTTTTTTAAACTTTGCCCTCCAATAGGAATTTCGTCCTGTATCGTGGGTGAATTTACAAATATTTAAACTCACGTACGCAATACACCCAGACCCGGAAAAACTCTGTAGGTCATACAAATATTTGTGCCGTGCCATGAAAATATATCGATTTTGGTTAAGCAACGCTTGCTGAGATCGGTCCGTGGATGGATGATCATCTTTGAAGAGCTAGATTCCTCCGTGCCTCGGAAAGCACGTTAGGCTATAGGTTATTGGTAGATCTTTGATAGCCATTACGGGTAGTTATCTAAAATCTGAAACCAGTCTCCACAACAGGAGGCTGTTATTATTTGGCCGCGAGCTTCGCCCAACTAAAGAATCCTCTGCCATCTTAATATGTAAAACACAAAAATTGTTTCTACCTATGTCCGTTATAGACTTTGAAACCATCCAACCGATGTGCCCCGAACTGGTTTTATTAGTAAGGCAATAATGCGAAAATGATATTAGGCCACTAAAAGAAACAAAAAAACTAAATAAACAAAAAAAAATGTATATCTTGTTAGGGTTCCGTAATCGACAAGAGACCCAAGACAAGTGAAATTCTGTCAACTAAAGCGTGACGATAGCGATTGGAAAAATGACAAAAAAAATATGGGATTATCAAACGCTATCGAAATGTTACGTGATCAATACATTTTGGCATTTCGACAATTCGCCATCGCTGACGTCAAATGACACTAGTCTAGAGACTAAGAAACCCTTAAGTTTCACCATGTCTGTCTGTCCGTCTATCCTTCCGTCCACAGCTTAGCTCAGATACTCTTAATACTAAAAAGCTATTCTTTGGCATGGAAATACAAATTAATCACGCTGACAAAGTGGTAAAACAAAACTATGAAAATAGTACATTGTGATACAAGGGTGGAAAGTAGGTTATTACAAAAGAGCTGTGTTTAACAACTGATTTCAATACAGTTGTTAAACATGGCGTACTTTCAGAGGCTATAATTATGATTCAAAAATTAAATCTTATGCATAGGCATCTTTCTGTTACGCGGTCTAGGCTTTTGTTTACGAGCTCGATCATTACTTTTACAGTTGAGTTTTAAATTTATAAGTCAATTTAAAAAGTTTAGTAGCAAAGAGTTTTCATACATAGAATAAAATGGGACAGATTTTATACGAGGAAAAATTAATGATTCCGTACATTTTAGCATTGAACTCTCAAAAGTCTTTTAAATGGTTGTTTAATATATTTAATTACCAGTTTTAACTTAATTATTTTCACATCAATATTTGTAAAAAAACAAATAGGCTGTGTATGCTGTTTTCGTTGTAAAAAAAATATGTCCAGTTGCAAAAACGCGCGAAAATTTTATTTTATTGTGAATAAACAAATCTAATTCTTTGATTTGTTTTTACTATTTCCCACAACTGTATTGAAAAATGTCGTGTGATACACAGGTGTGTAGGTTATTGCAAACTCGTGTCATTAAAAACCCTCGCCTTCGGCTCGGGCTTGTTAATGAAAGTTTGTTTGCAATAACCTACTTTCCACCCTTTGTTACAATGTACTATTTTGTTTCTTTATCAGATCTCCTGTACATGTAAAGTGGGGATGTACTTTTTTCTCGTCTCTCCCATGGTGTGGGTTAGACCATTGAAATATATTACGGGTCTGTGAAAACCATTTTTCGATTCAGGGATCTATTTGCGTAAAATTAAGCTATAAATGGCTAATTTTTGCTAGAGTGTAGTGTCTCCCCTGCCAGCTAAATGGTTGCTTTTGAATATGTGAAAAAAAACACGATGTTAGTATATATAACGAAATTAAAAGGGAAACTATCACAGCTAAGTAGGCCTTACAAATTTATGAGTAATAGTCGACCAACTTATAAAATGTACTTGGAAAATTATCAATTTTGTATATTGATGTCTACAGTTTTCGAATGACAAAGTTAATTTTGTCCCTTCGTTAGAGCAATGTTCGGTGCATTCATTGTTTATGAACGTTAGTAATGTCACCTATTTATTTTGGTGAATTTAACTGTTTATACGGAACCATTTCTGCGTGAGTCAGACTCTCACTTGGTCGGTTTTTTTAGAGTAGCAAAATAGTAACTAGTAGTAGTACAAGTCGGTACACTGGGTATCCGCTAGTTACAGATAATATTCGTTTCCGAGTTGAGCACAGCTGTGATAGCCATATTCAGAATTGTCACAAGCCGTGAATTTCTGTTTGTAAACGGTGACACTCACTGACACTCTCGGTATGTATAAAAAGGCGCCGGGAAGACGCCCGCCTCGACGTCTAAATCGCTGAAACGGACTCCAGACTGCCTATGATATAGGCGGGACTTTGGCGGTAAGGTTGCTCAGATTGGGACTCTGTACGCGCCTCAATGACTCCTGCAGCCTAATTGCGTATGTGAGTTCGGCAGAGCAAAGGCATTCCCTTTGCTCTGCCTCCATGAAAGAGTATGACGAAATCCCTTTATTTATTTTCAGTATTGCCAACATTTATTGGACATTGGTGAATATACACTTTTCGAAAGAGTCCAATAATTTTTTGCAATACCGAAAAAAATTAAAGGGAATTTTTCATACTCTTTTAAGGGGGCCTACCTTTTGTTCCGCCAAATTCACATACGCAATGCTGGAAAGACGATGACACAGTGATCACCTGCTGTCTTGCACAGCGGGGAGACGTATTTTGGTCTTCACATGATCTCGAACCAAGATTATGTCTGGACTTTAAAAGAGACTGTGACCTCTGAGTTTGTTTCGGTCTGACTACGCTGAGAAGAAATCTCAGCGTAGTCAGACCGGAAACGCCAACCTAATCTAGTTTTAAAAAATATGATCGAAATGTAAAATTGTTTGTACAAACCAACTTATAGAAATAAAATTATTTATCATTTTCAGGCTCCCCAAGAACGTGCCCTATACAGACGTTGGACAGAAAGAAGGGTTTCCGGTTGGTCTTTTAGCCAGTCAACCCCTTACATGTGGTGATGGTGATTACTGGAGTGCTTTTAGTGACTGAAAAATCACACAACAACTCGTCTCTTCCCCAAAAATCCAGGTGTCTTTTGAAAGTTGGCCCAGAAAACAAAAAAAAGGCTCGTGTAAAAAGTTTTGATAATGCCATCTCTACCAATGCCCACCGAGGCACCACGGTACTCTATGGCCAAACTGCAGGACTCAATCAGAATAACACAGAACTCATTTCAACCAATGAGGACAAAGTTCTGATCAAACTTCGAAATCGGACTATTTGTAAAATTACTGGCCCGAGGCTGAGAGATAAGGACGTTTTTGTTGAAACTTTCTGGTCTTAAGTTCGGTCATTGCATTTCGATTTCAAAGGCGCTTTAGATTGGCTTTATTATTTTTCTTCAAGGTTTTTGGTGAAGGGGTAGATTAGAGTTTGATGGTAGTTGGAATTTAATAATGTGAGGTAATTTTCTTTTTATTTTTAAGTCACGTACTTTAGGGCTGGTACGAGGTGGCAGGAAAACAATTTATTAAAGTTTTTTTTAGCCATGTCTATAGGTGAGGTCTGTGTTCAGCAATTGGACAGTACATGTTGAAGCAAAAAATTGTCTGGGGATCGATTTTCAGATTGGGCAATGCGATATGGCTATTTCTTACTGTATTTTTTTTCTCACAAGAAGCTCGGAGTCTGGGGGCCTACTCCCGAAGCTCGAAGTTCGTAGTTTCGGGCTTAGTTACGGGCATTTCCTACTCCCTAACACCTACGGATGGATGATTCGTACGGGGCCCGAACGAAGAATGAATAACAACACAATTTGACAGTTGTACCTACTCCCTAAGCGTTTTTATCCGTCCGAAAAAATGAACTTGACACTTGTTTTATCGGATCGTTATGTCAGATATTACAACATCAAAATAGTTATTGTGCGGTCGACGGAAGCTAAAATTCCAAGCGGTGGCTGCTTTTTTAATGCTCGAAGAAGCTCTACTGGAAGAGCAGAGGCAACGTCGACGATATTTACGCCAAAACATCCTGTTGGAGATTATTCCCGACGTTGAGTTTATATGGAACTATAGGCTCACTTGGGAATTATTCGAGGACTTGTGTGAGGACCTAATACCTCTTTTGCCTCGACACATAGGTACGACGAAGTGGTGTTGATCCAACAATGAAGGTAAGGATATATTAAAGATTCTGCAACATTGAGCTGTACCAAAGCATCACACCCATTTACTGTTGTTATTGTTTTATTTCAGATCCCCACAGCTCTTAATTTTTATGTCCGGGGGGTTACCAAGGTGCAGTGGGCCTCATTAATAAAAAAGTATATAAGGTTTCCCCAGAATTTGGCTGGGAGGAATTTTATAAAATATATACAGTAAGTTTAAAAGCTTGTACCATTTTTCTAAAATCTAAAAGCCATTTCAATAATGACTACCTATGCTTTGAAGAGTGTTTATACCTATAACTACTTAAAGAGTACACTTAAATAAATTGTATCACGGATCACCCCATGTTCGGGGATGTAAAAAGGTTGAAATAATACTCGGAAGTACGTCAGCGATAATTTTTTTATTAAACAAAATATAACTAAGGTCATTAAACGGCGGAGAATCTTAACACCGCGATTTAACTTTAAACGAATCCGGTACAGCGCCATCTATCGGCCAGAATATTAACTAAATTCACATAACGTTTTGAACTACTTCAAACACCCCAATAGACAATAACATACAATAACATGCCCGGTCTAATAAACAGCGTATATTTGCCATTTTAAAAGGCCGATTAAGATGCCTCTTAGCAGCAAGAGAGCTGCTTTATGCACCAGTCATAGTTGGTATTTGTCACAATTTATTCTAGGTATAGCTATGTTTTTCTAATAATGAATTGAACGGATGAACAGTATTTTTTTCATCTATTTAAGAGCATGTTTTAATTATTTTTTCAGGTACAATTGTCATTGCCTGCTGTGTTTTACATAATATGTTTAATCAGGCGGACTTAGAAGCACCTTCCCTCAGCAAGAAGATCTACAATTTGAGCGCAGTAGACCGGGAGAAGTGTCTACAAATATATTATCTGCCCAACAAGCTCTTCAGCAAGGGCAAAGAGCAAGAGCAATTGCTGGAAAGAAATAGATATTTACGCAGTCTCACAAGAAAACTTCACAAATATAAATGCATTGGGTATGTGTATGACTAGATGTATGAATGTGAGTGAAGCAAAAGAAGTATGTAAGGATCGTAGCAGGTGGCATACTGTAGTTTCTGCCTACCCCCATGGGAAAATGGCGTGAGTTTATGCATGTATGTATTATTGACTTTTCACAATAAAAGCATTGTTTTCATTACAATTTTTTTATTTGTCCATTCAAATCTGAATAAATTTAACAATTACAACACACTATGACTTATACAAAAACCAACGTAACTAAATTCTTCCAAGGTATTTATTTCTTGACATTTCATTTGACAGTTGCCGTCATAAAGAAAAAAAAGCAAAGGTTTTAACAGGATAATGCCGCTTGCCGGACAAAATTGGCAAAAGTAATTAATTTCTATATTTATAGACAAAAATATGTAAATTGTTAAAAATATGGTCATTTCCTAACGTAAAAAATATTTTATTTTTTGTATAGTAAGCTTGCAACCACAAACTAGGGAAACCGGTAATCGACCGATAAAATAGTGCAACTCTAACGTCATCCGTCGTTCGTTCACGAATATTGTCTATGATCCCGTTCGAAGCTCAATTATCCGAAATCGATAGGGGGTAGGGTTCTCTCCGAAGTTTCGAAATACTTTCGGACGGCCCGTAACTTCGTCGACGAAGATAGGGAGTAGACGCCCTGGTTTTGTGCCCGATTGACAGTCCCACTCCCGCTAAACCACGCGACGCCCTGCGCTACTCTCGCTATTGGCGCAATTCACGTCGCGTCTTGCGTCAGAGTCAAACGTCAGAGTGATGTCACAGCGTCAATTGTACTTACACTAACACAAAAAAAAACAAACTCCTTTAATCAGAAACCCAAATTGCGTATTTACAAATCTAGGTGGTGGTTTTTGGTTGCTATTTAATATGAATAATCCTGTACTGTTTGGTAGAATTGATAAATAAAGGAAAAAAAAAACCGACCAAGTGCGAGTCGGACTCGCGCACGAAGGGTTCCGTACCATTAACGCAAAAAACGTTTTTTGTATGGGGGGCTCCAATACAAAAAACGTGATTTTTTGGCCGTTTAAATATTAGTTTTACTTAAATATTTATTTTAATCCGTTTTTAGTATGTTTTGTTATAGCGGCAACAGAAATACATCATATGTGAAAATTACAACTGCCTAGCTATCACGGTTCATGAGATACAGCCTGGTGACAGACGGACAGATAGACAGACAGACAGACGGGCCGCTGAGTCTTAGTAATAGGGTCCCGTTTTTACTCTTTGGGAACCCTAAAAAGAAAAACAAGCTCGGCGGATAAAATAAACAGTAATTTGCCAAGTTGCCCTGTTTCGGCCGCTATCTGTAACTGAACTCGACGACTCAGCGATAGGAAACAGGCAAAGGGATCCCTATGAAATATAATCAAACTTTTTCGTAGAATTTGTTTTCTTAACTTATGATTTGATATACCTTTCTATGAGGTTTGGATGGAGTATAATGTTTATTTATTTAGATTTTTAGATATGTAATATGATTATAGAAACAACCGGAAGCTTTTAAGATGAATAGACGGATGATCAGTCTTACATAGGAGTAACGTGTTCCACTATTAACTTGGTTGTGAAGTCCCTCCATGTAATATTGGTATTCAACTGCTTGTCCAGGAGCCTGCTACGATCTGCCCTTCGTCATTTTATAAAAGTTGAAAGTTTATAAGTGTATGTACGCCATACAGGTAAGAACGATCTCCGAATATGAAGTTTGAATCAAGGTGACTTTGAGAACTATTATATTATATATTATACTACTAGCTTCTGCCAGCGGTTTCGTCCGCGTGAATGTCGAAAAATGTTCCAAGGGAACATATTCTCGGGATAAAAAGTATTCTATGTGCATTTCCAGTCTATAATCTATATCTTTGCCAAATTTTATCCAGATCCGTTCAGCCGTTTGAGCGTGAAGAAATAACAAACATACACACTCACAGACTTTCGCCCTTATAATATTAATATATATAATATAAATATATAGTGTGATGTGATGTAGGCAAGACTAGGCAGATATTGATACAGGTTAGCAGTAAGTAGTTGTTGAAATCTTTGCTTCCTGCCTTAAGCGGCACAAGAAGACACCATGGAATTTTAGTGGGTTGGGGCCCAACATAGATTCAAGTGTCAATTAGCAAATAGAAATTACTATTGTTTTAATCCAATATGGACAGCTGAGAGCTGCACTATCTCCCCGTGGTAGTGCAGTATGCATGAGCATTACACAATGAAAACAAAACAGGCCCCTTTGATTGAAAGCCAAACCAAACAAAGTTTTTTTTTTATACTTTGCCACACCCTAGGAATTTTTCCTAGGGTTTTTTTTTTTTTTTTTTTTTAATTTTTTTTTTTTTTTTTTAGTAGTTGTTTAAATCTTTGCTTATTATCAGCTTTGAACATCTTATTATTCAACTAGCTTTCCGCCCGCAGCTTCGCCTGCGCGGACTACACGATTTTGGTTGTTTCGTTTTTTGCAGTTCTGGCGGGATATTGCAAATTATTATCTAAACATAGCTTTCCGCCCCCGTCTTTGTTCGCGAATACTACAAAATTTGCTCAACTTTATTATTTTATCGAATTATAAATTTATTTTATTCTTTTCTTTTTATTCTTAAAAAAAAACGTTGCCCCACACTAGGAATTTCTTCCTGTATCGTGGGTGCGTTTACAAACATATAAACTCACATACACAAACACCCAGAGCCGGAACAACTATCTGTAGGTCTTACAAATATTTGTTCCGTGCGGGAATCGAACCCGCGACACGCAGCGCAGCAGTCAATTGCTCAACCACTGCGCCAACCGTGCGCCCAAAATTGATTGACTGCCGTCGTGTTCTAATAGCAAGAGCCATGGACTTTCAATCTGGATGTCTCGTGGGATCGATTTCCACGGGCAGGTACAAATAGTGAAATACGACTTTGCTTTCTATTTCTGAATCCTACCGACAGGACAAAGACATAGTCAGGGGGTATCAGTGGTATTCGAGGTATGAAAAAAGACTCCCCCCCAGCACATCCAGTAGGTAATCATTCATACAAACTTTAACACCCCTTTTTACCCCATAAAGGGATGAAATTCAAAAATCCTTAAAACAGTATTTTTTATTTTATATATAGAGGCTAATGCCACATCTCATTAATTTCAAATGAAAAATGACAGACTTTCATACAAACTTTCATTCTCTATTTAACTCCTTTAGGGGTTGAATTTCGAAAAATCCTTCCTTATTCCTTGTCCACGGATGGGCGTTGATGAGTCAGTCAGTCAGTCAGGACTTTTCTTTTTATTAATATAGATAAGGTATTATGATGATGCTGAGCATGAAGTCCTGGATTCAATTCAAAGGTCGGCAAAGTGTTATTGGGTTTTTCAATCTGGAATTTCTCAGTAGCAGCCAGGAATCTGGGTTTGTACCCAGTTGATGGCAATAGGCTTGCCCCTATTACATGAAATTGGTGAAATGTGGGAGTACTACTCGTATTATGTGCAGCTCTGCCTAAGCCTTCGGAGAATATGGGTTTGATGTTATGTTATTATACTTTCTCGAACATTTATTTATTTATTCGTTTATCCTCGCACTGGAACGCCTTGCAGCAATTACACCAATGTAGCAAAATCTTATAATAAACTCACTAGAAGTCCAGGTTTCCTTACGATGTTTTCCTTCAACGTTGTCAGCGATGTCCAAGAAAAACTTAGAAAGTACGTATGAATTAAAAAAGTCACATTGGTACTTGCCCAGATTCGAACCCACGACCTTAAGCACGAGAGGCGAGATCTTAGCCACTGGGCCACCACGACATATAAAACACATAGTAACATACATGGTAAAAGGTATTAGGTATGTTCCTTACGCCACTTCATGTCCAAAGTTATGGTATTTTTTTTTATAAATTTAAGTTTTTTGTTCATCGTTCATAAGATGTCCGAAAAGTCACTTCTTCCTCGTTGTCAAACTTTTTAGTCCAACTGGTTTGACGCGCGAGGAATTGTGTTTCCTCGTGGTCAAACTTCATTGACATTGCACTTTTTCATTACGCTGTATGCATGCAGATTTTGTATGTACATTAATTTTAACAATTTGTATCTATATCAAAATAAAGTGAGAAAGGATTCATTTTTATATTATAACTTCGAACCCATCACATTATATCGAAAATATCAGTGTTTTTTTTTAATTTATATATGATTGACTTTACACATTTATAACTTGACGTACGACAAATGACGGACGATACAGAGAGGATCATTCGACTAGTTTGACCACGAGAAAATTTGATTCCTCGTGGTCATACCAGTTGGACTAAAAAGTTTGACCATGATGAAGAAGTGGGAAAAGTATCAGTTTATTAATGGTCAAGATAATTTATCTCATTTAATTCCGCCTAGCCCGTTCTATCATCGGACTACAAGAAGTACAGTGATACACCATCGGTTTGTGATGGACATCCCACCCATACGCACTAAACGTTTTAAGAATACTTTCATTGTGAGTACAGCTAGTTACAACCTAGGGGTCTTAAAGACAAGAGTGAATAGGTTACTTCTAGGCAAGCGCGTTTCACCACTGACCATTAGATGAGACAGTGGTCAAACGCGAGCCTATCAAAGCCTATCAACAATAAAAAACACTATATCCCTTGGTAAAACATTTGCCTCTAAAACAAAACATTCTAAATCATATTTTCGCCCACTCATACGATTAAGTCCAATAACATTCAAAGTTCATTCAAATTCATTCGTTCCGATATAGACCATGCATGTTCTTGAATAGATGCCAGGTTAATCACTTTTTGTTAAAATCCTTTCGGTCGTGCCCCTACATAGTTGGGATGCGTTTTATACCCTTTACGGATCGCTAAAACATGGGTACTCTGCTCTTCTATTTGAGGTACAATAGGTGGGATTATTTTAAAACGTATGGATAAAACGGTGAAAGGAAAACATGAATTGTATCTACGTGTTTAACAACGGTATTAAGGACTCTAAGCGACCCTACAGGAGGATCGCCATCCAACCATCATGGTTCGACGTGATTCGTTTTATTAACCGACTTTCCAAAAAGGAGAAAGTTCTCAATTCGGATATTTATATATATAACAATATCCGAATAATAATATATATATTTTATGTTTGTTCGAGCATAACTCTGGCATACTTACACGGATTTGCAAAATTATTTTTTGTTCGTAAGAAGTTTATTGCAAAATAGTCAAATTTAAATTTGGTTAAGATCTGATGAAGAACTTCAGAGATATACAACAGAACTCTTCAATAAATGACGGCAAATCTCTCGGAATTGCCGCAATCGCATGTCTGTTTATTGTTAACACCATTTCATAACAAACCATCACGCCAGTATGTTCTAAACGGGTAAGCAGATGTGTATAGTTCACCCTGGTATACTCTCTTTCTACCGGTTAAGTCCAAGTTACATATTATTCGAGTAATCTATTTAGGCATCACTGTGGGCATCTATGTTCTATGTTAGGGGGGTTTGGTTTCCGCACTCGTTTTAGTCCCTCAAATGGACCTTTGTACGTGGGCCATGGCGGCCGTTGGGTGGTCATTACAACCAGCCCACCTCCCTCCAGAAGTCAATTAGAGCTCCTGGTTTCTTCAGAACATCCGTGTAAGATCTGGGTGACCCGAGGGTTTGTGCTCTTATCTGGGTGACACCAGAGCATTCAAAAAGAACGTGCGCAACGGTTTCCTCAGCCTCCATGCATGCCCTGCACAGAGGACTGTCCGTTATGCCTATTGTGTGGAAGTGTTTGTTGAGTGAGCAGTGTCCCGTGATGGTCCCCGTTACCAGGCGGAGGCCATTCCTGTCCAGGCGTAAAAGACGCCTGGTAAGCCTACTGTCCAAGGATGGCAGAGCTTCTTTGGATTGCCTACAGCCCGGTGTCGAGGCCCACCAGTTCTCCGCCTGTGTCTGGGTGAATTCCTGTAGCCACCTGCGTATTTGGTTGAAGGGGATGGGTACAACAGGTTCGGGTCCATAGACCGTCGAGCTGCATCCGCGCCTCGCAAGCTCGTTAGCCGCGTCGTTGCCCAGCGATCCGCTGTGTCCCTTTATCCATTGTAGTGTCACCGTGTTACGGCTAGATACAGTTATTTGTTCTAGTGCGTTGTAACATTCTAGTATTAGTTTTGATGTAATATATTTTTTCCGTAAGTATTGGAGGACTGATGCGCTGTCGGGGAGAATCCGTATGTGGGTGTCCGTAACCCTCCTGGCTTCTAGGGCATGGACCGCTTGTATGATGCCAACACACTTCTCCTGATAGACGGTGTTGAACCCTCCTAGCGGTCTGGATATATTTATATTGAAATCGTATGAGAAGACTCCGACTACGGTACCTAAGTCAGTTTTCGATCCGTCGGTGTATATTCTCATCTCTTTCGGGCCAGAGTAGTCACATCTTTTTACCCGACTGCCGAAGGAGGGTAATGTGTTTATCAGTCTATGTATGTATGTATGTATGTAAGTAAGTATGTATGTATGTATGTATGTATGTTTGTTCCTATGTGGCGTTCTAGAGACCAAACGCGTGGGCCGATTTTGATGGTTCTTACGTCAATTGATTCGTCTTAACCCCGCGAGTGTCACTGGCTACATGAAAATTGGAAAATAGGAATATGGCGGTTTTTGGGCGCCATTTTGTGGGGGACCAAATTTTTTTTTTCTTCCAAACCTTTCGTGTGGGGTATCAAAATAAAGGATATTAAGAGTTGATTTCAAAAATATATAACACTTATATGTTTAAATGTACCTAATTCGAAAAAATAATGAACTAAAAAGTTATAAATAAAAAAGTTAATGAATAAAATCAAAAAACCCGACTGCTTGAAAAGCGAACTAAAAAGATGTATGTGTGTTTTTAGTTCGCTTTTCAAGCAGTCGGGTTTTTTGATTTTATTCATTAACTTTTTTTTCTCTGTGAGTATTTTGTTGTAGTGCCTATGAAAGTGGTGTGATTTTGGGGCTTTGTCACATGGTGATGCTAACATCGGTTTACGCTTGATCGCATTATCCTTTATGCGTGTGTGCTTAATTCTGGAGTCTTTATTTAGGGAACCTGATAGTTGGAGTCTAAAGGTGACTAGGGCTGCCTCCTCCCTCACAATTAGGTGTAGAGGTGGGAGTCCCAGCATTACCTGTACGGGCAGAAGTGGGTGTGATTCTCATACTACTGGTGATTGCAACACAGGCGAACCGCTGTAGTTTTTCGAGATCTCTTTGGGCTGTGCTGAGGTCTGTCCTGGGCCACCAGACCAGCGAGCCATATGTAATGATTGGTCGGATAACTGTGGTGTATAGCCAGTAGGTGACCATGGGGCTAATCCCCCAATTCCTGCCTAGCTGTCGTTTGCACTGCCACAGGGATATGCTGGCTTTTGTGGTGATATGGTTCATGTGTTTTGCCCAGTTCAACTGTTTGTCCAAATAAATGCCCAGGTACTTGGTTTCAGTTGAAAGGCTTAGGGTTGTTCCGAAGAAATGCGGTAATTGCAGTGTCATCGGTTTTCTCTTTTTAGTGAAGAGAATTAGTTCAGTTTTTGTGGGGTTCACTGAGAGTTGGTGCTCGTTGCACTATTCCTCTACTATTTTCAGGGCTTGACGCATGAGATTGCATAGGGTGTTTTCGTGGGTCCCGTTTATTATTATTGTTATGTCATCCGCGTAGCCAACGGTGAAATAGCCTTTGTCGTTGAGTGTTTTGATGAGGCTGTCAGCTACCAGGTTCCACAGAAGTGGCGAAAGGACGCCCCCCTGTGGACAGCCCTTCGCGACGATGGCCCTTGTAGTGTCGTTAACCGTGACTTGGACCGCTCTCAGTTTAAGCATATTGGTGATCCAGCCCCCTAGGGTCGGGTCTATGCCGTGTCTGTCGAGGGCCGTGTTTATGCTGTTGAACATGGTCTTATCGAAGGTGCCCTCAATGTCAATGAAGGCAGCCAATGCTGAGCATTTGTGGTCCACTGCGCATTCAATTTTAGAAACCACGTTGAGCAACGCGGATTCTGTTGATTTGCCTGTGGAGTACGCATGCTGTTGTTTGTGCAGTGGTTTTGCTCGGAGAGGCCCATCACGGATGTGCCTATCGCAGAGTCTTTCGAGGGTTTTCAGCAAAAAGGATGTGAGGCTTATAGGTCTATATGCCTTGGGTTGTCACTGTGGGCATTATAGGTACCTTAATTTAGAACTTGTCCATTTTGTACCACTAGAAAGTGAAAAATAAAAAACATTTTTACAGAAAAATAAAATGGTTAATTATCCAACAAGATCGACTCCGATATCAGAAGGTTTAAAAATCTATCAAATACACAACTGCCTCCTCTTTTGAAGGCAGACAAATATCAAAATTTTATAAGTTTAGTAGCCCTTAACAAACAGTATCCCATACCTATACAAGCTGCCTACATCTAAAAGGGGGACGAGACTACCTTTTAATATTGCAGAGAAGCAACAACTGACATCACACCCGGCCGGTTATCGTTGATCGGAAATGACCAATGATGGTCCAGCCATAGAGTATGTATAACATCATTTAAGTATATTGTTTATGGTCGAGGCAATTTATTTATCATCTAAGGAAGGGTGAGTTATGGATGGTTAAGGGGTTGCAATCAAAATGGTAGTGTAAGTTTTAATTAATGGTGTCAATGGTCGAGATAAGATGTTAACAAGAATCAGTTAGCATAGGGTGTTAATTTACTGATTATTAAAGCTCCAGCTCCCAACATCTGTTCCTTTTAAAATCATCATTTTAAAATCTCATTATTTTTAAATAGTAGAGTGTACAAGTCTCACTATGACGTCAACGCAGAAATGCGGCAACGGGGCACTTATAAACCCTTTAGATAGTTACGAGGGGTAAGCATGTTGGGTATGTTTTATAAACACTTGTGCACTATCATATCTCCGACGGCTCGCCGATGGCTGAGATTGGCCACCATGCTCGAAATTCAGCATAGAGGAAGAATAATATTCCCATAAAAATGGTCCCTTATCAGCGAGCGTCTGTGTTACTGACATGTCTGCTTCCTGTTGATAACCACATCACAGGAAACCAGCTATAAGACTATTAACGTCCTGAAATTAAAATGAATAAATATAACATTTTATTGCAATCTGGAAATACCAAACCGCTTATCACGGGCAGTCCATCCAACCTTCCACCCGCTTATCTCAGAAAGACTACCTATTTATAGTGTCGTGTTCACATTTTGCTTTAATATTCAACGAGTTGTCACCAAAAGTGGACGTTTTATCGAAATCTGGTAGGCAAATTTGTGTGGAGAGCAAGATGTATCATAGCACGCGTGTGTTATCGTTGTTGCTGCTGATGGTTGGGTTGGTGCATTGTTTTCCTCCTTGGGGTGAGTTCAAAGTCATTATATTATTGTTTGTTAATTTAGTTTTCTGTTTAACCCATATTGGCTTAAATTTTAACGCTAACCAGAATTGTGTCCGTTTGACTGGCTTGTCGGTCTGGTTGCCAGCGCTACTGCTAGAACTGAGGTTCTGGATTCGATCCCCAGGTCAGGCAGTGTTATTGGGTTTATCTATCTGGCATTTCTCAATAGCAAGCCGGAGTTTGGATATATGTCCGATTTATGGCAAAAGGCTCGTCGACTTATACATAATTGGCGAAATAAGGGTGTGCTCTACGTGTGTACCGCTGCCTTACACTACTGAAGTACATGCGTAATACTATGTGTTATCTATTTTACTACCAAAGCGAATAAATGCTCATCAATAAATTTGGTTAGAATTAGTTAGGACACCTAATAAAAAGAATATCTATTTTTACAGTATTTTGTTTTTAAATCATGTTTATTTTAGAACAAAAACATGTTATTCTCTCATTATTTTGTTCGTCCTGGATTTTCGTTCGTTCGGTGTGTTGCTATAATTATATTTTGACGTTCGTTTGAAGAAATTATGTGAATAACTGTTATGTTAAAGTATTTTTTCCTCTTGTACATTTGTCGGTTTTAGTTCCATGTCATTGTATTTTTCTTCCTCACTTTCATTAGTATTCTCTGGCATATTTTCATTAGTATTCGAATGATAAAAGTCCCATATTTGATAAAGAATTTCAACACAACATCTTGTCATCTTACATAAATTTTAATGTCTTTAAAAATAAATAAATAAACTTTATTTCAGAATCACTTTTAAACAATTCCATATTTGTTAGTAACAATGTAAACTTATAAAATAGTGTTAGTAACATTTATTCTAAAATGTGCGAGACACACCGATCCCGGGGAATGTCTATTTGACTGCGTGCAGTCGTATCCAAGATCGGAGAGTCCCACCTATCAGCTAACGCTCTAAGAATAGTGTTGGGGCTGGCGCGAACACGGCGTAGCAAAGATGCGCATCTCTTGCGCATTATGGCCGCAAAACTATCAACGTCCGCGTCGGCAAATATGCCGGACGCGCTACAAAAACGCGGCAGCCCCATCAACATCCGGAAGGTGTTGTTATATTGTGTGCGCAGGCCACCATATGCCCTCTGCGTGAAGTTCACCCACAGGCTGCACGTGTAAAAGTATTGGCAGTAGGCTTTGAAAAGCGTCACCTTAACCTGAGCCGTACAACGTGCAAACCTGCGGGCCAACATCCCACATCGAACAGCCAGCGACCTGCGCTCCTGTTCTATATCAACATTATCTTTTAAGTCGTCTGAGACCCAATGACCCGGATACTTAAAATTTGCAACTCTTTTTAGAGGTCTGTCGCACAGCGTAACAGGTGGAATCGTGCTGTAACACTTACTTGCTGCTTTAATTTTTTTTTTTTTTTTTTTTTTTTTTATTATGTATAGGTCTGTGTTTGACCACAATCTCACCGTGGTCAGTGATGATGTGGCCGATGGTGGTAAGCACACAAAGCCTAGAAGGGAACTGGCTCTCAAGTGCTGCTGTCGGAACACACCGGAAGGTGCTTGGCGACAGATTTTCAACTTGAGGGTGGTTGCCAGCCAGGCGGGTACTACAAAGTACCCTACCACCGTGCTATGGTTTCCTCACGATGTTTTCCTTCACCGAAAGCTCAAGCTCATTGTAGGATTCGAACCCGCGACCTTCGTCTCGGTATCCGACGTCACTACCACTGAGCTATCATCGCCTTAAAATATCATGAGTTCGCTCTTTGCTGCATTATATTTGAGCCCATGGGTTTCAGCGTACGATTCACACACGCTAATCAGTTTCCTTAATGCCCTGATCGATGGGCTCAGCAGAACCATATCGTTTGCATAACTTATATTATTAATGCATACACCATCAATATGACAGCCGATTCCAGTACTGATAAGCTCATTAATCAGATCATTCATGTACAGATTAAACAACGCGGGCGAGGACAGCCCCCCCCTGCCTCACCCCACACTCAAGCCTGTACTCAGCTGAAAAGGAGTTTACCCATCTGACACGGTTCTGTTGATTAGCGTACCAAAATTTAAACAAATTTATCACTTCCCGTGGCACATCTGTCTCATGCTGCAGTTTGCCCCAAAGCACATTATATGATACAAGGTCAAATGCTTTTGACAAATCTAGAAAACACGCAAATACTGGTGTCTTTCTTTCTTTATAGTACTGCACAGTCTGCTTCAGGCTAAGGATAGCACTCTCTGTAGATAAACCGGGCCGAAACCCGAATTGAGCGTCGTTTATTTTTAGATGTTTATCAAGCTGGCCTACAAGCAAACTGTCCAGCACCTTAGCAATTATCGTCGCTAAAGAAATAAGAACAATGGCGAAATTTTTGCTGACTTAAAGAACAATGATTTTTTAGTTCATTTATTTAGCATAGTGTTGCCATTATATATTTTATCTGCCGTGACAAGTAGTAACTATATTAAGTAATAATATCATTATTGTATTTATTGCAGTAAATGAGTTAACAATACAGTTTATGTCTAAGTGTAGATGTCCCTTGCAGGTAGGTAAGAATTTTGTAGTGTAGTAGAAATAAATGAATTACTTTCAATTAATGATTGGCAAAAAGACTAGTACCCAAGTCTAAAAAAAATATAGCTTGGTTGTTGACGACAACCTTTTGATACACGTCAAAGTCACTTAGTTTAAATAAATATACTCTTTCCAAAGAGTATACTACACATTTCATGCTAAAATAACTAGGTAAGGGAAATACTAATGCGATATTCCCCTTTTACTTCCACGAAATTGAATAATACTACCTATTAAACACATTATTAAAAGTTACTCAGACATAACCTACAAAAGTTTATGACTGAATATTTATTATTCTCTACATTCTCGAACAAAAATTCTTGCACAAACTAATTCAGAACATCACCCTGAGTTAAACCAGATACTTTTCATTTAAAGACTTTTGAATTTAATCTCAGCTAAAACAATGTCAATTGGGGCCCGAGTCACCCACGTCCGTAGGAGTGTACCCTCTGATTCCCTACACGTGGTCCCCGGGTGGTGCAAATCAGGTGACAATAACTGGTGGTAGGTTTCGGCCGAAGGCTTGCGACCACCCACCGGGCAAAGACGTACCGCCAAGCGGCCTAGCCGTGTTCCGGTTACGATGCTCGGTGTAGCCAACTAGTGGAGTTGGGTCGAGACAGCTGTTCTACTACTGGCAGACCAGCCTGACGCGCGCTGTTATATACGTTTCGGGAGACTAGTCGCGGAGGGTAGCGGGATCCGAGGCACGGTGCGCCGCTGGCCGACCGCAGGTAGTTGGGGGCCCAAGTAGTGTGCCAGCCACACATGAAAGGCTGCCCCGTCAACTGTCGAAAAATCCCGGAATGCATCATCGTGCTGGTTGGCGACCAGATGGGGAGGGCCCGATGGACATTCCGGGGGGGCTCAGGCATCCCCGCAGTCTCCGGACTAGTTCCCCATTGATGTCGTCTTTTCAGTGCGTGTCTGAAGGTTAGTAGCGTAGAACCTCGTCTCACTTCCTTCTCCTCTACCCCTTTGACTCTTATAAAAATAATGAAAAAGAAAAAGAATACTGGAGTTAAACAGCGGCTGCACCCCCTCCCCCACAAAGTGCACCTCACCAACATTCGAGGTCTGCACTCAAATCTCTCTGCAGTCCACTTCCACCTGGAGACTGAGAAACCAGCGCTGTTTTTCCTTACGGAGACGCAGATAGCGAGTCCGTCAGACGTGTCGTACTTGTCTTACCCAGGGTTTACCCTGGAGCACATTTTTAAACCGCGCGCGGGTGTGTGTATGTACGCCCGTGACGATACTTGCTATCGGCGTCTCCGTAACCTTGAGGACTCCAGATTCTCAACGCTGTGGGCTTTAGTGGACACAGGTTTGGATAGAATTATCTACGCCTGTATCTACCGTTCGCATAGCGGAGATCAGGAGACAACCAGGCTCACAGAGTACCTAAGTGAGGCTGCTGACGCGGCACAGCAGCGGTATCCTTCCGCCCAATTAGTGTTACTGGGGGACTTTAATGCCCACCACCAGGAGTGGCTCTTCCCATACCAGTGCACTGACCATGCTGGACGGGAGATGCGTAAGCTTTCGCTAGCGCTAAACCTCACCCAGCTGGTCCAGGGGGCAACGAGGGTACCGGACGTTGATTCGCACACGGTGAATTGCTTGGACCTTCTGCTGACAACAGATCCAGACAGATACTCTGTGTCGATAGCTTCACCTTTGGGTAGTTCTGACCACTGTCTGGTGAAGTCTGTGTCCGTCTTTTTCCCGCCCGATCCCAGCCCAAGAGGCACCCGGCGGGTTTGGCGGTACAAGTCAGCAGATTCCACCCATACGCACTAAACGTTTTGAGAATACTTTTATTATGCGTACAGCTAAGGAGTGGAATTCCCTGCCGGAGTCTGTGTTTCCCGATAGCTACAATCTAGGGGTCTTTAAGTCAAGAGTGAATGGGTTACTACTAGGCAAGTACGTGCTCCATCGTAGACCACATCTTCGCTTACTATCAGGTGAGATAGTGGTCAAGCGCGAGCCTAAAAAGATTTAAAAAAAAAAAAAAAAAAAAATGTATGGGCACCTGCCATTGTTCTTTATTAATCATCTGTGCGCCTACGATTTCCGAATTTTTTAAAGAGATTGTGATTTTTCGGGTTCATCATTTGAAATGTCTACAGTGTCGTCAGATCCGGAGCATTTACAATATTCGACAGCATTTATATAGGGTACTTCCGGTTGACCTAGAATTGTCAAATTTGGTTAAAAGCAAGGTCTTACAACACAAGTACTGGGAAAATACCGAAAAATATAAAAAATAAGGTAAATTTTGGTACTAATAAGTTTTCGCGAAAATCTATATTTGCCCATATCTTTTTATTGTGTTGACTCAGGACCTCAGGTGTAATTTTTATACACCTAATAGGGAATATAGTCCTCAGTATCTGGTACAAATTTTTATTTTATATTTATGAATGGCCTATCCAACAATAGCCCACACTGTATAATATACGAAAAAAAAAACATTCCGGCATTACGTGTGTAGGAGGTACACAAACATTTTTTTTGGTAACCTATTTATGGCAACAGGCTTGTCCACTGTGGAACTTAAATATAACTGGTGAAATGTGTTTGTGTGCACCTCTGCCTGACCCTTCGGGGAATATATATGAGATTTTATGTGTTGTACATTTTACTAACAAAGCGAATAATTATATACTCAACACTAAATTTGGTTGGAATTAGGTAACTAATTAAAAAACATCCGTGTTTCCAGAACATTATTTTTTAAATCATGTAGTCACCTATATTTTTTATGACAAACAGCATAAATTATTTTATATGTATAAAAATAGCAATTTGTAATTAAGGACTCTTTAAAGGTTCTTTTCCATGAGGTGCAGGTTGGTTATTTTATTTTTTGGGCATTCATTGACCCACGCGCAATTTCATTGCACAATATTATAAACTGTCCAAGTGTCCATCTTATTAATCTTCTTCTTGGTCGGTACACTCTTGGTAGAGCAGTCGTGATCGTCTTATTAATACACGTGGACTAAGGTAAGATTAACTTTATTCCAAGCATTAGGTTGGTACTAACAAATTTCCGTATTAATAAACACGGAATAAAGAGAGATTATACTAATAATTATGTCTCTAGTCTTGGACTAAAAGTTATTCCATGGTGCTATCTAGTTTAAGGTCGGATTAAGGTTGGATAAAGAGTGTATCCATGACGACTACATTTATTATTTTGATTGACATTTTGTTCGTTGTGATATTATGATGAAAATTTTTAGTTTAATATAAATATTAGTCGTTAGTATTGGTATTAGTAGTTCGGTATTTATTAGTCTATTTTATTTGTATATTTGTATTATTAATATATATGTAAGTGACCCTCTATAAGAGGAGGCCTGAGTCCCAGCAGTGGGAACATTAAAAAAAGGCTGTTGATGTTGAAGTATATACATTTTCGTATACAGGTTGTTATTTTTAAATTTTATTTTGTACTCATTCACAATGTTGTCCTTTTTAACCCAAAGGTTGACTGGTAGAGAATGCCTTGTGGCATTAAGTCCGCCTATGTACCACTTTTGTACATAAAGAGTAAATAAATAAATAAATATATTAAACTAGACAGGAAACACTATCTCAGGAATTGGCATGAAGTAGATTTGTTTAATACTTAGGTATTTTACTAACATTAGTATAAGAGATACACTCGTCATCAGATCTATCAAAGCACTACGAATATTAAATACTAGCTGTTGCCCGTGATTTTGTCTGCGTAGCAATAGTACTCCCAATAGCCTATTTTTAATGTCGCGCTAATTATATTGTGGATGTGAGGGCCGCCTTACTTGAGAAATTATTAGTACACCATACAAGTTTCTACCTTCCTTGCCACCCCCATAAGGATGGTTTCCGGGATAAAAACTATCGTATGTCCTTCCCAGGGTCTCAAACTAACTACATTGAGTTAATTATGTAATACATAATATCTCAATGACTAACTCCATCCAAAATCAGTTCAACGGTTTAAGCGTGAAAAGGTAACAGACAGACAAACAGAATTCCTTTCGCATTTATAATATTTTATTATATGCGATTTAAGTATGACAAATGTCACTATGTCCGCTATTTTTCTTTCTTTTTCTACTTTATGTCATCAATTTTTTTGGTTTCTTTCATTGGTTCATTCTTTTTACTTTTAAATTCTACTGGGTTGCCATATCTTACGCGTAAATCCAAGACTAACAAATGAATAGTTAGTCCGAGGTTATTCCATGTTTATTAATAGCATTGCCATACATACGTTAATCCTTACTTACTTTGGGATTAGCTAGTCCACGAGTTACTTCAGAGTAAGCTGGTAATACGCCATTTTTATAAATAAAACTGATTGTTTTAAATGGGTTTCCAACGATTCATAATCACTTGTAACATAATTTTTAACCATTGGCTTCTAAGTGACCTTCGTGATGACTCAACGCGATTCGATTTTTGTCACTCCAATAAGCGATTTTAATCAGTGAAATTGCTAATGTGCTAACATGGACACAATACGATATTGTACGACTGATTTGCATTTCAAATTGTCTTAGAAAATATGTGCGCGATACCTGCCTGCCTGTGCCTGTAGAGGCAACTTGAACTGCGTCGCACCATCAGGAAGGTCCCTTATAGGTTTTCCTGTAATCTATAGGTAAAGATACTTTTTCTTTATTTGTTATTTTGGAGATAAAACGTGTTCAGTATTCATATATTTTCTTAAATAATCTTGAAAAATATGTAAAAAGATAACTTCAAGATCCTTCTAAAAATCTCTTTCATTTTATGTGTCGCACGGTGCAGATTAAAAAACTATTTCATTTTATAATTCGTCCCACAAAATATAATCAATATTAATGTAGGGTACACTAAGCACCCACATAGTTTATTTATTTATTTAATACACAAACATACAAGATACACACACAATATCGTTACATTTATTTATATTATTACAATGACAGTAACACACCGTTGACAGACATTCACGGCATATTATATAGTATTCTATATAATTTCGGCTGATGTCTGGTTGAACGTTACCGCAACCGCTGTGGCGGTACTGCACCGCGAGCCTCCAACTTTGTTCTGCCACCCGCGGTGACGCACCGCCAGTCGGTCTGTAACTCCCGCTACCGCTACCGCGCTCCCGATAAAATATTGTAAACGCGATCTGAACTAGAACTGTATCTGTGTTTCTGTGTATTGTGCTGTGAACATTTAAACCTTGTTACTGTAACTCTCTCGTCTATTCTCCTTCCAACTAACTATTATATGTGTTACGTGTTTTGTGGTAAAAGACAATATAAAACGTGAGTACCCTCAACAGACTTTTATTGTGTTACTCCACCAACTTCACACTTCACGTTCCTAAATTAATTCTGTTTATTTACGTTACGGGTCCGTGTTTGGATCGAAGAAGTAAAAAAGTGTGTCAAAGAATTAAATCGCTCTTCAAATTAAAATATTATGCATTTGTCTATTTGAAAATCAGTCTGGTGATACGGTAGCCCCAGAGTTATTTCAGCTCCAAGGTGGCTGGCAATTGCATAATATGTTGATAGCAAAATATTCATCTTCCATTGCTTTTACTGGAAAACTTATTTATTTATTTTATCTTTATTACATTTACCATAAAGCGTTAAATGCGATCATCCTAATCTAAGTTACCTAGACTCAAAACTATCTGAATATCTGGGATTATAAATAATTTTCATCATTACCATTCATGAAAATTAAGTTTTATCAAAAAATAAAAATGTACCTCAAGATTTTAGCATTGATATCTTAGACTTTAGAGGGGTATCTTATTGACAAAACTTAGCACGCACTGGGAATTTTAATAGTTGGGGATAATAATTGCCAATCTGTGAACAGTATCAATATGCTAGAGTCCACGCATTGCGAAGAAAGAAGTCATTTCCAATTTTAGATTTCATTTCACATATTAATAATCGCAACGATTAAATTAGTGGGACGCACTTAGCTTTACGCTTGAAAGACATAATTTGTAAGTTGTTAGGGTATTTGACCGATTTCAACATTTTCGTGTTTGGAGGTAGGAAGTGTCGAACCCTACATTAATATCAAATTTTGATAGATTTCCAGTCTAAAGTAGAGTTGGACAAATACTCAACTTCAAACTATTTATTCAAAAATCGGGGATAAGTGTATTCCATAGTAAGTAGTTAATTGTAGAAGGTACTTACGTCTCTAATGGAAATTAGACTGGCCAACCAATTGTGTAAGCAGATTATTTTATGCAAAGAAGAGGAAAGAGAAATCGTAGTTAGCTTAATTAAAATAATGTTATTTTCATGTTTCAGACATCGTCTTGGGCATAGAGAAGCGACTAGAATTCTATAACAGCAGCAGACTAACGCACAAAGAAGACATTCCGTCGGCTATTCATATTGATTCAATAACTTACGATCCCGTTCACTACAGGGTGCTGTTTGCTGACCATAACTCTTCGAACATATCAATATCCAGCTTTGACCTATTAACTAGGAAAATACAAACCTTAGTTACGAGAAAATCAAAAGGACTCAGCGTGAGGGTCGCCTACGACCCGGTCACACAAATGCTCTTTTGGAAGCAAAGTCAGAGTATATACTCGTTTTCATTAAATCCTGCATCGTCTAATAAAACAGCTGACGAAAATATTTTAGTTACCTTGCATTCTACACCTTGGGATATAACCGTGGATAGCTGTGGGCGGTACGTTACTAATGATATATAGTCATAACTATACACACAATATTTATTATGGATTAATGTAGGATAGATTTGGGAAATAAAACAAACATCCTAATTTTGGCTGATCTTAATCATCACTTAATATTATAAAGAGAGAGTGCGAATTTTGCTAGTTTGTGTATATTGGGGGGGTATTCCGGAGCCAGTAATGAATGTATATTATTATGCAAGTGACTGAGCAAAGATGGCCGGACGACTTACGTATCGTAGATCGTGGGTTCAAACCAGGCAGGCGCTTTATTTTCTGATAATAATTTCATCACCACTGCTCCCCAAACGGTGAAGTATAACATCGTGAGGAAACTGGCATGTCCTAGAACCAAAAATTCAAAAACATGGGACATCCATCAATCCGCACTGGGACCGCGTGGTGGATTAGGGCATGGGCTTAATCCACCACGCGGCCCACGTGGCCCAAGTGTGGATTGAAAGAAAAGGTCCTTCTCACAGAGAGCCTGTGTCCCAGCAGTGGGAACATTAAAAGGCTGATGATGATGATAATGACTCATATAAATTCCTACTGAACTTTTTGAAATTGTATACTTAGTTAATTACAAATTACAGGTATATTTACTGGGCCACAGATGACAAGATCGAGAGGGCTCGGTTTGATGGCTCCGATAGAGAAGTTTTAGTAGACAGTACTGTTTACTGGCGTACAAGCTTGGCCATTGACCAACAAACGCAAAGAATATACTGGGTTGATTATATTCGTAAAAATGGTGGTGAGAATGTATCTATTGAAAGTGCTGATTTTAATGGAAAGAACAGGAGAACATTATACGAGAACTTTATTGACAATAACGAAATGCTCATTAGTTCTTTGGCCGTATCAAAAGATTACTTCTACTGCAGAGGGTATAAACAAGATGAAATTTGGCAATTACCAAAGAAGCCAGTCAATTACAAAAACGTGGAAGCCAAACGATTTCCACATTCTAAAATAGACTACACCTATGATTGGGTTTTTCAATTTGTAGCAGCCAAGTACACAATTAAGGAACAAATTGAAGGAAATCTGAACTGCAAATCTCTAAAGACTTTAATACAGAATGCACCTGATACCAATACTACAGATGAAAGCCTTGTTTGTTTCCACGGTACGAAAGTTAGTGGAGAATCTCCTTGCGAATGTACACAGGGTTACACCGGTGAGAGATGTGAAGTTTCTATCTGCCACAACTTTTGTTTCCAAGGAAATTGCAGTGTCACTGCTGAGGGACATCCTATATGCAGGTAAAACATGTTCATCACATTAAGGACTATAGTTCATTCGCGTTAAGAAAATAGTAAGTCAACGTTGTCAGCCGGCCTATCGACCAATCGGGTCGCAAAAAATTAGAAAGCTTGCTTTATTAACTAACATTTTGTATTAAAATTTGTCGAGTATGAAAAAAAAGGAATAGAAGATATTTTTATAAAAAAAAATCCGTATTTATTTGAAAAACACAAGTATAGGTCCACAGGGAGGATTTTTTAATCTTTATTAATCATCATCGTTATGTAGAAGATGATTAAAAAAGATTAAAAAGCTAAAAAAATACTTAAAAAATATTAAACATGAGGGGATGTTCTCATCCCTTTTTAAAGTTAATTTTCGATTATAGTTCATGAATATTCAGAAAACTACGGGCGGTCACATGTCGCTGGGCGGCATTTTATAAGGAAATCAGGTATCTTGACTTGGCTTGGGTATCTTGGATTTTCGACATGTGGAATCCATACTCAGCTATCATTGTACCGATAGTCCTGTCAGCCAATGGCTTAATAGCCACAAGCCTTGACCAAAACTTGAGGAGGCTCTCGTTGGATAGTTTTAGATTTTTTTTCAAATTTACTTGTATAAGTAGAGACGCTACGATCGGTATATCGTATCTCAAAAATTACGATGGAAATTTTTTCGATTAACCTCGAATTTTTAAATATCTAAGTGAGGTAGTTTCACGTACTATCGAAACAAGATTAAGACACCAACTACATTAATTTGATTGAATATGCCACCGGATTATTGTGGACCTCTTTATTTTATGACTATCTCGACAGTATAAACTATCGATATTGTAATATATTGTATTGTAATTGTGAACTAAACATTTGGAACAGAATGATACGACCAATTAGTCCACCATTCTATAATCTATCCGTTTTGGTATGACAGTGAAATTAGAAAATTAAAAGAATATAAATTAATTCTTTTACGTACCCTTGTTCAGTGAGCGTTGTAAATTACATCAATTTTAAAAAGCGTCTTATGCATTTCGGTTGCGCACCTCGTTCACGTTTTACAACTATATTCCATTGGAATAAAATTACTATATTTATATTAACCCTTTTTACAGTCCGTCCGATTTTGAGTTGTATTCCGTAAAAATAAGGATGGCATAAAAAGCATAAACCTACAGCTGCCATTTGTCATGTCACCAATACCATGTTATAGTCACAAGTATAAGTTGGTATACTGAGTTATCTTCCTTATTTCAGATGTGAAGTCGGTTACACCGGGGAACGCTGCGAAGTTAACGCATGCCATAAGCACTGTTTCAACAACGGTGCCTGTTCACTGAATGAGGAAGATGAACCGGTTTGTGAGTGCTCGGTGGATTATGAGGGCGAAAGATGTGAAGTTGCTACCACACACACTAGTCAGTCGTGTTGTTGTCAAAACTCGAAGCAGGATGTACAACGAGACCTGCGCGAGGAAGTGAGACAAATTGTCAAAGAAGAGCTACAACATACCATTCGATTCGTTTCTAATAAAATTGATGAGTATGGGGTCAAGGTCTAAACATCAAAATCTGTATTTACAATTCTGCCAAACTGCAAAACAGTTTGTCGGCAGTTGTTCTGGTTCAAACTGTTGAAATGTACTCACAAACTAAATTAATATTAAGTATGCTTAGTAAACTACAATATGTTATACGTATTTATGTTACCGGGATATAGGACACAATGCAATCGCGCTAGATTGTTAACGCTGTCATATCTTTAAGAGACGGACAATTTTAAACTATAGAATAAGGATGGCCTTTATTGTGTTTGAAATAATCTGTTCACAAGGTATCGACTGTTTATAATATCAGGAGACATATTATAAAAACCCCCGACATAAAAACCTCTAAAAAGCAAAAAATAAACCTCGTACTTGCGTTGGGTAACCGCCAAAGTTTACAGCAGTTGATTTTATTTACCACATAGTTTAACGACCATAACTTTAGATGTCGGTATCACAGAGGCGTAAATGTATTGTTATTTTTACGGCCATAGCATAGAGAATTAAAAAAAACAATTAACACACAAAATATAAGATATATTATAATTATGTTAATTTAATATAATATATTTTTGTATTGAGCCATTATAGTCAATTTTGCATACAAACATAATTGCACAAGATTTAATTGCATTTCCTAAAATTCTGCAATTTTTTTAGGGGTTAACACATAATATGTACAAAACCAGACACATTGTATATAAACATAGATATAATGAGTGCGTAGAAGTGCCTGAAATAATAGAAAACTAATCTGCTCAATCGCTGATATAGAAAAGGCAAATTATCGTGTGATTGATGTTTACTGGTAGATAAATAAATAGAAGTGCCTTACCCAGGTGCATCACAATCCTTTCACACATACACACAATCTATACTAGTTATCTCTAGTTGTCATGTATATTCGTAATAAGCTGTTGAGTTTCCAAATAAATAAATAAATCTATACTCATTACCAAACTATTTGTCAACTACGTTTAAGATCCTTAAGTGCACTCATTCTTCTACTTCTTTGTCGGTAAACTATTAGCAGAGTGGACGTAGTTACCATATTGCAGTGAAACACCGGGCTGCAGTGATTCACCTCACGATGCGAAGACATCCCTCTCTGTTGGCTGTTACCCGTGTGCAATGGCTTTCTGTCGGATGCAATGGACCGCCTACAGCAGACTTGATCTAGTCTGTATATTGCGAGGGTTGACCTACGGCATGCTCTCGTCTCTAACTCATTATGTATCGTAAATGTCGAGAAAACTAGATCCCGTGGCACAAGGAGTTCTAGTATGTAGTCTTACTTTAATGCACTAAATTATATGTACTTTCTTGTGATAGAAGATCCTGCAGTCTTCAGACGATGCGTCAAAATACCGGCAGCTAAATAGATGGATCTCAAAATCCTTGAAAAGTGACCTCCACCGCTTTAATACCGAAAGTATTAGAGACGCGATTGAGTGGAATAAGGACTCCAAGGTCTTTGCAAGAGATCTGTCTAATGGGCAGAGCCAGCTCACAAAACTGAAGACCGATGATGGCAGGATCGTATCCGCTAAAGCTTCTGAGGGAGATCGAGAGATTCTATGGGCAGCTGTTGTACACGTCAACCAGTAAACCCGTCGCGAATCTAGCGAATGACCCTAGAGCTAGATTTACCAGACACTATACCGAAGACATTCCGGACGTCAGACTGTATGAGATTAGGATGGCTCTAAAACAGCTTAAGAACAACCTGGTGATGACGGAATTACGGCCGAACTCCTGAAGGCCTATGCTCGGAGTTTCCTTGCGTGATCGAATCAGAAATGTAGAGATCCGCAAGAAAAACAGGGTTACTGACATAGCCCGAAGAATTGCCAAACTTAAGTGGCAGTGGACAGGGCACATTGCTCACAGAACGGATGGCCGATGGGTCAGAAAGGTTCTAGAGTGGACCGCAAACTGGAATACGTTGCGTTGGAAGGCCTCGCACCAGGTGGACCGATGACCTGGTGAAGGTTGCGGGGATCCGCTGGTTGCGAGACGCACGGGATCGGTCAATGGGACGACGCTTGAGGGCCCTATAGGGCCTATGTCCAGCAGTGCACGTCTTTCGGCTGATATGATAATAATGATGATGACTTTCTTGTGTATGTTACAATCTATTTTTTTTTGCCTTTTTTTTTACTGCTTTTACGGTTACACTAGTCGATCAGTCTTCCATACAAACGTAATCTGGCGATTACTCCACTGTTTGACAATGTACGTTCAAAATAAAAAATGATATCAATTTGTCTCATCATTATCTAGCCTTTTATAGAAACAAAAAAGTAAAAACAAAATATATTTGAAAGATATGAGCGTCGAAATTTCCATATTTCAAAACAAATTTTAACGCATCTTGTGGTGTTCATTCCACATGTCTTAGTTTACTTACGTTTTATAATATATTTTACAAATTTCATCTTTATAACTTTTGAAATTGTATCAACTCATGTTTCCCATTTTTATGTATACTTAGTTATTGATGTATACACCTGAAAAGCGTAAGATTTGTTTTAACATCCAAAACTATTATATTATTTTATACTCTGACATTTTTATCTGTTTTATTTTCTTAAACCATAGACATAAGATACCATACTCTATAGCTTCTTTAAGCTCGTTGTACATTATAATTTTCATAATAAGAGCAGCGGCAGACTGCCCCTCTGTAAACCGTTTTTATTCGTTCATGATTTCTTAATTGATATTTGAATTTAAAATTTAGAAGACATGTCGGAACGAAGAAAAACGGCAGTCACTTTTTTAGTCTTTAATCTGGACGGAACGCTGAAAGTCCGTTTTCTACTTAGTACTACGTATTGAATCTGAAAAACTCTTAAAAACTATAATATATAAGGCCTGTGAATCTATTAAATCTTTGAAGTGCAATAAATATTATTTATTGAGTGTGGAACTTAAATGTGAGCATTTTTACTGATTCAATAACCTCGTCGGTCACTGCTTCATATTAAACGGCTCGTTTGATCGGCGTATGAAGCCACAGCCCGGCCTCCACATTCCTTGGTGCCTGTTCCTGCACCAGTGCTATTGCCTACCTGCCTGTTAGCCTGACAATTAGTTCAGCTGCCTTGACCATCTATCTATCTGTGAGCGGTAGGCTCCCTTGACTCGCTGCATCGCAGTGAAGTACCGCTTCGCCCTGTTGAGCACTCCAAGTTTCCTTGATGCCAACTTAACCTTGTCCTCCAAATGACTGCGGTACTGGACGTCACTGGAAATATCGACACCAAGGATCCCGATACTCGAAGAAATGGTAAGCGGTGTGCCCAGGAATTGCGGTACTACAACAAATGGGGTTTTTTTAGCGGTGAATACACATACTTGTGTCTTAGTGGGGTTGAATTGGACTAGGTTTAGTGGTCCCCAATCGGATACTCCAGAGAGAGTAGTCTCGATTGCGGACACAAGTTGTTCGCGACTCTCCTCCACCTCGGATTGAGGGATATTTCTACGATTTGTTTCCATTAAAATCAGCACTTTCAATAGATTTCTAGATAGATTTTTTTTATTATAAGATCATTGCTTACCATCAGGTGAGATAGTGGGTAAGCGCGAGCCTATAAAATATTTAATAAAAAGATTTCTTAATATCACCATTTATAAGGATCAATCCAGTATATTCTTTGTGTTTTTTGATCAATGGCCAAGCTTAGTCACCAGAAAACAGTATAAATAAATTTTAATTTATGTTTGATGAGTAACTCCATATATTCAGATATTTTTGAGTCTAGGTAACTTCGATTATTTGGGGAGACCTGCAATGATAAATATTATTAAATTAAATAAATAAATACGTTTTCCAGTGAAAGTGGATGAATACTATGTTTTTTTTTAATTTATAGTTTTTTAGGGTTCCGAAGTCAACAAGGAACCCTTATAGTTTCGCTCCGTCCGTCTGTCCGTCCGCAGCCTAGCTCAGAGAATCTAAGTACAAGGAAGCTATAATTTGGCATGTATATACATATTAATAATTCCGACAAAGTTGTAACATAAAATCATGAAATATAATTTTTTATCGGGTACCTCCCATAGACGTAAAGTGGGAATGTATTTTTTTTTTCTCATCTTTGCCATGGTGTGGGGTATCGTTGGATAGGCCATTCAAAAATATTAACCATTTTTCGATTCAGAGATTTGTTTGCGTGAAATTAAGCTTTAAGTTGCAAATTTATGTTAGAGTCAAGTGTCCCCCCCCCCTGCCAGCGAAATGGTTGCTCTTGGTTATGTGAAAAAAATTCACGGCTGTAGTAAATATAACGAAATGAAACGAAAAATTATCACGGATAACAAGGCTTTACAAGTTTACGAGTAATAGTCGACCAACTTATAAAATGTACTTGGAACAGTAAAAATTTTGTACCATAAGATCCTTAATAACAATGATTTCTAAATGAATAATGTTTAAGCTCGAACAACGCATTGGAGTGGCCGGAGTCGTTGGCAGTACCAGTCCGTAGTCCATACGCCGCATGCGCGTGGTGGAGTCTATTTTGTGTTAGTGCAGAAGTATTTTCGACGTTTTGTAATTAAAACGTAAAAGTAAAGTCAAATTAGATTCGATTTCCAAGCAAATTAATTATTTTCTTTTGTCGATATCCTTCTATAAAGTCAATATTCGACCCAACTACATCACTAATTGAGTAGCGTAAAACTTTCCAGAATGAAATAGTAAATAAAGCAGATTTGAGGATTCACCTCTAATCTGCGGTATTAGAGGAGATTAGAGGTAAATATACGATTTTTTCCTAATTCCGAAAGAGAAATAAACAAGGAGCGTGCACGCAAGGATCCAGGAATGAACTATATATACCATTCCCCGTGGCTCTAACGCGCGCTCGTATCGGCTCTTTTCGCAATTCGCACCCGCGGTGGTACTCAAATAGATAATTTTTTTCTAACATCAGTTGCGAAGTTGGATTTTATAACTCCTTCTTCAGTTACCAGTTAGTCCTTATTTAGTTTTAATTTAAGTCAAGACTGAATAGATTATATCTAGGCAAGCGTGCTTCTCCGTAGACCATATCATCGCTTACCATCAGGCGAGATAGTGGTCAAACGCGAGAATATAGATTAAAAAACATCATTCTATGTGGGCCCGTTTTTAGACTTTGTGAGCCGCTGAAACCGTTCTAATGTTCATGTAACAACTACAAAACCCTCTTTTTAGTCCGCATTATTATGCAACTTCGGAACCCTATTACTGCGCGTGGCCTGACACGCACTTGGCCGGTTTTATTTATTTATTATTGACTAGTTTTACTCAAATACATGAATATGCGAGTGTGTTGAACTCAGCTCTTCGTGTTACGTTACTTTAGACCCTGCAGACAGAAGGAGGAGTCGAGGTGTCGAAGGATAAGTGGTGTCGAAGGTTTTTTTTTTTCAATTCTCTATTTTAAACATTTGTATTCGCCCACTGTTTCTCTCTCACTTAGTGAGAGAGCATGCATTGCATGCATTGAAAAATAAATATTTCGAACAAATGTTATTTCGGCTAAGTGTAACTTCGGTAAAAAGTTTTTCGACCAAATGAAACGTCGGAGTAACAAAAAAATCGAATTGATAATAGGTCATCTGAGACAGTGGCAGACGTGACTTCGACGAAGTAAAAATAAACGAAACGATAATAGTTGCAAAGTTTTAGGTGAAATAAAATTCGGTCAAATGTTTTTCGAACTTACGATAGGTAACCATTTTGGGAACCGATCACTTTTCCGAATCTTTTTTGTTCGAATTTCAATTTAGTGAAAACTATTGACCGACCTCTTTTTTGCTATATGCATTATATGACATAATTTCAGATCATCGAAGTATCAATTGCCATAGGTATTATTTTACCGAACTACATTACGACGATTTACAAAATAACTTTTTGCTTATGGCCGAAGCCTCTTTTGAACTTTTTTCATTTGCCATATTTTTTTATTTTTTTTAGTTACTGTTATATAGCCGGTAACTTGGTAGCATTTTCAATTTAAAATTTAAATATTGTCATAAAAAATAAATATCACTAGAAACGAATCGCTGCAAAATCGACTTCACGCAGTCTTGTCTGTGTTTTTTTTTTTACATCATGCAATTCCATCGCACACTCCCCGAAATGTAACCGATAAAAAACCGACAAGCTGGCAACTCGGCGACGATGTTCAAGGCTCTGGAGCTTTGACTTAACCAGTGCCTCATCGCTGATGAGCTTCTTGGCCCGCTTTTCAATCGACTCTAGTGCATCAAGCTGATATTTGGCAGATCCGTCCCAGAGATGAGAACAGTACTCCATGCATGATCGAACTTTCGCTTGATACAAACTGAGCAGCTGTTCTGGCGTGAAGTACCTTCTCACCTTTTCAAGGATCCCCAGCTTTTTGGCAGCTAGTTGAGCTTTTGCCTCAATGTATGGGCCAAAATTGAGCGTCAATGTCAACGTAACGCCAAGAAGCTCAAGATGGTCAGTTATTGGCACGGTTACATCTCGGTAAGTTGGAGCCGGGTGAAATTGGCTCTTTTAAGCGGAAAAAAGACACGCCTGAGTTTAAGCAGCATTAAACCTGACCAGATTGGCATCGCCCCATTCGGAGACTGCCTGCAAGGACAGGTTCAAGCGCTCCACCATGGCCTCCCGGAGAGACCCGGGGCCCGGTAGCACGAGCGTTGGACACGTCATCATCATCATCATCATATCAGCCGAAAGACGTCCACTGCTGGACATAGGCCTCCCCCAAGCGTCGCCACATTGACCGGTCCCGTGCGTCTCGCAACCAGCGGATTCCCGCAACCTTCACCAGGTCATCGGTCCACCTGGTAGGAGGCCTTCCAACGCAACGTCTTCCGTTTCGCGGTCGCCACTCCAGAACCTTTCTGCCCCATCGGCTATCCGTTCTGCGAGCAATGTGCCCTGCCCACTGCCACTTAAGTTTGGCAATTCTTTGGGCTATGTCGGTAACCTTGGTTCTCTTGCGGATCTCTACATTTCTGATTCGATCACGCAAGGAAATTCCGAGCATAGCCCTCTCCATTGCCCTTTGAGTGACTGTAAGTTTTCTGATGAGGCCCATTGTAAGCGACCACGTCTCAGAGCCATATGTCATCACTGGCAACACACACTGGTCATAGACTTTCGTCTTGAGACACTGTGGTAAGTTGGACGAGAAGATACCGCGCAACTTCCCGAACGCTGCCCAGCCGAGTCGGATTCGACGGTTGACCTCTTTCTCGAAGTTGGCCCTACCCAACTGGATCGTTTGTCCCAGGTAGACATAGTCGCCCACAACTTCGAGTATAGAGTCTCCTACCTTGATAGGAGTGGGTGTAACATAGGCATTCAACATCACCTTGGTTTTGTCCATGTTCATTCTAAGACCCACTCTTCCGGAAGCTCTACTGAGGTCATCGAGCATTGTACTGAGGTCCTCCATGGTCTCAGCCATAACCACTATATCGTCAGCAAACCGAAGGTGAGTGATGTACTCGCCATTGACGTTGATGCCTAGCCCTCTCCAGTCCAGAACCTTGAAGACATCCTCCAGTGCAGCGGTAAACAGCTTCGGAGATATGACGTCTCCCTGTCTCTCACCTCGCTGCAGAAGGACTGGTTCCGAGGTCTGATCCTGAAGTCGAACTGACATGGTGGCGTTTTTGTATAAACACTTCAAAACTTCGATGTACCGGTAGTCAATTTGGCACCGTTGGAGAGACTGCAGTACAGCCCAAGTCTCGATCGAATCGAAGGCTTTCTCGTAGTCCACAAACGCTAAACAGAGAGGCAGGTTGTACTCTTCGGTCTTCTGTATAACCTGCCGCAGCGTATGTATGTGGTCTACGGTGCTGAAGCCTTTACGGAATCCGGCTTGTTCGGGAGGCTGGAAATCGTCAAACCTGCGTGCGAGACGATTCGTGATGACTCTTGAAAACAGCTTGTAGACATGGCTAAGAAGTGTGATGGGCCTATAGTTCTTCAGTAAGGCATTGTCACCCTTATTGAAGAAGAGTACCACCACACCCCTACACCATGCCTGTGGCGTTTTCCCTTCGAGTATGACGGAATCAAACAGCTTCTGAAGGGCCTTAAGGATTGGTTTTCCACCCGCCTTCAGGAGTTCGGCCGTAATTCCGTCGTCACCCGGTGCCTTGTTGTTCTTAAGCTGTTTCAGAGCCATCCTAATCTCATACAGGCTGACGTCCGGAATGTCTTCGGTATAGTGTCGGGTCAATCTAGCTCTAGGGTCATTCGCTAGATTCGCGACGGTTTGGACACGTATCTCTCAGCAACTGTGCTGTCGTCTGCATACCCAAAGGTGCCGGGTTTTAGCAGATCGTTAATGTGCAGCAAGAACAAAGTTGCTGAGAGCACCGACCCCTGAGGGACCCCGGCATTAATATCCAAGCGGTCCGACGAGTAGCCATCAATAAACACTCGAATGGACCGATCTCTCAGGAAGTCTGCAATCCAATCACACAGACCACCGGGCAAACCGAATGAAGGAAGCTTACCAATAAGGCTTTCGTGCCAGACCCTATCAAAAGCCTTCGAAATGTCTAGGGAGACGGCAAGCGCTTCCCCGTGCCTCTCAATGGCCTCACTCCAGATGTGAATGGCATACGCTAGAAGATCCCCAGTAGACCGATTTCGGTGGAAGCCGTATTGGCGGTCACTTAGGATATCGTTTGCTTCTAGGTATGCCAGGAGCTTAATATTAAGTACACGTTCCATACTCTTACAGAGTATGGAGGTTACAGATATGTGTCTGTAGTTGGCCGGATCAGCTCGACTTTTCCAGCCTCATACGAAAGGCGGAATAGGCGCACAGGTTCTAAGAACAATTGCTGGTATTCCGTCAGGGCCGCTAGCCTTGTCCACCTCAAGGTTGCGCAGCACCCTACGGACGTCCTTCTGATGGATACGAATGTCCGACATACTCGTCTCACATCCATCAGAAGAAGGTGGGGGCCGCGCGTCACCAGGATTTAGACGTGAAGATTCCGCAAAAAGAGAGGCAAATAAATTTGCCTTTTCCTCAGCGGAGTGGGCCAGCGACCCGTCGGGTTTCAGCAGTGGTGGTAGTGAGGGACGGCAGAAGTTCGACTCGACCGACTTAGCCAGAGACCAAAACGCTTTACTACCTGCTGGGTAAGAAGCAAGTTTGGTCCCTATACGGCCAATGTGGTCGAACCGAGCCCTTCGCAACACCATCTTGCAGGACTTGGCAGCCCTGTTGAAGGCCTTCTTCTTCTGACCCACGTCACCCGCCTTACGCGATCGAGCGTCGACCCAAGCCAGGTACGCCCCATGCTTAAGCGCGTCGGCGCGCTTACATTCGGCGCCAAACCATGGCCGGTCTTCGCTAGACATTGATACGTCAGAGAACGGAATGTAGTACTCCATTCCCTGACGCAACACATCCGTTACAGCGTCCGCGCATGACGATGGATCAGTCGAAGAAAAGCAAGTAGGCTGCCAAGGATAGCATGCGAAGAAAGATCGCATACCATCCCAATCTGCTGACTTGTACCGCCAAACCCGCCGGGTGCCTCTTGGGCTGGGATCGGGTGGGGAATAGACGGACACAGACTTCACCAGACAGTAGTCAGAACTACCCAAAGGTGAAGCTATCGACACAGAGTATCTGTTTGGATCTGTTGTCAGCAAAAGGTCCAAGCAATTCGCCGTGTGCGAATCAACGTTCGGTACCCTCGTTGCCCCCTGGACCAGCTGGGTGAGGATTAGCGCTAGCGAAAGCTTACGCATCTCCCGTCCAGCATGGTCAGTGCACTGGTATGGGAAGAGCCACTCCTGGTGGTGGGCATTAAAGTCCCCCAGTAACACTAATTGGGCGGAAGGATACCGCTGCTGTGCCGCGTCAGCAGCCTCACTGATGTACTCTGTGAGCCTGGTTGTCTCCTGATCTCCACTATGCGAACGGTAGACACAGGCGCAGATAATTTTATCCAAACCTGTGTCCACTAAAGCCCAAAGCGTTGAGAATCTGGAGTCCTCAAGGTTACGGAGACGCCGATAGCAAGTATCGTCACGGGCGTACATACACACACCCGCGCGCGGTTTAAAATTGTGCTCCAGGGTAAACCCTGGGTAAGACAAGTACGACACGTCTGACGGACTCGCTATCTGCGTCTACGTAAGGAAAAACAGCGCTGGTTTCTCAGTCTCCAGGTGGAAGTGGACTGCAGAGAGATTTGAGTGCAGACCTCGAATGTTGGTGAGGTGCACTTTGAGGGGGAGGGGGTGCAGCCGCTGTTTAACTCCAGTATTCTTTTTCATACTTTTTTATAAGAGTGAAAGGAGTAGAGGAGAAGGAAGTGAGACGAGGTTCTACGCTGCTAACCTTCAGACACGCACTGAAAAGACGACATCAATGGGGAACTAGTCCGGAGACTGCGGGGACGCCCGAGCCTCCCCGGAATGTCAATCAGGCTCTCCCCATCTGGTCGCCAACCAGCACGATGATGCATTCCGGGATTTTTCGACAGTTGGCGGGGCAGCCTTTCATGTGTGGCCTGGCACACTACTTGGGCCCCCAACTACCTGCGGTCGGCCAGCGGCGCACCGTGCCTCGGATCCCGCTACCCTCCGTGACTAGTCTCCCGATACGTCTATAACAGCGCGCGTCAGGCTGGTCTGCCAGCAGTAGAACAGCTGTCTCGACCCAACTCCTCTAGTTGGCTACACCGAGCATCGTAACCGGAACACGGCTAGGCCGCTTGGCGGTATGTCTTTGCCCGGTGGGTGGTCGCAAGCCTTCGGCCGAAACCTACCACCAGTTATTGTCACCTGATTTGCACCACCCGGGGACCACGTGTAGGGAATCAGAGGGTACACTCCTACGGACGTGGGTGACTCGGCCCCCAAAAAGTTTACGTATTTATTTCGAATTTTCATGCAAATGATTTATTAATAGCTGTCATGCATTAGACATTTTTATTAATTAATTATTTCAAATCATTTGTCCAAGAGCGAGCAAAGCGAGCTCGGGAATTTAGGGCACCCCGACACGGATAGGATAGGTTCAAAGGGGATGACGGGAGCTGAAGTGAACGAGCAAAGCGAGGGAACTCGGCTCCCGTTATCTGCTTCGTGTTAGGTTACTTTAGACCCTGCAGACAGAAGGATGAGTCGAGGTGTCGAAGGATAAGAGGTGTCGAAGGTTTTTTTTTTTAAATTCTCTGGTTTAAACATTTGTATTCGCCTACTGTTTCTCTCTCACTTAATATTTTGATATGCATTGAAAAATAAATATTTCGACCAAATGTTATTTCGGCTAAGTGTAACTTCGGTAAAAAGTTTTTTGACCAAGTGAAACGTCGGAGTAACGAAAAAAATCGAATTGATAATAGGTAAATCAAACAAAACCGAGTTTGTTTGTCAAACCTGCCATTGTATTAGAGTTTGACAAACGACAGAAACCGGCCATAGTGACAAAGACAAAAAATAATCTTTTGTCCTTATTATTTACATGGAGCTGCCAATTAGCCATCTCGCTCTATCAATCAAGCTCATTTTAAGGCTTAATCTATAGGTACTTATCTAAGGGTCGCCTGCATGAGCGCCGTCAGTTTTTTTTTAACTGGTTAGAATATCTTAGCAGTTTCATTGATATCACGAAGATGGCGCGCACGCGGCGCACGTAAACATCGTAGTATATCCTCCTGTCCATAGATGTCGCTTTTGATACATTTCTAGGGGTGAGGATTCTCTGCTGCTTTATGTACAACAGAATGATTACTGATTTCGGCACATTTTTTTCTTCAAATAGTTTGCTCCTTGGAGGCATGATAGGTATTAATAGTGTAGTCTTTGCAAAGGGCAATACGCAATTTTTTCGCATCCTAGTAGCGATATGATATGTGTCGTTAGATGGATCTCTTCAGGGCGTATATTTCTTGGATTATGGAATGTGAGTCATTTGAATTCTGGTATTTTGTCAACTAATTACTTTCATTAGTACTGTGCATTTCAATCATTGTTTCATCAGCATGTAACGTTTTCATTGTTAATGGCGTGTCGGAGAAGTGCGCCTGCTTTTTATCGTGGCTTTCTGGTGGATTGTAGATCTCTGCATTGTGTTGTCTTATCCAAACGAAACTGACGACGATACTTCGTACTTTGAAAATAATTGTGGTTGTGTGGTCATTATATGACCAAGCTCTGTTTTCTTGTATGTTTAGAGAGATCAATTAAGTCTTAACATGAACATTTTGTTTATGATTTTGAGGTTTTATTCGTATGCGTATTGAATGAGTCTCACTCCACGAGTGCTGGTGGTTGCATAATCATATTTTCCAGCAACTTAATACTAATGTTCCTTACCGATACCGATCTGTGCATTAAAATCACCCATAGAGGTAATGTATTGTATGGATGTACTCGTAAAGTAATGAGTATTTCCAAGTTTTTATAACAAAATTAATTAGCGATGAGATTTCAGAAGTTGACATTTGACTATCCCGCGGCATCGCCGCACGGGCGTGCAAGGAGCTAATATTATGTACTTAGGTTACAGAAAAAATATCGTTTTTAAAACAAAATAACAACGGTAAACTGTATCTAAAAGATAATAATAACTTTTATCCAACAAAAATAAAACCAAAAGTAAATATATTAACATTTCAGTACATACTTACGTAGGCAATTTTAAGTTTACTATATAACGACAAATTAGGAACGACTAGCAACTTTACAAACTCAGCATATTATAATCTATACTCCAGCTATTTTGAAGATACAAAGTTTTGTTAGTAAACAAAGTAAAACAGCATTTTGTTTAGGGTTACCCTCTACTCAACATAAAATCTAATAGAGGAATAATATGAATTCGATATAGAATGCTGTATGTGTTGTACATCGATTTAACTGAGTTAGTACAGATGAAAGATAGTTTGACAACATAAAGTGTCCAACATGAAATTTACTAGAAGATTAGATTAGAGCGAACCTTAAATGTTCACCCCTGCTGTCAGCTGATTTAGCTGTCAGTGCTTTGTTAATAAATATTGTACCTTCATGTTGGGCAGAGTATAGGTAGGTAAATAGCTATTATTTATTAACTCGCGCATTGAGAGTTAACCACATAATTTACGTCATTATCGTCAAAGTATTCTTGAATCGAACAAAATCCTGTAATGCATGCTTCTTTCTAAAAGGCTTAGGTATTTTGTTATAGATCCTGGGTAACAAACGGCTCTGTGAACCTAGCACCCGGTCTTGGAAAAATATATCTTTTTTTGGTTTGATTGAAAGATATCGGTAAGTAGTAGATAGTAGTGAAAATTATTTCGTTAGAAGTGGCGCCAAAAAAAAATATGGATATTTTCGTTTGTAGTAAGCTGAATAAAATAGAAAAAAAAAATATGTATCGAATTTTTTTACATGATAGATGAATTCAGTTTGGAAGCCTATACGGTTACTAAAAACGCTGAAAATGACTGAATAACGTTGGTAGAGGTATGTAGAGCTTTGTAGTTTAATTACTTTTGTTTGTAGTAAGCAGAAAAAAATTAAAAAAAATATTTTAAGTATCGAGTATTTTTTCATAAATATGAATTTAGTTTGAAAGCCTACAAACGCTGAAAATTACTGAAAAACTTTGGTAGAGGTATGTACAGGTTTGTAGTTTAATTATTTTGGTTTGTAGTAAGTTGAATTTTATTTTTTTAAATATTTAATGGATCGTGTATTTATTCATAAAGATGAATTTAGTTTGAAAGCCTATACGGTTACTACAAACGCTGAAAATTACTGTAATACGTTGGTAGAGGTATGTAGAGTTTTGTTATTTAATTATTTTGGTTTGTAGTAAGCTGAAAAAAAAATAAAAAAATATTTTAAGTATCGAGTATTTTTTCATAAAGATGAATTTAGTTTGAAAGCCTTCAAAGCTAAATGATTAAATTACAAAACTCTACATACCTCTACTAACTTGTTTTAGTCATTTTTAGCGTTTTTAGTAACCATATAGGCTTTCAAACTAAATTCATCTTTATGAATAAATACTCGATACTTTAAATATTTAAAAAAAAAAACAGCTTACTACAAACGAAAATAATTAAATTACAAAACTCTACATACCTCTACCAACGTGTTTTAGTCATTTTCAGCGTTTGTAGTAACCGTATAGGCTTTCAAGCTAAATTCATCCTTATGAAAAAATACTCAATACATAAAATATACTTTTTTTTTTTTTCAGCTTACTACAAACGAAAATAATTAATCTTCAAACCTCTTTATACCTCTACTAACGTTATTTAGTCATTTTCAGCGTTTATAGTAACCGTAAAGGCTTTCAAACTAAATTCATCTTTATGAAAAAATACTCGATACTTAAAATATTTAAAAAAAAAAGTCAGCTTACCATAAACAAAAATAATTAAACTACAAACCTCTACATACCTCTACCAACGTTATTTAGTCATTTTCAGCGTTCTTAGTAACCGTATAGGCTTTCAAACTAAATTTAACTTTATGAAAAAATACTCGATACTTAAATTATTTTTTAATTTTTTTTCAGCTTAGTTCAAACGAAAATAATTAAACTAAAAAACTCTACATTCCCATATAAACTATACCAAAGTTTTTTAGTCATTTTCAATGTTTGTAGTAATCGTGTAAGCGTTCAAAATGAATTTGTCGATACGGAAAAAAGTCGAAAATAAAAATATTTTTTTCTATTTTTTTTATTTTATTACAAACGAAAAAAGATACACTACAATCCACTACTTACGCTTACCTACCAGATGCAACCGGAAAAACTTAGGTTTTGCAATGTCGGGGCGAACATTTTTTTTGCTATCCATATTTTTTTTTGGCGCCACTACTAACGAAATAATTTTCACTACTATCTACTACTTACCGATACCTTTCAATTAAACCAAAAAAAGATATTTTTTTTCAAGGTCGGGTACTAGGTTCACAGTGCCGTGCCAAACCTAAAAAACATTTTGTATAAAATTCTGTGTTAGTCCTGGCGCAAATCTCATTGTTGCGACGTTTCGATTTCAACGTTTCAAATAAATTTCTATTTGGTTTTACGAACATTGGTGTCTCATAAAGAACAATGGCGAAATCTTAGCTAACTTAAATTTGAGCGTCTGAAAGTGAGATACATACGAAAGAAATTCCATTAATTGTCTACGGTTTTTCAAAATATATCATTAACTTGTTCACCACGGATACAAAAAAACATAAAAAAGAAAGTTATTTGATTTTTTGATTGATTTTTATTAGCTCCGTGTTGCCATTTTACGCTTATTCTTCCAAGTGACAAGTAGTGACTGTAGTAAGTATATCACTATTGTATTTGTAATTATTATAAAATGGAGTAAATGAATTAACAATACATTATTTGTCTAAGTGTAGGTGTTCCTTGCTAGTAGATAAAAATACTATAGTGTAGTAGAAATAAATGAATTACTTAATTTCTATAAATGATGGTCAAAAACACTAGTACCCAAGTCTAAAAAAATGTAGCATGGTTGTTGACGTTGACGACCTTTTGATACACGTCAAATTCGCATATTATAAATAAATATACTCTTTCCAAAGAGTTTATTTTATATTTCATGCTGAAATAGCTAGGTAAGGAAAATACTAATGCGATATTGCCCTTTTACTACCACGAAATTGAATAATATTACACATTAAACAAATGACGTAGCAATTTAATCTCAGCTAAAACAATGTATGGGCTTCTGCCATTGTCCTTTACATGCATGGTATGGTTATCGCTCAGGTTTGAATAGGCCACGCCACTTGAACTTCTTGAAAAATAGCAAGCAACTGTCAGTTGACTTTAACCTGATGACAATCGTACATTTCTTTTGTGCTTTGATTGCAATAAGCTTACCTGTGGCATTTCCCCAGTATATAATGCCAAAGCGTACTGTTGATGATGCGTAGGCATTGTATGCTACAAGGACGGTCGGCTCTTTTATAATTATTCGCAAATTATAAAGTGTATACAAGTATTGATTTCATTTTTTGCAAATTTTTCTGTCATATTATGATTTCCAAGACAGATGACTTAATAGTTCTCGTCAAACTTCTTGGCCACCCTGTAGTTGGCTACAATGGCTGCGCAGTAGGAAATCTCATACAAAAACAGCACCGTTTCGTGCCTCGCGCATCCGGTAAACCAACTTCAGGGCGGCCCAGAAGTTTGGCGAGGGCTATACCTAAATGCAGTCCTAAGAATCTAGCATTATCGGTAATATATATACAGTACCCGAAGTATTAGATGACTCAACATTTCCAATTTTTCTTTTCTTGTGAACATTACAGCCAACCATTCTCTTTGGTTTCTATTGATTTTTATGAACATTTAAAAAAATATTCGAATCGGTCCTGCCATTCTCAAGTGATGCGCTTACCAACGAACACCATTTAATTAGTAGGGTAAAAAGCAGATCACTATTACTAACTACTAGGACTGTATCATTGGAAATAGTAGAAATTACCCATAACACATGCTATATGCTATAAAGAACAAAAATACTAAAATTTCATCATAAGGGAATCGCCGAAGAAACCTGATTTTGTCGGCGGTTTAGCGTGTTATTTCTTGTATCGTAAAAACCACATAAACACAAAAATATTGCATGTGTACAGTGCTAACACTCGCGCACCAAGGCATCATAATGGAGGATAAGGTATGCGAGTCCATCTCAAATTTGACCGACTTTTTTATTTATTGATATTACATAGTTGCCTCACCCAATGTCATTCGTTAGTTTCATGATCTATCAGGGAGGAAGTGGCTATTGGCGTTAATTACCGCAAAACCGATAAATAAATTCTGAATAACAACTATTTTAGGTACATTATTTTTTTATGTATGTCGCCATTGATAATAAACATCAAATTAGGTTAACAAGCCGACCGACAGTTTTCCCGTTCTAATCTATTGAACGAATCCATAACTACAATATTTACATTGTGTTTTATTTTCAATATTGATCCTAAAAATCTTAACTAAAAATGTAAGAGGTGAAATTTTTTATCTGTATGTTTGTAAAATATAGGAAGTACTCAAACAATTATACTAATTAAATTCGGCTTATGTTTAACTTACCACCAGATATAGTAACATATAACAGACAAAAATAGTAAATGATCACCAAAATTAAACCCGCATCTTATTGTAAAATTATAACCAAAGTTTTAACATCTCGCTATCCTGTTTAGGCAAAATGACTCCAAATAAATCATTGTTAACCCAAAAGTAGTAAATGATCACCAAAAGTAGTAAATGATCACCAAAATTAAACCAATGACCAAAAAGATTATAAAATTTCTGGGAGCAACTTGGAAGTAGCGCTCGCCGGCCGCTGCCGCGGCACCGCTCGCTTTGCTCGCTCGGCTCGCGCGCGGTTGGTCACAGTTCTAACCTAACCTAACCTATTTTACAACATTAAATAGCGCAATAATTTGCTATTAAAATTTGGTGATCAATTTACTAAATTTGGTGATCAATTTACTAAATTTGGGTTTCATAGTACAATTTTAGGTAATAGAGGTTATGGTCACAAAGTAATTTTAGGTGGTCATTATATTTATCCCCATTAAATTCCTTCACTGATAAAAAGCTAAGGACACTTACACTGAGTGCCTATCCCGGTAAATAAAAAAATAAGATGAAGAATAATTTATTTAAAAGTAAGAACGCTCATAAAAATGTAAAATGTACGGGCCATGGAGAAGAAGCCGCGAAAATAGTTTGTTAAATATTAATAAAATATATTAATTTGTATCAATACCTAAGATAAATTCAGAACCATCCATTTAGATTTAATCGATAGAATGCCGTAATTACCGAAACAATTAAAAAAGCCATTGTGTCTCGCGTGGAACCACATTTCAAGCACTGAAAAAGGAGTGTCCATTGAGATTCATCCGTTTGTTTTCCGGTTAATTTTAAACTAACCCTTTTCAGTCTACCCAGCCTTTTCCGAACTACGATGGGGTTGGCTTCTAATTTAACCGGACGCAGCTAAGAAAGAAGAAAGGTAGAAAAGTATTTATCTGAACACCTCACCTTCGCAACCCAGTAACTGTGTAACCCGATACTCGATGACAAGTCGTAGCATACTTTCTGGCCTATAACTACCCACAAGAAAGAAATTACACATACTATTAAAAATGCCTGTGGATCGCCAACGCACGAGCTACCTTCCATAGACTAATATATATAGAGAGACACTACCTTCGCGCAGACCTGAGACCTGTTTGGCAATCGCGGAAACTGACCCGAAAGATGAAACTTCGGGTTAAATGTCTAATCCTTGCCGATTTATGGGTGCGAAATAGGGCATGTAATATCGGAAGTATTTCAATTCCGAAATTGATTTCCGATATTAGATCTCAATATCGGAATTCCGATATCAATATCGGAATTACGCACTTTCGTTAAAATTCGCAATTTTTTTTTGTTTGTTGCCCAAATTCGGTATAAATTTGAATTGAATACAATAAAAAAACTCGTTTATGCCGCGACATAATAGAATTTTAGATTGCGTCTCTCTCTAATCACCAGTGATTGTGAAATCGGGCGCTTATTTACCTAAACTGCACATTTGTTCCCAGGAAACAATATAAGTCATGTCTCTCTGAAAAAGGATAATGCAATAATATCCAGAAAATAAATGTTTATCGATCAATCTGAAAGTAGTCCCGATAAGTGTAGTGAGTAATAATGATTTATAAATCCAGTATAAATATCGGTCAATATAACGACGCCTCCTGGGGGTGGCTTATGTTCAGCAGTGAACGTCTTTTGGCTAAAATGATGATGATGATAGACAATGCAGTCAAGTAGTGGAAGTTGACTTATCCAACAGATTAGTGATCGGATAGACTAATTTGTTGTAATCAATACAAGCGGAAGACAGAAAAATATTAAGATTTAATTTTATTAAGGTTTCCGAGCAACTAACAAATTATTTGAAATGAAGTTTAACAAGGATAGGCACTCGTTCCGAAACAGTCCTCTCAAATGTATGAAAAACTATCTTAGCATGCATTATCATCATCATCGTCATTTCATTCGAAAGATGTCGTCACATTGGCCGATCCTGGGCGTCTCAAATGTGGACCTTACGGGTATACACAGGACAAATGCCCGCAGGTAAATCCGAAATCAATAATAATATCATTGTTACAACCAACGGGTTTTATGAATCTGTATATTTACTTGTAATCGAAAACGAACGAAACGAAACGAACGAAACGAATTTCTGTCGTCCCACATTACCTCCAATGCTGAAACCTGATGGGTCGCTGGCTCACTCTGCGAGTGAGAAAGCAAATTTATTTGCATCTCTCTTTGCTAGCAATTCACGTCTGGACGCTGGCTCCAAGCAACCACCTACTGTACCTCATTGTGACTCTTCGATGCCGGAGATCGCTGTGCACACTAGAGAGGTCCGGAGAGTATTGTGCAGTCTAGACTTGAACAAGGCCAGCGGGCCTGACGGCATTCCGGCGAGAGTGCTTAGGAAGTGTGCGCCTTAACTGTCTCCTGTATTGACACGCTTGTTCCGCCTCTCTCTTGTAAAAAGAATGGTGGCGAAATCCTGGAAGCTTGCAAATGTGCAACCAGTGCCCAAAAAAGGCAACCGTGCAGACCCTGCCCATTACCGTCCAATCGCCATTACCTCCATTTTGTCCAAAGTTATGGAAAGGGTACTCAACAGTAAGTTGCTGACGTACCTTGAAGACAATAATCTCCTCAGTGACCGTCAGTATGGCTTTCGCCGGGGACGGTCAACTGGCGATCTTCTTGTGTATGTCACGCACTGCTGGGGTGAAGCCATCGAGAGACACGGCGAAGCACTTGCTGTGTCGCTTGATATCTGGAAGGCCTTTGACAGGGTCTGGCACGCGAGTCTACTCAGTAAGCTTCCTGCGTATGGCATCCCCGCTGGTTTTTGTAGCTGGATATCAGACTTCCTCAGCAAACGGTCGATCCGAGTAGTCATTGACGGCTGCTCCTCTGACCTTATGGCTATTGACGCCGGAGTTCCTCAGGGGTCTGTTCTCTCTGCAACTCTTTTCCTGCTGCACATCAATGACCTACTTCTGCCTGGTATTGTTGGGTACGCAGATGACAGTACTGTTTCAGAGAGATACCTGTCCAGCGCAAAAACCAGCGTGGATGAAGTTCGTTCCTTGAGAGAGGCTATGGTGGAGCGGACAGATTTGACCTTAAGCCTTGTCTCCCAGTGGGGTGATGACAATCTGGTCTCCTTTAACGCCACCAAAACACAGGCGTGTCTTTTTACCGCTAAAAGGAGTCTTTTCGATCATACTCCTACTTTTCGGGGTACATCTGTTCCTGTGACTGATCGGCTCGAGCTCCTAGGCATGGAGTTGACATCCGATCTCAACTTCGGCGCCTCCATTGAGTACAAAGCCCAAATTGCGGCCAAAAAACTGGGCATCCTGAATAGAGTGAAGCGATACTTTACGCCTGGACAGCTTTTAACCCTTTACAAAGCGCAAGTCCGATCCTGCATGGAGTATTGCAGCCACCTTTGGGATGGCTCAGCTAAGTATCAGCTTGCCGCGCTTGACTCGGTGGAACGCAGAGCCAAGAGGCTTATCGGCGACGTTGAACTGGCGGATGCCAAGCTACATAGCTTGGCTCATTTTTTTATTTTTATTTTTTTTACTATGTATAGGCCTGTGTTTGACCACAATCTCACCGTGGTCAGTGATAATGTGGCCGATGGTGGTAAGCACACAAAGCCTAGAAGGGAACTGGCTCTCAAGTGCTGCTGTCGGAACACACCGGAAGGTGCTTGGCGACAGATTTTCAACTTGAGGGTGGTTGCCAGCCAGGCGGGTACTACAAAGTACCCTACCACCGTGCTATGGTTTCCTCACGATGTTTTCCTTCACCGGAAGCTCAAGCTCATTGTAGGATTCGAACCCGCAACCTTCGTCTCGGTATCCGACGTCACTACCACTGAGCTATCATCGCCTTAATCATCGGCTCATCGCCGCAAAGTTGCCTGCTTGTCGGTCTTCTACAGACTGTACTTCGGTGAGTGTGCTCAAGAACTCCACGACCTCATCCCACCAGCCCCCTTCTACCATCGGACATCTAGACGCACTGCAAGTTACCATCCTTACCTTGTTGCCATTCCACCAATTCGCACCAAGCGCTTCCAGACATCCTTCATAATGCGCACAGCGAATGAATGGAACTCACTACCTGCGTCCGTGTTTCCGAACGCCTTCAACCCGAATCTCTTCAAAGTTAGAGTGAACAGGCTTCTTCTGGGTAAACTCACTCCATCGTCGACTCTGTCTCTGTCACCTCTGACCTAGACTAGAGTCAAGAGCAAACCCATAACAAAAAAAAAAAAAAAAAAAAAAAAAGATTACATTTTGCAATCTCAGGACTGTTACCCCGGGTTTCATCAAGGCATAAATGATTTTTTCATGAAGTGAAGTTTAAGTAAATAAAAGCCCGATTAGTAAACAGAATATCCGACCACTGCTAATCACCGTAGTCAACGGGTTTAAAAGCGCTTTCTCGCTCGACGCTTCACAAGGAGCTAAAATTAAGGTTTTTTTCTGATTCCGAGATTCCGATATTGGATCACTCATATCTGAATTGAAATATTGGTGATTTCGTTCCGAGATGCCGATATTACGAGATTACGAGATTCCGATATTCATGCTCTAGTGCGAAACTTAGAAGGTCACAAAAGAGATTTCCCGGCAGATCCAAATCTTCGTCGCAATCTATTGGCCCAAGACCAATACCAACGTAGAGCTGCTGCAGAAATTCCACAAAAGTCCGATCGTCACAAGTGGAGTTGGATTGGCCACACGCTGCGAAGGGAGTTTGATCATATACCCAAGCAAATGTTGGATTGGAATCGCCAAGGCAAAAGAGATTGTGCCGTCCTCGTCAAATCGAAGAGCATTGAAATGACGTGGAGCGAGGTGAAGTGTGAAGCTCAAGACCGATCGCGATGGAGGACTACTGTTGACGCCCTCTACCCCATTCAGGCAACGTAGGACATTAATTCATAAACATCATTTACGCGCGGACTAAGCCGTGGGCAGAAACTATTGCACAATTAATAATGGATATTTGTTTCCGGGTAAAATCATTAACCCATACGAATCCTGCTTTTATCAGAACAACTCCTTCATAACAGGAAATAGTCACGTGGTAGTCCAGCCATGTATCTGCTACCTATATATGGCGGTGAGCTTAAGGTAAATCAGCAGTTTGCTTTTGTATTCAACGAGCATTCACCTAGACTAAAATAGTCTTGCGTTCAAGATGTGGATGCGTGTACTTGCTTATTTCGCCCTTCCAGTTATTGTGGCGAACGGATTCTCATGGGGTAAGTTTTTTTTATTGCCGTTTTGTCCTAGTCCTGGGAAAATACCTCCCTGCACACCATCCACCACCTTCATCCACTTTTAACGAATTGATAGTTAATTTTATTTGGCTGTCATTTAAATGGGCAGCAAATTAAAAAGGGTTTTGGTCGCTTCCAAAATATATTCATTGTATTCATTTCCGCTGATTTTTCTTGCTAACCAATTATTTTTTTAAACTAGCTTCTGTCCTCTTGAATCACATCACATCACATCGCCTATTAATGTTCCCACTGCTGCGACACAGGCCTCCTCTCTGTGAGAGGGAATGGGCCGTAATCCACCACGCGGGCCCGGTGCGGATTGGTGGATGTCACATGTCTTCGAATTTTGGTTCTAGGACATGCCGGTTTCGTCACGATGTTTTCCTTCACCGTTTTGAGAGCAGTGGTGATGAAATAATTTACACAAAGTAAAGCGCCTGCCTGGGCTCGAACCCACGACCACCCACCCACTTGTAAGTCGCGGCCGATACCACTGGGCCACCACTGCTGAATCTTAACACCACACCACTCTGAACTTATCCTCTTGAATATTGCATATTATTCCAAGGGAATATATTCCTGGAATTAAAAATATATAGGAAAGTCCTAATCCAGGATTTTCCACATTTATCTCTTTGCCAAATTTCATTACGATCCGTACAACCATTTTCGTGAAGTTTGTTACTCTTTCACGCAAAAACAACTGAAGGATTTTGATGAAACTTTACAGTAATAGAGCATAAATATCAGAATAACACAAAGGCTATACTTTATTAAGATATTGAGACGCGGATGAAGCCACGGGCTGCAGCTAGTACGAGATAAGGGGAATGGTCAATTTTCATCTGTTTTCTTAAAAAATCTTTAAAATGGTTTACGTGAAATTACGAAGAAAAAACTCTCACGACAAGTCCTTTCATATACAAAAATAACGCGTCCTTGTTAGCCTTTCAACTGAATCAGTCAAACACCTGTTTTTCCTGAATTTTTTTTTAAATCATGTAAAAAACCTTTTCGATTGCAATCCGTAAGTAAGAACTTTTAGAGATTTATTTCCATGAGAAGGAGGTTGCTTATTTTTATTGTTTGGGGATTCACTGATTAGATGGGTGACCCACGCGGAGTTTGTTTGTTCATTATTATAAACATGAGATTTTAAAAGGGAATCATAATTATAACAAGTTATTTTTTAAAACATTTACTTCTTAGCGACCTTCCGGATAGCTCGACGCGATTCGATTCATATCATACCGATAAGAGAAATTGTTAGTACAAATGTACTGTGTATAATGTATGTATGTGTGTGTGTTGTGTGTACCTGGACGCAATACGATATTGTACGTCTGACTTGCACTTGAAATTTTCTCAGAAAAATCGTGCGCGCTACCGCTTGTCGACGCAATTTGAATTGCGTCGGAAGGTCTTTGCCAGGTTTTCCTGTAATCTATAAGTATAGAACAATTTTATGACCTATCTTAATTTTTGGCTAAATTGATTCAGAGATATGATGTCAATTTGCATTACTTTTCTTAAATCAAATAAAAAAAAAAAAATATGGAAAAATTTGACCACCGAAGTTAATAAGTGATTCGCATCAAATTGGCTTCTTTCTTTTTCATGTGAGGATGTGGCCACCTCTGGTGTCAGACTTAATTAAGCCGCCTCTGGGAACCCCATAGATCTCAGACTTGACTACTTCAGACTTACACTAACTTTATAAGTCCAGGTTTCCTCATGATGTTTTCCTTCACCGATGCCTGTGATGTACAAGATAAACTTAGAAAGTACATATGAATTTGAAAAAGTCACATTGGTACTTCACTGGTTTTTAACCCACGACCTCGAGCACGACAGGCGAGGTCTTAGCGACTAAGCCATCACGACCTTCTATCAAACTGACTATGGCAGACGGACAGACACCCGCGTCATCGTTGTCGTCATATAAGGTTTCCGTTTTTCATTCGGACTTACGGAACAAACGTAAAAATACATAACTAAGGCACCTTCCTCAACGGGTCGGTACGTATTCATTTTCCTTCCACAACGGGTCGAGAGTCAGTGTGACAACACGGTAGCCCCATAGGTAATTTTTTCAGCTCTGAGTTCGTGCGAGACTTCATTATATGTAGATAGCAAAACACTTTGTATTCACCTGCCATTGTTTTTCACTTGAAAAACATATATCTGGGGTTAACTATCAAACATAAATTACATTTTATTGAATTGCGGCTAGATATTGCCAGGCAACACTGAAGCAATCTATTTTACTATCAAGTATCATTCATGTAAATTAGATTTGATCAAAATCATTATTATCTACAGATTTCGTATTGGGATCTTAGACTATAAAGTTGCGAGTTTACCGCGACCGCAACCTTCGACCGTGGCAGTAGACGCGCGACACTACTATTTGTTACTAGGCTTTGTATGGGCCCGAATTCGCGCGCGAGAACGCGATGCTCGAGCGCGACGTGCGACATAAGAGCATTAGACTTACTTATTACTTCTTAATGAAAAAAAAACCAAATGCATTAGGTTTACCCTAGCTCACGTTAGACAGGTGAAAACTGATGTGATGTTAAAAGGCGAAGAATTGAATCCTTAAGATAGCACAGTATTCTTAGGCTTAATTTTGGATGCTAAGCTTCAGTGGGGCCCACATATAGATAAACTAGCACTCCACCCGCGACTTCGTTCGCGTGATTTCATTTATCCTATTTTTTTTTTCTTATATGCAGTTAGTAAAGGCGACCAAAAATAAGCTATTATTAAATCAATAAAAATAAGAATTGGGTATTGTAGATATACAGGGTTTATTGGATTGGGTCGATTCGTTATTTGACTTAAATAATCATAAATTTTAGGTTACCGCCACATAGTAATATCCTCCCCTAAAAACATATCAACCCCTTTTTGCCCCGTTGAGGGTCGAGTTTTGAACAAACTAAATATGCTATTCCATAATCATATTTCATTTCTAAATATTTTTCGTATACGTTAGTCAGATTGCGCAGTAAGATTCCTCAAAAAAACTTTAACACCCCTAACTGTCTGGGGGCGAGATTTTAAAATGTTTTATGTAAATTTTGATTATTAACTTTATCCCCAAGGAATTTGATTTTTTCATACAAACTAAGTTTGCCCCTTTTCACCTCCTTAAATGTTGAATTGACGTAAAATCGCTCCTTAGTGCTCTCTGGGGTTCTAGACCCCACGTCAAAAAAGAAACCCTGTCCAGTAAGATTCATAGCTTGGGGTTAATTTCAAAAACTTATAATGACAACCTTTCCTTAGGTTGGTATTTGTGCCAAGTTTCAAATTTCTTAACCCAAGAAATAAGATTCGCAAAAAAAAATTTACACGCCCTAAATCGTCTTTTGGGGGCAGATTCGAGAAACTAATAATGACAACCTTTTTTGTTTACTTATTAGTTAAATACCATCCATTTATGTCAACTTTCAAATTTATTCACCCAAGAAATAAGAATCTTCAAAAATACTTTAATACCCTATAAATCATCTTTTGGGGGTAGTTTTGAAAAACTAACAATGATAGATTTTATTGTTTATTGAGGTTGGTGTTTATGTCAAGTTTCATGTTTATTATCCCAAGATATAAGATAATTACCATATTACCATATTTGATGCAATAAATGAATTGAATTGAATTGAATTAAAAAAAAAAATAACATGCCTAAATCGTCTTTTGGGGGTAGTTTAAAAAAATTATAATAACAACCTTTATTATTCAATTAGGTTAGTATTTGTGGCAAGTTTCAAGTTAATTGACAAAATAAATCAGATTTGCCATACAAACTTCAACACCCCCTAAATCATCATTCAGTATTGAAAAACTAACATTTAATAACTTTGTTGTTTATTTAGATTGGTATTCATGTCAAGTTTCAAGTATATTAACTGAAGTAATAAGATTCTTCAAAAAAACATTAACACCCCTAAATCGTCTTTTGGGGGTAGTTTAAAAAAAATAAAATAACAACCTTTATTATTCATTTAGGTTAGTATTTGTGGCAAGTTTCTAGTTTGTTGCCCCAAGAAATCAGATTTTTCTATACAAACTTCAACACCCCCTAAATCATAATTTGGGGGTAGTTTCGTAAAACTAATAATGTCAATCTTTATCATTTACTAAGATTACTATTTGTACAAAATTTCAAGAATTTTGGCGTAAGGAATTAGATTTTTCATACAATCTATTAACCCCCTAGAAAGGATTTTTGGAAATTCCACCCCTAAGGGGGTAACCCTTAGGGGTGGAATTTCCAAAAATCCTTTCTTAGTGCTCACTTACGTCACTTAAGTAACCTTTCTGCCAAATTTCATGTTGCTAGGCTTAGCAGTTTTGGCTGTGCGTTGATCGATCAGTCAGTCAGTCAGTTTCTTCTATACTAATATTATAAAGAGGAAAGATTTTTTTGTTTGTTTGTTTGTTTGTACCGAATAGGCTCCGAAACTACTAGACCGATTTGAAAAATTCTTTCACCATTAGAAAGCTACATTATTCCTGAGTGACATAGGCTATTTTTTAATCCCGAAAACGGATCCTGTGGGGTGGCCCACGGGAGCGAAGCCGCGGGCAACAGCTAGTCTTTTATATATATAGATTGTCAAAGAAGCTAAGCTCCTCAGCATATGCTGTTAGAAAAATTCGTAATTTAACTGACATAGAGACAGCCCGTTTAGTATACTTTAGCTATTTTCATAGTGTAATGTCGTACGGTATTCTGTTGTGGGGAAATGCCACCGACATCCAGACTATCTTTGTTTTGCAGAAAAGAGCTGTTCGATCAATTTATAGATTAAGCCCGAGACACTCTCTCAGAGAGAAATTTAAGGAGATTAATGTAATGACTGTGCCTTCTCAGTATATTTATGAAAATCTTTTATATGCCCATAAAAATAACAAACACAAATTTGTAGTACCTACAACAAGGCTCAAGAAAATAGGTGGCTCGTTTACGTTTACTTTGAGGACAAAAAGGCTTGGGATTGAGCTACTCCAATTAATTTAGATTTTTTTATATTTGCACCGTAAATTTAGCAACTTTTTTTGGTTTTCTTGCAATGACAATAATATTTAATTTTTAAAGTATTATATTATTTTATTTTAATTATTGTGAATGTGAAGACTATGTGGATCATTCTTTTTTTAAATTTTAATTTATCTTAGTTAATTTTTAATCATGGTCTGGCAGTTTGAGTAGTTTATGCGGCCTACCCGAATGTCCTTTCTTTGGTATTGTTCGTCAATTCGTTGAGCTCCTTTAATTCTAAGTTGAGCTGCACGGTTATTGACAAATACGTGCACTCTAGTTGGTTCTTTCCTCAAAAGACCATTTCAGACATCAGTCTACATGGTCTTCACATGATCTAACCAAGATTTTGTCTGGACTTTAAAAGAGACTGTGACCTCTGAGTTTGTTTCGGCCTTTCTTCTCAGAGTATAGACCTCTGAGATAGGAAACGCCGACCTCATCTAGTTAAAAAAAAAATATCGACGTTTAAAAGTGTTTGTACAAACCAACTTACATAAATTAAATCATTTATCAGACGGTCTCGCTCCCGGACGATTGGTGTCTCGTATCACTTTCAAAATGCCCAAACATATTGTCATTAAAATAGCTATTTATGCAACTGTTACGTTATGGACGGTGTTTCAATACGAGTGCCATATTTCGGTACAAGCGTAGCGCGTACCTAAATAGGTGGGCATGAGTTATAAAAAGACCAATAACGTACAGTTGCACACAAGATTTTATCTACGAAGGAAGGAATAAAACACAGATATAGACAAATAAGTATTTTAATGTTGAGCATGTTCCTTAACATAGAGAAGCGCGTCCAAAGCGCGTCTCAAAAAACTTTAAACCATCCTGGTTTAAAGTTTTTTGAGATTTCCTCAAAATATACCAACAAAACGTTTTCAGAAAATGATGTGCTTGGAATATTGTTACGTTCCCGCCATATCACGAAATCTTCATAACATTTCTCATATACATGTCTTGATTTATCTGGTAGTAAATTATTTGTAGCCACAACTTCTCTATTTATTATATCTGGTGGAGTATTTTCAATATCACTTGATGTTGAAGACATTTTTAATAAAATTTGGAATACAATTTCACTCAGAATTTTTTTCCCGCGTCCTCTTTTATTTTTATTTTTTTATTTAGTCTTTATTAGGTATAAGGTAAAGATCTTGTAGCCGCAACAGCCAAATAGTATACGATACGTTTGTTCTAAACTTGTTCCATTTTTAAAAACATCATTTACATTGTCTCGAGTTCGAAGTAATATTATAGGTACCTGGCTGTATGTTCAGAAAGTCTTTGCTTGTGTTTTAGAATTTATGACGATTCGCATAATGCAACCGCATAATGCAACCGCTGTCAATTTAGTAATTCGAATATATCGAAACCGAAGTAGATAAAACATTTATTGTTTGATACCTGTAATATAAACGATCTATTTTGGCATCTAGTTGTATATAATTCGTTGATGGCCAATATTCGTTAATTTTTATAATAATAATAAAATATCATAATTATCATCGTATTCCTCTTCCTCTAGTAGTAACTTCATAACTTAGCAACCAATTACCATGTGAAATAATAATTTCCAACAATATAACTGACTTAAAAGACTAAAATCGAGGAAAAAACATGTCTTGGTCTCGCCCCTCTGTACACCAGCGTAGACCACGACCTCGGTCACACACACTCGTTTCATAGCCGCGCACTACGAATTTAAATCGTTGCGGATAATAATCGCCAATCTGTGAACAATACCAATATACTAGAGTCCATGCACTACGAAAAAAGATTATTTTCGATTTTCAATAGATTTCATTTTACATTTTAAAAATCAAAGGGATTTTAATTTATTAATTAAATTCGTAAGGTGCACTTAGCCTTATTCTTCAAAGTTCTAATGTGTAAGATGTTATGATTTACAGTATCTGAGTGCCGATTTCTGAATTTGAGTATTTGGAGTTAGGAACGTGTCAAACCCTACTACAATGCCAAATTTTGACAGGTTTCCAGGCTAAAGTAGAGTTTAACAAATAATAACTTTATTTAATTTCTCGCCACAATATACATAAATTATCTTACATTGGTCAGATTCGACAGTGATACACAACATAGATAAGTATATATTGTGGGAGACTGGTGCCTAAGCTAGGCTCGTGGCCTGTGTTTCAGGACACCAGGATCCCACCTCTTTACATTTTCATTTTATAAATTAATACTAAGCGCGTTGACAGAATGTAGTAGTAAGGTATTATACGACATTTCTAAGTTTTATTTATTTTGATTAATATCTAGGTTAAGTTTGCGAGACGAATGTTAGTAGATGTTTAGTATGGGTGAATGTGTGGGTGTGATGGTGTGTAAGAGTGAGTGATTTTTTGTTTAGGTTTGTATAATGATGTTTTCAGTATCATTATAGTTTAATTCAGTAGCCAGTCAGTTAGCCTCTTTTTGTATTTATGCTTTGTGAGACTAAAGATATGTAACAAGCTTAATTGTATAAGTAGCCACCTAGATAGCAAAAGAAACGTTTTGCAAAAACAGTTTTGTGACGTAGATAATGGCGCTCCATTGGGTCATATCGTCTTTTCCCCCTGGACAGCGTTGAATTATAAACCAAGAGGGTATGCTGTTTCAACAGAATGTGCAATATAAAAAGTTGACGTACTGTCTGATTTCCTTTGTATAACTGTTCAGTGGGGTAGCGATACGGTTGAAAAGACGACACTTTCAGTATAGCTCTTCGGGTTCTTTCAATTTTTATTAGGGTAGTTTTCGAAGCCCACCAAGAGGTGATGCAGTAGCATATTATAGATTGTGCGAGGGCATAGTACTCTGATTTCATAATATATTTATCGACTACAAGTCTCAGCGTTTTGAACACATATATTAGTTTCCGTAATCTGTTACTAAGAGTAATTATGTGGTCTTGAAATCTTAGGTTTTTGTCGATTGTTATTCCCAGGTATTTAACATTCTCAGCCCTGTTGAGTGGTTCCCAGTTACAACTACGGGTGAGTGGGTTTGTGCAAGAGTGAGCTACAATAGTATTAGGTAATAAACTGCAATGTAATGAAAAGTTCCACCCACAAAATGCAGACAAACACCTTAATTTAATTTTTTCACATTTAATTTAAACTTTGAACACAATATTTACGTTTTTAGTTGGTAATATTCTGATGCGCTGTTAAATGTACTTCAATATTGCAGACGGCGTCATTAAGCTAGCCTTTCCCGTTTAGGATTAATTTGATGCTATGTCACTGGAACTTTTTCATTGCTCGGCAGTGTATTTGAGAGGATCTATTGTTTTTTATGCAGAATGCCATGTAATTGGTTTTGGTTGTATTGAGGGTCAACAGATTGTCGCATAACCAGTTGGACACCATATTAAAGCCCAGTTGTGCACGCTCATAGACATCTTTCCACGAGCTAGCGCTGAACAAGAGAGCAGTGTCATCAGCAAAGCTAATGATTTTGCCATTGGGGATAGTGAGTGTACCCAGATCGTTAATATAAATGAAGAATAGTGAAGGTCCGAGGACTACCTTGAGGCGTGCCGTAGTTAATTATTTGTTCCTCACTGATGAATTCATCTATCTTTACTCTCTGAGTACGCTCACTCAGATAGTCCTTAGAGGGGTCTAGTGGAAGTCCTCTGATTCCCAAGCTTTCCATCTTACGTACAAGAATTGGGACAGAAACCGTGTCGAAAGCCTTAGCAAGATCCAGAAATATGTCCATAACTTTTTGTATAATAACGTCCATAACGTTAACTCATGGACCGCGTCCGAGGTGGATTTGCCTGAGCGTAACCCAAATTGCGCTGGTTTTTTCAAATTCTAATTTTAAATTCCTTATTAATTTATTACAATAGTTTCTTTACCAAGAAAAGTATTTTTTTAAATCTCGTTATTAGGCGCCCTTTTAAATTTTCTATGCAATGTGTCGAAGTAAACCAGGAGTAATTCATGGCTTTAGGTTTAAAGATATTTATTCTCAAAAAAGACACAAAGTCACTTACATGAGAACAAGGCTTAAAGTAAATTATATAAAATTCGTCACAGACGTCACGGCAGCAATTATGATGCTACCATCCAATGCATTCAGCTTTAAGAAATGGTGTTATTTTTGATTAAATATGCAGCTAATTGAGTTTTGAATGCATTGAATGAGTGCAACCTTTTTATACATGAGGGTATTTTGTTATATAATTGTGCTCCTTCAAAAGTTAACATCTTTAGTACTTGTTTACGGTTCGGGGTCTTACCGGATTTGGAGTTTGAGTCTATCACTTGTTTTATTAAGCTAGTTAATGTTGCCCCTGCCACATGAGGATCTTGGGTATTGTATACTTCACTAAAGTCTAGTCGTTTTATGTCTGTTTCAATCTTAACTTAATTAAAACTAGTACAATTTTTTGTAATTATTTTAGGCATTCGTTTTGACAAGAATAACATTACTGTCTCATGATCAGTTAAAGCAGAGTGTGTGGCTGAAGTAGGACCAGGTAGTCGAGTCTTCAGTATAACGTGGTCAAGACATGCTTGTTGTCGCGTAGGTATTGTATGAGCAGGTAAAAGTCCATGGGTAGCCAGTAAGTTAAGGTAAGAATGTTTAGTGGAATCCTTCGAGTGTTCACGTATATTTATATTTATGTCTCCTGTTAGTATTATAGTATTGTATTTGGATAGCTTACTTAGGGTAATATTTAGAGAGTTTAGAAAATTATCTAAGTCTTTGTAACTAGGCGGGCGGTACATCGCTAAGAGAACAGTATTTCTATCGATTTTTACTTGGAGACAGTTAGCATCTAAGAATGACAGCTCCTATGCAATTAGTTGCAGTTTTTGTTAAGGAGCCAACGCTCGGTTAATGCGATTATGTCCCAGTCAAGTTTTGTCCGAGCAAGTGTAGTCATAAAATCCGCTAAGTTTTTATTTATACTTCTTATGTTTTGTGTAATGATTGTAAGTGTTTGATTAGATATGAAATTGGTGCAGTACAGTTTTCCAGATCACAAGTCGAGGCATCCGACACCGAGACGCCATCTGGGTTATTTAGGTTGTTTTGTGTGTTATCGAATGTTTATGTTAATAAATACCATTTTGACATTTAGTAGCGTAATAGCATAACAATTAAGTTCAATAACCGGTACAGAGCAGGTACGATAATACATAATAGTTGGCTTGTATTTATAAAATATATCTGCCGATTAAGTTTGTGTGCATTATGGATGTAGAGTGCAAGTGTGATTGTATGTATGATGTGCATATGTATAGTTAATATTAGTAACATGCTTATTTGTATTGAAAAGTGTATGCATAGTTGATTAAAATTAGAGTTAGTATTTTTTATTAATGGAATAGTATAAATTAAAACTAGGGTTAACAAAACGGTGATGAAGATAGCATGCAATGGTAGGTGAGGTGTAGAACCAGTATTTTTTTCTTAAGGAGTTTCACGAGATCTTCTTCAGTTTTGATGAGCCGGCTTGACATTCCGTCTTTTTCACGAATACAACTTGCCGTTTGCAATCCAACATTGATGGTAACCGAACTCCTTCGTAAGTTCTCGGGTGAGATAATGTAGGCGCCTGGTCATAACCGTAAGCACTTCATTTACGTATAAGGGTTGCCTAGATCCACTTTTTACTAGATGTAATGTGTTCAGGCGATTTTCTTTGTTGTCTTTGGTCGACTTTAGAAACTGTTCTTTAATGGTTGCCGACGTGAATTCTACTAAGATCGGACCCACTACGTCAGACCTACTCTTGTAACAAGATGTTTTTTGTCTCTGTTGTACTCACGGGTTGACCAATGATTTGACCCAATTTTTGTACTGAATCTGTAAGTGAGTCTCGAGTTTCAAGGGTTGACGACGGTAGATTTTTAATTTCAAGTGAAGCCACTTTTTGTTGCTTTTCTAAGAAGTCTACCCTGATTTCAAGCGATTTTATAACCTTTTGGTTACTGCTACATTTCGCCCTTAAATCCTTAGTTTCCAGCAAAGCATCATCATATTTTTCTGATAAGAAATCTTGTCTCTTTGATTTTTTCATTCTGAGTTCAAATTGCAGAGTTTTGCAAGCTGATCGCAGTATTTAGGGACCGTGTATCCTCGAGAGCCAATTGTAACGAATTCATTTTGTTCATCCTGTTTAGTTTTATTTTTTTTATTATATATAGGCTCGCGCTTGACCACTATCTCACCTGATGGTAAGCGATGATGTGGTCGACGGTGTAACACGCTTGCCTAGAAGTAACCTTTTCACTCTTGACTTAAAGACCCCGAGGTTGTAGCTATCTGGAAACACAGACTCCGGCAGGGAATTCTACTCCTTAGCCGTACGCATAATGAAAGTATATTTAAAACGTTCAGTGCATATGGGTGGGATGTCCACCATGTACCGATGGCGCATCACCGTACGTCTTGTAGTCCGATGATGAAACGGGCTAGGCGGAATTAGATCATGCAATTCCATCGCACACTCTCCGAAATGCAACCGATATAAAACCGACAAGCTGGCAACTCGACGACGATGTTGAAGGCTCTGGAGATTTGACTCGACCAATGCCTCATTGCCGATGAGCCTCTTGGCCCAGTTTTTCGATCGACTCTAGAACATCAAGCTGGTACTTGGCAGATCCATCCCAGAGATGAGAACAGTACTCCATGCAAGATCGAACTTGCGCTTGATACAACTTAAGCCGCTGTTCTGGCGTGTGAAGTACCGTCTCACCTTCGCAAGGATCCCCAACTTTTTGGCAGCCAGTTGAGCCTTTGCCTCAATGTATGAGCCAAAATTAAGTGTCGATGTCAACGTTACGCCAAGAAGCTCAAGATGGTCCGTTATCGGTTCGGTTACACCTCGGAAAGATGGAGTCGGGTGAAATTGGCTCATTTTCGCGGAGAAGAGCCTGTGTTTTTGCGGCATTGAACTTGACCATATTTTCTTTTTTTTTGGACAAACCCAACGCACTATTCCCAAACCACTGCAACTCCTGAAAGCCAGAATCAACAGTGGCGACCACCAGAAAAGCGCCGAGGCAATGAAGCTCGACGAAGTCCCGGAGAATAAATTTAACTGTCTTGCATCCCGCAACGAAATTAATCAGAAAAGAATAACGGAGGAGTAGGAAAAAAATTGAACTTGACCAGATTGGCATCGCCCCATTCGGAGACTGCCTGCTAGGACGGGTTCAAGCACTCCACCATGGCCTCCCGGAGAAACTGGATCTGAGGCCCGGTAGCACGAGCGTTGGACAAGTATCTCTCAGCAACAGTGCTGTCATCTGCATACCCAAAGATTTTGCAGTTCATTTGGTTTTAGCAGTTCATTTATGTGCAGCAAGAACAATGTCGCTGAGAGTACCGACCCCTGAGGGACCCCGGCATTAATATCCAATAGGTCCGAAGAGCAGCCATCGATTACTACTCGAATGGACCGACCCCTCAGGAAGTCTGCAATCCAGTCACACAGACCACCGGGCAGACCGAATGAAGGAAGCTTACCAATAAGGCTTTCGTGCCAGACCCTATCAAAAGCCTTCGAGATGTCGAGGGAGACGGCAAGCGCTTCCCCATGCTTCTCGATGGCCTCACTCCAGATGTGAATGGCATACGCTAGAAGATCCCCAGTGTACCGATTTCGGCGGAAGCCGTATTGGCGGTCGCTAACGATGTCGTTAGCTTCTAGGTATGCCAGGAGCTTACTATTAAGTACGCGTTACATAGATGGGTCTGTAGTTGGCCGGGTCAGCACGACTGTCCTTCTTGGGCACGGGCTGTACGTTGGCTTACTTCCAAGCATTCGGCACTTATCCAGTCTGATAAGAAAGGCGATACAGGCGCGTCAAGATAGGAGACAATTCAGGCGCACTGGTTCTGAGAACAATTGCTGGTATACCATCGGGTCCGCTAGCCTTATTCACATCGAGGTTGCGCAGCACCCTACGTACGTCCTTTTGGTGGATGCGAATGTCCGACATACTCGTCTCGCATCCATCAGGAGAAGGAAGGGGGCGCGCGCCACCAGGATTCAGACGTGAAGACTCCGCAAAAAGAGATGCAAACAAGTTTGCTTTCTCCTCAGCGGAGTGGGCCAGCGACCCGTCGGGTTTCAGCAGTAGTGGTAGTTTGAGACGGCAGAAATTCGATTCAACCGTTTAGCCAGGGACCAGAACGCTTTACTACCTGCTACGAAGCAAGTTTGATCCCTATCCGGCTAATGTGGTCGAACCGAGCCCTTCGCAACACCTTCTTGCAGGACTTGGCGGCCCTGTTGTAAGCTTTCCTCCTCTGACCAACGTCACTCGCCTTGCGCGTTCTAGCGTCGACCCAGGCATGGTACGCCTCATGTTTACGCGCATCGGCGCGAATACACTCGGCGCCAAACCAAGGTCGGTCTTGGCTAAACATTGTAACGTCAGAGAACGGAATGTAGTACTCCATCTGTTGACTTGTACCGCCATACCCGCCGGGTGCCTCTTGGGCTGGGATCGGGCGGGGAGTAGACGGATACAGACTTCACCAGACAGTGGTTGGAACTACCCAAAGGTGGAGATACCGACACCGAGTAACGGTCTGGATCTGTGGTCAGCAGAAGGTCCAAGCAATTAGCCGTATGCGATTCAACATCCGGCACCCTCGTTGCCCCCTGGACCTGCTGAGTGAGATTTAACGCTAGCGCAAGCTTTCGCGTCTCTCGCCCAGCATGGTCAATGTACTGGTACGGGAAGAGCCACTCCTGATGGTGGGCATTAAAATCCCCCAGTATCTCGAATTGGGCGGTTGGGTACCGTTGCTGAGCCTCATCAGCCGCCTCACTAAGGTATTGTATAAGCCCGGTTGTCTCCATGTCTCTGCTGTGCGACCTATAAACACAAGCATAGATAATCTTATCTAGACCTGTGTCAACCAGGGCCCAGAGCACTGAGTATAGAGAGTATTCAAGGTTTCAGAGACGCCGATAACAGATGTCATCACGGGCGTACATGCATACACCTGCGCGTGGCTTGAACCTGTGCTCCAGGGTAAACCCTGGGTAAGAAAGATACGCCACGTCTGACGGACATCTGATCTGCGTCTCCGAAAGGAACAAAAGCGCTGGTTTATCAGTCTCCAGATGATGGTGGACTGCATCAAGGTTAGAGTGCAGACCTCGGATGTTACTGAGGTGAACCTTATGTGAGAGTGAGTGCTGCCGCTGTTCAGCTTTTCTCTTTTTGTTCCTTGGCATTATTATTGTGAGTGAAGGAAGGTGAGTTTCATATCTGCCATCATTTCCTCCATTCTCATTATTTTATCTATACTGCGTTTCCTTTTTCTTTGGGTTATATTTGTATTGTTATCGCTGTTAGTACTCGATGTCAGGTTTGGTTCAGATACCGAGTGAGGAGAGGCAGGTGGAGGCGTGCATCTAATACTGGAGAGAATTATTGAGAATCTTGATGCGAAGGAATGACCGCTATCTGTGTTTATCTTCGTAAAAATGGCGCGCCGCAAGTCCAAGTGCAGGTGCACCCGACCGTCCACTGGAGGTGTTTCCTTCCTCGACGTCGCTAAACGTCGCCGCACCGCTCGTTCCTACTATGACTCACTCGCTGCCGGTGTTCATTCAAATATTTTTGCGGTTGGGTTGAAGAAAAACGATGATATTTTCTGTGTTATTTAATGGATTGAAGAACTGTTTCGTGCACCGCAATACACGTCCAACTGCCTATACATCCATATATTATGATACTTAGATATTGTATTTTTTACACCTGTTATGATTTTATTAATTTGTTCAACTAACTGGATACGTCTTGTCGCCATACGCGCGCGGGGCGTGACAAAATACTCAACATCAAATTCTTAATGCGGAAATCAGGCATATTCCATTGAAAAAAGATAACTGTAGAAGGTTCTTATTTCTCGAATGAATGGAAATTAGACTGGCGGGAATGCAAGTTGTTTGGAAACCATTTGTTTTAGCAGCATATTTTATGAAAAGAAGAGAAAAGAAAAAGAATTAATAGCTTAGTTAAAATAATAAAGTCAGTAGTGCCAGTCTTTTAGGCACATTACCCAGTGGACAACGATGTGGAGGAGTTTTTCGACGCCATATTTTAGATTAGGTTAGTGAGTAGTTTTTGGTTTAAGTGTAGTGTGTAGTTTTGTGTGTGTGTTTTAGTGTTTTTATGTTTGTAGTCTTAGTTAATTAAGTATTTTATACACTGTATATACTTGTATCTTAATAAATAATAAAGTATTTTTATGTTTCAGACATCGTCGTGGGCATGAGAAAGCGACTACAATTCTATTATAACGGAACACTGACGCACACAGAAGACATTCCGTCGGCTTATCATATCGATTCAATAACTTACGATCCAGTTCACTACAGGGTTTTGTTTGCCGACAGAGACAAGACCATATCAATATCCAGCTTTGACCTATTAACCAGGAAAATACAACCTTTAGTTACGAAAGAATCAAACGGAAACAGCGTGGGGGTCACTTACGACCCGGTCACACAATTATTCTTTTGGAAGCAGAATCCGACTATTTACTCGTTTTCATTAAATCCTGCAGTGTCTAATAAAGCTCTTGACGGAAATACTTTGGTTACGTTAAGTGATTATGCCTGGGATATGGCCGTGGAGAGCTGTGGAGGGTACGTTATTGATGATACTGTTATAAACAACACAAAGTAGGACCAGGGAGCAAGCTTCTAAAGAGCCTTCAAAATGTAAACCTATTTACGTAGGGTTGGCACAGGACTATAAGTGACTATGATATAATATTTTTTTACTAATATGCTTACCCTAAATACTTCTGTTTTCCAATATTCTGTTGTGCCTTTTGATTAAATAATCATCATCATTTCAGCCGAAAGACTTCCACTGCCGGAAATGGCCACACTGGTCGGTCCGGTGCGTTTCGCATCCATTAAATTAATGATAAAATCTGAACATAAAATATGTTTTTTTAATAATTTAATAGAAAACTCACATTGCATAACAAATTCACAATCTTGCACACGTTTTACCACTATCAATTTTAACACTAGTTTTAGTAATTGTTTACTATACATATTAAAATTTCTTAATATTAAAACACTATTACGTTTTACGAATCTCAAAACAGAAACTAAAACGATGCGCGACGCATACTTACGCTCAGCCCTGACCGATTCAACTGGCCGAGGCCCGAGATGGTATAACCGGTTTCTTTTCGTACGTGACGACGCCCCGACTTGTACGCACGTCAAGCTTCTAATAGTGTAATTATCGTAGTGCGGTCATATGCAGCTTGTTCTCTGGTCGTACTTTGTGGTCATAACTACACAGACCGGCAAAATTAGCGGAACACAAAAATTAATTAATTAACTCCAGTTTTTCATAGTGAAACCAAATATGCCTCATCTTATTTTGACTCATCTAAATCTGAACTTAATATTATAAAGAAAGTGTGCAAATGTAGTTTGCACATTTATTTGGAGTGTAATTGTCCGAAGTTACTGCAGGGTGTGCATGTGTGTGTAATTTTATGACTTAGCAATGTTCGTATTGAGCTTTTAGAAAGTGTATTATACTTATTAACAAATTACAGGCATATTTACTGGGCCACAGTTAAAAATATCGAGAGAATTCGGTTTGATGGCTCCGAGAGAGAAGTTTTAATAGAAAGTACTGTTAGTGATCGGCTAAGCTTGGCCATTGACCAGCAGACACAAAGAATGTACTGGATTGACATAATTTATAGAAATAACGTATATCACGTCTATATTGAAAGTGCCGATTTTAATGGAAAAAACAGGAAAACAGTATACGAGATAATTTTTGATAAAAAAATAAAATATGGTAGTTCATTGGCCATATCAAAAGATTTTATTTACTGGAGAGGGATTGATGAAAATGCAATTTGGCAATTACCAAAGAATTCGGGCCAGGACGAGGAACCAAAATCATTTCCGATTTCTGACAATAGCGATTGGATTTTTCAACTTGTAGCAGCTAACTACCCAATTAAGGATCAAACTGAAGGAAATCCGAACTGTAAAACTCTAATGAGTTTGATACCGAATGCGATTGATTCAGATTCTGCAGAAGAAAGCCTTGTTTGTTTCCACGGTACGAAAGTTAGTGGGGAGTCTCGATGTGTATGTACACAGGGTTACACTGGTGAGAAATGTGATGTTTCCAGTTGTCACAATTATTGTTTCCAAGGAAATTGCAATGTCAGTGCAGAAGGACAACCTATATGCAGGTATAACATGTTCATATTACTAAGGACTAGCTAAGGAGATATTTTGGGTCAGCTTACAACGAGACGCGATGCGTACAAAATAAAGTTCTATATTGTTTCGCTATGTCAATAACATAGCAAAGTCGCATTGCGCTTTAGTGAGAGCTTTTTTTTTTTATATATAATCTCGCGCTTGACCACCATCTCACCTGATGGTAATCGATGATGTGGTCGACGATGGAGCACGCTTGCCTAGTAGTAACCTATTCACTCTTGACTTAAAGACCCCTAGATTGTAGCTATCGGGAAACACAGACTCCGGCAGATAATTCCACTCCTTAGCTGTACGCATAATAAAAGTATTCTCAAAACGTTTAGTGCATATAGGTGGGATGTCCACCATGTACCGATGACGCATCGCCGTACGTCTGGTAGTCCGATGATGAAACGGGCTGGGCGGAATTAGATCATGCAAATCCATCGCAAACTCAAATGTAATCGATAAAAAACCGATAAGCTGGCAACTCGGCGACGATGTTCAAGGCTCTGGAGCTTTGACTTAACCAGTGCCTCATCGCCGATGAGCTTCTTGGCCCGCTTTTCGATCGACTCTAGTGCATCAAGCTGGTATTTGGCAGATCCGTCCCAGAGATGAGAACAGTACTCCATGCATGATCGAACTTGCGCTTTATACAAGCTGAGCAGCTGACTGACCCAAATGCTCGCTTTCACTGAGCGACGCCTAGGTATACTAAATGGTAACAGATCCTTGAGCATCCACGTCATTACCATTACTGTTTCTCAAAAGGAAACTCGTAAGCTTCGAAATCTAAGTAAGTTAGGATACCTGAAACTAGGAGCACTTTCCCCGTTCACTCAACACGAGTACAACCATCATCATTATCATCATTTCAGCCGAGAGACGTCCACTGCTGCGAGTAACTTGTTTGGATATAAATATTACTATATCTCACGCCAACACTGATTGTTTGTTACTTTTTGGATTTTTTATTTTTATGTATGATTTTTAGGGTTCCGTACCCAAAGGGTAAAAACGGGGCCCTATTACTAAGACTCCGCTGTCCGATTTATAAACAACATTTACTATGGTCAATACTGTAATCGCAAAAAACAACAGTTTGGTACATTTTGCCAAGATGCACTTTTAATTTACATATTTCAGACCCAGTCCTTTTTTTATCTTTTTTTCGCTATAACATCAAATACTAAAAAACTGGCCAAGTGCGAGTCGGACTCGCACACGAAGGGTTCCGTACCACTATCAAAATAATCACTTATGTTGTATGGGAGCCCCCCTGTATATATATATATATTATATATTATATATTATATATATATTATATGTATATATATATATTATATATATATATATATATACATATAATCTGAATCTCGGAAACGGTTCCAACGATTTCCATGAATTTTAGTATGCAGGGCCTTTCGGGGGCGATAAATCGATCTAGCTAGGTTTCATTTTTTAAAAACGTCGTTTTCTCTATTTTCACCCGAGCAGAGCTCGGTTGCCCAGATACTTGAAAATAAAAAATAACATTAGAAAATTAAATTAACCCTTTTACATATTTTGAGTTCTATTCCATAAGCATTAGGAGGACATGAACGGCAAAACCTGTTACCAAAACCAACTGTTTACTACAGCCGCCATTTTCGTGTCACCAACACCAGGCTATAGTCACAAATATAAGTTGGTTTTATTGAGTTATCTCCATTATTTCAGATGTATTGCTGGCTATTCCGGGGAACGTTGTGAAGTTAACGCGTGTCATATGCACTGTTTAAATAATGGAAACTGTTCCCTGAATGAGGAAGATGAACCGGTTTGCGAATGCTCGGCTGATTATGAGGGTGAAAGATGCGAAGTTGCTGCCACACACTGTGATGACCATACTGACAACACGAGCCAGCATGTACTACGAGACGTGCGCAAGGAACTGAGACAAGCTATTCAACAAGAGCTACAACGTGCCCTGCGATGCTTCTCTGATAAAATTGATGACTAAAATATCAAGATTTAACAATACGATTAGTTGCGACCACACAATCTAGTCAGTCGTGTTGTTATCTTAACTCAAAGCGGGATACCTACTACGAGACCTGCGCAAGGAAGTGAGACAATTTGTTAATTGTCGGCAGTAGTTCTTGTACAAATTGTTGAAATATATTCACAAATTAAATTAATACTATGCTTTGGCTCACTTGTATGAAAACCAGTTGCTAACACGATGTTAAATTTAACCTTGTGTTAACAACTAAATCAGAGTTAAGTTTTTTTGTGCTAATAAGCCTTAGTAAACTAAAATAGTTAATATGTATAATATGTCACCGGGTTATAGCAAACACGGCAAGTCTATAGCAAAACGCACTAGAATGTAAATTATGGACCCTGTCGGGCACAACAACATTCTAGATACAGTCACTAGTCTAGGAGAGAGGAATAGCGCAAAATATTTTTCTTGTCTTCTATATAAGACACGGATCATTTTAAAGTTTAGGATGAGTATGGTCTTTATTGTATTTGAAATAATCTGAGGCTCTAGAAAAAATATGAATCTATCTAGTGATGAGTGAAAATGCCAAAATATAAGAGAGTGATAACAGAGAAGAGACCTCGTGAATTTTATCACCTCGCTTCAGATATTTCATTTCATTTAATTTCCAAACAGTTTTTACATTGTAAAAATAGACATATGTTCGGTTCTCTAAAATAATTTGAGAACCTTACTATATTTATAATTAAAAATTAACTAGCTTCTGCCAGCAGTTTCGCCCGCGTGACTGTCGAAAATTATTCCAAGGGAATAATCCCGGACTATGTTTATTTATTTATTTACTTATTAAAACTTCATGTATCTGTCTGTATGTTGCATGATGTATTAATAAGTAAATAAATAAATAAACATAGTCCCGGGATAATGAGTATCCTATGTGCCATATATTCCTAACTATAATCTGTCTCTGTGCCAAATTTCATCCAGATCCGTGTAGCCGTTTGAGCGTGAAGAAGTAACATACATATAAATACACAAACTCACAAAGTGCGATTCTTTGTATTCTTATAACCTAAACAAAGTGTAACAGAAAGATGTGATCATATTTTAAAAACTGCTTCAGCTCATTTAAATGGACAAGCTTCTTCGAGGAAGTAATAGACAATTCTCAAAAAAAGATAAGTTTGTTGTCAGCTGACCAAATTTGAATGGAATATACAATTTACTTGTAAGACACCTTTACATTACACCCTGTAAGTAACCTGTATATTAAATCATTATAAAACAAACTAATACCACAGATCATAATATATTTAATGCTAACTCAAGGTTTAGTTGAAAACAACTTTGTACTTGTTGTTTGGCATTTTGCTGAACTGGACCTTTTTACGCAGCCGTGAGGCAACTTATCTAATTTTTTTTGTTTGTAGAAAACAAGTATTAGCTAAATTAATTAATTTTCCTTCTTTCTTTGCTTTCTTAAAATTTTTACTTCTGTTTATTTTTAACAATTTTCTTCTTAGTTTTGATTTCTCGTGTGTTTTTAGATTTAAGTTATTGTGCTGTTTACTTATTCGTTTCGTTTTATTTTTTTAAATTTCTTGTTTTGCTTATAAACTTAGATACATAAATAGACAATAATAGATGAGTACAGTTATGTTATTGTAATACTAATCTAAATATAAAACTAAGCAAGTCTTACAGTGGATACAGCAGAACAGAATATAGTAGAAATCAACTATCAAGCATGGGATGTATTTGCTTGTTTCATACCGATAACCTCCTTTCTTCATGCACCTATACATACGATCCACGAAGAAAACGTTGATGAAATTGAATACTAAGCTAAGCACTGTGCCATTGTTTGAGGAATAATTATTTTTTTTAGTGTTATAAGGACGCACTTGAACACTAAAGTGACGTCGCCATGGCTGTTAGAATTACACGTTCTCATTCCATGAGTCTTTACGTCTGCTAAGAAGTGTTGACAGACAGGTTAGTGATCGACAGCTATGTAAACTAGTGTGAAAACTAAGAATTATGTTTTAAGAATGTAGGTATCTATAATAAACCTCTATCCGAGTAAGATGCCTCGTTTTACTTTCAAAATCCTGCGGCTACGCTCCTGTAAGTTAACTATACATCGTGATAAATAGTAAACATACAATCTATACACATAACATCACGCCTGTATTTCCCGAAAGATATGGCAGAGGTACGATTCAGCTTTTTACAGTTACATTTTCATCCCACCCTCAAAACTTTAGAAATGATTTCCAGCATTTTCTTGAAAATAAAGTTCGTCATTTGCATAGATTTAGACAGTGAATGGTTCCGTAGTCCAATAAATATTTACGGAGGTAAAGGATTGATTTTAATGTAAAATTAAATCAAGTTTGTATAAAAATGTAATAAGTAAAGTTATAGTAGTAGTAGTGGAGTTGTAGTAGTTGTTGTTGTAGTAGTTGTAGTAGTGTAGTTGTGTTATGTTTATTTCTGCGGTTGTTACTAGAAACATCTCATCATTGTGAGATCACAAACGAAACAAATAAATCTCGTAAAATAAAAGAATAAAATAAAATAAAATTTATTCATCAAAAATGGGTACAATTTATCTATCATAATCAAAAACACTGAAATACTAAGGTTTTTTGTGTATATATCAGCATCTTTTAAATAATGAGTACCAAAGATAGGTACCTTACATGCTTATATGCATTTTTATGCATGCATCCATGAAAACAGGTGTGTGACGTATTATTGAATCCCATAATTAAAAATATTATAATGTTGCCAAGTGACTCTTTTATTCAAGTCAAAGGTTGTGAGATAAGGGATGTTTTCGGTTACAACCCTAAATATAACTTTGTTTTTCACAATTTTTTCGAGAAATTCAATGAAATACAAACTTATTTTTACGATTGTATATATGATTGTATATATGTACCAATAATATACATCCTAACTACGGAACTTTTCACTGTGAGTGGTCTGATGCGCACCTAGCTGATTTTTGCAATGTCAAGTCAGTGGTAACAGTTTTCTACTCAAAACCGTCGATATACAGTTACAAATTAAAAGCAGCTCATTCTAAAAATCAGTAATTTTTAATTATCTTTCACGTTTTAGCTCTGCTTAACCTTGTATATTATGATCCGTTTTCTGCTTATTTTTCTTCCCTTTATTTGATTCTTCTTTGATTTCATGTATTGTGATGTGTTCTTGATTATCTGGTTCATTACCTGTGGTAAATTATGGCAATATTAATACCGTAACACGTCTAATTACTATAAACATTGTTATACATGTTCAATGTATCTTACTACTAGCGCCATCTGCGTATAACGCTGTAAACTATTATCAACAAGTAAGCGTAGTCAACTCATTTTGTTAATAATATCATTGATTGCATTGTAAATAGTTCGTAAGATATAACTAGATGTCACTGTTCACCAACGTTTGTTTTGTGAATCTCGGTGAGAGAGCGCCGGTAAATAGTCTAAATCTACGCAAGGCTTCTCTTTTTTTAAATTTCATCGAAAAATAAGGAAAGAACAAAAATCTACTGAAGTTTGGTTCGCGCTGGTGTGAAACGAGTGCGTGTTTTTTTCGCCCAAAGTTGTTAGCGACTGTCGATATCATATCTAAAACGAGGTGATCCGGCAGAGAACCAAAGTTGTCGAGATAGCACACTGAATAAGCAAGCTGAACCTCCTCCTTACCTCTCGCATGCTTAATATTTTATTTTTCTTCATATTTCGCATGTAACCATAATATTTGTACGCTTCTTGGCATAAGCATAGCGACCTAGAAACTTTAATTTAAGAACTGTATTTACTACCTATGTTACACAAATAAAATTGATTTTGATTTTGAAATGGCGATGGGCTGACCATAGGACCGATGATCGTTGGTGTAGACACATCCCAAATAAGTGGTGTGCAATTGCAGAGGGCCATAATAATATATCCGGCAATGCACTACTGTAGGCCGATAATTATTTACACGTAGACTCCGGTATTTTACACAATAATAGCTATACAATACCTCAACATGCTATAGGTACCTAAGTCATCCATGGCTGCACCATTGCCAATTTATGCCTAATTAGATGTTTGTCTGTTCGAATGTTTGTTTGTTATTCAATTACATTTTGATGATGATGATGCCATCTAGCCGATTTCAGCCACAGAGGCCGCATTTCTTGGCTCCTCATTGCGGTTCCGAGCTCAGATGTGCTCTGTTATGTGCCCTCATATGACTTCAATGATGAAGGTGGTTACCAGCTGATCGAACTGGTATACTACCATGCCCGGGGCGTATTATGAAACCATGGTTGTGAATACAAAGCCAAAGCTGAGTAGCCGAAGCTCTGTACTACGCCACGGTTTCGAGATTTGTGATATGATAACTGTATCCACAACCGAGGTGATCTGCAACAGATCACTCCGGTTCTGTATGCCACAATCCTGTGTAGCAGTGATATAAGTTTGTAATTGTCAACCCGGCTTTAGCAAGCGTGGTGATCCATGCTCGTGCCTTCTCTGTATGAGAAGAGTTTTGCCCTGCAGTACAGTCACAGGATGGTATTGGATGCGCGCTGTCCATTGTTTAAGCTAGATTCTTAGCGACTTGCGTGATGGCTCGTCGAGATTCGATGTTTGTCACTATATGGTAAGCGACATTGCAACGTTCACATGGACGCAATGCAATGCTATTCGACCGATTTTCACTTAAAATTTTCATAGCAAATACGTGCGGTATATCGCCTAGGAAGGTCCCTGGACAAGAACAGGTGAGAAATTCCACAGTTAGATACTCTTTTCAAATAAAGTTTTACAATATTTGGTATAAATTCATTCATTCATTATATTTGAGGACGACGCACCTATATATAATAACACTACAATAATACCGATAGGTGCAAACAAGTAATATATTACAAGCAAAAACAGGAAAATTAACCAACCAACAATTTTTATAGATAGGAACATGTCACTGATAAAGCCGTTGGGGCTCCTACTAAATAAAATACGTATTTACGAGTTAAATAGAATTTATCCCTATCAATTAATTATCGTAGTCGTGGTGGCCCAGCGGCTAATACCTCGTCACTCGTGCTTTAAGTCGTGGGTTCAAATCAGGACAATTACGAATGGTATTTTTTCGAATTCACACGTACTTTATAAGCTTTTTTTTTTTTTTTTTTTACTATGTATAGGCATGTGTTTGACCACAATCTCACCGTGGTCAGTGATGATGTGGCCGATGGTGGTAAGCACACAAAGCCTAGAAGGGAACTGGCTCTCAAGTGCTGCTGTCGGAACACACCGGAAGGTGCTTGGCGACAGATTTTCAACTTGAGGGTGGTTGCCAGCCAGGCGGGTACTACAAAGTACCCTACCACCGTGCTATGGTTTCCTCACGATGTTTTCCTTCACCGAAAGCTCAAGCTCATTGTAGGATTCGAACCCGCGACCTTCGTCTCGGTATCCGACGTCACTACCACTGAGCTATCATCGCCTTATCTTAGCTTATCTTGGACATCGCTGAAGGAAAACATCGTGGGGAAACCTGGACTTAATATGAGTTTGAAATCGCCAACCCGCATTGAGCGAGTCTGTATGAGAAGAGACCTTCGCTCTGCAGTGGGTCAGTCACGGGCTGGTGTTAATTTACTATCATTATATTTTTAATTGAGGAGCTCGTGGCTAAATAAAAACAGCCGCACGGGTCGATCTTCAAGGTTAAGCAACGCTTGACGAGGTCAGTCCGTGGATGGGTGACCATTTCAACATACCGAGTTTCCTCCGTGCCTCGGAAAGCACGTTAAGGCGTTGGTCCCGGCTGTCATTTGAAGATCTTTGACAGTCTTGCCAAGGGGTACTATGTTACCCAGTTACTGGGTTGTGGAGGTCAGATAGGCAGTCGCTCCATCTAAAACACTGGTACTCAGCTGAATCCGGTTAGACTGGAAGCCGACCCCAATATAGTTGGGAAAAGGCTAGGCCGATTGATTGATATTTTTAATTATTTAATAAACTAAATAACTAGATTTAGAACCCATGCAACCTAAACTGTAACAATATTGCACAGAACTTACATAATTATAAATATTGTAACCGTAGTTTAAGGAACGCGATGAAAAAGTTGATGGAACTGGCTAGGCGTAATTAGATCATGCAATTCCATCGCACAATCCTCGAAATGTAACCGTTAAAACTTTATTTATTTAATTTGTTTTTAATGACGATGATTCTCAAGTAAATATATAAACCAAACAGTTTGTTTTTGTATATGGAACTAGATCAGCATGTTACCAAGTATTCTTATTTTGAAATATACACACTGGCAAAATTAGCGGAACAAGAAAAAAATCTCATATATCTTTATTTTTTGCCGTTACTGGGTCGTTGCTATTCTGTTTTATAGTAATAACAATTATGCCTAAATGATAAAACAATTGAACGTCAACTTTCATGAGATTGTTTCAACTTTATTCGATCTTACATCATTTTGAGAGAATTCCGCTTATTGCCACTTTGCATTGACATACTGAGTTATTTGTTTTAATTTTACGATTTACATCTTTTTCAAGGATCTTTTTCTTTTTTAGGATCTTTTTCATCTTTGTTAAGGACGTAATTGTGCCCAACTTAATCCAAACTGAGAGGTGTGTAATCCACTTGAGATGAGGAGAAACGATCAAACCTACAGATGATGTGCGTAACTCGTCAATTATCTGTTTCAAACGCATATTGCATTTTCTAATGATTCAAAGAGACAAATATGTTTATGAGAAGATCAGGACACTGCTGAAAACCCATAAGCGGAACTAAATGATACGATTATTCCTGTAAGAAACAGGAATAATCTTATCGTTCAGTTTCGCTTTCAAAAAAACCTGCTTTAAAGGCCTGAACGGCTTTTAAAAGCGGGTTTTTGCGAATGCGTAACGCCATAAATGATCTGAAGAAAATTAAAGGTGCTACAGTAAGAGAGCTTACAGTGCGAAGGAGGTTGAAAAAAGCTGGTTTTGGTTCGTTCATGTCCGCAAAAGGTCTATAAATTGAGGCACACCTTCTTAGAAACAGTATAACTTCTACTAAAAACATCGACTTTCGGACTAATGGATTAAAATAATGTATAGTGATGAGTGTGGAAGTCATTTAAATTGAATTAACGGACGGAAACACATGTGGTATCATGAACAAGAATAACATAATCTGTCAAAAATTTACAGATTATGTTGTTCTCTCTATAAACTAGAGTGGCATATGGTTGAGGAGCAATATTGGATTCAGGTAGGATATGTTTGGGATCTCGCAAGGACTTGGTGGTTATCGATGGAGGAGTTCTTATTGCATATTGCTGTAGAAGTGTTATTTAAGAATAAAACGTGGTATCATTTGCCCCTTTATCAGGGGTCACTTCGTTTTGATCCAGGATAATGCTCAGTCACATACCATACTTTTTCAACTTCAGTCTATCAAAAATATGTCAATATCGCAGCTTTGGAATAGCCAGCGAGATCACCAGATACGCATTCTGTTGAAAATGTTTGGGACCTGCTAATCCAAAAGCCACCAAATCCACCTGATAATCTTAATACCTTAACCTGTCAATGTGGGTGACCTGCAAAGCGCCGTTGTATAGGAATGATTGAGAGTACCACACGAAACAACGGATAACACTATTCTCAACATGTCTAGGCGGGTGAAAACTTTATTAAATGAACGTGGAAGAAATACTCGATATTATTTTTTATTGTAAAAATTATTTTTTAATTATTTTTTTTATCTTTCCTTACTAACCTGTAAAATCAACAATGAGCAGTTTTCACATAAAATCATATTACTGACACAAAATATACTGAATGTTATCTGATTTATATTTTAAAATGTATATTTTTAAGTAACGAAACCCGTCTTAATATAAGTTTTAAAAATTAAATCGTATATAAAAAAATCGCCCCTTTTATTTTGTGCCGTTAATTTTCGTTTCTGGTCCATTTCCGACCTCCTTCTATCCTCAAAGGACTGCACCTGCCGCTGCACACAACGACTTCACTAGGGCCGATTTCGTGCCTGTTTCTCCCAAACTGTGGGGTCAATGTCGGCTCTCTTCATGTGTCTATTCTGAACATCCTTGAAGCGCAGGAACTGCCCGCCACGCTTTCGTTTTCCTTCCTGGAGTTCAGAATAGAATATACGCTTACGCCCCTTTGTTCCTGCATTCGGGAGACATGCCCACACCACCTAAGCTGACGTCTCATCAGGTAGGCCTCTATACCAAGGACCTTTGGTCGCCTTAGGACGTTTGTGTTTCTTACACGATCTAACCATCTGATGTTCAGTATGCTCCGGAGGCATTTCAGATGGAATTTGTCTAAGTTCCGTATATGCTTATGGTAGAGGCACCACGCTTCCGAAGGGTACAAAAGGTTTGGGAGTTTTATTGCCATGTATTCGGAGACCTTTGTAGCCAACCTGAGATTACGAGAGCGGAAAGCTTTAGGCTGCAGTTTGCCAAAAGCCGCCGATGCAGCACAAATCCTCTGCTTAATCTCAGCATCAAGGTCACCTTTACTTGTGACTATGCTACCTAGATACCTGAAGCTCTCCACTTGCTTCAACTTGCTGCTGCCGATTAAGAAGTCTGGGACTAGTACAGAGTCTTCTACACCCATGGCCATAACTTCGGTCTTTTTGACATTTATTTTAAAACCGAACTTGCAACAAACGTCATTGAGACCACCTATCAGCGCCTGCACACCGTCACAAGTATCTATCTAGTAGTGTCGGCATAAAACGCTGATACCATGATATGAGGTTTTATATTGCAATAATAATAAGTTATTTATTGTGTTAAATGTACACAATAAATAACATTAAAATAATTCAATACACAGGATTTTAAAATAATAAATGTTGTACAGAGAGACAAAAACTGCTGACGAACTGCTGCCTCCTAAATTAACCAGGGGCCTGCGTTTTAGGATTCAATAAAAGGCATCTATTAAGTAGGAGTATATTTAGCGACTGCCTAATTATACATGTGTCTGCTTCTAACTAATCTAAATACATAATCTAGGTACTTAATGTTACACACTACAGTTCGAAACTTTCATTATGAATGTTGTAAGGAATAAATTGTCATATTGGTCGTTCGTGCAAAAATGTGTAACAAGATATAATAGTACCGAATAAAACGCAGTCTGTAGTAGATTGCGTATTTATAATATTTAAAAATAAAAATATTTTATCTTTGCCCCACTCCAGGAATTTCTTCATGTATCGTGGGAGCGTATACAAACATTTAAACTCACAAACACAAGATACCCAGATCCGGAACAACTATCTGTACGCCATACAAATATTTCTGCCGTGCGGGAATCGAACCCGCGACACGCAACGCAGCAGCCGAACCCTCAACAACTATACCAAACGTGCCGTCAAATATATAACTTAGGGATATAGTTCACCAGCTTAGTCTTTTCCAATTACGTTGGGATATCTGATCTCTACAACCCATGCAGTCACCCACGCACCCAATGACCTTGGTAGCACAGGTGTCAAGAATGACATACGTAAAAGAATGTCAAGGATCTACGTACAACGTCCAGGACTGGTGTATCACCTGCTATCCAGGCTACGAAGGAGTCTTGATCTGAAATGGATGGTCACCCATCCAAGAACCGACCGCTTCGAGCGCAGCTTAACCTAGGTTAATCGACCCGTGTGGCTGTTCCTTAGTTACGAACCCCTCACCTTGTTAATAAGCAAGCGACATTATCGTTACGGAAATCTTAACATCTAAAATAGCCATGGCTCATCGATTTGAGAATTATACGATGTTTTAAAACACATTCCATTGTATACAAGTATAGCATGATGAAGACCATTCAGACTCGCTAAAACGGCGCATTACAGTATGTATGGGATAACCGAGTGTCGGATGAAACTTTGGTCTCTTGATGTAGATGCGTCAGCGGTGAGAAGGATTGTGATTAGCACCGCATGCCATTAGATTATGCGTTCCGATCAAGAGAACATAGCTTAAGTTATAGAGTAGGTACTGTATTTTGTGTACTATTTTATTAAAACCATAAAATGTTATCAATAATTACCGCTATCTTCGACTTAACGAACTGTTTAGAGAATACAAAGTTCACGTAAGCGAAGTCACGGACACAGCTATCTGTCACGTATTTATCCACGTGATTATATCATTATAATTATCACATTTAGGGTTAGATCTCTATTAACAAAAATGTCAAAGCTATATCTTTTTTTTAGGGATCCGTACCACAAAAGGAAAAAAAGGATCCATTATAGGATAACTTTGTTGTTTGTCACGACCTTTTTTTCTTAGGAAAGAAGGAGGTATCAAGTTGATAGTAATATCAAATACTCTGGTCTCCAATCTCTTGGAACTGAGAAATAATCAAACTTATACGTCAACGCAACAAAAGATATGGTTGGATATGCCGCATCAATCAAAATCTATAGGATTCTTCTGGTTGACCTACAATTATGAAATTGTAAACTGAATACCGTAAATTCAAAGTTGTATCAGTTTTTTATTGCGATTATAAGCTTATTATTTTCTTCAGAGCAATGTTTGGTGCTTACATAATTTATGAACTTCAGTATAGTTAAAAAAAAAGATGAAATTAATGGTTTGTACGGAACCCTTGGAGTCCGACTCGCTCTTGGCTGGTTTTGTATTAATATCTGCGATTGTTTTGGGTCAGAAGGTTAGTGACTTTCAATAACAAGTCAGATCGGCATTTATATTATCGTCCATAGCAACAACAGGAATCATTTATCTGGGTTTGGGTATGTAAGGAGAAGCGATAAAACGCATGCGACTGAAAGAGTTGTGAATATAGATGTGGATAGATGGAAAGGGACAGGGAAGCCACAGAAAAGATGGATGGGTAGTGTGAGGAGTGATGTGAAAGAAAACGGATCTGGGAACTAGTCCAGAGGAGAAAAGAGCTAAAATGTCGCAGTCTACAAAACTACCAGGTGATGCAAGAGTATTATGTTTTATGTACAAGGATCAAGCACAGCAGCAAGAATGATAAAAACAACTTCATACTGAATCTGTGTCGGGAAGTTGAGACTAACAAAGAACAAACTGCAGATCTCTGACCTCTACAGAAAAGTCCAATTACTGTCAAGGCAATTCAAACCGAAAATTGGGGTACTTGAAGACAAGGATGGAAAACCCATGCAGGAGCTGGAGAGAGTGGCAGACAGATGGTCCGAATACTGCGAAGAACTATACAGTAACTCATCGCCTACGACGGTCTCGCCTCTCAACCTCGAACAACTGGACCGAGTATCTCCCATCTTAAGATCCAAAGTAATTGCAGCCATATCGAGCTTAAAAAGCAAGATAGCTCCCAGCACTGACAAGATCACAGCGGAAATTTTGCAAGCGCTAGGTAATGCTGGTATCGACATGCTCCAAAGAATTTGTGGTAGCTTTTGGCACACATGCGAATAGCCGCTGGACTGGACAAAGTCGATAGTCCTCCACTTGGCTTCACTGGTAAAGTCGAGGGGAAAACGACCCAGAGGCACAAGTTTTATACGCTGGTCAGACCAAATTCGAACCTCGCTGAACATTAAAACCTCGGAAGTCGTGCGTGTTGCTGAAAGTAGAAGCAAGAGGAGGAACATGATAAAGAAGAAAGTGTTAAAACCATGATGTGGTCACGACCCCCAGCATTGGGGAAACGACGCAAGGAGAAGGAGGTGCGGCTTTTGTTACAATCTGCACGCGGATGCGGGTGATACTCGCGTCGCCTGTCGTATACCAGGTCATGTATTTTCAATTTTTGTCGCATGGAAAATTTAGCTACCTATAGTTAATTTGTACGCGGATGATGTCGCGAGCAGAAGCTAGTACGGCATAGTTATAATCATAATAAAATTATATCACATTTTGACCCTGGAATGATGTCATCTGATTTAAACGTTAAAATTAAAACATCAAAATTTCAGTACAAAATATATGGTCATCTATCATTCAGCTGCTTCAGGTTAGAGGGAATCCTATATGTTGTTGGAAATAGATAGATGATGATGAAAAGACATGGATGGGTTACACACCTACCTTTTTTTTACTGCTCGGTTCTCGTATAATAATCTATTTTCGTCGTAATTATCAAAACAGTTTTACATGATAATAATTATAATATTTTGAAAACATTCCATGTTATCATTTGTTTATACTTCTCAAAGTATGGAATGTACAGGGTGATCGGGTTATCAATATGCTTGATGCTGTTTTTGGTCTTATATAAACCCAAGTTTGCAAATACAGAGACAGTTTACTTAACATTTATGTAAAAGTGACAACTCATCTAAATCTGCTGCAACAATATAGACGTGCAAGATGAATATCACTCGTTTGTTGGTGTTTTTAACACTGGTCGTCAGCTGCGTGTATTCCTTCTCTTGGGGTGAGAAAATTAAGTGTTTTTGTTTGTTAAAAGTAATTCAATTTATCATAACAACCACCTTTTGCGGTTAAAAAAATGCTATCCGTAAATATGAATTCTTTGGAGGTTTCTTTCCATCCCATTTTCAGTAAATTATCAGATAAATCAAACCCATTTACAGTCAATTAGACTACTTATTGTTTGACGTAGGTTTGTGTTAGGAAAATATGAATTTTTAATCGCAAAGTCAACTTTGTCTTCCAATCCGGAATCGGAAATTCATTGGCTCAAGCCAAGCCGCCAGTATTTCCAAATAACTTGCTTGCCAGCTCAGTCTACTTTCCATTCGAGATCTAAGTCCCTTCTGTAATTAATTACTTACAATGGAATACACTACTCCCCGATTTCTAAATTAGGAATTGGAAGTTGAGTTTTTGTCAAACTCTACGTTAAGATGGACGCAATACGATTATGTACGACTGATTTGCACTTGAAATATTCTTAGGATATAGGTGCGCGATACTGCCTCACGGTGTTATAAAGTCCCTAAAAAATTAAAAAAACGCGCTTAGCGTCTTAAGCCACAAAAATTACTAGGGCGCCTAACTATCCCGTGGGTTCGCCGCGCGGAAGCATGAGTGACTAAAAAAAATTAAACAAGCTAAATGACTGAAAATCAATATTTTCGGCTAAGTCGAGGGCCCTGTAAAGAACTGGTGATGACCTTAGGCTCTTAGAGTAAGGTGACTCAAGCACACTCAAGGGACAGATTTATCTGTCCTTTTTTTACAGTCAAACTATGATACGATATGATAGGTTACGGGGGCTGTTTCAAAGAACTGTCCCCCGACTGCAATGAAAAGATTTTGAAAAAGCAGTCGTGGTTTTAAGTTTTTTAATTATTTATTTTTTATTTCATACCTTTTAGTTATAAAACGATATTTCTGCAAGTGCACACATTTTTTATAAGTTTTTCTATAGGATATTGAATAGTATTTACTGTTATATCTATTTTATTTATTTTTTTATGTTAATAGTGATCGAATGCTTAATTGAATACTACTGTTTTGTACTCAGCAAGCTCTAGTTGATGATAGTATCAAATATTTTATAAAAAATAAACCGTTTCTATTCATAAACCAAGGCTTGCCATTATTTTTTTTAAATATTCACCTGCCCATGTTACCCGGGATATGCAACGATTCTAGGAAGACCATATACATTTATATCGGTTAAACCGTTTAGAAATTATGGTGGAATAAAGAAGTTCACAAACATACATGAACCCTGAAAACATAACACTAATTTTTTGAGCGGTCGTGTAAAAAGTGACATCCGCTTTTTATTGACTATTTCTACTCAATAGTAAACTATAAATGTACGAGTAGGATCCCGACCGTCATTTTGTATAGTTGTTTATTTTTAATCTTAAAGTTTTCGGGACCTTGCCGCTCAAAATACTCAAAATAATTTTCTCGATACCAAGGCCCAAGTTGCAACTAATATTTATGTGGGTGATCAACCTTAGTAATAAGGAATCTATTGGTACCAGACAGAGGTGATTCTTAAGGGCTAGAAAAACATAAGAAAAAAAAAAAGATCCCACACTCCCTACGCGACAGCCCTTCTCTGGAGGTCTTTAAGAGGAAGATTAAAGATCATTACCTAGCACAATGATATAATATTAGTATGTATATATATATATATATATATATTTATTTATGTATGTACGTAGTTAGTTAGTATATTTATGTTTTAATTTAATTCGTCATATGTTATTTTAATATTTTCACTGGATGCCTGCTCTCTATAATTGTCAACTTTCTCTGTCACTCTAGGGTTTGCTGTAAGAGAACTCAGCTTTGAGTTAATCTCGCCTTTGTACATATACTTTATTATCACATGTGTGTAATGTTGTTTTTTTGGTGTACAATAAAGAATTAAGAATTAAGAAAGATTAAAAAAAACAAGTATACAAAATTGGAATTTTACTTAGAAAGAAAGAAAAAGTGTTTAACTGCCACAAAACGACATACGTAAATATAAGTACTCTCTCTCTCTTGGTCGGTCCCTCATGTCTGAGGATCGTGACCAGCCTCAAGATTGCACCTGGAGCGGGTGATCTGCCTCCACCGGTTTCTATTCAGCGCGTCCCTTACAACCCTGTAGAATTTGGAATACCACGAGTCTTTCAATTGATCGGTCCATCTTGCTGGTGAACGGCCGCGCCGCATTTGCCTACGGTGTTCCCAACCACAATCAACTTTGCCAACTTCTCATCGCCTCTGCACTTTGTTTGACCGTAATACGCAAGAATGCGTTGTTGGCATATAGTAGACAAACGAGATTTTATTCGGAGCTGAGTCTGCATAGAGGCATTGGTGCGTTTCGCAGTTCAAGGTATTCTTAGCATTTGTCTCCAACACCACATCTCGAATGCATTAATCCTTTGTCTCTTTCGGGTTAGGATTGTCCACGTTTCCAATCCATACAGAAAAATAGGAAATACCAGTATCAATCTCATCTTGGTTTTGATACCAATTCCTATTTTCTGCCAGATGTTGTGTAAGCGGGTCATAGCATCTTTTGCCATCCCGAATCGCCTCTTTTTCTTGGGGACTCAGCTACCGTCATTGCAAATTTGGAAACATGTTACAGTCGATGATATTTATGACAGGGATGTTGCAGGTGACATAAGCTAACAAAGCTTTCCGGCTTCATCCACTATCATCACTTTTGTTTTCGGTTTGTTAACTGCGCGACCGATGTTGCCACTCTCTAATTCGAGTCTTTGGAACAGCTCACTCATATCTTCCATAGATGTTGCTAGAAGAATGGTGTCGTCGGCATATCGAAGGCTCAATAACCTCTTGCCGCCTGTAGGTATACCCTTCGCCCAATTTTCGACTGTCTTTCGAATAATGGGCGCACGGTTGGCGCAGTGGTTGAGTGATTGACTGCTGCACTGCGTGTCGCGGGTTCGATTCCCGCACGGAACAAATATTTGTATGACCTTACATATAGTTGTTCCGGCGTGGGAACTCTGGGTGTTGTGTATGTGAGTTTATATATTTGTAAACGCACCCACGATACAGGAAGAAATTCCTAGTGTGGGGCAACGTATTTTTTTTTATAAAAAAAAATGTACTCAATATATGTTAAAAAGTGCAGAGGTCAAGATGCAACCTGTGTCACTCCTTTTTCGGGTTCCCACCTCAAAAGGTATAAAAAGGAACCCTAATAAGATCACTTTCTTATCCGTCTGTCCGTGTGTCACCACCGATTTTCTCAGGAACGGTTGGACTTTCTGAAGAACATCACCTATAAGGTATGTCTTTCTAGGGCGTCCCCTCCCGGCGTTTCCATTCACGTCTGCCATGTAAATACCTTTCGTTAGTCGCCTTTCATTCATTCTCTCAACATGACCAAACCATCTTAACATACTCTTTTCAATTTTAGTCACTACATCTTCTTTTAAACCACAACGTTGTCTTATTACCTCATTCAATCTATCATTTAATGTTATACCACACATACTTCGCAAAGAACGCATTTCTACTGCATTAATCCTACTTTCATGTCTTTTTTGCCATACCCAACCTTCACTTCCATACATAAGTGTAGGCACCAGCACACTGTTGTGAACGGCGAGTCGAGCTTCCGGAGACATCAATTTGCTGGTCACAACCGCATGTATAGCACCATTCACTTTATTCCCTGCATTCACTCTCCTTACCACATCCTTTTTAATCTTTCCATCCCTTGTGAACATACTTCCCAGATATACAAACTCGTTCACTTGCTCCACACTCTTATCATTTATTTTCACTTCACACTCCGATACATCGTCTTCTCTTTCAAACACCATTACCTTAGTCTTGTTCACATTTATACACATCCCTTTTAACTTAAATGCTTCATTCATCACAGTCACCATATCTTGCAACTGTTCTGCTGACGATGCAAGTAGAACTTGATCATCTGCATAAAGAAGGCATTTGACAGGCAACTCATTCATCCTCAATCCGTACTCATGCTCTTTCAAACCTATTAGACAACTATCTATGTACAAGTTGAACAGCCACGGTGACGCTACACAGCCCTGTCCTTGAGATGGAAAACCACCCCTTGAGATGGAAAACCAGTCTGTATACGCCCCATTAATCCTAACACAAGCACTGGAATCCCTATAAAGAGATTTCAGTGCCCGTACCAAGCGCCAGTCCACACCGTACCCGGATAGCGTCCACCACAGTTCATCCCTCCACACACTGTCATAGGCCTTTTCCAAGTCAATAGACTTTTTTGTGCTTTGCCAGATGTTTTTCAGCTATGCTCCTCGATGAGAAGATCGGATCCATACAGCCCATTCCATCTCTAAATCCTGCTTGCACGTCCCATAATTGTTCATCCGTCACTTTTACCACTCTATTTAAATAACTTTCGCATATAACTTGCCGACAACACTCAAAAGACTAATGCCGCGGTAGTTTTTACACTCCTTTCCCCTTAACTTCCACTCTTTTCCCTTTCTCCTTCTGCCTTTTCCCTTATATAGTGGTACGATTACAGCCTTGCACCAGTCATCCGGCACGCGGCCATAACTCCAACACATATTAAAGAGCCGGCACAACAGGCTTGCTACCACCCCGTCACCGCCCTTCAGCATTTCAACAGATACTCGGTCATACCCTGCAGCTTTACCGATCTTCATCCCACTCAGCGCTTTTATAATCTCATCCATTTCTATTTCATTCTCATTCTTTTGCTCTTCCTCTGTGTTTGGGTTTTGACAACTGGCTTCTACCCAGTTACCCACTCCTTGCACACTATCCTGACAACTAAATAAACTTTCAAAATATCCCTTCCAGCGTTCCAAGACCTTACATTCTTCGCTCAGTAAGCACCCATCTTCTGCTCTTATTACATTCATGCTCGATGTTTTTGTCACTCCGCGAGCCAATCTTACGATTTTCCAGAACAGCTTAACATTGGCCCTGAAGTTATCGGAGAATTTCCTGTTATATTTTTCTTCCTCTTCATCCTTCTTCATTTTTACCACCTCTTTGACTTTCGCTTTCATTTGATTGTTACTTTACGTTTACGTTACTTTCACTCTTGCCAGATCATCCGTCACGTTTGTTGCCTGATTCATTCTATTTTGGGCCTTACAGGCTAATACATTGAGGCAAGCCTCTTTCTTCTTCTTCACCACCTCTTTTACTTCATTATCTACCCAAATATCATTCGTTCTACTACCACGTTTCCTCTTCGCTATACCACATAACTTTGTGGCTACGTTTACCATACTACTTTTCACTATTTCCCACACATCCTCTAAACTGAAATCATTCATATCATCAAATATCTTATCCGTCTTCTGTTTTACTTCCCTCTTATATTCCTCCTTTACTTTTAGTTCTTGTAATCTTTCTACTTCTATTCTTTCTAACGCGGTCACAGGAACTTGAACACGATGACGCCAATGCTTGAACAGACCAGCCACCCAACACATAACCAGTTAGTGATCAGTCCCTACATTAGCACCCCGATAGGCTCTTGTATCTGCAACTTTGCTCTTCAACCTTTCATCTACAATAACAAAATCAATCATACTTCTACTGTCTTCCCTTTCCCTCGTATACCTATGGATCTATCTATGATCAAACATAGTGTTCATTACACACAGGCCCTTCTCTACACATACTTCTAGTAAATTCATCCCATTCTCATTCACTTTATTGTCACCGAATGCCCCTAATACTTTTTCGAACCCATTCCTCTTCACACCATCCCAACTATTAAAGTAGCCGAGCATAACAATCTTCTCGTTAGATCTACAATCATTCAAAATATCTCCTAAACTTCCCCAGAATTCCTCTCTCTCAGAAGGTGAGCATCCCATATCGGGTGCATACACGCACAAAATAAAGATAGGGTGAATTATTAATGAATATTATTCTGAATATAAAATATATTTAAATATTAAGGTTAATAGTTCCTATTAGATGTATCAAAATCAAGGTCCTGAGTCAACACGATAAAAAGATATGGTCAAATTTAGATTGCCGCGAAAACTTGTAAGTACCAAAATTAGCCTTAATTTTCAACATTTTTTGTTTTCTGAATTTTCCCTTTACTCAACACGTTAGCAACTCAACCATTACAGCACATACACGCATACTTATAACGGCTTCCCTGTATCTGGCGGAATCTTGATACTCAGAAATTTATTTGTCATAACACACTTGGCATAATCTTCTTTAAACGAATATTCTTAAGGCATAAAAATTATTTAATATAATTATTGTTTGGCCGAATGTTTCTTTGTCCGAATTTACAATGGCTTACTTTTAAGATGGCAGAATTTTGTTTGGCATCATTTCACTTGGCATATTATGATGATGGCAGAAATTCATTTGGAATAATTTTATTAGGCATTTCTATAAAATAGAATTTTTAATCTTAAATTAAAATTGAAATACTGTCTTAAAAAGCCAATATGTTGTGTTACAAAAGTTAGTGACAGAAACGAATCGCTGCAAAACCGACTCCACGTAGTCTTGTCTGCCCTACCCCTAGAGTGTAATTTAAGCCCAAGTAGACGCGTAGAGGCGAGACAGCCTGCGAGCTGAGGAGCAGGTGGTTTAATAACGGACGCCGCGGCTGAGGTAAGCCGAAGCTGTGCTTTGGTATGGTTTTAACGCTCACCGCGTTAAAACCATCTGCGACGATAAGCTCGCGTGGGACCGCCGGAGCCCCGCAGTGCCGGAGCCGAAACAGTAACCATGCCTGCATGTTTGCATGCTTCATAAAAACACACAAAAAAATTGTGTTCCATCAATCTTTTATTATGGTAAAAAATACAAAATTATTCTAAGTATGAATTATCTGTAATGTGATAGATGAGTATTTCAATTAATATGGATATGAAACGTATGCCAAAATACGATTCTGACTGTGAACTTTCTGCGATATGATTGTTCTGCCTTTTAATGACTATGGATATGAAATTTATGCCTAAAGATGATTCTGACTTACAAAATTATGAGTTTGAATGTATGATAAATGAGTGTATGCCAAACGATTTTCTGCGAAATGATGTTTATGCTATCCGTTGTTATGCATAATAATAGTATGACAAAAAGTTCTGCTATAAAAGGTAGACCCACTTAAAACTTAGCCAACAAAAAAAATCATACCAATATAAAAATAATACCAATTTTATTATGGCGGTATAAAGGGTAGGTACGGACGGAACCCTCGGCGCACGAGTTCAACTCGCACTTGACCGGTTCTTTTGTTTGCAAAATGTTGAAGCACTGAGAACCTATCCTGATGAAAGAAGAATATCCTGTGTACAGAGAAAGCAAAAAGGTGTTCAGAAGCTCCCATTTCAAGTAGCACATTCTACAGTTTATCCCATTGCACGAAGTCAAAGGCTTTTATGTAGTCAATAAAGCATACTGGACGAGACTGTTGCATTCCCTGCTGTTCTCAATGATTTGACGGACGTTAAGTTTTTGCGCCCGCGTTTCTCTGCCTTTAACGAAACCTGCCTGTTCTTCGGATATCTATTAGATAGATAGATAAACTCTTTATTCAGTGCACACAAAAGACACAGCACAACACACAAAATCACAATATTTTTTAATTTACATGTAGGTATCATCATTTGGAAACAATTTAAGGTGCCGACATACAAAAAATAAGAAACAGGAAAAATACATTATACAAATAAAAGTGACACAAGTAACATACCTACTTCAATTATTAGTTATAATGATTAAAACACAGTGCGGTGTGCGTCTCAAGGTTGCACCAAATGGGAGTCCAGCTCAGCACGTGTCAGGCAAATATACCTGACGCTGATATTCTGCTGGATCCCTGCAGTGACGTACGGTCGCTGAGTAGTCGATAGGTGTATTACTATTAGCTTAAATAATAGTTAGGACGTCGATTCATAACATGGAGGAGCATTTTACTCGCATGAGATATTAAGGCTATTGCTATAGTCCTGTAATTGCCACAATCTATTGAAGAGCCTTTCTTATGTAAGGGTAAAAACACCGATTCTGTCCAGTCTTTTGGCCGTCTTTCAGTATTCCAGAAGGTATTACAGATATCGGTGAAAGCCTTTGTGCCATTACAGCCGAAATAGGCACAAAGGCTTTCACCGATATCTGTAATACCTTCTGGAATACTGAAAGACGGCCAAAAGACTGGACAGAATCGGTGTTTTTACCCTTACATAAGAAAGGCTCTTCAATAGATTGTGGCAATTACAGGACTATAGCAATAGCCTTAATATCTCATGCGAGTAAAATGCTCCTCCATGTTATGAATCGACGTCCTAACTATTATTTAAGCTAATAGTAATACACCTATCGACTACTCAGCGACCGTACGTCACTGCAGGGATCCAGCAGAATATCAGCGTCAGGTATATTTGCCTGACACGTGCTGAGCTGGACTCCCATTTGGTGCAACCTTGAGACGCACACCGCACTGTGTTTTAATCATTATAACTAATAATTGAAGTAGGTATGTTACTTGTGTCACTTTTATTTGTATAATGTATTTTTCCTGTTTCTTATTTTTTGTATGTCGGCACCTTAAATTGTTTCCAAATGATGATACCTACATGTAAATTAAAAAATATTGTGATTTTGTGAGTTGTGCTGTGTCTTTTGTGTGCACTGAATAAAGAGTTTATCTATCTATCTAATAGATACCCGAAGAACAGGCAGGTTTCGTTAAAGGCAGAGAAACGCGGGCGCAAAAACTTAACGTCCGTCAAATCATTGAGAACAGCAGGGAATGCAACAGTCTCGTCCAGTATGCTTTATTGACTACATAAAAGCCTTTGACTTCGTGCAATGGGATAAACTGTAGAATGTGCTACTTGAAATGGGAGCTTCTGAACACCTTTTTGCTTTCTCTGTACACAGGATATTCTTCTTTCATCAGGATAGGTTCTCAGTGCTTCAACATTTTGCAAACAAAAGAACCGGTCAAGTGCGAGTTGAACTCGTGCGCCGAGGGTTCCGTCCGTACCTACCCTTTATACCGCCATAATAAAATTGGTATTATTTTTATATTGGTATGATTTTTTTTGTTGGCTAAGTTTTAAGTGGGTCTACCTTTTATAGCAGAACTTTTTGTCATACTATTATTATGCATAACAACGGATAGCATAAACATCATTTCGCAGAAAATCGTTTGGCATACACTCATTTATCATACATTCAAACTCATAATTTTGTAAGTCAGAATCATCTTTAGGCATAAATTTCATATCCATAGTCATTAAAAGGCAGAACAATCATATCGCAGAAAGTTCACAGTCAGAATCGTATTTTGGCATACGTTTCATATCCATATTAATTGAAATACTCATCTATCACATTACAGATAATTCATACTTAGAATAATTTTGTATTTTTTACCATAATAAAAGATTGATGGAACACAATTTTTTTGTGTGTTTTTATGAAGCATGCAAACATGCAGGCATGGTTACTGTTTCGGCTCCGGCACTGCGGGGCTCCGGCGGTCCCACGCGAGCTTATCGTCGCAGATGGTTTTAACGCGGTGAGCGTTAAAACCATACCAAAGCACAGCTTCGGCTTACCTCAGCCGCGGCGTCCGTTATTAAACCACCTGCTCCTCAGCTCGCAGGCTGTCTCGCCTCTACGCGTCTACTTGGGCTTAAATTACACTCTAGGGGTAGGGCAGACAAGACTACGTGGAGTCGGTTTTGCAGCGATTCGTTTCTGTCACTAACTTTTGTAACACAACATATTGGCTTTTTAAGACAGTATTTCAATTTTAATTTAAGATTAAAAATTCTATTTTATAGAAATGCCTAATAAAATTATTCCAAATGAATTTCTGCCATCATCATAATATGCCAAGTGAAATGATGCCAAACAAAATTCTGCCATCTTAAAAGTAAGCCATTGTAAATTCGGACAAAGAAACATTCGGCCAAACAATAATTATATTAAATAATTTTTATGCCTTAAGAATATTCGTTTAAAGAAGATTATGCCAAGTGTGTTATGACAAATAAATTTCTGAGTATCAAGATTCCGCCAGATACAGGGAAGCCGTTATAAGTATGCGTGTATGTGCTGTAATGGTTGAGTTGCTAACGTGTTGAGTAAAGGGAAAATTCAGAAAACAAAAAATGTTGAAAATTAAGGCTAATTTTGGTACTTACAAGTTTTCGCGGCAATCTAAATTTGACCATATCTTTTTATCGTGTTGACTCAGGACCTTGATTTTGATACATCTAATAGGAACTATTAACCTTAATATTTAAATATATTTTATATTCAGAATAATATTCATTAATAATTCACCCTATCTTTATTTTGTGCGTGTATGCACCCGATATGGGATGCTCACCTTCTGAGAGAGAGGAATTCTGGGGAAGTTTAGGAGATATTTTGAATGATTGTAGATCTAACGAGAAGATTGTTATGCTCGGCTACTTTAATAGTTGGGATGGTGTGAAGAGGAATGGGTTCGAAAAAGTATTAGGGGCATTCGGTGACAATAAAGTGAATGAGAATGGGATGAATTTACTAGAAGTATGTGTAGAGAAGGGCCTGTGTGTAATGAACACTATGTTTGATCATAGATAGATCCATAGGTATACGAGGGAAAGGGAAGACAGTAGAAGTATGATTGATTTTGTTATTGTAGATGAAAGATTGAAGAGCAAAGTTGCAGATACAAGAGCCTATCGGGGTGCTAATGTAGGGACTGATCACTAACTGGTTATGTGTTGGGTGGCTGGTCTGTTCAAGCATTGGCGTCATCGTGTTCAAGTTCCTGTGACCGCGTTAGAAAGAATAGAAGTAGAAAGATTACAAGAACTAAAAGTAAAGGAGGAATATAAGAGGGAAGTAAAACAGAAGACGGATAAGATATTTGATGATATGAATGATTTCAGTTTAGAGGATGTGTGGGAAATAGTGAAAAGTAGTATGGTAAACGTAGCCACAAAGTTATGTGGTATAGCGAAGAGGAAACGTGGTAGTAGAACGAATGATATTTGGGTAGATAATGAAGTAAAAGAGGTGGTGAAGAAGAAGAAAGAGGCTTGCCTCAATGTATTAGCCTGTAAGGCCCAAAATAGAATGAATCAGGCAACAAACGTGACGGATGATCTGGCAAGAGTGAAAGTAACGTAAACGTAAAGTAACAATCAAATGAAAGCGAAAGTCAAAGAGGTGGTAAAAATGAAGAAGGATGAAGAGGAAGAAAAATATAACAGGAAATTCTCCGATAACTTCAGGGCCAATGTTAAGCTGTTCTGGAAAATCGTAAGATTGGCTCGCGGAGTGACAAAAACATCGAGCATGAATGTAATAAGAGCAGAAGATGGGTGCTTACTGAGCGAAGAATGTAAGGTCTTGGAACGCTGGAAGGGATATTTTGAAAGTTTATTTAGTTGTCAGGATAGTGTGCAAGGAGTGGGTAACTGGGTAGAAGCCAGTTGTCAAAACCCAAACACAGAGGAAGAGCAAAAGAATGAGAATGAAATAGAAATGGATGAGATTATAAAAGCGCTGAGTGGGATGAAGATCGGTAAAGCTGCAGGGTATGACCGAGTATCTGTTGAAATGCTGAAGGGCGGTGACGGGGTGGTAGCAAGCCTGTTGTGCCGGCTCTTTAATATGTGTTGGAGTTATGGCCGCGTGCCGGATGACTGGTGCAAGGCTGTAATCGTACCACTATATAAGGGAAAAGGCAGAAGGAGAAAGGGAAAAGAGTGGAAGTTAAGGGGAAAGGAGTGTAAAAACTACCGCGGCATTAGTCTTTTGAGTGTTGTCGGCAAGTTATATGCGAAAGTTATTTAAATAGAGTGGTAAAAGTGACGGATGAACAATTATGGGACGTGCAAGCAGGATTTAGAGATGGAATGGGCTGTATGGATCCGATCTTCTCATCGAGGAGCATAGCTGAAAAACATCTGGCAAAGCACAAAAAAGTCTATTGACTTGGAAAAGGCCTATGACAGTGTGTGGAGGGATGAACTGTGGTGGACGCTATCCGGGTACGGTGTGGACTGGCGCTTGGTACGGGCACTGAAATCTCTTTATAGGGATTCCAGTGCTTGTGTTAGGATTAATGGGGCGTATACAGACTGGTTTTCCATCTCAAGGGGTGGTTTTCCATCTCAAGGACAGGGCTGTGTAGCGTCACCGTGGCTGTTCAACTTGTACATAGATAGTTGTCTAATAGGTTTGAAAGAGCATGAGTACGGATTGAGGATGAATGAGTTGCCTGTCAAATGCCTTCTTTATGCAGATGATCAAGTTCTACTTGCATCGTCAGCAGAACAGTTGCAAGATATGGTGACTGTGATGAATGAAGCATTTAAGTTAAAAGGGATGTGTATAAATGTGAACAAGACTAAGGTAATGGTGTTTGAAAGAGAAGACGATGTATCGGAGTGTGAAGTGAAAATAAATGATAAGAGTGTGGAGCAAGTGAACGAGTTTGTATATCTGGGAAGTATGTTCACAAGGGATGGAAAGATTAAAAAGGATGTGGTAAGGAGAGTGAATGCAGGGAATAAAGTGAATGGTGCTATACATGCGGTTGTGACCAGCAAATTGATGTCTCCGGAAGCTCGACTCGCCGTTCACAACAGTGTGCTGGTGCCTACACTTATGTATGGAAGTGAAGGTTGGGTATGGCAAAAAAGACATGAAAGTAGGATTAATGCAGTAGAAATGCGTTCTTTGCGAAGTATGTGTGGTATAACATTAAATGATAGATTGAATGAGGTAATAAGACAACGTTGTGGTTTAAAAGAAGATGTAGTGACTAAAATTGAAAAGAGTATGTTAAGATGGTTTGGTCATGTTGAGAGAATGAATGAAAGGCGACTAACGAAAGGTATTTACATGGCAGACGTGAATGGAAACGCCGGGAGGGGACGCCCTAGAAAGACATACCTTATAGGTGATGTTCTTCAGAAAGTCCAACCGTTCCTGAGAAAATCGGTGGTGACACACGGACAGACGGATAAGAAAGTGATCTTATTAGGGTTCCTTTTTATACCTTTTGAGGTGGGAACCCGAAAAAGGAGTGACACAGGTTGCATCTTGACCTCTGCACTTTTTAACATATATTGAGTACATTTTTTTTTATAAAAAAAAATACGTTGCCCCACACTAGGAATTTCTTCCTGTATCGTGGGTGCGTTTACAAATATATAAACTCACATACACAACACCCAGAGTTCCCACGCCGGAACAACTATATGTAAGGTCATACAAATATTTGTTCCGTGCGGGAATCGAACCCGCGACACGCAGTGCAGCAGTCAATCACTCAACCACTGCGCCAACCGTGCGCCCATTATTCGAAAGACAGTCGAAAATTGGGCGAAGGGTATACCTACAGGCGGCAAGAGGTTATTGAGCCTTCGATATGCCGACGACACCATTCTTCTAGCAACATCTATGGAAGATATGAGTGAGCTGTTCCAAAGACTCGAATTAGAGAGTGGCAACATCGGTCGCGCAGTTAACAAACCGAAAACAAAAGTGATGATAGTGGATGAAGCCGGAAAGCTTTGTTAGCTTATGTCACCTGCAACATCCCTGTCATAAATATCATCGACTGTAACATGTTTCCAAATTTGCAATGACGGTAGCTGAGTCCCCAAGAAAAAGAGGCGATTCGGGATGGCAAAAGATGCTATGACCCGCTTACACAACATCTGGCAGAAAATAGGAATTGGTATCAAAACCAAGATGAGATTGATACTGGTATTTCCTATTTTTCTGTATGGATTGGAAACGTGGACAATCCTAACCCGAAAGAGACAAAGGATTAATGCATTCGAGATGTGGTGTTGGAGACAAATGCTAAGAATACCTTGAACTGCGAAACGCACCAATGCCTCTATGCAGACTCAGCTCCGAATAAAATCTCGTTTGTCTACTATATGCCAACAACGCATTCTTGCGTATTACGGTCAAACAAAGTGCAGAGGCGATGAGAAGTTGGCAAAGTTGATTGTGGTTGGGAACACCGTAGGCAAATGCGGCGCGGCCGTTCACCAGCAAGATGGACCGATCAATTGAAAGACTCGTGGTATTCCAAATTCTACAGGGTTGTAAGGGACGCGCTGAATAGAAACCGGTGGAGGCAGATCACCCGCTCCAGGTGCAATCTTGAGGCTGGTCACGATCCTCAGACATGAGGGACCGACCAAGAGAGAGAGAGTACTTATATTTACGTATGTCGTTTTGTGGCAGTTAAACACTTTTTCTTTCTTTCTAAGTAAAATTCCAATTTTGTATACTTGTTTTTTTTAATCTTTCTTAATTCTTAATTCTTTATTGTACACCAAAAAAACAACATTACACACATGTGATAATAAAGTATATGTACAAAGGCGAGATTAACTCAAAGCTGAGTTCTCTTACAGCAAACCCTAGAGTGACAGAGAAAGTTGACAATTATAGAGAGCAGGCATCCAGTGAAAATATTAAAATAACATATGACGAATTAAATTAAAACATAAATATACTAACTAACTACGTACATACATAAATAAATATATATATATATATATATATACATACTAATATTATATCATTGTGCTAGGTAATGATCTTTAATCTTCCTCTTAAAGACCTCCAGAGAAGGGCTGTCGCGTAGGGAGTGTGGGATCTTTATTTTTTTCTTATGTTTTTCTAGCCCTTAAGAATCACCTCTGTCTGGTACCAATAGATTCCTTATTACTAAGGTTGATCACCCACATAAATATTAGTTGCAACTTGGGCCTTGCACGGGCAAAAACGTTCACCTGATAGGGTTAAGCGAAACACACTGGAAAGGACAGGTCCACTTTACATCTGACCTCGGAGGTACAGTGTAGTTTACGGGTCCGGAACACGATAGTAGCAGAGGAGTTCATCGTGCCGCGATCGTTATGCAAGTGCGTTGTGTGTTATACACCAGTTAGCGATCGTATAGTAAGACTCAGAATTAACACCATACCGTGCAAGCTTAACATCGTGCAGGTATATAGGCCCCCACAGTGCTGTGGGGGCAATCATTTGAAGAAGTAATAGAGGGATTTTACGATACGCTGTCTGCGACACTCATAGAGTTTCCAAAGCGAGAAGTTACCATCATCTTGAGGAACTTCAATGTCGAAGGCCCGGCCTTGCCACAACACAATTATGAACTACGCGGCTAATCTAGCTGGCTTCTACCTATGCATCTATTATTCTACTAAGTAGAATCTACTTTATACTTCTGGAGTCCAGACCGTCAAAAACTAATTATCACGGGTCATAAACTATTCATATCGAAAGACTGTCGGCGGGCTGGATTAAATGGATTCGTGGGCCGGAGTAGGCCCGCGGGCCGTACTTTGCCCATCACTGCCAGAGACGATGACCACCTTCGTCGTGTTACGGGCAAAAATGGAATCGGGGAACGCAATAATAGGGGTGAGCGTCTTTTACGGTTTTGCTGCGAAGAGAACTTTACTATCACCAACACCTGCTTCAAACATCATATTCGCAGATTATACACCTGGATTTTCCCTGGTTACAGATTAGAAACCAAATATACTACATTCACTAGATACATAGAGAAGTTCAGTAACGAACGCCATAACTTTCCCCGGTGCTGACTGCGGCGCCGACCACCAGCATCTTGTGGCAACAGTTCGAATGCGGTTAAAGATGATGCAGAAACCTGAAGTGGGTCCGAATATGCGAAATATAAACATCAGTGGGTTCAGAGAAGGTTTTGAGCGGAGAATGGGGGTTTTCCGACAGACAGTAAATGGGAATATCACAAAAGGATGATAGAAGACTGCTGGGGATAATAAGCTAGCGAAACCCCCTATGAAAGTTTTATAACACCTGAGACGGCCCAAATCATCCTCGAGAGACGTGAACTAAAGGGGAACGGTATATGTTCAACTAAAGATCAGCAGTGGTATGCAGAAGTGAGCCGCCAAGTTCAACTACGCTGTTGGAAATATTAGGATAACCAGATCAACGAAATCTGTCTCGAAATCAAACAGCACTCACGGAAAAACGAATCCAAATATCTTTAACAAAAAGTAAAAGAACGCGTAAACCGAGAACCTGTGCCATTGAAGATAAACACGGGCGTCTACTTATAAATGTGGCTCAAGTGTTAGAGCGCTGAAAAACTACTGCGCGGAGTTATACGACACGGGACTACTAGTAGTAAAATTACATGGGCAACAAAAGAACCTGATATCCTACCAACAGAAATTAAGCATGTCATTAAAGCTCTTTAAGTGCAAGAAATCACTGGGTCATCTTTACCCAGTGATTTCTTGCACTTAAAGAGCTTTAATGACATGCTTAATTTCTGTTGGTAGGATATCAGGTTCTTTTGTTGCCCATGTAATTTTACTACTAGTAGTCCCGTGTCGTATAACTCCGCGCAGTAGTTTTTCAGCGCTCTAACACTTGAGCCACATTTATAAGTAGACGCCCGTGTTTATCTTCAATGGCACAGGTTCTCGGTTTACGCGTTCTTTTACTTTTTGTTAAAGATATTTGGATTCGTTTTTCCGTGAGTGCTGTTTGATTTCGAGACAGATTTCGTTGATCTGGTTATCCTAATATTTCCAACAGCGTAGTTGAACTTGGCGGCTCACTTCTGCATACCACTGCTGATCTTTAGTTGAACATATACCGTTCCCCTTTAGTTCACGTCTCTCGAGGATGATTTGGGCCGTCTCAGGTGTTATAAAACTTTCATAGGGGGTTTCGCTAGCTTATTATCCCCAGCAGTCTTCTATCATCCTTTTGTGATATTCCCATTTACTGTCTGTCGGAAAACCCCCATTCTCCGCTCAAAACCTTCTCTGAACCCACTGATGTTTATATTTCGCATATTCGGACCCACTTCAGGTTTCTGCATCATCTTTAACCGCATTCGAACTGTTGCCACAAGATGCTGGTGGTCGGCGCCGCAGTCAGCACCGGGGAAAGTTATGGCGTTCGTTACTGAACTTCTCTATGTATCTAGTGAATGTAGTATATTTGGTTTCTAATCTGTAACCAGGGAAAATCCAGGTGTATAATCTGCGAATATGATGTTTGAAGCAGGTGTTGGTGATAGTAAAGTTCTCTTCGCAGCAAAACCGTAAAAGACGCTCACCCCTATTATTGCGTTCCCCGATTCCATTTTTGCCCGTAACACGACGAAGGTGGTCATCGTCTCTGGCAGTGATGGGCAAAGTACGGCCCGCGGGCCTACTCCGGCCCACGAATCCATTTAATCCAGCCCGCCGACAGTCTTTCGATATGAATAGTTTATGACCCGTGATAATTAGTTTTTGACGGTCTGGACTCCAGAAGTATAAAGTAGATTCTACTTAGTAGAATAATAGATGCATAGGTAGAAGCCAGCTAGATTAGCCGCGTAGTTCATAATTGTGTTGTGGCAAGGCCGGGCCTTCGACATTGAAGTTCCTCAAGATGATGGTAACTTCTCGCTTTGGAAACTCTATGAGTTTCGCAGACAGCGTATCGTAAAATCCCTCTATTACTTCTTCAAATGATTGCCCCCACAGCACTGTGGGGGCCTATATACCTGCACGATGTTAAGCTTGCACGGTATGGTGTTAATTCTGAGTCTTACTATACGATCGCTAACTGGTGTATAACACACAACGCACTTGCATAACGATCGCGGCACGATGAACTCCTCTGCTACTATCGTGTTCCGGACCCGTAAACTACACTGTACTTCCGAGGTCAGATGTAAAGTGACCCTGTCCTTTCCAGTGTGTTTCGCTTAACCCTATCAGGTGAACGTTCTTCCTATGCATTTCACCTTCTACAATTCGCAGTTTGCATTAGTTGAGAGCGCGTTCATTCCACGTTCCGATACGATGAGGGTGGCGAATCGATTTAGATTCATGTCATCAGTAGCATGTGCTACCGGCCATGCGCATGGAAATTCAGCTACTGATGACATGAATCTAAATCGATTTCGAAATTGCGAATTTCCATGCGCATGGCCGGTAGCACATTTCACACAATTTTGTTTTTTTTTTTATGTGTAGGCTTGCGCTTGACCACTATCTCACCTGATCGTAAACGATGATGTGGTCTACGATGGAGCACGCTTGCCTAGTAGTAACCTATTCACTCTTTACTTAAAGACCCCTAGATTGTAGCTATCGGGAAACACAGACTCCGGCAGGGAATCCAACCCTTAGCTGTACGCATAATAAAAGTATTCTCAAAACGTTTAGTGCGTATGGGTGGGATGTCCACCATGTACCGATGGCGCATCGTCGTACGTCTTGTAGTCCAATGATGAAACGGGCTGGGCGGAATCTCTCCCGGGAAGATGGCGCCGGGGGTCAGCCGGATCGCCAGACATGCTATTTACTGTTCTAAGACCTTTCATGCTGACTCTCTTGGGTAAATAGAATCAGTGGTTTCCCGTTTCCTTCTGCCCCAGACATTTTTGAAGTTATTTAGACTTCAAGGCCGCTGTTTCCCCTTGGATCAGTTGCCCGATCGGTGATATGGTTATACCGCCATGCCGCAGAGCCTCGTCCGTTATGTAGCAGGGAGCACCGCGACGCCAAGTGGACGTCGCCGAGGCTAGTCATAACGAACCACCGACGCGTGCAGGTGAGGTTGACCGTTGGCCGACATGCCTATGCTAAACCCTTAACACACACACACGTATACTCGTGCATTTGATAAAACTAGTCAATAATAAAACTTGTGTTCCTGTTTTCGTTTCTTCGTTTTTTGACACCAACTTCTGAAATTGAAGTTATTTTTCACTTTTAGTGTTTTTATTTGGAAGTCAGTTGTATTTTTTTGTAAAAAAAGGTTTTTTATTACATTCGAAAATCAGTGTGGCAACGTGGCTTTTACTTGAAAAACATATTTCTGGGGTTAATACCAAACATAAATTAAAATTTATTGAATTGCGGCTAGATATTGCCAGGCAACCCTGCAGCAATCTATTCTTCTATCAAGTATCATTCATTTGAATTAAGTTTTATCAAAATCATTATTATCTACAGATTTTGTATTGGGCTCTTAGGCTATAAAGCAACAACAGCGTTATTTTCTTTTTAATATCGTTGCACATGCTGAGATAGGAGTCTTTTTGGTCTCGCACGGGATTATTCATTTTTAGGGTTCCGTACCCAAAGGGTAAAAACGGGACCCTATTACTAAGACTTCGCGATCCGTCTGTCCGTCTGTCTCCAGGCTGTATCTCATGAATCGTGATAGCTAGACAGTTGAAATTTTCACAGATGATGTATTTCTGTTGCCGCTATAACAACAAATACTAAAAACAGTATAAAGTAAATATTAAAGGGGGCCTCCCATACAACAAAAGTGATATTTTTGCCGTTTTTTGCTCGATATTAATAACGGCAACAGGTAGACGCTTGAAATATTCACAGAATGTTTAGTTGTATATTTACTTCAAAAAATAATAAGTAATAAATTAAAATAAAATAAATTAAGGGGGGCTCCCATACAACAAACGTGATTTTTATGCAGTGTTTTGCGATAATGGTACGGAACCCTTCGTGTGCGAGTCCGACTCGCACTTGTCCGGTTTTTATTTTTTATTATTGTTTGTGTTTTTCTTATCTCGTGTCTCCTGTGCGGGTCACAAATAAACATTTTTTCTTTCTTTCTTTCTTTGTAAAGGATAAGACCGCCAAAAATTTTCAAGAGTTAAAGTAGCGAGTGTGCACCGCGACCGCGACCTGCGACAGTGGCAGTAGACGCGCTACCCTACTATTTGTCCTTTTTTTTTTTTTGCTTAGAGAAATGCTCATGCATACTGCACTACCACGGGGAGATAGTGCAGTTATGTGGGAGTCTATACCACTAAAACTCTACGGTGTCCTCCTGTGCCGCTTATGGCGGGAACACGGGCACGCGTTAGCACTCACCGCGAACCCGCCGCGGCTGTTCGTCACCGGACCCCCCTACCCACTATCACCGGCGCACCAAAACACACTGTACACCGTGACCACCACAGGGACCAATCAGCACATGGGCGCCAGACGACCCCGTGTATGGCACTCTTGGTCCAGGTCATTGTGACGGGTCAAGGTCAATGGCCCCGCCACCTACCATTTTTCGGCCGCAGGGGATAGGCAGAGTGGCTAACGCAATACCGACACTCCTCCTCCCCTGCGGCCCCACCGTGTCCGCCATCAAACGGTGGCGACCCCGTCCGGGCCGTGGAAGGCAGGAAGAGCAGCGCACCGCAATGCTGGCACTCCTCTCCCACTGCGGCCTCCAACCCTCATCCGAGACATCCTATGGAATATGAAAATCTCCATAAGACATCGCGGCCCACCTCAGTTGCGATGTCGCCTGTTACCAAGCGGCACCGCAACCTACTAGTTGGTTGCTACGTCGTCGGCTTAATCGGCAAAAGCCCTGACGAGCGGCTACTATTTATCCCTAGGATTGGTATGGGAGCGAGGTTGCGTGCGAGACCGCGACACTCGACCGCAACAGAAGAGTTCTAGACGGTCTCGCTCCCGGACGAATGGTGTCGCGTATCACGTTTAAAATGCCCAAACATATTGTCATTAAAAAACATTTATTAATTGACACCCATATTGAATACGATCTATTTTGGCCTCTAGTTGTATATAATTCGTTGATGACCAATCTTTGTTAATTTTTAAAATAATAATACAATATCATAATCATCGGATTCTCCTTCCTCCAATAATAACTTGATAACTTGGCAAAAAATTACCATGTGGAATAATAATTTTCAACAATATAACTGACTTTAACGACTAAAATCGAGGAGAACACCTGTCTGTCTCGGTCTCGCCCCTCAGTACACCAGCGGAGACCACGACACGCGTCGCGCCTCTCCTGCCTCGGTCGCACACACTCGCTTCATAGCCGCGCACTACGAATTTAAATCGTTGCGGATAATAATCGCCAATCTGTGAACAAAACCTATATACTAGAGTCCATTGGACTACAAAAAGAGGTTATTTTCAATTTTCAATAGATTTTATTTTACATTTTAAAATCACAGCGATTAAATTCGTAAGGTTAATATTATTTTATGTTTATTCTTCAAAGTTCTAATGTGTAAGATGTTATTATTTACAGTATCTGAGTGCCGATTTCTCAATTTGAGTATTTGGAATTAGGAACTTGTCAAACCCTACTATAACGCGTTTTTGGCAGATTTTCAGGCTAAAGTAGAGTTTGAAAAATACTCAACTTCAAATTTTTAATGCAGAAATCGGTTAGGAAATAACTGTAGAAGGTTCTTATTTCTCGAATGAATGGAAATTAGAATGGCGGAATGCATTCGCAAATTATTTGGAAACCATTTGTTTCAGCAGCATATTTTATGAAAAGAAGAGAAAGGAGAAAATTTTAATATCTTAGTTAAAATTATTAAGTATTTTTATGTTTCAGACATCGTCGTGGGCATGAGAAATCAACTAGAATTCTATTACAACGGACAACCAATGCACACAGAAGACATTCCCTCGGCTGAATATATAAATTCAGTAATTTACGATCCAGTTCACTACAGGGTTCTGTTTGCCGACCCCCACGTTAACTCGACGTTATCAATATCCAGCTTTGACCTATTAACCAGGAAAATACAACCCTTAGTTACGAAAAAATCAAACGACAACATCGTGAGACTTACCTATGACCCGGTCACACAGTTACTCTTTTGGATGCAGTATCCGACGATTTACTCGTTTTCATTAAATCCTGCAGTGTCTAATAAAGCACTTGACGGAAATACTTTGGTTACGTTAAGTGATCCATGCTGGGATATAGCCGTGGACAGCTGTGGAGGGTACGTTACTGATGATACTATTATAGCACATAGTAGTACCAGAGAGTAAGCTTCTAAAGAGCCTACAAAATGTACACCTATTTTGATAGGGATGGCACAGGAAGATACAAATTTATTAAAAAGCTATGTGACTATGATACTTTTTTTTTTTACAGAATTACTTACTCTAAATACTTTTGTATTTCAATATTCTATTGTGCCTTTTGATTAAATCATCATCATCATAATTTCTGCTGAAAGACATCTACTGCCGGAAATAGCCACACTGGTTGCCACACTGGTCGGTCCTGTGCGTTTCGCATCCATTAATTTAATGATAAATTCTGAATCTAAAATAAAGTATATTTTAATAATTTAATATAAAATTCACGTTGCATAACAAATTCACAATCTTGCACACGTTTTAGCTGCCAATTTCAACAATATTTTTTGTAAACAACCATATATAAATTTCTATACAATTGAAATTACGTTTTACTTATTTGAAAAGAAAAACGAATACGATGCGCAACGCGTACCTACGCTCAGCCTCGGAAAAGATATCTAACAGTATTGTGACTCGGCCCTGTCTTTGAAATAAGTGCCTACAAGCGCGTGTCACATAAACACGCGTTAGGGCCGCCCGCCTCTACATACTTGAGTTTCTTTCTAGTTTTGTGATTGTAAATATCTCAGATTCATTTCTCTAATCTGAGGAATTTTTTTAATTTTTTTGTTATACTTATTTTAAATCTAATAGGTAATCATTTGTTGATATTTTGTCTAATTAAATAATATATGTAAGTAACTATGTACATAAGTAAATAGATAGCCTAGCCTAGGCAACTACCTGGTAATTTTTTTTTAACCCGAGCGTAGGCAGGTCACTCGTGTGTGACTTTATCACCCTAACCACTTATTTATTTATTAATCCAGGTATTTTACTCGGTGGAAAAAGCGAAATACCTACCTATAAAAAAAAGAAACAAATTACGTAGTAGTAGGTTAGATTTTTTTATAGTCTTGCCTTTCGGAGGTTCTAGGTAATTTAAAAATGTTATCTCTTGGTGCGTTATAGAAGTATTCATGCAACCAAAAACAGCACAATATAGTCTTTAATTGCTCTCTGTCATATTAAGTAAGTACTTTACGTATAACAATCAAATATTCAGAAATCGCACGCTTACTGCTTACAAAACCATCACACCGTTCGTGACTGTTTGCGACTGTAGTGTATCGAGTGTTGGCTGAACTCGACGCGCGTAGGTATGACTCGCGTTCCAACCGTTTGTATGAAGATAGAATACTGTTAGATATCTTTACCGTGGCTAGCCCTGATTGATTCGACTGGCTGAGCTGGTATAAACAGGTTTATTTTAGTAAGTGACGAGACCGTGAGTTCTACGCAACTCATGCTTGAGTGTACTTTTCGTAGTGCGGTTGTATGGAGCTTGTTCTCTGATCGTACTTTGTGGTCATTACTACACACACCGGCAAAATCAGCAGAACATAAAAATAAATAAATGAACTGTAGTTTTTCTTAATAAAACCAAACATTCCTAATCTTATCAATGACTCATCTAAATCTGTACTTAATATTATAAAGAAAGTGTGCAAATGTTAGTTTGCATATTTATTTGGAATGTTATTGTCCGAAGTCACTGCAGGCTGTGTATGCACATGTTATTTAATAACTCAACAATATTTAAATTAAGATTTTTGTAGGTGTATTATACTTATCAACAAATTTCAGGCATATTTACTGGGCCACAGACAAAAAGATCGAGAGGACTCGTTTTGATGGCTCCGAGAGAGAAGTTTTAATAGAAAGTACTGTTAATGAGCGGATAAGCTTGGCCATTGACCAACAGACACAAAGAATGTACTGGATTGACTTAATTTATAAAAATAACGAATATTACGGCTTTATTGAAAGTACCGATTTTAATGGAAAAAACAGAAAAACATTATACGAGATCATTTATAATGAAACAAATAATTTATTTAGTTCATTGGCCATATCAAAAGATTTTATTTACTGGAGAGAACTTAATCAAATTTGGCTATTACCAAAGAATTCGGGCCAGCACGTGGAACCAAAATCATTTCCGATATCTGACACTATCGTTTATGTGCATCCAATTGTAGCAGCTAACTTTACAATTGAGGAACAAACTAAAGGAAATCCGAACTGTAAAACTCTAAGAAGTTTGATACCGAATGCGATTGATTCTGATTCTACAGAAGATAGCCTTGTTTGTTTCCACGGTATGAAAGTTAGTGGGGAGTCTCGATGTGTATGTACACAGGGTTACACCGGTGAGAAATGTGATGTTTTCAGTTGTTACAACTATTGCTTCCAAGGAATTTGCAGTGTCAGTGCAGAGGGACAACCTATATGCAGGTAAAACATGTTCATCTTAATTTTATTGCTTGCTTTATTGTTTCGCGTTTTGTTAAAAGCAGCCTGCCTAAAGCTCGCATTCACTAACGACAAGTTAAGTAACGCCTAGGTATAACTAACGTTAACAGATCCTTGAGCATCCACGTCATCACCATTTCTCAGAAGGAAACTCGTAAGCTGCGAAATTTCGATTTAAGTATTTATCATATCAGCCGAAAGACGTCCACCGCTATATATAGGCCTCCCCCAAGCATCGCCACATTGATCGGTCCCGTGCGTCTCGCATCCAGTGGATCCACGCAACCTTCACCAGGTTATCAGACCACCTGGTGGAAGGTCTTCCAACGCAACGTCTTCCTGTTCGCGGTCGCTACTCCAAAACTTCTCTGCCTCATCGGCCATCCGTTCTGTGAGCAATGTGCACTGCCCACTGCCACTTAAGTTTGGCAATTCTTCGGGCCCGCTCTTCAGGGCTTTTGGCGATAAACCGACGACGTAGCGGCCAACATGTTGGTTGCGGTGCTGCCTGGGTGACATCGCAACTGAGGCAGGCCGCGATGTCGCATGGAGCCTCCCAAACCCATACGATATCACGGCTGAGGGTTGGAGGCCGCGGCAGGAGAGGAGTGCCGGTATTGCGGTGCGCCGCTCGCCCTACCTTCCTATGCCTGAACGGGGTCGCCACCGTCTGATGGCGGACGCGGTGGGGCTGCAGGGGAAGAGGACTGTCGGTATATCGTTGGCCGCTCTCCCTATCCCCTGCGGCCGAAAAATGGTAGGTTGCGGGGCCATTGACCTTGACCCGTCACAAGGGGTGCCAAACACGGGGTCGTCTGGCACCCACGTGCTCGTTTGGTCCCTGGGAAGGACACGGCGCACACCGTGTTCTGGTGCGCCGGTGATGGGGGGTACTCCCCAGAGGAGGTTCCGGTGACGGACAGCCGCGGCGGGTTCACGATGAGTGCTAACGCGTGCCCGTGTTCCCGCCATAAGCGGCACAGGAGGACAACGTGGAGTTTTAGTGGGTAGGAGTCCCTCATAACTGCACTATCTCCCCGTGGTAGCGCAGTATGCATGAGCATTTCTCCAGGATAAAAAAAAAGTCTGGAATATGTAAATTACATGTACATCTCGGCAAAATATACCAAACAGTTGTTTTTTCCGATTACAATATTGGCAAGTACCATAGTAATTATTGTTCAGATTCAAGAGCGCTTGCACCCCCTTAAAGATTGTCAATGAATTAAAATTCGAACGAATGTAAATGAATCTTCAACCTTGTTCAATGGCCGATGTAAAGAAATTACATTAATTTCATTAAGTCTTATGCTTTTCGCTCGCGCATCTCGTTCACCTGTAACAATTTAGTATAGTATCCATTTAAAATATCATTAGCAATTTAAATTAACCCTTTTACATGGTTAGTTCAACCGATTTCGTATTCTATTCCATAAGCTTTAGGAGGACATGAAAGGCAAAACTGTTTACTACAGCTGCCATTTGTCATGTCACCAACACCAGGCTATAGTCACAAATATAAGTTGATTTTATTGAGTTATTTTCATTATTTCAGATGTAAAGCCGGCTACTCCGGGGAACGCTGCGAAGTTAACGCGTGTCATATGTACTGTTTAAATAATGGTCACTGTTCCCTGAATGAGGAAAATGAACCGGTTTGCGAGTGCTCGGCTGATTATGAGGGTGAAAGATGCGAAGTTGCTGCTACACACACTGGTCAGTCGTGTTGTTGTCAAAACTCGAAACGAGACCTGCGCAAGGAAGTGAGACAAGCTGTTAAAGAAGAGCTACAGCATACGTCCCTTCGATTCGTTTCTAACAAAATGGATGAGTATGAGGCCAAGGTCTAAAAAAATATACCAAAATCTGTGTTCACATTTCTGTCAAACTGCAAAAGAGTTTCTCGGCAGTTTTTCTCGTACAAATGTCTAAAATTCGTCGATGTTGAAATGTCCTCATAAGCTAAATTAATATTATCTTTAGTATAACTAACTAACTTATTATTGTTTATTTTGTCCAGAAAACTTGATGTGTGGTGTATGCCTCTTAGTTTGTATTTTTTTTATTTACATTTTTAACATTTTTTTTATCTGATTTGTTTAGTTGTGTGTTTTATACTAATAATTATTATTGTGCTGTTTACTTATAAGTTTCGTTTTAGTTTTTTTATATTTAGCTTAGTTGTCTGACTACCCTGTAATGTTATACATGTAAACTAAAATAAATAATAGACAATAATAGATGAGTAAAGTTATGTTATTGTCATAATAATATTTTTTTTTTATATGTCTCGCTCCTGAAAGTTTTACACTGGATACAGCATTACAGAATATCATCATCATCACCATATCAGCCGAAAGACGTCCACTGCTGGACATACGCCTCCCCCAAGCGTCGCCACATTGACCGGTCTCGTTCGTCACGCATCCAGCGGATCCCCGCAATCATCACCAGGTCATCGGTCCACCTGGTGGGAGGCCTTCTAACGCAACGTCTTCCGGTTCGCGAACAGAATATAGTAGAAATCAACTATCAAACATTTCCCATGTTCTCTATATTATTGTCATTTTTGGAACGAAGTTTTGGAACGAAGTTCCTTATCGCGCGTTGCGAAAGGGGGCTAGACGGAAAAAATTAAGACCAAAAGTTGTAACGACACTTTTTGCTATAGTTGTAAGCCGTGCGGCGTGCGCGTGTTTCTCTGTCTGTCTCTTTCTCTCTCTCTCATAGAAAGCAAGCCAGTTATTTTCGTTTCGTTATTTTCAACATCAACTACAACAACAACCAACAACAACAACAACAACCAACAACAACTCAACAACAACAACTTTGCAAGTCATCTCAATAGCAAAAGATATAATAACTGGATCTAAAAATCAAGAACAAGAAGCTTCTATTAGATTACAACTACACAAAAAATCTGTCATCGATACTGGGGGATTACCTTACCAAATCACTTTTGTAAAAGGAAAGTATTACCTTACCACAACAAACATCGATGTAAGTTATGGATTAGTTAATGGTGCCGTTGGTGATATATATATATGTGTGTGTGTATGTATATGTACAATATTTGTGTTTTTTTTTTATTTCAATAGCGAATAAACTAAAGCATCGACTACTGAGGTACAAACTATAGCATCATGGAAAAAGACATGCACAAAGATGTAGAGAATATCTTGAGAGAAAGAAATTAAGAACATAACTGCAGAGAGATCAGATGAATGTAGTGAGACTGATCAATTACAAGCTAAAATCCTAAAACTAATGCAGAAAGAAGAAAAAAGCATTATGAAGCGCAGAAATTAAAGATTCAAGAAAGTAAAAAAATACCTTAAACTGTTAAACAAAAAAATAAAGAATATTACGATAGAAAACTTCGTTCCATCCGGGTGTCCCTTGACACCTCTCAAGTTTTTTTTTTTTTTTTTCACTTTTGGCTTGTAATGGAATTTAGAATATTTAATTGTTGTATTTTTGTTTGACATATCTGGATACTATATAAAAAATTATTTGACATATTTGCATACTTTTATGACATTGTTAAAGAGTGAATTAGCAATATTGTTTAATGGATAATTCTTGCTGATTGTCTGTAAAGCTTTCATTTTTATTTTATCAGTCCTTTTGACGACATTATATTTTACGATTGACATCTCTAATGGAATCTGATTTTATTTATTTTATATTTGCGTTTGACATTTTTAATTGACATAATAACTGTATATTTGAATATCGATTTGACATCATTTAATAATTGTCTGACTAATTGAAGGTTGAAATAGAAGTGTTTTATTGTTTAATGTAAAATTTTGGCTCATTGTCTTGTAATTCTTTCAAATTTTTAATTGTTAGTATCGTGTAGTGGTGCTTGTTGCCAATTATGATTTTTTGACATAATGTAAATATTGTTTGGAATAAATACAATACAAAAAATAATGTAGCTTTCTATTGGTGAAAGAATTTGTTCAATCGGTCCAGTAGTTTTGGAGCCTATTCGGTACAAACAAACAAACAAATCTTTCCTCTTTATAATATTAGTATTAGTATAGATATGGATAAATAAAACAATATCAGAGTAAGATTCCTCGTTTTAATTTCAAAATCCTGCAGCTACGCTCCTGTAAGTTAACTATACATCGTGATAAATAGTAAACATACAATCTATACACATAACACCACGCCTGCATTACCCGAAAGATAAGGCAGAGGTACACTTTACTATACATACACATTTCACCAGTTATGTTTAATTCCCATGTAATAAGCTTAGCCATCATCAGTGGCGACCGCGTAACGCGACCCGAAGACGCAGCGTTGGAGCGATGACCTGGTCAAGGCTGCGGGAATCCGGTGTATCCGGCTGAAATGATGATAATGAAGCATTATACTCAATCTGTATAATTTTTCAACAGGTAATGAGCCAATCCAATCAAAGTTGTCGTGGTGGCCCAATGGCTATGACCTCACCGTTCGTGCTTGAGGTCGTGAGTTCAAATCCGGGAAAATACCAATGTGATTATTCCAATTCATATATACTTTCGAGTTTATTTTGGAAATTGCAGACACCGGTGAAGGAACACATTGGGAGGAAACTGGGACTTACAGTTAACATGAAGCGGTATAGGGTTGCAATAAATAAGCAAACACACAGCCTAGACTCTGGCTCACTCTGCAGATCTCTTAATTGGTATCCCAAAAAAGTTTTGAATGTGTTATGCTTTTACATCTGTCACTTTCGTGGTACTTGAGCTATCACATTGTTTTTCACAAATTCAATTAGCAAAATGATATAACCTATTAGAAGTGGATTGCAAGAGTTATTCTATTACTTGATAAATAAATTCTAAGAGGTGAAAGAACTACACGATGTCGTTCTTAGCCAAAAACGACAATGTTTACATGATATCGCTACGTTGACATGTCATCATTATCATTATCAGCCTTTTATTGTTCCCACTGCTGGGACACAGGCCTCCTCAGGGGATGGGCCGTAATCCACCACGCAGGCCCAGTGCGGTTTACACACACACACAGGTCTTCAAATTTTTGGTTCTTGGACATGCCGGTTTCCTCACGATGTTTTCCTTTACCGTTTTGAGAGCAGTGGTGATGAAATAATTTACACAAGTAAAGTGCCTGCCTGGGTTCGAAACCACGACCTACAACTTGTAAGTCGCGGCCTTTACTGGGCCACCACTGCTCTCCCGTTGACGTGTACGTCGAGCTAATGATTTTGATATTTTGCCTTTACATTCTTGCATATAAATTATTTAACTAAGAATATATTTTTTCAAATACTCATACGCCTATTCATGTTGTTTACATGAAGATCGTGTTTAAATACAATATTAAGAAGTATAACAACAAACTTCGTGGTTTTGCAGTAATCACATACTGATAAAACGGTCATTAACAATCGTAAAACTGTATCAAATCCACTCTGCATCGTCATAAAGTGACTATTCTTTAACAGGAATGAATCAGAATATAAATAAAATAACCTATCAAAAACGCCAAAAGAAATTTCCATCAAAATCAATTTTCATAGTACAGACGGTGTTACCTGCCCCAAATTTTAGGTTTTCCACATATTTTTAATAATGCATAGTATAATAGCCAAAGTCTACGCTCGCCCACTATTAGGTACATAGCACTTATAGCTAAATGTACCAACATTTTGCTCGTTATTTTTAAGTCCTTAATGTACCTAGTATAAGTGCACCTCTGCTCAACCCTTTGGGGCATACACGCCTGATGTTATGTGTTGTATTTTATGTAAGATTAGCTTCTGCCAGCGGCTTCGCCCGCGTGAATGTCGAAAACTATACCAAGGGAACATATTCCTGATATAAAAAGTATCCTATGCGCTATTCCAGACTATAATCTATCTCTGCGCCAAATTTCATCCAGATCCATCCAGTCGTTTGAGCGTGAAGAAATAAGAAACATGCATACAGACTTTCGCCTTTATAATATTATATTAGTGTGAAGTGTGATGTGATTATAATATGATTTGAAAACCTTTTTTGTATGATTGTATTTTTGTATCTATTAACCTGTAAACTGAACACTGCTATCCTGACTTTAATTTACTGCTACACAGGATTGTGGCACACAGAACCGGCGTGATCCGTTGCAGATCACCTCGGTTGTGGATACAGTTATCATATCAAAAATCTCGAAACCGTGGCGTGGTACAGAGCTTCGGCTGTACATAAATATTCACAATCATGGTTTCATAATAAGCACCCGGTCATGTTCCTATACCAGTTTGATCAGCTGTTAACCACGTTCAGCTATAATATATATCATATCGTTAACCATTGACGAGTTTTTCGGTCAAAGTTGGATATGCATGTCAGATGAGGGCCCATAACAGAGCAGCACATCTGAGCTCGGAACCGCATTGAGGAGCCAAGGAATGTGGCCTCTGTGGCCGAAATAAGCTAGATGGCATCATCAAAATGTAATTGAATAACAAACAAACATTCGAACACACAAACATCAAATTAGGCATAAATTGGCAATGGCGCAGCCATGGATGGCTTAGGTACGTATAGCATGTTAAGGTATTGTATAGCTATAATTGTGTAAAATACCGGATTTTTCGTGTAAATCATTATCAGGCTACATTAGTGCACTACTGGACATATGTGAACCAGTGGTCAGGATAGGCTGGTCACAGAACAGAAACGGCAGTCGTATAATTTACAAAGTGTTTATTCTCAGTTATTTCCAAAAAAACAATCTGACTAGCGTTCGTCTTACAATTCGAAGTATCAACAATGGCGGTCGCCGCCAACAATTCAAACTGCCTAACACATCCGCTTTTTTATTATTCCAATAAACTTCTATTAATGTAATAATCAAATTGAATTACTTAATAAAATAACTAATATTAAATAACAATTATTACCAGTAATATTTATCAATGGATCATGCGTAATAATTAACTTTATTATTTATTTGATACACCGAATGATGACAAGCGGATGTTGTCCTAAGAGGTTTTATTCATTCGGAATACTTAATTATAAATGTATTAGAAGATTAACATTCAAAATAAAAGATGAACTATACGTAATGTAGAATTAAGTCAAGCTGGTATATCCAAGATGGGAGGTCGGTAACACATATTGTTATGGTCCTCTCCAATCGCACACCCCTTATTTGGGTTTTGTCATAACAAGGGTCGTCGGTTCTATGGTCGGCCCATCGCCATTTCAGCTTTGCTTATTCAGTGTGCTATGACGAAAACTTTGGTTCTCTGCCGGATCACCTCGTTTCAGATATGGCGCCAGTCGCCAACGACCTTGAGGGAACAAAACGCGCATTCGTTTCACACCCGCGTGACGCAAACTTTAGTAGATTGTTGTACTTTCCTTATTATTCTATGATTTTCAAAAAAGAAGCCTTGCGTAGACTTAGACTTTTTACTAAGGAAATTCAGTCGGCGCTCTCTGCCCATATTTTCTCTGAACACCAAGATTTACAAAACAGATGTAAGCGAACAGCGACAACTAGTATCAATCTTGCGATTTATTTACAATGCAATCAATGTTATTGACAAAGTGAGTTGGCTACGTTTACTTGTTGATAATAGTTTACAGCTTCACACGCAGATGGCGCTAGCGGTAAGATTCATTGAACATGTATAACAATGTTTAGTTGTTGTTTTAGACGTATCAGAAGGACTATGCAATGGTGCAAGTCTCATTGTCACAACTTTGTGAAATCACATAATAAAGGCAAAAGTTGTTACTGATCAGCAATCCGGCAAAGAAGTATATAATTATACCAAGGATAACCCTTAACTCATCAAAGGGACAACTGGGATGCACCATGCAGCGTCACCAATTTTACTTTAGATCTATATTTGCCACGACTGTCCACAAATCCCAAGGGCATACATTATAATCTGTTGGGGTTGACTTAAAGTCCAGTCCGGTCTTCATGCATGGCATGTTATATGTAGCATTTTCTAGAGTTATACGACCAACTACGTTAAAAGACCATCTTCCAAATGGAAATCCTTGACATACCCGTAATATAGTATTTGGTTAAGACCCGATTTCATAATTAAAACTGTGATGATAAAAATACACTTACGTAATTGATTGATAAACTGTAAAAAAGTAAGTATGTACCTGTTTCTAATAAAATGTTAAACTAATTGCACTCGTGATTTTTTATTTAAATAACCAGTTCATATTTTCTTATTATTATGTCGGTAAGATCGAAAATAGTACATTGTGATACAAGAGTGGAAAGTAGGATCATTAAAAACCCTCGCCTTTGGCTCGGGCTTGTTAATGACAGCTCGTTTTCAATAACCTACACACCCGTGTACGAGTATCACACGACGTTTTTCAATACAGTTGTGGGAAATAGTAAAAACAAATCAGAGAATTACATTTGTTTTTCCATAAAATAAAATTATGGTAAGTCGCCATATAATTATCTTTCTCGAGATTTTGGGGGCAAAATTTTATCTTGTGCAGTTTTCGGGTGGAGTTAATTCCATTTCATCACTCATAATATGCGATGGGCCGACCATAGAACCGACGACCCTTGTTATAGACAAAACCCAAATAAGGGGTGTGCGATTGGAGAGGACCATAATAATATGTGTTACCGACCTCCGATCTTGGATATACCAGCTTGACTTAATTCTACATTACGTATAGTTCATCTTTTATTTTGAATGTTTATCTTCTAATACATTTATAATTAAGTATTCCGAATGAATAAAACCTCTTAGGACAACATCCGCTTGTCATCATTCGGTGTATCAAATAAATAATAAAGTTAATTATTACGCATGATCCATTGATAAATATTACTGGTAATAATTGTTATTTAATATTAGTTATTTTATTAAGTAATTCAATTTGATTATTACATTAATAGAAGTTTATTGGAATAATAAAAAAGCGGATGTGTTAGGCAGTTTGAATTGTTGGCGGCGACCGCCATTGTTGATACTTCGAATTGTAAGACGAACGCTAGTCAGATTGTTTTTTTGGAAATAACTGAGAATAAACACTTTGTAAATTATACGACTGCCGTTTCTGTTCTGTGACCAGCCTATCCTGACCACTGGTTCACATATGTCCAGTAGTGCACTAATGTAGCCTGATAATGATTTACACGAAAAATCCGGTATTTTACACAATTATAGCTATACAATACCTTAACATGCTATACGTACCTAAGCCATCCATGGCTGCGCCATTGCCAATTTATGCCTAATTTGATGTTTGTGTGTTCGAATGTTTGTTTGTTATTCAATTACATTTTGATGATGCCATCTAGCTTATTTCGGCCACAGAGGCCACATTCCTTGGCTCCTCAATGCGGTTCCGAGCTCAGATGTGCTGCTCTGTTATGGGCCCTCATCTGACATGCATATCCAACTTTGACCGAAAAACTCGTCAATGGTTAACGATATGATATATATTATAGCTGAACGTGGTTAACAGCTGATCAAACTGGTATAGGAACATGACCGGGTGCTTATTATGAAACCATGATTGTGAATATTTATGTACAGCCGAAGCTCTGTACCACGCCACGGTTTCGAGATTTTTGATATGATAACTGTATCCACAACCGAGGTGATCTGCAACGGATCACGCCGGTTCTGTGTGCCACAATCCTGTGTAGCAGTAAATTAAAGTCAGGATAGCAGTGTTCAGTTTACAGGTTAATAGATACAAAAATACAATCATACAAAAAAGGTTTTCAAATCATATTATAATCACATCACACTTCACACTAATATAATATTATAAAGGCGAAAGTCTGTATGCATGTTTCTTATTTCTTCACGCTCAAACGACTGGATGGATCTGGATGAAATTTGGCGCAGAGATAGATTATAGTCTGGAATAGCGCATAGGATACTTTTTATATCAGGAATATGTTCCCTTGGTATAGTTTTCGACATTCACGCGGGCGAAGCCGCTGGCAGAAGCTAATCTTACATAAAATACAACACATAACATCAGGCGTGTATGCCCCAAAGGGTTGAGCAGAGGTGCACTTATACTAGGTACATTAAGGACTTAAAAATAACGAGCAAAATGTTGGTACATTTAGCTATAAGTGCTATGTACCTAATAGTGGGCGAGCGTAGACTTTGGCTATTATACTATGCATTATTAAAAATATGTGGAAAACCTAAAATCTGGGGCAGGTAACACCGTCTGTACTATGAAAATTGATTTTGATGGAAATTTCTTTTGGCGTTTTTGATAGGTTATTTTATTTATATTCTGATTCATTCCTGTTAAAGAATAGTCACTTTATGACGATGCAGAGTGGATTTGATACAGTTTTACGATTGTTAATGACCGTTTTATCAGTATGTGATTACTGCAAAACCACGAAGTTTGTTGTTATACTTCTTAATATTGTATTTAAACACGATCTTCATGTAAACAACATGAACAGGCGTATGAGTATTTGAAAAAATATATTCTTAGTTAAATAATTTATATGCAAGAATGTAAAGGCAAAATATCAAAATCATTAGCTCGACGTACACGTCAACGGGAGAGCAGTGGTGGCCCAGTAAAGGCCGCGACTTACAAGTTGTAGGTCGTGGTTTCGAACCCAGGCAGGCACTTTACTTGTGTAAATTATTTCATCACCACTGCTCTCAAAACGGTAAAGGAAAACGTCGTGAGGAAACCGGCATGTCCAAGAACCAAAAATTTGAAGACCTGTGTGTGTGTGTAAACCGCACTGGGCCTGCGTGGTGGATTACGGCCCATCCCCTGAGGAGGCCTGTGTCCCAGCAGTGGGAACAATAAAAGGCTGATAATGATAATGATGACATGTCAACGTAGCGATATCATGTAAACATTGTCGTTTTTGGCTAAGAACGACATCGTGTAGTTCTTTCACCTCTTAGAATTTATTTATCAAGTAATAGAATAACTCTTGCAATCCACTTCTAATAGGTTAAATCATTTTGCTAAAAAAAAAAAAAAAAAATTAAATTGACCTATATATTTAAAACTAAACTGCAAAAATAAAGATCGAGCTCGTAAAAAAAAGTCACGATCGCGTAATAGAAAGATGACTATGCAAAAGATTTCATTTTCGAATCATAATTATAGCCTCTGAAAGTACGCCATGTTTCTGTATTGAAAATATTATTTTTATTTCATCAGTAAGTAATTCGTATCTAAATATAATTTCCAAACAACGATTTTTCATAAAAAAAACCGAACAAAGCTCGGTCATCCAGGTACTGTATAGTAAAGTTAACCTCTGCCTTATCATTCGGGCAATGCAGGCGTGGTGTTATGTGTATAGATTGTATGTTTACTATTTATCACGATGTATAGTTAACTTTCAGGAGCGTAGCCGCAGGATTTTGAAAGTAAAATCAGGAATCTTACTCGGATAGTGGTTTATTATAGATACATTCTTAAAACATAATTCTTACACACTAGTTTACTTCGCTATCCATCATTAACCCATGTCTGTCAACACTTATTAGCAGACGTAAGGACTTATGGAATGAGAACGTGAAATTCTAACAGCTATGGCGACGTCACTTGAGTGTTCAAGTGCGTCCTTTTACGAGTAACTAACACTAACAAAATTAAAATATTCTTAAAACAATGGCACACGGCTTAGCTAAGTTTTCAATTTCATCAGCGTTTTCTTCGTGGATCTTATTTTTACATGTAGTAGTACATGAAGAAAGGAGAATATTGGTATGTAACAATCAAAATCATGCCATCCCATGTTTGATAGTTGATTTCTACTATATTCTGTTCTGCTGTATTCAGTGTAAGACTAACTAAGTTTTATATTTGGATTATTATATTTAGATTATTATGACAATAACATAACTGTACTCATCTATTTTTGACTTTTATTGATCTAAGTTTAGATGTATAACAAGAAAAAAAAAACGTACACACACAATAATACAATAATATAATTCTAAAAACACACGAGAAATCAAAACTAAGAAGAAAATTGTTAAAAATAAAAACAGAAGTAAAAATTTTAAGAAAGCAAAGAAAGAAGGAAAATTAATTGATTTAGCACATACTTGTTTTCTGAAAACAAGAAACAATAGTACATTGTGATACAAGGGTGGAAAGTACACTCGTGTCATTAAAAACCCTCGCCTTCGGCTCGGGCTTGTTAATGACAGCTCGTTTGCAATAACCTACACGCCCGTGTATCACACGATATTTTTCAATACAGTTGTGGGAAATAGTTAAAACAAATCAAAGAATTAGATTCGTTAATTCACAAAAAAATAAAATTTTCGCGCGTTTTTGCAACTGGACATATTTTTTTTACAACGAAAACAGCCTACACAGCCTATTCGATTTTTGACAAATGTTGATGTGTAAATAATTAAATTGAAACTGGTAATTAAATATATTAAACAACCATTTAAAATACTTTTGAGAATATAATGCTAAAACGTACGGAATCATTCATTTTTCTTCGTATAAAATCTATTCCATTTTATTCTATGTATGAAAACTCCTTGCTACTAAACTGTTTTAAATTGACTTATAACTACAGGCGCGTTTTTGCAACTGGACATTTTTTACAACGAAAACAGTCTATACAGCCTATTCGATTTTAGACAAATGTTGATGTGAAAATAATTAAATTAAAACTGGTAATTAAATATATTAAACAAACATTTAAAAGACTTTTGAGAGTTCAATGCTAAAACGTACGGAATCATTCATTTTTCCTCGTATAAAATCTATCCCATTTTATTCTATGTATGAAAACTCTTTGCTACTAAACTTTTTGAAATTGACTTATAAATTTAAAACTAAACTGCAAAACTAATGATCGAGCTCGTAAACAAAAGTCACGACCGCGTAATAGAAAAATGCCTATGCATAAAATTTAATTTTCGAATCATAATTATAGCCTCTGAAAGTACGCCATGTTTAACAACTGTATTGAAAAAAAAATTACAAAAGAGCCTCACGGCTGCGTAAAAAGGTCCAGTTCAACAAAATGCCAGACAACAAGTACAAAGTTGCCTTACGCTGGTTTTCAACTAAACCTTGTGTTAGTATTAGATATGATCTGTGGTATTAGTTTGTTTTATAATGATTTAATATACAGGTTACTAACAGGGTCTAATGTAAAGGTGTCTTACAATTAAATGGTATATTCCATTCAAATTTGGTCAGCTGACAACAACCTCATCTTTTTTGAGAGTTGTCTATCACTTCCTCGAGGAAAGTTGTCCATTTAAATGAGTTTAAGCAGTTTTTTTTATAAAATATGATCACATCTTTCTGTTACACCTTGTATAGGTTATAAGAATACAAAAAATCACACTATATAAGAGTATAAAGGTCTATCCACACATATCAGGGCCGTGCCCGGGACGTGACAGGGCCGGGCCCAGGCATTGAAGCTTCGTCACTGGCCCGTGCCCCGCCTATGCACGGACGTGTGTGAACGAGTTCATTTAAAATGTACACACCGATATTTTTTCGCACGGCCCTGATATGTGTGCATAGACCTTAAAGGCGAAAGTTTGTGAGTGTGTGTGTTTGTTACTTCTTCACGCTCAATCGGCTTGGCGGATCTGGATGAAATTTGGCACAGATATAGATTATAGTCAGTAATAGCACATAGGATACTTATTATCCCGGGACTATGTTCCCTTGGGATAATTTCCGACATTCACGCAGGTGAAGTCGCTGGCAGAAGCTAGTTAATTTTGAATTTCTTATAAATATAGTTAGGTTCTCAAATAATATAAGAGAACCTAACTATATGTATACTTTTACTATATAATAATTGTATGGAAATTAAATTAAATGAAATATCTGAGGTGAGGTGTATCTTGCTTCGCTGTTGTCCATCTCTTATATTTTGGCATTTTGATTATCGCCATCACTGATGGAATTATATTTTCTAGAGCCTCAGATCATTTCAAATACAATAAAGACCATATTAATTTTATAGTTTAAAAATGATCCTTTTGTAGTTTAAAAATCAAATGAATGAAATGTCTTATATAGAAGATAAGAAAAATAAGAAAAAATATTAAGCGCTATTTCTATCTCCAAGACACTGGCTGTATCTAGAATGTTGCTGTGCCCGACAGGGTCCATAATTGTTTCTGTAACTTATATTTACCACCTGTATGTACATTATGGATTCAATAAATATTTGAATTTGAAAGAGTTTACAATCTAGCGCGATAGTTGTTAACACAATGTTAAATTGAAAGATTGTCTTACAATATTGTCAATTTAACATCCTGTTAGCAGCTAGCTCTAAGTTAGGGTTTTCGTACAAGTGAGCCAATAGCCATATTATTAATGTAATTTTGAATATATTTCAACAATTTGTACGAAAACAATTGCCGACAAGTAACAACTTGTCTCACTTCCTTGCGCAGGTCTCGTAGTAGGTATCCCGCTTTGAGTTTTGACAACAACACAACCGAACAGATTGTGTGGTCGCAACTAATCGTATTGTTAAATCTTGATCTTTTATTCATCAATTTTATCAGAAAAACATCGCAGGGCACGTTGTAGCTCTTGTTGAATAGCTTGTCTCAGTTCCTTGCGCACGTCTCGAAGTCCATGCTGTGTCGTGCTGTCAGTATGGTCATCACAGAGTGTGGCAGCAACTTCGCATCTTTCACCCTCATAATCAGTCGAGCACTCGCAAACCGGTTCATTTTCCTCGTTCAGAGAACAGTCACCATTATTTAAACAGTACATATGACACGCGTTAACTTCACAACGTTCCCCGGAGTAGCCAGCATCACAACTGAAATAATGAAGATAACTCAATAAAACCAACTTATATTTGTGACTATAACATGGTGTTGGTGACATGACAAGTGGCAGCTGTAGTAAACAGTTGGTTTTGGTAACAGCTTTTGCTTTTCATGTCCTCCTGATACTTACGGGATAGAATTCGAAATCAGTTGAACTAAACTAACTATGTAAAGGGATTATTAACATTTTTAATGTTATTTTAAATGTAGTATACTTAGTTGTAATAGGTGAACGAAGTGTGCGAGCGAAACGCATATGACTTATAAAATTGATGCAATTTCTTTACAACGCCTGGTTTCTTTAACAAGGTTAAAGATTCACATATATTTACTCAATTTTTAATTCATTGACAATCATTCAGGGGGTGCAAATACTTATGAATATGAACAACATTTACTATGGTACTTGTCAACAAGGTAATGCCAAAAAAATAATTCAACTGTTTGGTACGTTTTGCCACGGGTTTTACCAAGATGTACTTTCAATTCACATATTTCAGACCTGATAGTCTAATAAAAGGTTTTTTACATTCATAAGTTCTTTATCTTTGTAAGATTGCCAATGAAATAAAAGAAAGCCACCCTGTACAGATTCAAGGTGAAAATACTCCATTGTTTGTGTCGACAATAAGAGTGTATCTGTGTGTCTGTCTGTAAATAATTTAGTTTTTTTTGTTTAGTTGAAATTTAACTTCACTGAGATTGTTCTTAGCTATGGTTGGTACGCATTTCTGGTTAAAGATATTTATGTTTTTGAAATTTTCATTTCACTTAAATAAGGACAACAATTAAATACTAAAGTAAACTTATTATTGTACTTAGACATTCGGCTTTGACTGCGAGACGCACAGTGCCGATCGATGTGGTAACACTTGGGGTAGGCCTATGTCCAGCAGTGGACGCCTTTCGATGTTGATAATTCGGGCTTACAATAATGCTAACGAGGATAGGAATTGTAATTAAAACGACCGATTTGACAGTTCACCAACGGCTAACTTTATTTGAAAATGCAAATCATTTCTTTTCAAAGACAATGAGTAGTTCACCTAATATTAATAAGGCGGCATTAGACGCCTAATTTTGATATCGGTTCAACACCCCCACTATATCAAAATTAAAAATAAACATAATTAACAGACATACAATTTGTTTCTTTTACAGTAACAAACAATAAATTTATTTTTTAACAATAGAAATTGTTTTCATAAACCCATAATGTTTAACACCCGGCAACCCTTTAGTTAGAAGGTCAGCAGGCATGCTTGCAGTTGGCAAATATTTTGTTTCCACAATATCATTATTAATAACATCCCGAATGAAATTATATCTCATATCAATATGTTTTGATCGTTTATGAGATTGATGATTATTTGCCAGCCTCAAATCACTCTGGCTGTCACTGTATAGTACAATTTTATTACAACAACCTGTTAACTCAAGTTCTAGATTTCTTATTGTTACGGTGTTTTTTTATAAAAACACAAGGTTTCATTTTACTCTTACTGAACCCTAAATTACACAATGTTTCCTCAACCCTTTGATACCAAGCAAGGGATGATTGCTTCAAGCCATGAACAACCTTTTTTAATTTTAATACTTTACTTGAATCTTTTAAAGTAAAACCTTCAGGAAGATGCATGAAAATACTTTCTTTCAGATAACCACTAAGAAAAGCTGTTGTGACATCCAAATGAGTTATCTCCATACACTCAAAGCAAATAATAACCATAAGGTTGAATGTCTGATCACTGGAGAAAATGTTTCCTGATAATCCACTCCTGCTTTTGAAACCCTTAGCTACTAGTCTGGCACGGTATCTCACTTTATTGTCACAATCATATTTCTTTTTTAAAACCCACTTGCACTGCACTACACTTGCGTTGTCAGGAGTATCAACAATCTCCCACACTTGATTGTCTTTGAAGGACTGCAGCTCCTCTGCCATCGCCTGCAATCACTGTTGTTTTTCAGGACCACTGATAGCCTCTGCGTATGTCATTTCATCTTCTATGGACGTAGTACACACATTAGCAAAACCATACCTAGAAGGTTTCTTGCTCTGTCTTTTCTCTCTTTCCTTCGTGACAACTGCTGGATCTTCTTGTACATTTTTGGTTCCTTCTTCCTGTACATGCCCGGTTTCATATTTTTCTGAGTATATCCTCTGTTCTTCTTCCTTCAAGTCCTCACCATCCTGGTAATCTGAGTCACTTGAGCTGGTTTGATATAGACATTCTAGCTATATCACAGATTCCTCTACTAACCCCCACTCCACTCTAATTCCCCCACTGAATCTATGCTCTCTACAGGAATTGTGACTGTCTTGTGATCTTTGTCTTCTCTAATCACTACATTTCACTACATCTCTGCTGGTAGTGATTTAATTTTTTACTGGATCATAAATTCTGTATCCCTTGATGTTATCAGAAACCAACCAATATATGCATCTTGGACTTTCTGTCCCATTTTGTCCGTTTCTCCTTTGGTATGTGTGCCATCACAGGAATCCCAAATATACGTTTAGGTTGTAAATTTGGTCTTGTTCCGGTCTATGCTTCATAAGGAGTCTTTTCAATACCTGAAGCCACTGACCTATTTTTTAAGTAGTCAGCTGTATTTGCAGCTTCTGCCCAAAACTTTTTGTCCAGATCTGCTTCGAAAAGTAAGCATCTAACTTTCTCCACTATGGTGGTTCTGTTTGACCTCTCGCTGAGTTCGTTTTGCTCTGGTGTGTAATGATTTGTTTTTTGATGTATGATGCCTTCTATTTTCAAGAAATTTTCTAAATAATTATTACAGTACTCGTAGCCATTATCTGTTCTTAAGATTTTGATTTTCTTATTCTGAAAATTCTCCACTATAGACTTACATTCTTTGAAATAGCTTAACACTTCACTTTTATATTTTAAGTAATAAATGAAGGTCATCCTGCTATAATCGTCAATGAATAATAGGCAATAACGAGCACCGCCTATAGATTTCTTCTCCATGGGGCCGCAGATATCTGAATGAACAATCTGTAGCAATTCTGTTGCACGTGAAACCGTCGTCGTGAATCTTGACTGCTTTCCCTCACAACATGTCACACAGCTTGACTTACTTGTTGTAAAGTTGCCTGGATAATCTAATCCTTCAACTATTCTGCAACGCTTCATTTTGTTCATGTTACTGCTGTTAATATGACCGAGTCGCTTGTGCCATGTTTCTCCACTGACTTTAAATGAAGTCAATAAACAACTCTGTGAACACTGTGATTGTAAGTTCACCTTGTAAACACCGTCAATCAAATCTGCTTCTGCAACCAAATCGTCTATTTTGTTTCTAATTAGACATCTGTTTGGCTCGAAAACGACACTGTTTCCATTCTTTATCAGTTCACTAACTGATAACAAGTTTGTTGTGACGCTAGGAACACACATATCCTTCACAGTTATGTTGTAATTGTGACTTGTTGTTATTTCCACATCGCCTGAACACTTTACTGGAACTTTCGTTTTGTTTGCGACGATAATTTCTGGTAAACCTGTCGTAAATTTGGGATTTTTCAGCCAATCTTCATTTGAAGTGATGTGCCGGCTGGAAAATCACTTTTTAGGGTTCCGTACCCAAAGGGTAAAAACGGGACCCTATTACTGAGACGCCGCAGTCCGTCTGTCTGTCTGTCTGTCACCAGGCTGTATCTCATGAACCGCGATAGCTTAATTGAGTACGCTATCGAAAATAAGTTATCAAATATATAGAAGAAATTCTAAAGTTCAAACAATACCTAAACTCTTACATTTCGCAAGATAAAACGTTCGCACATGATATTACTTCAGACCAAAAATATTACGACAACTTAATTAGGCTCATCACTACAAGCATACAAAACGCCCGTGAAACGCAGAACGTTAAGAAAAACCATAAAATACTATCAGAGCGTACACTAAAACTTTTGAAGAGAGGACAAGAACTGCAAAAAAGTAAAAACAAAACAAGAACAACGAGAAACGAAATTTCAGCCCTTTACAAGCTTGTTAGCAAATATATAAAGAAGGATTACTCTAACTATAGAAAAATACCTAAACCAAGCTGGAAGCGCAAAAAAGGCATGCAAAGAGCTGAAACCAGATAAAACTTGGATCGATGGGCTAAAACGAGGAGCAAAAACAAAAAAACTAAAACCAGATAAAAGCCAGGCCCAGGCAGCATAGCAAACGAAAAGTAAAAATAGCCACCCAAATACTCGCTTTACCCTTTGCAAATCTTATCAATTTCGTGCTTGAAACTGCAGAGACGCCCGCCCAGTGGTCTGAATCAAAAATCATTTTACTATACAAAAAGGGAGACCCAAATGATATAGGGAACTACAGACCAATAAGCCTACTCCCGAGTACATACAAGCTATTTTCCACAATCCTCAACAAAAATATAAGCGCAACATTAGATAAGAGTCAACCCATAGAACAGGCAGGATTTAGAAAGGGCTTCTCTACGATCGATCATATCCACACACTTGAGCTTCTTATCGAAAAGTACCAGGAGAAAAACAGATCGCTATACTTGGCATATATCGATTATAAAAAAGCATTCGATTCAGTTTCTCATAATTACATCTGGGAAACTCTAAAAACACAGAATGTGGAAAACGAATATATACAAGTAATCAAAAGCATATATAATAACAGCAAAAGTAGAGTTCATCTAGAAACAACTGGCTCATGGTTCCCTGTTAAGAGAGGGGTAGGGGGACCCACTATCACCTATATTATTTATAACCAAATTAGAGTCCATAATAAACAAGCTTGACTGGAAAAAAACGTGGCATACAAATAAAAAATAGTAGTATCTAAACCACCTACGTTTCGCCGACGATTTGGTGCTAATATCAGAAAAAGGAACAGAATTACAGTACATGGTAGAGTCATTAAATAACGCTAGCAAGCTTGCTGGCCTAGAAATGAACCTCTCCAAAACTAAGATAATGACCAACAGCACCAAGATACAAATATATGCCGACGACGAGCCTCTTAATTATACCGAACAATAAATCTACCTCGGCAAACAAATTAGCATCGACATATCAAGCAACTACCAATAGGTTGAACGCAGGGCACAGTTAACATGGAATAAATACTGGACCTTAAAGGAAATATTTAAGAGTAACATGCCGATCATCCTGAAAACCAAGATTATGAATTCCTGCCTTATACCATGCTTGACTTACGCCTGCCAGACCTGGAAGTTCAATAAAAACATACAAAATAAAATTACGACGTGTCAACGCGGCATAGAGCGCAGTATGCTCAATATAAAAAAACCAGCCAAGTGCGAGTCGGACTCGCACAAGAAGGGTTCCGTACCATTATCGCAAAACACTGCATAAAAATCACGTTTGTTGTATGGGAGCCCCACTTAATTTATTTTATTTTAATTTATTAATTATTATTTTTTTTAAGTAAATGTACAACTAAACATTCTGTGAATATTTCAAGTGTCTACATGTTGCCGTTATTAATATCGAGCAGAAAACGGCAAAAATATCACGTTTGTTGTATGGGAGCCCCCCTTTAATATTTATTTTATACTGTTTTTAGTATTTGTTGTTATAGCGGCAACAGAAATACATAATCTGTGAAAATTTCAACTGTCTAGCTATCACGGTTCATGAGATACAGCCTGGAGACAGACGGACAGACAGACAGACAGACGGATCGCGAAGTCTTAGTAATAGGGTCCCGTTTTTACCCTTTGGGTACGGAACCCTAAAAAATACAAAAAATACGACATACAAAAATAAGAAAAATCACGAAAGCAACAGACGGTCTAACACAAGCTCTTGCACTAAAATGGAAGTGGGCTGGCCTTGACACCTACGCCTACTTTACAATACCTACGATCAACGGTATCTTTAACTTACAATTGAATGCGAAAGTACGTTTTTTATACGAGTATAGCTGGAACTAATTTTCTTAAGTAACCGACATGAAATACTATCAATAAACTGTTTATTTAAATCACTTTAATGAAAGGTGAGGCCCATAACCTGTAATTAAAACGACCGATTTGACAGTTCACCAACAACTAACTTTATTTGAAAATTCAAATCATTCCTTGTCAAAGACAATGAGTAGCTCACCTAATATTAATAAGGCGGCGTTAAACGCCTAATTTTGAAATCGGTTCAACAGGAATATTTTAATAATATTTAATAAAAATGAATTTAGTTAGTGAATAGATACTCCCAAAAATCTTGTTTGATACTAGGCGAAACTAACTCGATTGAAGTTTCAAAAATCTCGGTGTTTTTATCGCTAGATTTTCTGTCGCGTGACAATATTATTGTTCGTTTCGTATCTACTTACAAGTATAAACTTTAAAATCATGAAGTAAATTCGAACTGCCTAACGATAGCTACCTAAGGTGTTGGTAGAGGGTCGTGACTTTAAGCTATTGGCTGACACGACTATCGGTACAGTGATCGATGAGTACACATCCCACATGTCGACAACCTCACGATAGCGTCTCGGTTTTCACGAGGTCCCCATCATGCGGGATGGTAATGTCAACAATCATTGCACGCCTCTCGATTCGGTCTACTACCACAATATCAGGCGTATTTGTTTAAAAAGAATTAAAAAAAAACAAAAAAAAAACTTAAGAACAATACGTGTTGGCGTAAGAAGTAATATTTTTGTCCAAATGTTATACTCGCAGCAGTGGACTTGATCTTTCGGCTGAAATGATGAAGATGATGATGGATATACTCGTGTTGAGTGAACGGGGGAAGGTGTCCTTCTTTTAGGTATCCCTAACTTTAGATTTCGAAGCTCACGAATTTCCTTCTGAGAAACTGCGATGGTGATGACGTGGATGCTCAAGGATCTGTTAACTTTAGGTATTCCTAGACGTTACTTAACTTCTCGTTAGTGAATGCTTTAGGCTTAGCTCTCACCAAGACTCGAAACAATAAAGCAAGTAATAAAATAGTCCTTAAAAAGATGAACATGTTTTACCTGCATATAGGTTGTCCCTCTGCACTGACATTGCAATTTCCTTGGAAGCAATAGTTGTGACAACTGGAAACATCACATTTCTCACCAGTGTAACCTTGTGTACATACACATCGAGACTCCCCACTAACTTTTGTACCGTGGAAACAAACAAAGGATTCTTTTGTAGAATCTGAATCTATAGCGTTCGGTATCAAACTCCTTTGAGTTTTACAGTTCGGATTTCCTTCAGTTTGTTCCTCAATTGTATAGTTAGCTGCTACATTTTGAAAAACTGCAGTTTGATAAGTCCAATCGTGTTTGTCAGAAATCGGACATGATTTTGGGTCCTCGTGCTGGCCCGAATTCTTTGGTAAATGCCAAATTGCCTTTGGATAAATCCCTCTCCAGTAAATAAAATATTTTGATATGGCCAATGAACTGATGACTGTACCTTGATTATCAAAAATGGTCTCGTATAGTGATTGCCTGTTTTTTCCATTAGAATCGGCACTTTCAATGTAGACGTGATACCCATCAACATCATCTTTATCAATTCTGTCAATCCAGTAAATTCTTTGTGTCTGCTGGTCAATGGCCAAGCTGAGTCGGTAATTAACAGTACTTTCTATTAAAACTTCTCTCTCGGAGCCATCAAACCGAGCTCTCTCGATCTTTTTGTTTGTGGCCCAGTAAATATGCCTGTAATTTGTTAATAAGTATAATACACCTTCAAAAAGCTCAATACGAATATTACTGAGTCTTCATAAAATAACACATACATGCACACTTTACAGTGGCTTCGGACAATTACACTCCAAATAAATATGCAAACTAACATTTTCAGACTCTTTTTATAATATTAAGTTCAGATTTAGAAGAGTCAAAATAAGTTGAGGCATATTTGGTTTTATTATGAAAAACTGCAGTTCATTTATTTTTGTTCCGCTTAATTTTGCCGGTGTGTGTATTTATGACCACAGAGTACGACCAGAGAACAAGCTCCATAAAACCACACTACGATAAGTACAATCAAGCATGAGGTGCGTACAACTCACGGCCTCGACACGTACGAAAAGAAACCAGTTCATACCAGCTCGTCCAGTTGAATCGACCAGGGCTGAGCGTAGGTACGCGTCGCGCGTCGTATTCGTTTTGAAATAAATAAAATTAATAGTGTTTTAATATAAAGAAATTTAAATATGGTTGTTTACAAAAAATATTGTGATAATTATACTAAAACGTGTTCAAGATTGTAAATTTGTTATGCAATGAGAGTGTTCTATTAAATTATTAAAAAAATACTTTATTTTAGATTCAGAATTTATCATTTAATCATTGAACGCGAAACGAATAGGACCGACCAGTGTGGCGACCAGTGTGGCTATTTCCGGCAGTGCACGTCTTTTGGCGGAAATGATGATGATGATTTAATCAAAAGGCACAATAGAATATTGAAAAACTAAAGTATTTTGTATAAGTAATTTTGTAATAAAATATTATATCATAGTCACTGCAAAAAATATATTAAAAAGCTTTCTATAAAGCTTTTTAATATATTTTTTGTCAACCCTATTATATTTAGATGCTCGCTCTCTGGTCCTACTCTGTGTTATAACAGTATCATCAGTAACGTACCCTCCACAGCTGTCCACGGCTATATCACGGCATATATCACTTAACTCTACCAAAGTATTTCTGACAAGTGCACTATTACACGCTGCAGGATTTAATGAAAACGAGTGTATTCTTGAATCTTGCTTCCAAAAGAGTAATTGTGTGATCGGGTCGTAAGTGATCCTCATGTTGTCTCTTCCTAATTTTCTCGTCACCAAAGGTTCTATTTGCCTGGTTAATAGGTCAAAGCTGGATATTGAAATTATGTCCTGGTTCCTGTCGGCAAACAGAACCTTGTAATGAACTGGATCGTAAGTTACTGAATCTATATAATTAGCCGAGAGAATGTGTTTTCTGTGCGTTAGTGATCCGTTGTAATAGAATTCTAGTCGCTTCTCTGTGCCCAAGACGATGTCTGAAACATTAAAATAATACTAATTAGTCTAACTAAGTTATTACAATTTTATCTTTTCTCTTCTTTTCATAAAATATGCTGCTAAAACCTATGGTTTCCAAATAACTTGCATTCCCGCCAGTTTAATTTCCATTCATTAATAGGTTACTTCTAGGCAAGCGTGATCCATCGTCGACCACATCATCGCTTACCATCAGGTGAGATGGTGGTCAAGCGCGAGCCTATATCAAACAAAAAAAATCGAGAAATATGAACCTTCTCCAGTTATCTTCTTAAAATGGAATATCCCCGATTTCGGCATTAAGAATTTGAAGTTGAGTATTTTTTAAACTCTACTTTAGCCTGAAAACCTGCCAAAAAAAGTCGTTATAGTAAGGTTTGACACGTTCCTAACTCCAAATACTCAAATTCAGAAATCGGCACTCAGATACTGTAAATCATAATACACACTCACACACTAGAACTTGGAAGAATAAGGCTAAGTGCACCTTACGAATTTAATCGCTATAACGCGGTCACCTAATTTTGATATTAACCACGGCAACACCTCTCCCAATGTACCAACATTGAAGTCAGTCCGCGCATGCGCGGAGCGCCCTTTTTCAAATACGCGCGCCGTGCAACGACTGGTCACAACTGATCACGTTCCAACACGACGTTCTGATCGTACGCGCGCAAAACCAACCAAACTTGATTTACAAGTACTTTTGTGTTGGAACGGAATATAATAATTTGTTTCGTGTTATTGTATCCTGTGTTACATTAAACAGTGATTCTAACTTTATCCATCGTTTAATTTACAAATCCAAACTTCGCTAGAACTCACACCCAGTCGCGGTTATAAATGGCGTCCCAAGCATAGGGCGAAATTTGAAAAACTTTTGTGAACTTTCGAAAACGTGATACACTTTATCACGTGATACACATTACAAAATGCCGCGAACGCGTAAGGAACGTCAGTCGTCAGACGACCACTTTGATGAACCATCCGGCGCCGAGGGGCCGGTTACGTTTACTACGGATCACGTCACCGCCATGAGAGGCTACTTGAAAAGGTAGCAGCTACGCCGCGACCTGCGATGGCCGCGGGGTCCGAAGCATCGTCATCATCAGGGAACTTCGCGAGCTGCAGTTCCCGGTTTTCTGGTGATGCGTCTAAATCTGTAGACGCGTTCATCGACGCCGTGGAAAGCTTCCGGGAATGCACAAATGTTTCCGAAGCTAACTCCCTTCGAGGATTATCCATGTTGCTGACTGACAACGCAGCCACCTGGTGGCAGGGCGTGAAATTGGAAATTAATTCATGGTCGGAGGCAATTGAATACCTACAGAGTGCCTACGGAGATCATCGCCCCCCGCATCGAATTTATCAAGAATTGTTTCAATACAAACAAGGCGAAGAGAAAACTGATATATTTATCGCTAAGGCTCGAGCTCTTCTTTCAAAATTACCGCCAGAAGACCTCAGCGAGAAAGTCCAAGTTGACATGGTCTATGGTCAGTTGCATAGGCGTATTATTTTTTTTTTTTTTTTTTTTTATAATTTATAGGCTCGCGTTTGACCACTATCTCGCCTGATGTTAAGCGATGATGTGGTCTACGGTCTAAGACGAGATGAGGTTAAGTCCTTCGCGGAACTCATCCGCACCGCTCGTCTTATTGAAGAGTCTCTGAACGAGGCATCTCATGATGCAGTCGCTGTGAGTCCTAGCACCACTGATGGTGCCCAGCGCCGAACTTCGAGTGCGCCGCCGGACACGCAAGGGCCGAGCAAGCCAGCGTCGCCGGCCGCGCCGTCGTCTTAGTCACCTCAATGCCAAAGTTATGTGTTAGCTAGTGATAGCACGGCTTAAACGCCCTTCAGGCCATTAAAAAATAATAAAAGTGAAGTGAAACCAAAATCCAATCAATTCTGTGCGTATTGCAAATCATTCGGTCATAATAAAAATGTATGTCGTAGGTTAAGTTTGAAAATGTCTACACCTAAACAAGGCAATGAAATTGTATGTTACGGGTGCGGTGAGAGAGGCGTTGTGCGTACCAATTGTCCAAAATGTAGTGCGGACATCGCCGCGATAAATTTTGTAAAATCGTGTAAACAACAACAAAGGTCAGTGCCCCCTCTCCAACTGTCTGTTCAAACGCCGCATGAACTGGTAAGTTCGAATTTCACTTCTAAGCGTGACTGTATTGGATCGGAGACTAATCATAGTAGTTCTAATAATTTATTTCATTCCATTAATAAGAATAATAATCTTTCAACTTCAAATAAATTTTACGTAAATAATCCCGATCTCGATAGGTGCGTTGACAGAGTTCAACCAAAATCACAAAGTAGGGCGACCATGCGATTTTCTAAAGAATTACGGCAATCTGAACCTCAAAGTAGGGTGACCATGAATTTTCAGGACAAATATAGGAATTTAGTACCATCGACGTCTACAATTGATGACGATGAAATTATAGATTTATCATCTTTGACTAGCGTCTCCCGTGGTAATTCCTGTGTTGATAGACCAATTTTAAAAATTGAAATTTTTGATTTTAAGTGTCAAGCACTTGTAGATACTGCCGCGAAACTTAGTATCGCTGGTAGTTCATTATATAGGTTACTTCAGCAGAGTGATCAAATTTTAACGAGACTAGTATGCTCGTGCGTAACCTTGAAGCAAGGCAAGACTGTTACTTTAGACATTGTTATCTTACCTGATGCTATTGATAATGATTCTCTTTTGGGTATTGATTTTCTTACCGCCGCTGGTATTATTATTGACTTTGCAGCGTTGACGTGGCAATTTCCAGATTACAGTATTATTTATCCTTTAGAATTAGAGTCGCCACGCAACGAGGTCTCGTGTTGTTAAGCTACATTGTTACGTGATGACGAAGCAGTGGTTCTCAACCCTGCCGAGCGTGAACGTCTCACCTCCCTTCTTCAGTGTAATGAAGATATCTTTCAGCTAGGGAGAGTACCAACACCGTTCGTGGAACACCACATTGATACGAGTGATCATCCGCCCATATCTGTCCCGCCGTATCGTCTCACACCCGCTAAGAAAGCGCTAATGAAGACTGAAGTGAATGCAATGCTTGAGGAAGGAATCATTGAGGAGTGTGAATCAGCATGGACTTCTCCTGCGATTTTAGTCCCTAAAAAGACCGATTTCCATACTCCCTTTCCTGTCAAAAGTGCTCGAGGCCTGTGTCCACAAGCAGTTTTCGGGGTTCGTTCACCGTAACAACCTTGTCAGCTCATTCCAGTCTGGATTCAGGCCTGGGCACAGTACTGCATCCGCTCTCCTCAAAGTGACTGGTGACATCAGAGAGGCAATGGAGGATACCAAGGTTACCGTTTTGGTACTTATTGATTTCTCCAATGCCTTTAACGCCGTCAGTCACGATATTCTTCTATCTATTCTCTCACATCTAATGGTTTCATCCGAGGTGCTGGACTGGTTCTCTTCTTATCTTCGGGGACGTCAGCAGTCGGTTCGCGTCGACGAGAATTCTTCGAGTTGGCGTGATATAGGTGCTGGTGTTCCACAAGGCGGTATTCTTTCTCCATTGTTATTCTCTATTTTCATTAATTTTATTACTTTCTGCCTTCGGTGTTCGTATCATCTTTATGCCGACGATCTTCAACTGTATGCAGCAGCGCGGGTGGAAAGTTTATCGGACGCTATAGAAGATGTAAACCGAGACTTACATGCCATTAAAATCTGGTCTGATAGATTTGGGGTGGCTGTAAACCCCTCGAAGTGTCAGGCCATTGTAATGGGGAGCTCGCGCATGATGGGTAGAGTGGCGGTTAGCTCTCTTCCTCCTCTTATTTTCGATGGAACCGTCATTCCCATTAGCCCCAGCGTAAAAGATCTCGGTTTGCATCTTGATTCGACGCTTGGCTGGCATAGTCAGGTTACTAGTGTCAGTCAAAGAGTCAACGGCACTTTGCGATACCTGTATCGTCTGAGGAACTTTTTGCCCGCAAAGACGAAGACTATGCTTGTGCAAACTTTAATTTTTCCCATAATCGACTATGGTGACGTGTGCTACTTCGACTTGAGTGCGGTTCTGCTGGATAAACTTGATAGGCTCCTCAATAATTGCATTCGGTTCATATTTAACTTGAGGAAATATGATCATGTGTCGAGCTACAGGTCTGAGCTCAAATGGATGCCCATTCGCCAGAGAAGGTGTTTGCGTGCTCTAACTACGATATTCTCCCTACTCAACTCTCCCACTCCACCTTCTTACCTTATGTCTCATTTTCAATATTTAAGTTCTTCTCACGCTAGGAATCTGCGTTCTTCCAACAATCTGCTCTTACTCTGTCCTTCTCATACTACTGATTTTGTTCATTCTTCCTTTCATATTCAGTCTATTCTTCTTTGGAACGCGCTTCCTTTCGAAATCAGGGCGGCCACCAGTCGGTATGCTTTCAAGCGGAAATTGCAGTATTATTATCAGCGGGGGGAAGGGTCATCTCGATAACTTATTTTCATTACTTTATTATATATATATATTTATCTAAGTATGTATCATATAATATATGTATGTATGTATGTGTATATTAAGCAATTTATTTTTATTTTTTTTGTTAAATTTGTAGCTGCCACGTTTTAAACAATGCACCTGCCATGTTGTCTCTGCACCACTCTTGGTTGACTGGTAGAGAATGCCTAAGGCATTAAGTCCGCCAATGTACCTTTGTGCATGAAGTTTAAATAAATAAATAAATAAATAAATAAAAAGGATAATAGTGTACGTTTTTGCGTAGATTATCGTTGGTTGAATTCCATCACAAAAACTGACACAAACCCACTTCCACTTATTGATGAGCTTTTGCAGTCCACTAAGCAGCACTGTTATATGACTAGTATAGACCTTAGATCAGTGTCTTTCCTGAAGACCGCGATAAAACGGCGTTCATTACACCATTCGGCACTTATCGTTTTACGAAGATGCCCTTCGGTCTCAAAAATGCACCATCCACGTTTCAGAGACTAATCGACCGATTAGGTTCAGGTGCTGCTCTGCAGGATGTAGTGTTAATTGCGTATTTAGATGATCTTTTGATCATTTCTGATAGTTTTTCGAGTCATTTAGATGACCTTCAGAAGGTCTTTGATCGCTTACGTCTTTTTGGATTTCGTGCCAATCGTGACAAATGTTTATTTGCACGCAATGAGGTCAAGTACCTAGGTCATGTCATCACGTCCGAGGGAATTAAGCCAGACCCCTCAAAGATAGACGCTGTTCTAACTATGAAGGAGCCCAAAAACGTAAAGCACCTAAAGTCATTTATGCAAACCTGTTCATGGTTCAGAAAGTTTGTACCGAACTTTTCAAATGTAGTGCAACCCCTATCTAAGCTTACTCGTAAGAATGTGAGTTGGTGTTGGACTGATGAGCAACAAGCTGCTTTCGATTGCCTTAAGCAGAAACTCACTTCAACTCCCGTTCTTGTACAGGCAGATTACACTAAGCCTTTTGTACTACGAACAGACGCTAGTAATTATGCTCTAGGAGCTGTGCTCATGCAAGGTGAAGGTCACGAGGAGAGGCCTATTGAGTATGCTATCCGGTTGCTTACATCTGCCGAGAAAAACTATTCCACAACCGAACGAGAGGCTTTGGCTGTTGTGTGGGCAGTGGAAAAGTTCAGGGGATATCTCGACGGACATCCAGTGTATGTGAAAACTAATCATCAACCATTAAGGTGGTTGCTTACACATAAATCGCCAAGTGGACGACTGATACGCTTGGCCTTGAAATTACAGTCGTATGATATCCATTATGATTTTACGCCAGGAAAGGCGAATGTATTGGCAGATGCTCTGAGCCGCCCACAGTGTAATAACACTGAGAACTGTGAGGTATGTGCGGTCACAATCGATTTTCCTAGAGCTGGCTCTTCTGAGATCCGCCAAGAGCAACTACAAGATCCAGAAGTAGCTAAGATTATTAATGGTCTTGAAGATTATGATGCCAATAATACCCATTGGATAGAAAGAGGGTATGTTTTGGACCAAGGCGTTCTCTATAGGCTAAACCCTGAAACTGATTCAGATGAGCCTCAACTTGTGATACCAGCCTCATTGCGAAAGAAGGTAGTGCATGAATTCCACAACACACCTACAGCTGGTCACATGGGCGTAGAACGTACCCTTGATCGAATTAAATATAAATATTATTTTACGGGGATGAGGAAATATGTAATGGAGTACCTTAAAAACTGTGAAGATTGCCGAAGATAGAAAATAAGCAATCTGAAACCAGCTGGTCTCCTTCAAACTCCAGTACTTAACCAGCGTGGAGAAGTCTTCGCTATTGACCTCTTTGGACCGTTGCCAGAGGGTAAAAACGGTGAAAAGTGGGTGTTACTAGTGGAAGATACTGCCACTAGATGGGTGGAGTTGTATGCACTAGCCGAAGCTAATGCTGACACCTGTGCTTCACTTATTATTAATGAATACTTCCTCCGATACGGTTTTCCTCGTCGCGTCATATCCGATAATGGCGTACAGTTTGTTTCAGCTACGATGCAATAGTGCATGTTTGTCTTGGGGATTAAACAGAATCTTATACCCTTATACCATCCAGAAGCGAACCCAGCCCAACGCAAAAATCGCGATCTTAAGACGCAGCTCGCCATATTAGTGAAGTATGAGCATAGATCATGGCCGAAGTTCTTTGCCGAGATACGCTTTGCGATGAACAGCGCCACTTGTGCTACTACCGGATGTAGTCCTGCTCATATGATGTTTGCTCGAGAAATGCGAACACCTTTCGATGCTCAGCGCGATTTGAGAGCTATATTAGACAAAGAAAACATTCTTCCTCAAATCACGCCTTACCTCCGCAGATTTGTTACTAATTGGGAGTCAATTAGGGAAAAAGCTGAACAGCAGCAAGATAAAAGAAAGCAGATTGCTGACCAGAGGCGTTGTCATGTACCTAGTTTCGAAGTCGGGGACTTAGTTTTAGTTACAACTCACTTATTAAGTAATGCCAGTAAAGGTAGAACTCGTAAATTCATGCCAAGACGGGACGGCCCGTATCGCGTTACTAGGGTTGTAAGTCCTACTACTTTTGAAGTTGCTGATTTAGTTTCGAATCAGCTGGTAGGAAAGTTTCACCAGTCAGATTTAACCACTTACACTAGTAATAATGTGGTCTCCGATCCAGTACAGTCACGCCGTCGTCGCTGACGGCCACGTGTTAAACCGCGTTCTCTAGTTATCAACCCACCAACGGGTCGTTTAAGTGTGTTGGAGGGGGAGTGTATAACACGGTCACCTAATTTTGATATTAACCACGACAACACCTCTCCCAATGTACCAACATTGAAGTCAGTCCGCGCATGCGCGGAGCGCCCTTTTTCAAATACACGCGCCGTGCAACGACTGGTCGCAACCGATCACGTTCCGACACGACGTTCTGATCGTGCGCGCGCAAAACCAACCAAACTTGATTTATAAGTACTTTTGTGTTGTTATAATAATTTGTTTCGTGTTATTTTGTATCCTGTGTTACATTAAACAGTGATTCTAACTTTATCCATCGTTTAATTCACTAATCAAAACTTCGCTAGAACTCACACCCAGTCGCGGTTATATCGCTGTGATTTTTTAAATGTAAAATGAAATCTACTGAAAATCGAAAACAATCCCTTTCGTAGTGCCGTAATATTATCCGCAACGATTTAAATTCGTAGTGCGCGGCTATAAACCGAGTGTATGTGACCGAGGCAGACCGCTGGTGTACTGAGGGGCGAGAATTAGACATAGACCTACACAGAAGCCAAAATAGATCGCTTTCAATTGGGTGTCAATCAATAAATGGTTTTTAATGACAATATGTTTGGGCATTTTGAGCGTGATGACGCGACACCAATCGTCCGGGAGCGAGACCGTCTAGTGCTCTTCTGTCGCACGTCGCGGTGTGTCGCAGTCGAGCGTCGCGGTCTCGTGCGCGAACTCGCTCCCATACAAAGCCTAGGGACAAATAGTAGTGTAGCGCGTCTACTGCCACGGTCGCAGGTCGCAGTCGCGGTCGCGCACACTCGCAACTTTAAGGTAGGATTCGGTTCTTACGCGGTGACCTGCGTGAGTGACGAACGCGACGCGACGGCGCAAAACGGCGCGACGTAATGCGACGCGATGCTATACGCGACAAATGTCCTACGTGATTTTGGTCATTACTTCTCGAATCATGGAGAAGTACAGTACAATTTTGCTTGAAAGTTCATATTTAAAGTACAGACTTTTAAAAAAATATCGTAAAAAGCACAGAAAGAAAACAAATATAATATTTTTACAAAGAACCACGCTTCTATATCAACCATTACATATATTAATTGTTATAGTTCGTGTTGTCGCATCTGGTCGCCCTCAAAACAAGTGCGCGTTACGTCGCGTCTCGCCGCAGACTGTCATATAGGCCGCATGTAGGGTATGCCGTTGAGTTGATCGCGTTCGTCGCGTTCGCAGCGTCGCGTCGCGTCGCGTTCGTCGCTCACGCAGGACACCGCGTTAGCGACCGCGACGCGCGACCGCGACCCACTGCTTAGTATGGATTTATATGGAGTACTAAACAAAACCGGCGTCTGCGTCGCGCGACCGGTATGCGTGGCTAGAGAGCGGCGTAGTAACCGCAACTCGGTCGCGTCGGAAGCAGTGCCGTCACGCGACGCAGGCGGGAAACATCAAAATACAATTTTAACATTTATTTTTAGGGTTCCGTACCCAAAGGGTAAAAACGGGACCCTATTACTGAGACTTCGCGGTCCGTCTGTCCGTCTGTCCGTCTGTCCGTCTGTCCGTCTGTCCGTCTGTCCGTCTGTCCGTCTGTCCGTCTGTCCGTCTGTCCGTCTGTCCGTCTGTCCGGATTGTGTCTCTATCTACACGTACCTAAAAATTTTTTTCGGTAAATGTACTGTATTTATCGTAATATTAATGTAAAACGTCTACTAATAGTCCAATAACGACGTGTGAGTGTTATATTTGGAATAAATTGAAGAACCAGTGAAAAAACAAACTAAATTCTTAAGTGTTAAAAGTGTCAACAAAAACAATTAACACGAAGATATTGTGTTAACGTACAGTAAAACTAAAGCAAAGTGTGCCTATAGTGATTAAAATAAATTGTATAAGTAAAATTAAGTGCAAGAAAACAAAATCATTTCTCATGACTACCTAATTCTCTAACGACTTTACTTATTTGAAAGAATAGCACTTGAGCGACCCGGTGCCGTATTTCCGTCAACTCTCTAACACTTCAAATGGTCGAGGGGCTACAGAGTGTATCTCGGTAACGTGAGGTCGCAAGTTCGCGTCTAGCATCTGGCATAAGTTTTTGGATTTTAATAAATTTCTTAAATATTGTTTAATTGCTTGACTAGTTCCGAAACACTTAATTATTATTATCAGGATGGAAAATGGCCAAGATGATAACATTACATTCCGAAAACCACAGCGTTCGAGTTCGCTTAGTGACTTGTCATCGAACCAGTCCCTCTTTGACACAACAACGATAAGTTTAACAAGTTTACCAAACACATCGATCATCGAATCGCAGAACAACAAAGAGCTTTACGATAAGATTAATCAATTACAAGAACAATTACTCATTGCAAATCAGGAAGTAACAAACTTAAACTCAGAAAACACTACTTTACAACATGAACTAGAAAAATGTAAACAAGTAATAAATAATTATAAAAAAATCTGCACAGCCGAAAAACCTATTCGCACACCAAAACCTAAATCTGTCAAAAATAGATTTGTTTCAAAAACGCCGAAGTCTTGTAATACGCCTCCAATACTGCAGACTGTGAACAGTGAATATCGGTTCGAGGAACCTGAAAGCTCAACATTGCAAAAAAGAACCATGGCCAACAAAAAAACGATACCAAAACATATACCTAAACGTAATGAAATATGCATACTAAGCACAGACAATAAAAATAAATTGCTTTATATTGCAGAGAATACTTTCGAGAAACATAGCCTCTGCCATTACATCACACCTTATGGAACTATAGAATTCCTGTTAAAAGGCATCAAACAAAAGTTGGCAAACTATACATTCCAGGACTTCTGTATTATTTTGATAGGTGAGGAGGACTTTAAAGAAACAAACAAATATTTTAATAGCATCTTATTAATTAGAGAAATATTGCAAGAAATATCGAATACAAATATAATCGTCTGCACTCCGACGTACAAATTCTTTACAAATAACTACCTGTATAATTCAAGAGTGGAAACCTTTAATAATTTATTATATCTAGACATAATAGCTCACGGACATGCATATTTTCTGGACAGCAATAAGAACCTAAGGTATGACGACACTATGTTCAACAGACGAACTGGTGCGATAAATTACTCTGGAATGGAATCGATTTTTAAGGATATTTTGGACATGACTATAGACATACAATTCTCAAACACTGACTTTTCTCAACCGGACAATCAAATTAACTCAGTAACAGAACCAGAGGGAAACAAGCAGTTTTTTCTTTAGTCAAGTTAACATATTGCATCAGAACATTGCTGGATTGTTGAATAAATCAGACCTGCTGACTATACAATTAGAAAATTTGCAAACACATGGCACAATTTTGGATGTATTATGTTTAACTGAGCATTTCATATCCTCTGGACATGAGAGATTGCTGTACATTCCAAACTTCCACCTAGCTGCTTGCTTTTCACGAAGCACTAATCGGGGAGGTACTTGTATTCTCGTAAGAGCTGGGCATCAGTACAGGGAATTACCAGACGTAGCAAAACAGTCTGTATCAGGCGTGTTAGAAACTTGTGCAATAGAATTGACATCCTATTCAATTATTATTATATGTGTTTATAGAGTACCAAAATATAATTATTTGACATTTTATGAAAAACTTGACATTGAATTGAAAAAAGTATGTTTATTATCGAATAAAAAAATTGTGTTATGTGGCGATCTGAACATTAATGTATTGTTAAGAAATAAGTTTACTTTGGAACTGGAACATTTCCTACTTAGTTATAACTTAACACTTACTCTAAATCAGTCTACTAGGCTTCATAGTAACACGTGCATTGATAACTTTGCACATAATCTTCGCAAAGGATGGACAACTAAAATTATTGATCTTATGTTGTCAGATCACACATCACAAATACTTAAAGTGCCAATAAATAAAACTTGTCGCCTAAAATCTTGGAAATCAATTAAAAAGGACTACTCCAAAGAGAACCTTGAAAAATTCAAATCTTGCATACAAAAGTTATCCTTTAAAGAAATATATGAAACCAATGATGTTAATGTAGCCTATAAAAGTTTTTATAACCTTTTCTCATTGTTTTATAATCTTTGCTTTCCAGATAAAATAATTAGGATTAGCAGTAATAAACAGGTCAAATGGATATCGCGTGGCATTAAATCCTGTAGTAAAAACCAAAGACGTTTGTTATGGGCTTACAGACTACACCCCACAAATAAAACAAAAAATAACTTTAAAAGTTACAATAAATGGTACAAAAAAATTATTAAATTAACGCAAAAAGCGCAAAATGATTACTTCATTAGAAATTCACAAAACAAATCTAAAGCAACTTGGCAAATAGTTAATAGGTCTAAAAATAATCTACCTAAAGAACAAATAATGACTATTAAAAACAAAAATTTGACATATACAAATCCGAATGACATAGTAAATGCATTTAATGATTATTTTATTGATGACATTGAGAGTAATATAATTAATGATATTAAATTAAATAATAAGCCAAGTAACTTGACAACGCAATCACTATTTATGCAGCCTGTTCTAAACTCAGATATTATTTCAGCCACAAAAACTCTTAGAAATACTAGTATTAGGCTTTGACGGTATATCCACAAAAGTAATTAAATTTGTTATTGAGATCATAGCACCTGTGTTAGCACACCTTATTAACTTAAGTATTACCGAAGGCACGTATCCAGAAGACCTAAAAAAGGTTATAATAAAGCCACTTCACAAAAAGGAAGACAAAATAAATATAAAAAATTACCGACCAATAGCCAAAACACCCGTTTTTTCAAAAATTTATGAAAAAGTCATTTATAACTCAATATACCAATATTTTACCAAATTTAACATCTTATGCAAAGAACAAAATGGTTTTCGAAAAAATAAGACAATTAACGTGGCTATATTTGATTTTTTAAATAATGTTATGTCTGCAGTTGATGAAAAGACTCCCATCTGCGCTATTTACACAGACATGACTAAAACCTTTGACTATGTGGATCACAAAATACTATTAGATAAATTAAACAGATATGGCATCAGAGGTAACATATTAAGATTACTGGAATCATATCTATGCAACAGATTGCAATGTTCTGAAATTACAAGAGTGTGCACAAAGACAAAAGTAGAACGAACATATCTGTCAAAATTCAGGACTGTAAAATATGGAGTGCCGCAAGGAAGCGTGCTTGGGCCACCACTCTTTCTCATTTACATTAATGATTTGCCACAAGTGACACAACAACAAATGATTTTGTTTGCAGATGATAGCACTGCCATAGTAAAATGCAAAAATTTAAATACCTATCAATTTGAAATTAACAATACTCTTACTGACATTATTAATTGGCTTAATATGAATAATTTATTAATTAACCTTAAAAAAACTAAAGTAATGCATTTTCACCAAAAAATAAATACACCAAAAATATGTGTTAACTATAACGATAACGAAATAGAAGAGGTAAAATAAACTGTGTTTTTAGGTATCCATATTGACAACCATCTTAATTGGAAAGCACATATAGAACAATTATGTAAAAAAAAAAAAAATCTGCCTACGCACTCTTCCAACTATCGAAAAAAGTAAACAGAGAAGCGTTACTGGTTGCCTATCACGGTCTGGTAGCTTCGATTCTAAGATTTGGAATTATATTTTGGGGCAATTCTTCAGATAAATTACTAATATTTAGGGCACAAAAAAGATGTATAAGAGCCATGTGTGGTCTGAAAATAGATGATAGCTGTGCACCTTACTTTAAATCCTTAAAAATACTTACATTGCTGGCGTTATACATATTAGAAACTAGTATTTTCGTCAAAACAAATCCAAACCTTTTTGAAAAAATATCTACTGTACGAGATGTTCCAATTCGTAGTCAATACAAAAATTCCTTGTGTAATCGCAAATGTAAAACTGCATTAATAAAAAAGAGTGTTCTGGGTATGGCCCCACGTATTTACAATAAAATTCCAGATGCCATAAAAAATTTAGATTTAATACATTTCAAGAAAAAAATGAAATTATTACTTTTTGATAAATGTTATTATACTGTTGACGAATACTTAGATGACAAATTAATTTAACATGGCATTATATTATTATTATATTCATTTTATCTTTTTCAATAAGTTAGTACTGTAAGTGTGACTAAAAATACCTTTTTTATATTGACATTTTTATTTGATTTAAATTTTTAACAAATTTTTACTAAATCAAATTTGAACAACATATTTGTACGCCTCCTGGCATAACATAGCGCTCTATTTAATGTAAGCTAAGATCTGTATTTATAAACACCTATGTTAACAAATAAATGATGATTGATTGATTGATCCGTCTGTCCGTCTGTCCGTCTGTCCGTCTGTCTGTCTGTCACCAGACTGTATCTCATGAACCGTAATAGTTAGACAGTTGAAATTTTCACAGATGATGTATTTCTGTTGCTGCTATAACAACAAATACTAAAAACAGAATAAAATAAATATTTAAGTGGGGCTCCCATACAACAAACGTTATTTTTTTGCCGTTTTTTGCGATAATGGTACGGAACCTTTCGTACGCGAGTCCGACTCGCACTTGGCTGGTTTTTTATAATCTAAATGTCGTTTTATGAGTATTTGAAAGCAACCCTCTTTTTCTCGTGATGTAAAAATTGAGGCAATCTTCATCCTTTTTCCCTGAGGCATAGATAATAACATAAGAATATCATCATTTTCTTCATCCTCTAATAACTGCTGAATAACTTTTTTCCTGGCTGCGGATAAATTGTGCGACATATCGTACTGCAATAGAACACAACCGTCACCCATAAAAACTGCGAGAAGAGTAGCGATGTCGCCGTCGCGCGTCGCTGACATCGGAAAGCTAGAGGTCGCCCCGCGACAGGCGACCATGGTTGCGTAGATGAATGGTTGCGTAGATGAATGGTCGCAGTCGCGCGTCGCGGTCGCTTAGAACCGAATCCTACCTTTAGTCTAACTCTTGAAAGTTTTGGCGGTCTTATCCTTTATAGCCTAAGACCCCAATACAAAATCTGTAGGTACTAATCATTTTGATAAAACTTAATTTAAATGAATGATACTTGATAGAAGAATAGATTGCTGCAGGGCTGCCTGGCAATATCTAGCTGCAATTCAATAAATTTTAATTTATGTTTGATAGTTAAACCAAACCTCAGAAATATGTTTTTCAAGTAAAAGCAACCGTGGTGTCACACTGATTTTCGAATAGAATAAAAAAACCTTTTTTCCAATAAAATACCGTGTATTGCCCATGGTCCACCCGCCTAGTTCACCTAGGTGGACTATGGGAAATTATTTTTGCCCATAGTTCACCTGGGTGTACCACGGGCAATTATTTTTGCCCATAGCTCACCTGGGTAGACCACGGGAAATATTTTTTTCCCGTAGAACACTAATTATTTGTGCAACATTCATTAATTAATTTCTTGGCTGGAATCATCTGTACGACGAAGAAGAAAAAAGTTCAAAAAGGAGCTACTTGAGATAATCATCTCATCGTCATCTTATTATATCTTTATTATGTCCTTTATTTAAATATTTTCTTATTTATTACATTTTTAAATATTTTTATAAAACACATACAAAAAGGAAAAAGCATTTAACATATAAAAAAATTGTAGCCCACCGATATCGGAAGCACGGTTGAAGCTACCGGTGGTCAGGGCTCCTGAGAGAGGAACTTCCTAACAATACGCGCCGTGTTCAGGAGTACCGCTTTCTGGATCAAGCCCTTGATCCAGCTGCCCAGCGAGAGCCTCCTCAGACGTTCGTCGTGGCTCTTTACTATTATGCCATTGGCCGTCACGACTATCGGCACAATGATCGCTGTATTCACATCCTACACCTCGGTCGGTCTATCGCCACTATGCAAGGCTTATTGGAAACAATAGTCCTGTCAGTGATGATAGACCAATCCCAATACAACGTGGCCTTGCCATTTACGAGAACTGGGTCGGACTCATACTTATAGCTTACTACCGCCCGTTACTACTGCCCGACACTATGCCTTAGCACTTCCGATTCCAGAAGATTGTATTTAAAAGCAAGTTGTTGATGGATAATTCTGGTTACAAGGTTGTGTCTATGCAAATAATCTACGATAGCAACCGATTACAACCGGAGATAATATGACGGATGGATTCCCGCAGCCAAAGACATGGAAAACATGCAAAACACACAAAAACTTGCAAAACTTTCGGTTTCCACGAACAGGTCATGAAATCGCAGCCAGGCCACGGACGCTAAAAGATCTACATCGGGACCATGTAGGACCCGGTAGGAGAGTCCGTGAAGCTCCTTACTCTGCCATACCTCCCTGCGGTCATTAGTATCTAATACGATAGGTTTGTTCTCGTTAGCCAAGGAGAGCGGGGTAATGTCGTTCGTGAAGCGTCCGTAAAAAAATTGGCGCCCAAAAGCCGCCATTTTCCAATTTTAATGTAGCCAGTGACAATCGTAAGGTTAAGAGACGTATCAATTGACGTAAGAATCATCAAAATTGGCCAACGCGTTTGGTCTCTAGAACGCCACATAGGAACAAACATACATACATAGACTGGTAAACACATTACCCTCCTTCGGCAGTCCGGTAAAAAAAACTATGTTTGACGGCGGCGGAAGTGTTTATGTTGTTGGCTTGCTTGCTTGTTGCTTTGGTGCAAACTGTTAGTACAGCAAGAAATTGTTATTAAACAAATAAACGGCAAGCCTATATGATTAATTGAGTTATTTTTTCTAAATGTCTAACATATAAAGAGGTACAGCTATATAGATTGCAAAATTTCAAGCTGGCTTTAACATTTAATATCATTATTATTCTTTCGTAATACTACGACAAAAACATATGGACATTCTGGTGAACCATGGGCAAAAATAATTTCCCATAGTCCACCTAGGTAAACTAAGCGGGTGGATCACGGGCAACACACGAAAAAAACAACTGACTTTCAAATAAAAACACTGCAAAGTGAAAAATAACTTCAATTTCGGAATTACCTATGTTTGGAATATTTGTAAGTATGTGAGAACCATGTTCCTATTTATCAAATTAATGAATTTACCTGTTAGTGCTTTTATTATTTTATACCTGTACGTAGTATAGTGTGTAGTGCTATTTTTGGGGGCATCGTCCTCACATATATGAATTTATTAATGTATGTACATAAGTAAACATTGTAAAACATTTTTTTTTTTTAAACATTAAGTATGGAGTTTCTTGTGCGTTCTTCTCCATAACAAGCTACTTTCCGAATGCACGGTAGAGTCAATTTTTATTACTTGTACATTTTTTATTTAGATTTAATGTTTGACGTTCAAAAGTGCCGCTTATTGGCCTAGTTGAAATAAATATATTTGACTTTGACTTTGGAAGTTGGTGTCAAAAAACGAAGAAACGAAAACAGCAACACCGACTTCCGAAATAAAAGTTATTTTTCACTTTGTAGCATTTTGTCATGCGGTCGTCTTGGACTCAGGATGGTGACATCGTCATAAAGGCCCCTGACGGGAGTCGGCATAATATGACTTCCATAAATGAACTGAAATCTCTTTTAACCAGGTACCCCAAGTCGCCGGCTGTAATCCAATCCACGAGCGAAGTAAGAGTGGACGCAGCCGGGGGCCTGAAGAACATGACACATAAATAGTTGTGTTGTGATTGTCTCTTTATTCCTTTATTAATGTATGCTGACCCTTAACGTATCTAAAACCTCATACGTACAGTTCACTAATGCTCGCATAAAACAGCCGAATGTAACTGTTCGGATCCACACATGTGAACCACCGTTTACCCAACAGTGCTCGTGTACAACTTTGAGTAAGTCTAAAACTGTAAGATATCTTGGGGTTCTCTTGGATGAGAGGATAACCTGGCAACCACATATCGACATGGTCTCGTCAAGAGTAAGGAAACTTACATGGGTATTTAAAAATCTCAGGGATGTGGCAGACAGTGATCTCCTTCGTACAGTCTATCAAGCATTGGCTCAATCAGTTATTGGTTACTGTATAGGGGCTTGGGGAGGTGCTTGCAAAACGTACCTTTTACGCCTAGAAAGAGCACAACGGTCCTTGCTGAAGACAATGACATTTAAACCATTCAGATTTCCCACAAAATCTCTGTATGAGCTATGCCGGGTGCTCACGGTGAGACAGTTGTATATTCTTCATCTGATAACTAAGCAACATGAATGTGCCCCATATGATCATACAAAACTTCAAAATAAACGAAAAATACCAAATGTCATTGAATCGGAAGGATGTCGCACGGCTTTTGCAAGACGGTAAAATGCCTATCTGTCTGGTTATGTTTACAACAAAATTAATAAGCTCCTAAACTTTTATCCGATGTCTTTACGTGACTGTAAATTAAAGGTGAAGAACTGGCTCTTCACTCTTGATTACGATAGTGTGGAGAAAATACTTAATAGCAATTAATTAATATTTAAATCAATCTAGTTTATTTTTTACAGAAACTTATTCAATCATAATTTCAGTCATCTGCCCATACCACCATACACAAACACGCACAAACATACACTTACATAAATACACACATACATACACTTACATAAATACACACACAGCACGACTTAGACTTAGTTTTAGTTATTTTCGTGGAATTTTATGTTATACTAAAATTTTATATCATTATTATTACTTATTAATTTTCTTTCAAAATGTTATATCTATTTTAATTTTTAATTTGATTTGACATTCGATATTATAATAACAATTAGTATTATTAATATGTACCTACCTAATTCATTTTCCTCAAAATGTAATATTGATTTTAGTTTGATTTGACATTAGATATTAAGATGAAATAAAATGGGGAGGGCGTTAACTCCTGTAATACAGGTCCGCCTAGTTCGGGAGTCAGAGGCTTCAAAATTATTGTAACCTGGAATATTATGTCAATAAAGATTATTTGATTTGATTATTTGATATTTGATTTGATTTGAATGTTATTGTTATAAACTCTGTACTAACCGTTGTATATGTTCTCCGTCTCATACTAATTCTTCTTATTGTGTTGTGCCCCGACTGTTTATATATTTTTATTATTGTGTTGAGGAGTATTTGTTTTAGTTATGATGATCGATACCCTCAATAATGTTTTGTTAATACCCTCCCTGACATTACATTGTTTTGTGTATCTATCATAAATTGCTTTGACATTTGCAATACACGTTTTGAAATTGTGTCGGTCATGAAATTTGTATGTATTGGGTATCGACTAAATAACAAATAAGGTTTTTTTTCCTGAGTTTTCAATTTTATTATTATTTCCTTTATTCAATACATTTCTTATTATTTACATTTTAAACATTTATAAAAAATAAAAAAAATCATTTACACCCATATCGGGAACAGGGTCCAAACTACCGGCGGTCAGGGCTCCAGAGAGAGCTAGGAACCTCCTAACAAGACGAGCCGTGTCCAGCAGTACTGCTTTCTGGATCAGGCCCTTGACCCAGCCGCCCAACGAGAGCCTCCTAAGGTGTTGGTCGAGGCTAGTGGCTATTAAGCCATTGGCCGACACGACTATCGGTACAATGACCGCTGTGTCCACATCCCACATGTCGACAACCTCGTGAGCCTAGTCAATATACTTGATTTGCTTATCTTTCTCGGCTTTCACGAGGTTCCCGTCATGCGGGATGGTAATGTCAACAATCATTGTACGCCTCTCGATTCGGTCCACCATCATAATATCAGGTTTATTGGCTACAATAGTCCTATCAGTGATGATGGACCGATCCCAGTACAATGTGATATTGCCATTTTCGAGAACTGGGTCGGGCACATACCGTACGGTACCTCCGATGCCACAAGAGTGTATTTCAGAGCGAGTTGTTGTATCTATTTTATACAATTCTAGCACCCTCATGAGCCATGTATGTGGCACCGAGCCATAGGCCTTCTTATAATCTATCCAACATGTCGACAGATCCTTTCGAGAACGCCGAACCTGTTGGCTAATGGCCATATCAACAAGGAGTAGCTCCTTAGTACCAAGGGACCCGTTCCTACATCCATTTTGAGAGACCGACATGATGGAGTTATTGTCTACGTGATTATTAATTTTAACTATCAAAATGGAAGTAAGAACCTTATAGACCGTTGGTAAACATGTAATAGGTCTATAATTTTTGGGTTCCGCGGTACTATCAGACTTGTGGAGCAGGTGGGTTATTCCTGTTGTAAGGAACTTGGGTAGCGAACCAGACTCTAAGGCTGCCTGGTACTGAGATGCCAAACGAGCGTGCGATCTTTGTAGCCACTTGATCCAGAAATTGTGCAGCCCGTCCAGCCCTGGAGATTTCTAGTTCGGCAACGGACGAACTGCACGGGCTACATCTTGGGGGCTGATGGTGATAGCCCCCATTTCTTTTATTGGACCGCATGCTCGTTCGACCTCCCGAGTCCATTCACCTTCGGTGTGACTGACAAGCACCGACCAGATACTGCGCTAGAATGAACACATGGTGTCATCATCCGGCAGGCGCATATCAGTCACACCTTGGCCCAAGCCGGATAAACCCACCGTTAATTATTTTTATTTTATGTTTATTTAGATTGTTTTCTAATGTATTGTGTTTGTTTGGGAACTATTATTCAGTTTTTGGGCACAATTTTTGTTTAAATAACTGTTTATAGTGTTGGTTTTAGCTGGCGGGTGGTGCAGTGTTGCACCTCAGTTGTACTGATTTTAGAAATTTCATATTTTATTTATATATATATATATATATATTATATTTTCACTTTAACTAGTTCTATTTATGTCAGATAATGAGTCTTATTTTTCAGCTAACGATTCTGCTGCCTCTTCAAGCGACGAGAGCTTTTGTTCTCTCGGTGGCACCTTCGGTGACTTTTTGCAACATAACTTTAATGATGATTCTATTCGGTTACTGAATGTTTGTCACATTAACGCACAAAGCATACCCAGTCACTATAGCGACCTGTACGACGCGTTTAACAACAAAAATTTCATGCTATACTGATTTCCGATACTTGGCTCAAACCGCATCTTCTGTCCACCACTTACCCTCTCACTGGTTTCGTTCTAATTCGAAATAATCGGATTGGTAAGGGAAGGGGTGGTGTGACTATATACCTCCGCAGTGATTTTCCTTACGAAACACTTGCTACTTCCTCTTCAAACTATTCTGCTTCTGCTGAGTTTATCTTCCTTGAAGTTTGCGTCAAAGGAGCCAAGACCATTATCGGTGTTGTCTACTGCCCCCCCCTGTCGATTACTTCACTGAATTCGAATCAATCCTTGTACGAACAAATCCTTGGGTTCAGAGTATGCACACCACATCATTATGGGTGATTTCAATACTAACCTGCTTGCCTTAAACTTCCCTAGATCCTGTAAGCTTCCATCTTATCGAGTCAGCTAGTCTGCACGTGTTGCCGCTTCAGGCGATCCATCGTAATCGATCGATCTTATCCTCACCTCGAATCCTTCCCTTGTCTCATCCCATAGTCAACATGACGCTCCTGGCTTCTCATCACGACATGATTTTTCTTTCCTATATCCTCAAACCTCCTAAACCTAAATCTAAGGTTCTGTAAAGGTGTTGTTTTGCCAGGTTGGACGTTGAGAAACTCAAGATGGATGCATCTGCGATTGACTGGGAGGTTATGACGGAGGCTACTTCGGTTGACGATAAGGTAGCAATCTTCAATGATGTTGTAGTCAACCTTTATAACCGTCACGCACCTGTCAGAAAAGTAAACTGAAGCGTCCTCCTGCGCCTTGGATGACATAAGGATCGCGATGTGACGCAGGGACCGTGAGTTCCGAAAATATAAACAGGATCGTACGGACGAGAGCTGGGCGCTATTCAAAGCTGCAAGGAATAGATGTAACCAGATGATACGCAATGCTAAACGCCGCCACGTTCTGGAAAATATTTCTACTTCTTCTTCTGCCGATATCTGGAAGTTCCTAGGAACGCTTGGTATTGGCAAACCGCGACATTTAGACCTTCCCAATTCGATTGACTTAGATGATCTCAACCGTCATTTCTCCACTGTGCCTACCATGGATCGTCTAACTAAGCCACAAACGCTGTATCTTATTTCTGCTCTAACGCGTCCTCACATTAAACCATTTCCTATCATTCCAGTTGAACCGGGAGAGATTAAAAAGATCATTCTTTCCATTAAATCCAAAGCGGTGGGATGTGATAATATCTCTCGTGGTATGGTCATCACCATTCTGAATCACATATCACCCATATTGTAACTTTTTCCTTATTTTCCGGAGTATTCCCCTCCTTGTGGCGTAAAGCTTTTGTTCGTCCACTTCCCAAAGTTTCCAATCCCACTCTTCCAACCCACTTTCGCCCCATTTCTATACTTCCCTTCCTTTCCAAAGTGATCGAGGCCTGTGTCCACAAACAATTTTCAAACTTTGTGCAGATTAATTCACTCGTTAGCCCTCTACAATCTGGGTTCAGGGCCAAGCACAGCACCGTGTCTATCCTCCTTAAAGTGACTGGCAATATTAGGATGGGACTGGAAGATACCAAAGTCACTGTACTAGTGTTGGTCGATTCCTCGAACGCCTTCAATACTGTCAATCACGAAATCCTGTTAGCCATTCTGTCCTATTTGATGGTCTCCCCCGAAGCACTGGAATGGTTCACCTTCAGGAGCGTCAGCAGTCGGTGCACGTTGGAGATTCTTCATCTCGTTGGTGTGACTTGGAAACTGGCGTTCCTCCAGGTGGCATACTTTCTCCTCTTCTGTTTTCTATTTTTATTAATTTCATTACTTCCGAACTTCACTGTGCGTATCATCTCTATGCAGATGACCTTCAGTTGTGTTGTCGGGGGAATGTGGACGAAGTACCTGATGTTATCGAAAAATTAAACGAGGACTTAATAGCTATAAAAGTCTGGTCTGATAGGTTTGGCGTTGCTGTAAACCCCAATCAGGATCAGGTCAGGCGATCATCATTGGGAGTCCTCGAAGCATCGGCTATACAGTCACCCGAGAGGCCGTGCTGAGGAAGGACCTATGTTAAAAATTTTCGCACTCGACTTCCCGCTAATTTATCGACCGATTTATTATGAGACCACAGTGTAACAAAATCAGTAGGAAAGTTTAATAATAGACTTCAAAGAAGACCGAAATATTCGTCATGCGTGTATTTTATTTTGTTTTTTTGGGTTATTAGTCAAAATAAAAATAATAATTGCGAATATTAGTCAATATGTAAATTCAAAATGGCGCCGACCTTTATTTTTAAAATTTCATCATGGGTGTCATTTTCATGAGTTTTGGGGTCGCTAGATACGAATTTGATATCAAAATAAAATTCTAAGATGGCGCCGACTGAAACTTTTGAAACTTTCGTAATGGGTGTCATATTCATGGTTTCTGGGGGCGCTAAATGCTAATATAGGGTCAAAATGAAAATACAAGATGGCGCTGACCGAAATTTCTGTTATTTTTGTCATGGGTGTCATTTTAATGGTTTTTGGGGTCGCTAGATACGAATTTGGTGTCAAAATGAAATTCTAAAATGGCGCCGACTGAAATTTATGAAACTTTTGTCATGGGTATCATATTCATGGTTTCTGGGGGCGCTAAATGCTAATATGGGGTCAAAATGAAAATACAAGATGGCGCCGATCGAAATTTTTGAAACTTTCATCGTGGGTGTCATTTTAATGGTTTTTGGGGTCGCTAAGTGCTAATATGGGGTCAAAATGAAATTCCAAGATGGCGCAGACCGAAATCTGAAATTTTCGTCATGGGTGTAATTTTTATGGTTTTTGGGGTCGCTTAATGCTAATCTATGCGAAATCTATGAAAATGACACGCTTGACAAAACTTTTAAAAACGTCGGTCGGCGCCATCTTGGAATTTTATTTTGTCGCCATATTCGTATCTAGCGACCCCAAAAACTATGAAAATAACAACCATGACGAAAGTTTCAGAAGTTTCGGTCAGCGCCATCTTGTATTTTAATTTTGACCCCAAATTCGCATTTAGCGACCCCGAAAACCATTAAAACGACCGCCATGAAAAATATTTCAAAAATTTCGGTCGGCGCCATTTTGGAATTTAATTTTGACTCCAAATTCGTATTTAGCGACCTCGTAAACCATGAAAATGACACTCATAAAAAATTCAGTCAGCGCCATCTTGGATTTTGATTTTATGATATTAAAAAAACAAAACAACCTCAAACAATCGAATCTTTGAAAACCGCAGTAGAAGTAATTATTTTTATGAATGTGTCTATTCACTTTAATTTAATAAAATAAATAATACTTTAATAAAATACGATTTAGGGCATTTTTTCGAACTTTGATATTCATAGATTTATCTAAAACAAAACACTTAAAAATTTCGTTATTACTACGCATTGTAATATAACAAACCGTTTGGCATCAACTTTCTTATTTTATTAACTTTTAAAAACAATAGTAAAATAAACTTTCTCTACACACCTTTACTGTGACATTTTAGTCGGCTTTACGCGAACGCGAGCGCACCGCTCGCTTCGCGGTAGCAGTGGCGCGTTAAATACCTACTTCGCCGAGAAAAGCTAGCCTTAATCTTAAATTTTTCGTATATTTTTCTAGCCCTTTCAGAATAACCTCTGATGGTACCAATAGATTCCTTATACTAAGGTTTATCACTCAAAAAATATTAGTTGCAACTTGGGCCTAGGTATCGACAAAATTATTTTCTAAAATATGCGTAGGTAGTTTTTTTTAACGAACTATTTTGAGTATTTTGAGCGGCATGGTCCCAACAATTTCAAAATAAAAGAACAACGATATAAAATGACGCTCGGGAGTTCCACTCGTGCTTATAGAGTTGTTGCTGTTGAGTAGAAATGGTCAATAAAAAGCGGATGTCACTTTTTACACGACTGCCCAAAAAATGAGCGTTATGTTTTCAGGGTTCATGTATGTTTGTGAGTTTCTTTATTCCACCACAACTTCTAAACGGTTTACCCGATATCAATGTATATAATCTCTTAGAATCACTGCATATCCCGGGAAACAACAACGGTGAAAACTTTACAAAATATAATGGGAAGGTATGGTTGATGAAAAAAAACGGAAATATGTTTTTCATTAAATATTTGACTACGTATACTATCATCGACTAGAGCTTGCTGAGTACATAACAAAAATATATAACAGTAGTATTCAAAATGCATTCGATCACTATTAACATAGCAAAAGAAATAAAATAAATATAACAGTAAGTACTATTCAATATCCCATAGAAAAACTTATAAATAATATGTGGACTTGCAGAAATATCGTTTTATCACTAAAAGGTATGAAATTAAAATAAATATTTAAAAAACTTTAAAACACGACTGCCTTGTCAAAATCTTTACATTGCAGTCGGGGAACGGTTCCTTGGAACAGCCCCCGTACCCTGAAGAATCAAAACTATCATAGTTCGACTGTTAAAAATAACCTTGGTTTAAGAGCCTAAGGTCACCCTCCAGTTCTTTACAGGTCCCCCAACTAAGCTGAAAAGATTGGTTTTCAATCATTTAGCTTGTTTTAATTAAACGTATTTAGCCACTCATGCGTCCGCGCGGGGAAGTCAGGTGCCCCAGTAATTTTTGTGGCTTAAGCCGTTAAATTTACACACTTTTTGGGACTTAATTTTTTTAATTCACTTTTTAATAAAGCAGGCGTGTTTTTTAATTTTTTAAGGGTCTTTAGAACACCGTGAGGCGGTATCGCGCACCTATAACCTTAGAATATTTCAAGTGCAAATCAGTCGTACATTATCGTATTGCATCCATCTTAAAGAAGAGTTTGACAAAGACTCAACTTCAAATTACTTATTTAGAAATCGGGGATTCGTGTATTCCATTGTAAGTAGTTAATTACAGAAGGTACTTAAATCTTGAATGGAAAGTAGACTGAGCGAGAATGCAAGTTATTTGAAAATAGTCGCGGCTTCACTCAAGCTAATGAATTTATGATTCCGGATTGAAAGATAAAGTTGACTTTGCGATTAAAAATTCAAATGTTCCTAACACAGACCTACGTCAAATAATAAGTTGTCTAATTTACTGAAAATGGGTTTGATATTTATCTGATAAGTTACTGAAAATGGGATGGAAAGAAACCACCAAAGAATTCATATTTACGGATAGCATGTTTTAAACAACAAAAACTGGTTGTTATGAAAAAAGGAACTACTTTGCCCAAACAATAGTTATTTATGCTACAAGTGCGGAAGGTAGGTGATTTCCGATGAGTGGATAAATCGACACGAGTTGGAAATCATCTTACGTACGTGTGTCATACAACATTTTACTATGCACTGTGCGAGAAAATAAAAAAATATCTGAACCAAACAAGAAATTAATAAAATGGCGGGTTTATTCAAGCGCGCTCAGCATACCACAGATTAACTAATAGTTCCTCGGGCATATCTACTCCGCATGTTCAAATATCTGTCACGTCGTAAGTCGTAACGCAAAAAGGCACGAGCAAAATATACGTTCTGCCAAACATATTTAATAAATATTTAAAATTTATTTATTGATCAAAATCTAAATCTATAGTAATTAAAAACGCCTTTAATGAAGTATTAGTTTTATTTTACCTTTTATATTAATGATTGTCTGTACTTAACTAATTTGTAAAACTTTTCTCAAATAATAAATGCTCTATGCGTCGGGCTGACGTTGGAGTTAAAAATTAAAAAACCGGCCAAGTCCGAGTCGGACTCGCGCACTAAGGGTTCCGTACCATTATCGCAAAACACAGCACAAAAATCATGTTTGTTGTATGGGAGCCCCACTTAAATATTTATTTTATTCTGTTTTTAGTATTTGTTGTTATAGCGGCAACAGATATACATCATCTGTGAAAATTTCAACTGTCTAGTTATCGCGGTTCATGAGATACAGCCTGGTGACAGACAGACTGACAGACAGACGGACCGCGGAGTGTCAGTAATAGGGTCCCGTTTTTACCCTTTGGGTACGGAACCCTAAAAAATACAGAAAAGTAAAAAGCACTAGTTAAAAAAGTGACACTTTCCGCACAGTTTGGCTGCTTGGAAAACGCTCTTTTCGAGGACATGCATTGTAAAAAATATTAAATTTTCTTACCCCAAGGGAAGGACTTGGTGAATACGCAGCTCACGACCAGTGTTAACAACGCCAACAAACGAGTGATATTCATCTTGCACGTCTATATCGTTGCAGCAGACGTAGATGAGGTGTCACTTCTACTGAAATGTTAAGTAAAATGTCTCTGTTTATGCAAACATGGGTTTATATACAGCATCAAGCATATTGATAACCCGATCACCTTGTACATTCCATACTTTAAGAAGTATAAATAAATGATAACATGAAATGTTTTCAAAATATTATAATTATTATCATGTAAAACTGTTTTGATAATTACTACGAAAATAGATTATTATACGAGAACCTTCCAGTAGGTAGGTGTGTATACCATCCATGTCTTTTCATCATCATCTATCTATTCCCAACAACATAATATAGAAGTCCCTCTAACCTGAAGCAGTTGAATGATAGATGACCATATATTTTGTACAAAAATTTTGATATTTTATGTTTAACGTATAAATCAGATGACATCATTCCAGGGTCGAAATGTGATATAATTTTATTATGATTATAACTATGCCGTACTAGCTTCTGCTCGCGACATCATCCGCGTACAAATCAACTAAAGGTAGCTAAATTTTCCTTGCGACAAAAATTGAAAATCCATGACCTGGTACACGAGTACCAGGTCATGGATTTTCAATTTTTGTCGCATACGAATGCGACAGGCGACGCGAATTATCACCCGCATCCGCGTGCAGATTGTAACAGAAGCCGCACCTCCTTCTCCTTGCGTCGTTTCCCCAATGCTGGGGGTCGTGACCACATCATGGTTTCAACACTTTCCTTCTTTATCATGTTCCTCCTCTTGCTCCTACTTTCAGCAACACGCACGACTGCCGAGGTTTTAATGTTCAGCGAGGTTCGAATTTGGTCTGACCAGCGTATAAAACTTGTGCCACTGGGTCGTTTTCCCCTACTTTACCAGTAAAGCTAAGGGGTGGATTATCGACTTTGTCCAGTCCAGCGGCTATTCGCATGTGTGCCAAAAGCTAACACAAATTCTTTGGAGCATGTCGATACCAGCATTACCTAGCGCTTGCAAAATTTCCGCTGTGATCTTGCCAATGCCGGGAGCTATCTTGCTTTTTAAGCTCGATATGGCTGCAATTACTTCGGATCTTAAGATGGGAGATACACGGTCCAGTTGTTCGAGGTTGAGAGGCGAGACCGTCGTAGGCGATGGGTTATATTAAAGTAAAGAGGCTATTCCGGGAACACGTTTATTAACACAGTTTACATAAAATATCAACAAGACATTTTTCCTTGACGGATGTGTTGTCTTTAATGACAACACGACAAGTTCTGATCTTAAATGGGTATACAACCTCCATCACGCACCCTTAATCTTTAGCATGATGCATGCGCAAGATTACATAAGTATACATACCTAATATATTACCTACATGTGCACGCACCCTTAAACTATACAGTGTGAACACACCCTAAGTACACAGCTGGAGCTGTTATCGTTCGTATCGTTCGCTGTAAAAATACTAAAACACAAACAAAATAAAAATTATCTATTACTAATTAATCATAACAACTTAAAATAAAATCAATCATCAAAGACAATAATATTAGATAACATCATTTGATACCTATATTGTCACACGTATCTATATTACTCGCCCCCTTAATAGATAGTTTTTCTAAAAATTGCTTTAGCTTTGTGCCTGGTAGTGATTTTGTTAATATATCTGCTACCATGTCTTGTGAAGGCATATATTTTAACTCAACCGCCTCATTGACTATAGATTCACGAACGTAATGAAACCTAATATCGATGTGTTTAGTCCTGTTGTGGTTCATCTTATTTTTTGCAATTTTGTGTGCCGATTGGTTATCGTTGTAAATTACTAGAGGTTTGACATAAATGCCCTTTGTTAAACTTTTTAACAAATTTCTTAAATAAATTGCCTCTTTTGATGCTTGGCTGAGGCCTATATATTCTGCCTCTGTGGAGGATAGCGCCACGCACCCTTGCTTACGGCTTTCCCAGGAAATTATATTTTCCCCTAGTCTAAAGATTAAACCTGTTGTAACACTTTTTTTGTGGTAGATAAAAGTTTTGTCAAAAGAAAATTAATTACCTCCTTCCGCCGTATTTGTATCGCTCATTCGCTTTAAAACTGCCGCTGGGTGGTGGAACCACTTTGGAACCGCACCCTGGGACGGTGAGTTCCCTATAAACACTCTCATTTCACCAAAATAACTTAGAATCACTTGATATCCGTGCACCGAAGCTGTATTCTTTGTTTGTTTTGACGGACTGCAGCTGTCATTTGGACGTACTGCGTTTTCGTTCGGAAACGCGCCCGTCTCCGCTAAGATTGGCTTAATTATTTCTTTGGACTAGCACACGGGTAGGATTCGAGTTTGGTTTTGGGATTGCGAGGACGTTGTCCCGCTTCCGTTGGCGTGCCTCAAGGAATTGCTTATGTGAATGATGGTAGCCTTTGAGTTCAGAAGATTCGAGAACGATCGGATTTCCTGAACGAAACGCGGGAGCAGGGTGCGTTCAAAATTCTCATCCGGGCTGTCAGGGATTGATAGTGTTTTATTGTAATCTGATTTTAAGTCGGGTTTTGGAAAGTTGTAGGGTGAGGCGTAGGTCTGGGATAGTGTATTTCTTTGAAGGAAAATTGTTCCGCGTAAATTCTTCGAAAACGGAAATTTTAGGAAACAGTTTATGGGATTCGGTGTTTTAGGTTTTCAGTTCGAGAATGATGGTATGAGAGCGCACCCGGCGAGAGTTTTTCTTGGCGACAAGGGCGAACTGCGTGGAGGCGTTCTTTTCTTGGGCTGACCGGCTTGAGCAGAGCCTGGAGATTGCGAGTGGGCTGGAATTATCGCGTGGGCGTCGGCACAGAGTACATTTCAATATACTGAAATAGAGACCAATCTCGTTCCGTGGAACGAGTCATTTGCGTTCTTGAAGAAACTAGCGCCATCTGCCCTATATAGTTAGAACTAAACCTTTGATATAGCTGTGTGTGTGCGTGTGCGAGTGTGCGTAGGTGTGTGCGTGTATGTAAGGGTTTAATTTTATTCTATAGAACTGTAATGTTCGTTAACTGTAATGCACATCATAACATAGTAACATACGTAGTATCTCTAAGTCGTCTGTGATCATAACCTGTGATAATAATACAGAAAGATCACAAAAATAAACAAAATATCGCAAAATACCGGGCGCAAGCGTCAGATATTAGCAGACATTTGTAAATTGGGGTAACCAGTTTATGGTTCATAAAACCACCAAGGGAAATTTACCACCCGAATGAAAATTTGCAAAATGATTGTAAAAGTTATTGCTATATGTGTTTTAATTAATCAAAAAATAATCAAATGTCACACTGTGCGATAAATGTAATTAAAACCAGTAAAAATTATTCATAATTGAAAATATTTTTTGGAAACAATATCACAGAAGTTGGTTAAAAATATACTATTTTAGTAGTAATATGCTACCTACTAGGCAATATTGACAAATTATGATTTTGTTTAGCGCCATCTAGTTTAACAAGTTGGTAAAAAAATCAGGATTGTAATCCAACAAAATTAAAAAACACATTATGAGTTATTTTGTACAGTGACTACATATGCTTCGTGATTTTGTATCATTGTACCCATTGCTGTCCCCAGTTTTTTGTACTAAGATTAAACGCCCTGGGCGTCGGCCTCTGTGCGGCAGAGCGTTTCCTGTATGTGCCTGTCGTGATTGAACGGAATACGTGAAGCCAAAAATCGCCGGTGACCGCGTGCGTGATTGTGGATACGCGGCCTGGAAGCCGCATGTAACCGTCGTGGTGTGATACCCGGCGTGACTGTGTTCCCAAGCTGGGCTCATAATCCCTCACGGTAAGTCGCCTTGCTCAGGGGATTGACCCCATCGTATTTCGTTGTGAGTTCTGTGTGCTGACTTGCTGGTTTCTTTCAGAACAACGTGGCGTGGGGTCGAAATTGGGCCGACCTATCTACCCTACGGGTTTTCTTCCTCCGAAAGGTACGTGTTTGACTTCCTAAAGGCTCTGTCAGTTAGTATTCGGTTTCTTAGGGCGGCCGATACATTTATATTATTTGGGCTGGCCTATCCTTTGTGGGTGTTTGTTGACAAGCTCCATACAATTATACATATTTACATACACCTTAGGCATGATTTCCATATACTCAGAAGGGCCATCCATTATGTTAGCCTATGTAAAGCCCGGTATTTAAGATAATATTTCCCGTATTCCAACGATTTGTCTGATCTGTATAACAATAAAATCTGTGTGTTTAATCATGAAGAGTGCGGGACAGCTCATCCATTGTGTTCACCTATGTAAAGCCTGTGTGTAAGATAATACCTTCCGTGTGTAGCGAGTTGTCTGCTCCGTATAACCCTAAATTCTGTGTGTTTAATCATGAAGAGTGCCGGACGGCTCACCCCTTGTGTTCGCCTATGTAAAGCCCGGTGTATAGGATGTTACTTTCAGTGTTTTAGCGACCTGTCTGTTCTATATACTCAAAACCCTTTGTGTTTGATTTGAGTTTTTGTGCTAAGAAGTTTTTATTCTGTAACTTCAGGAGGTGTCTGGTTGGGGCTGATTGCCTGGCTGAGGCTATCTGCTCGAGGCAGGCTGTCGCAGAGTGGAGTTGGCTGGCTACGCAACGGTTCAGGAGACAGGCTTTCTGACCCTTCCGTTTTATTATTATTTTTATTTTTTGTTCTTCCACCCTCAACTATAAATTAGTTGGGAAATATTTTGTTACGAGGAAAAGTTGACCAGCCAACTGCAACCAGCGACCCTTTTAAATTTATTTACTTTGGTAACGTGTTCAAGGGTTACATTTAATAAACATCGTTCTCAGTATATGGTGCTTTATTGTTCCCAAGAAAAAATCCCGTTACACTGTGCAGGATTTTCTATCATATGACCCACCCCAATCCGCGTCTACGTAGCCATTTAATTCTAGATTACCCGTTTTCTTAAACGTTAGTCCAAATTTCGAAGTCCCTTTTAAATACCTAAGCACCCGTTTAGCTCATTTAAAATGTAATTCATCGTAACAAGAATTAAATTGTGACAAAACACTAACAGCGTGCGCAATGTCGGGCCTAGTACTTTGAGCTAAATAATTAAGACAACCTATGAGAATTTGATATGGCAACTTACAATCGGAATCTGAAGCTTTCTCTAATTTGAGTCCTACTTCCATCGGAGTAATGACTGGTTTACAATCCGTCATTTTGAAATCCTTTAAAAAATTAAAAACGTACTGTTCTTGATCAAGGTGAACCGCATTTTTGTTTCTCCTAAGCCTCATGCCTAACACGTGTCTAGCAGGACCTAAATGCTTAACTTTAAATCTTTTAAGCAGGCCATGTTTTAATTTCTGCTTCTCGGTTTCGTTATTTTTGAAATTAAATATAAAAATGTCATCAACGTAAATGACAGCTACTATTCTATCTCCATCGCTAAACACCTTTTGATAAAGACATGGTTCTATTTTCGACTGAACGAAATCTAAATTGCACATCTCCTGATCTAGCTCATTGAACCAAGCGTTTGATGCTTGTTTGAGTCCATACAACGATCTTTGTAATTTACATACCTTTGTCTCTTGACCTGTAACAATCGCCCCCTTAGGCTGAAGCATGTATATGTCTTCTTTAAGTTTGCCATATAGGAAAGCAGTCGTAACATCCCATTGGTCTATGAGCCAATCATATTCTACAGCTAGTGAGAATAATAACCGTAAGGTAGAGCTCCTCACGACTGGAGAATATGTTTCATTGTAGTCTACTCCACGTATCTGCAAAAATCCTTTAGCGACTAGCCTGGCCTTATATTTCGACACCTTACCGTCACTGTCTCGTTTAATTTTGAAGACCCACTTGCATTGTATTGGCTTTTTATCATGCGGTAAATCTACCAATGACCACGTCTGATTCTCGTTCAATGATTTTCCATTAACTCGAAAATCCCTTCAACCTCCTTGCACTTTGCTACTATTTGATGAGTTTTATTTTTTATAGTGCAGGTTGCACTTTTATCAAAAATTACATCGAAATAGTTTTTTATAAGATCGCTGACCGAAATTAAGTTCATACAAAGTCCGGGGACATGAAAAACATTCGTGAATAGGAGTTCATTGTTATCTTTTAGGTTCGGGATGGCTTTCCCTTTTCCTACAACCTTCATTTCTTCCCCGCTTGCAACTTTTATCTTCAGGTCATTCTGTTGCCTTTTGTAATTTATCAATTTTCCGGCATCGTTCGTCATATGATTTGAACAACCACTGTCCAAGTACCATCGGTCCTTTTTCACCGTGTTCATCGTACTTAAGCATGGGTTCGCTCTTTTAGTAACTTTGCATTCAGATGCCTTATGCCCTTCTTTATGGCATTTAAAGCACCTTTTTCTTGTTAAATTGCTTTTTATTTTGCGCCGTCGTTACCAGCCGGCTTGCTCTCCAATTTGACCATTTTCAATTTGTCGGCTAGCTTCTTGCATTAATTTTGATTTTAATTGCTCTAGTTTAATTTCTTTTCCACTATTGTCAATCGCCATAATGAATGGGTTGTACTCTGACGATAAACCACTTAACAATATTGAAATAATCCATTCGTTAGATATTTTTGCATCAATTTCCGCAAGTTGTTGCGCCAAACAAATTATTTTCGAAATATATTTTTCCATGCTTTCGCAATTATCTAATCGGCATTGCCATAATTCTCGTTGCAATTTGATTCTTCTGTCCCATCCCTGGACTTCGTAAGCCTCGCTGAGACTCACCCACACTTCACGTGCTGTCTTCGTATTGTATACATGTGCGAAACATGCGGGCTCAAGCAATAAACATTAAGTCGTTCGTGCCTTCCTGTCAGTATCTTTTAATGCACTGGTTATCTCTGTAGCTTCAATTACGTGGAACCAGTTTTTGGACTCCAAATAATTTCTCACTATAAATTTCCAGCTGGCAAAGTCTTCAGCACCATTCAATTTTCTTATACCACAAATTGAACCTGAATGTTCTTCTGCCATGATGAAAAAACAAAATTTTTCAAGATTTTTCTGACACTTTCTGACACTCGTATTTTATTTTGTGTTATAATTTCTAGGCGTTTTTGGAGCCTGCAGCTGGGCTAGCCTGGGCCCATAACCTATTAAAATAAAGAGGCTATTCCAGGAACACGTTTATTAACACAGTTTACATAAAATACCAACAAGACATTTTTCCTTGACGGATGTGTTGTCTTTAATGACAACACGACAAGTTCTGATCTTAAATGGGTATACAACCTCCATCAGGTTACTGTATAGTTCTTCGCAGTATTCGCGCCATCTATCTGCCACTATCTCTAGCTCCTGCATGGGTTTTCCGTCATAGTCTTCAAGTACCCCAATTTTCGTTTTGAATTGCCTTGACAGTAATCGGACTTTTTTGTAGAGGTCAGAGGTCTGCAGTTTGTTCGCATGAGTCTCAACTTGTCGACACAGATTCAGTATGAAGTTTTTTTATCATTCCTGCTGCTGTGATTGATCCTTGTGCATAAAATAGAATACTCTTGCATCACCTGGTAGTTTTGTAGACTGCGACATTTTAGCTCTTTTCTCCTCTGGACTAGTTCCCAGCTCCATTTTCTTTCACATCACTCCTTACTCAACCCATCCATCTTTTCTGTGGCTTCCCTGTCCCTTTCCATTTTTCCACAACTATATTCACAACTCTTTCAGTCGCATGCGTTTCATCGCTTCTCCTTACATACCCAAACCCAGATAAATGTTTCCTGTTGTTGCTACAGACGATAATATAAATAACGATCTGTCTTGTTATTGAAAGTCACTAACAAGACACCCTTCTGACATAAAACAATCGCTGATATTAAGACAAAACCAGCCAAGAGTGAGTCGGACTCCAAGGGTTCCGTACAAACCACTACATTCATCTTTTTTTAACATTACTGAAGTTCATAAATTATGTAAGCACCGAACCTTGCTCTAAAGAAAATAATAAGCTTATAATCGCAAAAAAAAAACTAATACAACTATGAATTTACGGTTTTCGGTTTACAATTTCATAATTGTAGGTCAACCAGAAGAAGCCTATAGGTTTTGATTGATGCGGCATATTGCGTTGAATTAGTTTGATTATTTTTCAGCTCCAAGAGATTGGAGACCTGAGTATTTGATGAAAAAATGAAGATAGTTTATTGGTAAAACATGTTTAGGTATAAACAAAATTTTTGATTGGATCTTCCTTTTAGGCAGATAATGCCTGTATTAGGAGAGTCCGCTCTTCCATAGCAAGACGTATTATACAAATAGCAAAACGTGTTATACAAATAGCAAAACGTATTACAAACAAATAAAAATTGCTAAAACTACATAAATTAACATTAACTTAAATCAAATGTATGTGTGTGTGTGTTGTGTATGTGTGGGTGTATGTGTGAGTTTATGTGAGTGAGAGTGTAGCCTGTAGGTGTAACTGAGAGTACATGAGTGTGAGGGTGTGTTTGTGTTAAGGTTTTAAAGTGTTTCGGTATCATTGTAGGTAAGCGTTTGTATCCATTCCATTTTTTTTTTACTGTCATAGTAGTTTTTGGGATAAATGTGTGTATTTGTTGATTTTATTGTATAGCGCAGCAGATCTTTTCCTAAATTGCATACTGGCAAGCAACGTCCTTGTCCTAGGGATATTTAATATCAAGTCTTTCCTTCTTTTTTTCAGTATGCCAGCATCATAGGAAAGAGACTTATGTTTTTTTTTATATAATTTGTGTAATATAAAGTTTCCTGACTGAGAGCAAGCTACTAAGTCGATATAGGTCTTCAGTAGGATATCTCTTTTTTTTTAAGTACATACACTTGATAAGAGCTCGTTGTGCCATTTCCACTGTTAGAAATTTGGTTTTGGCAGCACCACCCCAGACAGGTATACAATAGGAAAGTACTGACTGGACTAGCGCAACATAAATCATCTTAAGGAAATCCTTTTGATGACCTGAATGATTATTGGCAGCCCTGGGAACGATGTACCTAAGAGTCCTGAACATCAAGCTTAATGTCCTGACTCTATTGGCAACCTGCTCAATGTTTGGGTACCATGACAGTGTCTGGTCCACGATAACACCTAAGTACTTAACATGAGGTACTTTGTAGATTGTTGAGTAGCCACAATTATTGCGGTTACCGTTATTGCAAGTATGAATTGTAACATTAAAATCTTCCTCTGGTTGTGTACGTTGGCAAACACTGAAGCAAATGTAATTTGTTTTTGTGATGTTTAATGTAAGCAAATTAATTGTTAACTATTTGGCGATTTTAGTTGGCTAAAATCGCCTACCTCAGTACTAAGTTTAACATTCTCCCAAGTATCACCAGTAAATACTACAGCAGTATTATCCGGAAAAGACTTGTGCGTTTACAAAGTTCATTAACATAGATTAGGAACAATGTAAGTCCCAATACACTTCCTTGGGAGACGCCGTATGATGAATTTGCGTCTTCACTAGTGTGCTCACCCACTCTAACCCTCTGCTTCCTGTTTCTGAGATAATCCTCGAAAAGGGCAAGAGGCACTCCGCAAACCCCAATAGATTCAAGGTTTCTTACAAGTTTTGGGACAGAGACGGTATCAAAGGCTTTTTTTAGGTCTAAGAATGCAGTTATACATTTTTTACCCTTGTCAAGCTTTTCGGTTATATGAGTACTTAGTGCAGTAACTGCATCTTCAGTGGAAATCCCTCAATGAAAGCCAAATTGTGACTCAGATAGTACGTTGAAATCTTATATGTATGTTAAAAGCCTTATATTGATCAGTTTTTCTATTATTTTTGATATAGAAGGTAATACAGATATGGGCCTGAAGTTGGAGACATCGTCTCTATCCACACTCTTGTATACTGGTGTAATAATAGCCAGCTTTAAGGAAGTCGGGAATATGCCTTCACTAAAGCAAAGATTAGCAATATGCTTAATTACGGGCTTCCTTTCTTATACATTTTAGAAATGCAACAGAAACATTATCCCAACTGTAAAAATCTGACAGTGCGTCTGCTGTCAGATTTTAGACTCATTAGGATATGATTCACTTCATCATCGTCATTGTCTAACATTACGAAGGAGTTGGGTTGAGTTCATTGTAAACAGTCTAGGTTACTTTGATCATAGGTTAACGCTGGGTTGATTTTTTGAGCAAGGTTCTTTCCAATGTTCGCGAAATATTCGTTAATATAGTTGACAGACTCTAAAGAGTCGATTTTATATTAAGTAAGTCTGTATTGCACTTGTTAGGTTTATTTGAGAAAGTTATAGTTTTAATGTTTTTCCAAAGTAATTTATTGTTAGCAACTGATTTTGAAATTAATTCTGTTTCACATTTACGTTTTAATTTTACAGTGATTTCTATATCTTATTTATGTTATTTTTAATATGTCGTTGTATGGATCTCTTTTATTATATTTTTGTAGCTTATTACGATTTTTAATACAACGTAAAATGCCTGGGGTTATCCATAGTTTTATAATGCGCTTACTGTTAGGGATTTTAGTAAGAATAGTACTTTTATTAATGGACTCCGTTAGCTTGTTTACTAGTAGGTTAGCTAGAGTTTCAGAATCATTACAAAAAAGTAAATCTGCTAGATTACTTTCCTGCACGTACTTAAGTGCTTGCTCAAAATCCTCAGTGGATCCACGAGAAAATCCACGAGATGATTTTACTTACAACTTAATACCTGATTCTTTCCTAAGAAAAAAGGTCGTGACAAACAACAAAGTGATCCTATAAGGGATCCTTTTTTCCTTTTGAGGTACGGATCCCTAAAAAAAAAGATAGCTTTGACATTTTTGTTTATAGAGACTTAACCCTTAATGAGATAATTGAATTGATATAATCACGTGAATAAATACGTGACAGATAGCTGTGTCCGTGACTTCACTTACGTGAACTTTGTATTCTCTAAACAGTTCGTAAAGTCAACGATAGCGATAATTATTGATTTACAATTTATGGTGATAATAAAATAGTATACAAACTACAGTAGGTACTGTCTCTCACTTAAGCTATGTCCTCTTGATCGGAACGCATAATCTAATGGTATGCGGTGCTGGACACAATCCTTCTCACCACTGACGCATCTACATCCAGAGACCAAGGTTTCATCCGACACTCGGTTATCCCATACTTACTATAATGCGCCGTTTTAGCGAGTCTGAATGGTCTCCATCATGCTATACTTGTATTCAATGGAATGTGTTTTAAAACATCATATAATTCTCGAATCGATGAGCCATGGCTATTTTAGAAGTTAAGATTTCCGTAACGATAATGTCGCTAATTAACAAGGTGAGGGGCTCGTAACTAAGGAATAGCCATAGCGGTCGGTTCTTGGATGGGTGAGCATGCATTTCAGATCAAAACTTCTTCGTGGCCTGGATAGCAGGCGATACTCCAGTCCTGGACGTTATACGTAGATCCCTGACATTCTTTTACTTCGTCGTCGGCAGATAGATGCACCTGTGTTACCAAGGTCACTGGATGCTTGGGTGACTGCATGGGTTTTGGAGATCAGATATCCCAACATAATTGGAAAAGACTAAGCTGGTGAACTATATCCTTAAGTTATATATTTGACAACACGGTTGGTGTAGTGGTTGAGTGATCGGCTGCTGCGCTGCGAATCGCAGGTTCGATTCCCGCACGGCAGAAATATTTGTATGGCGTACAGATAGTTGTTGTGTCTTGTGTATGTGAGTTTAAATGTTTGTAAACGCTCCCACGATACGTGAAGAAATTCCTAGAGTGGGGCAAAAACATTTTGTTTTCGTTTAATATTAATACGCAATCTACTACAGACTGCGTTTTATTATATCTTGTAGGTACACATTTTTGCACTAACGACCAATATGACAATTTATTCCTTACATTATAAATGTTTCGAACTGTAGTGTGTAACATTAAGTACCTAGATTATGTATTTAGATTAGTTAGAAGCAGACACATGTATAATTAGGCAGTCACTAAATATACTCCTACTCAACAGACGCCTTTCATTTCAATATAAAACCTCATATCATGGTATCAGCGTTTCAGGGGTCTCGTCGATGTACATGTTTGTGTGAGTGTGCCGTTTCGAGCGCTTGTAGGTAGTTGCCGTATTGTTTCAAATCAAATCAAATCAAATGTATTTATTTCAACTAGGCCATTATGCGGCACTTATGAACGTTAAAAAAAATTTACATGTTATAAAATATTGATTCTACCGTGCATTCGGAAATGTAGGTTGATATGGAGAAGAATGCACAAGAAACTCCATACTTACTCTTTTAAAAAAATAAAGGCTTTTTACAATATTAACATAAATAGTACATACATTAATAAATTCTTATACGTGAACGATGCACCCAGCACTACTATACTAAATATAGGTATAAAGTATTACAAGCACTAACAGGTAAATCCCTTCACTTGATAAATAGGGACATGGTTCTCACATACTTACAAATATTGCAAACATAGGTAAATTACCTAATTCAACAACAACGGAACAGTGTGCGAGTTAATTTTTTAAACAAATAGAGAAGAAAATAAATAAAAATAAAGCGTTACTATAATAATTATGAATATTATTATACCGTACACAAATTAAACATTTTGATAGTTTCCACACTAAAGATTGCCCTACGGAGCAGGACCAGCATGTTTCCAAGCATTCTTATCTTGAATATAATCATCTAATTAATTTGTAATATGCTTGTTTACAAAGTGTGCTTTTAATTATTGTTTTAAATTTTCTTTCATTAAGTTTTAATATCTCACAAGGTATTTTGTTATAGAATTTAACACAATACCCCATGAAAGATGTGTGTACTTTCGTTTGTCCATATTTATACTGTGCCTACGCCATGGTATGCGACCTCGACGTGTTGGTCGATCGTGAAACACGCTTGCCTAGAAGTAACCTAGTCACTTTTGACTTAGAACCCCAGGTTGTAGCTATCAGGAGTTTAAACTGAAATAGGTAAATATGTGTTTAAAAAGAATGATATACACACATCGGCAAAATTAGCGGCACAAAATAAAAGAAGCGATTTTTTTTTAATGATCTGATCTTCTCTTCTTTGAATCATTAGAAAATGCAATAAGTGGTTGAAACTGATAAATAAATGATGAGTTACGAACATCATCTGTAGGTTTGATCGTTTCTCCTCATCTCAAGTGCCCTGGCTCTCTCAGTTTGGATTAAGTTGGGCACAATTACGTCCTTAACAAAGATGAAAAAGATCCTAAAAAAGAAAAAGAACCTTGAAAAAGATGTAAATCATAAAATTAAAGCAAATAACTCAGTTTGTCAATGCAAAGTGGCAATAAGCGGCATTCTCTCAAATTGATGTAAGTTCGAATAAAGTTGAAACATTGCATGAAAGTTGACGTTCAATTGTTTCATCATTTAGGCATAATAGTTTTTACTATAAAACAAAATAAAAACTACCCAGTAACGGAAAAAAATACAGATTTATGGGTTCTTTTTCATGTTCCGCTAATTTTGCCAGTGTGTGTATATTTCAAGATAAGAATACTTGGTAACATGTTGATCTAGCTCCATATACAAAACAAGACTGTAAGGTTTATATGTTTACTTGAGAATCATCGTCAATAAATTAATAAATTCTATAAATAAAGTTTTAACGGTTACATTTCGTGGATTGTGCGATGGAATTGCATGATCTAATTACGTCTAGCCCGTTCCATCATCGGACTACAAGATGGATGGCGATGCGCTATTGTTGCATGATGAACATCCCCCCATACGCACTAAACGATTTTGGAAATACTTTCATTGTGCGTACATCTAAAAAGTGGAATTCCTTGCCAGAGTCAGTTTTTCCTGCTACAGATAGTCTACAGGTCAAGAGTGATTAGATTAATTCTAGGCAATCATGATTTAGTGTTGACCACATCATCGCTTGCCATCAGTTGAGATAGTGGTCAATCGCGAGCCTATCAATAATTGAAAAAAATATTTAAAAATGAATTGTTTTTTTATTAAAAATTAACTTATACGAGTACTGTTCCATTGTTGTTGAATAAATAACGGAACAGTGGTTAAACTACGGTTACAATATTTATAATTATGTGAGTTCTGTGCAATATTATTGCAGTTTAGGTTGCATGGGTTCTAAATCTAGTAATTATTAAATAATTAAAAATATAATGATAGTAAATTAACACCAGCCTGTGATTGTCCCACTGCAGAGCAAAGGCCTCTTCTCATACAGATTCGCTCAATGCGGGTTCGCGATTTCAAACTTAGATTAACTCAAGGTATCCCCAAGATGTTTTCCTTCACCGTCGTCAGTGATGTCCAAGATAAACTTATAAAGTACGTGTTAATTCGAAAAAATACCATTCGTACTTGCCCTGATTTGAACCCACTACTTCAAGCACGAGTGACGAGGTATTAGCCGCTGGGCGACCACGACTACGATAGTTAATTGATAGGGATACATTCTAATTAACTCGTAAATACGTATATTATGTAATAGGAGCCCCAACGGCTTTATCAGTACATACATTCTTATCTATTTTTAATAAGACTTTGATATATATTTTTATTTTATTTCTATGTACTTACTTTCAACATGTTCAGTCGGTTCAGTCACACTCATTTTCGTACGAAATTTTGCTTACCAGTTATAGTATTTTCCATAGATAAAATTCTAAATCTATGGTATTTTCACATTGGGGGACGTCATTACGTCATTCGCGAGGTTTTTGCTGAAAATCAGCGCTGTTGACGATAGGTTCGTCTGAAGTCACGGCATTAAGCTGAGCAATGACCTATTCTTGCACAGATGCGACGCACAGCCTATTTGTTCTTGTTGTTTCAAAGATGGATAATTTAAACTCAGTAATCGGCATTTCGTTTAATTTGTGATTGTTTTGTTTGTTATCATTTGGTAATGTCGAAACATATTACGCAAGTAAATTGTCTTTGGCCTCTCACCCACAGATAACTGTGTATTGCTCTCATCAAGCAATAGACAAAATTGACATACTTTTATAATTTTTTGTTTTAAATACGAGGCTTTTGACTAATTTGTACCTTTAGTGAATGCCACTCTTTATTTTGTATTATGCGTTTAGTTTGTGCAGAATAAACAACTTTTCTTTCTTTTTTCTTTCTATCTATAAAAATTGTTGGTTGGTTAATTTTCCTGTTTTTGCTTGTAATATATTACTTGTTTGCACCTATCGGTATTATTGTAGTGTTATTATATATAGGTGCGTCGTCCTCAAATATAATGAATGAATGAATTTATACCAAATATTGTAAAACTTTATTTGAAAAGAGTATCTAACTGTGGAATTTCTCACCTGTCCAGGGACCTTCCTAGGCGATATACTGCACGTATTTTCTATGAAAATTTTTAATGAAAATCGGTCGAATAACAATGCATTGCGTCCATGTGAACGTACCTACTTGCAATGTCGCTTACCGGTGTGATATACATCGAATCTCGACGAGCCATCACGAAAAGTCGCTAAAAATCTAGCTTAAACAATGGACAGCGCGCATCCAATACCATCCTGTGACTGTACTGCAGGGTAAAACTCTTCTCATACAGAGAAGGCACGAGCATGGATCACCACGCTTGCTAAAGCCGGGTTGACAATTACAAACTTATATCACTGCTACACAGGATTGTGGCACACAGAACCGGAGTGACCTGTTGCAGATCACCTCGGTTGTAGTTACAGTTATCATATCACAAATCTCAAAACCGCGGGCGTGGTACAGAGCTTCGGCTACTCAGCTTTGGCTTTGTATTCACAACCATGGTTTCATAATACGCCCCGGTCATGGTCCTATACCAGTTCGATCAGCTGGTAACCACCTTCATCATTGAAGTCATATGAGGGCACATAACAGAGCACATCTGAGCTCAGAACCGCAATGAGGAGCCAAGAAATGCGGCCTCTGTGGCCGAAATTGGCTAGATGGCATCATCATCATCAAAATGTAATTGAATAACAAACAAACATTCGAACAGACAAACATCTAATTGGGCATAAATTGGTAATGGCTGCAGCCACGGATGGCGTAGGTACCTATAGCATTTTGAGGTATTACGAGTATATAGCTATTATCGCGTAAAATACCGGATTCTTCGTGTAAATCATTATCAGCCTACATTAGTGCATTGCCGGACATATTATTATGGTCCTCTGCATTTGCACACCACCTATTTGGAATGTGTCTACACCAACGGTCATCGGTCCTATGGTCAGGCCATCACCATTTCAGCTTGCTTATTCAGTGTGCTATCTCGACAACTTTGGTTCTCTGCTGGATCACCTCGTTTTAAATATTATATCGATAGTCACTAACAACTTTGGGCAAACAAAACACGCACTCGTTTCACACCAGCGCGACCCAAACTTCAGTAGATTTTTGTTCGTTCCTTATTATTCTATGAAATTTAAAAAAGAAGCCTTGCGTAGATTTAGACTATTTACATTCAGTCGGCGCTCTCTCACCGAGATTCACAAACCAAACGTTTGTGAACAGTGACATCTAGTATGAATCTTACGAACTATTTACAATGCAATCAATGATTAACAACAAAATGAGTTGACTACGCTTACTTGTTGATAATAGTTTACAGCTTTATGTGCAGATTGCACTAGTGGTAAGATATATATCAAGAACACATCATAATTCATGAAATCAAAGAAAAATCTAATAAAGGGAAGAAAAAGAATCAAAAAACGGATCATAATATACCAATTTAACTGCCGGTTTCCCAGCTCTCAAGTATGGGGCTGTTAACGTAATCGACGAATTATCGCCGATTAATTCTACTTTCAGTTTCTCAACATCAAGTGTGACAAGTGGTTGACAATTTGTCTCATTTGAGAAAAATCTCGAATTATCCACATGTTACAGCAGTTTTGGGTTTCTGAGAACCTTTTTCAATGTTAATCTCTTGCCAACGAGCCTAATTTATAATTGTTGGAAAATGGTCGATTATTCGCAGATTAAAATTAATATTATGATTTTAAAGGCTTATATTACGATAAAAAGATAATAGGGGTCGGCGAAAACTATGGTATGGGTTGAGTTATAAAACATATGTTAATTTAGATCAATTATTTAATTACCAAGATTTAAAAAAGATGAGGATATTACAAACTTTTAAAATTAATTACATTATAAAAACTTGACACAATTGTCAAAAATAGTTATTTTGTATTTATGTAAATAAAAAAATAAAACAAACTCTTACTGACCTGGGAATCAAACCTTCCTCACGCTAATGCGCGTGAGGAAAGTTTGATTGAAGCGAATGAATACTAGCTAGGGTAGCCAACCGAAATAAATGAATGTCGATTCATCATCATCTGCCTGCCCTTATCCCATGTTACTTGGGGTCGGCGCAACACGTTTGCTTCTTCCATACCGTTCTATCCCCCGATTATTTAATGTAATAAGCGATTACGTAATTTCTCGATGATGAAATGTTGAAAAACTCACTGACAACTGAGGACTGGTTAATTTGTGACAAATTGTCAGCTGATTTGAGATGTGACGTCGACTTCAAAAATCGGCCCTAAGCAGAGCTAAACTGCGAAAGAGAATTAAAATTTACTGATCTGTCTAACGAGGGTTTTGAGTAGGAAACTGTTACTACTGACTTGACATTGCAAAAATCAGGCAAGGTGCGCGTCAGACCACTCACAGTGAAGAGTTCCGTAGTTAGAATGTATATTATTGGTTTTTATCAATCATAAAAATAAATTTGTATTTACGTGAATTTCTCGATAAAATTGTGGAAAACGAAGTTATCTTTAGGTTGTAACCGAAAACATCCCTTATCTCACAACCATTAACATTGACTCTAACATGAATCTTACATGGGACCACAAGATGTACAGACAAAATACAGGATCACTTAATAATTATGGCATGCAAATAATTTTTCGAGATATCGCCGAACTTATGAACCGTATAAATGTAAATACCTCTAGAGATACAGAATCCGAGCAAATTGGGAATCTGACAAAACAACATACAACAGAGCAGATTTTTCGTTTGTAAGCATTTAAAAGTAATACACCAGAAAATTACGGGTGTACTGAATAAGAGTAATGAGCTTATCGTATGTCTTGACGAGATGTCAGAGAAAGATACAGAAATAGACGTAATATGTTTGTCTGAACACTTCATGATGACTGGCTATGAACAATCCCTGTTTATTCCTAATTTCACTTTGGCGGCATGCTACGCTCGGAAGGACAGTAAGAGGGGTGGTACATGTATCCTTGCAAAGAAAGGTCATCAGTTTAAAGAGCTCCAAGATATAGCAAATCTCTCCATAAATGGAGTCTTTGAATGTTGCGCAATAGAGTTAATAATGTATAATACGATTATTGTTTGTATATATAGAGTACCAAAATTTAATAACTTAACTGTATTTTTTGAACAATTAGAAAAATTGCTTTGCACTATCAATAATACAAAATTAAAGAGAAGTGTCGTAATTGCAGGTGACTATAACATTGATTCTCTTAAGCATAATAATACTTTGATGGAATTGGAATGTTTGCTCTTAAATTATAATTTGAAATTGGAGATAAATCAGCCAACTCGACTTGCAAGCGGAATGTGCATAGATAATTTCGCACACAATCTAGGAAAGAAGTGTAAATCTGATGTGGTTGACTTCGGCCTGTCAGACCACACAGCACAAGTGCTAAAATTACCAGTTAGTAAATATTTTTTAATAAATCATTGGCCAATAAGTAGACGAGACTATTGCAAAGAAAATATGCGTAAATTCAAAAACTATGTACAGTCTATTTCATTCTCTGAAATCTATAATACAGACAATCCAAACACGGCGTACAATACATTTTTAGAGACTTTCATGATGCTGTATAATTTATGCTTTCCTGTCAAAAAGATTACTGTAAGAACCAAAGCTAAGCCTCAATGGTTATCACGTGGCATAAAAATATGTTGCAAAAAAAAGAGAGAGCTAATGTGGAACTATAGGCTAAATCGAAACGAACTTAATAAAACAAAATTTAAAAAATATTCTAAAATCTATAAAAATATAATCCAATTAACGCAACGAGCACAAAATAATCATAAAATAAAAACAGCTACTAATAAATCCAAAGCTACATGGGCAATTATAAATAGGTCAAAAACTAATCTACCAAAGGATACTATTACTTCTATCGAAACAAACAATAAAACTATAACCAGTCCACAGGAGATCGCAGATGCTTTTAACAATTTCTTTTTAGAAAAAATAAAACCGATACCAGACTCTGGTAATAAAATCACTGAAAATATTTCTAAATCAAGTAAATCAATGTTTATGGCGCCAAGTACTTGTGTAAAAGTTATTTTTGTAAAACATGAGTGTACAATAGATTTGCATGGTCTTAAAATAACATTTGGTAATAGGATCTACATGTTTGCCTTTCAGGGCGTACAAAATATTGTATTTGGTCATATTAACCGTTTGACTTTATATAATTAACCAGAACGTATTATTTAACCTGCTGTCATTCAGTTGGTTATAAACAATCTATAGAAAAACCATAAAACTAAATAATAAATAATAAATAATAATATAATTTATTTTTTTATTTTTTTAAAACAAAAATATGGTACAGTTTTGAGATTGATGAAATGTCATAATGATAGGCACTAAGTACGATCATTTAAAAATTCTGTTAAGCTATGATAACATTTGGCTATTAGGTATTTTTTTAGATGTATTTTAAATAGAGTAGAGTTGTATTTTTAATAGATGGGCATTTGTCTAATAGGTTTAGGGATTTTATTGTAAATATCTGGTGCTAAAGAGAAAATACTTTTACGCATGAGTGCCGTGGTTGATCTTACTGTCCATAATTTATTGTTATCTCGTCGATTGCGTATTTATTTATTTATTTATTCATTTACACATACAATTATTTTTACAGGTAGAACCCAAGATAATAAAAGTAGTCATACAATGCGACACCCAGAGACGCCCCCAGAAAACTGATCACACACCTACTTGCGTCTATGATAGACCAGTCCCAAGTAACGGCTCCTTGTGCCGGCACAATTTACATAGAGGACAACACACTAACGGTCACCCTCTGGAATTCCGCCAAAGAGCAGGAAAAAATGTCCAACCGTTGAGAGATGCTATTAATGATTGTAACCGCCCGACATACGGGTGCAAACTTTAATAGGTTTGTACGGGCTACCGGAGTTTTAAACAGATACTCCCTCGGCCCCAACCGTAGCCTACTGTTTGGAACGAGTAATCCCAACGAAGCCAAGATTTGCGGATTGTTTAGCATCCCACGAAACACCATAAAGACATATTTGACCAGAGCAAGATTGCGTCTTACTTCCAACTTATAGTACCCAACCATTCCTATTACAAAGAGAGTTGGGTACATAAGCGGGTAAAACGGGTAGACGCCAAATTGCCTCATATAGAGGTACCGTGTAAACTTGTTCTGCATTTTTTCTACCATCTGAGAATATTTAGTTTCATAAGGATTCCAGATGATAGCACTAGTTTCCAAGTTGCTTCGCACCAACGCATTATAAAGCGATTTCACTGCTGCCATGTTAGTGAAGTCCCGAGTTTCTCGCATGACAAACCCAAGATTTTTGAAGGCTTTTTTACACACTTGCACGACATGAGTTCGAAATGATAGATCTTCCGTAAAAGTGACCCCAAGATCTCGCACTGACCCCACCCGCGGTATGACGTGACCGCCCATACTATATTCGTGACGTCGGGGTACCACGGCCCGCGTGAAGGACATTATATTACACTTCGCCACATTGAAGTGTAACTTGTTCTCCACACTCCATGCCACCACCCGATCGATGTCACGCTGAAGTTTTTCACAATGCGACTCGTTGGTTATCCGCATGAACAACTTCAGATCGTCAGCAAATAAAAGGCAGCCAGCGTCTTTAATGACCTCCGGGAGATCATTGACCATGATAATGAATTCCAAGGGTCCCAAATTCGTCCCCTGGCTTACCCCCGTAAGGGTGCAATACGGGTCTGACGTGTAGCCTGCGTATTCCACCACTTGCTTGCGGTTGCCCAAGTAGCTCGAAAAGAACTTTAAAAGGGCTGGGGTAAAACCAGCCCTAGCAAATTTACTTAAAAGAATATCATTGTCCACACTATCGAATGCCTTCCTAAAGTCAAAGTAAGCGACGTCTAGTTGGGCACCTGCCTCAGAGTCCAGTACTGTGGAGGCCTGGTTTAGGAAACACATTAAATTCGAATTCGTGCTGCGGCCCGCGCGGAAACCATGCTGTGCGTCGTTGAGCTGTGAGGCTACTTGCGAGTAGATAGATGAACACAACGCAGACTCAAAGATTTTAGCAAATGGTGATAGTACTGCTACAGGTCTATATCCACTAACGTCTGAGCTTGGGGCCCCTTTCGGTACCGGAATAACCCTGGTCAACTTCCAGCCTTCCGGATAAGAGCATTCCCGTAAAAAGCTATTGAACAGATGCATGAGCGGCCTGGCTAGTACACTCCTACAATCCCTAACAATAAACGGGGGCACCCCGTCTGGTCCAACCGAACGCTTGGGCTTGAGGCGCGTGTGTGCGGCACCCACCTCGCTGAAAGACAGCTGCCACACGTGAACGCGGGTGCCGCGCTCGGGCCCTACCTGCCCGGCTGCAGCCGTATCCAGCCTCGGAGCCACCGCCCACCGAAACCGAATGGAAGTAGTCCACGAACGCCTGGGCACACTCATGCTCTGGCATCGGCCCACTATTATCACCTATCTTCACTTTGCTACGTTTTGAACGCTTGCTCCCTATGAAACCCCAAAAAGACCTCGGTTCGTTTACAAATTGTTGCTCAATACGGTTTTGATAGTCTCGGTATGCGGTACTGATCATAACTTTTACAACAGAACGAAAGTAAGAAAAGTTAATATAATCACTGTCCGACCTAGTTTTCTTAAAAGATTTATGCCAAAAAGCCTTCTGTTTAATATGAGCAATTATGTCAGCAGTGAACCATTCTGGGTAGTGATATCGAGAGCAATCACGCTTGGAGCTCTTTTTTGGAGTGCTACCATCTAAAACCCTGTAAAATATGTCATAAAAATCTTATATGCTTCGTCGGCATTACTCGTTTCATACAGGGCGCTCCAGTCTACCTCTGCAAGTGCTAAGTATAATGAATGGAAATCCGCCTTGCTATAATTCCATCGCGGTAGGGAGGCAGAAGCTTGCGGTACCGGTCCGCCAGGGCTAGCAGGGACTCGCGCACGATTCACACTTATTCGCAGTGGCGGATGCTGTGGGTCTATACATGATAAACATTCCCTACGTTCCTCACTTACTACAATATTGTCTTCGGGAAAAGTAGTTAGGACTACATCGAGAGTACGGTTGTTACAATTAAGAGTTTTATTACATTGGAGGAACCCACAGAAGGTGACAAAGTATTCGTAATAACACTGTACATCTTGGCCTGTTGAGTACATATTGAAATCAGCCACTAAAACAACTTTATCATAGTTAACACATAACTTTTCCAGTAAGTAGAACATATACATATATTCCCTTTCCATGGTTTTTGGCGGAATATACGCAACACAACACAAAAAGAGAAAAATATTTTTTCTAAATACTGTCGCACATACTATTTCGAACGGGTGGTGGTTCAAGCTAGCTTTATCAGGTAACGGTACTCTGCGTAACTCAAGAGCACCGCGCGGGGTGGCGGCCAGCATGACCCCTCCGTGTTTACGGCCATCCGCGCGGTCACATCTAAGTATTATGTACCCACTCGGAGCCAGTTCACCATCATGTATTGAGTCATTTAATCCAGTCTCGGTTATGGCTATCAAATCAGCCATAGACCCTACAATATTACTATAAAATGTTTTTAACTTCGTGCGTAGTCCCCTAACATTTTGATAGAACAGAAAGGTTGTCTGGTAGATATCGCTGTCAGCGATAAGGCCGCCTTTGTACCCGTAGAAATAAGTATTATTGTAAAAGAGATGTGTAACTTAATTTTTTTGGTGTACAATAAAGTATATTCTATTCTATTCTATCTAATGAACATTTCTTGTTATTAGCTTGCACCACATTCCCATCGTTCGAACACACCTTTCCCAAAGTTTGCGAGTGGGAAGTATTTAAACTATTAGCAAAAGCATACCGACACTGAAAGTCATTCACGTTTGGTCGTTCCGTACTGTGTTCACTGAGACAAGCAGCCGACGACTGCGCTTGCACTGGCGCCGCCGCCGGTGCGAATCTCGGAGCTTGTGTCCCCCCGCTGCTCGCGGGGACGCCTCGGAAACCAGTCAGACAACTTCACACCCGCGGGCCACGCCGCCGGCGTGTTTATCCGCTCGTTCAAACTCTCAGGAAAGGCAATTACGAAGGCAGCGTGTCTTGTAGTTTTAATTACACGTTTCTCCACAATATATTGCTCACAACCTTGAAGCTTATTCAAGTAGTTAAGTACATTTTGTTCCGTGGTCTCTGGTTTAAAAGACCACGCCTGTACATATTTGAGTTTTTCTACAGTTTTAAGTTCGTCATCCTCTTGTCCGCTACCAGTGACCACTCGTCGTTTGCAGTTACGTACTTTGCGCGCCATTTGCCAGCCTTCTTCGGAGTTAAGGTTTTCATGGCGGTTGTCTTTCACTTCGTCCGCGCGTATTTCCGCTGAATTCGTGGCGCCACACGGCTGCGATGACAAAATTACTTTTGTGGGTAGCTTGTGATTTTCACTCGTAGCTGTCAAAGTATCAATCGTCTTAACTTGTTTAATTTCGGGTAGGACATTTGTCTCACCTATGTCCCCAACGATCCTTGATTTTACAGCGGCTGACTTTTTTGCAGCGGCGGCGTATCCTATGTTGGTTTTAGCGGTAGAATTAACTCGCGCTTGCCGCATGGGTCGCTGCGTAGTCACTGGAATCTCCGGCTGCTCTTGACCACCATCGACGTTCACTAGTTTCGGAGGTACAGTTTTCGGTGTACCCTCAATAGCTAATGTTAACAAGCTCAACAATTGCTCTTGGTTAACTATTATAGCAGTTTGCTCATCTATTTTGTCTTCGAGAGCACTGACTTTTGTCGCGAGACCAGCTACTAGTTTATGTAGCTCGCGAACTACACCTTCAAGGGCCTTTTGGGCCATTATTATATTTTTAAAATACGTAAATACTGGGAGCGGTACTACACAGCGAGAAGTACCCACAGTATATGTATTGAAACATCTGATGGTCTTTTAAATAGTATGGGATTGGATTGTACGAAATTAGCCACTTCAAAAATAAACAAGGAAGGCAGATTTAAAATATTGTATTTAATAAATAACGGTCTGCAACTATCCGTTTATTTTAAACCGATCATAGCCCTAATGCACCTTTTTTGTGACCTAAAAATTTTTTCCTTATTAGTTGAATTTCCCCAAAATATAACGCCGAACCTTAATATCGAGCCGACAATTCCGTGATAAGCAGTAATAAGCGCAGTGGTACTTATGATGGGTTTTAGTTTATAGAGTGCGTAGGCAGAAGAACAAACTTTTTTATTTAATTCTTCTGTATGTACCTTCCAGTTAAGACGTTTGTCAATAGTTAAACCTAAGAATTTAGCTGTGTCTACCTTTTGTATTATTATCCCTTGGTGAGTAACATTAATGTTTGGTGTTGCCAAACGTTGGCTGAAGAACATAACTTTTGTCTTTTCAAGGTTGACTATTAAATTATTGTTATTTAACCAGTCAACCAATGATTTCAACGTATTGTTAATTTCGTTATCATAGGTGTCTTTATTTTTAAAATTTATTGTGACCGTGCTGTCATCGGCAAAGAGTGATACTGGATATTTTGTTACTTTTGGAAGGTCATTTATATATATTATAAATAACAATGGACCTAATACACTTCCTTGTGGGACTCCATATTTAACTACTTGTTTCTTTGATGAATACGTTTCTTCTTTTTTAGTGTGAATGTTTACTTTAGTAATTTCTGAATATTGTTTCCGGTTTTTTAGATACGACTCTATGAGATTTAGTATGTTGCCTCGAATTCCATACGCTTCCATATTATGACAATAACGTTACTGTAGTCATCTATTATTTATCTAAGTTTACATGCTAAACAAGAAATTAAAAAAGAAAAACGAAACGTAAAAGTAAACAGCACAATAACATAAATTAGAAAACACACGAGAAATCGTAACTAAGAAGAAAATTGTTAAAAATAAAAACAGAAATAAAAAATTTAAGAAAGCAAAGAAAGAAGGAAAATTAAATAAATTAAGAACATACTTATTTTCTGGACACAAGAAACAAAAAAAATCAGAAAAGTTGCCTCACGGCTTCGTAAAAAGGTCCAGTTCAGCAAAATGCCAGACAACAAGTACAAATTTGCCTTACGCTGGTTTTCAACTAAACCTTGAGTTAGTATTAGATATGATCTGTGGTATTAGTTTGTTTTATAATGATTTAATATACAGGTTACTAACAGGGTGTAATGTAAAGGTGTCTTACAATTAAATTGTATATTCCATTAAAATTTGGTCAGCTGACAACAACCTTACCTATCTTTTTTTGAGAGTTGTCTATCACTTCCTCGAGGAAAGTTGTCCATTTAAATGAGCTGAAGCAGTTTTTTAAATAAAATATGATCACATCTTATATAAGAATACAAAGAATCATACTATGTAATAGGTATAGTTAGGTTCTCAAATAATATTAGAGAACCTAACATATGAATATTTTTACTATGTAATAATTGTTTGGAAATTAAATGAAATGAAATATCTGAGGCGAGGTGGTATAATTCACGAGCTCGCTTCGCTGTTATCCATCCCTTATATTTTGGCATTTTGATCATCGCCATCACAAATGAAATTATATTTTTTCTAGAGCTTCAGATCATTTCAAATACAATAAAGACCATACTAATTCTATAGTTTAAACATTATCCGTGTCTTATATAGAAGACCCAGGAAAATAAGAAAATTTATTAAGCGCTATTCCCCTCTCCTAGACACTGACTGTATCTAGAATGTTGTTGTGCCCGGCAGGGTCCATAATTGATTCTTTAACTTATATTTACCACCTGTATGTACATTATGGATGCAATAAATTTAATTTGAATTTGACAGAGTTTACAATCTAGCGCGATTTCTTATAGAATTGCAGTATAATGCTATAATCCGGTGACATATTATACGTAGTAACTATTGTAGTTTACTAAGGCCCATAAGCACAAAAAAACTTATGTCAGATTTAGTTGTTAACACAAGGTTTAAATTGAAAGATTGTAATACAATATTGTCAATTTAACATCGTGTTGGCAACTAACTCTAAGTTAATGTTTTCGTACAAGTGAGCCAAAGCTTATTATTAATTTAATTTGTGAATATATATCAATAATGTGTACGAGAACAACTGCCGAGAAATAACAACTTGTCTCACTTCCTTGCGCAGGTCTCGTTATAGGTACACCCCGCTTTGAGTTTTGACAACAACACGACCACGGCTGACCAGTTTGTGTGGTCGCGACTTATCGTATTGTTAGATCTTGATATTTCATTCTCAATTTTATCAGAGAAGCATCGCAGGGCACGTTGTAGCTCTTGTTGAATAGCTTGTCTCAGTTCCTTGCGCACGTCTCGTAGTACATGCTGGCTCGTGTTGTCAGTATGGTCATCACAGTGTGTGGCAGTAACTTCGCAACTTTCACCCTCATAATCAGCCGAGCACTTGCAAACCGGTTCATCTTCCTCATTTAGGGAACAATCACCGGTATTTAAACAGTACATATGACACGCGTTAACTTCGCAGCGTTCTCCGGAGTAGCCAGCATTACATCTGAAATATTGAAGATAACTCAATAAAACCAACTCATATTTGTGACTATAACATGGTGTTGGTGACATGACAAGTGGCAGCTGTAGTAAACAGTTGGTTTTGACTTCACTGAGATTGTTCTTATGTATGGTTGGTACGCATTTTTGGTTAAAGATATTTATTTCTTAGAAATTTTCATTTCCCTTAAATGAGAACAATAATTAAATACTAAATTATTGTACTTACACCTGGATTTGAATGCGAGACACACAGGACCGATCAATTTTTTATTTTATTTTGGGATAAAAAACAGGAGTACAATTAAATGTGATACATACTATCTAATTAAACAAAGTACTTATTATACTACTAGCAACATTATCCACTTATTACTAATTTGATGATTATTAATGCTACGTGTTAAAAAAAAAAAGAGAATACATGAGCAACGTTTCTAATAACGAAATTTATGAATACAAAAAGAGAAGAAAAGAAAAATACACCACTTAATAGTTTATAAATAGAGAAGAGAGTCGACTAGAGATTTCCTAAATTTTTGTGCTGTTAGATTAAAAATATCAATGTTTTCAAATCTAGTGTTCCAGGAATCCACAAGTTGGCGCAGAGGAGCCAGCCAGCATTTGAATTACAGACGTGCCTGATATTAATAGAAAGTAGGCGGTAAGAACGCGCTTGCACTACTGTCCTCGGAACGATGTAACAAATTTTATTTACTAAGTCTGAACAATCATATTTGTTATGCACAATACTATGTAGAAACATTGTTCCGAGAAGCAGTCTTCTGGATTCTAGGGTTTTTTTAATTTTTTATTCGTAATTGGCTTGCGCTTGACCACTATCTCACCTGATGGTAAGCGATAATGTGGTCGACGATGAAGCACGCTTACCTAGAAGAAACCTATTCACTCTTGACTTAAAGACTCCCAGGTTGTAGCTATCGGGAAATACAGACTCCGGCAGGGAATTCCACTCTTTTGCTGTGCGTATAATAAAAGTATTCCCAAAACGTTTGGTGCGTATGGGTGGGATGTCCACCGTGTATCGATGACGCATCGCCGTACGTCTTGTAGTCCGATGATGGAACGGGCCAGGAGGAATCAGTTCCTGCAATTCCAACGCACACTCCTCAATGTAACCGGTAAAATACCGACAGGCTGGCAACTCGGCGCCGATGTTCAAGGCTCTGGAGCCTAGACTCGACCAGTATCTCATTGCCGATAATCCTCTTGGCCCGTTTTTCGATCGACTCGAGTGCATCCAGCTGGTATTTGGCAGATCCGTCCCAGGGATGAGAGCAGTACTCCATGCATGATCTAACTTGCGCTTGATACAAGTTGAGCAACTTCTCTGGAGTGAAGTACCGTCTCACCTTCGCAAGGATCTCCAACTTTTTGGCAGCCAACTGAGCTTTTGCCTCAATGAATGGACTAAAATTGAGGGTTGATGTCAACGTAACGCCAAGAAGCTCAAGTCAGTCCGTTATCGGCACGGTCACACCTAGGAAAGAAGGAGCCGGGTGGAACTGGCTCCTTTTAGCGGAAAAAAGACACGCCTGGGTCTTAGCAGCATTGAACTTGACCAAATTGGCATCGCCCCATTCGGAGACTGCCTCCAAGGACAAGTTCAAGCGTTCAACCATGGCCTCCCGGAGAGACCGTATCTGAGGCCCAGTAGCGCGCGCGTCAAAGACGTATCTCTCAGCAACAGTGCTGTCGTCCGCATACCCAAAGGTTTTAGCAGATCGTTTTTGTGAAGCAAGAACAATGTTGCTGAGAGCACCGACACCTGAGGAACCCCGGCATTAATATCCAGTTGGTCAGACGAGCGGCCATCGATAACCACTCGGATGGACCGGTCCCTCAGGAAGTCTGCAATCCAATCGCACAGATCACCGGGCAGACCGAATGAAGGAAGTTTACCAATAAGGCTTTCATGCCAGACCCTGTCAAAAGCCTTCGAGATGTCCAGGGACACGGCAAGTGCTTCCCCGTGCCTCTCGATGGCCTCACTCCAGATGTGAATGGCATACGCTAGAAGATCCCCAGTTGATCGATTTTTCTTTCGATCGTTTACTCGACGCTAAACCATGGCCGGTCAACGTTAGACATTGCTACGTCATAGAACGGAATGTAGTACTCCATTCCCTGACGCAACACATACGTCAAGGCGTCCGCGCACGACGAAGCATCAGCCGAAGTGAAGCAAGTAGGCTGCCAAGGATAAGATGCGAAGAAAGAACGCATCCCATCCCAATCTGCTGACTTGTACCGCCAAACCCGCCGAGCGCCTCTAGGGCTGGGATCGGGTGGGGAGTGGACGGATACAGACTTCACCAGACAGTGGCCGGAACTACCCAAAGGTGAAGATACCGACACCGAATAGCGGTCTGGATCTGTTGTCAGCAGAAGGTCCAAGCAATTGGCTGTGTGCGAATCAACATCCGGCACCCTCGTTGTTCCCTGGACCAGCTGGGTGAGATTTAAAGCAAGTGCAAGCTTTCTCATCTCTCGCCCAGCATGATCAGTGCACTGGTACGGGAAGAGCCACTCCTGGTGGTGGGCATTGAAGTCCCCCAGTAACACCAATTGGGCGGAAGGGTACCGTTGCTGCGCCGTATCAGCCGCCTCACTAAGGTACTCTGTGAGCCTGGTAGTCTCCTGATCTCCGCTGTGCGAACGGTAGACACAGGCGTAGATAATTTTTTCCTGGCCCGTGTCTACCATGGATACGGGCCAGGCACAGTGGCACAGAAAACCTAGAGTCCTCAAGGTTTCGGAGACGCTTATAACAGATGTCTTCTCGGGCGTACATGCATACACCAGCGCGAGGCTTAAAATTGTGCTCCAGAGTAAACCCTGGGTATGTATGGTACGATATGTCTGACGGACATCTGATCTGCGTCTCCGAAAGGAAAAAGAGAGCCGGCTTATCAGTATCGAGATGATGATGGACTGCTACGAGATTGGAGTGCAGACCTCTGATATTTGTGAGGAGCACTTTAAGTGGGAGGGTGAACTCTAGTATGCTTTTTCCTTTTCATGTATGTATAAGAGTGAAGGGTGAGGTGAGGAGAAGGAAGTGAGACGAGGTTCCACGCTGTTAACCTAAAGACACGCACTGAAAGGACGCCATCATTGGGGCACTAGTCTGGAGACTGCGGGGACGCCCGAGCCCCCCCGAAATGTCCATCGGGCCCTCCCATCTGGTCGCCAACCAGCACGATGGTGCATTCCGGGATTTTTCGACAGTTGGCGGGGCAGCCTTTCGTATGTGGCTGGCACACTACTAGGGCCCCCAACTACCTGCGGTCGGCCAGCGGCGCACCGTGCCTCGGATCCCGCTACCCTCCGCGACCAGTCTCCCGACACATCCATAACAGTGCGAGTCAGGCCGGTCTGCCTGCAGTGGAACAGCTGTCTCGACCCAACTCCTCTGGTTGGCTACACCGAGCATCGTACCGGAACACGGCTAGGCCGCTTGGCGGTACGTCTTTGCCCGGTAGATGGTCGCAAGCCTTCGGCCAAAGCCTACCACCAGTTTGGTGTCACCTGATTTGCACCACCCGGGGACCACGTGTAGGGAATCAAATGGGGTAAACTCCTACGGACGTGGGTGACTCAGTCCCCAAAAAAGAGTTAACAGTTTGTAATTCTTAAGTAACATATCATGCGAACCGTGGCTGTGATAGCATCTGTAATGCAGAGCTCTTAGGAATTTACGTTGAACAGTCTCAATCGAGTCAATACACTTTGAGTAGTAGGGATTCCATATCTTAGTAGCAAACTCCAGACAAGGTCTAACAAGCGATATATATAAGTATCCATAGGTTGATGGACGCTTGAAATCCTTGCTGTTGCGCATAACAAACCCGTAAATTTTAAGGGCTTTGCTGATTACATTGATTCTACTCGTTGATCAGTGAGAACGTGTGTTGTGTTATTCCTCATAACTATTATACTATTGGTTGATTAGTGAAATTTCAAATCTCTGTCGCACTTTGAGTGTTCTTATGGCTTAACCACGCCTTTTGGGAGGGTCAAGAAAGAGATAATAGTTTTTGCAACTTTACATTCACAATTGGGACAAGAAGATCCGCTCCGACTGGTGTGTTTGCAAACTTCTGGTGGGGATCGAACTTGCGAACACGGGCGCACGGTTCCGCGCGCTGCACTGCTGAGCTACGGTGTTACCTGGCGCATTCGACGAAATAGTGAATCACCTACGACTGACCGGCTACGAGTGCTACGAGTGCTACGACTGGAGACGTCCTCTGCTACGAGCTCGAACATCGGCTACGCGCTACGCAGCTACAACAACTTATTAGTACAAGCGGTATTCTTTTGTTTGAATAATCAATTGTTGGTCATGCAGCGTCCTCCGCCGAATAAATCACTTAAAACCCCGAATACTCCGATAGAGCAGACGCAGTCAGTCCCGAATATCGTGCAGGCTGTTAATAACCCTGAATTTCATGCACGTCATAAACGCCCACGAGCTGATTCTACTAGTGATCAGCTGGAAGATTTCAAGCAGGAAATTAAAGATATGCTGTCGTCGTGGAAACGTGAGCAAGAGCAAACCATATCGAAATTTATGGTAGAACAGAATGCGTTGGTGACAAAATTAGGAGTGTACCCCATTGTTGCGAAGTCCATTACCGTGATGTACGTTACTGCAAAAGTTTACTATCGCGACGTACGTTGTCGCGAAAGTTCTTTACTGCGATGTACGTTACTGCGAAAGTTTACCATTGCGAAGTACGTTGTCCCGAAAGTTCTTTACTGCGATGTACGTTACTGCGAAAGTTTACCATTGCGAAGTACGTTGTCATGAAAGTTCTTTACTGCGATGTACGTTACTGCGAAAGTTTACCATTACGAAGTACGTTGTCACGAAAGTTCTTTACTGTGACGATGGCAGTTTCAATAACACGCTATTGCGATAGGTCATCTAGGAGGGTTGCTGATACGGGTGATAGTGGAAATATTATATTGTTGCATATGACTAACAAATGAGCAAAAATTGTAAGCAAATTTAATTATAATTGAATCAAAAGATAATAATAATAAAATAAACATAAACAAATTTCGTATACCAATCTAAATAGACTTGTAAATGGAACAAAAGAAAAATCAACAAAAGCAAAATTCATGTAGATGCCTGTCTAAGTATATCGCACACTAGATTGATCTACAGTACCTGGGCGACCGAGCTCTACTTGGGTGAAAACAGAGAAAACGATTTTTCCTAAAAATTAAATCTAGCTAGATTGATTTATCGTTCCCGAAACCCCCTGCATACCAAATTTCATGAAAATTGTTGTAGCCGTTTCCGAGATTCAGATTATATAATTAAATATATACATATATACAAGAAGATATCTACGTAAATAAGACATCAAAACGTATAGTTTTCTCTCTGCCGGCTACAGTAACTACGTCGTACACTACTAGACTGCAACTTATCTTGGAATATTCACATTGCTGAAGTAAGCAGGAGGGTGTTTTGCTCGTTTCGATCTCTGAAGCGTCTCCAGAAGTTCTTGCCTTTTTCAAGTAAACTTAATTTGAGATAGGCAGCTCTTGCTCAGTCACTTCTTATTCCTCTTCTTCACTATGCTGATGTCTGCATCCTTGATGCGACTGAGGAACTTTTGGAAAGCTCAAGCGTTTGCAGAATGGATGTATGGCTTCATTTAGAAAACCCAATTATTGGTTAAGCCTTTGTACATAAGTTGTCCTTCTGTATTTGTATGTTTGTTTTGTGAAAAGTAAATAATATGAGTATTAATAAGTCGACTTAGATAGATAGGTACATAAATTTTGTTTTTGTTTATTTTTTATTATTATCTTTTGGTTCAATTATAATTAAATTTGCTTACAATTTTTGCTCATTTGTTAGTCATGTCCAACAATATTGTTAAGAGCCATCTATCGGAGCGCCTGAGAAGCTCCAACCATAGACCAAGGGCAACACTATAGCCGAGCACGGCATCGATTACGTCACGTGATGTCAAGAAACCACAACAGATGGCGCTGAAGCACACCTATATATACCATTGCACGGACGCTTAACGTCTCTCATTCTCATTTCAAAAATCATCAACCTTTGTAAACGCTTTATTGTAAAATAATAAATCCCAGTACATCTTCAAAAGTCGCCTGATTTACCCGTGTTAATCCCAGACACACAAGAAGATTAGGAATCTCAGACAATTTGAAGCCTACCCACACTGAACACGCAAACATTGGACCTTCAGAGCCGCATCATCCATCATCACATCGAAGGATCAGCGAAGGGTCTGACCAAATCGTTCCTTTTTTCCCCCATCTTATCCCATTTCAATTTTACTGAAACTGTGCTTGTTCCTCTAGGTACCGTGTTGTGCTTCCTCGCGAGTCACGTACGCAGCTTACAGGAATTTGGTGAGTACCCACTTTTATAAATCGTCAAAATGAGTGTTGAAAACGTAACCGTTCATAGTAAATCTCCTAATTTGTGCGTAGATTCTGATGATACTGTAATTAGAGAATTAAATAAAAAACGCGGTTCAATCAAGGGTAGACTGACGTTATTCATAAAATTTGTAAATTCTTTTCATAGCCACTCTCGTCCTAGCGATAAACAATTAACCGAATTAAAATTGCGTAGTGAATTAGCTAAATCATTAATTAGTGAATTTAATAGCATTCAAAGCTCTATCGAAATGCTCATGGTGTTAGATAGTGAAATTGCAATTCAGTTAGGACATCGTGAATCATTTGAAAATATTTATTACGAAACCATGGCAGAAGCAGAAGGTTTAATAAAACATTTTAGCCTTTCTGATTCAACTGGTGCTAGTTCTAAGTGTGAAGCTTCGATAAATATTAAGCTTCCTACTATTTCACTACCCCCCTTTGACGGGTCGTTTGAAAATTGGTTAGAGTTCAGGGATACCTACCTTTCTATGATTCACAACTCCACCCAGCTTGATGAAATTCGTAAATTCCATTATTTGCGTACATCGCTAACTGGTCAGGCAGCTCAAGTTATTAAATCAATAGAATGCACATCAAAAAACTACACAATAGCTTGGGATTTGCTCAATGAGAGGTATAATAACGTCAAGTTGCTAGTACATAATCATGTGAAGTCTTTATTTAATATTCAAAATCTAAATAAAAAGACTTCATTTCATTTAAGGAAATTAATTGATATAGTTTCAAAGAATTTACGTGCCTTAAAGACACTCGGGGAACCTATAGAATATTGGGATACACTTATTATTTACATCATTACCTCCAAATTAGACGCAGTAGTTGAGAAAGAGTGGGAGGAACATAAAAATAATTTATTTACGCAGCATCATAAACGCATTAAGTTAGACGATCTCATTACATTCTTGAAAAATAAGGCTGATACTTTAGAAATGATTAAAGCGCATAATTCTTCATCATTTTCTAATAGTAAAGTCACTTTTGATAACAGTAAAAAACCTCAACAACAATCGCAACAAAAATCACATATTTTCGCTTCAACAAAAAATAATGTGAATTCCAAAAGTACCCGCACATGCTCATTATGCAGCGGAAATCATTCGCTTTATTCTTGTACTAAGTTTTTGGATTTAAACGTTAAAGAGAGATTAGAATTCGTTAATAATAAAAGGTTATGTGTTAATTGTTTACGAGCTGGACATTTCGCTTTAGATTGTTATTTTGGTCCGTGTAAACAATGCAGTAGAAAACACAACAGTTTATTGCACAGTAAAAATAATGATAAAGTAGAAAACGCATTAGTGTCAGTCGTGGAGTGCCAACCGGATTCGAACCCCGTACCACACTCGTCGGCAGTGTTACATACAGCCCAACCGACACGCAACGAGAATGCGAACAATAGTTTGTATACGCAGGCGTCAGAAACTGTTTTATTATCCACAGCTTTAGTGGAGACAGCAGGTAGTGACAATGTATATCATAAGGCTCGCGCTTTGTTAGATAGCGGCAGTCAACATTGTTTAATTACAGAAAAATTACGTAAAAAATTTAAAGTCGATTCGATACAGTCCACATATCATATCACAGGAATAGGGCATTCACACACTCAGTCAACAGAGTCGTGCGAACTTAAGCTCAGGTCATTAAACGGTGATTATAATACTCGCTTTAAATGTATAGTTTTGAAACATATAACAAATTTACCATCAGTTCCATTACATTATAATTCTTTAGACATTCCAAATAATATTCAGTTAGCCGATTCGTTATTTTATATACCGTCACAAATTGATTTATTAATCGGGGCTGACGTGTTTTAGGAATTGTTGATAGAAGGTAAAATGCGTTTACCGGCAGGTCCTTACCTACAAAACACCACCCTAGGTTGGATTATTTCAGGTATTGTTTATAATTCAAAATCAATAAATAAAAAAATACAATGTCATCATTTGCAATCTGTACAATTAGATGAGCAGTTACGTAAATTTTGGGAATTAGAAGAAAATTATAGACCTAAACAATATCTTACAGAGGAAGAACGCCATTGTGAACAGCTGTTTACTGAAACTACAAAACGTGCAGTTGATGGTCGTTTTTCAGTTCGCATTCCAGTACGAAATACACTTGAAGAATTAGGTGATAGTTACAATATTGCAAAAAATAGGTTTTTGTCATTGGAACGCAGGTTAGAACGGTCTCAAGAGTATACAAAAATGTATTGTGATTTTATGCAAGAATACTTAGACCTAGGGCACATGACACGTATTGAAAACTACACTTCACCTCATTATTTTCTACCGCATCACGGAGTCTTGCGAGAACAAAGTACTACTACAAAACTAAGAGTAGTTTTCAATGCAAGCCAAAAAACATCAACTGGCAAATCTTTAAATGATGTCCAAATGCCAGGGCCTGCATTGCAAAACGAATTGTTTTCTATAATTTTGCGTTTTCGTCAATATAAATTTGTCGCTTGCGCAGATATTGAGAAAATCATCAGGCAAATATTAATTCATGAAAATCAAAGAGATTTACAGTTAATATTATGGCGAGAAAATCCATCACAACCTATCAGTGTGTACCGGCTTAATACGGTAACATACGGTACGGCGTCTGCACCGTACTTGAGCAATCGTTGTATTAAACAACTAGGCTTTGACTGTACGGACGAAGTTATTTCACGTACAATATTAACTGATTTTTATGTAGATGACCTTATAACTGGTTCAGATTCTATTGAAAGGTTATCACACATATGTAAAGGTGTATCTGAAACTTGTTTATCTGGTTGTTTTCCCTTAAGGAAATGGACATTTAATTCGCCTGATATTATTTTAAATAATAACATAACTTTTGATAATTCTAAAAATTTATCTTTAGATGAAAGTTATTCTAGTAATACTCTCGGTTTAGGTTGGTTTAACAAAAGCGACGAATTTCATTTCACATCAAAGGTCAATTTTGAATGTAATAATGTTAGTAAACGACAAATTCTTTCAATTGTTTCACAGATCTATGACCCTCTCGGTTTATTAAGCCCGTTTATAATTATTGGCAAAATAATATTACAAAAGTTATGGTTATGTAAACTTGATTGGGACGACGAAGTACCAATTCATATTTTAAAGAACTGGGAAAAGTTTATTGAAGCATTAACTTGTTTACATAATATTCGCGTACCGCGTTATGTTGTAGGAACGTGTGACTATTCTAGGATTGAATTACACATATTTACGGATGCGAGCGAGGCTGCATACGGTGCGTGCGCTTATGTTCGGACGTGCAATAGTAATGATGACGTCATCACGGTGAGGTTATTATGTTCGAAGAGCCGCGTCGCGCCAGTGAAACCGGTTAGCATTCCACGGCTCGAGTTATGCGGTGCACTATTGGGAGCTAGGTTGTATGATAAAATAATTAAATCACTTCGACTGAACTTTGACAATGTTGTTTTTTGGACCGATTCTACTATAGTTCTCAGATGGTTGCAAATGTCACCACATCAGTTAAAGACTTTTGTTCAGAATCGCGTTGTCGAAATAAATGAGTTGACAAGCAACACAATTTGGCTGCATGTAAACTCGTCAAATAATCCAGCTGACCTAGTTTCCCGTGGAGTACTTTTAAATGAATTAAGTTCATCAACTTTATGGTGGAACGGACCCACCTTTTTATTTGAAAATAGCATAAAATGGTCACAAAATCAAAATAATATTTTACAAAACTTAAATGATTTGCCCGAGTTAAAACTTCCCACTACAAACTTGTTGTGTAGTAGCGATTCCAATTTACCTATCATTGATTTCAGCCGATTTTCTAAACTAAATCGATTACAAAGAACTTGTGCTTATGTAATGCGTTTTATACATAACATACGAACAAAATTTATTGATGAGCGGTTACACGGGCCGTTATCAGTAGAAGAACTTGATAAATCCTTGTTGTTTATAGTTAGACAGGCACAAATAGTATCGTTTCCTGAAGAATACAATGCGCTTCATAATAATCTTAATATAAATAAATCAAAACGTAATATTTCCAGTTTAAATATATTTTTAGATGCTAATAAAATCATTAGAGTCGGGGGCAGATTAGTTAATTCTGAATTTTCATATGACAAAAAGCACCCCATTTTATTGTGTAGTAAACATATCTTTACCTATTTATTATTTCAAAGTCAACATTTAAAATTATTACACGCTGGGCCTCAATTAATTTTATCTCATATCAGAGACAATTGGTGGCCACTAGGCTGTAGAAACTTAGCAAAAAAAGTCGTTAACCAGTGTGTCATATGTTGTCGTTTGAAAGGTAAAATAATACAACCAATCATGGGTAACTTACCTACTGAACGAGTAACTGCAAATTTTCCTTTCATAAACTGTGGAGTAGACTATGCTGGACCTTTATTTATTTTAAATAAGAAGGGTAGGGGTTCCAGACTAGAAAAATGTTATTTATGTTTATTTATATGTTTTTCAACTCGAGCGATACACTTGGAACTAGTTACTAGTTTGTCTTCACAGAGTTATATTTTAGCACTGAAACGATTTATTTCCCGGAGAGGAAAACCTTATCAAATATTTTCCGATAATGGACGTAACTTTGTAGGAACAGCTCGTGAATTTTCAGATTTTTTAAAGAATAATTCTCAGTCTATCATTGATTACGCTTCAGATAATCACATTAAATTTAAATTCATTCCCCCTTACGCGCCTCATTTTGCCGGTTTATGGGAAGCTGGGATCAAGTCCTGTAAGCACCATATAACACGTGTGGTAGGAAATGTAAACATGACTTATGAGGAATTCAGCACAGTGTTGGTACAAATTGAAGCTGTCCTGAATTCCCGCCCTATGTATCCTTTATCCTCAGACCCCAACGACTACTCTCCACTCACTCCTGCCCACTTCACGATTGGCCGGCCGCTGACTGCACCTGCAGAGAGTGATGTTACCGCTGCAACCACGCACACACTCAATCGTTACCAGCGAGTTGAACAGTTGAGGCAGACATTTTGGAGGAGATGGTCTACAGAGTACATATCAGAGCTTCAGAAACGTACTAAATGGCAACAGAAAACTGAAGACTTGAAAACTGGAACATTAGTTGTCATAAAGGACGATAACCTTCCGCCGCTGAAATGGCGGTTAGGACGCATAATAACTCTGATTTCAGGCAGTGACGGCGTACCAAGGGTTGCTGTCATTCGGACGGCCACGGGCGTCATACACAGGGCATTCTCAAAGATATGCCCACTTCCAGTCGCTGAGGTGCCAGGTTCGATGCTCGGCGCGTGACACGACGTGAGCTGAGATGTTGAGAGGGATTCTCTCAAGGCCCGCCGGAATGTTAAGAGCCATCTATCGGAGCGCCTGAGAAGCTCCAACCATAGACCAAGGGCAACACTATAGCCGAGCACGGCATCGATTACGTCACGTGATGTCAAGAAACCACAACAGATGGCGCTAGCACACCTAAGCACACCTATATATACCATTGCACGGACGCTTAACGTCTCTCATTCTCATTTCAAAAATCATCAAAACTTTGTAAACGCTTTATTGTAAAATAATAAATCCCAGTACATCTTCAAAAGTCGCCTGATTTACCCGTGTTAATCCCAGACACACAAGAAGATTAGGAATCTCAGACAATTTGAAGCCTACCCACACTGAACACGCAAACAATATAATATTTCCACTATCACCAGTATCGGTCCAACAATATAATATTTCCACTATCACCAGTATCTGTCCAACAATATAATATTTCCACTATTACCAGTATCAGCAACACTCCTAGATGACCTAAATCGCAATATTGTGTTATCGAAACTGGCATCGTCACAGTAAAGAACTTTCGCGACAGCGTACGTCGCAATAGTAAACTTTTGCAGTAACATACATCGCAGTAAAGAACTTTCGTGACAACGTACTTCGCAATGGTAAACTTTCGCAGTAACGTACATCGCAGTAAAGAACTTTCGTGACAACGTACTTCGCAATGGTAAACTTTCGCAGTAACGTACATCGCAGTAAAGAACTTTCGTGACAACGTACTTCGCAATGGTAAACTTTCGCAGTAACGTACATCGCAGTAAAGAACTTTCGTGACAAAGTACGTCGCGATAGTAAACTTTCGCAGTAACGTACATCGCGGTAATGAACTTCGCAACAATGGGGTACACTCCAAAATTAGTTTCCGATATGTCCGATATGAAACTTCAAAATTTAGAGATCCAAAAAATAAATATTGGCATTGAAAAATCCATTACCTGTATTAGTGATCTTTATGATGATATGAAATGTCAAGTAAAGCGACTCCAGGATGATTGCAGCGAATATAGGTAACTGACAGAGTCACTGGAAAAAACGGTAAGAGATCTGCAATATAAGTCTCGGTCATCAAGTATTGAGATCCGTAATGTCCCCAGTCAAGATAAAGAGTCAAGTGTGGACCTCCTAAAGTTTATGACTGCTATCGGAAATACAGTGGACCTGCCGATTTCACCATCCATCATCCGTGACATATATCGTATTCCAGGGTCTTCAGCCACCATTAAACCGATCGTCGCTGAGTTTACGAGTGTCCATGCTAAGTCTGAACTCATTTCTCGTGTTCGATGCTTCAACAACAAGCAAACTAATAGGGACAATAAACTTAATACAGAGTTGTTGGGAATCACTGGCCAAAATCATGCCGTGTATGTTGATGAACACCTGTCTAATACCACGAAGAGACTATTTTATTTAGCGAGAGAACACGCAAAAAAACACGATTTTCAGTTCTGTTGGGCCGCAAATGGGAATTTCTTGCGCAAGCAACCTGGACTTCAACAAATACTTGTCAAATCTGAAGCTACCCTCATCGAGCTACAAGAGAAGAAATGACTACTCAAAACCGACGCATTACATAGTCATCTTTCCAGCTGGATATCATGTAACGTATTTCAGTTGCTGGCTGTGTTCGCTGAATTGTTATGTTTTAACCTTATTGGTATTGTGTTTTTACTTTGCTTTAATTTACCTTATAAATACATCTACAATCAATACTTTCAATCTCATCTTCTAACAACACTAATTTTCATACTTACATATCATATTCTTACTCACACACTAAACCTTACATATACAGTCAGTACCCTAACTAATTTTACTGTGCCTTGTTTATACTCCTGCCGGTCTGTAGTACAGCTTCTTTTTGTCCTTTTTGGTTCTTGTATTTGTGATCTCTGTTATTCATACATAAAATGGCTAATTTATTAGATAATATAGTATCAGATTTGGACGATATTTTAGTTGCAAATGCGCATTGCTGTGTACCGGAGGAGTGTACAAAATACTTAAAGATGTCTAATAATTCCACTACGATTTTGCATATTAACGTCCGCAGTATAAAAAAGAACTTTGACCAACTCTTAACGTTACTATCCTTAATTAAAATAGATTGTGATGTTCTGGTGTTGACTGAGTGTTGGTTAAGTAAAATCACAAACCTTCCGGTGTTAGATGGCTATAACTCCCACTTAACATATAACAATAGAAACCAGAATGAAGGCGTAGTAATGTACATAAAAAACTATATTCAATGTACCGTTCTGGAGCCTGTTTTCAATGGTGGTAACTGTCTTTCTTGCCAAATCAATAACGATCTAGCAATAATCGCCGTATATCGTTCGCCCTCTTTGAATTCTAAAGTGGATTTTGATAATTTCCTAGACAGTCTGGACTATGTGCTTACAACATTAAATAAGTGTAATAGTATATACCTCATTGGAGATACTAACATAGATATTAAACCGTCAAATTCAGATGAACGATGTGCTAATTACCTAACTCTCAATGCCACCCATGGTCTTCTACCGGGACATTACCTGCCCACTAGAATTAATAATTGTATTGATCACGTTCTACTAAAATCAAACAAATCTACATCCATACTTGTCTTGGAATCCCACATCACTGATCACCTTCCACTTCTAATATGTATCGATGATCCAGGTTCGGTGAAACAGACAGTGCCTGCCTATAAGATCCCAAAAATTGATTATCCTAGTGTTGTAGAAGATATGGAAAGTCAGGATTTCTCTCAAGTAACTAACACAAATGACCCTAATCTAGCTGCCACTTGTCTGATAAACACAGTTCAATCTATTCTTAAAAAACACACACGTATAATCAATGCTCCTAAAAAAGAAAGAAACCTTAAGCCTTAGATTACTCCAGGTTTATTGCGTTGCATTCGACATCGTGATAAACTCCATAAAAAAGCCCGTAGCTCAAGCAATAATGATGTCGTCCAAATCTCATATAAACGTTACCGAAATTATTGTAATAATCTTCTCAAGAAGCTTAAATCAGCATATGAGAAGTCTGAGTTGGACAAAGCTAAACGTAACCCTAAAACAATCTGGAACAAAATAAAAGAAATTACTCATACGCAAAAAAGAAGTGCTCCTCCTCTAGAACTTCTAAAAACCCGTTTGGACCCGTATACTGCAGCCAATCAAGTTTGTAAGTTCTTTGCCAACATAGGCGCAGACCTAACCTCTAAAATTGCGGCCCCCTCACAGCCATTTTATCCACCAAAAACGTCCTCCCCTGGTTCTTTTGTCATTCTCGACGTCGACTATTCTGAGGTTGAGTCTACCATCATGAATTTAAGACATGATAGTGCCACTGGATGGGACGGAATATCTTCTTTTCTCCTCAAAATATGTCGCAAACCTCTCGTTCCTGTTATAACACATATAATAAATGTATCTATAGCGTCAGGAATGTTTCCGGAACCCTTTAAGAAAGCTTTGGTCCATCCAGTGTACAAGGGTGGGAGCAGAGACTTTGTTAATAATTACAGACCGATCTCAGTTCTTTCGGCAATGTCTAAGGTTATGGAGAGATTGATAAATGGTCGTCTACTTAACTTTCTATGCAAACATCAAATCATTGCGAGCAACCAATATGGCTTTAAAAAAGGTGTATCTACGGAAGATGCAATTGCCGACCTAACGGAAACTGTTGCTTAGAATTTAGATGATCGTCGTAAATGCCTTTCAATATTCTTGGACCTGCAGAAAGCCTTTGACACGGTCTCCGTTCCTATTCTCCTGTCGAAATTGGAAGCTAGTCGTATTAACGACTATTGTTTCGTGGCTATTGTTTGCTAGCTTAGTCCATTCGGGGAGCAGCGCACGAGCTTTTCAAGAACTATCTCCAAAACAGGAAACTCCGCGTTAAGATCGATTCATACACTAGTGATGAAGAAATTATCACATACGGTGTTCCGCAAGGCAATGTGTTGGGGCCTACGCTCTTCCTAATATATATAAATGATCTTTGCACACCAGCACTCCCCAACACCAAGATATTTACATATGCTGACGATACTGCGATCGTGGTATCTGGGAATACATGGTGTGACGTGAAATATCATGCCGAACAATCGCTACGTACGATTTTTGGGTGGCTGCAGGATAACCTTCTGTCACTTAATTTGGCTAAAACCAACTACATTCCTTTTGCGATTAGTCATAGGACCTCAGCCCCATCTGATTTAAATATTCTTGCTCATTCCTGTTTGGACTCGTCCTCTTCGTGTTCATGTTCTGCACTATCTCGTGTCAGTCATACCAAATACCTAGGTATAGTGATTGATGACGGACTAAAGTGGTACTCTCAAGTTGTAAGCCTAACGTCAAGGATCAGGAAACTTATTTACATCTTTAAGTCTCTAAGGCATTGCGCTGACTTCAAAACATTAAAAATGGTTTGGGGTGGCACTGCTAAGACTAAACTACTTGGATTGGAGCGCGCCCAGAGGGCTGTGCTCAAGATGATGCTCGGCAGACCGTATAGATTTCCCACAAGTTAATTGTACGCGGAATGCAGGGTACTTACTGTGCGGCAGCTCTTTGTGCTCAATGCCACCCTCAGGAAGCATAGTCAGGTTCCTCCATTAGATCCGACCATTCGTAAAGCCAAATCTGCATGCCCATCTATTTCTCACAAAACAGCTCTAGCTAGCCGCCAGTTTTATGTGATAAGCTCTCTCATTTACAGAAGGGTCAACAAACATATCCAAATAAGTAATTTAAACAAACACACAGTCAAAACCAAATTGCAAAACTGGCTGTATAATCAGGACTACTCCAGTACAGAAGACCTTATTTCTTATATAATGTAGGCACATAATAATCATTGTCATTATCACACAAAAACGGATATAGAAACACATGCAACATCACACGAACACACCTTACACGACAACACACACTCTCACACACACACTCCCACAAGACACCCACTCCCATCTCATACACCACACCACACTACTTCACACCCCATCCCAATCACACAACTATCTCCCCTTGTACACACATACTCACATATTCATAATCATAGTTAAATCAGGACATTATAGGTCTATTATATTAACACACATAAATAAAGGTTTATTTTGTACATGAAGTTACAGTAGAACACTGACTCCTAGGTCACAGGGTTCCCCTAGTTTAGGAGGCAGGGTTTTTCACTATTTGTGTGGCCTTTTCCAAAATCCAATGTAACTGTGTGAAATGTATTGGTATTGTATACAAGGGTATTTTGTGTCAATAAACTTATTTTATTTATTTATTACATTGTCTACATGGATATTAAAATGAAGTTTAGAGTCGAGCACCACACCGAGGTCACGCAATGAATACACTCTTTTTAATTGTGTATTAAGCAAGTGATAGTTATAAGTGTGCTGCTTTATGTTTTTGGTGAGTGAAAGAGAGGTGAGTGAAAGAGAGTTTATTCAAGGTGCAATAGCTAGACAGTCGATCTAAGTCACTTTGAAGCTCCAAACAGTCATCAATACTTTTTATAGTTTTGTACACTTTCTAGTCATCCGCGTATAGTAAAAAGTTCGAATGCTTAAAACAAGCGCTGATATCATTTATAAACAATGTAAACAACAAAGGGCCCAAAATTGAGCCCTGAGGAACCCCGGATGTGACGAAAATTAGCTCCGATTGAAATCCGTTAATAACAACCTTTTGAGTACGGTTTGTTATGTAAGAGGTGAACCATCTCAATAAATTGCCGCGAATACCATTGAAGGCAATTTTAGGCAAAAGTAATTCGTGATCCACCTTGTCGAAAGCTTTTTGAAAGTCTGTATATACTGCATCAGTTTGCAAACGATTATCCATATTTTCAAAAACATAGCCCACAAAAATAAGTAGATTTGTATAAGTAGATCTTTGTTGGACGAATCCGTGCTGTTCTTTAATCCTTGTGTAAAGTAGGATAAATTTCGTTATAAACCAGTCTCTCAAAAAGCTTCGACAAGGTAGACAGAATCGAGATCGGACGGTAGTTCTCTACGTCTATCCTTTGATCCCTTTTTACCCGACTGCCGTCGGAGGGTAATGTGTTTATCAGTCTATGTATGTATGTAAGTATGTATGTTTGTTCCTATGTTGCGTTCTATAGACCAAACGCGTGGGCCGATTTTGATGGTTCTTACGTCAATCGATTCGTCTTAACCCCGCGAGTGTCACTGGCTACATAAAAATTGGCAAATAGGAAAATAGCGGTTCTTGGGCGCCATATTGTGGGGGGCCAAATTTTTTTTTCTTCCATACCTATCGTGTGGGGTATCAAAATAAAGGATTTTAAGAGATGATTTCAAAAATGTAACACTTATATGTTTAAATGTAACTGATTCGACAACACCCTCGCTGATACATTTATTGAACAGCAGATGAACACATAAGTGATTGGCAACACGTATGAAAAACGAGGGAGGAATGCCATCTCGTCCAGGTCCTTTTGAAGGATCTAATGACTTTAGCTCCTTATAAACTTTAGAAGGCTCGATATAAATATTTTTGATAATATCACTATTATCATGAAAGATATACTATTGGATATTTAATATTGGATGGAATTCGTGAGTTATTCCGTTTACTAGCCACATAGCCCCAGAAGTGTTTGAGATTTTTATTTACATTTTGTTCTACAGTTTTTACATAGTTTGAGTAACATAAGTAACATTCTTTGTTGAATTTACGGCGATATAAGGAAAATTGCTCATAGTCAGATATATTATTGTACACTTTACATTTGGTCCAGGCGTTGCTTTTATTTTTGAATAACTTTATAAGGGGTCGAGTGAACCAAATGGGGAATTTAGAAGTTCTGTATGATTTTTGCGGGACGTGTTTTCTAATTATACTAAACAAGCCATCATAAAATGCGTTTGCCGACTCCTCTGCTGTGCTGGCTCCAATGTGGTGACACTTAAGAGAGGTCTATGTCCAGCAGCTTTCGTTTGAAATGATGATGATAATCCGGACTTACAATAATGCTAACGAGAATAGGAATATTGTGATCATATTCAATTAAATTAATTAATTTAGTTAGAGAGTAGATACTCCCAAGAATCTTGTTTGATACTTTTGCGAAACTACCTAGATTGAAATTTAAAAGAAATCGGGGTTTTTATCGCTAGATTTTCTGTCGTAATTTTGTGTTGCGATACAATATTATAGATCGTACAGTATCTACTTACATGTATAAGCTTTTAAATTCATGAAGTAAATTAGAAGTGCCTAACGAGAGCTTTCTAAGGTGTTTATCGAGGCTCATTGCTATTAAGCCGTTGGCTGACATGACTATCGGTACAATGATCGCTGAGTCCACATCCTACATGTAGACAACTTCGCGAGCCAAGTCAAAATGCTTGATTTGCTTAACTGTCTCGGCTTTCACGAGGTTCCCATCATGTGGGTTGGTACTGTCAACAATCATTGCACGCCCCTCGATTCGCTCTCTACCACATTATCAGGCTTATTAGTTTAAAATCAAACTTTGCACTTGAACAAAAATAAGATGGTCAATATGGAGTATAAATTTAGTTATTAGAGTAATGAACAAAAGCTAGCCAATGTAACTAAAGTTATGTGATACTACTCACTGAGATGAATACCAATGAATGATTCTCTGGTCTAATGCACTATCCAATTCTCTAGTGGAATGATACATTATCAGTAGTGAAATGTGTACAAATGTTAGTGTGAATATGGAAAGATCTCACAAAATCCGTTGAATGCACTCCACTGAACGTTTCCTAGCGTCTTCTTGGAACGGATGGCAAAGTTCTTGGGCTCCACTCGGGCTGCTACGTTGCGATGACCCTGCTGCGATGGCCAATGAAGAACTATGCTCCATCGCAAAATATGCTTCTTCACAAAGGCGCTGAAGATGATGACCGGAGACTGGAACCAGGCACGCAGAAAGGGCGGGATGTCCTCTTGATCTTGAACTCCAGTTTCTAACGGCCGTTTTCAAATTTGAAAACCCGCTTGTCACTCTTGGCTACTGGTTTGTTGCTCGTCGAAAGCTCGAAGGACCATGGTTAGAGGGTGAATCGTGCCCTAAAGGTGGTGATAGGACAAAACACTGACTTTGTGTTTAACAGGTATATTTAAACAAAGATGACAAACGTCGACAATCAAAATACTGGGATAAGGCGAAATGTGAAGCGCGCGCTTAGGATGGTGATGAGTGATGCAGTGCTTGATCAGCTGGACTGGCCGGTGCGCGCTCGCAGGGCGAGCCCCCTCCGTACCCGACGCTCCGACGCGGTCGCCCGGCATGTAGGGATGGCGGCGAGCGCTAGTGATGTCTTAACAGCAATAATATAGCTTTCTACTGGTATAAGAATTTTCAAAATCGGTTCAGTAGATCCAGAGATTACCCCCTACAACGTCACAAACTCACAATTCACAAACTTTACCTCTTTATAATATTAGTATAGATATAACGTTAAATACTGTGTGAAATAATATCTAAGCTATACGTTTTACGTTTTTCATAGTTTTATATTGTATATAAGTTAATTGTAAGACCGCGCTATTGCATTAGGTATACCTACCTGTAATGATAGTTGTAAGGGAGATTTTAATAAATAAATAAATAATAATATATTAATTAATCAATAATTATCTAAGAATTATTTTAATTGTATTACAATAGGTATTCAATTGGCATATATATAATGTAAAAAATATTGGTTATAGAAATTAAAAACAATAGCAAATATTTAATATTGTGTTGAGGTCAAGCTTCAATCCTCTTTTCCTTGTGAAAATGAATAATTAAGCTATAATCTCAATAAAAGATAGTCAATAAAATAATGAAAACATAATTTATTATCATTATTTACAGTCGAGGGTCAAAATTGCAGTCACACCTCAATGTTCATAATCGCCTGCACGCTAATGGCGTACGAGAGCCTGTTCAAACGTATTCCTCAAATTCGTCATTAACATTGAACTAGTCGTAGCTGAGTTGTGAGGCGTGCTACTTTAAAACCGGTGGCATGGGTTCAAATCACGGCAGCCCAAACTACCTTTTGTTTTTTTTTATATGTATCCTACACTCATTATATGTTAGAAACAATGCAAAATGATATTGATGCAACCTATAGATAGGTATGCAATAAAAAATAAACTTTTTAAGTATCGTTTATTAATACCTAATAATATTATTTATACCTTAGGTTTAAATACTAGGATAAATTGATTTTTACATAAAATATGCCTGATCGATTGACGTATGAATCATCAAAATCGGCCAATACGTTTGGTCTTTAGAACGCCATATAGGTACAAACATAGACTGATAAACACATTACCCTCCTTCGGCAGTCAGATAAAGATGATTATTTCCTCACAAATTATACGGCGCGTATAATGATGATAAACCAATAGTTGGCGAGGTGATGTTCTTCAGAAAGGCGAGGTGCGCAGTACTCATAACCGACGTGCATGTATGAACGTGAACTAAGCAATAAGAGTTTGTATAGATCGTAGCAAGTGGCGTTCTGTATATTAGAATAGAATATACTTTGAAAAACAATATATCACGGGAATTTAACGCGATGAATTCGATTATTTATTTACCTATTTCACCCGACGTTTCGGCCGTGTTGCAACGACCGTGGTCCCGGGTAGACTGGTGTCTCGGTGACCGTGATATATTGTTTTTCAATTATGAAACGTGAAAGTTTTAAAGTTAATAGAATATACTTTATTTTACGCCCAAAAAAATAAAAGTTACACATCTATTTTACAAGAAAACTGCCACGGGACAAAAGCGTGAGTTTATGTATCTATGGTTTAGGGAATTCACATTTTTTTTTTATTTGACCAATTTATCGATAAAAAGACTGAAATAGAATACTAATAGTGAAAACATAATCAAAATTGATCGAACAACGAAACCATTATAACAATAAAGAAATATATCTGTCCCTCTCTACGAAAACACCGTTTTCTATGGTAGTTGTATGGGCGTCGTGCAGTCTGACGTCATGTGGCACGTCGGAATTTTCTTTCTAATTCTCAACTTTGATGCTTTATAACTTCGTCTCTAATCAAAATATTTAAAAAACATATATATGTATAGATAACTTCTTGACTGCCGGACACGCGGATCCGCGCGAGACACAATTAAGTATTACGATAATTACGACACACAACCGCTTGATAAGTATTTAATTTAGCAAATAAAAAGTAAATGCATATTCCATATTGGCAAATGTACACACAGTTTACTGTGAAGGAAATAATCAAGACATTCAATTAACTTAAAAACAAGAGTCCTAATCTAATCAAAACACTAAACCGAATCGCCAGCAAGAAATTATGAAAACCCCTTCCTTAAAGGGGTTGAAAGAGGTACAACCCAACCTCATCAGATAAGATTGAACAACACCCGTAAAAAGATACTATTAAACCCCGTAACAAAACATAATTAACCTTTCGCCCCCCAGATTTCACCCCCTTTCAACCCCCTCAGAACTTTGAAAACACCCTCTAATTTATTAAAGGAACATTTCGCAATATCCGCTGTGTACCGGAAGTTGGGACATCAAAAACAAAATGCGTTGATCAATCTTTGGATTCTATTCTTGTCTTTGTTTGCCCACTTCCTTGTTCATGGTTCCGCAGAAATTAGGAATTGTTATCGAGTTAATTTTGCATTTTACAAGCTTTTATTTAACTTGTAATGTATGTATGTAAGTGTGTTCGGGTCAAATCTTGCAACTGAACTTTAAAGCAGTTATCCTCCACCGATTAATATGAAATTTTGCAAACACGTTTAGTTTGGATGACAATGCATGGTTAGGTAAGTAACGTCATTCTAAATCCAATATGGCGGACGGTCCAAAATGGCGAACTAGTTATTTCTTGTGCACTGCCATGAAAAAGGGTATCAAATGCTGGGAAAAATAAGAAAAGAGCTTGTTTTTAAAAACGATTTTTTATTGAATATTTTTTTTATTTTTATTATTTATTTTAGTATAACATATTTCGGCTGGATAATAATACACTCCAGACCAAAACTATGAGAGTTCGAAAATACTATGAAACCGTCGATATTGTTGGTAGTAACCGGCTTCCCTTGGTTCGTTTTAGCAGATATTTCATACAGATTTTTTTGCTTACCTACAGTACCCTAAAATCACTATTAAATAACTGTTCGTCTCTTTTGATAAAAGTAGGTTACGGAGTCAAAGTGCGTCGTGACAGACTGTCGTGACCTCTTGTACTAGCTTCCGCTTTTTATACAAAACCGATCGGCCAAGCATCGGAGGCTTCTAGAGAAAGATTTACTACAATATACTATTTGTGTACGTGCGCATATTTTAAGTCGTTCAATTTTCTTATACGCCTGTTCTCACACACTATTGTCTACATCTGTTTTTAACTTACTTTCGAAAAAGGAGGAGGTTCTATGTTCGACTTTATGTTTGTTTCTTCTTTTTTTGTGTATGTTCACCGATATGTCCGTCAATTATGGACCGATTTTGAAAATTATTTTTTTGTTTGAAAGAGTATGTTCCGAAATTGGTCCCATTTTAATTTGGTGAAGATCTGATGAATAAATTCGGAGATATACAACATAACACTTCAATAAGTAACGGCAAATCTCTCTGGATTGCTGCAATCGCATGTTTGTTTATTGGTTAAACATTTCATAACATAACATCACGCCAGTACGATCTAAAGGGGTACGCAGATGTGTACCGTTCACCTTGATACACTCTCACCGGTTATGTTTAGTTTCATGGTATTCGGGTAATCTATTCTGGCATTATAGGTACCTTACTAAACAACTTGCCTATTACGTAGGTACAACTAAAAAGCGAAAAATAAAAAAAACTTTTTACAAAAAAATACTACCGACTTCCAAATAAGAAAACTACAAAGTGAAAAATAACTTATTTTTGGAAGTCGGTGTCCATAACGCAAAAAATTGGTACCTACCAAAGACACCGACTGTTTAGTAAGGTACCTATAATGCCAGAATAGATTACCCGAATACCATGAAACTAAACATAACCGGTGAGAGTGTATCAAGGTGAACGGTACACATCTGCGTACCCCTTTAGATCGTACTGGCGTGATGTTATGTTATGAAATGTTTAACCAATAAACAAACATGCGATTGCAGCAATCCAGAGAGATTTGCCGTTACTTATTGAAGTGTTATGTTGTATATCTCCGAATTTATTCATCAGATCTTCACCAAATTAAAATGGGACCAATTTCGGAACATACTCTTTCAAACAAAAAAATAATTTTCAAAATCGGTCCATAATTGACGGACATATCGGTGAACATACACAAAAAAGTAGTATCGGTAGTATTTCTTTGTAAAAAGCTTTTTAATTTTTCCTTTTTTTATGGGTCTGCTAGCAGAAATTTCTTAAGAAATAAGCAGTGCCCTTGTATTATTTTGTCTTGATGAGTTGTCTATATGTATTATATTGTGTATGTACATTATTTATTAAATAAATAAATAATATTATAAATTGGTTGGCGCAGTGGTTGAGCGTTTGACTGCTGCGCTGCGTGTCGCGGTTTCGATTCCCGCACGGATTAAATATTTGTATGATCTACACATAGTTGTTCCTCCTCTGGGTGTTTGTGTACGAGAGTTTATATGTTTGTAAATGCACCCACGATACAGGAGAAATTCCTAGAATGGGACACAGAATAAAAAAAAAGTTTTGAGTCCCTGGGAAGGACATAGGATCCCGCTAGTGTAGTTTCTTGGGAAGATAAAGCATTTTTGCGCCGGTGAAGGCGAGTCTAAACATTGGAGGCTTCTATAGAAAGACTGATTTCATCATCATTATCATCAGCCTTTTAGCGTGCCCACTGCTGGGACACAAGCCTCCACTCATTGTGAGGGCCTGGGCCCAGTGCGAGTTGGTGGCAGTCATATATCTTCGATTTTTTGGTTTTAGGACATGCCGGTTTCCTCACGATGTTTTCCTTCACCGAAAATTGACTGACTTACTTTTTGATAACTTTAATGTTGATTTGATGATTGGCTTCTTCACAGGTTTGATTCTGGTACAAAACAAACATTTCTGCTTATAAATATATTCTTGTCCAATGTAGGATCTGCGAAACTGTGCGTCAAAAAATTGGAGGTTTCGAGAGAAAGAAATACTTAAATTTACCCGACTACGGCGAAACCAAAAGGAGGGATATGATTTTGACCGGCTTGTAAGAATGTATGTATGAATTTTCATCTGCTCCCTTATACCTTCCAAACTATTTATCATAAATAAACAAATTAGGTATCAAGCGTCTTAATCGTCAGCTGTTTATAGACTATGTGACGTCACACTAAATTCAATATAGCGCCCTGTAGAAAACATAAAGTAATGAATTAAAAAATTGTGAAGATGCCTTGTTGGGTATCAAATTAAAGGACTTAATTAGTCATCATCATCTGCCTAGCCTTTTTCCCAATTATTGTTGGGGTCGGCTTCCAGTCTTACCGGATTCAGATGAGTACCAGTGTTTTACATGGAGCGACTGCCTATCTGACCTCCACAACCCAGTAATTAGTTAACACGGTACCCCTTGGCAAGACTGGTGTCAGATCTCAAGCTTCTGACTACCCGTAACGACTGTCAAAGATCGAAGAACGGCTTAACGTGCTTTCCGAGGCACGGAGGAAGCTCGGTATGTTGAAATGGTCACCCATCCACGGACCGAACTCTTCAAGCGTTGCTTAACCTTGAAGATCGACCCGTGTGGCTGTTATTATTTAGCCACGTGCTCCTCAAAAGGACTTAATTAATACATTTTAAAAATATTAATATATATAGCTATAATATAGCTTTCGCTCGCTGCTTTGCTTGCATTCACTCGACAATTCCGTATGATTTAAACTAGAGTATGGTGAAACCAAAAGCGGCAGTGCCTCCACTACACTTATAAAATAAAATCCCAAAATAATTCATTGCTGAAATTTGACAGGGTTCTGGGCAAACATTTCTGCATGCAAGTTTTCCACTAATGTAGGGTTGGCAAAACTGTACGTCTAAACATTACCTTGGTTATCACCATTAACTTGGTTGCCTCGGCTTGTTTTTAATTAATTATTGTATTTTGAGGTTGTTTATTCTAATCTACACGCTTTGACGTGCACGTCTTTTTACATCGTTCACACATTTAAGTAATTTGCCAACAAGAATGATTTAAACAAATGGTAATTTAAACTTATTAATGGAAAAGAGTATTCGTGGAGTTTCTTGCACATTCTTGCACGAAATTGCAACTAGATTCATCTTTTTTTTTATTTTGACAATTCAAAAGTACCTTTAAGGTTTATTTGAAATAATCTATTCGATTTTTGATTCTGAATTTTGATTTTGAAAGATTTGCTAAGTTTTTGATACTAGTGATGTGATGATTAGCTTCCGAGCTATGGGTTCGATTCTCGTGGAACCAACATTTCTGTGCATGTAAGTTTGTCCCAATTGTAGGGTCTGCGGCACTTCGGTTGCTATTTATTACTAAAAGAAAGAAAACTGCGTTTATTTATTGGTAAATAAATAAATAACTAAGAAATAAAAATGCTGTCTTTTCTGTGTCTATAATGTTTAGGCCCCATTGTACGAAAAACTTAACAATATTGTCAATTTGACCCCGTGTTAGCACCTAACTCCGAGTTCAGTTTTATACTGTAAATTTAAACTAACTCTCAATTAAGTTTTTCATGCCGCGCTTTCCGAGGCACGGAGGAATCTCGGTATATTATGATGGTCACCCATCCACAAACCAACCTCGGCAAGCGTTGCTTAACCTTGAAAATCAATGTTTTTATTTAGTAACTTCATCATAAGATAAGATAAAATTATATTACAAGTAAGTAATTAATTACAAACAGGCCTAACAAAGTCTACCGCATCAGAGAATCTCATTGTGCTAATACTGCAGATAGGCACTTGGTACTCTGTCAAACTAACTTTCGAAGTCTCGGCCACAAAGTAAGAAGGAACAATGGTCCGCTATGCTATGCGATAAGGTTCCAACTTATAATAAGGAACTTTACTTTCTATAGTTTAGGAGCTCGGGTCGTGGAGTTGTTTGTTATATGTTTGTGGTCTTACTGAAGTTGTAAGAGGTCATGTAATGAGAACCTCTTCCTTTTTTTGAAGTCTGTTAAAAATATGTTAAATTTTTAATACTTAGGTATATTGTTTTCTTTCTGGTAACCTATAATTCATGTCGAACACAATATATTTAAATTAAATTAAAATTGTATTGAAATTATAAATTTTCAGCACAGATTTATGTAATATGTACTTATAATTATTATATAAAAGATCTTGTAATAAACCTAGATGTGCAATATTCCAAAGACATTTTAAGTCTGATAAAAAAACCGTTTTATGTGGTTACTTCAACAGTCAAACAAAAAAGATTGTCAATTTTACAGGCCATATTTGATATTTTAAAAACAATATTAATGTTTTAAACCTGCACTCCCAATGCACAAAACCGTTTATAAAATAAACTGCACTATAAACAAAACCTCCACACTTTATTTTTATGTGAATATAAAATAATAAATGAAAATCTGTAACATTTTTATGGCAATAAAATATAGTTTACATCATACAACGGCAATATTTTAGATTTTTCAACCAACACAATAGGTACCGGCTTAAAATTGTTTTAATTTTTTTATATAATATTATAATGTATAGTTTTTGCTTATGATAGGTGTCATCAAGTCTTAAAGACATGGCATAAATTTAAACAATTTAGTTTCGCGTTTTCTACTTTTTTTGGATAAAGGTAAGTTTTACAAAAATCATCTTTATTTTTTATAATCTATAGACTCGCTCTTGACCACATCTCACTTGATGGTAAGCAATTATGTGGTCGAAGGTGAAGCACGCTTGCCTAGAAAAAGCCCATTCACTCTTGACTTAAAGATTCCTAGATATTAGGTATCGGGAAACACAGACTCCGGCAGGAATTTCACTCCTTAGCTGTACGCATAATAAAAGTGTCCCCAAAACGTTTTGTGCATATGGGTGGGATGTCCACCATGTACCGATGACGCATCGCCGTACGTCTGATAGTCCGAAGAGGGAACGGGCTGGGCGGAATTAAATCATCGGAAGTAATTCCGACAAGCTGGCAACTCGGTGACGATGTCCAAGGCTCTGGAGCTTTCACTTGACCAGTGCCTCATTGCCGATAAGTTTCCTGGCCCGCTTTTCGATCGACTCTAGTGCATCAAGCTGGTATTTGGCAGATCCATCCCAGAAATGAGAATAGTACTCCATGCATGATCGAACTTGCGTTTGATACAAGTTGAGTATCTGTTCCTGTGTGAAGTATCTTCTCACCTTCGCAAGGAACCCCAACTTTTTGGCAGCCAGCTGTGCCTTTGCTTCAATGTATGGCCCAAAGTTGAGAGTTGATGTCAACGTAACGCCAAGAAGCACAATAAGGTCCATTATTGGCACGGTTACATCACGGAAAGTTGGAGCCTGGTGAAATTGGCTCTTTTTAGCGGAAAAAAGATACGCCTGGGTTTTAGCAGCATTAAACTTGACCAGATTGGCATCACCCCATTCGGAGACTGCTTGTTAGGACAGGTTCTTACTTCCCACTAATATTATAAATGCAAAATTTCAATGGATGGATAGATGGATGTTTGTAACTTAATCACGCAGAATTGCTGAACGAATCTGGATGAAATTTGGCACAGAGATAGATTATAGTCACTTACACAATAACACATACAGGCTACTTTTCATACCGGTATAAAGTCCCACTGTATATACACTTTTCACGCGGGCGAAGCCGCAGGCAGAGCTAGTTATATTATACACTAGCTTTTCCCGTGGCTTCACAACCGTGGCCTATTTTAAAGGAACCGGTATTTTTTCTGGTAGTAGTTACTTTGAATATAATCCAATTCAGACTCCGGGCTGCTACTGAAAAAATCCAGATGAAAAAACCCAATAATATTTTGCCCGACACGGGAACCGAACCCAGGACTTAATGCTCAGCAGCTAAGCTTTGTGACTACTATAACAACGAGTCAGTAATATATAATTAAAATAAAAAAAATAAACAAATCAAATTTGATTTATAAGTTTGCTTACAAAATGAGAAAACTTACAGCATCGCTTTCTCTTTGACTATACTTGAGCCACACTTTAGTAATAAATAACTGAGAACGCTGCGCTACCGTCATTTTACTACTTACAAGGCGGCTTTACAGTTGTAGTGGATTATTTAAAAATTATTAAAAAATAATATTTATTATTATTATTAATTCAGTAGTCATAAAACTAAATTTGCGAAATAATAATTTTTATTTTCATCTTTGATGAATCTCAACTTTTTTTTTACTTAAATAATTTTATCAAAACAGTTCTCTTTCATTTTAAAAGTTTTAAAAATTTTGTTTTTATTTTTGTGTTATTATGAGTGTTTGTGATATGTAATAAGAAAATACTGAGCTGTTTTCCTGTACACCGTTCGTAACGTTTAACTGGTAAGTTTTTCCTCATTGAGAATCTGTACTACTACGTAATTTAATCCATAATTAATATAATAAAATAATCACACTAATCTTATAAAGGCGAAAGTGTGTGAGTGTGTGTGTTTTTTACTTCTTCACGCTCAAACGGCTGGACTTGGATCTGGATGAAATTTGGCAGAGAGATAGAAGATAGAGGGAGATAGAGGGAGATAGAGGGGTCAGGAATTGCACATACGATACTTTTTATCCCGAGAATATGGTCCCTCGGGATAATTTTATACTTTCACGCGGCCGAAGCCGCTGCACACAGGCGGATTTTCTTAAAAAAATTGACAATACCTTTTTATTGTTTAAAACGTTCGAAAAGTCGTAGGAATTGATGAAAAAACATGAATAGCATATTAAAGCTTTATTTAACTTTTTAATAGTTTGTAATATTTTTAAATATTATTCATTTCTAAATATCCATATCTAGTAGGTAAAAACTTCTGTTATTTTGGTTATTAATTTATTTTAGGATCTATCTTGTAATGTTTTCTCGAAATATCACAGTAGATGAACCTAAAAATAAAGGAAAAATATTATTATAATATTATCTAATAAAAATAGAAATAGAACATAGTAGCAACTGCAACTAACACAGATGTTAAGCTAAGACATGTCACTTAATTGTATTATTTATAAAGCAGTCTGATTCTAATAAATTTGTAACTTTTTGGCTTAATGACATCTATTTTTACGTAAAACTTAGCAAAATAAAAATTAAAAAAAGAACAATTTTAAATACATAGATACATTCCTCCAGGTTCACAATCCACAATTGAAGATACTCCAAACACTTTTAAAACTTGACACTGCATTTTTAAAAACCTTGATTTTAAACTTTGTATTAAAAAGTAACAATTAAAACATTCGTTAAAAATATTATACAAACTGAAATAAGATTAAAGAAATCCTTAAGAATCGAAAAATAAAATTGTGTGACTGTTATGGCTAACTTCATAATTTGAGTTTTGTCCGCGAATATGGGCAAATCCGCCTGTGTGCGCTGGCATAAGCTAGTAATAATATTATAAATTCGAAACTCTGTCTGTCTGTTACCTTTTCACGCTTAAACCGCTGACCCGATTATGATGAAATTTGGTATGGAGATAGTTTGAGACCCTGCAAAGAACATCGGGTAGTTTTTATCCCGAAAATCACCGTTAAGGGGGTGGAACAAGGGGTGGAAATTTGTATGGTGATTATGACCTACAATATTATTGCGCGATATATAAAATAGGGTATTCGAAGTACTAATGCTACGCAGACGAAGTCGCGGGCAACAGCTAGTAGGCTATAATTTATAAAGACTAATAAAGGGTCTTTCAACAAGGACGGGTCGATGTTAAAATTGAATAAAACAAGATGTGTGTGAGATATTAACGAAACTTATTTTTTATTTAAAAGGCCCATTTCTGCCAATTATGGATGGAATATGACATCGTTCAAATGTCCGCCGCGGCTTAGTATGGTGGCACGAATCCGAGAGGTCCAATTTTTAATGACTCTGCTGCATAGATCGAGCGAGCTCTACAGATCAATGATAAACAATTTATTTTGGCTTGAATTGAACAATATGGACGTGAACGACATGTGGTTCCAGCAAGATGGCGCTACTTGCCACACAGTGAACGACACAATCGACATTCTGCATGAACGATTTGAGGGTAGAGTTAGAGTTCCGCTAGACTTTTTCTTGTGGGGTTTTCTGAAGTCGCAGGTCTATGCCAATAAACCACATTCGACCGTTGCCCTGAAAGCCAACATAACGCAGGCCATCGCTCGGATTCAGCCGGATCTACGCAGCAGAGTCATTAAAAATTGGACCTCTCGGATTCCTGCCACCATACGAAGCCCCGGCGGACATTTGAACGATGTCATATTCCATCCATAATTGGCATAAATGGGCCTTTTAAATAAAAAATAAATTTCGTTAATATCTCACACACATCTTGTTTTATTTAATTTTAACATCGACCCGTCCTTGTTGAAAGACCCTTTACCACGATGGCTGAGCTCCGCGGCTGTAATGCCAGCTTAATAAAAAAAATGTTATTTCAACTCCGTAAAATTATATTTTTTTTAAATACCAACCTGTAACTGTCCAACTGCAGGGCAAAGGCCTCATCTCATACAGAGATGGCACGAGCATTGATCAAGTACCGGTTAAACGGGGTTACATTGAGATCTGGGGTAACTTTGATGATAACTTTATTTTTTTAGGTTTTTAAAGCTAACTCCGTGAAAACGGAACGCACCAAAATTTTCTTTTTTAAATTTGCAACACTGACATGTCAGCCATGTTTTGCATCAATCTCAGCGCAAGAATAAGTTTACTTGTTGCAGAAAAAATATTTTTTCTCAAACATGCTTGGAAATGTGATAATTATTTTGACAACCTTCTTCGAGATAAATCGAAATTGCTGTACTGGTCAAATACATGCGCGCAGCGGCCGGCAAAAGTTGTATGAAAATCCATATCTGTCGTGTCTAGCGGCCAAATAAATTCCATAGTAAACTCATATCTGTCGTGTAGTTTAAAAATGGAACGATGTTTTACTCCGACACATGGCAACCAAGGAGGTAACTTATCAAAGGTTTTATTTAAATTTCGAACTGGCTTGCAAATGGAACGCTGTTTAATGAAAAAAAAACAAAGGAACACTTTAACGCGGGAACAATTATTGTTGTTCGTCATTGATTTTGACAAAATGAGTTCTAGGTACTACTTAGTTTTAATTTCCGCGCATTATTTGAGAAAAGTACTATACAAGCCTTGGCCACAACTAGGCATTGATGGACTTACGTATGTGTGCCTCGGCTTCGCCTCGGCCCACATTTACACGTTCGTCCATCAATGCCTATTTTGCTGGCCGCTGCAGTAATGTACTATTAATTGTACAGTGTTTTATTTGTATTGTAGTGTGTTTTTTTTGAATTCATTAAAAATACATTTTAAATTGGGGTTACTTTATATTGCAATGAAAACACAATGGGGTATCAAAGTAACCCCATTTTCATTTTAGCGTCCATAGGCTCGTTTTTTTTATTCCAAACTATGGAAGTAAAAAAATTTGTATCAGGGAATATAATTTCTTTTGTGAATTCGCTAACACTGCATTTTATTCATATTTTTCAAAATATAATTGAGCTAGTTATGTCAATTTTAATTTCAAATTAACCTCGTTTTAGGTACCTACCAATGTATACCTTCCTTTGGCTGGATGAAATTTGGCACAAAGATAGATCGTAGTCCGTTATAAACCGGTATTATATAATTCCCTTGGGATGATAAAACAGATGTTTATTTAAATTTTAAACAGAAATGATTTAGGTATTAACTAACGTACACTTTAGATTGGTCACACACCGCTGGTCAAGCGCAAGCCTATTAAATATAAAAAAGACCAGCCAAGTGCGAGTCGGACTCGCGCACCGAGGGTTCCGTACAAACCTGTAGGTAAACTGTATGTTCCGTTTTTCCCTTAAAAATATGTGATGTAACTTAAAATTTAAGGTTTTCGGAATGTTTCCTTTATATTTGCTATAAAACATTGCTTCATGCCAAATTTCAAGATTCTAGGTCGACTGGAGGTACACTTTAGGTTTTGATTCCCTTGCGAGAAGTTGCGAGTTTGAAAATATGCAACTTAAATTGCTGTTTTTTTTTTATTGCGATGACATAGAAGTTTGATTTTGTTACAGCTTAAAGGTATTATAGACCTGAGTATTTGATATGAATTTCAGCTTGATACTTCCACAAGTTCCTGAAAAAAGGGTCTTGACAGATAGACGGACGGACGGACAACAAAGTGATCCTATAAGGGTTCCGTTTTTCCCTTTTGAGGTACGGAACCCTAAAAAAAATTTAATTATTGACATTATTTATAATTCTAATCAATAAATTATTGAACTGCGACATATAATCAAATAATTTAATTTAATATACTTTATAATATAATGTGCCCAATTATATTAATGAAGCAAGACTGTTAATGTGATGTAATTTCATTATCATTAACATTAGAAACGGGATATTTACCATGTTTGTGTTTTGTTTTGTTTCTAATTTCATTATATTATCATACATGGTGCATGTACTTGAAATATTTCATTATTTGGCAACGACACTACCAGCCGCACTACCAGTAGTGTCGTTGCCAATTAACGACACTACCAAGCCTATTTTGTATTAAACTGTACAGTCAACACAGAAATTTTGGATTCCTGTTCCACTAAATTCAACTCAAAGTTCAACTAATTTTATTGATAATCAACTTCTTTTACTTTAATTTCTTTTTTACTTATGAAGTTTAAAAATGTGACAAAGATTAAATGACACTGACGATAATTTGTTCAGACCTTTACTGATATTTGATGGATAAATTATATTTGTGAGAGTATTTCTTACATTACGTTTTTTCGAGACACCAGTTCATAGGTCTAGCTTTGAATAAAACCTATAAGATGTCGGAAGCTGATAATAACGAATCAGTTTTACACGTTTGCCCGACGAATGGCGGAACTGCGTTGCTTTTGGGCAAACACAAATATCATATACTGAAGAAATATAAATATGGTGCATCTGTTTGGAGGTGCTCGAATTATTAAATGCAAAATGTTTAGGTACAGTTACGGTTAAGATATGTCCAGCAGTGTTTTCATATCAGGGTTGAAGCTACCATGCAAGCCGACCTTCGTACTCAAAATATAACATTCTCAAAATATTACGTTAATATTTTACAGAAGTTGACGACGCGGGTATTCGCTTGTATGTTAGCTACGCCACGTTACCTTCTTACTAAATAAAGTATGAATTTAAAAAATGTCATATGTTCAGAGCAACAGTATTATTATTCTTTTACAGTTACAGTCGGTCACTTGAAATAAAAAATAAATATCCTTTATTGTCGCCAGTTAATACACTTATCTATTTTATCTTAAACTAACATATGCTTCGTATTAGTGTATAACACAAAAGTTACTGCTACTCCCAAGCTAAGCCTGAGTTTGTATTTTGGGATACAGTGAAAAATTTTCACGCGATTTTTTATTATCTGAGGTTCAATATTAAGTTTTATTAGTAAGTACTACAGTTACGGAGAAGGAAGTTTATCATTTGCGTTAATTTTTGTATTTTTTCAAAAAAGTTTGCTTTTATTTGGTAATAAATAAAAAGTTACATCTCTGAAGTTTGCTGTTGCTGATATTTAATTATTTACGTATTAAATAAAGAATTATATTTCTGAGCTTTGCTGTGTTGACTGTACAATTTAATCCAAAATATGCTTGGTAGTGTCGTTAATTGGCAACGACACTACTGGTAGTGCGGCTGGTAGTGTCGTTGCCAAGAAATGAAATATTTGCACGATTGATAAGTAAAGAAAGAAAAATATTTATTTGTGACCCGCACAGGAGACACGAGAAATAAGCAAAAAAATAATAAAAAATTAAAGCCCCGTGCGAGACCAAAAAGGCTCCTATCTCAGAATGTGCAGCGTTATTTAAAAAAGAATATCATAATCATTATCATATCATCCGAAAGACGTCCACTGCTGGACATAGGCCTCCCCCAAGCGTCGCCACATTGACCGGCCCCGTGCGTGTCGCAACCAGCGCATCCCCGCAACTTTCACCAGGAATAACAAAAAAGAATATAGTGAGACTAAAAGAACCTATATTCTTGCAAATAAATAAATTTCATTCATTTCATTTCAACACTTTTCTCGGGGTCGAAGCCGCTGACAAAAGCTAGTGAATAATAAAGCTGAAGAGTTTGTAGAAGGCCCCCCTCTAAGTGGACCTATGACATGGTCAAGGCTGTGGGCTTCTGCTGGAAGGGAGACGCACAGGACCGAATCCGATCGATGTGGCAAAGTTTAGTGGAAGCTTATATCGAGCAGTTTACGTCTTTCAAGTGAAATGGTGAATATTGCAACTGCAACTACTTAGCTGTGCACTTTCATTGCTTACCAATGATCAAACCCACAACCCGCTCTTTAAAAAGCCGCTACATTCACCTTCAAACCACGGCTTTAAATGTTTGTACCAAACAAAACGATAGCACCCTTGAGGCCTATAGAGCGTGTTTGTTTTACGATATGCACAGCATGTTCACTGAGCTCATAAATATTGTAGGAATGCCAGTTTTGTTACGCGTTTAGCTTATTGTGTGGTTGTCTGTGAAGAATTTGGCAAATTATTCTGAGTTGTAAAATTTTCTAAAGGTGCTTTGTCTAAAATAAAAAACTTTAACACAAAAAAAATACAACTGATTTCCAAATAAAAACACTTCAAGTGAAGAAAATGATTTTCTTCTTGTTTACAACTTTTTAGTTTAGCACTTTTTAAGCAGTCGAGTTTTTTGATTTTTTGAATTAACTTTTTTATTTATAACTTCTTAGTTATTTTTTTTTTAAGATTTTGGTACATTTCAACATATAAGTATTGTATATTTTTGAAATCACCTATTAAAACCCTTTATTTTAATATCCCACACGATGGGTTTGGAACAAAAAAACATTTTTGTCCCCCACAAGATGGCGCCCAAACTCCGCCATTTTTCTATTTTCCAATTTTAATGTAGCCATTGACACTCGCCAACGCGTTTGGTCTCTAGAACGCCACATAGGAACGCCACAAAGGAACAAACATACATACATACATCCTTACATACATACATAGACTGATAAACACATTACCCTCCTTCGGCAGTCGGGTAAAAGGGTTTTTATTTTAGCCAAAGTACCTTCAGAAAAGTTTTTATTTTTTCCACAATACAAATTCTATAGTAGGTAAGGTTAGATTAGGGTAATCTATTCTGGCATCACTGTGTACTGTGTACTTTACTGTAGAACTTGTCCATTATGTAACATTTAAAAAAGAAAAATAAAAACACTTTTACAAAAAAATAAAATCGACTTCCAAATAAAACACTACAAAGTGAAAAATAACTTCAATTTCGGAAGTCGGTGTCAAAATACGAAGAAGCGAAAACAAGATATGAACTGTCTATTCTTTTCTATTGTAAACTTGAAACTAAAAAATATGGTTGAGCATATCCTAGGCATATTTGGTTCATCCTTAACAACCATTTAACAGAACAACTTCCTGATCTGCACTTTAAAAACTAGATCCAGATTTATTTGCTGCAATTTGTTTTGGTAAGGTTTTGTTAGAGTGTGGTTTTAAGAAAGGCACGAACGAAAAAGGTTGGAGCAGGCCTATGGCAAACAGTTCTACAAAAAATTACCAAGAACCAAATTTTAGACTATATTAAGTTTAAATATAATAAATTAATAAGTTGATCTGAATGAAATTTAATTATTTAATTTTTATTTTATTAATGAGTTTGGTTTAGACGTGTTAAATATATAGCAAAATGCACATGGTTTTCAAGCTACTCTAGATAATGTAATTATGTTATGGTAAATTTTTTGTGTAAATAAATGCTGTTAAAAAAAACAAATTCAAACTATTTATTTCCTCATCACACTTCATCACACTAATATTATAAAGGGGGAAGTTTGTGAGTATGTGTGTATGTGTTACTTCTTCAGGCTCAAACGGCTGGACAGATCTGGATGAAATTTGGCACAGAGATAGATTATAGTCAGGAATAGCACATAGGATACTTTTTAGACCAGGAGTATATTTCTTCGGGATAATTATCGACGTTCACGCGGGCATAGCCGCTGGCAGAAGCTAGTTCTAACATAAAAAATAACGCTTAATCTTTTAGAGGCAAGATTATGTACGCTATCGATTCAGGCTTAAAGTTACTCGCTCACTGTTTACCTGGTTGTGGACCCATACGTAGGCCCTTCCCCCATTCTAAAATTTCAACGGTAAAGTAGATTTTTAAGATGTTTTTTATTTGTCGAGGTTTTCTGTTAGATTGTTATGCACATAAGAACTTTTTATGCATTTATCATTAGATGTTGGTTGCTATCATCCCTCAGTTGGATAAAGACCTCCCCCCATAACTTTCAACTGTTTCTGTCCAGGGTTATAAGTGCCAATCAATCTGCCTCATCATCAGCCTTTTTAATGTTCCCACTGCTGGGAAACGGGCCTCCTCTCTGTATAGTAGGGAATGGGCCGTAATCCACCAAGCGGACCCAGTGCGGGTGGGTGGATGTCATATGTCTTCAAATTTTTGTTTCTAGGGCATGCTGGTTTCCTCACGATGTTTTCCTTCACCGTTTTGAGAGCAGTGGTGATGAAATAATTTACATAATGTAAAGCGATCAATCTACCTGTCTTCTTCCAACTATATTGGGGTCGGCTTCTAGTCTAACCGGATTCAACTGGGTACCAGTATCCAAAAACATGGAGTGACTGCCTATCTGACTTCCACAACCCAGTAACTGGGTAACACGATACCGCTAGGCAAGGCTGGTTCAGATTTCCTTGCCGAAGGAGTGCTTTCCGAGGCACGGAGTTAGCTATGTAAAGATGGTCACCTGTGTATGGACGGACCTCGGCAAGTTTTGCTTAACCTTGAAGATTACCGTAACGACTATCCAAAGATCTTCAAATGACAGCCGGGACCAACAGATAGACGGGATAATATATTTATTTCATAATTTGCTGATCAATTTTAAGAATTCTATAGATTCTCTAGGAATTGTATAGAATTCCTGTTTTCTTAAATTTCCTACAACGTATATATAATTATGTTGATTAAACGCAGCAGGTTTGTTTTTATCCCATTTAGATATTTTTTAAACTCTTCTTGGATATTATATGTAGAATAGCTTTCGACTTACTGGCACGTTGAGCCAGTAGGCTTTTCTGCAAAACGGACGCTCGATCTAATGGCTATTCGAAATTGTGGTACATCGATGCTATGGAATTTCGGCAATTCGGACGTTCTATCTGATTACTTCGGCGAATTAGCCATCGGGCATATGACATTTGAAATGAAGCAATAAACCCAAACATTAATATTTCGCAGTGTCCACCTAAACAAAAAACTTATACCGCAGCTGAACCCAAAAATAATCCCTGTCAATAATTACTTTGACCCAATCAATCGAAAACAATGCGCAGTTATCTTGATTCAACGCCGCGTGTGACCGCATGTCAAAGCCGCCATATTGGCGTCGTCATGGCGACCGATTGTTTCCCGCGCTCCGTGCGAATGCCGCCATTTGCATGCGTCGCCATTGTTGAGATTTTTGATGAATGAAAGAAATGTAGGTAGGATTTTTTTGCGAGATGATAGATTAAAGGGTTTATTTAGGTGGCGGGATGTTCGTAAAGGTTTTATCCGACTACGGTGTAGAGGAAGGGTTATGTAAAATGTACATTGTTGCATGTATGGTTTGTTTTGTAATTTTCAGTTCATAGTTTTTGTAATAATATAATAAGTAGAAAGAATCTATGCTAATCAAGCATAGATTCTTTGTAAGTTTCTACGTTTGCCTATAACTAGTTCACCCACGGGAAAAACGAAAATTATCCCAAAGGAACGTACTCCTAGGATAAAATGTGGTTGTGATGACAGCCCGTTACACTAGCTATCTCGTCGCTATCTCTAATAGGTCTCTTTCACTAATACCTGACTGACCTCGCATTGCATCGGGGACCTACTCACTTTATAATTTTGTACGTTAATGTACATTGAACATATGCGTCGGACGACTTGGGAAAGAGACGAAATACGGTTTGAGACGAGTTGGGAAACTGACTACATGTACAAACAAATAAAGAAAGAAAAATTGTTTATTCGCCACAAAAACGTCATACAAAATTTTTGATTTTTCCCTATATTAAATCCTTAACGGTCAGAGGGTACATGGTACAGGGTTCAGGTTATATGGGTAGTGACATATTAGTGAAAGAGACCTATTAGAGATAGCGACGAGATAGCTAGTGTGACGAGTTGTCATCACAACCTAAAATGTATCCTTTGTCCTAAACCAGCATGTGGTCTACCCGTAAGCAAGGTTTTATCTAAATTCGTTCAACCGTTTAGCCGTGAAAACGAAACAAAGCAGACATACAGAGTTACTTTCGCCTTTATCATAATTATCAACGTATAGCACTCCACTGCAAGACATATGCCTCTCCAAATGCAACTCAATTGTTTTGATCTTCGGCATTTATATTATTACTAGCGACCCGCCCCGTCTTAGCACGGGAGGAAAATTGTACATAAACCTTTCTCGCTGTACTGTGACTAATAGAAATTAGTGAAACCGCATCAAAATCCGTTACGTGGTTTAGGAAGAGTTAGCGGATATACAGACAAATGCGGCAAGCGATTTTGTTTTATACTAAGTAGTGATAGTGAAGTGCTCAATACTCAATACATTTATTGCTTCCACATGTGAACTTAGATGGTAGATTTATACATTTCACAAGTGATTAGTATATAGTATGGATTTTGTGGTAAAATAACTTCCAGCTTTAAAATACAGCAAATCTTTAGCAAAACTTCCTCCTTTATTCTCGCTTCTACTTCACAAATCGTTTCTAAAATAAATGCTCTAATAACTCCTGTGAAAGAGTAAAAGATTTATTAAGTGCTTATTGCTTGTTAAGGTTGAAACGAAACTATTTTATGGACCTATAAGCTAGCTTTCATTTCTTTACAAAGTATCGGTAGTTCTTTATTGTCCGTCGACGTAAATGGGAAAGATTTGAAATCTACATTAGGGTAGTTTGCTGTTTTTTTTTTTGTCCTTTAGGCAAACTAATAAAAAATATTGGAAACTTATGTTTTGCTTTACCAAATCTAATCTATATGTCTAATCTAATATATCTATAAATAATATATATTAATATCTTTAAACGAGTAATTCTTGTATATATATATATACATATATATATAATCTGATCGGCTCCAACGATTTTCATAAAATTTAGTAGGCAGGGCCTTTCGGGGGCGATAAATAGATCCAGCTAGGTTTCATTTTTAGAAAACGTTTTTTCAGGCAATGAAAAACTGCTACAATTTCATTAGAATACTAAGATAAATTTGGTCACCATTTACAAGGTTATAATAGCTCAGGTGGGAAATCGGGCGGTCCCGAAACCAGAAGAGCCGTGTTCGTGACTAGATGGCTTTTTTTTCCCTTTTTTTTTGAAGTTCCTTCTTTTGTGAGAAAATCTATTATTTTTTGGCGAGTAGTTATACTATTATTTTTTATAATTTGTTAGTCTCCCTGACGGACAAAACCTCCCGACAAGTGTCATTCGCAGTCAGTATTGGCCTTAGTAATGGCGATGATTAAAATGCCAAAAAGTACGAGATTGATAACGTGACTTTTCAATAGTGCTTGACAAGCCCATATTTTTATATGTCATTGATAGAATGGCACTTCCTAGAGCCTCTGATTAAATCCTCTGACTCTTATATTTAGCAATACTGAGTTCTGTCATCATCCATACAAAGATATAACCTAACCTACCATAATCAGAAGATCCCACTACGCTAATAAATCCATACGGTTCTAAGAATGAAAATAAAACATACCACAAGAGATGTTATCGCATCACGCGAGCTGTGAGAACTGGGTAACCGTTACATCAATACTATGAGCTAACGAAGTTTACTTAATTAGTAGGAGTCTGTTGCTTTATGCAATGGAAGTATACATTCGGATAATAATTAGGACCTTTATGAATGCAGCCCTGTTTTACACTTTTAGAAAGTGTTTCACTTTTTCGGTGATACTCTAAATTGATTCTGCTATTTTGAAGATATACGTATTCATTTGTTTCTTGTAGGTATCATTTGAAACTAGTGATGTTTCATTTCGAGCGTCGTTTTCTTGGGTTCTTGATTAATGATAACTAAATACCTATTTTATCCAGCAAACTGAGAGCCTGATCAATTAATTTAGCTATCAAATCTTAATGGCATCGCGATCAAGGTTTAAAGGCGTCTGGAACAAGAAAAATATACATCTCTTTAGTAAGGTCAGTGATAGACACAATTGTAACACGAGAAATAAAGATAAGTTAGATCAACCATCTTATAGACTAGCAAAAGTACACTCTTCTTTCATGGGGTACTGTGTTAAATTCTATATCAAAATACCTTGTGATATATTAAAACTAAATGAAAGTAAATTTAAAACTTTAGTTAAAAGCACACTTTGTAAACAAGCATATTACAAATTAGATGATTATATTCAAGATAAGAATGCTAATATATTGGTCAATATGTTGGTCCCGCTCCATAGGGCAATCTTTAGTGTGGACAAAATCAAATTTGCTAATTTATATTCCTATTCATAGTTATTGTATTCTTATGTTATTTTTTATATTATTTCAGAATTTGACTCACACACTGTTCCGTTGTTGTTGAATTAGGTATTTTACCTATGTTTGCAATATTTGTAAGTATGTGAGAACCATGTTCCTATTTATCAAATTAATGAATTTACCTGTTAGTGCTTTTATTACTTTATTTACCTGTACGTAGTATAGTGTGTAGTGCTATATTTGGGTGCATCGTCCTCACATATATGAATTTATTAATGTATTTAAATAAGTAAACATTGTAAAACACCTATTTTTTTTTTAAAGTATGGCGTTTCTTGTGCGTTCTTCTCCATAACAAGCTACTTTTCCGAATGCACGGTAGAATAATTTTTTATTATTTGTACATTTTTAATTTAGATTTATTATTGTTTGACGTTCAAAAGTGCCGCTTATTGGCCTAGTTGAAATAAATATATTTGACTTTGACTTTGCGTTTAAGAATGCAATTTTAGGCACAGTTTCAATATGTAGGACATAACTTTGATTTTCATAATGACCTCATGGAAAATGTAAATAAAAGCTTCATTTATAAATAGTGAAACATGCTCATAAAAACTTACATCTTGCGATATATGCCACTCAAAATAACTCTACGAGGAATTCAATATAAAGCATAAAATAGGCCGGAAATAGGCTTCCCCTAAGCATCTTTTTATCGACCAATCCTGTTTTTCTCGTGCAGCCCCTTTGTCTTTGCGCTGATATATTGTGATAAATTTTTACCTAGTTTAGTTGTCATCTAAATTTTGAATTTGTTAATGTTATGCAGTACATGCAGTTAGAGCAGTAGTGGCCGTGAGTTCGAACCCAGGCAGGCGCTTTACTTTGTGTAAGGTGTTTCATCACCACTGCTCTAAAACGGTGAAGGAAAACATCGTGAGGAAACCGGCATGTCCTAGAACCAAAAACGGATAATATAGAAGAACTATAGAAGAGAAGCACTGAACATGAGAGACGAACCAGCAATACTTGACTCTAGCAAATGCACAGATTTGCGATGCCAAACTCTTCTGATGAGAAATAAAAAAATAAAAGAGTAATTATTAAAAAAATAAAATCGGTATCTATAGTGCTATTCTGTACAAAAATACTATGAAAACTTAGGTGAAGTAAGCTTAAAATTAGGAGTCATTAAATCTTTTGGGGATATCAGCTCTTTTCAAGACCGGTTTAACATTTGGACAAAAGTATCCATCCACTTTGCGCCTTGATCAATGTCCAGTCGATGTAACACGTAATATCGTTTGATTGTGCGGCCAGCTCAAAAATAACTCCAATTCACACGCCCTAATCGCAATTTGATTAGTTGATCAATGATCACACATAACGTAATCCATTCAGTAAGTCAGTTATAAAAACTCACAAACTGTCTTACAATATTAGTTCTATGAGAGAATTAGAACGTTGTCCGTTGTGCAAGTTTGATACTATTAATGATCGAAATCAGTAATTAGCATGAGTGCGATACTCTTTAACATGGTGGCAATTGACTGCTCCCAACCCACCCACTCATTATCTACCACCAAGCGAGCATCTTCCGGCATTGTCTAACCTTCCGTGGTCTACCTGGCATTCCGTGAATCACCTCTGCATCCAAGTAGGAAGGTGTAACTAAAACCTCGAAAAATGGGGCTACCTCGAAGGAACAGCGGCAGTGTGTGCACGTGGTGCTGAGTCGCGAATCATGCTGCACTTCCTGTCCTGTTATCTATGCCCCAAAACATTGAACCTAGGTGATCTATGTACTGCCGCCGACGACGCCGTGACAGAGGCTATGTTTGTGCCGGTGACACGAAGAAGTAGAAGAGACTGTTTCGTGAAACACTAAGCTAGAAAAAAAAAAAAAAAAATTATAACGGCTCCGTTGGTCTAGTCACAAACGCTGCTGCTGAGTTCCTGGTTTCGATTCCCGGTTCGAGTAATGTGTTATTGGGTTTTTCAATCCAGAATTTCTCAGTACCAGCCCAGAGCCTGGACTTAAGCCCGGTGATGGCAATATCCTCACCATCCTCATTTAACGTTTAACTCTTTCTTTTAATAAAAACCATATCAAAATTCGTTGGGTGGTTTAAAAGAAGGCACGATCTAATTCCGCCTAGCCCGTTTCATCATTGGACTACAAGACGTACGGTGGAGTGCCATAGGTGGACATGCCACCCATACACAATAAACGTTTTGGAAATACTTCTATTATGCGTACAGGTAAGGAGTGGAAATCCCTGCTGGAGTTTGTGTTACCCGATAGCTACAAAAAAAAGATAGGGGGCATAAGTCCCCCCCCGGTGGGTTCCCGCATTGTCGAGGCGGAGGGGGTCAGTAACCGTGGCTTGGTCACCCACGGTGAAGCAAAGAGGAACCCGAGGAGGGGCCGCTCGTCAGGGCTTTTGCCGATTAAGCCGACGACGTAGCGGCCAACTGGTAGGTTGCGGTGCCGCTTGGGAACAGGCGACAACGCAACTGAGGCGGGCCGCGATGTCTTATGGAGATTTCCAGGTCCCATACGATGTCGCGGCTGAAGGTTGGAGGCCGCGGCGGGAGAGGAGTGCCGGTATTGCGGTGCGCCGCTCTCCCTACCTTGGCCCGGACGGGGTCGCCACCGTCTGATGGCAGATGCGGTGGGGCCGCAGGGGAGGAGAAGTGACGGTATTGCGTTAGCCGCTCTCCCTATCCCCTGCGGCCGAACAATGGTAGGTGGCGGGGCCATTGACCTTGACCCGTCACAGGGGGACCAAGGGCGCCATACACGGGGTCGTCTGGCGCCCATGTGCTGATTGGTCCCTGGGGTGGTCACGGCGTACAGTGTGTTCTGGTGCGCCGGTGATGGGGGGTAATCCCCCGAGGAGGGTCCGGTGACGGACAGCCGCAGCGGGTTCGCGGTGAGTGCTAACGCGTGCCCGTGTTCCCGCCATAAGCGGCACAGGAGGACACCGTGGAGTTTTAGTGGGTTAGAGTCCCACATAACTGCACTATCTCCCCGTGATAGTGCAGTATGCATGAGCACCACTCAAAGCAAAAAAAAAAAAAAAAAAATCGGGATTAAGTCAAGAGTGAATAGGTTACTTCTAGGCAAGCGTGCTAAGCCGTTGACTACGTCATCGCTTACCATTAGGTGAGATAGTGGTCAAGCGCGAGCCTATAGGGCCAATACCTCCTTTAATTTCGTCGCTATCTAAAATCCTATTACTAGCATGGCGATACCAACATTGTTCACAATCACAATCTATGGTTTTGTTATTTTTAACCCCCGACGGAAAAAGAGGGGTGACATAAGTTTGAAATGTGTACCTGTGTATTTGTGTATTTATTCATCTGTATGTGGCATTATAGCTCCTAAACGGATGAACCGATTTTAATTTCGTTTTATTTTTTGTTTGAAAGGTGTCATTATCGGGAATGTTCTTACCTATATTTGATTAAAATCGAATCAGCCGTTCAAAAGTTGTTTTACTGTTTGAATTGGGGTATTATTGCAAGATCATAATTATGTGTTCGATAGATTGATGATAGAAGCGTGTCTACTACTAGAAAAAAATATGCAGTTATAAAATATGAAAAAAAAATGTTTTTGGTTTTATTGGATTTTTTTGATATTTACTTGTTAGCCTATGAACTGAGAAGTGCCAATAATTGGAGAGCCAGTGATAGAGTGGCTTACCCTATATAAAAAAAATAAGCGGAAAAATAGACACAAGCAGGCAACGACATCGTTTTTTAAGTCTAAGAGATTCGCTTCTCCTGTTCCAGATATCCACATAAGACTGCACCATGTTCTTCCTCCTGCTCCTCCTTTTACCAGGAGTGAGGACCCAGGATCCCACGGTGCCCAACTATTCGCCCAGACCTCATCAGCTCCCGTTCAACACTGTCCAGTTTGTGCAACATAAACAAGTCAAGTAAGTTATTTACGAATATTAAAAGAATGAAAGTGAAGAGATCTAGATTGTTTTGAGTTCACATCCCACATATCGACAACGCCGCGAGCCCAGTCCAGATTCTTGATTTGCTAATCTTCTTTATTTCTCGGCATTCACAAGGTTCCTGGACGGTTATGGCAATGATTTTGTATGCCTCTCGATTCAGTCCACCACCACTATATCAGGCTTATTGGCTACAATATTCCTGTCAGTGATGATGGACCGATGATACATTGTGATATTGTCATTCATGAGAACTGGATCGGGTATAGACCTGTAGTAAAGCACTTCCGAATCCAAAATATTGTATTTCAGATCAAGTTGCTGATGAATTATCGGCTACAAGGTTGTGCCTATGCAAGTACTGTTCATTAGCTAAACGAAAGCCAGATATAATGTGTTGGATTGATTAAACCGGACGGTGATATGTCCAACAATTGTCAACCGTGCCGCCTTTCACAATAAATCTCCGGTTAATTCGAAATGAAAACTTCATTCATAATCGCACAAACAAAACCTTCTGTATCCCCAAAGAGGTAACCGAAACGCAGTCAGGCTACGGGTGCTAATTGATCTACATCGCGCCCATGTAGGGCCCGAAAAAAGCGCCTGTTAAGTTCCTTACTCATTTAATTATATTATTATAAATAGGATTATTAAAAGTTAATATCTAGAATTGATCTCTAGACCTCGTAGTTCCCACAACATAAGAATATTTATGTTTACATAGGTACCTGCTATTCTACAATAAAACTGTGTATATTTTCACACTGAGTTGAGTTGAGACATCGATTGTCCACGTAAACATCAGCTCCGTTATTTAAAATATTTTATAAATAAACAAACAATATTTAAGTGAAAAGACAAAGTGAATTAGTGAAAGGACACTCTAATACATTTGTGACAATGTTATGAAGGAAAAGGATTAAAAAAAAAAAAAGTGAAGTTATAAACAGTATAAAAATTTGATAAATTTCAAAGAACCCAAAGCTTTTTATGACATAAACTGTGAATGTGTGTAAATATAAACTATTACTAGTGATAGGCTGCATGATTTTTGACCTAACTCATGAAAAAACAGTGACTAGAAAAACGAAAGTAAAGAGATTAATTTAAATTTTAACCGTTCGAAACGTACGTTCTGCAAACAAAGAGTTGAACTTTGGACCTGCCCGACACTTAATGACTTAAAATCGGTATCAGATCAAGAGGTATCCAGTCACCTAATTCAAAATCACTACGTAATGTGTGTTTGGCGCAGCGGTTGAAGCTCTAGCTTTTAGTGTGCGTTGACTCTGTTGGGCTCGAGTTCGAATCCCACTATATTGAACTCGACTTTTTTTTCCTATTGTTAATTAATTATTACAAATCGGAAGAAAATGAACTTCTTTGAGAACATTACACTTCGCAGCCGACGACGATCCGAATCAGCAATAGAAACTTTCGATGAATGTAGTTCAAACAATTTGACAATAGAGGGCGCCACAAATACTAGCGTCCCAAATATTATGAACGACGAGAATGAGGAAATGGAAGACCTCAAACGACAAATTAGTGAACTTAATTCACAGTTGCAGGTGGCTCACGAGGAGATAAACAATCTGTCTATTGAAAACACAGAACTAAAGATGGCAATGGAGGATATGAATATTAAACATAAGCTTGTAGTTAAGGCCACTAAGAAGTTAGCAAGCGAGATAGGAACACCAAATAAAAGAACTAAGTTAAGTAATACACCGCTTAGAGAAAGTTTACGTAAACAACGCAGAGAGGATTACTCAAAATTTGGATCGCCGGAACTATTCACCACCTCCAAAGAAGTTGCTCCTCAGGACGAAGTGACTACTAAAACTACTACTAGTGAATCTACTAAAAGGAAGACCAACAATACGACTCAAGAAGAGAAAAGAAAACTGTGTATTATAAGTAGCAACCAAATTAACAAAATACTACCTATAGCTAAAAACACTTTTCCTTGTCACCAAATATGTCACTACCTTTTGCCAAATCGTGGATTAATACAATTAATAAGTAATATTCAAGCTAAACTAACTGATTACACGAAAATGGATAGTTGTATAATATTTATAGGGGAAGATGACTTCCGACAGACCAATAATTATTTTGACATAATAATGACTATACGCGAAACTTTATTAGCTATAACACATACAAATGTAATACTATGCTTACCGACATATAAATATGATTATTACTCGACAATGTATAACTTTAGAATTGAAATATTTAATAACCTTCTCTACCAAGACATACAAAATTATAAATATGCTACTTTATTTGATACTAATTTAAACTTATCGTGGGATTTTATCATGTTTCACAGACGTAGTGGTCGAGTTAGCAACCACGGAATCACAAATATTTTCAAGGATATGAAAAGCTACGTCTGTACTAACTGTAACGCAAATACAGTTAAATATCTGAACGAAACCTCATCATTAAAAGAGCCTTTAATTTGCGATTCACCTATTTCTTACTGTTCATGTGCCACTGATGTGTCTAATCAACAGTTTTTTCGTCTATGACAGCTTATGCATATTGCATCAAAATATAAATGGTCTAATAACAAAAAGTGATATAATAACGGAACATTTGGATACTCTCGCAAACAGTGGGAAGGGTGTTGATATTCTTTGTTTTACGGAACATAATATGAAGCAGAGTGACGTTGACTTTTTGAGCATTCCTAACTATACTCTGGCTGCATGCTTCACTAGACAAAAGCGAAATGGTGGCTCGTGTATACTAGTTAACAATCACATTAGTTTCTCTGAAATAGACTTCGTAAAAAGTGTTAACATTCCTAACGTATTTGAATGCTGCGCGGTAGAATTAACTGACCACAAAATTATAATATTGTGTGTATATAGAGTGCCGAATCAAAGAAACATAAATATTTTCTTTAATAATTTAACCTACTTATTACGAAACTTTTGCTATAAAAATAATCAAAAAATAATAATCTGTGGTGATTTTAACATTGACATTCTTCAGAAGACTAAACATTCTACTTTATTTCAACATCTTTTAAAGGAGTTTAATCTTAAAATAGAAATAAAAAAACCTACGCGTCCTAGTAGTGGTACTTGTCTAGACAATTTTCTACACAATGTACGGGGGTGCAAGAGTGAAATATTGGAGCTAGGTGTGTCTGACCACACAGCACAAATGATGAAGGTTCCTGTACAGCGAACATGTGTTTTAAAATATTACTATGTTAATAAACGCGACTACAGCACGGAAAATATTGAACTTTTTAAGAAATGTATTGCCAGTCTTAGTTTTTCTGAAGTTTACGAAACGCATAATGCGAATGAAAGTTTTAATTCATTTTATGATTTGTTTAAACTATTCTACGATCTCTGCTTCCCAATTATCAAACGTAGAATGTCCACAGTTGTGAGGCCAAAATGGATCACACGGGGGATAAAACGCTGTAGTAAGAAGAGACGAACTTTATTGTGGCAATATAGACTAACACGAAACAGTGATTCAAAAAAAGCTTTTAGAACATTTTCAAAAAGATATCAAAAAGTGATCAAATTAACACAGCGAGCTCAAAATAGCTATTTTATTGGCACAAGTACCAACAAATCTAAGGCAACTTGGAAGGTAATAAATAGTATGAAACCCAATATTCCTAAAGGTAATATACATGTAATTAATGTGAATGACAAATTTATAACAAATCCTAAAATAATAGCAGAGCAATTTAATGATTATTTTGTAGACTCAGTTCAATCGAATGCCAAAGGTTTTCAAACGAAAGACAGTATTAATACATCAGGATCGCATAAATCTATGTTTATGGAACCAACCATACCAAAAGACATTATTACTATAATTAACAATCTTAAAAACACCAATAGTACAGGATATGATGATATTGACACAAGGGTAGTTAAAGCAGTGGCTCCCCTTATAGCACCTGTATTGAGTGATATTATGAATAACTGTATTCAGAATGGTATTTTTCCGCAAAAGTTAAAGGTTTCCATTATCAAGCCATTACATAAAAAAGATGACAAAACAAAGTTAAGTAATTATAGACCTGTAGCACTAATACCAATTTTCTCAAAGATCTTTGAGAAAGTTATTTACAATGATATTTATAATTACTTTGAAAAACATAATCTATTTTGCAAGGAACAAATGGGTTTCAGGAAGACGAAAACCATTAATATGGCCATATACAATTTTTTGGAAAAAATACATCACAATTTGGACAATAGGAAACCAGTAATGGCAATGTATATGGATATGACCAGGGCATTTGACTATGTGGACCATAAAGTACTGTTAAATAAGCTAAATAGTTATGGCATCAGAGGTAACGTGCTTAATCTCATACAATCCTATTTGGAGGATAGAAAGCAAATTACTCAGGTTAGTCAAGTGGATATTAAGTCCAAAACTGAAGTAGTATACTCATCTAGCTCTAGAGTTCTCTGTTACGGTGTTCCACAGGGTTCTGTGCTGGGACCCTTGCTGTTCATTTGCTACATTAATGACTTTCCCCAAGCAATCGTGCACCAAATGTCCTTATTTGCTGATGACAGCACAGTTATATATAATACTGGTAGTAATAGAGAAATAGAAGATAACATTAACAATAGTCTTGTTACAATTGTTGACTGGCTGAACGCTAATAACCTAAAAATTAACCTAACTAAAACTAAAATAATGGACTTTAAAATTAGAAAAAAAACTCTGTCACATTGCCAGATAAACTACAAAGGTGACCAAATAATTGAAACTAATGTTACAAAATTTCTTGGAATGAATATTGATAATGATATGTCATGGAGGACTCAAATAGATAATGTTTGTGGAAAGATCAGTAAGTTTTCCTATGCTTTGTATATGCTAGGCAAAACTGTGAATAAGACAGCGCTCCTGGCAGCTTATCATGGTTATGTCGCCTCTACTTTGCGATATGGCCTTATATTTTGGGGTAATGCGACAAAGGTTGAGCAGGTATTAATAGCACAGAAAAAATGTATTCGAGCAATATGTAAAATAAAACGAACGGATTCATGCAAGCCACATTTCCAAAACTTAAAAATATTGACTGTACCATCACTTTATGTCTATGAAGCCTGTATCTTTGTGAAAAACAACATGTTTTTGTATAAATCTGTCGAAAGTCAGCGGCGCTCAAAAAAGTTGCACCCATTAAGCACTAAAACCAGATTTATGTACAATAGTATTTATGCAATGGCTCCAAAACTTTATAATAAATTACCTGATCAAATTGTGTCAAGCAGTAACAAGAATGAGTTTAAACGTAAGCTTTTTGAATTATTGAATGACAAGGCGTATTATTCCGTTAATGAATATCTTAATGATAAATTTAAATAATTTAAGTGTTTCATGTCTGTCTGTATAATTAAAATGTTAATGATATTCTGACCTGAAATTTTTATCTCAATTATTATTGTATTAGGATCTATTTGTTTATGTGCCGTCTTAATTTATTGACACATTATTATTAACTATTATTTTATGACATGAAATTGTGACATCTACTGTGACTTTATATTTTTGATTTTATTTTGTTATTGTGACATTCCTTTGTGATTACCTTTTACCCAAATATTTTGTATGCCTTCTGGCGGGACATAGCATGGAACAACATTTTTTATTTATTTAACCATCTGTAAATTTACCCTATGTTCACAAAATTAATAAATGAATTTGAATTTGAGTGTATAAAAACTACGGCTGCTATTGTTCTAACACTTCTAAGCGAAGGGCCTGGCTAGATTGTTACCTTGATAGTGTATTTACATAACTTCACACTTGTAATTCCCGAAGAAATAGGCAGTATGTTTCCTCTCCTACATCGGGTTTAGAGATTGTGAATCAGACGTTACGGGTAGTCAGAAATCAATGGTTCTAGACAATTAGTGTCGCTCGATGTCAGCAAAGTAGCAGTGGTGGCACAGTGGTAACGGCAGCGACTTACAAGTTGTAGGTCATGGGTTCGATCGAACCCAGGCAGGCACTTTACTTTGTGTAAATTATTTCATCCCCACTGCTCTCAAAACTGAACACATTGTCTAGGGCCTCAGGAATATACTGTACCGTGCACGTCAAGGCTCCAATTACATAACTCCAGGTTAATATCAGCTTTAAGGAAAAAGAAGAGATAAAAAAATGATTTCTGGCTTCTATCTTCCAACCGGTTCTGGGCAAATAGCTTAGCAAGCTTTCTGAGGCACGGAGAGGTCTCACGGTATGTTTTGGATGATCTCTCACCCACGAACCAACCTCGGCCTAAGCGTTTCTTAAATTGAAAATCCACCCGTACGATTGTGATTACTTTAACGCGAGACATCACCAAACACACACATCACACACACACACACATGTAACACACAAAAGTATGTAATAATATAATCACACTATAATATTATAAAGGCGAAAGTTTGTGAGTGTGTTGTATGTTTGTTACTTCTTCACGCTCAAACGGCTGGACGGATCTCAAAGTCAAAGTCAAATATATTTATTTCAATTAGGCCAATAAGCGGCACTTTTGAACGTCAAAAATTAAATGTAAATTAAAAATGTACAAGTAATAAAAATTTACTCTACCGTGCATTCGGAAAGTAGCTTGTTATGGAGAAGAACGCACAAGAAACTCCATACTTACTCTTTTTAAAAAAAATATGTTTTACAATGTTTACTTATGTACCTACATTAATAAATTCATATATGTGAGGACGATACACCCAAAAATAGCACTACACACTATACAACGTACAGGTATAAAGTAATAAAAGCACTAACAGGTAAATTCATTAATTTGATAAATAGGAACATGGTTCTCACATACTTACAAATATTGCAAACATAGGTAAAATACCTAATTCAACAACAACGGAACCGTGTGTGAGTCAAATTCTGGAAAAATATAAAAAATAACCTAAGAATACAATAACTATGAATAGGAATACAAATTAGCAAATTTGATTTTGTCCACACCAAAGATTGCCCTACGGAGCGGGACCAACATGTTGCCAAGCATTCTTATCTTGAATATAATCATCTAATTTGTAATATGCTTGTTTACAAAGTGTGCTTTTAACTAAAGTTTTAAATTTACTTTCATTTAGTTTTAATATTGATCTGTATGAAATATGGCACAGAGATAGATTATAGTCTGGAATAGCACATAGAGTACTTTTTATCTCGGAAATATGTGTTTCCTTGGGATAATTTACGGCAAGCATGCGGGCGAAGCTGCTGACAGAAGCTAGTAATAATATAAGCCTTTTATTCGCACAGGTATAAATAAGTGCATTGGTTGGTTACAATTACAGGTTACAATTTAGTTTCTGCCAGTGGCTTCGCCCGCGTTAATAGTGTTTTCTTATCCCAAGACACAGCCCAAGGTAACATTATACCGGGATGAAAAGTTATTCAGATTACATTATACCAGACTATGATCTATCTCTGTGCCAAATTTCATCCAGATCCGTACAACCGTTCTAGCGTGATTGAGTAACAAATAAACACCCACACACACAACAATCCAAACTTTAACATTTATAATGTTATAGTAAAAAGTAAAAAACCATTTTTCAAAAAATTCAACCGACTTTCAAATAAAAACACTACAAAGTGAAAAATAACTTCAATTACGGAAGTGACTGTTTTCGTTTCTTCGTTTTTAGGGTTCTGTACCCAAAGGGTAAAAACGGGACCCTATTACTAAGACTCCGCGATCCGTCTGTCTGTCTGTCCGTCTGTCACCAGGCTGTATCTCATGAATCGTGACAGCTAGACAGATGAAATTTTCACAGATGATGTATTTCTGTTGCTGCTATAACAAATACTAAAAACAGAATAAAATATATATTTAAGTGGGGCTCCCATACAACAAACGTGATTTTTTTGCGATAATGGTAGGTACGGAACCCTTCGTGCGTGAGTCCGACTCGCACTTGACCGGTTTTGAATACCAACTGCCGTTTTGTTTTGATTTCCATGTGAACTATATAGAGCTGTAAAACTATTTTCCTATAGCAGCTTTCCTCCCATTTTTAAATAAGTACATTAAGTTAAAAGAGTAATAACAACTCCATATACTTACAAGTTGCTTGAGAACGTCCGGTCTGCACTAACTGCAAAGAGTAACCGATAGAAATCCGACGACTGACAAAACACAAAATTTGCCGAGGGACATTAAGAAAATTGTTGTACCATAATAGTTAAAAAATAATTGGCATAATATTTGTTTTTTCCTTTTCCTCTGATTGTATGTCTTGTCCTTTTCCATTTGAGCTTCTTACAGTTACAGTAACATCCTTTGTTTCTTTATACCTGCAATCCTTATTATATTAGATATTATCTTCACTAACATGCTCCTTTCCATAGCATTTTGGCATGTTTCTAATTTCCTGTTATGGGCTTTAGTCAGTGCCCAGGTTTTGCCCAGGGAAGAATTATGTATTACTAATTAAATAAGAGGTATCGGTGTTCAGGCCCTTACCCGATTTAAAGAAAAGAATCCGGAGCATTTAATATCGGCTACCTCGTCCTTTAGAAATATTCGTAATTGCTCCTAAGGGTTTCGATATGGTTCTCCATCCGAGGCGATGAAAATTTGATGTGGTACTTGGGAGTCTGTTGCGGCACTTCTTCTCAGCTAGAACACTGGGAAGTGGTGACAGGCAGGCGTTTTGTGGGACTGCCTTGTTGTAAATTTTGACCCTCAAAAATAGCTGATTCTCAACTCTTGAATAAATGAATTTTGGTTTTGAAAGAAGGATATTAATATCTATAGTATTTATGTTCAATTAGCTTCTGCCAGCGGCTTCGCCCGCGTGAATATCGAAAATTATCCCGAGGGAACATATTCCCGGGATAAAAAGTATCTTATGTGCTATTCCTGACTATAATCTATATTTGTGCCAAATTTCATCCAGATCCGTTCAGCTGTTTGAGCGTGAAGAAGTAACAAACATACAAACATACAGACTTTATTTATTCATTTATTTTTATTTATATTTCAAAACTTATTACTTTTCAAAACTTTATTTTGATTCTCCATTAGAAAATTCTCAGTAGTAGATCAGAGGTTTGATTTATTATCATTAATAGACTCGAGCAAGCTTTCAGGGTATGCAGGCAGACTGACTTCTTGTGACTTCTTAAAATCAAAATAGACCAACTAGCTTTTGGTCGCTGCGTCCCACATGTTTGTTTGTCGAAAATTATTCCAAGGGTTTTTATCCAGGTCATAGTCTACCCGTGTGCTAAATCACAGCAAAATCTTTTCAGCCCGTGAGCCGTAAATAATTAACAAAGTGGTACTTATAAAAGCATAAAACATTTTCCTGTATTAATCTCTCCATTTTCCTACAACATTTCTCAATACCACAAATCCTTAGAAATTTTTAATTAATCTCTCACAGAGCACACTTTTCAACAAATGAACTTCGAAATATAACGCGATCGAACCATAAGGAGTCGTTAGCGGTAACTTGCTAACTTTAAACCGAACGGTTAGCGCCAACGGGTTCAACAGATAGATAGGTAACTGCACTATTGATTTTACATTAGTCTGCAATTATTTTCTTGTAGTTATCGCCTGGTTGTAATGTCGAGGGAGAAAAGTCGAGGCGATTAGTCGTTATAGATAGCAACTGCGAATATTTTTATGTCTGTATTCTCTGGAGTGGTAAGTGGAGATGGTTTAAAACATTTTTGAATAATTTTTGGTTCTTCTTTATTACATGAACATTAATCTAGACTTTTACTTGGACTTGATCAGAAGAAAGACTATCTCAATAATAATACTTTCCCTCACTGGGTGAAATTCAAAGGTAACTTTTATCTTGGAATTTATCGGTTTGTCCCCCTATGCTCTAATCCCGCTATGCTCGACTCGTAAAACACCTACTAAAAAGTTTCGCTATGCACGAAATCACATTCGCGGACAGTGATGAAGAAAACTGTTACAGTGTAATATTTTATTGAACCATTTAAAAAGTAAATTAAGAAAACCGAGTATGTAAATTCCGTTACATTCGCGAATAAAAGTTAATAAACTTTCCGTTTCATCATACTAACGCACACTCGCCTCGCCGCCACTCAACACGTCGCGTCATTTATTTTTAAACAAATTGTCCATCCATTCCATAGAACTGTGAAAAACTAAACGTAATAGAGAAATATAACCTAAAAATGTATCGAACTAAGATTTCGATATTTTTAGTTAATATCAGCTTCCTGCTCAATTTAATTAAGTTCAAACACTTTTTTTTTCAACTGTACCTTCCATTGTTTACGTAGAATTGAAAAATTGCTTGCATTGCAAAACTTTTTAGTAGGTATTGTTTGAGTCGAGCATCGCGGGACTAGAGCATAGGGGGGACTAACCGAAATTTGTTGATTCTACTGAAAGGCATACATTGTTTATCCCGGCAGAATGCACAGTTCCTACGAAACATGCTACAAGAGCCGAACCGCAGCAAAACGCCAGTAGTCTATACCAATATTATAAAGAGGAAAGATTTTTTTGTTGGTTTGTTTGTAGCGAATAGGTTCCGAAACTACTTGACCGATTTGAAAAATTCTTGCACCAATAGAAAGCTACATTATTCCTGAGTAACAAAGGCTAATTTTTAATCCCAAGAACGGGTCCTGTGGGATAGTCCCGGGGAGCTGCGGGGAACAGCTAGTATGTGATAAAGGTGTAATAAGAATTTGTGTGAAAAACTTCGGATACTTAATTGTTAATCTACTCGTAAATTAATACATTACCGTAAACCAGAGTTATTTGCTAATAAGAAGTTAAATTAATAAATGTCATAAATAACATGGAGTTAGCTAGTACCTCGGAGTACATAAGATAAACCAGGATCAAACAAGCTGGCCTTAGTGCTGGAACTTGTAAGCTGCTCAAAACCACGGGGTCCCAGCGCTAACAAAGAAAACTTGGTTCAAATAAATGTTACTAGATGGCGCAATATGCATCGATTTGTTAATGAATTGTGTGTAAAATTAACATTTTCTATAATTGATCATTAAAATGTTCTTTTTAGGGTCCCGTACCCAAAGGGTAAAAACGGGACCCTATTACTAAGACTCCACAACCCGACTATCTGTTTGTCTGTCTGTCACCAGGCTGTATCTCATGAACTGGGATAGCTAGACAGTTGAAATTTTCACAGATGATGTATTTCTGTTACCACTATAACAACAAATACTAAAAACAGAATAAAATAAATATTTAAGTGGGCTCCCATACAACAAACGTGTTTTATTTTCCGTTTATTGCGATAGTGGTACGGAACCCTTCGTGCGCGTGTCCGACTCGCACTTGGCCAGTTTTTTAATCAACTATCCTAAGAAAAAAATTATGGATTATTGGGTATAATTCACATTTCAAAGATTATTTGAACGGATTATTTAAAATTGATCTCAATAGATTTAAAATTTCTGAGCCATGCCACCCGATTTTTTAAATTTGTATTGTAACACATTTTGGTACAATGAAACTGTAAAAACGTGCAAATAATTCTATAAAAAAAATCGTCACTGTTGTTCAAGAAAAAATAGACACAACCGAGACAACCCTTTTACTTGCAAGTCGCTGCTAACACCATCTATAGCCGTAAAACGGAACCGAACGCGATCGAAATACTTAGAATAATAATCATCTCAATCAGACGAAAATCGCTAGTTACGTCGTCGGCACGGTTTCTTTGTATGGGATGAGGCATGTGTATGCTACTATTATTTGTGTCAAAACTAACAACACTTCATTGTTTTATTTCAGAAATGGGCCCATACTATTCCCCAACGATGCACCACCACCGCCACCAACCCCTCTCATCGTGACCTCAAGACCACTCAGCGAATCCATCGCCAGAAGCGAGCTGAATCCCAATAACAGCCAGGCAGCCCAATCCCAATACCACCAGGTCACGTACCGACCTAACTACCTGGCGAGAGGGAAGAGCTATGAGCCGTACAGCTATACCCTGGCGACCGTGGCACCGGTGTATGACTATGAGTCAAAGATCGATTATTCTGATACCGCTACTATTGGGAGAAAGGAGAATTTTTATAAGGATTATGAGGTGAGGGTGTTCTTATATTTTGAGGAGTTTTTAAATCGAATTCAAAAAGGAGGAGGTTCTCCATTCGACTGTATTTTTTTTATGTGTGTTAGTTACCTCAGAACTTATTACTTGGTGAACCGATTTTGATTACTCTTTTTTTATTTGAAAGCTGGTGCTTCTCATGTGGTCCCATTTAATTTTGATCAAGATCTGACGAGTAGGTACCAAAAAATATACGTTTTCAGAAGTCGGTGTCTTTGGAACCTATATTTTTTTTACGTTTTAGACACCGACTTCTGAAAAGAAAGTAATTTTTTGCTTTGTAGCGTTTTGTTTTGGAAGGCGGTAAGTTTTTTTTGTATATTTTTTTTTAATTTTGTCTAGGAAGCTTACATCATAAGAAACGTGAGAAGTTTTTGTAATTACGACGTCGAAATCTAATATTAATAGTGAGAATTCGCTATCACGCTGTTTGATACATAGCAATATATACATAGCAGAGGCTTAAGATAAAGTTACATTCTACCAGCGGTAACGATTATCAAAAAATAAAAAAGTCGTGTGGCACTCGGGGACTGCCGCGGTAAAGCTATTGCATAGCATTTTGTATCAACTTATGCAATTATAATTTTTTTTTATTTATTTATTTTATTCATGCAGTATTGCTTTTTCTTTGATATTAATTCAAGTTACACTTTTTGAGCGTGGTGACCGATAAGAAAACAAATTTTTCTATTATTAAAAAAATAAAAAAGTTAATATTGTTTATTAAACGAAAATACCTAGGTATAAATAATAGGTATAAATAGTGTAATGACACACCAAAACAATATTCATTTATAAAAAAAAATATCTAGGTATAAATAATAGGTATAAATAATTAGGTATAAATAGTGTAATGACACACCAAAACAATATCTTAATATATATATTTCTTGTGTGCGTGTGTATGTGACTGAACTCCTCCTAAACGACTGGACCGATTTTGATGAAATTTTTTGTGTGTGTTCGTGGAGATTCGAGAATGGTTTAGATTTACAAAAAAAAAAAAGAAAAAAAAAATGGAAAATTGGGGTAGGGTAGGTAGGGTAGGGTAGGTAGGGTAGGGTAGGTAGGGTAGGGTAGGTAGGGTAGGGTAGGTAGGGTAGGGTAGGTAGGGTAGGGTAGGTAGGGTAGGGTAGGTAGGGTAGGGTAGGTAGGGTAGGGTAGGTAGGGTAGGGTAGGTAGGGTAGGGTAGGTAGGGTAGGGTAGGTAGGGTAGGGTAGGTAGGGTAGGGTAGGTAGGGTAGGGTAGGTAGGGTAGGGTAGGTAGGGTAGGGTAGGTAGGGTAGGGTAGGTAGGGTAGGGTAGGTAGGGTAGGGTAGGTAGGGTAGGGTAGGTAGGGTAGGGTAGGTAGGGTAGGGTAGGTAGGGTAGGGTAGGTAGGGTAGGGTAGGTAGGGTAGGGTAGGTAGGGTAGGGTAGGTAGGGTAGGTAGGGTAGGGTAGGTAGGGTAGGGTAGGTAGGGTAGGGTAGGTAGGGTAGGGTAGGTAGGGTAGGGTAGGTAGGGTAGGGTAGGTAGGGTAGGGTAGGTAGGGTAGGGTAGGTAGGGTAGGGTAGGTAGGGTAGGGTAGGTAGGGTAGGGTAGGTAGGGTAGGGTAGGTAGGGTAGGGTAGGTAGGGTAGGGTAGGTAGGGTAGGGTAGGTAGGGTAGGGTAGGTAGGGTAGGGTAGGTAGGGTAAGTAGGGTAGGTAGGGTAGGGTAGGGTAGGTAGGGTAGGGTAGGGTAGGTAGGGTAGGGTAGGTAGGGTAGGGTAGGTAGGGTAGGGTAGGGTAGGGTAGGTAGGGTAGGGTAGGGTAGATGCATATTAGGTGTTTTTATGGCAAAACAAAGTTTGCCGGGTCAGCTAGTTCATTTATAAAAAAATAACAATATTAAGAAGTGATTATCGAATTTCGCGCGATGTACATTTATATCTTAATATATATATTTCTTGTGTGCGTGTGTATGTGACTGAACTCCTCCTAAACGACTGGACCGATTTTGATGAAATTTTTTGTGTGTGTTCGTGGAGATTCGAGAATGGTTTAGATTTCCAAAAAAAAAAAAAAAAAGGAAAATTAGGGTAGGGTAGGTAGGGTAGGGTAGGTAGGGTAGGGTAGGTAGGGTAGGGTAGGTAGGGTAGGTAGGGTAGGGTAGGTAGGGTAGGGTAGGTAGGGTAGGGTAGGTAGGGTAGGGTAGGTAGGGTAGGGTAGGTAGGGTAGGGTAGGTAGGGTAGGGTAGGTAGGGTAGGGTAGGTAGGGTAGGGTAGGTAGGGTAGGGTAGGTAGGGTAGGGTAGGTAGGGTAGGGTAGGTAGGGTAGGGTAGGTAGGGTAGGGTAGGTAGGGTAGGGTAGGTAGGGTAGGGTAGGTAGGGTAGGGTAGGTAGGGTAAGTAGGGTAGGTAGGGTAGGGTAGGGTAGGTAGGGTAGGGTAGGGTAGGTAGGGTAGGGTAGGTAGGGTAGGGTAGGTAGGGTAGGGTAGGGTAGGGTAGGTAGGGTAGGGTAGGGTAGATGCATATTAGGTGTTTTTATGGCAAAACAAAGTTTGCCGGGTCAGCTAGTTCATTTATAAAAAAATAACAATATTAAGAAGTGATTATCGAATTTCGCGCGATGTACATTTATATCTTAATATATATATTTCTTGTGTGCGTGTGTATGTGACTGAACTCCTCCTAAACGACTGGACCGATTTTGATGAAATTTTTTGTGTGTGTTCGTGGAGATTCGAGAATGGTTTAGATTTCCAAAAAAAAAAAAAAAAAGGAAAATTAGGGTAGGGTAGGTAGGGTAGGGTAGGTAGGGTAGGGTAGGTAGGGTAGGGTAGGTAGGGTAGGTAGGGTAGGGTAGGTAGGGTAGGGTAGGTAGGGTAGGGTAGGTAGGGTAGGGTAGGTAGGGTAGGGTAGGTAGGGTAGGGTAGGTAGGGTAGGGTAGGTAGGGTAGGGTAGGTAGGGTAGGGTAGGTAGGGTAGGGTAGGTAGGGTAGGGTAGGTAGGGTAGGGTAGGTAGGGTAGGGTAGGTAGGGTAGGGTAGGTAGGGTAGGGTAGGTAGGGTAGGGTAGGTAGGGTAGGGTAGGTAGGGTAGGGTAGGTAGGGTAGGGTAGGTAGGGTAGGGTAGGTAGGGTAGGGTAGGTAGGGTAGGGTAGGTAGGGTAGGGTAGGTAGGGTAGGGTAGGTAGGGTAGGGTAGGTAGGGTAGGGTAGGGTAGGTAGGGTAGGTAGGGTAGGGTAGGTAGGGTAGGGTAGGTAGGGTAGGGTAGGTAGGGTAGGGTAGGTAGGGTAGGGTAGGTAGGGTAGGGTAGGTAGGGTAGGGTAGGTAGGGTAGGGTAGGTAGGGTAGGGTAGGTAGGGTAGGGTAGGTAGGGTAGGGTAGGTAGGGTAAGTAGGGTAGGTAGGGTAGGGTAGGGTAGGTAGGGTAGGGTAGGGTAGGTAGGGTAGGGTAGGTAGGGTAGGGTAGGGTAGGTAGGGTAGGGTAGGGTAGGTAGGGTAGGGTAGGGTAGGTAGGGTAGGGTAGGTAGGGTAGGGTAGGGTAGGTAGGGTAGATGCATATTAGGTGTTTTTATGGCAAAACAAAGTTTGCCGGGTCAGCTAGTTCATTTATAAAAAAATAACAATATTAAGAAGTGATTATCGAATTTCGCGCGATGTACATTTATATAGATATAACTAGCTGACCCGGCAAACTTTGTTTTGCCATAAAAACACCAAACATTCATCTACCCTACCTACCCTACCCTAACAACCCTACACTACCTACCTACCCTACCCTACCTACCCTACCCTACCCTACCCTAACAACCCTACACTACCTACCCTACCCTAACTACCTACCCTACCCTACCCGACCTACCCTACCCTACCCTACCTACCCTACCCTACCCTACCTACCCTACCTACATGCCTACCCTACCCTACCTACCCTACTTACCCTACCCTGCCCACTTAGGGGTATGAAAAATAGATGTTAGCCGATTCTCAGACCTACTCAATATGCTCACAAAATTTCATGAGAATCGGTCAAGCCGTTTCGGAGGAGTACGGGAACGAAAACTGTGACACGAGAATTTTATATATTAGATATCATATATACTTTCTCTGCGCGGCATTCATGTGCATTATCTATACACCAAAAACAAGTTTCGTAGAGTCGTACAATACGTCTAATCGCACACAACACCGTGTCGAAGACTGCCGAACTGAAACGACGTTAGACGATGCACGGCCTTCAAGCCACACCTCCTTGCCCGTCGGAGTGGGGAGCGTGAGGTTTTTTCGTTACGGAATTTCTGGATTCGGTCCCCGCGCTCAAGGCCCGCGATAGAAGCTATGCAATAGCTTAAAAAATTATGAGGTTGACAGGCGCTAAGGAAGTACAACGTGGTCAAGCTCAGACATTTTTAATAAAAGAGATTTGCCGTCATTTATTGAAGAGTTCTGTTTTATATCTCCAAAGTTCTTCATCAGATCTTTACCAAATTTAAATGGTACCATTTAATTTTAACTCCAACTTCGTTCATACAAAAAAAATATTTTGCAAAAAAATTATTTATATGACGGAGTTATTCCCGAACAGATATACAATAAAATATAATATATAAACATCCAAATTGGGAACCGCCTCCTTTTTGGGAAGTCGGTTATAAATCACATCACGCCTACATTCTGTGAAGACTTAGGCAGGGCAGAGGTATTTAATACACCCACATTTGCCCAAAATAGATGATAAACGAACCTGTTGTCTTAAATAGGCCATGAATCTGAAATCTTGGCTGCTGTTGATAACTCCTGATGCAATAACACTGCACGACCAGGAAATCCAGTCCAGAATGTTTCAGTCAATTGCAACAACCACACTACCGAAGCTGCATCACATGGTGAACATCCCACCAATATGCACTAAACGTTTTGGAAATAGTTTCATTATGCGTAAGCTAACGAGTGGAATTCCCTGCCGGAGACTGTTTGCCGATAGCTACAACCTCGGGGTTCTAAAGTATTATTGAGTTTTCCATCTGGCATTTGTCAGTGGTGATGCCAATAGCCTCACCATCCTCGTATAACGTTTAACTATTTGTATTAGTAAAAGCCACATAAAAATTAAAAAAAAAAAATATAGAGCAGTGGCGGCCCAGTGGTATCGGCCGCGACTTACAAGTTGTGGGTCGTGGGTTCGAGCCCAGGCAGGCGCTTTACTTTGTGTAAATTATTTCATCACCACTGCTCAAAACGGTGAAGAAAAACATCGTGAGGAAACCGGCATGTCCTAGAACCAAAAAATCGAAGACATGTGACATCTACCAACCCGCACTGGGCCCGCGTGGTGGATTACGGTCCATTCCCTCTCACAGAGAGGAGGCCTGTGTCCCAGCAGTAGGAACATTAATAGGCTAATGATATGATGAGATGACATCAAAATTCGTTGTGGGGTGTAAAAGAAGGCAAGATCTAATTCCGCCTAGCCCGTTTCATCATTGGACTACAAGACGTACGGTGGCGCGCCATCGGTACATGGAGGACATTCCACCCATCGCACTAAACGTTTTGGAAATACTTCTATTACTACTAAGGAGCGCAATACCCTCCAGAGCCTGTGTTTCCCGATAGCTACAAACTAGGGGGCATAAGTCAAGAGTGAATAGGTTACTTCTAGGCAAGCGTGCTGCACTTTCGACCACATCCTCACTTACCATCAGGTGAGACAGTGGTCAAGCGCAAGCCTATCTATAATAAAACAATCTGCAGTTAAATTAATTTACTCTGTATAAGTTCAATCACATTTTTAGTATCTTTAGTACTTCAGCTATCGTCAAACCCAAGTCTTCAGAATATTTCCCATTCAATAAAGTATCGAAACAGGCCAGTAAGCATTTGGGCCGGCTCACATTTGCTTGTTCTTTTCTTTCGGTGACTCGACAACTTTTCTTAGTTGATCTAGCCCCCGTGTTGGGCCATGAGAATTGCGGGTATGAAATAAAGATAAAATCTTTTTGCTCTTTTTTACCACGTTTCTTAACTGCAACATCTAATGTAATAACCAATCGACGTGCCGGTACTTGGGCAAGATCTTTGTCCAGCAGTGGACATTTTTGGCCGAAATAATAATAAAAGAACGAGTTTTGCATGTATTCGCCTTTGGAGTTAGGCAGTTAATGTCATGTGCCCATAAGTGGTGAACCTGCCATCAGCAACTGGACACAAATTCTACATGGAACATAAAAACACAGTAGTAATTTGCTCGACCAGTGTTCCTCTTAGGCGCGTCGCTCACTCATTAGCCGAGGCGGAGTGGTGGCGGCACGCGGCATCGCGGTACGGTCGAGGCATGGTCTCCATGTGGAGTCGAGGCGCGGGCGACTATACATCCTTTCACACATTCCAACATCTATACACGAAACGAAATGACAATATGGCGGTAGAATCGCGATACGGTCGGGCATAGCGTCGAGGCGGGGGTGCGACTGCGAAGGCGTATGTGAGCGCCGCCGCGCCGCACGGGTATTTATTCCAAAAAAAAACGTAGATGAGGCGCGCCGCTTGTGCGCCCGCGTTTCGACGCCGCCTCGACTCTAGTTCGTGTGACCGTTGTTACAATTACGGATCTCATTGCTAACGTCTAGTTCCCTTTATTTCCTACAGTTTTAAAACTATTTTAGTTGATTTTAATCAGAAATAATAATTTTAAATATTATTTTGTTCTTATTATTAGAAACCGCTGATGGACTTCATTTATCCGAAAAAACAAGGCTCAAAAAACGCTGCTCCGAAATCGGTCCAACCTATTCAACGCAGAAGACCTGATCAGGTTTATTCTTACATTCATAACTTCTTAAGTTTCGTTTTATTACAAAAATCTTTCAGTGGTCACAATAGCCTATGTGCAGTCAGAGAAATAAACCATTTGCTCAGTAGATAAGAACACTTTTTAATCATTAGGGCGAGTGCTGCTTGCAACCGGGCACATGTCCAGACTTCATATTGGTACAGACAGATTCCGTAAGGAAACATACAAACACATTCTGCCTGACTTGCTATCGTAACGATAGTCGACGCCAGTCAATAATTTCCATCAAGCTTCAATGGGATGGGACCGCCAAGGTTTGCCGCATGTCGAACGATTCCAGGGCTAAATCTACCACAATGTGGGTCTCGGAAGATATACGGCGGTATCGCGGCAGACCAGCGGCAGACCCAGGCGAAGATGACGAGACGAACTTGACACCTAACAAGATAAAATTACAAATTTAAAAAACCCCCGATTTTAATTTTTATTTCATTCTTTTTAAACTACATATAATATACCTAGTAGCAGACACGCTTCAATCGACAATCTATCGAAACACGTAAGAATGACACGATATCTTGCGAAAAAATCCAGATTCAAAGAGTTAAATGCGCATAACTTTAGAACGGTTAAACCGATTTTATTCAAGCATAGCTAAGAACACTCTCGTTAAAGTCACCTTTCATACAAAACTTACTTTAATCTAAATCAAAATCAGTTCATCCGTTTAGGCGCTATCATGCCACAGAAAGACACACAGCAACACACGTCAAACTTACAACACCCCTCTTATTCCGTCGGGAGTTAAAAACAGAACTGGTATGCACTTGCCCCAAACCGCAAGAAATGGAAAGAAAAAGGAAAGGCCTTTGCCTGCAGTAGGACAAATCAAGCTAAACAATAAATAATTAAAGATCAAATAATAATATATCATCTTTTACCTTAGCCAAAACAAGGAGACACAAAATCTATATTAGACATTGAAGATAAGAACAAAGTGTCGGAAACCTTATACAGTAGAAAATCTTCTCCTAACGCCAATGGTAGCAGTTATTATGAAGAATCATTTAATGATGAAGACAACAATTTCGAATTTGATTTAAAAAAATTGTATGTGAGTTTCTAAAGCTTTATATATCTCGATATTCAAACTATACGTTTTTGTTCCGGTATTATTGGACACTGATGTACGCAGTTAAGTAAGGGGTCACGAATGAACAGGTTACTTCTAGGCAAGCGGGCTCCATCATTTAACATCGCTTACCATCTGGTGAGATAGTGGTTAAATGTACGCGAGCCTATCATTAACAAAATGGTGACATAATCTTGACATTATTTGAGGTTGACATGTTCAAAGTCGGTGGAGTAGACGAAGCAGGCAGTGGATTCTGTATATCCACAACTGTAACGTGGAAGGCTCTAGCTAGACGCTAGATGGACAAACGACCTCAAGCAAATGGCTGGGATAGACTGCATGCGAAAGATAGCGAACCTGATGTTATAGCGCAGCTTGGGATCGGCCTATGACCAGTGGGGGGCGCCACGCTAAGCCCTCGTTTCGGAGGTTGGAAGCGACCTGTCGCTGCCGACCGTGGTTCTTTAAATGTTCGGCAGTGCAGAGTCCTGGGACGTGGTGATCTCTTTCTGTGTGAATTTCATCTCGCAGAAGGAGGCTGCGGAAAGGGAAAGGGAGAGGACCAGTGCTCTCCCGATCTCCACTAGGCGCACCGGGCGTCAGAGGAGAGCATACAAAGCAGAGCTTTTTAGGGGTTGAAACCCCTAAAAAGCTCCAAGGACGATGGATTCTAGGACATCTTTCACCCACCATCAACCATGCCGAAATGGTGGCGCGTAGTGTTCCACGCGCGCCTCTTTAAGACGTAAAACGGGCGATAACACCTCATCCCCCATTATGGTACGAAATCTGCAGCCCTCGACGTAAGTGTGCGAGGGATCACCGGGGTGGTTTTAATCAGTAAGAATCTGACAGACACCTTCACCCAGAGTTGGGCGAAGGGGTCTGTCATCTATTAGGATTTACAACACGAAACATAAAGGCCTGTTACCAGCAGTGGACTGCGATACGGTAAAGAGAAGAGGTAGACGCTAGGAAGTCTAAACTATACATAAGAAAATTCTGTTGATTAAAGGTTGCCTCGGTGTGAATTGCCGCTTATATGATTTTATTTTATATTATTAGATAAAATATATAGATATAAAACAAAAGAATATCGGAACAAAACGTATAGATAGTTCAACTCATCTTTGCGCGAGGTGCCATGTTTGCGAGCGCTGTGAGTACGCTGATAAATACACAACTTTAATTTGTGTGGCAGTGATGCGGCAGTGCAAACAACCACCCACACATCATTACTCACACATAGCGCTGCGCGCAAAGATGACTTGAAAAAACAAAAACCATCGTCAAACGATTATAAAATAATTTCGTTTAGAACCACATAGAACCAAACAGCTCAGAATACTTGGACTACTATCCCGATAGCAAACAAATTAAACGAAGGCAATTTGGAATTTTGATTAATAAAACAGATTTTAAAATAAGGCCCCTGGAAAGTGTTCATAAAGATCCAAATGATGATGCCTGGCATAGACTCAATGATCACGAAAAAACTCCTTCGAACAGTGCAGAAGAAATTGAAGAAATCATAGGTTTACCACCACGTCGAAATATTATGCGATATGTTAATCATACAAATAATCTTCACCTTAGAAAAATCGATAAGAATAGTGAAAGAGGTGGAAGAAACTTGAAACCTTTGTACAAAAGAGACATGCCGCAGGTTATTGACTAAATATTATATTATAATCATATTAAACATGATATACTTATTACCTTTTTCCATGTCGTTATATTTTCATAGACTCTTTCGATTGTTTTTTGGAGTAGTCCTTTAATCATCCTTATCATCAACATTGTCGATAGCACTTACGAACTTCATCAAGCTAATTTTGTTTAACAAACCATGTCGCCTTTTTGTCTTTTCGTATTGATTGACCACTCCAATTGTATTTTTTTTTGATAAAATCCAATGACGTTTTAGCTTGTCTCAGAAATTAACTCAGAATATCACGATTAGCTGTGGCACTTGCAAATAACTGTTTAGTTTTTACCCATTTTGGAACTTACTTACTTACTTACTTTTGGAACTACTTGATCTTGATTTTTAGCTGTTTTTTTGTAACTTTCAACTTCTTTTTTTTTGTGCTTGTAATTGTCTGAAATGTTCGCTTTATCTGTACAGAATATAACATCTTTCTATCTTTTTTTCTTTCTTATTTTGCTGAACTCTTTTCTCAAAACGCCCTCTGTCAATTTCACAGCCCCGCTCATTCCATAGCCTCCCAACAAAATGAATCCGTGATATTATTTTTTCTCTATTCACTGGCATAAGGCCGATGATTGATTATAGCGTCCATTGTTGCCGTGGACAAGAACAGGTGTGTTTGTTTATCCTGGGATCACTTTGGGGATCATTGTAAACGTTTGGCAGCCGCTGGTTATTGCTGATTAATCTGCAGTAGTTCTGTTTATGTTTGCTTTTGATTGCGTTATGATCCTTCATGGTTTAATTTGAGGAGCTTGTGTCTAAAGAATAATAGTTAAGCAACGCTGCTAAGATCAGTCGTGGATGGGTGACCATCTTAAAATACCGAGATTCCTCCGCGCTTCGGAAAGCACGTTAAGCTGTTGGTCGGGGTTGTCATTTGTAATCCTTTGAAGCCGGCCTTGCCAAGGTATCGTATTATTACTTGGTGCTAAAGCCCACGTCCCAGTGGTGAAGCTCAGACAGACAATCGATGTGAAATACTGATACTTAGCTGAATCAGACCCCAAAACAGTCGGGCAAAGGGTTGACAGATTGTATTTGTATGGGACTATGAAAATTGCTCGTGTAGGAAACTACTCATCATCACCATCAACATCCTGCCCTTGTTTCATGTCACTTGGAGTCAGCGCAACAAGTTGACTTCTTCGTCTTTCTACACAGCCATCATAACATGGTGGACATAATACGCACAAAATGTTTTGGGAACACGTTTGTTGTGCGTACAGCTAAGGAGTGGAATTCTCTGCCGGAGGCTGTGTTTCCCGATAGCTACAATCTAGGGTTCTTTAAGTCAAGAGTGAATATATTTTTTCTAGGCAAGCGTGATTCACGGTCGACCAAATCATCGCTTACCATCAAGTAAGATAATGGTCGAGCGCGAGCCTATAGTGCATAGAAAAAAGTTCTTCCTTTCTTCACATTCTACAGACAGATTTTGTGTTTACTGAGCAACAGACTGCCTGCGGGTTTTTGTCGGGCTGTTGTATATGTTAAAATAACTCGGAATATAGCGCGATGTAGGAGTTGTGTGACGTCAGGTCTTTTTCAATTAGTTCATTTGTGGTGGTATGGATGCTGCTAGATACTCACCATCACCGTCTTCCAGCCCTTATTCCATTTTATTTGTGGTTCCTTCTTCCCTGTCAACCGTCACGCAATCATTCACTACCTTTTCATTCAAGCCAAAGTTATGGTAATACATGGAGTTTTAGTTAATTCTAATTTATTTTCTTACAGCTTCGCGTTGTGAAACCACTGTATGAATTCAAAAACGTTCAGAGACAGCAGAATACAGCTTCGAAGGCTCCAGTTTATAAATACAAGGTTTGGTTTGATTCTTTTTTTATTTGTTACTAGCTGTGCTCACGGCTTTGCTTGTGCTTCAGTCTATCCTACCCTTCTTACCTATCCTACTTACTTTCCTGCCTACCCTACCTACCTACTATTTTTTTTCTAGGGTCATTCTTGCGCGGCGAATCATAACACCGCCACTCAGAAAATTACTTCAAATGCACAAAGCCATCTATCGAATATGGAGTTCAACTATCCGAGTAAAATACAAATTATCACAAAACACGCAATTCAGATGAATTGCGTGTTTTGTGATAATTTTACTTCTTGAACACTTTAAATTCATCTAACTTTTGATAGAATGAACCGATTGCGATGAAACAAAAACTAAGTAATGCTTCAAGCTAAGCGCAATTTTTATGTATAACAGTTATCTTTATTGGTTCCGTTCATTTTACGAGATGCGTGCACAAATAAACAGACAAACAGACCTCCTCCTCCTGCATCCAGAGGCGTAGCTAGGTAACCATAGGCCATGGTGCAAAAAATCTTGGGCCTTAGCTGAACTGGTTTGACTATTTCGAAATATAAATACTTTAAAGGTGCAAAGCTAATTATCATCAAAAAGAACCTGATTTGGAGATCTGACCATCCCAGGCTAACTTTGAATATTCGCTTCAGAATCACGAGAATTTAAAATGAACGCACGAAGCGAGCTTGAAAATTTGAAAATTAATAACCTCGCTTCCGATAGTAAAGATTTTCTTTTACCATTCATACCGACAGATGTAGAAGTCAACTTCAGAATAAAAGCGACATTGGCGTCTTTAGCCCATGTAGCGCCAGTGTGCAATCATTACCCTAGCGCCCTCTAGTAAGCGCGCGGTCAAAATGGAATGGGTACAAATAACATCACATTACCACAAACTGTCAAATTACCCCAATGGATAATAAACTCTAGACAAAAATCCAAAGATGCTGCTGGTGCTGGATGTTGGTTATCCTTCAACACCCAGGCTATATTTTTTATATTTTCGATGTACGAAAACGTTTACAGATTTATTATATGTATTGATTGATTCCTGATACTTTTCAAATGTGTCATTTAATTTTTTTATTCCACCTATGTTGTACCACAACTAGGCAACGGTGGTCTCCCCCATGGGCTGCCAAAGTGTTATCTTTTCCACTTAATCTGTCTTAACTGATCTTATACTTCGCAAATATCTAATATTTATAATCAACCGATTCGTGTCTATTTGCAGGAATCTCCTGAGCAGTTTTATCACAATAAAAACAATGAGGATGAACGTGACTACAACAACGAAAATAATCACGTGAGTAAATTTTCAGATCATTAATAAAATAACCTGTATCTTAACTTTTGTATTTGGCTATTACACAAACTTTCTTCCCAGAGTTAAATTCTTCAATTTCTTTCAAACAGGATGACAACTACGCTTTCTCCTACACAGTCAAAGACCACAAAACCGGTGACGATTTCTCTCACTCCCAAAAGAGTACAGGATCAGCGACCAACGGAGAGTACAGAGTTCGGCTCCCTGACGGCAGAATGCAAATAGTTTCCTACACCGCTGATGAAAATGGATACAAGGCTGACGTTAGATACGATGAGCAACATCACCAAGATAATAGTATAGATTTTGAAAACGACAAAGAATTTCGAAATAACAATATACAACCCACATATAAATATAATGCTCACAATGATCATGTAGTGAATCAAGATTCTTTCGAAAATGAAGATTATTTACGCCGTCCACTTAAACCAGTTCCAACAACTTACAAAACGCCTATTAACTATGATAACCAACAATTTGATAATATAAACGACTATGGAAACAAAAATGATAATTTCCAATTGTATAATGTGTATCCAACGAAAAGTGCTTATGCAGTTACTACGGGAGCTAATATCAATGATCGAACATTAGATGGTTTATCAGATACTAATAATGATTACTTGGAGCATTATAACACACGACTTGAAGATAATGATAAAACAGAAAGAGGTAAGGCTGATTATAAGTTCTCAGATGAAGTAATGGATTATTCTTCGGAACTAGACCAGGAATATCAACCTTATAAAAGCAAGTTTTCTTCATTTGCTAACAACCAGAATGTTCAAGCACAATCTCAAGTAAGACCATCTTATGATGAGCTGAAAGATCTTTTTGTGACAAACGTGAATGGCCGTCGAAATGCTGCCATTACTCCATTACCAGTAGTATCTACTGCAAGACCTGTGTATGCTGTTACACCGGAAAATATTGTTGCTATTACGCCAAAAAAGCCCATACATAATCTGTATACTAATATTAAGAATATCGGCTCTTCAACGCCTGCTCCTTTCTTATTCTCTACGCCATCGCCTTCGACTCCTAGAAGTTATTTGTTTTCGACCATTGCGAATTTGAAACACCAAATCAGTTTAGCCAATAAGCCAGTATTGTCAGATCATTATATTAACAAAATTAATAAATATTTGTCTTATTCAAATCCAACCAAAATTACCAAATAAGATGTAGATTTCTTAGACCCTAGACAAAATGATATGCTATCATCGGTAGCGAGCGTCAAATTGCCAATTACAAATTGCGGTTGACATAAATTGCAGCCTTTTTAGAATTTTGATAATTACCAATCGGTTGCCTTTTTTGTATTTTCAACCGACTTCAAAAGGAGGAGGTTCTCAATTCGACTGTATGTTTGTTACGCGACTACTCCGCCACTTAAGAACCGATTTTGATGATTCTTTTTTTTATTTGAAAGCTGATGCTTTGATCATTATCTAACAGCTTTTAAGTTATCCTTATTAATGCGTATTTTCATGGTAATATAAGGTACCAAAGTAAAAAGAAAAACATAAAAGAACATTTTTACTTGAAAAATAAACTGTATTCAAAAAAAAACACCACAAAGCGAAAAAAATTTACTTTAGGATTTTTTACTTTGTGTTTTGTTTTGTTAAAAGTTTTATTTATATGTATAATAGTCAAGCAAGAATACATTTTATAGTTACCAGTGTTTAAAAACATTTTAATATGAACTCTTATTCGACCATTGACATCGCTTTTATGTAATTTTAGAAGAACAGCAGCAGTGGTTTTGCTCTGAACCCTTATGGCACATATATGTATAATGTTATGTGTATTTTTAATAGTTCGGTAGTTAGTATTTAGTTTTTAAGGATGTATAATTATTATAATTTATTTTTGTATATTAAAAAAAAGTTGAAGTTTATTGACTGTTTTCATTTATATATCTTTATTTCACCAGTTGTAAAACGAGGGATGGTTGATAGGGATCCGGGACCGGTTAATGTGGTGACGCTGGAGGGAGGCCTATGTCCAGCAATGGACGGCTTCCGGTTAATATAATAAGAAAGAAAAGAAAGAAAAAGTTTTTAATGATGATGATGATAACGACAGGTGATATTTTAAGTCCCATGAAATAGTATTAAGTCCCATATACCATCTAATAGCGACCATCAATCAGATGAAAACACCAAATAACTCTTTACCCGACCCAGGATACGAACCTAGAACCGTACCGCATTAGCACAAAACCAACGAGGCACAGAGCAGTGCAGTACCTACCTATAATCATCTTCGTAAGTACGAACACGAAATTCTTCGTTAAAATGTACTAAAGGCTTGTCTTACATTAACTCTGGTAATACCTGACATTACGACGGACTGCAAACAGGGGGTAGGCAGTTAAATAGGCGCTCGCTCATCAGTCAGACAACTTTCAAGTTGTACTACAATATGCCTAATAACTGAAATATTTTGGAAGTTCGTGGATACAGGTGGATGGAATGGCAAGCAGAACTTTCATGAAAATTTTACAGATGTTGTCTAAACCATTATTTATATTGGACAGGGTAATCCAGTAAGAGGCTATGTGGGAAACCATTTCCCAGCAGTGAGACTGTATAGGCTGGAAATAAATACTGCAAATCTGACTGAAAATGCTGATGTATCACTAAATAAACCACTAACAGTCAGATTAGGTCTTAAATATATTACTCTGCCGACCAAGTAATTTAATCGAAATTCTGTGGCAAAATCCAATTTGCTAGTTCTTGAGTAGCACTCGTCACATAAGCAATCATTCAAGAATGGGCTTCCTTAATAGTTGCCTGCTGACAAACCACAATGCAGTATAAAAAGTTTTTTAACAAATAATCAAACCTACTTCCAAAACAAAACACTACAAAGCGAAAAATAAATTTATTTTCCGAAGTCGGTGTCTTTGGTACTGTTTTTCGTTTTTCGATAACCTGCCGTTCTAACCGGAACCGTTCGGCAGTCGGTTTAATTTTTTTGTTAAATACTTTTTATTTATCTCTTTTTAGTTTTGGTAGGCACCTCCAATTACGATGAAAATTATTTGTAGCCAAAGTACAACTCATGACGATTCCAATTAGCCCAAACACGACTAGGATACCTACATTGTTTTATTTCGGAGTGCATACCTTCCGGTTTTATCATCAGATCAGTTCGATGGTACATTTTCATCAGTAGGTACCTACCATTTATTTATAAGTATTTAATTTTGCTTAATCATGATTGCTAAAAATTATACACAGAAACATATGTGATTATTCTGATTACCTACATGATTTTTGAACTTTGTGACTAAATAAGGCAATACAGTTATTATTATTCTTAGGTTTGACAAAAGAGGTTATGGCAGTTTTTAAATTATGTGGTATTCTGCAGTACAGATCCACATCTTTTAGTCTACTTACGTTTTATAATACTATACAAACCACACCTTTTTTATCATTTTAAATTGCATCAACGCAAGTGACTCACCTTTATGTATTCTTTGATACTGTTAGCACCTGAAAAGCATACTTTTAGTTATCTCTGACTTGTTCTTCTGCCTGCATAGCTCAGCTCAATCGCACACCTTGCTGCCCGTCTACTCGAAAACCTGCTTATCTGGCTACCTGCCCGATTACCTGTTTGTCCGCCGTGGTGCCTGCTTACCTGCCTACCTCGAGCATTCCACGTCTTCCTGCCCGTCCTGCTGCCTGGTTAGCTGTCAACCATAAGCAACCCACGTCGTGTGAAACCGGCCCTTAGTTTTTATACTCATTATCCTTTTAATCGTTTTTTTTTTTAATATAATTCTTATTTTTAATAACGTGGCTTACGTTACAATGACAGAAGATTAAACAATCATGAAATATTAGTTTCATGAATCGTGTTACCCATCGTCTAGGACCGTAAGTCCCAAAGGTAAAATTACCTCAAGGCTACGTTCTGGGTTCAAGTTAGATAACAGTTCAGTTAACGATGTTACGGTAATTTCAACTTATATTCCTATGTTCAAGTTACGAAGTTACTGTGTGCCTGTTTACTGAAGGATAGAGTTGCTTGAGAATAATTACGAGTTTTCAGACCTCACTTAAGTTTTAAGAGAGTAGGTGTAAGTTTTTGCTACGTGTTTTGCGTCAAATCTTGGTGTTTATTCAGAAAAAAATGACAAAGCTTATTATTCTGGCGAGGCACTAACTTTTTTCTGGTGGATTGATATTTTTGGTACGAAATTTTCAACGTGGCTTGCAGTAGATAAGATCCGGGAGAAAATGTAACGTCACGAAGGCGCCCCATACACACACATTATTGTAGGTATATGGGGCAATATTTTTATTGTTCAATAATATTGAATCCAAACGTTCAATAATATTCACTCAATAAAATTGAAAAGTCATTCGCATCTATATTTTCTTGCGAGCAACATGTCTGACGACGAAGTCTTGGTGGCAGCCGTGCTGGTGACTTTGTTGAGTAAACAAGTAAACGAAAACGAATTCGGGCTAAAGAATAATAAAATAATAATAATAATAATAATAAAAAATGTTTATTTATCTCCACAAATTACATACTTATCTTAGCCGTTACATTGACAGAATATTTAGACAAAAATAAAATCGTAATTTGTGAGAGATCTGGAGTCTAAACTAAGCCTAGGCCTGTATTTCAGAACTCCAGGCCCCCCATTACATTGTAATACATAGACATTGTCAACATGGAACTAATGGGAAATGGTGTGTATGGATGGTGCGTATGTGTGTGTGTGTTTGTGAGTGCATGAATGTGCGGTGTGTTTGTATGTATGTGTGTTAGCGTATAATACATAATAATTAATAAATTATTGTAAATTTAAATATTATATAAATATATATATAGAACATTACAATAGAACGTATATATGATAGAAAAAAGAAAGAATACCTATAACTGACATAGCCTGCTATTTTGCTACATCGAGTAATTTTTCTGTTTCCATATAATTGAGTTTAAGTAACCATTTTATAATTTTACTTTTACATTCAACTTTATGACAGTTTGCTATCTTTAAAATTTTATTGAATTTATTAAACAATTCACCTGCACGGAATGGAAAGAATCTTTGGGCGAAGGAAGTATTTACCGCAGTCGTCTCACATATTGTGTAGTTTCTTCTGGAGAGGGCTATGCGTTTCCTCCTTTCTTCGGATAAGTTGGAACGTTGGAGCATTGTAGTAAGCAGTACGTACAGCTGGCGTACCGTTAGCACTTGCGCTTCCTCATAAAGTGTTGTGGTGGAGAAAAGACGCGGTTTGCATAAGCTAACTTTTAGAATCAATCTTTGGGCTCTCTCAACAGTTATCAGCTTAGATTTGCATGCACCACCCCATGTCGTGATGCAGTATCCAATGATTGATTGAACCAAAGCCTCGTATACCATCCTCATCGTTTGTTTATCTGCTACACCGCGAAGTTCCTTAAAAATATATGTGAGCTTTCTTATTCTTTTGGATAAAATATTAATATGGCTTTCAAAGGGAAAGGAAAGTCTGTCTTCACTCACACACAGTATTTTTGATCGCCATTTTGCTAGATTTTAAATCACGACCCTACGCTACACCGTGCGTGACTGACCGATCGCGAATTCGCGACCGCTCCAAACAGTGAGCTGAGAAATATTGCGCAATATTAAACACACAGTGCAAGAAAAAAATAATGCTCAATAAAATTTAATCTCGCTCAAACTTTGTTCAATAAATTAAAAACTACACATAATCATTAAATCAGTCAATTATTCAATCATTAAATACCTATCGAGCTCTCAACAAAAGTCAAAATATACATGGTAAATATCCCGAAACAAATATTAATTCTACACATTGAATAATATTGTGCCATATTATTGTAGGTGTATGGGGGGGCACCTAAGACTTTTGCATTATACCCCCTCCATACGCCTCCATTGTCCTTCTCTCCGAGTATCTTTCTGTTCTTCTTCTTCTTCGTGTCGATGATTCCTCTATTAAATTTTCTTCGACCAGTATTCAGCCACGTCGATAGCTCTAGCGCTGGCCTCGCAAAGGTCTTGCATGGTGCAGGTGTTTTTACATAAGGAGCAGGACAGGAGATGGGGCATCGTCTGTGGGGTGGTACCGCAGTCACATTGTGGCTGATTGGAGTACCCCCATCTGACTAAGTTATGCCTACAGCGGCCCACTTGGCTTCGTAACCGGTTTAGGGATTTCCAAATGGGCCATGGCTGTTTATGGCCCGCTGGGAGCTTTTCTGCAAGCTCAACATAGTCAGTTGGAGGCGGGTATTTGAGGAGCCACAGTTTCTTGCGGGCTTCGCCAGGGCTGTTGTATTTAATTATTTTAGTCGATTTAAGGAAGCTCTTTCGACTCTTCAATCGCCATCTCCTTGGTTGCTCCATGTTGTACATTAGGTGTCGGTTGTCGGTCTCCTGTTTGTGCTTCTCGGAAGAACAGGCAACTTCTCTTCGAACTTCCGGAGGGGCTATTCCGGCTAGCGGGTATAGTGCGTTAAGTGGAGTTGGTTTTAAGCAACCAGTCATAATTCTGCAAGTCTCATTTAAGGCTGCATCTACTTCTCTGGCATGAGCAGATCGGTGCCACACTGGGCAGGCAAATTCGCCAGCCGAGAAGCAGAGAGCCAATCCAGATGTGCGGAGAACGTGAGAAGAGGCGCCCCAGGTGGTGGATGTGAGTCGGCGGAGAAGGTTATTGCGTGTGTTGACCTTGAGTTTGGTTTTGGCACAGTGGTTCCTATAAGTCAAAGAGTTTGAGTACCGGCCGCGCAATCATCCGGGACGGTCGCGCATATCGATAGCGCTAATTTTGTAAAAATGACGAACGTTGTAAAGTGCAGCAAATGTAATATTGTGATAGACGAGATGTTATCGTACATCCAAAACAAGGTGTCCGTGATAGACGAAGTAACGTTGGTGCGGATCTGTACTTCGTCGTTTACGAGTGAAGAAATTAAAACTTCCAAGTCGCTTCTTTTTGACTCCATACCCACGGAGTTGCGTAAGGTAGTCCGAAAAAACAAAGGGAAGGAAGAACGAGATATGGCGGATATAATTAAGTTGTTTAAATCTGCAGAACCAACCGAAATCCCAGTGTTTGTGGCGCGGCAGCTAGAAAAGCTACCTCCGATCACGTTTGATCACTTGGACTGCACGAAACTTCTAAAGGACATAGTACGTATGCAAACTACAATTAACGAGATGAAGACCACATATGCCACCTTAGATAATCTGAACGAGTTAAAAGATGAACTCTGTAGAATTAGATGTGACTCATTACCACCAACGTCCGCATTTAAGGTAAACACAAGGCGAGGTGCATGGTTACTCGACAGTGGCCCCATGGGACTTTCAAACGTGCATAATTCTTCGATGGATGAGGAATGCACCATCAATAATAGTGCCTTGGGCAGTGAAAGCTATAACAAAACTCCACCTAAATACAGAAAAATTATGCGGGTAGATGAGAAACAAAAGCAAAAAAGTGAGAATTCAAAACTAAAGGGAACTCGACTACAACGGTCGGAACCGGCGGGCAGTGTAAATATGATGACGTATGAATGTGACGAAGCGTCGAGCGCTGCGGTTACGTCTGAGACAGTGAATCATCATTCGCGCATACATTCGCCTGAGCCGGCTGCGGCATCGCCGGTGCAGGTAGTGATAGGAAATCAGCTGACCGACACTGAGAACACTATGGCTTTATTGGCGAATCTACAGTGTGCAGATCTACAAAAACTTCAAAATAAAGACGAGGAATGGCAACAAGTTTCTTATAAGAAACGGACAAAGTATCGTTTTGCAGGCAAGTCAGGGATTGCGAGGGATTTAAACTGTAATTTTAAAGCAGCTGAAAAGAAAATTCCAATTCTCATTACGAATATTCATGGCGAAACAACTGAAGACGACATCATTACATACATTTACCGTAAAACACAGGAAACTGTATGTCTTGAGAAAATTAAAATGAGAAAAGATAAGGGCCATAATGCTTATAAATTTTTTGTACCTGAATCTAAAACATCGTTATTCCTAGATGAAAATATATGGCCTGCTGGTATCATATTTAGGCGATTCCAGAATTTTATCCATCGAAATACGAACAGACTCTCCTCTGTGGACGGCGCTCAACAACATAATAATGGCTAGACTTGGCTACCGATTTGCTAGCTTCAACTGCAAGAACGTCAAGCGTTCAGTAGATGGTGTTCGGGAGTTGTGTCGCACCTGTGACCTAATTGCACTGCAAGAAACATGGTTATTGCCTGAAGAAATAACGTATCTAGGCACGATCGACAGCGGCTTCGGATACACAGGAACGTCGGCGGTGGACACGTCCGCCGGCATACTGCGCGGGAGGCCGTTTGGCGGCGTCGCTTTACTATGGAGAAGCAGTGTTTTCCAACAAGTATCAGTGTTACAGTGTGATAACGCTCGTATTAGCGCATTAAAAGTGACAACAAGAGACCGTCCTGTGCTTGTGATGAGTATATATATGCCTACTAATTGTGCGGATAACCTACCGGACTTTACGGACTGTCTTAGTGCGGTAAGTGCTATTATAGACGAACATAATATTCAATCGGTTTTTATGTTAGGTGATTACAATGCTGACCGATACGAGTTATTTTATAAGGAGCTTTTTAGTTTTTGTAGTGAACAATATTGGTCATGTATTGATGTTGACATTCTCGGTGTGGACTCGGGTACATACACATTCATTAGTGACGCTCACGGTACATGCAGCTGGTTGGATCATTGTGTAGTTACGCAATCGGCAAAACGATGTGTCACTAATGTTTACGTTAATTATGATACGCTGTGGTCTGATCATTTTCCTCTAATCATAGAATGTGACCTTGATTTACTTACTCCTAAATTACTGAATGAAATATCATTGAACGAGAACACTGTATCGTGGGGCACTAGAAATAAGGAACAGATTGCGAAATATACCACAGAGTGTCATAAACGTTTAGGGTTGGTTAACTTTCCTACCGAGTGTATAAATTGTGCTGATTTTTACTGTAATGACCCCTGTCACCGTCGTATTCTTGATGTGATGTACTCTGACATTGTGACCGCCCTTCGTGCTGCGTCCTTGGCTGGTCGAGGGGGCATTATGAGGAAAAAGAGTGGGTCACGCGTACTGGGTTGGAATAGGCACGTCAGCGAGGCTCACCGGAAGGCTAGATTGAAGTTTACGGAGTGGGTTTCGTGTGGTAAACCTAACGCTGGCCTTATGTACGATGAAATGTGTGCCAGCAGAAGAGTTTTTAAGTCACATTTGAAGTGGTGTCAAGATCATCAAGCCCAGATTAAAATGGACAGTCTTGCGGAAAAACACGCTAAAGGTGATTTTAGAGGCTTTTGGAAAAACACCAACAAAGTTAATGCCAAACCTGGACTTCCGGTGAGTGTCGAAGGAGTGAGTGATTGTAAAGGCATTGCTGAAATCTTTAAAAGTACATTTTCTGTTCAGTCTCCTTTGGGTCCGGCGTGTGAGGTTTACAATGGTGAGTTACCTGAAGGGATGGTGGGGGTGAGGTTTACTGCCAAGGATGTGGCCGTAACCCTTAAGAGTATGACAAAAGGCAAGAGTCCAGGTCATGATTCTCTATCCATTGAACACCTGGTTCACGCTGGCCCACATATAAATAGAGTATTAGCGATGTTCTACTCGCTATGCGTGAGCCACTCTTATCTTCCGCCGGATCTTATGAAAACTGTTGTTGTGCCTATAGTTAAAGATAAAACCGGTGACTTAGCTGATAAAAGTAACTATAGGCCCATTTCTCTAGCTACAGTTACAGCGAAGGTGTTTGACGGTTTGCTTAATACACAGTTAAGTAAATATATGTCTCTGCACGATAATCAGTTTGGGTTTAGACCCCGATTATCAACGGAAAGTGCAATACTGTGTCTTAAGCATACCGTCAGATACTATAATGACCGCAAAACCCCGGTATACGCATGTTTTCTCGACCTGTCCAGGGCCTTTGATTTGGTGGCGTATGATCTTTTGTGGAAAAAACTTGAGAGTATCAACCTACCTCCAGAACTTGTTACCATCTTCAAGTATTGGTATACGCACCAGGTCAACAGCGTCAGGTGGTCGGGGGCAATGTCGGAGCCATATCGGTTACAGTGCGGTGTGAGGCAGGGCGGACTGACCTCGCCCTCGTTATTTAACCTTTACATGGACGCGCTGATCGTCGCGCTGAGCAGTCAGCATGTCGGCTGTCATGTAGACGACGTGTGTCTCAACAATTTAAGCTATGCAGACGACATGGTTCTGCTGAGCGCGTCGATTTGTGGCCTAAGGAGGTTGATTGCGACATGTGAGGATTACGCTTTAAAACATGGACTTGTTTATAATATTAAGAAAAGCCAGTACATGGTATTTGAGGCCGGTGGTGCTATATGTCCCGACTATGTACCACCTATACGTCTAAATAGTGTACCTTTAGACAGGGTGAAACAGTTTAAATACCTAGGACATATAGTCACGTCTGACCTCAGGGACCATGCTGACTTAGAACGGGAGCGGAGGGCGTTATCTAAAAGAGCTAATATGCTGGCCCGCAGGTTCGCACGTTGTTCGGACGGCGTGAAAGTAACTCTTTTCCGAGCATATTGCACCTCCTTGTACACCTGCAGCCTGTGGGCTAATTACACGCAGAAAAGCTATAACACCCTCCGCATTCAATTTAACAATGCTTTCAGGGCGGTTTTGGGTCTGCCTCGCTACTGCAGCGCTTCGGGTATGTTCGCATGGGCGCGCACGGACTGTTTTCATGCGACCATGCGTAAGCGCTGCGCGTCTCTTGTGCGCAGAGTGCGGGACAGCTCCAATGCCGTTCTGAGTATGATAGCAAATAGGTTGGACTGTCCTTATGTGCGACACTGTTGTGACAGGCAAGTTACATATAGTGTCGCACGTAAGAGACTACTGTAATTAATAATTTTGATTATGAAATATGAATTTATTTGATGTGTTGATATTATTTTGTATTTATTTGTTTGTATTTATCTGTGTGATTTTGTATTTATTATTGAATTATTGATTTATTGTCTAATATGGGTTTAAGACCTGAAATAAATGAATTTTATTTTATTTATTTATTTTTATTAAAGAGCGGTCTAAGGTAGCACCTAGGTAGACAGGATTATCTTTATGTTCAATATCAGCACCTCGCCATTTAATGCTTAGTTTTCTGGTTGCCTGACGATTTCTCAGGTGGAATGAGCACGACTGTGTTTTAGACGGATTAGGTCTAAGTGCATTGTGCATCTTTCTGTTAGCAGTCATAATAATTATATGCACACCGGGCGCTCTCTCTTCCGTTCTCTTTCTAGTGTATAATGATTTAAAAAATAGGTGAGGAACTTCGTTCCTAACAGGAATCCCCTGACACTTTTTTTCGGGTTTTAAAGTATTTTTTTAGGACAATCCCACCGCACTATTCCCAAACCACTGCAACTCCTGAAAGCCAGAATCAACAGTGGCGACCACCAGAAAAGCGCCGAGGCAATGAAGCTCGACGAAGTCCTGAAGAATGAATTTAACTGTCTTGGATCCCGCAACGAATTAATCAGAAAAGAATAACGGAGAAGAAGGAAAAATAAACAAAAAAAAACAGGTTTTAAAGTAAGTAGGCCATGGCTGATTGCATTCAGATATAAATTAGGTATGTAGCTTTCTAACATTGAATTTATTTTTTACTGTTTCTGTTCCTCTGAACAGGTTTTGGTGACCTCATCCTTGTCATCAGCCCACAATAGCCCACAACTGAACATAGGCCTCTCCAATCGCAAGCTACTTGTCTCGATTCATAGGCCGGGTATCGATATTGCGAAGATGCAAATTTGAAAGATGCCGCGCGCGAGCGACAGTGTTGAAAGTTACCGACTCACTGTCGGTAATTTGGTTGGTGCTCAAAGGTCGTTCAGTGTGAGCCTTCACTTAATACAGAGAGTGAGCTACTAAGTTGCAAGGGACGCATGTGAATTGCTCGCGCGCTCGCGTTTGGAAGACAGAGCAGATCTTCGAAATCTCGTGTGATTATATGAAGAACACAGATGTTTGTGGGATTCAAAATCTTAAGATTACCACAATAAATATAATGGCGATGACTTCTGGAGCTTATTCTTTAAAACTTTAAAAACGAGAAATCAATGCTGTAAAGGCGACTAAAGCGTTCGAATGTCAAACGTATATTGACGCCTCGTAGGCTTGGCGTGGCTCGTGTTGAATATGCAGACGGAATCCGAGTGCACTGCGAGGCTGCCTCTCGACTGCCTGCTTAATGCAAGCACCAGATGAGCAGCCTCGCAATGTCAAAACCCGGCTTTAGCGTTCATCCAACTGCTATCAGCCAACCTGCAAAGATCGTAGCAACCTAACAAGCAGATATTTCCGAACAAAACATCCATTTAATAAAAAAGTATACCATGAAGTTAGTGCCTTCGGTCACGGTGGCCAATCTCAACGGAGACTAGCCATCCATCAGCGCGGCAGATATTATAGTGCACAAGTGCGTACACAATTCTACTATTTATCACAGGCTTACTCCCTCTTCCTGTCTCATAGTCCGATGGGACGGGAATCTGACACGAAGAGAGAGAGATCAAAGGCGAGGCATGGCCCACGGGGGTTTCACACTGCCAACTTTTAAGCTCCGGGCTCTCCGGGCTAAAGGAAAAACCCAATTACACCTTTTGCCCGACCTAGGAATCAACGCCGGGACTCCATACTGAGTAGTCGTGCTTGCAACTGCGAGACCAACAGAGCTTAACACCAAGGGACCTTCCTTATAGCGTGAAACAATTTAAATTGCATCGGTGCATTTTTTTGCGGATGGCGTTGGGGTTGAAAAGTTCTGGAGTGGCGACCGCGTACCGGAAGACGCAGCGTTGGAAGGCCCCCTCTAGGTGGAGCGATGACCTGGTCATGGCAGCGGGAGCCCGGTGGATACGAAACGCACAGGACTGATCTGTGTGGCGATGCTTGGGGGAGACCTATTGTCAGCTGTGGACGTCTATCGGCTGAAATGACGATGATGATTTTCTAAGAAAATGTCGAGTGCAAATTGGTGAAATTGCATAGCATTGTGTCCATGTGAACGTACTTGCAATGTTTATTTATTAACCGACTTTCCAAAAAGATTGTTCGACTTTATGTTTGTTTTTAGGGTTCCGTACCCAAAGGGTAAAAACGGGACCCTATTACTAAGACTTCGCGATCCGTCTGTCTGTCTGTCTGTCTGTCTGTCTGTCTGTCTGTCTGTCTGTCTGTCCGTCTGTCTCCAGGCTGTATCTCATGAACCGTGATAGCTAGACAGTTGAAATTTTCACAGATGATGTATTTCTGTTGCCGCTATAACAACAAATACTAAAAACAGTATAAAATAAATATTAAAGGGGGGCTCCCATACAACAAACGTGATATTTTTGCCGTTTTTTGCTCGATATTAATAACGGCAACAGGTAGACGCTTGAAATATTCACAGAATGTTTAGTTGTATATTTACTTCAAAAAATAATAATTAATAAATTAAAATAAAATAAATTAAGGGGGGCTCCCATACAACAAACGTGATTTGTATGCAGTGTTTTGCGATAATGGTACGGAACCCTTCGTGTGCGAGTCCGACTCGCACTTGGCCGGTTTTTTTAAATATGTTTTGTGTATGATCACAGATATCACTGTCAATTATTGTGGAAAGATTTTGAAAATTCTTTTTTTGTTTGAAAATTTATGTTCCAAAATTGGTCCCATTTTAATTTGGTGAAGATTTCATGAAGAACTTCGAAGATATATACAACACTCTTCAATAAATAACGGTAAATCCATGACCCAATTTTCATGATATTCGGGTAATCTATTCTGGCGTTATAGGTACCTTACTAAACAATTTGCCTATTAGGTAGGTACAACTAAAAAGTAAAAAATTTAATAACCTTTTTACAAAAATATACTACCGACTTCCAAATAAAAAAACTACAAAGTCAAAAATAACCTTATTTTCGGTCGGTGTCTATCGTAGGTACCAAGTTTTTGCGTTATGGACACCGAATTGCATAATTCCAATCACTTTGTATTTTTTTATTTGGAAGTCGGTATCTAGTATTTTTTTGTAAATAAGTTTTTTTTATTTAATGATCCTTAGTAAAAATCGTTTATCGGTGCGTTATAAATCGAATCATGTCGAGTCTTTCAGAAAGTCGCTAAGACAGCTGTTTTAGTCAACAATATAAAAGAGTTCCTTACGTAAACCCAACAATCCCGAAAAATTCTCACCACCGAAAAATAAAAATCTACTCCTCCAATTGACTCACCGCTCTCGCCCATACGGTCGGAGAGATACCCCTCAAACTTTAAAGAAAGCATTTTGAGTCAGTACTCCGCTTGAATTTAAAACAGAGCCTGGCATTCTGCTGGCCCAGCAAGGAGTAAGCTTGAACATAAGAGTAGCTAGTATACGGGAGATAAGGCCGCGGTCTATACCTAGCCGATTATTGACAACGATTCTTGTAGGGATGGGGTGAGTGATCGATGAGACGGTTAATTATGATGTCGATGTTTTATGATTTGCGATAATTTATCAACGCTTTTTTATTAAGATAACGTTAATGCGTGTAAAGAGTTATTGAGCTATTGTTAAAGTGCAATTGGAGGGTTCGTTCGCCTTAAAATCTTAGTGTTTTTTGTTGTAAGTCTTCATTGATTAAACATATTTAATAGACTAACTGTAGTCTAGATATTCTTCCCTGTTAATCGACATATTTTATCTATCACTCACCAAGACGTAAAAATGTGAAGTAGTATAATGTAAAAATAATAAGTATTATAATGATTACAACGTCGTGGATTTATTAACAGTAAACATACAAGCTCGTAAAACTTTATAATACTTTAGCCTTTGTCTGTAAAAACAAGCTGCACTGCAAATTCAAACTGAGAAATTCAATTCAATTCAATTCAATCATTTATTTCGGACCATGATCCATAATTTGTTAGTGAACACTTATGACTATGTTAGTAAATGAATGAATGAATGAATTAGTGAATGTAATGAATGATTTGTGAAGAAAGTCTTATTCTATCTCTAATTCTTCGTATTAATCAAAATCTCGACAACACGACAACCAAAACCAATACACAACAAGTCTCCATCCCTAAAATTAAACCACACCTTCAACGATATCTTACCCTAAAATCAGAGTCACGTTCGTTATCGATGAAAATTATCGATAATTGGCACAGCACTAGGCCAGTAGTGCATGCTTCGTTCGGCTGAGTCGGGGTTGGCGCACTGCCAGAGATGCGCTCTAAGACACCCCTTACATGGTAACATTGAAAAAAAAAAGGAAATAATTATTAGGAGTATGTTTTCCCTTGTTTTCTGTGGGAAAGAAATTTTCATGATTTGAATTTTGTAGGTGAAATGGTTATAACAATGTTTAGTGCAAAAAATTATGCTGATCGTTTGCCAGTGGCTTAGCACATCGTGAAAGTTAAAAATTATTCCACGGGATCGTGCTACCGAGGTAAAAAGTAGGTGCCCTATGGCCTAATGCAAATATAGCAAATATACCATTGGAAACAAAAGGAAGACGAATGGCTTAATCCAATCAAACTGAGCCAGTACTACAATCAAAGGCCAAAGATGATTGCAGAACACCGTGTGATATCATTTAGAGTCTGACAGACCCGTCCAGACCTCGAAAATTTGTACACAAAAAAAAAAACTAACATGTGTAAAACGTACAAATCTGTGGAGCTGTTGGGGCGTAATTAAGTAACAAACATCCACATTTTACACAAGCATATGTAGTAAGAAGTAGAAAAACTATGTTTATTGTACTCTGCAAAAATATTGGTAAAAGATTCTATTCGTAAAAAAAATTGTGACACAACTTTGATTATGAATTTGGAAGAAACAGTGGATTGTGCTGTATAAAGGTCTATCCACACATATCAGGGCCGTGCCAGGGACGTGGACAGACCGTGCCGTTAGGGGCTCAAAAAAATCGTGGACCCACGGACCCGTGCACGGACGTGTGTGAACGAGTTCATATAAAATGTACCCACCGATATTTTTTTGAGCCCCTAACGGCACGGTCTGTCCACGTTCCGTGCACGTCCCGGGCACGGCCCTGATATGTGTGGATAGATAGACCTTTAAGATGACGGTTGATAGATAAATTAAAGAATACATTATGCAACTTTAAATACTTTGGAATGCTTCTATATTATAATCTATCTTGTGTGTGCCAAATAAACTAGTTTTCTTTCTATTTTTTCTCCTCCCTCCTCGCGTCCTGTTCTTCATTACTCGCGACGGGAGATCAACTTTTATCTCATGGTGTTTCTCCATCTGTGTCTGTCCTTGGAGTCGTGGAGTGCATCAAGCAGCATTGTGTTCAGCATTGCACGGAATCGACTGTGAGCCTTCGGCCAAGGTCAATCCTTGCCAGCGATCATCAGCTACTAGAGGTTATGATCTTTTTGGGCAATATAACCAAATAACTCCAGGATTCTTCGCAGACAGGTGATGGAGAGCCTGGCCTTGATATGAGCGAATCATCACACATGCACATCATCAGCCTATTAATGTTCCCACTGCTGGGACACAGGCCTCCTCTCTGTGAGAGGGAATGGGCCGTAATCCACCACGCGGGCCCAGTGCGGGTTGGTGGATGTCACATGTCTTCGAATTTTTGGTTCTAGGACGTGCCGGTTTCCTCATGATGTTTTCCTTTACCGTTTTGAGAGCAGTGGTGAAAGTAAAGCGCAGGCAGGCGCTTTACTTTTTGCAAATTATTTCATTGGCGAATGTCAGTAATTATTATTAAATTTGTAGCTACCTATATCAATTATTTATGCTACACACTGAGCCTAAAGTTACTAAATATTATTAACTTCAGAGATAGGCAACCTATGGCATTTGATCAAATTGTTGAAGACAACTTTGTAAGATTCAAGCTCATCTTTAAAGTTGAAAGTACAAAGTTATTTTTTTTTTGGATTTGCTCTTGAATTCAGTCTAGGTCCGTGGTGACAGAAACAAGATAAGATTTATTTGATTTTCGTACAGTTTACTTTTAAAATATTAAATAGGTACCTTTAAACCTCCGCATATACCTAAGTCATTAGTTTAATAATACTGCTATAATAATATAACAAATAACAACACAAATAAACTTACTTCACACAAGGCTACTTTTAGGTATCTGTTATAGTCCCTTTTGCCAAATCTATGGGTGAGTTGCTCAGCGAGCTATGGAAAGGACTATGCTCGGAGTCTATCTAAGGGTCGAATCCGAAACGAGGTGATCCGGCAGAGAACCCAACTTGTCAACGTAGCTCACAGAATAAGCAAGCTAAAGTGACAATGGGCAGGCCATATTAGCCGTAAAACCGATGATCATTGGGGTAGATGTGTTCTTTAGTAGACACCGCGAAGTGGTAAACGTAAGGTAGGATGCCCTCAGGCTAGGTGGAGCGACTATCTTCGCAGTGTGATTGGTGGTAGCTGGATGAGAGTTGCCCAAAATTTTAACAAATGGCGTGCAATTGGAGAGGCCAATGTCCAGCTGTGGACTGCTTTAGTCTGATGATGACGATGACCATCCCTTAAAAACATAAAATATTTATTAAAATATGACACGATCCTCAAAAGGGTTTACTGCCCCTGTGCTCCTGAATGAACCATTGCGTAATTACCATTAACACAATTGAGTTTCTACTGTTTACACAAATTACGAGCCTCATTTAACAATAATGATATAATTAATATTATTATAGGCAAAGTACACAACACATTGGCGTTTGCATTACCAATGGTGAGATCAATTGACAAATTATATGGTAACTGCTGGACTGATTTGCCACTACCTAGACATCATCATCGCGCTCTAATGTATCCAAAGTAAAAGGTTTTTTTTTCTTGTCTTACTATACTGAGATTTAAAGTGCCGACAATCCACAATGTCAACCCAATATTTAGAAACACAAGGATCATCAAGAACACAAGTATGCAGAATCGTCGTTCTCCGCCAGCCCCTGGGGTGTCTTCGGAGCTGACAGCGACTGGGGGTGGTTCACACCAGTGGGTGTGCCAACCCCACCCGCGGATGGCGTTCGTGCTGCTGTCCTTTACGCTCATGTTTGTGGTCTCTGACTATTTAATTAGAAGTCCCTAGCTGTAACAAAAGATGAAAAGAAAAATGTATTAAGGACTTATTCATGTAGATTTATATAATTTACGTTTACTTGCACACAAGAAAAGTGGTAGGTTTGTATATAAGAACCGTAGCACTATTTCTATGGTTTTTAAAAGGCATGAGTATAATAAATTAAATAGTTCACTGGATTGTACCCGCTATTGTGACCTCTCTATATCAAAGGTTTACTGAGAGAAAACTGAAATTTGAATAGAACTCCTTTGTAATGGACTCAATTAATGACTGTATAATATGTAAGTACCTGGGCGACCGAGCTCCGCTCGGGTGAAAATAGAGAAAACGACGTTTTCTAAAAATGAAACCAAGATTGATTTATCCCCCCGTAATCCCCTGCATACTAAATTTCATGAAAATCGTTGGAGCTGATTTCGAGATTCAGATTATATATAAATATATATATACATTGTTATTGTGTTATTAAAATTATAAATTAAAACTAAGATAAAGGATATAGATAATAAAACTAAGGTCCGGCTTCGCACGACGTGGGCAGCTAACCAGGCAGCAAATCGGGCAGCAAGACGTGGTGTGCCCTAGGTAGGCAGATTAGCAGGCAATCGGATAGGTAGGCTGTAGAGTAGGCGGCAGGACGGATAGGCAGGCACACAGATAGATGGTCAAGGCAGCTGAACTAATTATCAGGCTAACGGGCAGGTAGGCAGTAGCACAGGTGCACGTACAGGCAGCAAGGAGTGTGGACGGCCGGGCTGTGGCTTCATACGCCGATCAAACGAGCCCTTATTTAATATGAAGCGGTGACCGACGAGGTTAATGAACCAGTAAAAATGCTTATACTTACTATAATAAATAAATTACTTTACACATTACTCTAGTTTGTCAACTTATCTAAAGAAACTATCCGATGGATTTAGAAGCAAGAAATCAAAGGTTTTGGTCGTCTGACGAAATTGAAAAAAATATAAAAGATGCTCCAGATAACCAATATCTGGCAACTAAGGTTAGTTAAAATAATCTTAAATATCTACGCGACTTCAGCCTGTGTTGTGTGTTGAATTTAATTATTGTTTCTTTTTTCCAGGTTGGTTTAATATTTGGTGTAACTGGTGCTTGTAGGATACAATAATTAACAAATATAACTGTAAAAGACGTAGAAAACCATGGCCAGATGCTTTTAGTGAAGATACCTATCACGAAAAATAAAATAGGTACCGAGGTCTTTCACCATACACAGTCCATTCTATGAAATTGTTAAGAAGTATGAAAGAGTGCGTTCACCAAACGCAAAAAATGACCGTTTCTTTCTAAATTACCAGAATGGCAAATGTACCTGTCAGCCTATAAGTATAAACAAATTTGGTTCTATGCCTAAAGAAATCGCTAAGTTATTAGTTTTAGCAGATCCTGAGAGCTACACTGGACATAGTTTTAGAAGAACTTCAGCTACATTGCTGGCTAATTCAGGAGCTGATAGTCGCCACCCATCATGACTTTGAAGCGTCATGATGGGTGGCGATCTAGCAATGTAGCAGAATCATACGTAGAAGATTCCATACTAAAAAAGAAGGAATTTTGTGCAAAAATCACAAAAAGAATTGGACTTGATTCTGAGGCGCGTCCTACTGGCGAAACACCAAGTACATCCAATGATTGGATTTCACCTACCTATACGAATAATGAACTATCTCAAATAACAATAGAACATGAAAGTATTTCAGTAAATAATCTATTTGATGAGGCCGCTATGCTACCAAAAACAGTTAATTATAATTTTACTAACTGCACATTTACTAATTATTTCTCTAAATAATTTATTTATCTGCTAAATAAAATGATTTTTTTTGTATTATTTTCTTCACAAGTGTGTTGAAAAACGTCGTATGATACACGTGTGTATTGATGATTACCGTCCTCGGTAAGAGCCCCTACAAGTTTCACGAGCCAAAAACATAAACACCTACTACTACTTTTTCAGCGAAAATTTCTCAATAACTACAAGATATATAATAAATCTTTTAATGCAAATTTTTGCGTCACATAGTTATCTAGACATTACATATCTATATAGCATAATACAACACGCCATGGACTTACAAATATCGGGGGTCAAAATAAATAAATATGCCTAGCCTTTTTAACTGACTTACCAAAAAGGACAATTTTCTATGTTTGACATTCTTTTTGTGTTTTTCGGTTTCTCCGTCAATTGTAGACCGATTTTGAAAAATCCTTTTTAGGGTTCCGAAGTCAACAAGGAACCCTTATAGTTTCGCTCTGTCCGTCTGTCCGTCCGCAGCTTAGCTCAGAGAATCTAAGTACTAGAAAGCTATAATTTGGCATGTATATACATATTAATAATTCCGACAAAGTGGTAACATAAAATCATGAAAAATATTTTTTTTTCGGGTACCTCCCATAGATGAAAAGTGGGGCTGTTTTTTTTTTTCTCATCTATCCCATGGTGTGGGGTATCGTTGGATAGGCCATTCAAAAATATTATGGGTTTGTTAAAACCATTTTCCGATTCAGAGATTTGTTTGCGTAAAATTAAGTTTTAAGTTGCAAATTTATGTTAGAGTCAAGTGTCCCCCCCCCCCCCTGCCAGCGAAATGGTTGCTCTTGGCTATGTGAAAAAATTCACGCCTGTAGTAAATATAACGAAATTAAAAGGAAAATTATCACGGATAACAAGGCTTTACAAGTTTACGAGTAATAGTCGACCAACTTATAAAATGTACTTGAAACAGTAAATATTTTGTACAAATGCCATTCAAAAATTACTTAAATAACGTTGTTAGCTGTGTAAAACAGATAGTAAATATATGCTTATGAACCATGTAAAAATATACAAAAATAAAATCATAACCTCCTTAATAATAATGATTTCTAAATTAATAATGTTTAAGCTCGAATAACGCATTGGAGTGGCCGGAGTCGTTGGCAGTACCAGTCCGTAGTCCATACGGCGCATGCGCGCGGTGGTGTCTATTTTGTGTTAGTGCAGAAGTATTTTCGACGTTTTGTAATTAAAACGTAAAAGTTAAGTCATATTAGATTCGATTTCCAAGCAAATTACTTATTTTCTTTTGTCGATATCCTTCTATAAAATCACTAATTGAGTAGCGTAAAACTTTCCAGAATGAAATAGTGAATACCGCAGATTATAGGATTCACCTCTAATCTGCGATATTAGAGGAGATTAAAGGTGAATACGTACGATTTTTTTCTAATTCCGAAAGAGAAATAAATAAGGAGCGTGCACGTAAGGATCCAGGAACGAACTATACCATTCCCCATGGCTCTAACGCGCGCTCGTATCGGCTCCTTTCGCAATTCGCACCCGCGGTGATACTCAAATAGATAATATTTTTCTAACTTCAGTTGCGAAGTTGGATTTTATAACTCCTTCTTCAGTTACCAGTTAGTCCTTATTTAGTTTAAGTCAAAAGAGAATAGATTATCTAGGCAAGCGTGCTTCACCGTAGACCACATCATCGCTTACCATCAGGCAAGATAGTGGTCAAACGCGAGAATATAGATTAAAAAAACATCATCCTATGTGGGCCGGTTTTTAGACTTTGTGAGCCGCTGAAACCGTTCTAATGTTCATGTAACAACAACAAAACCCTCTTTTTAGTCCGCATTATTATGCAACTTCGGAACCCTATTATTGCGCGTGGCCCGACACGCACTTGGCCGGTTTTGTTTTTTAAATAGTATTTTCCCAAACTGGACCCATTTTAATTTGGTGAATATCTGATGAAGTACTTCGGAGATATTCAACAGAACTCTTCAGTAAATGACGGCAAATCTCTCGGTATAATTGCTTTAAGGGTACACTAGTCGAAAATTCTTCCATACAAACGTAGTCTGGCTTTTACTCCACTGTTTGACGATGTACGTTCAAAATAAAAAAAATGTATCAATTAGTCTCATCATTATCTAGCCCTGTATGGAAGCAAAAAAGTAAAGAAAATATTTACTTGAAAGTTATGAGCTTCGAAAGTTCCATATTTCAACACTAATTTTAACGCATTTTTGGGCGCAAATAAGTACCATAAGAAGAAGGAAAATTGAAAAACGGCCTCCATACAGGGATAGATTAGTAGTTCAACAATGCAAATAATTTTATTTTGAACAGATATATACAATCGTTTTTTCATGATATTCAGACTCCCAAAGGTCTGTATATAAAATTTCGCGCGCTCGTTTTCGTTCTAAATCATCATCCATTTCGCTACAAATTTGCAAAAGTGTGTATTTGCACGCGAACTAGCTTCTTATTGCTCATAACAGCATCTATCTGTTCCGCACGTGTTGTCGTTTGATATAGCATGCATTTTAACCCCGCGCACAAAATAGTTCTTGCCGTCGACTAGTGTACCCTTAAAATTCAGTTATAAGATTTGACCCAAACATACATAAAATACATACATACATTACAAATTAATAAAAAGCTTGTAAAAACAGAATTAAGTGCACTTACCTCCTACCGTCGAAAACCCAGTTGACTGTTGAGTTTGTATAAAACAAACACTTATTTTAACTATGAAACAAAACGCCTGCGATTCAGTTCATTCCTTAAATGGGGGAGCACAATAACTGGGAGTTGAATATTGTACAAGCTAATGCAGAAGGGCCATTCCACTGCGTCGTTAACGTGGAGCATTAAAATAGCCAGATGATCGGCGAGTACAGAGGGGTGACCATAAGTTCTTAGAGTAAGGTTATTTTGAGTGTGCGTAAGGGACAGAGGTATCTGACTTTTATACATCTGTCCTTTTTTTACAGTCGAACTATGATAATTTTGACATGTCGTGATTCGGGTGCAGTTCTTAAATTAGGCCCACTACCGGCTTGCCGACTGGTTAATGAGTTCTCCAAGGGATGAGATTTTATAGGGCAAGCCGATAAAAATGCATTTATAAGGTGAATTTATTAATAAGGGAGAGAGATTCTATGTAAGGTTGTAACTCACTCCCACCTCACACAGAAAGTAACCACAAGCTCTACAAATAAAAAATCTGATTCCGATGTGCCGCTTAAGAAAAAAAAATGTCCCGTTTACTGTCGTGATTAGATCTAAATGGATGAGTAGCTCAAATCCTTATTCAAACGCATACATCCATCCATACTACCTGGGTGCAAGCTACACTATCAGAACGCTTTGTTCTCATCAGCTTGGGTGTCTTTGTTTAGGCAATATGGGATAGCAGACAAGCTGTATGGCGTTGAAAAGCCTTCGAGTGATATTTTATTTCATAATGATGTCGATGCTCAAATGCGAGAGATAGAGGTAGAGGCCACCCGCTTCTGACCTGGTGATCCAATATAGAAAGCAACCTCAAGCAAGCCCAATTGCCAAAACAGACAACCTTAGACAACCCAAGACAGAACATTTAGGCTCAAAAAAGTAAGAAGACCCGACCCCAAATAATGGGACAAGGGAAGGAAGAAGTTGAAAATGCTTAACACCGAAGACTGTATCAATTTCTAGACGATTTTACAAACAACAGCAGAAAGTCATAACTTAAACTAAGGATGCGGGACGTCAACGTTCTGCAAAGCCGGCCTTTAGTGCTGCTATTGTGTTCGGCGTTGAATTTCTCCACATTTCTGTACATTGGCATGCATTACCGGAATTAGTACTTTTGTTTTATTATATTAAAGCTAATTATTATTGCTGGCAAATGTTTGTATACTTTAGGCAGTGCCGGAATATTATGGTGATTAAGGTCGTTCCTTCTGCCCTAAGTGCGGTTAAAGAAATACGGAATTAAACTTGGAAAGTTAATGAGAGAGGGTTTCTGTTGTGGTAGATGGTATGTAATGGTGGACTGCTGATCAAGGTCTTCTGGTCTCTTACATAGCACACTGCAAGGTAGAGGGTTCTTTAGACAACGTAAGAAACTTATTTAACGGTTAAGCGCATTAGATATAGAGCTCCACCTGCAAGAAGGAGCTACCCAGCCTTTGTAGATTGTATGTGTACATTGAAACAGAGAAAGAAAATTACTTTACCTGCTGCTGCCACACAACTACAACTACAGTGTACTCATCTAAATAAGGAAATTATGAACACCAGAACACAACAACAACAGAACAGAACACTGCAAACAACAGAAGTCAAAGTCAAATGTATTTATTTCAACTAGGCCAATGCGGCACTTTTGAACGTTAAAGTATTTAAAATTTACATGTAATAAAAAAAATATTCTACCGTGCAGATACCGTGAGAAGATCTTTGCAGTTTACATATTCTGACTATTTCATACCGCAGGTGAAAGAAGAGGATATAGTCAGGCTATAGTTTTCTGCATACCGAAGACCTCAATCAGCTTTCATCATCAACATTGTAGCAGAAAGACGTCTATTGTTTGAGATCCGGCAACCCAGATCCCACAGCCTTCACCAGGCCAAGAATTAAAATATAAGCTTCAGCTTACTGATGTTGTTCCAGCTCCTGTGTTTGTTTCTACAAACACAAATCGGGTAATCCGGCAGTGTTTTCCAATACCAATAATTAATGTTTAGAACCAGGTCCATAAACCTCCAAGCCACCATAACATTCTAGATACCCTAGGTACATCGTACATCCTCATTTCCATTCAGATCCGTGCGCGGAAAATTATGGCCTGCGGATTTAAAAGTACTAAAACGGAGTTAGGTATTCAAGGGATCCGTTTTATGGATACTATCCGGTATTACTTTACTTTCAACGAGTTTCTATTCGGTGATAAAGAACTGGAACCCTTTTTTCTTTTAGTGTTTGAGCTTTTATTAAAAACTTAACGACTCTTGCCTGTTGGGGTAAGCAAAAGTGATTCATATCAAATATCCATATTTTGCCAGATCCAGATGATAAAGGATATTATCCAGTCTTATATAGGAGAGATATTTGTCATTAATCGGTCATAAAAAAACACCGAGTTGTTACTTCAATTTCTTGATCGAAAAACCCAGTGCATGCGTTGCTCCCAGATTAGTTCAACTTCTGAAACAAGGCTCATCAATTGTACCAACTTGTGATCGTCAAATCGAATCAAAAACAAATGAAAGATTTTTTCAGAGAAACCTGTTAATTTAATATTAACAAATAATACAATAGTTATTTATGCTACAAGTGCGGAAGGTAGGTAATTTCCGATGAGTGGCATTTTTATTGGATAAATCGACACGAGTCGGAAATCACCTTACGTACGTGTATCATACAACATTTTACTATGCACACACACACACACACACATCATCAGCCTATTAATGTTCCCACTGCTGGGACACAGGCCGCCTCTCTGTTAGAGGCGACTACTACGCACTGAGAGGTTACTATGCACTGTGCGAGTAAATAAAAAATATATCTGAACCAAGCAAGAAATTAATAAAATGGCGGGCTTATTCTAGCGCGCTTAGCATACCACAGATTAACTAATAGTTCCTCGGGTATATCTACTGCGCATGTTCAAATACCTGTCACGTCGTAACGCAAAAAGGCACGAGCAAAATATACGTTCTGCCAAACATATTTAATGAATATTTAAAATTAATTTATGGATCAAAATCTAAATCTAGAGTAATTAAAAACGCCTTTAATTTTATTAGTAATTAGTTTTATTTTACCTTTTATATGAATGATATTTTAGAAGCATAGATTGCTTAACTAATTTGTAAAACTTTTCTCAAATAATAAAAACTCTATGCGTGGGGCTGACGTTGGAGTTAAAAATACAGAAAAGTTAAAAGCACTAGTTAAAAAAAGTGACACTTTCCGCACAGTTTGGCTGCTTAGATAACGCTCTTTTCGAGGACATGCATTGTAAAGATATAAATCGGATCATTTTTTCCTGTTTACGTCCTATATGAGGAAGTAGGTACTAATTCGATTTCGAAATTTATTTAGCTGATAGGAAGCTACACTTTTGCTAACTACTTTTTCAATCAATCAATCATTTACACTAACGAGCAATGAAAAAGTTCCAGTGACATAGCACCAAATTACTCCTAAACGGGAAAGGCTAGCTTAATGAAGCCGTCTGCAATATTGAAGTACATTTAACAGCGCATCAGAATATTACCAACTAAAAACGTAAATATTGTGTTCAAATTTTAAATTAAAAGTGAAAAATTAAATTAAGGTGTTTGTCGGCATTTTGTGGGTGGAACCTTTTCATTGCTCGGCAGTTTATTTTGTAAAACATAGGTATGGTTTCAGTTGGTATATTGTTAAAATATGTGCACTATGTTTTGCCAATATCTGGAATACAATAAGCAAGCAACAATAAATAATAAATAAAATAATACAGGTGGCATAATGCCAATAGATTACATTAAAAAATAAATCAATTTAAAATATGTCAATTAGGTAAACAGGTCATTACAATTTTATATAAATAAACACATTCATACATAATCAATAAATAAAATCCTACGTATTTAATTGGCAAGTCGGAATCGTCATACCTATGTTTATCAGTAGTAAGCTCAGTGATGGAGTAGTTACATCTATCTACAAGGAATTTAAACAAAGACCTCTTTAATGATCCCAGACACTCTTTATTTGTAATAGCTATTTTTATCCTGTGCCTGAGCGGATAGGCTGCAGGAGCGAAGTCGCGGACAAAAGTAGTAGTCTCACATATTCAATCTATACAAATAAATAAAATTAAAGTGTCTATATGTAATATCAAAATAACAACGTTTTATTGAATGCACCTGAAAGTATATACGGTACTAACAACAAATAAGCAATTTTTAAGATTTTTGTCTGTCTATCTGTCTGTTTGTACCGGGTAATCCCCGGAACGGCTGGACCGATTTTGACGGGACTTTCACTGGTAGATAGCTGATGTAATAACGAGTAACATAGACTACGTTTGATCACGAGAAAATTCATAGTTCCGGCGGGAAAAAAAAAAAAAAATTTTTTTTTACTTCTTTGACGCGGACGAAGTCGCGGGCAACAGCTAGTACCAAATATTACTATTGAGTCATATTCACATGAGTTTTTGCGCTCAAAGACTTGCAGTTTCAATACATTTTGAACTTTCCCAGAACATTCAAGTCGTTCATATGAATGAAAGTTTCTAAAGTAAAGCGTGAACGATACTGAGACAAATGTAGTGTTATTTATGTTGAAGCTTATTAAAGTAGGGAGCAGTGGTGGTCCAGTGGTATCGGCCGCGACTTACAAGTTATAGGTCATGGGTTCGAACCCAGGCAGGCGCTTTACTTTGTGTAAATTATTTCATCACCACTGCTCTCAAAAACGGTGAAGGAAAACATCGTGAGGAAACCGGCAAGTCCTAGAACCAAAAATTCGAAGACATGTGACATCCACCAACCCGCACTGGGCCCGCGTGGTCGGTTACGGCCCATCCCCTCTCACAGAGAGGAGGCCTGTGTACCAGCAGTGGGAACATTAATAGGCTGATGATGTGATGTGATGTGATGTTGTTAAAATATGGAGTAGGTGACGGCCCATCCCCTCTCACAGAGAGGAGGCCTGTGTCCCAGCAGTGGGAACATTAATAGGCTGATGATGTAATGTGATGTGATGTTGTTAAAGTATGGAGTAGGTAGGAAGGTTGGCTGTAACCTGAGTATTACCTTTCTACTCTTTAATTATTTTATAGTTTCGTTCCCACTGATAATGTTGTGGTGAAAGACAGCGTAAAACACGAACTAAAGTTAATTCGATACAATAATTCTCCCTAGTAGCCCAACTCTGTCGGGTTTAAGTTCTAACCGGATGCACCAGAAAAGCAAAATGTAAAGTATGGGCACCCATCCACGAGTGGACTTCAGCAAGCGTTGCTTAATCTTAAATACCAAATCAGTGGTGAGGCGGTCGGTGGCTTATAACCACGAGCTCTAAATGAACTAGAACGTATATCTACCTAATTATTTCCATGTATCGACAAACTGAATTCCCTAAAGAGCACCGATCAAAATAAGTAATTAGTGTACTTAACAAATAAGTGTGTATTAAATAAAGCAGTCATTAAAAATATTTTTTAAAGCAAGCTTTTTTCGTATTCTACTCAGCAAATCCTTTCATTTGATACCCAGTATCGTGGCAGTGCACAAAAAATAACTAGTCCACCATCTTGGGCCGTCCGCCATATTGGAATTAGAATGACGTCACTTAGCTAACCATGCATTGTCATTCAAACTAATCGTGTATGCAAAATTACATCATAATCGGTGGAGGATAAATTCAGTTGCAAGACTTGACCCGAACACACTTACATACATATTTAGCGAGCTAAATAAAAGCTTGTAAAAATGCAGCTATTTGCAGTTGAATATCACCAACTGGCACTCCAAAATATTCGTGATGATATTAAAAAAAACCGAATACTAATAAGCCAAAGCCGTAAATAAAATACTGAAAAATACCCACAGAGTAAAAGAATAACAATCCCATTTTCCGACGAAACTTTTAAGTATTTAATAAGCTGTGTTGTGTAAAACAAAAACAGTGTTCTTTAATAAGGTTGTCGATAAGCTCGATAGTGAAGGGAAAGCAGACGATTCCGATGCGACGCTCTCGCTATAGACGCATTGATGATGAGAGTGGCTAGGGATGGGACAGGGAAAGTATCGATACTTTTGTATATTATGTTGTGTGAACCTAAAACTTAAGCAGAGTGTTACGTACTTACGTAGAAGACCCGAGGTAATTTCCGCAGCCTTATTGCGTAATGAATTCGGCAAGGCAAAGGGCAAAGAGTATAAAAAATCGACCAATCACATGCGAGATGAAAGACGTGATGTGGATTGTCGTCTATGTGATTAGTCCATTTCTCATGCTCTGGCTGCTGGATGCTGTTGGATTGATATTTGTTTAATTTATCCAAACGATACGTCTATATGCTTTACTTACATTTTATAATATTCTATCGTATCTTTATTTGAAAATTCTTCTTTTTGTATGTACATACATTTATTCATTTTTGCCACTATTATATAAATTAAAGACTAACAGATTACTGCATTGGATGCTGGCGAGAAAATAAAGATAAAGATATATTTATTGCATGACTGTGTACATTAAGTTCTTATTAATAAACATTACATTTTTAGATTCAACAGTCTATCCAAGTCGGATATGCAATAGTATTTAGAAATTAAGTACTTACAAATATTATTTTTTATCAAAAAACTTATGCAGATTATAAAATACATTATCAATTAACATTTTTTTCAATATAGTTTTAAACATATTTCCATTTAATTGCTTGATTGCTGGCGGTAACTTATTGTACACACGAATAGCAGTAACATAGCTACTTTTATAATACATCATATTGTTAATAGACGGTAAATTAATGTCGTATTTATATTGTTTTCTAATGTTTCTTTTTGAATTTGATTTGAAATTAAAATATTGCATATTATTTTTAACAAATAAACATAATTCCAGTATATAAATACCAGTCAGTGTCAGAAAACCCTCCGTTCTGAAGACATCTCTTAATGATTCCGTACTAAACATGTTATATATTGTTTTAAGACATTTCTTCTGAAGAATAAATGTGCATTGTACGTTTGTCGAGTTTCCCCAATAAATGACACCATAAGTTAACAGTGGGTAAACATTTCCAAAATAAGCATTTCTTTAATAGTAACAATTCGATTTGTAGTTTCTGCCAGAACTGACAATGCGTAGCAGGCACTGGATATTTTTTTATTAATCTTATCAATCTTAAGTCGGTAAGTCTTAATTATTATTGCAAACGCTAAACCATCCGCTCTCTCGGGCCGACTATATTTGATTCCCATGCTTCTTACAGTAGCTGATGTGACGGGCAACTATTTACTTATAAAACATGAAATATAAATGCAAATTTAAAAAAACCCCAACACAAAAGTCTCTAAAAAGTAGAAAATAAGCCTCAAATTCTCTGCGGGGGCCCGCCAAAGTTAATATCACAGTAAAGTATTTATTATACAAATATACGCGCATTGTTATTTTGGTTTTTATTTTATTTACTTAACTATTACTTTATTCATGACATATTATTTTATTTGTTTATCAGTAAGTGTATTCTTCTATTACAAGAATATGATTATCTAGAGCGTAAAAGATTATGGGCATTTTGGACTAAGAAAAAACAGAATTTCGTCCGAAGATGAGACTATCACCAAAATGTAGTACATTGCTAATGTAATTATTAGATATCATCAGTTTATTTTTAAAAGCTTGGGAACTATGGATACTTTATCTATATATATAAAAATGAATCCCTATTTCCCTTGGTCACGGCATCACGCGTGAACGGCTGGACCGATTTCGCTAATTTTTTTTTGCAGTGTTTGTTATTGTTAGGAGAAGGATCTTAGGAAAAAAAATAAGAAAAAAAAAATTGGTACCTTACCTACATAGGTAGGGTATATTAGTAGGGTATTATTTAAATCAATCAATCCATTTATAGCTTAGTTGACGAATTTAACAGAAAACAATAATATAATTCAACAAAAACAGCAGCAGTTCAGCTAATAACATTATTAATTCAAACGCTATTCATAAACGCATAAAACAAATCAAAATGGCCGCTAAAAATACGGTTCCCGCCATCCGCATCCCGCCACACGATGAACATAACCATGTTAACCAATCCAAAATCAATTACGTCTCAATTATCCATCGATATGTCCCACCTCTATTCGCCGGGGAAAACACTACAAATAAGCGAGCACAGACGGGCGCAGTTTGCATAATTGCCGCGTCGGGTGGCACCTCTAGTTAGGGTTGATACCTACGTAAATGTAATATGTTGGCGGGTACTTGGAAAATTTTGACGTGATGTTATTAAAAGTGTCCCGTTTCTGAGAATGTTGACAATCTCTGAAACTGAGAGTCTTGTTACCAATCTCTGGGAATTATTCAAAGAAACAGATTTATTATATCTTCTTTTTCGGGGTATTGAAGGATTTCATATTTACCTATATTGGTTGTTTCTTTACCCTAAGGTATCAAATTCTGGGTAGAACATAGATCATCCTACATAGGTAGATGATTATTAGCATAGTCAAAATATTATGAAAGTATGTAAGGTGCCTAGTGAAAGTTGCGGGAATCCGCTGGATGCGTAAGCACGAGACCGGTCAATGTAGCGACGCTTGGGGGACGTCTTTCGGCTGAAATGATGATGATGCAAGGTCGTAAAAGAGCTTTTCAGTACTGTTACCTAACTCGAAGTAAAATGAATAAAATGGTAGGTTATGTCATCCAAATACTACAAAGTGACAACCCTCCTTGACAGGGGGGTGACTTTAAACTCTTTTGTTTTCGGAGTCACTATTAATTTTACTACACTATAAATAGCTGCTGGAGTAGTTTACATCAAATTGTAAAACATTTAAATTAATGTAAACAACTACTGAAAAACCCGTTAAGTCGAAATCAATCTGCCATTTACAAACTATGTTCATATGTTGGGGTCGGCTTCCAGTCAAGCCGGAAGCAACTGAATACACAAGGAGTGACTGCCCAAGACTGGTGTCAGATTCTCCGGCTTCTAACTACCCGTAACGACTGGCTCAGATCTACAACGGACAGCCGGGACCAACGGCTCAGCGTGCTTTCCGAGATATGGCGTGAACTCGGCAAGTTTTTATTAACACTTAGGTATTACGTAAAGTACTTTAACTCCGTCTCATGGTGGTACATTCTAGCAACAAGGGACTGCGGCAGAAAGATAGCGAAAATGAGATTCAGTCCAAAAAAGATTGACGGCTGGTCTTCCGAAGTCTAAATCTGCAGTAGGTGCTAGAGGACCCAAGAAAATAGCCTTCAGGCGAGTCGCTCGAAAAACGACAACGCCAAGACAGTTCTCAGAAAATTAAGTAATACAAAGGCAGAAAAGAAAGGGAGAAAGCAGACTGCAGAGGAATAATTATGCGCTAGCGAACTCGCAAGTTGGTAAAACATAATCTATACTAATACTAGCTGACCCGGCAAACTTTGTTTTGCCATAAAAACACCAAACATTCATCTACCCTACCTACCCTACCCTACTTACCCTACCCTACCCAACCTACCCTACCCTACCTACCCTACCCTACCCTACCTACCCTACCCTACCTACCCTACCTACCCTACCTACCCTACCCTACCCTACCTACCCTACCTACCCTACCTACCCTACCCTACCTACCCTACCCTACCTACCCTACCCTACCTACCCTACCCTACCCTACCCTACCTACCCTACCCTACCTACCCTACCCTACCTACCCTACCCTACCTACCCTACCCTACCTACCCTACCCTACCCTACCTACCCTACCCTACCTACCCTACCCTACCTACCCTACCCTACCTACCCTAACAACACTACCCTACCTACATACCTACCCTACCCTACCTACCCTACCCTACCTACCCTACCCTACCTACCCTACCCTACTTACCCTACCCTACCCTACCCTAAACGGGATAAAAAGTCCTATCCTATGTCCTTCTCCTGGTTCTTAGCTACCTCCCTACCAATTTTCAGCCAAATCGGTTCAGCCGTTCTTGATTTATAAATAGTGTAACTAACACGACTTTCTTTTATATATATAGATAAAAATTAATTAAAAAAACATCTGAATTCACAAAATTATTTATACACACTTCGAAACTCTTTAAAAAATAATTACATTTAATATTTTAATCAGCACATGAATTGAATAACAATTTTTTTTTCAAATTAATCGTAGCACCATCTGTCGGGACAAACTAAAATTGAAATAGAATAATATTGAATGCGATGATAGCGCCGTCCGCCGGAAAATCAACAACTCCTTATAAATAAGAAGCTGAAGCCGCGGGCAGAAGCCAGTATGCAATAAAATCAGTCATTTAAAGATCATGATGATTGCCCTAATATAGGTTTCCAGGAAAAATAACGTCTCCATTTGACACCACTTTGACAAGTGATCCTATATTTGAGAAACTTATCTTAAAATGTCAACACGCGTTGACGTTATGTCTGAGGCATTGACATGTGCCTGGACCAGATTACGCAGTGCTGCCACCGAGTTCCTACACGTCATCAGTAATAAAGGTTTTCATTCGGTTATGTTTTCAGATGGTATTGGAAAAGGTTTAGGTAAATTAATAAATGGCAATCAGAGTTATTCCACTTTTAATTATTGCATGCCCGGGTCATCGTACAAGCAAATAATGGAATCTGTGTCAAAGATTATATATAAACCAGATACCAATATAACTGTATTTGTAGGTAATAGTATAAAAGTAAAAAAAGATGACATCACTGAGTGTGTAAAAGAGATGTTAAAGTTAAATTGCAATAAAAATATTTTGTGTGCCTTCCCTTACTTGGATAAATTTGTCAAATAGACAAAATAATCACATTCACATGCTTAATAAGCATCTGCACTTTCTTGTGAGTCACTATAGTGATAAACTAGTTTTTTTTGACATCAACATTTTTGTTGGTAAATTAAAGTCGACAGGTGATACTTTGTATCTGCCTCTTAGGGTAAGACATCAAATAGCTCGGCTATTATCATATACAATAAACTCAGACATAAGTAGTATGTCGAAGTATCCAGTTATTATTAATATTAGTAATAGTACTAATTTAAAGGTGGTCAATACCTTGAGTAACGTTAGCAAAAATGCTATTAATATTTATTCTTTAAACTAGTTGATAGGACAAGGGAGGGTACCAATAACGGAATAGATACGAGTATATCCACCATCATAAAGGTACCTTCTTGCTCACAAAAATATAATTTCAAAAAAATGTCTGAGCAGAATTCTCTGAAATTATTCCACCAGAATATTCAGGGTTTTTCTTCGAAGGAATTGGAAATCGAACTGTTTTTAGAAAAATCAATGTTAGAAATTATTTGTTTCACGGAGCATTGGCTGAAAGATTATGCAATGCTAATAAATTATGAAAATTATACTGTGGGCAGTTGTTTTAATAGAAAGATTATGTTGCGTGGGGGTTCACTTATATTAATTAAAAAGGGTATTAAATCAAAACCTCGTAAAGATATAGTAGACCTATCGGTTGAACAAAGTGTTGAACTGTCCTGTGTTGAGCTGGATAAGCATGTCATAGTGTGCGTCTACAGACCCCCTAATTATAAGAACTACTCTATATTCGAGTCAGTGATGGAAGATGTTTTGGCAAAACTTGCAATGGGTAATAAACTAGTCATTGTCTGTGGTGACTTTAATATTAATATTTTAGAAGATAATTCAGATAGCAGTAGGTTACTAAATCTCTTTAAATCATTTAATTTGTCACATGTGTTTATGGAACCAACCCGAACTACACTGACTTCTGCTACATGTATTGATAATGTTTTTTGTTGCTGCAACTACTTGGACAAGGCCATTATAAATTATCTGCCTTCGGATCATAGTGGGCTACTGGTGACATTTGAGTACATTATGCGAATAAAACAAGTGCAGATTCAATCCAGACCAATAACAGCCGGTAAATTAAATAAATTTAACAGCACTTTAATCTGTAAGTTAAGCGATCAGGACCTCACAGTGAATGATGGTAATACTTTGTATGATGAATTTTTCTCAGTGGTTCAAAAAGAGTTCAATAACACTTTTAAGAAGAAAACTAAAACTATAAGCCCTAAGTTTTTATTCAGTGACTGGGCGACTACAGGACTTAGAAAAAGTAGGGAAAGACTTTACGAGCTATATGGCCTTAAGCCTTGTATTAACACTGAAACTTTTAATAAGTATGTTGCTACTTACTCAATAATTTTTAAAAATACATGCAAGGCAGCTAAGGCCTTGTACATTAGCAATAAGGTTAAATTAGCAGAAAATAAAATCAAGACGGTTTGGAAAATTATAAATAATGAAACGAATAGGAATAAAAGAAATAATACTGATTACACGCTTGGGACCACACACGGACTTATTAAAGATAACAAAAAAGTTGCGCAAGAATTTGTAAATTTCTTTACCAACATCCCAATTAAAACAACTGAAACCTTAAATTCATCGCCCTCGATTGCTTTTGGATTATTAAACGCGAACGTTTCAGCCTGCACGAATGTATTTAACTTTTCACATATAAATCCCATAACTGTAATAAAAGCTTTTAAGCAAATCAAGATCAAACCGACTGAAGATCTGTGGGGAATGTCCATCAAAGCTTGTACTTCCATTATTCAGACTATAGCGCCATACTTGGCTTTGATTTTCAATTTGTGTGTGGATCAAGGAGTCTTTCCGGATCTAATGAAATATAGTAAAGTTATACCACTTTTTAAATCTGGGGATAGTAAAGACACAAATAATTATAGACCAGTATCCGTGTTGCCGGTTTTCAGCAAGGTATTTGAGAAGATAATGCTAAATCAAATGCTCATTCATTTTAATACGAATAACATCTTGCATGATAAACAGTATGGTTTCACCAGAGGACGTTGTACAACTGACGCTGGTGTCACCCTATTGAAACACATCTTTAATGCGTGGGAAGATTCGCAGGATGCCATAGGTATCTTCTGCGACCTGTCGAAGGCGTTTGATTGCGTTAATCATGAAACATTACTTCTGAAACTTGAGCATTACGGGCTAGGTCAATCAGCGTTAAGTTTGGTTAAATCTTATTTGAATGATAGACAGCAATTAGTTCAAATAAACGGTGTGAATTCGTCGGGGTTAAACGTAAAAATGGGGGTACCCCAGGGCTCAATTTTAGGTCCTTTCTTATTTTTAATATACATAAACGATTTACCCCGTTTATTGGAAAACAAACTAAACATGGTGTTATTTGCTGATGACACATCTTTAATTTTTTAAATAAATAGACGTACTTGTCGGGTTGACGACGTAAATAACGCGCTACGGCAGGTTCAGGATTGGTTCACTGCCAATAATTTAGTTTTAAATGGTAAAAAAACCAAGTGCATAAAATTTTCCTTGCCGAATGTCAAAAGTACTGATTGTGACATTATATTAAACAAGGAGAAGCTAGAATTCGTCGATAAAACGGTTTTCCTGGGGATCACGCTGGACTCGGGGCTGCAATGGGGACCTCATTTGGTATCCCTTGCAGGGCGGCTGAGTTCGGCAGCGTATGCTGTTGCAAAGATTCGTAGGTTAGCCGATGTGGATACCGCGAGACTAGTCTATTTTAGTTATTTTCATAGTATATTGTCTTACGGTATCCTACTATGGGGAAGGGCTGCAGACATTGAGTCAATTTTTATTCTGCAAAAACGAGCCATCAGAGCAATATATAATCTTCGCCGGCGCGATTCTCTAAGGGAACTGTTTAAGGACATTAACATCATGACGGTTCCTTGTCAATATATTTATGAAAACATCATGTACGTGAGAAAGAATTTACATCTTTTTAGTAAAAACGGCGACAGACATAATTACGTTACTAGAAATAGGGACCAATTAGTTCAACCAGGTTTCAGACTGGCTAAAGTAGCCTCATCTTTCATGGGGTACTGTACAAAATGTTACAATAAAATTCCTCCCCAAATTCTTGAACTGAATGAGACGAAGTTTAAAACCTGTATAAAACGCACACTATGTAGGCTAGCATATTATAAGTTGGGGGATTACATCTCTGATAAAAATGCTTGGCTCAATGCTAGTCCTGCTCCACAATCCACATCCACTAGGGCGCAATAAAAAGTGATATGCAGAACATTATTGTTTTGAGGTATTGTTGGACCTGCTGAAGACTGTATGAATATATTTGTATTGTATAAACTCAATTTCCTTAGTATTGTATAACTGCACAGCACATGTGTGAGTACTATGTACCTAACTGTAAATCTACCATTTACTGTACCTATGCGGCGTTCGTTGACTTGTGTGTGCCCTGGCCGTTGAGTGTGTCATGCTCTCTCAAATGTCTCTCTGATGGTGGCGCGTGTGTTGGATCATCCGGTTCCCTTCATGATGGTTGAGCTGGGTGGTGCCAATTCATGCGTCATGTTCGTGAACGGACGCCGTCAGTTGGGATTGGTCATAACTTGACTGCTTCGGATGTTAATGTTTTTCTAGTATCTATTATATAACTGCACAGTACATGTGTGAGTACTTCTAATGCTTTATGTCTGTAGGTGGTATGGTGGTGTGTAGTGCTATTCTGGGTGCATTGTCCTCACATATGTGAACTAATAACTATATATGTACCTATGTTCCTAAATATTGTAAAAAAACAATAATTTTTTAAAAGAGTAAGTATGGAGTTTCTTGTGCATTCTTCTCCATAACAAGCTACTTTCCGAATGCACGGTAGAATCATTTTTATGTACGTTCAAAAGTGCCGCTTGGTGGCCTAGTTGAAATAAAATATCTTTGTCTTTGTCATCAGTAACCTTTCATTATAATAAATAATACCACCACGGTTTTTAATTCTCACTCCACAAGCTAAGCAAACGGATTAATATCAAACTGCAGGGTTTAAATTTAATTAACTCTCAATTTGTAGATACAGAATTATTGAAACATAAAAATATTAGGCACTTGATTTTCTCCCTCACTTGAAACAAGCCAGTCGATCTTCGATTACCCATTTTATTCGGGCTTGTTGATACTTGTAGCCAATTATTTTCGAAACAACCGAAGAGAGATCACGGAAGTGGGGTAGGAGGAATTAATTGACTTGTGGTACCTATTGTTTTCCGTGTTTCGACACCGACTTTGGAAAAGAAAGTTAATTTTCGCTTTGCAGTGTTTTTTTTTGTAAGTCGGTTTGTTTTTTTGTTAAAAGTTTTTTATTTATCTCTTTTTAGTTTTGATAGGTACCTCCAATTGTCATAAAAATCATATATAGCCAAAGTACATCTCATGACGATTCCAATAAGCCCAAACACGACTAGGATACATTGTTTTAATTCGGAGTTCCAGTGCCTACCAGCCGGCTTCATCATCAGATCAGTTCAGGTTGGCGCAGTGGTTGAGCGATTGACTGCTGCGCTGCGTGTCGCGGGTTCGATTCCCGCACGGAATAAATATTTGTATGACCTGCAGATAGTTGTTCCGGCTCTGGGTGTTTGTGTATGTGGTAGTGGTAGGGACTCCCTTTTCCGCACTTAGACTCCCATTTGGTCCGTTGTGCGTGGGGGCTGTACTGGCTAACATAGTCAGCCTAGCTCCGCCCAAAAGCACAGAAGCTTCCTGGGAGCTTCACAGGCTTCACGGAGCGACCTCACTGTTCCGAGGATTTCTTCACGTTGTGATGCCACGGCCTCGCATTCCAGGACTACGTGGGCGGCTGTTTCTTCAGCGTTAAAACAGCCCCTGCAAAGTGGACTGTCCGTGGCGCCTAAGTTGAATAAATGTTTGTTAAGAAGGGTGTGGCCCGTTATTGTCCCTATAATTATTTTAAGGTTATTTCTGCTCAGGCTGAGAAGTTTTTTAGTAAGACGCGGGTGTACGTTTGGCAAAGCCATTTTCGACTGTCTACAGTCCGTTGTCCGCGCCCATCTGTTATTTTGCAGTTCTATTGATCTTTGACGAATCCACGCACGAAATTGCGAGAAGGGCAAGGGGATAAGTGGGTACGGGCCTAGCACTAACATCTCGGAGCCCCTTTTCGCAAGTTCGTCTGCGGCATCATTGCCTAGGGATCCACTATGCCCCCTGATCCACTGGAGGGTAATTCGATTGGATATCGATATACTTTCCAGGGCGAGGTGGCACTCAAAGATAAGTTTGTTGTTAGTTAGTTTGTTTTCTAAAGCTTTGAGCACGGCCAGACTATCAGATAGGAATTTGACACCGTAGTTCTGGATGCCCAAACTCTTTACGGTTTTTGCAGCTTGTGTTAAGGCAACACATTCACATTGAAATATCGAACTGTGTGTGCCTAGCGGTATATGAAAGTTGATGTTGAGGTCAAGGGAGTGTACGCCAGCACCTGAGCCGTTATTTGTTTTCGAGCCATCTGTGTAAATTCGTACTTCATTGGCTCCTGACTCATCCCTTTCTTCCTCTATTGTTTGTATGTTATAGTTTTTGTTGAACATAGGTTGTTTTTGAAATCTATCACACGGGGCCGCGATGAGAGGTTGATACTCAATCGCCCGGTCCAGGATTTTAGCGTGTGGACTCGTGAGGTTATTGCCCCATATGCCTAGATGCATTAGCCGGATGGCAGCTAGCGCCGCCTCTTGCTGTATGTACAGGTCCAGGGGTGTTATTTGTAGGGCTATCTCCATGGCTGCTGTTGGTGTGGTTCTCATGCAGCCAGTGATAGCTGAACAGGCCTGTCGCTGGAAACGTTGGAGTCGGGTGATGGTGGTCGAGAGTTCAGTCCTCGTCCACCAAACCAGAGCACCATAAGCCAACATTGGCCTGATCACCGCTGTGTATAGCCACAGAGTAATCTTTGGAGAGAGCCCCCACGTTTTTCCTAACATTTTTTTACACTGGTAGAGTGCAATTGTGCATTTGTTGAGTTTGTAGTCAAGATGCTTGTTCCAGAGCAATTTGCTATCAAGGATCACCCCCAAGTACTTGACCTCTTCTTTAAGTGTTAATTCTGTGTTGAAAAGTTTTGGGAGCCTATGTGGTCCAAGACTTCGTTTGTTAGTGAACATTATTAGTTCCGTTTTTGAGGGGTTAACCGATAATTCGTGCTTTGTGCACCAGTTCTCGATTATTTTGAAGGCCTTTCTCATGAGATCACATAAGATGCCCTCAAATTGCCCCGAAATTAGAATTGCTATGTCATCTGCGTATCCTACCGAGTATAGTCTGCTGGCGTTGAGCTCTGCAATGAGCTCATTTACGACCAAATTCCACAAAAGTGGTGACAGCACCCCACCTTGTGGGCAGCCCCTACTCACAATTCCTCGTGTGGTAGTGTTCACAGTGAATTGAATAGCACGGTTTTTTAGCATGTTGTTAATCCATTCTACGAGCGTCGGTGCAACACCGTGCATGGCGAGTGCTTGCCCGATGCTAGTGAAATTAGTTTTGTCAAAAGCACCCTCAATATCAATGAAAGCGGCTAAGGTTGGGTTTTTGTTTTGTAGAGCACAGCCCACGCGTGAGACTACGCTGTGGAGTGCTGATTCAGTTGATTTGCCTGCCTGGTAGGCGTGTTCGTTTGGGTGCAATGGTTTTTGTACCGAAATCTGGTTTCTGATCCTTCTGTCCCCCAGCCTCTCCAGTGTCTTCAACAAGAACGAAGAGAGGCTTATGGGTCTAAAAGATTTAGGCTGGGTGTAATCACCCTTACCTGGTTTCGGAATAAAGATTATTTTTACTTCGCGCCATTTCAAGGGGATGTAGCGGTGGGCCAGACTGGCTCGAAATACCTTAACGAGGTATTCCGCCAGCATATCACCGCTCCACCTGAGCAGGGCTGGAAAGATTCCATCCATACCCGCTGCCTTGAAAGGTAGGAATGTGTTGATTGGCCACGTTATTTTATCTTTGTCAATGACTTCTTGCGCCTCCTTCCAATCTAGGCTACTTGTGGCCCTTTCCCTGTACGGTTCCCAGCTTTGCTGGGTGGCGATCTGGCAGCCCGGGAAGTGCGTCGTTAGAAGTAATTCGCTTGTTTCTGCATCGTTTATTGTAAAGCTGTTGTCTGGTTTTTTCAGGCACCCTATAGAAAGGTCAGTCTCTTGAGCAAGACAGGTTTTGACCCTTAATGCCTGGTTGTTATTTTCAATGTTAGTGCAAAAACGCCTCCAACTGGTTTTTCCCCGGAGGCGTATTAGTTTTTTTATAAGTTCTGCGTTTTGTTGTGTAACGGTCCCAGTCCTCTGGTGACCGCGTGTTCCTAGCTCTATTGAACAGCCTTCTCAGCTTATGCCGGTGTCTTTCCAGTTCGGAGCTCCACCATGATTGCTTAACACCCTGTCTTGGTGTTGTGAGGGGAAACGACTGTCCATAGCTAGATAGAAGGATGTTTGTGATGTTGTTTACGTGTTCGTCTAAATTGGTTACTGGTATCTCAGCCGGAATAGAGGGCAGCTTACTTAGTTCAGTTTTGATAAGTCTCACAAACTTGGATCGGTCTGTGTTGCGAGGAACCCTTCTCGGCTGTGGTTTAGTTATGTTGAAGTTAATGGTATAACGGATCCACCTGTGGTCTGAGCATGATAACTCATTGGACACATGCCAGTCCTGAATGGAGCCGGAGATACCTAATGTTGCTATAGTTAAGTCTATGATTGTTTGAGATCTTGCGTTTATAAAGGTAGGTTCCGAGCCCTTGTTGAGTAGTACCAGATTATTACTAAGAATAAAGTCAAGCATTTCCTCACCTCGGTTGTTGGTTTTGACATTGCCCCAGAGCGTGTGATGCGCATTGGAGTCTGTCGCGATGATGAGTTCAAGTTTCTCCTTTTCACAGTACTTCACCAGTGAGGCGAGCTCCGGTAGAGGCACGTCTCCATCACCTGGCAGGTAAGCCGAGGCTAGTACTATGTCCGGAAGTTTCTGCTCTGTTCTGAAAAGCCTGGTTGCTGTCAGGTCCCTTGAACAGAATTCGTTAATTAATAAGTTAGGTACATGTTTTGGTACAAAGATGCAGGCACGTGGGTTACTGACGGAGGTGTCAAGCAGCAACTTACCTCCGATGTTGCCAAGGCCACATACTCTGCCACCCCTAATCCACGGCTCTTGGATGAGGGCGATAGTTTTTTCTTGTTGGTTCTCCAGCACTCTGCGCAGGGTAGCCGACGCAGTCTGACTGTGCTGGAGGTTGGTTTGCAGGATGCTAGTTGTCCCGCAAGGGAGAGGAGCCGAGGATGCTGTCCTCTTCCCCACTCTCTCCCCCCGGCGGAAAGCAGTCCTCGTCCGAGGTAATCCCAGGCGAAGGGGCATCCTGAGATGGTTCAAGGTTTGATTCGACCTCCATCGCTGCCATGCAGGTCGCTAGCTCCTCCTCCGCGACGGACTCCGCCACGGGAGGCGACGGAGAACGCACGGGTGGCAGAGAGTCTAGCTCTGGTGCAGGCGCGACCGAGGTCGATGAGTTTGGTAGCGTGGCTGTATCTACACTGGCAGCTTCCTTCTCAAGGAAGTGGAGATAGATGCTGCCCATGAGGTAGTAGATACGCCTCTGCTGTTCTTTTATAATTTTAACCATGGAATCTGGAACACGGAAGAACAGATAGGTGCCCAGAGGCTCCTCTCTGGCCCTCTCGTGTGTCAGAGTCCATGTATTTATTTTTAAGTTGGGGTTCTGCCTCGTCAGCATTTTGAGCAGTGGCTGAGTGTCCTCGGTGTTTCCAGGGACAAACAGCATGCACAGTGCTTTTTTTGGGATTTCAGACTGACGCCGAACAGTTAGTCGGGTCCCCGGTATCGGGGACGCCATGTTATTTATGATCCCTTTCAGCCATGATAGCGTGAAGTCGTCCTCACACCAAGTTTTGAGGACGCCTTCAGCGAAGTGGGCCTTTCCTCTGAAGTGGATCGCGGTATTTGTTGTTGTGTCTGTTGGTTCAGGGTCTGCTATGAGCAGAGCTCGGAGCTGCCGTTCGATATCGGATCGAATTGCCTCCGCTTGCCCTTGCGTCATGTCATGTTTGTGTATGTGAGTTTATATGTTTTTTAAACACAGCCACGATACAGGAAGAAATCCCTAGTGTGGGACAAGGATTAAAAAAAAAAACTACCATTTTCATCAGTACGTCAGTACTATTTATTTAGAAGTATTTGCTTTATCGTAGTCGTTTAACTATTCGAGATACCTTTATCCCGTGACATACTTAGCATTAAGGAGTTCTATTGGTTATCTGTGGTCTTCTTCACCAGTTCCACTTCACCAAATGATACTTTCTGAGTGCAAATGTTTGCATTGTTGATGAAAATACTAAAATCGCTATATGTATGCCTATAATATTTGAGGAGTTCCCTCGATTTCTCCAAGATCCCATCATCAGATTCTGACCTGATGACTATGGGACCAACTGGGAAGTATACCCTTTCAAACAAAAGAAGAATTTACCAAATCAGTCCAGGCGTCTTTGACTAATCGGGGAACAAACATAAAAAAAAATAAAAAAACCAACGAATTGAGAACCTCCTCCTTTTTTTGAAGTCGGTTAAAAAGGTTTTTACTGGTAGTGTGCCCATAATTACCGCAACAATAGAAAAGCCATTGTGTCTCACGTATGTCCACGTCATAAGCACTCAAGGGATAAAGCTATTTTTTCACAGTTGTGTGCGGCTGCAGAAATCTACTGAACGTGAGAAACACAAGGTCGGTCGATAGGAAAGAAGGTACCTACTTTAGGTAAGTATAAAGATTTTTTGTGTTGTATAAAGATTTTAGCTAAAATGATGATGTAGTTATTGATGATAATAATATTAAAATGAATCGCTAAAATGATCGTTAGCAAAACAAATGATACCAACTTATTATAATTTAAAACAAAACCAAGAAGTGTGTACCTCGTAAGTACCTTTTTTAGGGTTCCGTACTCAAAGGGTAAAAACGGGACCCTATTACTAAGACTTCGCGATCCGTCTGTCTGTCTGTCTGTCTGTCTGTCTGTCTGTCTGTCTGTCCGTCTGTCTCCAGGCTGTATCTCATGAACCGTGATAGCTAGACAGTTGAAATTTTCACAGATGATGTATTTCTGTTGCCGCTATAACAACAAATACTAAAATCAGTATAAAACAAATATTAAAGGGGGGCTCCCATACAACAAACGTGATATTTTTGCCGTTTTTTGCTCGATATTAATAACGGCAACAGGTAGACGCTTGAAATATTCTCAGAATGTTTAGTTATATATTTACTTCAAAAAATAATAATTATAAAATTAAAATAAAATAAATTAGGGGGGCTCCCATACAACATACGTGATTTTTTGCAGTGTTTTGCGATAATGGTACGGAACCCTTCGTGTGCGAGTCCGACTCGCACTTGGCCGGTTTTTATATATCCGTTTCAAATAATATTTTGGATTAGAATCTATTTCTCATCACCTGACAATCTTAATTTTCTAAATCTATTTTAGAGTAAATAGTTAAGTTCTAAATATAATTTTAAAGGTTTTAAATAATTCATCGATGTTTAACACTATATCTAAACTTTTTGAACGAATCTATACGCGTCAGATATTTTGAGGTTTCTTGTCAACTCAATGTCAACAATGTACACAAAACAAGTTTTAGTTTACTTTACCTTACACAAAAAAGTGATATAAATAATCGTATTAGTACTTGTTTTAACATCGTGAACCGTGTTTTAAAAACATAATCATGAATAACTTTCAACAAAGTCCTTTGAAACTATATATTCAAGATTTATTTCGCGCCAAAAATACAGAAAACAGATACATTTACGAATTATTCGGCCTGACCTTCAAGAATATCATGATTCATGGCGTAATTACATCTATTTACAATACAACAAGTAGCACAACGAATATGGAGCTCTCCGACGCCACAGGATCAGTTCAAATTTATTATGATAGCACAAAAAGTAATATAAACACATCACCGGCCATTTTGAAAGATTTATATTATGGTTTTTCTGAAGCGACGAGATCAGGCAACGACAAAGTTAACATTATGTCTACTCTATTGGACCGTATTGCTAAAAAACCATTGAATTTTACAGAAGGGGATTATTTGAGTGTTATTGGAGATATTTTTTTAGACGATAAATCTGTAAGAATGGTCTCAGCTTATGAATGCTTGAAAACATCGGTGGAACGAGATATTGTATGGATGGAAGAACTTAGATATTTGTATGAAAAGTTTTATCTTTAGAATAAATAATGTTTAAATGACATACGAGTTTTTCTAAACCATGCACTTCTTTAATTTTTTGTCTTAAATCAAATGTTTCTGAAACAATCAGAACAAAGACTTTGGTGCTGCTGCATGTAACGAAACGCACCCAAAATGGAGTTTATCAATGAAATTCAATATCAAATAGTCCTTATCGATTGCAATACATTATTTAAAAATCAACCTTAAACAGACCGGTCAAAGCTGCTTATCGCTTAAATTTTACTGTGGAATTATAAAATACTGATAATTACTCTGGACTTGCTTATATATAATATCTTGTTTCTCTGTGATCTTTGGCAGACGTCACCGTCAGTCGTCAATCGGACTTTTGTAGTTAGATGTTATTAAACTTCTTATTATCATTTTCGAAGATTTATTGAGAGATTTGGCCATAAAAAACGTAAGTATAACTTGTATTGTCTAGTTTAATGACTATTATAAACCATGAATATTGTCACCGAATTCAAAGGTCGGTGTTTCTAGGTTAGATTCCAACTTGTATACTAAGTAAATATATGCTTTTTTTCTTATTAGAACGATGGCACAAGAAGGAATTTCGCCGCAAGAGATCGAGGCTCTCTGCCAGACCCCTGATCCTTCGACCAGGGTACGTATTCTCATAAACTTTCGATGTTTTTTTAGGTTTTGTTATCATAATGACTGTTGGGTTTTCGCTGATAAAAAAGTACTTGATGGATAGATAATTCTGATTTGTTACGATATCATAACAATAGTATTACACTGATTAATAAATCCTTAAATATTCGTCTACATATTCAAAATCAAATGTTTTTTATTTCACATAGGCCTACATGGGCACTTATAAAACGTCGACAAAAGGTGCATAATATTTGTATTTGTAAGAATACCTGTCTGAAGTTTATAAAATCAATAGTATAGGTAAATATTAAATGTAACCTTCACACGTTTATATTAAACCAAGGTCAAGTATAGCAACTTAAACCCTCAACGGTTGAGAAACCTGAATCAGGTATGAAACAATAGAAAAACAATTGTTTCCTAATTATGACCATTTAGCTATTAAAAGGCCTATCTACACATGGTTTTCTTATTCTTATAAGACATCACAATCCATCTATAATAAATATAACTATAATAAGCAGGCAAAGTATATTCTCCTAAAACAAACTCGTAAACTTCTTTCATCCGTCTAGATAATTTTTTCCAAATAAAAACAAATAAGGTATTTGGCATTCAACCAGTCATAATAAAATATCCAAATGAGTATTGTATTCAAACGAAAGGCAGACGTGAATGGAAACGCCAGGAGGGGACGCCCTAGAAAGACATACAGACCTTATAGGTGATGTTCTTCAGAAAGGCCAGGTGCCCAGTACTCAGAACCGGCGTGTGTGTATGACTAGATGTATGAATGTGAGTGAAGCAAAAAAAGTATGTAAGGATCATAGCAGGTGGCATTCTGTAGTTTCTGCCTACCACCATGGGAAAAAGGCGTGAGTTTGTGTATGTATGTATTGTATTAAAACTAAATGGCTATTAAGTACTTTTTATCTCAAAAGTTTTATTGTGTTATAAATAACTTCATATTCATTCTTATCAGTGAGCTGTGACATAAAAATTGTGTAACTATGTAACCTCAGAGCCACATAATATTAATTTTATAATTATTGATTGATTCCTTAAGTATAAGGGTGTACTGACAGCCATATAATGCAGCTTTAGAATATTAAGGGGCTGAATTACCAAAATAGGCTTTCTTTTTAAACATTTTTTTGTGGCCGAAACACGTTTAAGCAAAAAATCCTCGATACAATTGAACGGCAAAGTAACCTCTTAATGCGATCTCCAAAAAAAAAATCACTTAGTAATGACCAACGTACATTGGTACAATAAACAACAATAACGTATGATAACAGGACTCAAAACTTCAGTGTCGTATATTTTGAAGTTACATTCATTATTTTTAAGTTGTCCATATTATTATATAAAAAAAAATCTATACAAATTCCATCGTACTTCTCTTTCCATCCAGTGCAATTCGACAGTGATCGCTTTGCGACGTTGCTATGTGGAGGGATGTCGCTTTTTTTCGCAAAATGTAAAAAAAATATTCGATTTATTTCTCGTCAATTCAGTCTGTCAAAAAAAAGCCGGTATAATGCAGCCCGATCATGTAGCCTGAAGCCTTTAATTGGAACTAACGAAATCTCAAGGAATATTGTCTAAGTCTGGGTTCTGTTTATTCTCTGGCACTACCGCTGTCATCATCTGCCTAGCCTTTTTCCCAATTATTGTTGAGGTCGGCTTCCAGTCTTACCGGATTCAGCTGAGCTGGTACTCAGCTCAGCCATTCACTGTTTTACATGGAGCGACTGCCTATCTGACCTCCACAACCCAGTAACTGGGTGACACGATACCCCTTGGCAAGACTGGTGTCAGGCTTCTGACTACCCGTAACGACTGTCAAAGATCTTCAAATAACAGCCGGGACCAACGGCTTAACGTGCTTTCCGAGGCACGGAGGAAACTCGGTATGTTGAAATGGTCACCCATCCACGGACCGACCTCGTCAAGCGTTGCTTAACCTTGAAGATCGACCCGTGCGGCTGTTATTATTTAGCCACGAGCTCCTGGCACTACCGCTGTCACTAGCATCTTTATTTTTGTTGTATTATAAACGACTCAGGTTGTTTAGTTTACAAACTAAGTCCATAAGTAAAAAGTATTAAAACCTCTTTGAAAATACAACTAATGTTATCTCAACTTGAATTAAAAAAATATTTAAAATATAGGTGAGGTCGAATACGATTTTAACCTTCTTCGTTTATGTAAAAACAATAGAAGGAAAAAACACAGAACATGGAATGGTCGTACCCACCACGCTGGCAGTGTCTCGAAATGACAGAACTAATAAAATTCTCCGTATCCATTTGTTTCAGTCTTTGTTTCTTTCTAACATACGGCATAGGTGCCCACGAATTCGGATCGATTTCGGTTGACTAAAATGTGTCAAATTCGTGAGAAATATACTATCATCATAGTTTCAACCAAAAGACGTCCACAAGTGGACATAAAGTCACTACATCAATCAGTCCTGTATTTATAGCAATTAACAATCCTAATGCGGCTACAATAATAGTTTTTTAACCTATTCATATTGATAAGCTAATTATTAATTGATCTTATCATTTTGCCAAGTCATGGCATTGATAATTTTCAATGATTAACAATAAATCTGCCGATCACCCTGAATAATAAACTCATCGATATGTATATTCGGCTCTTTCGAACCTACAGTTCCAGACATGGTCACTCAAAGAATTGCACTTGGGAATTGCCAGATTTACGCAGCATTCTGGATGTAAAAAGAACAGACCGAATACGGAATACCACGCTGTGTTTCAAAACGAGCACAGAAGACGTGGGTGCTAGGCTCAAATGGGCCAATGCCATTGCGGCTCACGTTAGTTGCATGCAAATTGACTGCTGGGCAAGCCTCCACAATGTTCCCTGAAGATAGAACGCGAGAGATGATTTGGACGCGTACCATGAGGGCTGGTTCGAGACGGTGCGAGAAAAGAATGTCTTGCAAGACTTGGGTGTGACTTTTGCTCAGCAGTCCCACTGTTCTAGCAATGGCTACATAAAAACAATAAAATACCAACACTTTGATGAATAATGTAGGTAATGTGGCGCCAGTGACAGAAAAGTTGAAAGGAAACCGTTTGTCCTGATACGGTAATCTAATGAGGAGGGATGAAACGCATGTTACTAAAAGAGTTATGAATATAAATGTGGATGGATGGAGAGGGAGAGGACGGCCAAAGATAAGATGGATGGATTGTGTGAGGAGTGATATGAAATATAAAATTTTAAACCCCATATCCACTATGAATGTTTACACACTAACTGATCACCACCACAAGAAAGCAGATGTTCCATGCAAAGTAACTTGAAAATATATCCAGCTTTACACTAACTATTAATAAACCACAACTAATACTATCTTCCAATACAATTCCAGGACTTCATGTTCCAACAAACAATGTACCGCATAAAGGACCCACGCAAGTCCATCCCGTTCTACACCGGAGTCCTAGGCATGACGCTACTGAAGCAGCTTCACTTCCCCGAGATGAAGTTCTCTCTGTTCTTCATGGGCTATGAGAATGCTGGGGAGATTCCCTCAGATGAGGCCACGAGAACCGCTTGGGCTACGACTAGGAAGGCTACGCTGGAGTTGACATAGTGAGTACACACACAACACACACACGCTTCACACACAACACCAGAATACTTTTCTTTTCGTTTCTTTAGTACATCTACTTAAACTAATCAAAAATGTACCACTGCAGGCTAACCTCTGCCATTGCAGGCCAGTCAGTAGGTACATGTTGGTTTTTATTTGTATTTGAAGACATGTAACACTGACAATAAAGTTGGTTGAATAGCTAATAAGCTGAGGTAGTCCTTTGTCATGCTTAAGGCAGATTGTACGCCTACTGAAAGATTAGAGAAAGATTCCAAAATTCCATAAATTAAACATATTTTAACCCGAATTCAGCCAAGTGAACAGTATTGTCATTCAGAATTTTGTAATATTCGTATGTATGCCACCAAAAAACTTTATTACAAAAAATACTATATAATAATAAAGCCTTTTATTCGGACAAAAGATATACAATTATGTTTCTTAAACTACTGCACTGTTATAAATATAAATTTTACATAATTATAATTATTCGCGTATTTGCTGCTTTTTTTACTTTCTGTAAGTCGGTTTGCCAGTTGGCAAAGGCCTCCTCCAACCTACTCCATTCTGATCTCTCTGGCCACTCTATTCCATGTTATGCCTGCAACCTGCCTGATATCATCGTCCCATCTTTTTTGTTGTCTACCTCTTTTCCTTTTACCTTCCCTTGGGTACCATTGTGTAACTATTTTGCTCCACTTGTCCTTTCCTCTGATCATGTGTCCCGACCACTTCCATTTAAGCCTTTTTATTTTTAGGGTTACATCCTGTATTTTAGTATTTTTCCTAATGTGTGGTAGGTGTTCCTTATTCTATCGCACCTCCTTACTCCCAGCATGCTTCTCTCCATTGCTTGTTGGCAAATGGCAATTCTATTGGTTGTGTTTTTTGTTAAGGCCCATGTTTGGCTTCCATACATTAAAATTGGTAGAATGCAGACATTAAATAATTTGCTCTTTGTTGTTATATGTAGGTTTGTGTCTTTGGTAGGTACCAATTTTTTAATTTATGGACACCGACGTCCAAAAATTTTTTTTTTTTTTTTGTTGCCTTCTTATCTGCCATCAGTCTTCATTGACTATAATCAGATGTGTTCCTGGGTCAATATCTTGTAGAGTGCTTCCTCCAGCGAGGATAGCTACTCTTCTGTACAGAATAGCTACCATCTATTGTGTAGCTTCATGATATTATGCCTTTTTAGACGGTTGGAGTAATTTTGGTACATCAGTTGGACTGCTAGTTCATTTGGGTGACGAGACAGTCACTGTTTGTATTTCTCCGCAGTCGATCGAATTTCTTCTTTAACTGTGTTCATTTGTAATTGTTGGTGTATTTCGTTATTTGTGATGAACCAATGAGCGTTGCTTATCGTTCGAAGTATGATATTCTGCAGACGCTGAAGCATCGAGATGTTTGAGTCACTAGCACTACCCCACAATTGTATGCCGTACATCCAGACAGGTTTGAGGACAGTCTTGTACACAAGTAGTTTATTGTCTGTGGATAATTTACTGTTTCGACCAAGCAGCCAGTGTAGGAGTCTATATCGAATGTTGAGTTCCTCTCGTTTAGCCTTGATATGATTTTTCCATGTTAAGCGGCGGTCCAAATGCATACCAAGGTACCTGATGTTGTCCTCATGCGGTAAGGTGGTGCCTCCTAGTTGTACAGGTGGGCAGTTACCCCTTCTCAGTGTGAAGGTGACTTGCACAGACTTAGATGTGCTGGCTTTGATTTTCCATGTTTGAAGCCACTCATTGATCTTGTGAAGTCCCTGCTGTAAGGTATCTGATGCGACAGCTGGATCATTGTTACACGCCAGAATGGCGGTGTCGTCAGCGTACGTAGCTGTAGTTAAGCCGGATAGTGTTGGAAGGTCGGCCGTATAAAGGGTATACAGTATGGGTCCCAAGATGGATCCCTGTGGTACGCCCGCTCTTATGTCGTAAAAGTCAGAAGTCGAACCCGCCTCCTTCACTTGGAATAGTCTATCTGAGAGATATGATCTCATCAGCATGTGAAAGCTATGAGGCAAGCATTTCTTAATTTTGAAGAGGAGGCCATTGTGCCAAACCTTGTCAAAAGCCTGTTGAATGTCCAGGAATATGGATGAGCAATATTCTTTCTTTTCTAGGGCCTTTCTTACCGTCTCACAAACTCTGTGGATTTGCTCGACTGTAGAGTGTTGCTGGCGGAAACCAAACTGGTGATCGGGTATTATCTTATTTTCTGTAAGTATTGGTAAGATTCTACGTAGCAGCACTTTCTCAAACAGCTTTGACAGTATTGGCAGCAGACTGATTGGTCTATACGAGGTTACTTCGTTCACTGGCTTGCCCATTTTGTGGATTATCATAATTTGTGAGACTTTCCATATCCTGGGAAAATGTTGCACTCTGAGGATTGCATTAAACAAGATGGTTATAAGTACCAGGGCTTTCTTAGGAAGTTCTTTTAGAATTTCTTTGGTTATTAGGTCGAAGCCAGGTGCTTTTTTGTCCTTGAGCTCTCTGATAGTTTTGGCAACCTCTCTCACTGATACTGGTTTTGGGGGCATCGCCATTTGATAGGCCTGGTTTAAAGCTGCATTAACTTTCGATTCGGATTCACGATCGTCGGTCTCGTTTGGGGTGAATACATTGGACAGGTGTTCTGCAAATGCATCGGCCTTTTCCTGAGCAGTTCGAGCCCAAGCATTGTTGTTTTTCTTTATGGGTGGTATTGCAATCTGCGGCCTGTCGTATGATTTTGTGAATTTCCATAAAGAATAGTTCGTTGAAGGAGTAGCAGACAGTGATTCCAGCTTAGACTGTAATGTGTCGTCGTGCCAATTGCGGATCAGATCTTTTAACTCCACAATTGCCTTATTCAATGCGGTTTTATCCGATCTGTTTCTACTCTGGTGCCAGATTCGACGTAGTCTTCTTTTTTCATTATCTTTTGTTTGATGTCTAGAGGATAATTCGTTGGGTGGTAAGTTAGTTTCAACAGTGGTGTATTTTTCCAGCAGGATACTTGTATTAAATTAGTTAGATTTATAGCGGTGTCTTCAATATCTTCTGGTGTCTTGAGTTTTACTTTCAAGTTGATGCCCATCTCAATTTCCTCTCGGAAAGAGGCCCAATCAGTCCGTTTGTTATATAGTGTATCCAACTTTTCGTTTTCAATGAGCAGGGTGCTAACGGTTAATATAACTGGAGTGTGATCCGAAAAGGAATCCAAACATGATTCAGACTTGACGTAATGTTTAGAAAATCCTTTAATGATGAAAAAGTCCAAGAGGTCTGGAATTTTTGTGGAGTCGGATGGCCAATAGGTAGGTTCGCAGGTAGAAATAGCGGTGAGGTGTTTTGTGTCTATACTCGACTTGAGTTGTCTGCCTCTTGTGGTTATCAGTCTAGAGCCCCAGTATGTGTGTTTCGCATTCCAATCTCCCCCAGAGATGAAGCGGGTTCCAAGAGAATGAAAGTAAGTGTTGAACATCGATTCGTCAATTTTATGTTTTGGTGGACAGTATACAGCTGAGACATTAAAACAACCGTGCACATCCTCAACTGCTACTGTTGTAGCTTGAAGAAAGTCTTGTTTAAACTCAGGCATCAGGTGATGTTTGATCGATTCACGAATGATGACTGCGCTTCCTGCGTGAGCAGTACCATCAGGATGCTGCGTGACGTAGGTACGATAGCCGTTTAATTTAATGTTGGATGTTGCATTAGTACAGTGGGCTTCTGATACAAGGAGAATGTCCAGTTTGTGGTTATTTATAATGAGTTCCACGTCTTGTTTATTCGGTGCCAAACCTAAAGTCCTTAACTTCCAAAAATAAAGTTATTTTTCACTACTAGTTTTCTTATTTGGAAGTCGGTAGTATTTTTTTGTAAAATAGTTTTTTATATTTCACTTTTTAGTTGTACCTAGGTAGGTACAACTAAAAAGTGAAAAATAAAAAACTTTATTTTTCACTTTAGGGAAGTAGTTAAGTAAGTACCTATAACAACAGAATAGATTACCCAAATAACATGAAACTTGAATATAACCAGTGAAAAGAACCTCCTTTTTTGGTAAGTCGGTTAAAAACAATACATTCTACAAAGTAGCATACGACCACGATAAAGGCAAACGGCAGGCTTGTATGGGAATTTCGTGGATATTTTTTTGTTTTAATTGGTAGTTAATATGATAGATAATCCCGTTATAAATTCTTAGATTTTTAGAACTGGACGTAAAAGTTATAACCAGTTTTATTTTTTAAGGTTATGTACCAATTTATTTTGTTACATATAGATAGCAACAAACAATTTATTTTACACATTATGCAACCATAATGTGTAAAGAAAATTGTTTGTTGCTATCTTTGTAGTGATTTACTTACCATTAAGTAGGTAGATTGAGATGAGGATCGTACCTACTCAGGGCATTGGTTTGATAATGATCAGTTTGATTATATGTAATGTTATTTCCGTTACACACATACTATTAATTATACATTTTTTCTTTATATCTTCCAGCAACTGGGGCACAGAGAGCGACGACTCCAGCTACCACAACGGGAACTCAGACCCGCGCGGATTCGGACACATCGGTATACTTGTGAGGAATGTGGACGAGGCTTGTGCCAGGTATGTAACGCATATTTTTCCACTACCTTGTCTATTATGTAACATATTGCCTAAGAAATTCTTTTCGAAATATGAACTTTTAGACACAAGATTATAAAATAAAAATTAAAAAAATAACAAAATTACATAATAACAGTTACGAAATGACTTTTGTATGGAGTTTTGATATCATTATGTAACTGGCTGAATGATACTGAACCTGTTACCTCTCAAAAAAGCGCGCGTTGATTGTGTGTATATAGTCTGTGCTTTTTAGTCTGAACGTTTTTAATAAATTGTTGTTGGAACTTATTTGCATTTAATTAAGTAAGCATCAGTAGTGGAATAAGAATCGTTCGTGTCTCGCATAAAAAGGCTTTATTTTAACACTCGAACGTAGCTTTCGATTGGCTACATCGCTCGTGTTAAATCTCGACTTTTTATGCTCGACACGAAATGTAATTTACTATCAAAGTTTTTATAAAGCTTGGTTTGATCAAGTCAACGGTATAATAGTCAAACGCTTGACTGCAGGCTTCCAATCCCTCTCACAGACAAGAGGCCTATGTCCCACCAGTGGGAACATTATGGCTGATGCTATGCTTAACTGTGTAGTTCGTGTGGTGGGTTCGACCCCATCTCAGGTAGTTTTACTTGACTTTTAGGAGACTATTCCAGAAGGAGGGTAACATAATTATTTACATACATACATACATAAACTCACGCCTTTTTCCCATGGGGGTAGGCAGAAACTACAGAACGCCACCTGCTACGATCCTTACATACTTCTTTTGCTTCACTCACATTCATACATCTAGTCATACACACACGCCGGTTATGAGTACTGCGCACCTGGCCTTTCTGAAGAACATCACCTATAAGGTCTATGTATGTCTTTCTAGGGCGTCCCCTCCCGGCGTTTCCATTCACGTCTGCCATGTAAATACCTTTCGTTAGTCGCCTTTCATTCATTCTCTCAACATGACCAAACCATCTTAACATACTCTTTTCAATTTTAGTCACTACATCTTCTTTTAAACCACAACTTTGTCTTATTACCTCATTCCTCAATCTATCATTTAAAGTTACACCACACATAATTATTTTTCATGTCTATTTTCCAGTTTTGATTTGTGCCCAATGTACGGGTACTAGATTAAAGTACCTAGTTAGTATAGCCACAGATTATTATAATACTAGCATCCAGATGCCACATCCCATACACAGAAACCGTGCTGACGTTACTAGGGTTTTTCGCCTGACTAAACTGATTATTTTAATAAAAGTACATCGAACACGGTCGGTTCTGGTCCAAGCGATAGATGGTGTTAGCAGTGACTTGCAAGTAAAGAGTTCACTCGGTTCGTGAACTTTTTTAGGGTTTTTACCCAAAGGGTAAAAACGGGTCCCTATTACTAAGACTCCGCGGTCCGTCTGGCTGTCTGTCACCAGGCTGTATCAAATTCAAATTCAAAATCCAATTTATTGCATCCATAATGTACATACAGGTGTTAAATATAAGTTACAGAAACAATTATGGACCCTGTCGGGCACAGCAACATTCTAGATACAGTCACCGTGATCTCATGAACCGTGATAGCTAGACAGTTGAAATTTTCACAGATGATGTATTTCTGTTGCCGCTATAACAACAAATACTAAACACAGATTAATATAAATATTTAAGTCTTAATCCCATACAACAAACGTGATTTTTTGCTGTTTTTGCGATAATGGCACGGAACCCTTCGTGCGCGAGTCCGACTCGCACTTGGCCAGTTTTTTTTCTTTACGATCATGATTTGTATAGCGATGATTTGTTTTTTAATATTTTTTGGCAAATTTTTACAGATTCATTGTACTATAATGTGTTACAATACAAATTTAAAAGATCGAGTGGGATAGGATAGGATAGATGGACCCCTTTGCCGCACTTAGACTCGCATTTGGTTCGTTGTACGTGCAGGCGTCCTCTCTGTGAGAGGGAATGGGCCGTAATCCACCACGCGGGCCTAGTGCATGTTGGTGGATGTCATATGTCTTCGAATTTTGGTTCTAAGACATGCCGGTTTCCTCACGATGTTTTCCTTCACCGTTTTGAGAACATTGGTCATGAAATAATTTACACAAAGTAAAGCGCCTGCCTGAATTCGAACCCACGACCTACAACTGGTAAGTCGCGGCCGATACCACTGGGCCACCACTGCTCTCAATCTTAAGATTTTCTAGACACGACCATAAAAAATTTATGTTCTTGTTTAATTTATTATCCTAAGTACAAAATTAAGGAATATTGGGCACTTAATTCACATTTCAAAGAATGGATCATTTAAAATTGATTCCAATAGATGGCGCGGTTTTAAATTCATTAGGGTTCCACTTTTTTTTTATAACACATTTTGGTACAATGAAATGTAAAAACGTGCAAAAAAGACTAAAAAACAAATCGTCGCTGTATTTAAAAAAGGAAGGATTCACGAACCGAGTAAATCCTTATACTTTCATGTCGCTGCTAACACCATCTATTTCCGTGGAATGAACCGAACGCGATCGATGTACTTAGAAAAATACTCAGCCTTAACAGACGAAAAACGCTAGTTACTTCGGCACGGTTTCTTTGTATGGGATGAGGCATCTTTATGCTAGTATTATATTATCTGTGGCAATACTAAAGATTTATTTTTACTCCATAAACAAAAGGTATTTTCCATCATGTACACACAATTACCTCGGGCTTATCAATGACAAATGTACTAGGACTCATCAGTGCAATAAACTGTAAGTCTCAAAAAAATGTTAATTAAAAAAAAACAAAAAACGCGACTCCTTAAAAAGCGAACTAAAAAGCCGTAAACAAGAAGAAAATCATGATGTGCAATCGGAGGATACGTTTTCGCGTGCTGGCTGACCAAAACCAGATGTATCCTCTGACTGCACAGCAGGATTTTCTTCTTGTTTACGGCTTTTTAAGCAACCGGATTTTTTGATCTTTTAAATAAACTTTTTTATTTATAACTTTTTAGTTAACATTTTTTTCGGATTAGGTACTTTTAAACATATAAGTATTATATATTTTTTAAGTCACCTCTTGAAACCCTTTACTCACACAATGGGTTTGGAAGAAAAATAATAATTGGGCCACCACAATATGGCGCCCAAAATCCGTCATTTTTCTTTTTTACAATTTTAATGTAGCCAGTGACACTCCCAAGGTTAAGACCAATCGGCCAACGCGTTTGGTCTCTAGAACGCCACATAGGAATAACACTTACATACATACATACATATACTGATAAACACATTACCCTCCTTCGGCAGTCGGGTAAAAAGGTACTTCTCCAGTGAGAAAAATTATTACCCTATTTTGAATTTTATAAGTCAAATATACTTTATTAAACTCACCCAATCTTTAAGTCCCCCAAAGGGCAATGAAGAGGGCTATGCTCGGAGTTTCTTGCGTGATCGCATCAGGAATGAGGATATCCGAAAGAGGACCAAAGTTACCGACATAGCCCGAAGAACTGCCAAACTTAAGTGGCAGTGGGCAGGGCACATTGCTCGCAGAACGGGTGGCCGGTGGGGCAGAAACGTTCTGGAGTGGTGACTGCGAACTGGAAGACATTGCGTTGGAAGACCTCTCACCAGGTGGACCGATGACCGTGTTAAGGTTGCAGGAATGCGTTGGATGCGAGACGAACGGGTTCGGTCAAGATGGTGATGCCTGGGGGAGGCCTATGTCCAGCAGTGGACGTCTTTCGGCTGATATGATGATGATACTTTATTATAAAAATGTTCTAACCCCACCACCTTAATATTCCAGGTTCGAACAGCAAGGCGTGAAGTTTATCAAGCGGCCCAACGATGGCAAGATGAAGGGTCTGGCCTTCATCCAGGACCCGGACGGCTACTGGATAGAGATCTTCACCAGCAATGTCGTCTAACCCGGTTCTGTAGGATTTTTGGTACAGTGTAGGGTCAAAAAAAAACAAAATATAAAATCTTTGCCTCCAAAATACCGCAGTATAGTACCCAAGAGAGGTCTGGTGTGAAAAATACTTGACCGTTACTGATTGGCACAGAGGCATTGGAACATGTTTACTTACCTCGGGAGCGCCAGGAACTGGAGCTAGTGGAGAGGACATCGCTTCTAGGATCGAAGCACGAGCTACCTTCGCGCAGCTGAGACCTGTTTGCCAATCGGAAACTGACCCGAAGGATTAAACTCAAAATCTTCCGAGTCAAATGTCAAAACCGTGCTGCTTTTGGGGTGCGAAACGTAGAAGGTCACCAAAGAGATTTTTCGCCAGATCCAAGTCTTCGTCGTAATGTACTGGCCCAGGACCATCACCAACGTAGAGCCGCTGCGGAAATGCCACGAAAGCACGATCGACCGCCAGATCAAGGATCTCCAACGTCACAAGTGGAGTTGGATTGGCCACATGCTGCGAAGGGATTCTGATCATATACCCAAGCAAATGTTGGATTGGAATCCCCAAGGCTAAAGAAAATGTGGCCCTCCTCGTCTAATTGACGAACTTTGGGATGACTTAGAGCTTGGTGAAGCGTGAAGTGTGCAGTGTGAAGCTCAGGACCGATCGCGATGGAGGACTACTGTGGACGCCCTTTGCCTTTGCCACATCCAGGGTACATAGGAGTTAGGACATTAAGTCAAGTAAATCACTGTGGCATATTTTTGCAAAATCAAAAAAAATGTACCAAGTGTCACGAAGGGTTCCGTAAACGTCAAAAAAAATACGTTTGTTGTGTGGGAGCCCCACTTAAATATTTATTTTATTCTGTTTTTAGTATTTGTTGTTATAGCGGCAACAGAAATACATCATCTGTGAAAATTTCAACTGTCTAGCTATCACGGTTCATGAGATACAGCTTTGTAACAGACAGACAGACAGACGGACCGCGGAGTCTTAATAATAGGGTACCGTTTTTACCCTTTCGGTTCGGACCCCTAAAAAGTGGAGGCAAAGATTTTATATTACAATTTTTCCGAAAAATATTTTTTTGACCCAACACTAGCAAAATTTATCAATAAGTAATAAAATACCACCCGTGTATGGAATTGTTTATTAATAGCCCACTCTTGGGCTAACACTTGCAATATACTACTTAGGCTGAGTTTCTCTCCTCTAAATTATCGCAGAATTAATGTGACAAAATGTCAAGCACGCGTTATCTGCTGTGATTTGCTGTTGAAAATTCATTCAACCTATCACAGCAGATAACGCATGCTTGACAATTTATCACATTAATTCTGCGATAATTTAGAGGTGAGAAACTCGGCCTTATTGTGATAGATATCCTTTTACAATTTAATACAAGAATCAAAAATGTCCTGTTGTAGGGAAAACGACTTAGACCAACTTGCACGAAAATCTTAACTCAGAGTTAGTTGCTAAAATAAGGTTAAATATAAATATCATACATAATTGGCCGGGTTAGCTGCTAACTCAGAGTTAGTAAGCTAATCCAGGGAGACGCAAGTGGGCCTTATAGTATCAATAATAATTGTTTTTTAACCAACTATGAATAAATGTAGACTTGTGACAATCACGGTCGTCAAGTGTGCAAGCAGGACAGTGAATACTTTGTAAGAAACGCTTTACTGAGTATCGTGTCGTCTCTCTCCCTCGTTTTATGAACCTACTGCCAAACACGATAACGTTTAGCATACCCATTTGGTAAGCTATAAATAAATCTTTATATTTTATCGAAGTTGGTGAAAAAGGCCATTTTTTTTTTTAATTCTTGATACTTAATTAGAATTGTATGACTTGAAATTGTTGGGCAAAAATACTTTTTAATTATTAAGGTTGCCCACTGTTGGACAACCCACTGCTGGGCAACCGTGAGCAATTGTGATTAATAATTATAAGGATAATTTTGTATTTATTTGTTATTCTTGTGTATTGGTTCTTACGTGCAATTATTAATTGAATATATTATAATAATGTTATTTATAAATTGGAATTTTATTATTTTAAAATCAACTAACCCGTTAAAACATACATATTGGACACGGTTGACGTAGTGGTTGAGCGATCGGCTGCTGCGCTGCGTGTCGCCGGTTCGATTCCTGCGCGGGACATATATTTATATGGCCTACAGATAGTTGTTCCGGGTCTGGGTGTCTTGTGTATGTGAGTTTAAATGTTTGTAAACGCACCCTCGATACAAGAAGAAATTTCTAGTGTGGGGCGATGATGATGGCGTTAACACGTTATAGTAGGGTCCCGGTATATATATACAGGTTGGGCCAAAAATCGTGGATCAAACTAAACAGGGCGATAGTTGGAGTTATAAGGAGTAAAAATAAATTGTACTTTATATATAATAATAATCTATACTAATATTATAAAGAGGAAAGATTTTTTTGTTTGTTTGTTTGTTTGTACCGAATAGGCTCCGAAACTACTGGAACGATTTGAAAAATTCTTTCACCATTAGAAAGCTACATTATTCCTGAGTGACATAGGCTATTTTTTTAACCCGAAAACGGGTGCTGTGGGGTGGCCCACGGGAGCGAAGCCGCGGGCAACAGCTAGTATAATATAATCCTTTATTCAGACACATTTACATTTTGACATAATTATTTTACATAAATTATGACTCTGGTGAGTCGACATTGACAACTTGGTCTGTTTGCCCATGTTTGGCAAAGGCCTCCTCCAATTCTTTCCATTCTCTTCTATCCAATGCCATCCTGGTCCACGCTTTCCCTGCTGCTGCTATGTCATCGTCCCATCTTCGAAACTGTCTTCCACGTTTCCTTTTTCCGTTCCTGGGATACCAAAAAACTAACGCTTTACTCCATTTTTCAGTACATCTTATTATGTGGCCTGTCCATTTCCACTTGAATTTACGAATCCTGGTTATGACATCGTCTACTTTCGTGCGCTTTCTTATTTCTTATTCTGTCGCTACATAAACGTAAATCCACATCTAGTCTGGCATGTGATTGGTCGATTGATAGCGGTCAAACCCTTTGCCTTGCCGAATACACTTGCGCTAATCTCTATCAGCTGGCACCAGGGATGAAAATCATTTTTATTTTTAAGTTTGTTCTAATCTAATCTTAGTACTACGACGTGGGATATTTTGTTCTAAAGCAATCTTTCATCTGTACTAACTCGGTTAAATCGATGTACAACAAACGCAACATTATACTTCGAATTCATTTTATTACTTCAAAACATTTGTTGTTGAGTAGAGGAAGAGTTCAATATATTCGGTCAGGTTACTGATAAACAAAATGCAGCGTGAAGTGGAACATAACAACCTATTCAATAATAAAACTAAATTAAAATGATGCTCAATTACTATGAATGATTTATGGTTAATGTTCTTCTAAATTTCGCGTCATAGGCAAAAAAATTAAACCATTATCGCAAAAAACGGCGTAAAAATCACGTTTGTTGTATGGGAGCCCCACTAAAATATTTATTTTATTCTGTTTTTAGTAATTGTTGTTATAGCGGCTACAGAAATATATCATCTGTGAAAATTTCAACTGTCTAGCTATCAAGGTTCATGAGATAAAGCCTGGTGACAGACAGACGGACGGATTACTAAGACTCCGCGTCTTAGTAATAGGGTTCCGAAGTCAACAAGGAACCCTTATAGTTTCGCTCTGTCTATCTGTCCGTATGGATATACATATACGGTAGAATAAATTTTTTATTACATGTAAATTTTAAATGTTTTAACGTTCAAAAGTGCCGCATAATGGCCTAGTTGAAATAAATACATATGATTTAGAAAAAAAAAATATAATTATTCCGACAAAGTGGTAAAATAAAATCATGAAAAATATTTTTTTTGTGGGAATGTTTTTTTTTCTCGTCTATCCCATTGTGTGGGGTATCGTTGGATAGGCCATTCAAAAATATTATGGGTTTGTTAAAACCATTTTTCGTTCCAGAGATCCTTTCGCATAAAATTAAGCTTTAAATTGAAAATTTATGTTAGAGTCAAGTGTCCCCCTCCCCCCTGCCAGCGAAATGGTTGATCTTGGCTATGTGAAAAAATCATGGCAGTAGTAAATCTATCGAAATTAGAAGGAAAACTATCTCAGATAAGTAGGCTTTAAGTTTACGAGTAATAGTCGACCAACTTATAACAAATGCCATTGAAAAATTACTTAAATAACGTTGTTAGCTGTGTAAAACAGATAGTAAATATATGCTTATGAACCATGTAAAAATATACATAAATAAAATCATAACATCCTTAATAATAATATTTAAGCTCGAATAACGCATTGGAGTGGCCGGAGTCGTTGGCAGTACCGGTCCGTAGTCCATACGGCGCATGCGCGCGGGGGAATGTATTTTCGACGTTTTGTAATCTAAAGTCAAATTAGATTCGATTGCCACGCAAATTACTTATTTTCTTTTGTCGATATCCATCTATATAGTCAATATTCGACCCGACTACATCACTAATTGAGTAGCGTAAAACTTTCCAGAACGAAATAGTGCATACCGCAGATTAGAGGTGAATACAAAAGAATTCCGAATGAGAAATAAACAAGGAGCGTGCGCACAAGGATCCAGGAACGAACCATACCATTCCCCGTGGCTCTAACGCGCGCTCGTATCGGCTTCTTTCGCAATTCGCACCCGCGGTGGTACTCAAATAGATAATATTTTTGTAACTTCAGTTGCGAAGTTGAATTTTATAACTCCTTCAGTTACCAGTTAGTCCTTCTTTAGTTTAAGTCAAGAGTGAATAGGTTACTTCTAGGCAAGCGTGCTTCACCGTAGACCACATCATCGCTTACCATCAGGCGAGATAGTGGTCAAACGCGTGCGTAGAGATTAAAAAAAACATGATCCTATGTGGGCCCGTTTTTAGGCGTTGTGTGCCGCTGAAACCGTTTTAATTTTCATGTAACAAATACAAAACCCTCTTTTTAGTCCGCATTATTATGTAACTTCGGAACCCTATTACTGCGCGTGGCGCGACACGCACTTGGCCGGTTTTTTTACCCTTTGGGTACGGAACCCTAAAAACGACCCGTCATCGTCGTCTGACGTCGTCGTCGTCGACGTCTGAAATTAGGGTTGGCAGTGATAGAAAGTTAAATATTCTCTGGTGATTCTAATCATTATTTTTGATTTCTTAATGACGATTTGTACATTATATTGTACAGATTTCTCATAGAAATTACGATTACAATTGATTGATGGATTTACAGGTGTAAAATCATTGTAATTTTTTTGAGAACATAACAAATAAAAATTTAAAATACCCCCGACACAAAACCTCTAAAAAGCATAAAATAAGTAAATAATATAAAGTGCTGTACATGTTGGCGGTTCCCCGACGCGAGTACGAGGGTTATTTTTTGCTTTTTAGAGGTATTGTGTCGGGGATTTTTTAAATTTTTTAATTTAGTTTTTATTTCATGCTTTTTAGAGTCTGGCAAACGAAAGTAGAGACTGAAAAAGCGCGGCAAATTTAAATAATATCAGCATAGCAACCCTAAAAACTAGTATGAAATACCTGGAATAACCTAATTTGATACTTTAGAATTATTTATTCAACTTCGGCTGAATAAAAATACTATAGGTACTTTAGATAGGTAATACTTTAGATATTATGTAACAATATGAATAACTAAAAATAACCGTATTCTATAATAATTTTTGTTTTTTTACACCACACGTAATCAATCTTGTTTTTGTTTGAATTCGGCGTCTTTCTCCTGTTGTTTTTCATGATATTTAGACATCATGCGAAACATCATCTCCCGTAATCCACTTTTAATTGTTTTATTCATTTTTCACTTAATAAATGCTATTAACAAGACTATAACAAATTAGGTTGTATAGTATAGCATTGCCATATAAAAAGTTTGCAAATAATTCGAGTGTCTACTTTCGTTTGCCAGACTTAATATACCTACCTAGTGGTAGACCCGCTTCAATCGACAATCTATCGAAACACGTAATATATTTTTTTTTCTATATTAATAAAAACTACGGTTCTTAATAATAAATTACAATCTAGCCTTAATAGACTAATAAGCAATTTAACTCTAACTTATTATTATATTGTATAATGATATGACTAAGAATAGTGTCAATTTGCACTTTTATACAGTTCGGTAGCACTTTCTTAGAGTCTGATACGTTAAAAACACTTAGTTCACGTGTTACATGTATAGCACAATATTGTTTGCTATTATTTTTTCACTTATAACACACTTTTACTACACTAACTCAAATGGTTTAGTTCTCTTTAGCCTACGCACTATGTCCGTGTTATCTAGCAGCTGGATTGCTTCCACATTCACATGTCGATGAAGTCTGTGTTCGTGGGCTTCAGCAAAGTTTTGAATAACGGTGGTGACGAGTTTCATTTTAAGGTCGCGGTGAAGGTCGTCATTTCTGATGTACCATGGTGCATTAACAGCATCTCTGAGTACTTTATTTTGGAATTGTTGTATAATTTTAACATTGCTTTGTTTAGTACAGCCCCATAGTTGGATACCATACGTCCAAATTGCCATAAGAATATGCTTGTATATTATCATTTTGTTGTGTATTGATAGACAGGATTTCTTTCCGAGTAACCAATACATATTTTTGTACCGTATCGAGTTCCTGTCTTTTCTTTTTGACGTGGGATTTCCAACGAATCTGGCCTCAAGAGTTATGCCAAGGTATTTGGCTGTATTCGCATAAGGCACTTGCATGCCGTTTATATAGACTGGGTGGTAATCGCGGTGTTTATTAGTGAAGTCAATGTGAATCGATTTTGACTCATTCAGTTTGATCTTCCACTTTTGTGTCCAGTCGTAAACTTTGTTCACAGCTAGTTGAACTTTTTCTACTGCTTCTTTGTGGTTTGAACCAATAGCCATAATAGCAGTATCATCAGCAAAGGTCGCTATGGTGTTGTTTTCCAGCTCTGGGATATCACATGTGTATACCAAGTACAGGATTGGGCCTAACACACTTCCTTGTGGTACTCCGGCCTTAATAGTTTTTAGCTCAGAATATGCGTCCTCTTGCCTTATCCTGAACATTCTGTTGCTTATATATGACTCTAGAATATCTGAAAATTCGGGGAGCATGCGTCTGAGTTTGTATATCAGACCCTCATGCCAAACTTTGTCGAAAGCTTGTGCGACATCTAGAAATACGGTGGCGCAGACTTGCTTGTTTTCGAGCGTTTTTTCGATGATGTTTGTTATTCTGTGTACCTGGTCGATGGTAGAATGTTTTTCCCTGAAACCAAATTGATGGTTCGGAATAAGGTCTTTTTCTTCTATAATTGGTTTTAGCCGTTTTAATAGGAGCTTTTCAAACAATTTCGATAATACTGGCAGCAGGGAAATGGGTCTATAAGATGATGCTTCATGGGGTGGTTTCCCAGGCTTCGCAATCATAATGACTTCAGCAACTTTCCATGGCTCAGGTACATGTTTTAGCATAAATGCAGCGTTAATAAATCTGGTCAGCTTAACTATGGCTTTGCGCGGGAGGTGTTTTAGAATTTCTCCTGTTATGAGGTCATAACCCGGGGATTTCTTCGAGCTTATGTTGTTTTTAATTTCTCTCACAACTTCTTTAGGAGTTACAAGCCGAATTCTTTGGTTTTGTGATACATTTTCACTCTCAGATATTCCTATGGAACTTTCATTGGGTTGACAAGTATCTTCTAAGTATTGGGCAAACCTTACCGCTTTTTGTTCATTGCTTATGGCCCATTTTCCATCGCTGTTTCTGATGGGAGGTATTTGCATAATCGGTACTAATACTTTCTAAAGAGAGTAATCCGTTGATTGGTCGTTGGTTAGCTGCACAAGGTTAGAGTTCAGAGTTTCATCCTCAAATTGTATAATTTTCCTCTTTCATTGTTTGGTTAGGTTATTTAATAGTGTTTTATCCCGCGGGCACCTTGTTTGCTGCCAGCGCTTTCTTTGTTTTCTTTTCTCTGATAGTAAGTTCACAATATCCTTGGGATAGATATGCCCCTTATATTTCCGTTTTAATTGTGGAGTGTTGTTCCAAGCACATTGTTGAATGTTAACAACATATTTGTTTACTTCTGAGTCAAGCTGATCCTGATTTTTTAATGGAGTTTTTAGGTCGATTATTTTATCTAGATCAAGCGCAAAGCTGTCCCAGTCTGTAGACTTGTTAACCAGAGTTAGATGGTATTCTCTTAATTGAATTTTTTGACTAAGTCTTAGTATAATCGGGGAGTGATCCGAATTCATCAGAAACTCTTCCTCCAAACTAACATAATTGGTGGATATGTTTTTACATATGAAAAAGTCTATGAGATCCGGTATTTTCTAATGGTCAGTTGGCCAGTATGTTGGTTTGCCAGTGCTCATAACTTCACAATGTGTGTCTCTAACTGCGTTTAAGAGCTGTCTTCCCTTTGTTGTAGTCAGTCGTGACCCCCAATGCGTATGCTTGGCATTAAAATCACCGCCTAGGATGAATCTTTGACCCAAAACTTCAAAGAATTGCAAATATCGCTCTTTTCTTATCATATGCCTTGGAGGACAGTAAACAGCTGCTATGGGAACGTGACAAAATTTAGTTTTGACTGATACTGCCACAGCTTGAATGTCTGGTTCCTCAAATTTACTGTGCTCGTAATGGTTAAGGTTTTCTTTAATTATAACTGCGCTACCTCCTCTGGCAGAGTTGTCAGGGTGAAGCGAATTATATATCTTGTATCCATTAAATTTAACAAAAGATTTTTTAGTGAAGTGCGTTTCAGAGATTAAACACACGTCTATATTTTCTGTCTCTAGGACTGCCTGTAACTCATTCTGATTTTTGAGGAGCCCATTGGAGTTCCACGCCATTATTTTTAGTGTATTAGTCATTTATTATTATCAAGAGCAGCTGTTTTGGTGCTGGATTCTAACTTCTCTAGTCGTTTGTCAAATGTAGTAATACATTTTAAAATCTGATTTATCTTATCTTCTAGATTTGAGGGTTGTGTACCTTGCTTTGCAGCCTGAGCATAGGATATACTTTTGGTGGCTTGAACAGGTTTAACAGTTGACTGGACACCTTCTTTCCGTGTGTGTTGGTCAGGATTCCCTATTGTAGAAAACTGTTGGGCTGTTGGTACAACAAGTTTCTTTTTTATGTTTTTTATTTTTCATCATTTGCATCCCTTTGGCTACTTCACACCCTCTGTAGTTGGCTGGGTGGGGTAAGCCACAGTGGACGCATTTCGGTTTCTCTTGCGAAGATTTAATACATTCGGCTGTAAGGTGCTTGCCAGTGCATTTAACACACCTTGGCTCTTTTTTACAGTATTTATGAATATGCCCATATGCCTGGCATCTCTTACACTGTGGAATGAGTTTCGGATTTTTGAGAGAGTGAATTTCAATTTTACACCCTAAAATGTGCTTTATTGCATAGATTTTATTGACATCTTCGTCATTATGAAAAGAAAGAACGAACATATTGAGCGGTTCTTTACTCTTCCAGCTCAACTTGTGGTCAACTTTTTCTATTTTAAGACCTTGCGATATTAAATCATCTTTGATTCGATCTGGCTGGCAAGAATAATGTAACTTTTTCACTACAACTCTTATTGGCCTAGCCTGTTTGTTTTCATATGTGTGCCAATGATAGTCTTTCTCTGTCAAAAACCTAGCAATCGCTCTATAAGAGTCATCAGTTTTAGCGTTGATCTTCACACAGTCTCCATTCATCATTTTGGCGGTGAATGATGCAGTTGGTTGGGTTTCAGTCAGTGAGTCGTAAAACATTTGGTAGCTCTTGACTCCGTCTATAATGATTGGCGGTGGTGCACGCACTTTTTTGACTAATGTCTGTTCTTTCTCCAATGATTTTTATTTTTGGGCATTCGTTCCGGGTTGTTGTGGGGGAGAAAGAGAAATGTTTAACTTCCTTTTTTTCCTACTTTTGGCCCTTATCCACTCAGTCTCTTTAGCGAGTTCTTCCTCGTCTGTGTAATACTCGACGTTTCCTTTTTCAGACTGAGGAAATCGTATGTTGCTCTTAGCTTCCAACTCCTCGGGGCTATTATTTTCTTGTTCCTTGCTTGAGCTGGGATTTTCATTTTGGCGGCTTTGTAGTTGATACTGAAGGCTTTGTATTTGGACCTTCAAATCATTAACAAGAAGTGCCAGCTTTTCTCTTTCTGATTTTTCTTGGTTGTAACTGTCATACAACAGCTTTTCCAGATCAGTTTTAATTTTTATTTTAGTTGGCGACATTGTAGGGTAAATAGGCACTACACCTTCAAAATTAACTGATTGCACTGTTTACACTATAATAAATAAATAACTGGGTCATCGCGGCGACCTTGACCAGCCGATTTCGCAACGCGGCGACGACGGCGTTATTTTGATGCGCCAGCGAATTACGCTTACGTAGCTCACTCGCGCGAATTATAGGTATACGACCGTTCTCGATAGAAGTCAAACGACAACTCGACACACGTAATTATGACACGATATCTAGAACACTCTCGACAAAGTCACCTTTCTAACAAAAAAATAAAAATCGGTTCATCCGTTTAAGAGCTATGATGCCACAGACAGACACACAGATACACAGCAATACACGTCAAACTTATATCTTTTTCCGTCGGGGGTTAAATACTGGACGTTGATACTATATATCGCACCATTAGAATAAAAGTCATCTAACTCAAAAAATGCAATTTGTGGGCAAGCAAAAAGTCTTCAAAAAAGTGTTGACTGAGTACTAAAGTGACCGGTGGCTGTCCCTTTCTTACTCATAATTTGGGCTCTTTTTCACCACAGGGTTGTAGAGTAAGTAGGATTTTAAGGACAGTTTATAGCAAAATCATAAACTACCTACAGGTATTTTGAATTAGGTCAATTTAATTCTAAGGGTGCGAATTATGTACCTACTGTGATAATAGGGATGTTCGTGGGTAGAAAAATGATAATTCTATTTAGTCCGTCAGTGAGATTATCAAATAATATTGGACACGTATTTTTTGCTTTACCAAATCAATAAAAATTTACAAAGTTAAAGCTCATCAAAGTTCAGGAGTGTTGGCTTGTCACGTCACTAAGGCAATACAAAGTCTTCTAGCGGCCTGACGTCACACGATATTTCAACGCATTATACCGTCGCCACTTTATGTTTACGTGTCCAATATATTTTATTAATCTACCTGACGGACAAAATAGTACATTGTGATATAAGGGTGCAATAACCTACACACCCGTGTATCACACGATGTTTTTCAATACAGTTGTGGGAAATAGTAAAATAAATCAAAGAATCACATTTGTTTTTTCCATAAAATAAAATTATCGTAAGTCGCCATATATCTTTCTCGAGATTTTGGGGGCAAAATTTTATCTTGCGCAGTTTTCGCCTTAGATAAAATATCGGGTGGAATTAATTCAATTTCATTACTTGTACTTGAATTCATACCTATTAACAAAAATAAATATCAATTTAACACACAAAAATTTAAATTTTCAGAAAATGGCGCGTTTTTGCAACTGGACTTAATTTTTTTTACAACGAAAACACTGCCTATAAATTTTTTGACAAATGTTGATGTGAAAATAATGAAATTGAAACTGGTAATTAAATAATTATATTAAACAACCATTTAAAAGACTTTTGAGAGTTCAATGCTAAAACGTACGGAATCATTCATTTTTCCTCGTATAAAATCTATTCCATTTTAGTCTATGTATGAAAACTCCTTGCTACTAAACTTTTTTAAATTGACTTATAAATTTAAAACTCAACTGCAAACATAATGATCGAGCTCGTAAACAAAAGTCACGACCGCGTAACAGAAAGATGCCTGCGCAAAAGATTTAATTTTCGAATCATAATTATAGCCTCTGAAAGTACGCCATGTTTAACAACTGTATTGTAATAGTACATTGTGATACAAGGGTGGAAAGTAGGTTATTGCAAACGAGCTGTCATTAACAAGCCCGAGCCGAAGGCGAGGGTTTTTAATGACACGAGTTTGCAATAACCTACACGCCCGTGTATCACACGATATTTTTCAATACAGTTGTGGGAAATAATAAAAACAAATCAAAGAATTAGATTTGTTAATTCACAAAAAAATAAAATTATCGCGCGTTTTTGCAACTGGACATATTTTTTTTACAACGAAAACAGCCTACACAGCCTATTCGATTTTTGACAAATGTAGATGTGAAAATAATTAAATTGAAACTGGTAATTAAATATATTAAACAACCATTTAAAAGACTTTTGAGAATTAAATGCTAAAACGTACGGAATCATTCATTTTTCCTCGTATAAAATCTATCCCATTTTATTCTATGTATGAAAACTCTTTGCTGCTAAACTTTTTAAATTGACTTATAAATTTAAAACTAAACTGCAAAACTAATGATCGAGCTCGTAAAGAAAAGTCACGACCGCGTAACAGAAAGATGCCTATGCATAAGATTTAATTTTCGAATCATAATTATAGCCTCTGAAAGTACGCCATGTTTAACAACTGTATTGAAAAAGTAATTTTCAGTAAACTACCATATTAGGCCATTTACATACCAAATTGGTTCAGATTATCTAGGTACAAAGTGTAGCAGAAATAATGCATTATAGGAACATGACAAGCTGGACCATTATATTATACCTAATGGAGAATAATAAAATCAGACCATGGCAGAAATTTTTGCGACATGCACTGATTCGGCCATTTGTAAAATGACGTCAGCCAATGTTGGACAAATACACAGATATTACTGGCACACATTGCCTCGTGAGCCTAAGGGGCGGGACAAACAGAAAAGACGTAAGACGAGGACGCGTCGCAGACGCGATGCCCCTTCAATAAATTTTCATTCAAAATGTATAGAAGTGTCGCGACACAAAATAAACAGATAAGACAGGACGCGGACGAGACGCGGTCCTTTTTGTACGCGTCCCGCCCCTTAGACCTTGACCTTGACCTTAGGGTTTGGGGAACTCGGACGTGTCCGCTTCCACAATAGCCTTCAATTCTTCATTATCAACTTTGGTCTTCGGCCGTCCACGCACTGTGTTTTCTTTTGCGATACCGTCGCCATACACATTAATCCTTCGAGCCGTTTCTGCAGCACTGGTTCCACGATGGAACTCGTACTCGTAAATAACGCGTTATTTCAAGTTTTCCATTTTGTAAACTGACTGGCGCAAAGAAAAAACCAAAAGAGGAAAAAACAAATGAATTACGGTTTTCCAAACAAAAAAGCATTTTTTTTTTTTTTATTCTTCAGGCTCGCGTTTGACCACTATCTCGCCTGATGTTAAGCGATGATGCGGTCTACGGTGAAGCACGCTTACCTAGAAGAAACCTATTCACTCTTGACTTAAAGACCCCAAGGTTGTAGCTATCAGGGAACAAAGACTCCGGAAGGGATCGCGTCATCATAAATTCGTCCATAATCGCAAAGACGAAACTTTGGGGGTATGTGGAACAGGGTGTAAAGTCCCACAAACCTCCATAGAAAAGGGAGGATCCTCCGACCAGACGGGTGTTGTGTCTGGTCCGGGCAACTGCCCCACGGTTATCGTCGGACTGTTGTATACGTTCAAATCGCGCCGCAAACTTTACTTGCGCGATGTAGGATTTGTGTGACGTCATGTCATTACTTTGTAAGTGGCGGTGTCGGTGCCGCTACATCACTCCCCTCCGGAGACCGGAGGTCGATAGCAGGTTGAGTCGTCCGTACATCCTGTGATGCGTGCCTGGCCAGTGGAAGGTTGGTTCCCGTGAGTCGGAACCGGAAGTCGCAGAGTTCGCGGTGAGTCGGAACTGTATGCGGTTGTGCCCCAGTGAGTCGGGGTGATGATATCCCAGTGAGTCGGGATAGTTTTGCTGGCTCCAGTAGTCGGAGCGGTGATGATGTGTCCCAGTGAGTCGGGACAGTGCTGCTGGCTCCTGTGGGTCGGAGCGGTGATGAAAGAAGCTGAGGGTGATGACCAGGTATGCGCGTCCGCTGCATGCTGGTGGTCATGATACCCCCGTAGATGCCGTGGCTGGCTGTGTGACTCGCTGCTCGAAAGCTTGAGGAAGTGATGATTACGTCACGATGAAGCTCTGCACGAAGGCTGCGCTGATGTTCATGTTTGAGGGTCACCAGTTTGGGGTAATGCAGAACAGGGTGTAAAGTCCCGCAAACCTCCATAGAAAAGGGAGAATCCTCCGACCAGACGGGTGTTGTGTCTGGTCCGGGCAACTGCCCAACGGTTATCGTCGGACTGTTGTATACGTTCAAATCGCGCCGAAAACTTTGCTTGCACGATGCAGGATTTGTGTGACGTCATGTCATTTGTTTGTAAGTGGCGGCGTCGGTGCCGCTACAAAACCTTCGGTTTTCCCGAAAAGGTCACCAAATCGCAGCCAGTCCCGGTAGAAGCGTCCGTGAAGCTCCATGCTCTGCCATACCTGCCTGCGGTCATTAGTATCTAATACTATAGGTTTGCGCCAGTTCTCGTTAGCCAAGGAGAGCGGGGTAATGCCCTTGTCCACCGCTACCACATCTCAATGCATACCCACGTCGGCGGCCTGGAAGTATTCTCTAATACTGCATACCTCGCGGTTGTGCAGGGTCTTAGCATTTAAAAAGCCACGACATCCGCACTTCCGCGGGATATACAGTCTCATAACCGATGATCGTGGGTGATGCATACGATTTGCGGTAAGCAATGTGCGGACTATCCTATCCAGGGCATCAAGTTCTGTCTGAGTCCATTTGAGTATGCCGAACGAATACATCAAGATCCAGCCGTTAAAGGCGCACCTTGTTCCCGCCTTATAAAAGACTATTAAGTATTTTTTTGGCGGCCAAAGAAGCGCTCCTTCGAGGACTGTTTCACGTCAGTAGCATTGATGCCTACTTCCGACATACCCAAATACTTGTAAGTTTCGGTTGAGGAAAGGGATCGAAAGTGTATGGAATCCGAGAGTTGTATTCCCACGAATTCCATAATCTCCCCTCGCTTTACATGCATGACTGCACATTTGTCCATACCATGATATATTACAACCAAGAAACCACCAGACCACCAGGGTGTCCCAGAAATCGACGTCAAGCCGTAAATGGGTGATAGACCAAGTTATAACAGTTCTCAGAAAAATACGAAAAAAAATCTATCTCATGTTTTTAAAAAATTATGTTCACTTTAAAAATTTACTAAAAAAATCAATCCCTGTAATGGTTCTTTAACTCCAATTGCTACAAATCCCATAATTTATCAATTTTTTTTATTATTATGTAATCTTGAATAAAGCTTGTGTAGATTTTTGCCTAAAATTTAAAGCCAACTCCTCCTACTTAGAAGAAAATTAAAATTTTTCAAAACCAAATTATTCAAATTTACTGTTTCGCCCAACTTTAACTGACTGTACTGAAAAAAAAATGTACTACGCTAGTTTGGCAAGTAAAATGAAAAATTGGCGCATTTAATAAGAATTTAAAAATGGTGTAACACTTGCTAGATTACGTTTTCAATAATTGGTCAATTTTTTTTTTGTAAATAGTATCGGTTTTTACCCAAAATGTCCATACTTCCTTAAAATGACTTTAGCTTACCTAAAGCTTTGCTAAACTCCGTTTCTAGTTCGATAGAGACGGAGAGAGTCATTTTACGAAGTGTGAGCGAGATAAGAAATGCCAAAGGATGCTAGAAAGGCACAGAGAAGACCCTCGATTCTTAGAGAAGATTTTATGGACCGATGAGTCAACATTTAAAAAAGATGGCTACATGAATTTGCACAATTTGCACGAGTGGCATGTAGAAAATCCAAATTTGATGAGGCAAGATAAGTCACAGTATCGATTTAAAGTAAACATGTGGACCGGGATACTAAATGGCAAAATAATTGGACCTTTTGAGCTGCCAGAGATTTTGAATGGCGCAGTTTATTTGGATTTTCTTCAAAATACTTTACCAGATTTATTAGAAGACGTGCCACTGAACGTTTACAGGGAAATGTGGTTCCAGCAAGATGGCTGCCCAGCGCATTATGCCCGTTTAGTAAGAGAACATCTTGATAAAGAATACCCGCTCAGGTGGATAGGGCGCGGTGGGACAATCTTGTGGCCACCCTGTTCGCCTGATTTAAATCCCCTAGATTTTTTATACTGGGGAGCGGTAAAAGAGAAAGTGTACTCAAAAACAATAGAGAATTTAGCCGAGCTGCGGGAAAGAATAACGGAAGCCGTTGTCTTTGTAAATAGGGGAAGATTTGCCCGATAAAACAAGGACAGCGGCCCAAGGCTTGTCCCGGCAGAGCGTCATGCTCAATGCCACCATAAAACAAGGACAGCGGCCCAAGGCTTGTCCCGGCAGAGTGTCATGCTCAATGCCACCCACAAGGCAGAGCCAGCAGCTCGATGCCACAAAGCAGAACCATGTGGTTCTGCTTTGTGGCATCGAGCTGCTGGCTCTGCTCAATGCCACACAAAAATACATATATACGTGCCATCAGTCCGTACATAAAAACAATGATAGTAAAATAAAGGTTGTCAACTTACTATCGAAAAACATGACACATAACTCGGGGGTCCACTCTCCACGCCTAGCAACCATATGCTCGGCGGCAGTCTGAGACAGCTTACCATACTAGCCACTCGGCAACTGTAGCTCGTATCAACCGTAAGGCAATAGTTTCGTCAAATCGTCACACGATACGGCCCTCGTACTCCCGAATCCAACTTGCCTGTAATTTGAGAAGTTTTTATTACAAAACATGATCGTTAAAAAAAAGGAGCGCACAAACTAGCGATTCTTATTAACATAAGTCTTGTCTGCGTCGATTTTGATCGCGCTGCCTTTGCAAGTCTCATAACCTTTTGCTATTTGGTAGAGTGTTATCTAATGCCACGTCACGGACAAGTGACGTTACAACCTGGGTCATCGCTACAACACCATAAGTAATTGTGGTGGTGAAATTTGGGTGGTTTTGCGGTTAGTGCAGTTGATAACAACCTGCATTTTCCAATGTGACTTAGACCACTTACTGTCATGCGTATTGGCGCATTAGCATACGCAACAAATTAATCAGGGCGGCACTAGCGCTCCACCGTACAGTTTTCACAATACATCTCGGGAGTTACAAAGTAACTGAATTTGGCAACTCATATGAGAGACCCAACACTAAGAACATGCACTCCCAAACATTAGTACTTTATCACAAACTAGTAGTTTGGGAGTACCAAAAAGTAACTAGAAGATACTGGTTCTGCACCTCTCTCACAGAGAGGATGCCTGTGTCCCAGCAGTGGGAACATTATATGGCTGATGATGATGACTGGTTCATTTGTAAGGACAAAACGCATGTATACCCCGAAAGGTCAGGCAGACATGCACGTGTAGTACACCCATACTTCACCATTTATGTGCAAATCCCATGAAGAGACTCGAGAAGAAAATTACGAGCCATTGTAACTTTACGTTACCCTCCATGTAAACTATGTAGCTTAGGTATGGCGGTTAAAGGTGAACGCGCACCTACCCGCACCGCAGGAGCCGCACGCGCCGCAGTCATCGCAATGCAGCCTCGCGCACCTATCCGCGCCGCACGAGCCGCATTTCGGCAAAATGCTGTAGGTATACGGATTCCACCAGCGCGTGCTGATGACTCATCAGATTCGGCGCGATCGATGCTTGCGGCGAGTGCGGTGCGGACGGCGCGAAGACATCATGCGTACAGTGATGCCAACTTAGCTACTTTATAGCTAAATCAAGCTATTTTTCTGCTACTATTTGATAAAACTGGTAGCTAATATAACAAAATCTATGACCAAAATAACCAGGCTACTACACTGAATATTTTGATGTTTTTGTGTCTTCGCGCCGTCCGCACCGCACTCGCCGCAAGCATCGATCGCGCCGAATCTGATGAGTCATCAGCACGCGCTGGTGGAATCCGTATACCTACAGCATTTTGCCGAAATGCGGCTCGTGCGGCGCGGATAGGTGCGCGAGGCTGCATTGCGATGACTGCGGCGCATGCGGCTCCTGCGGTGCGGACGGCGCGAAGACATCATGCGTACAGTGATGCCAACTTAGCTACTTTATAGCTAAATCAAGCTATTTTTCAGCTACTATTTGATAAAACTGGTAGCTAATTTTTTAACTATAATTTCTACCATTTTAAATAAGACATGAATGCTTTCGAGAGTGTAGTGGGACACCGGATCTTAATTTAAATTATCTCAAATCAGGCAATAATGTGCGATACTCTCCAACTGTACCCATTTTAAGTTAATGTCATGAACCCATATTTTTTTCTTTCATTCCACCTCTTCTACCGCAAAACCGACAATAACAGGATCAAGTGCCATAGTACACTACGTACGTTCGTTCTATACAGAAAATATAACTTCGCCCCTAAGACGGCCCACTGACCGAAAATATTCATATAATAAGATATACAGAAGTGAATATGATTCTGACAACACTGTGCGTGCGGCACTTTCGGCCATTCGGCGCGTTCGGCGCGTACGGCGCGTTCGGCGCGTTCAGCGCGGATAGCGCGGGGCCTTGAGAAAATGCGACGACTACGGCGCGTGCGGCTCCTGCGGCACGGATAGGTGCGCGTTCACCTTAAGTATCAGCGAAAATATCAAACTAAAGTTATCAAACCTGCTTGCGTTTGTGGGTAGTAGACCAATACTCGTTTTATTTTATTTTTTGTATGCTCGGTCTAACCTGATTTTCATGCACGAATATAAATCACACCATCGCAGTTCAACACATCCGTCCCTATTAGCACTAGTACATCAATGCATTTTGAAGGCACAACAAACATACTTTGAATGAAATATAACAAAATCTATGACCAAAATAACCAGGCTACTACACTAAATATTTTGATGCATCACATAAAACTTGATGCGAGGGTACCAGCACATATTTAAAATGTTTTAGCATAAATTTAGAAATGAGCGACACGCGCGAACCTGTACAGCCATGGTTACAATAATGTCTGTCGAGATACCCTCAAACTCATGACATTAATTAACATTTTACTTTTTAGGGTTTTTTCTGTCTGTCTGTCTGTCCGTCTGTCCGTCTGTCCGTCTGTCCGTCTGTCCGTCTGTCCGTCTGTCCGTCTGTCCGTCTGTCCGTCTGTCCGTCTGTCCGTCTGTCCGTCTGTCCGTCTGTCCGTCTGTCTGTCTGTCTGTCTGTCTGTCTGTCTGTCTGTCTGTCTGAAATTTTCACAGATGATGTATTTCTGTTGCCGCTATAACAACAAATACTAAAAACAGTATAAAGTAAATATTAAAGGGGGGCTCCCATACAACAAACGTGATATTTTTGCCGCTTTTTGCTCGACATTAATAACGGCAACAGGTAGACGCTTGAAATATTCACAGAATGTTTAGTTGTATATTTACTTCAAAAAATAATAATTAATAAATTAAAATAAAATAAATTAAGGGGGGCTCCCATACAACAAACGTGATTTTTATGCAGTGTTTTGCGATAATGGTACGGAACCCTTCGTGTGCGAGTCCGACTCGCACTTGGCCGGTTTTTTATAACATGCAGTGTCAGTGTTTAAATTTTTGGGACACTGGCGTAGCACATGACCAGTCGAAAGACATGAAAAACACTTAGCATCGCTGGTTTTATAATTGTAAGGGCGGTTTCGCGGGTTTTGGTCTGAGAATTTATCTTGTGGTTTCACAGAATTCTCACTAGATTTACATTTTGGTTTTGTGTAAATTGAAAAGAACTCTACTAGATCTTTAGGCAATAGATGAGCATTAGTTGCAGCGGCACGTACCTGTGCGTCAGTTATTCCACGTATTATAATTGCAACGGTCAACTCAGCGCTTAATACTTTAAAAATATTAAGGCGCAATAGTGAACGTCTTGCATATTCTGCGTACGTAGAATAATTGTCGGAATTGGTACTCATAACTTTGTACAAAATATTAGCAATATCGATATAAAATTGGTCCACGAACGATCGTTGGTAATCCACTCAGCGAGCCAACTACGAGCGTCGCCCTTTAAACAATGTGCAATCCGTGATAAACATTCATTATCGTCCCAATTATTGATATCACGTGCACGTTCAACTTCTTCACACCAAGAATCGATATCGTGTAAACCGAGTCGAAATTTGAAATATAAAAATGGTTTGATCTGACCTTTGACAAAGCACTCAAAGCTCCAATGAGGCGATCGATAACGTTCAATGACGTTGAAGTACTTGCGAGCGACTCTCCAACAGTGCTGGTATGTGATGCAGTCGCCGCTGGTGGTGATGACTGCGGTGTCGACATGGCGACAATACCTGGCACCAAGACAACATCCGTGCCCGGCACCGCCGCCGCCGTCACTGCTGGTTCGACGCTCGCTGCAGGAATATGGCTATTCTCCAGCGCATTGACACGCGCTAGAATAGCTCCAAGTGTCTCCTGCAACCCACCTACCTCATTGTCTTGTTCGCGCCTATTCCTACCTCTACCACGAGTAGCAGACCGTTCTGCCATAATTAAAATTTTACTATTGAACAAAAATCAAATTTTACTATCGAACAAAAATTTGCTTGTTCGCTGATGACCAGAGAGCGGTGATAGACTATGGAGCCTATCCCACTTCTGATATAAGCGGTAACTTGTTTTTAATATAAAAACACAGAAAATAATAACTTTAATCAATGATTCAAAATTACAAAAGTACAGCAAACATGAAGGTAGGTAAAAATATAACCAGGCACGAATAAACAAGTAGGTAGTAAGAGATTATGAACCAGTTTACCAACGATGCGAACGCCATGAAGTCTCGATGCAAAAAAGGGGCGATACAAATGGTGCGCTCTGCTTATATACCCTCGCTGTCATGTCAGTTGACGTTGAAAAGTGACGTCTTCATTCGAAATCTTCTAACAATATTATAATATCTACAGATGAGGATGGATTTGAAACACCACCACCCACATGTTTTGTGATTTTATTATATAGTATGACGTTGCGGCCATGTTACGTTCTCATTGGTTCATTATATCTATAGTAGAAGGTCGTAAGTGCGACTGGTTGGCTATGCTATAATTTCGTGGCGTTGTGACTGCACTTTACAACCTGATAGTAACTATTGTGTTTCTAAAACTACCCACTAGTTGTTGTAAGTGTTATTTCTGCACTGTTATTGTAATTTATAGATGTTATAAGTTTTGTTTTTGCATGCTGTGTCTATCGGATCATATTGTATACTATGCTTGTATCATATTGTTGTATTATCTGAATAGACGACCAAATAAAATAATACAAATAAAAGTGTGCCGTTCATACAGATAAACAACTTTTAAATTTTAATGGGAACAAATTAATATTTGACCCACGACTGCCCACGACCATAGAATTATGCACACTTCAATTTTCTTTGTTTGTTTGATAACATAGTAAGTGTTTGTTAGAAAAATATAATTATTGTGAAAATTTTAATAATTGCTTAAAAAATATAATAGCTTGGACCCTGTTCCCGATACCGGTAGGCCCCAATTTTATATTTTAAATGTTTTTTTGGAGTTTTATTTAAGAAATATTTAAAAATGTAGAATGTAAGAAGAATATGGAATAAAAGAAAAAAATGTGTGTGTGTACCAGAGTACACAGGTAAGAAGTGAAACTTCTTTACGACATATCATTTTTCTACTATTTGCAACTTCACGAAAATGGGGTAGATAAGGCTTAAGCCTTAAGAAAAACAATTTTTTCCGTATTAAATTAAAGCTATTTTATTATTATAGACATGCATACAATTAATGAGTAATTTATTTTATCATTGTTCTTATTATAATATCATTGCTATTGTTGTATTTCATCAATAATGATAGCATCATTATTACTATTGTTGTAAAAAAAAAAATATATAAATTAAAAATAAATCAATAAAAAAAAAAAAAAAAATAATTTATAAATATTAAAATCATGCTCATACGTGTTGAATTTATAAAACGAAATATATAATCACTCTCACTTTTCTTGTAAATTTACTTAAATTTGAATAGTCTTTTTACTAAACTTTGATAAAAAAAGAAACATGGCGCGTAACCGAAAAACGTGACGATAAAGTCCGTCCAACGAAAGAAGTCCCGTAGACGCGGCGCTAGTTTCTATGCGACTGTACGCTGTCCTCTAACAAATCTTGTTAGTTCCATGTATTTACGCGGGACTTTTTTCGTTGGACGGACTTTACGTACAAAATTTCTCCCATACGTCGATAAAGAAGTTTCACTTCAATAATTATAAAAAAGTAATAATCAAAATAAAAATAATAATTAAAAATAAGAATAACATAAAAAAATTACAATTATAAAAAAAGTAATAATATAAAATTCATTAATAATCCTGTACCATTTCAATTAATTAATAAGCATTGATCACCACACACACAAAATAAATTTATTGGTATTTGGTGCAGTAATTAGAAGGAAAATATAAAATATTTTTAGGGTTTTATTTAAGAAATATTTAAAAATGTAGATTGTAAGAAGAATATGGAATAAAAGAAAAAAATGTGTGTATGTACCAGAGTACACAGGTAAGAAGTGAAACTTCTTTACGACATATCATTTTTCTACTATTTGCAACTTCACGAAAATGGGGTAGATAAGGCTTAAGCCTTAAGAAAAACAATTTTTTCCGTATTAAATTAAAGCTATTTTATTATTATAGACATGCATACAATTAATGAGTAATTTATTTTATCATTGTTCTTATTATAATATCATTGCTATTGTTGTATTTCATCAATAATGATAGCATCATTATTACTATTGTTGTAAAAAAAAAAATATATAAATTAAAAATAAATCAATAAAAAAAAAAAAAAAAATAATTTATAAATATTAAAATCATGCTCATACGTGTTGAATTTATAAAACGAAATATATAATCACTCTCACTTTTCTTGTAAATTTACTTAAATTTGAATAGTCTTTTTACTAAACTTTGATAAAAAAAGAAACATGGCGCGTAACCGAAAAACGTGACGATAAAGTCCGTCCAACGAAAGAAGTCCCGTAGACGCGGCGCTAGTTTCTATGCGACTGTACGCTGTCCTCTAACAAATCTTGTTAGTTCCATGTATTTACGCGGGACTTTTTTCGTTGGACGGACTTTACGTACAAAATTTCTCCCATACGTCGATAAAGAAGTTTCACTTCAATAATTATAAAAAAGTAATAATCAAAATAAAAATAATAATTAAAAATAAGAATAACATAAAAAAATTACAATTATAAAAAAAGTAATAATATAAAATTCATTAATAATCCTGTACCATTTCAATTAATTAATAAGCATTGATCACCACACACACAAAATAAATTTATTGGTATTTGGTGCAGTAATTAGAAGGAAAATATAAAATATTTTTAGGGTTTTATTTAAGAAATATTTAAAAATGTAGATTGTAAGAAGAATATGGAATAAAAGAAAAAAATGTGTGTATGTACCAGAGTACACAGGTAAGAAGTGAAACTTCTTTACGACATATCATTTTTCTACTATTTGCAACTTCACGAAAATGGGGTAGATAAGGCTTAAGCCTTAAGAAAAACAATTTTTTCCGTATTAAATTAAAGCTATTTTATTATTATAGACATGCATACAATTAATGAGTAATTTATTTTATCATTGTTCTTATTATAATATCATTGCTATTGTTGTATTTCATCAATAATGATAGCATCATTATTACTATTGTTGTAAAAAAAAAAAAATATAAATAAAAAAAATAAATCAATAAAAAAAAAAAAAAAAAATAATTTATAAATATTAAAATCATGCTCATACGTGTTGAATTTATAAAACGAAATATATAATCACTCTCACTTTTCTTGTAAATTTACTTAAATTTGAATAGTCTTTTTACTAAACTTTGATAAAAAACCGGCCAAGTGCGAGTCAGACTCGCACACGAAGGGTTCCGTACCATTATCGCAAAACACTGCAAAAAAAACACGTTTGTTGTATAGGAACCCCCTTAATTTATTTTATTTTAATTTAATAAATTATTTTTTGAAGAGAATATACAACTAAATATTCTGTGAATATTTCAAGCGTCTACCTTCTGCCGTTATTAATATCGAGCAAAAAACGGCAAAAATATCACGTTTGTTGTATCGGAGCCCCCCTTAAATATTAATTTTATACTGTTTTTAGTATTTGTTGTTATAGCGGCAACAGGAATACATCATCTGTGAAAATTTCAACTGTCTAACTATCACGGTTCATGAGATACAGCCTGGTGACAGACAGACAGACAGACAGACAGACAGACAGACAGACAGACGGACAGCGAAGTCTCAGTAATAGGGTCCCGTTTTTACCCTTTGGGTACGGAACCCTAAAAAAGAAACATGGCGCGTAACCGATAAACGTGACGATAAAGTCCGTCCGACGAAAGAAGTCCCGTAGACGCGGTGCTAGTTTCTATGCGACTGTACGCTATCCTCTAACAAATCTTGTTAGTTCCATGTATTTACGCGGGACTTTTTTCGTTGGACGGACTTTACGTACAAAATTTCTCCCATACGTCGATAAAGAAGTTTCACTTCAATAATTATAAAAAAGTAATAATCAAAATAAAAATAATAATTAAAAATAAGAATAACATAAAAAAATTACAATTATAAAAAAAGTAATAATATAAAATTCATTAATAATCCTGTACCATTTCAATTAATTAATAAGCATTGATCACCACACACACAAAATAAATTTATTGGTATTTGGTGCAGTAATTAGAAGGAAAATACTATTTTTTAACATCTATAAAATTTTATCACCACTTCCGAACGAAAGTGATACATTTTTCTTAATCATCTGTCAAAATGTGACATTTGTGACATAATGGGTGCGCCCGTATTAGCAATTAAGACCCGATGAGTCCCAAATAAACGTCAGGAAATTTTCTCACGCCGCCGGTGCTAGTATTTAAGACAAAATGTCTTTATCGCCCAAACTGCGATGAAATGTGGGACTCAAGCCATGTCACAGTAGGCCGTGCTCGCCGGGCAGCAACAAGAAAGGCATACCGCGCCTTTAAAATATGTCACATGTTTGACCCGTGCTAGCATTTAAGACAAATTGTAAGACATGACATAATTTATCATGTCTTGTCACAAATGTCTTGGGTACGCCCATGCTCGCTCCGCTGACAAGACATAATGTGTTTTCCCGCGTGGTGTTTCGTGTAAAACCGCCATTGTGCCAACGTGAGTGTGTACGTTGTCAAATTATGCTGAAAAGCGATTGTAAGAGCCAGCGAAGCGGGGTCGAACTTAAAAGCACGCTGCCTCGGAAGGTTTAGATTTTCTTTTCATCAATCTTGCAAATAAAATAAACATACATAGAAGGGTTTTTGACGACTTAATGCATAAAACAAGGGTTGGAAATGCAAGAGCGAGCACAAAATATTTCGTTCGATTTTCTTATGTCAGAAAAGAAGTTACGGGGCGGGAAAATAGAAGAGTACAAGCACTTCTTGTCTTCAGAAAAACCGGTAGGTGGCTCTTTTAATATTCGTACGTTCCATGTCGTTTTTTTTTTGGTTTGATATAGTCTCGCGCTTGACTACCATCTCACCTGATGGTAAGCGATGATGTGGTCGACGATGGATCACGCTTGCCTAGAAGTAACCTATTCACTCTTGACTTAAAGACCCCTAGATTGTAGCTATCGCGAAACACAGACTCCGGCAGGGAATTCCACTCCTTAGCTGTACGCATAATAAAAGTATTCTCAAAACGTTTAGTGCGTATGGGTGGGATGTCCACCATGTACCGATGGCGCATCGCCGTAAGTCTGGTAGTCCGATGATGAAACGGGCTGGGCGGAATTAGATCATGCTCATGATCGATAAAAAACCGATAAGCTGGCAACTCGGCGACGATGTTCAAGGCTCTGGAACTTTGACTTAACCAGTGCCTCATCACCGAGGAACTTCTTGGCCCGCTTTTCGATCGACTCTAGTGCATCAAGCTGGTATTTGGCAGATCCGTCCTAGAGATGAGAACAGTACTCCATGCATGATCAAACTTGCGCTTTATACAAGCTGAGCAGCTGTTCTGGCGTGAAGTACCTTCTCACCTTTGCAAGGATCCCCAGCTTTTTGGCAGCCAGCTGAGCCTTTGCCTCAATGTATGGGCCAAAATTGAGAGTCGATGTCAACGTAACGCCAAGAAGCCCAAGATGGTCATTTATTGGCACGGTTACATCTCGGAAAGTTGGAGCCGGGTGAAATTGGCTCTTTTTAGCGGAAAAAAGACACGCCTGGGTTTTAGCAACATTAAACCTGACCATCGCCCCATTTGGAGACTGCCTGCAAGAACAGTTTCAAGCGCTCCACCATGGCCTCCCGGAGAGATTGGATGTGAGACCCAGTAGCACGAGCGTTGGACAAGTATCTCTTAGCAACAGTGCTGTCGTCTGCATATCCAAAGGTGCCGGGTTTTAGCAGATCGTTAATGTGAGGCAAGAATAAAGTTGCTGAAAGTACCGACCCCTGAGGGACCCCGGCATTAATATCCAAGTCGTCCGACGAACAGCCATCGATAACCACTCGAATGGACCGATCTCTCAAGAAGTCAGCAATCCAATCACACAGACCACCGGGCAAACCGAATGAAGGAATCTTACCAGTAAGGCTTTCGTACGAGACCCTATCAAAAGCCTTCGAGATGTCGAGGGAGACGGCAAGCGCTTCCCCATGCCTCTCGATGGCCTCACTCCAGATGTGAATGGCATACGCTAGAAGATCCCCAGTAGACCGATTTCGGTGGAAGCCGTATTGGCGGTCACTTAGGATATCGTTTGCTTTTAGGTATGCCAGGAGCTTAAAATTGAGTACACGTTCCATACTCTCAGAGAGTATGGAAGTTACAGATATGGGTCTGCCCAGTCCACCCTCATACGAAAGGCGGAATAGGCGTGTCAAGATCGGAGACAGTTCAGGCGCACAGGTTCTAAGAACAATTGCTGGTATTCCGTCAGGGCCGCTAGCCTTGTTCACGTCGAGGTTGCGCAGCACCCTACGGACGTCCTTTTGATGGATACGAATGTCCGACATACTCGTCTCGCATCCATCAGGAGAAGGAGGGGGGCGCCCATCACCAGGATTCAGACGTGAAGATGCCGCAAAAAGAGAGGCAAATATTTTTATTTTTTTTTATTTTTTTATTGTCTATAGGCTTGCGCTTGACCACTATCTCACCTGATCGTAAGCGATGATGAGGTCGACGATGAAGCACGCTTGCCTAGAAGTAACCTATTCACTCTTGACTTAAAGACCCCTAGATTGTAGCTATCGCGAAACACAGACTCCGGCAGGGAATTCCACTCCTTAGCTGTACGCATAATAAAAGTATTCTCAAAACGTTTAGTGCGTATGGGTGGGATGTCCACCATGTACCGATGGCGCATCGCCGTACGTCTGGTAGTCCGATGATGAAACGGGCTGGGCGGAATTAGATCATGCTCATGATCGATAAAAAACCGATAAGCTGGCAACTCGGCGACGATGTTCAAGGCTCTGGAACTTTGACTTAACCAGTGCCTCATCACCGAGGAACTTCTTGGCCCGCTTTTCGATCGACTCTAGTGCATCAAGCTGGTATTTGGCAGATCCGTCCTAGAGATGAGAACAGTACTCCATGCATGATCAAACTTGCGCTTTATACAAGCTGAGCAGCTGTTCTGGCGTGAAGTACCTTCTCACCTTTGCAAGGATCCCCAGCTTTTTGGCAGCCAGCTGAGCCTTTGCCTCAATGTATGGGCCAAAATTGAGAGTCGATGTCAACGTAACGCCAAGAAGCCCAAGATGGTCATTTATTGGCACGGTTACATCTCGGAAAGTTGGAGCCGGGTGAAATTGGCTCTTTTTAGCGGAAAAAAGACACGCCTGGGTTTTAGCAACATTAAACCTGACCATCGCCCCATTTGGAGACTGCCTGCAAGAACAGTTTCAAGCGCTCCACCATGGCCTCCCGAAGAGATTGGATGTGAGACCCAGTAGCACGAGCGTTGGACAAGTATCTCTTAGCAACAGTGCTGTCGTCTGCATATCCAAAGGTGCCGGGTTTTAGCAGATCGTTAATGTGAGGCAAGAATAAAGTTGCTGAAAGTACCGACCCCTGAGGGACCCCGGCATTAATATCCAAGTCGTCCGACGAACAGCCATCGATAACCACTCGAATGGACCGATCTCTCAAGAAGTCAGCAATCCAATCACACAGACCACCGGACAAACCGAATGAAGGAATCTTACCAGTAAGGCTTTCGTGCGAGACCCTATCAAAAGCCTTCGAGATGTCGAGGGAGACGGCAAGCGCTTCCCCATGCCTCTCGATGGCCTCACTCCAGATGTGAATGGCATACGCTAGAAGATCCCCAGTAGACCGATTTCGGTGGAAGCCGTATTGGCGGTCACTTAGGATATCGTTTGCTTTTAGGTATGCCAGGAGCTTAAAATTGAGTACACGTTCCATACTCTTAGAGAGTATGGAAGTTACAGATATGGGTCTGCCCAGTCCACCCTCATACGAAAGGCGGAATAGGCGTGTCAAGATCGGAGACAGTTCAGGCGCACAGGTTCTAAGAACAATTGCTGGTATTCCGTCAGGGCCGCTAGCCTTGTTCACGTCGAGGTTGCGCAGCACCCTACGGACGTCCTTTTGATGGATACGAATGTCCGACATACTCGTCTCGCATCCATCAGGAGAAGGAGGGGGGCGCCCATCACCAGGATTCAGACGTGAAGATGCCGCAAAAAGAGAGGCAAATATATATTTTTTTTTTTTTATTGTCTATAGGCTTGCGCTTGACCACTATCTCACCTGATCGTAAGCGATGATGAGGTCGACGATGAAGCACGCTTGCCTAGAAGAAACCCATTCACTCTTGACTTAAAGACCCCTAGATTGTAGCTATCGGGAAACACAGACTCCGGCAGGGAATTCCACTCCTTAGCTGTACGCATAATAAAAGTGTCCCCAAAACGTTTTGTGCGTATGGGTGGGATGTCCACCATGTACCGATGACGCAACGCCGTACGTCTGGTAGTCCGATGATGGAACGGGCTGGGCGGAATTAAATCATGCAATTCCATCGCACACTCCCCAAAATGTAACCGATAAAAAACCGACAAGCTGGCAACTCGGCGACGATGTTCCAGGCTCTGGAGCTTCGACTTGACCAGTGCCTCATTGCCGATGAGTCTCTTAGCCCGCTTTTCAATCGACTCTAGTGCATCAAGCTGGTATTTGGCAGATCCGTCCCAGAGATGAGAACAGTACTCCATGCACGATCGAACTTGAGCTGATACAAGTTGAGCAGCTGTTCCGGCGTGAAGTACCTTCTCACCTTCGCAAGAATCCCCAACTTTTTGGCAGCCAGCTGAGCTTTTGCCTCAATATATGGCCCAAAATTGAGAGTCGATGTCAACGTAACGCCAAGAAGCTCAATATGGTCCGTTATTGGCACGTTCACATCACGGAAAGTTGGAGCCGGGTGAAATTGGCTCTTTTTTGCGGAAAAAAGACACGCCTGGGTTTTAGCAGCATTAAACCTGACCAGATTGGCATCGCCCCATTCGGAGACTGCCTGCAAGGACAGGTTCAAACGCTGCACCATGGACTCACGGAGAGACCGGATCTGCGGTCCGGTAGCCCGTGCGTTGGACAGGTATCTCTCAGCAACAGTGCTGTCGTCTGCATACCCAAGGTGCCGGGTTTTAGCAGATCGTTAATGTGCAACAAGAATAATGTTGCTGAGAGTACCGACCCCTGAGGGACCCCGGCATATCCATTTGGTTCGACGAGCAGCCATCGATAACCACTCGAATGGACCGATCTCTCAGGAAGTCTGAAATCCAATCACACAGACCACCGGGCAGACCGAATGAAGGAAGCTTACCGATAAGGCTTTCGTGCCAGACCCTATCGAAAGCCTTCGAGATGTCGAGGGAGACGGCAAGCGCTTCCCCGTGCCTCTCGATGGCCTCACTCCATATGTGAATGGCATACGCTAGAAGATCCCCAGTAGACCGATTTCGGCGGAAGCCGTATTGGCGGTCGCTAAGGATATCGTTAGTTTCTAGGTATGCCAGGAGCTTAGTGTTAAGTACACGCTCCATACTCTTACAGAGTATGGACGTTACAGAGATGGGTCTGTAGTTGGCCGGGTCAGCTCGACTGCCCTTCTTGGGCACGGGCTGTACGTTGGCTTGCTTCCAAGCATTCGGCACTTTTCCAGTCTCATATGAAAGGCGGAATAGGCGTGTCAAGATCGGAGACAGTTCAGGCGCACAGGTTCTAAGAACTATAGCTGGTATGCCGTCAGGGCCACTAGCCTTGTTCACGTCGAGGTTGCGCAGCACCCTACGGACGTCCTTTTGATGGATGCGAATGTCCGACATACTCGTCTCGCATCCATCAGGAGAAGGAGGGGGCCGCGAATCACCAGGATTCAGACGCGAAGATTCCGCAAAAAGAGAGGCAAATAAATTTGCCTTCTCCTCAGCGGTGTGGGCCAGCGAACCATCGGGTTTCAGCAGTGGTGGTAGTGAGGGACGGCAGAAGTTCGACTCGACTGACTTAGCCAGGGACCAAAACGCTTTACTACCTGCTGGGTAAGAAGCAAGTTTGGCCCCTATTCGGCCAATAAATTTGCCTTCTCTTTAGCGGAGTGGGCACGCGACCCGTCGGGTTTCAGCAGTGGTAGTAGTGAGGGACGGCAGAAGTTCGACTCGACCGACTTAGCCAGAGACCAAAACGCAAAAGAAGCAATAAATTTGGTCCCTATTCGGTCAATATGGTCGAACCGAGCCTTTCGCAATACTATCTTGCAGGACTTGGCAGTCCTGTTGAAGGCCTTCTTCTTCTGACCCACGTCACTCGCCTTACGCGATCGAGCGTCGACCCAAGCCAGGTACGCCCCATGTTTAAGCGCGTCGGCGCGCTTACATTCGGCGCCAAACCATGGCCGGTCGTTCTCTTAGCTCCGCTTGACATTGATACGTCAGAGAATGGAATGTAGTACTCCCTAGTTTCCTGACGCAACACATCCGTCACGGCGTCCACGCACGCCGATGGATCAGTCGAAGAAAAGCAAGTAGGCTGCCAAGGATAGCATGCGAAGATAGATCGCATACCATCCCAATCTGCTGACTTGTACCGCCAAACCCGCTGGGTGTCTCTTGGGCTGGGATCGGGCGGGGAATGGAAGGACACAGGCTTCACCAGACAGTGGTCGGAACTACCCAAAGGTGAAGCTATCGACACAGAGTATCTGTCTGGATCTGTTGTCCGGTACCCTCGTTGCCCCCTGAACCAGCTGGGTGAGCTTTAGCGCTAGCGAAAGCTTACGCATCTCCCGTCCAGCATGGTCAGTGCACTGGTATGGGAACAGCCACCCCTGATGGTGGGCATTAAAATTTCCCAGTAACACTAATTAGGCGGAAGGGCACCGCTGCTGTGCCGCATCAGCCGCCTCACTGAGGTACGCCGTGAGCCTGGATGTCTCCTGATCTCCGCTGTGCGTACGGTAGACACAGGCGTAGATAATTTTACCTAGACCTGTGTCCACCAGAGCCCACAGTGTTGTGAATCTGGAGTTCTCAAGGTTAAGGAGACGCCGATAGCAAGTGTCGTCACGGGCGTACATACACACACCCGCGCGTGGTTTAAAATTGTGCTCCAGGGTAAACCCTGGGAAAGAATAGAATAGAATAGAATAGAATACTCTTTATTATGTACACCATATAAGTTACAGAAATTATAGACGAAGAAAATATTACACTGGGTGACACAATGGGCGGCCTTATCGCTAAAAGCGATCTTTTCAAGACAACCTTTGGATGGATTTTAAAAATGTAAGGAAAGACAGTACTGTAGGTAGTCTTTGGTGTACTATTTATATATAAAATAAATACATATATATATACATATATATTATATAGACAAAATAATAAGAATGGAACAAAAGCATAGAAATCAAGAAATACAACTATTAAAGAGAGAGGTAGTGATTCTTTACCAAAGTTTTAAAAATGGGCAGAGATTGAGCACGCCTTATTGACACGGGCAAAGCATTCCACAACCGCACCGCTTGAACCGTAAAAGATTTGTCGTAAAAGCTGGTGGAATGCATCGGCATCTCTAGTCTCAAGTTTTCCGAAAAATAAGTACTACACATTTGACGGACTCGCTATCTGCGTCTCCGTAAGGAAAAGCAGCGCTGGTTTCTCAGTCTCCAGGTGGTAGTGGACTGCAGAGAGATTTGAGTGCAGACCTCGAATATTGGTGAGGTGCACTTCGTTCTAAACAACTTGTTATTGGTTATTGGATATGGAGTATGGAGACGATGACGTTATAAATTATTTTAAAATAAGTTACGCCAATTTATCGAATTTTCTAGCTTCATTCAGATCATTAAAGATGTGTACAATGGTCAAAGAATAAGAAAATTAGACTTCTCTTTTGTTTTGACGGTTGGACTGGGAATATTTAAGAATAATAATAATAATCATTTATTTTCAAGTTACAAAGACTCATTAAATTAAAACATTCATACACACATAGTCACATTAAATAATCAAATTCAAATTTCATTATAATATAAATGAGGAAAAATTAAAACAACAAGGTAACAAGGTATTATTATTGCGGAAACAATTATTTGTCGCTTGCTATTTGCCGCAACTTCGCAACCGTGATTTTGTGACCTATCCCACAACACCTGTACATTAAGTTTTTTTTTTTTGTTATTTGTTCAGTACTTCCAGAAATATAAGATACTAGCGAACGCCTCGTGGTTTCACCAGCGTAGTTACCTTTCCCAGAAATACAGGGATAAAAAGTAGCCTTTGTCACCGGGGGATAGTGTTGCTTCCCAACGGTGAAAGAATTTTTGAAATCGGTCCAACCGTTTCGGAGTGTATAAGTAACATACATACATACTTTCTCTTATATATATAGATAGATAGACTGGCGTGTTAGGTAGGTAACTACCTACTTATATAGTTTGGTAAAATACAATTTCTTTCTCTTGTCATAAACTGTCCTATCTGAAATTTCAAGTCTTTGTCAATGCACGCTCCACATAATTTGTCTACAGCATATATTTTTCTAATAAAAAGGCCTCACTTGGTCACAGTGCGACCTTGTTAGAAACTTGGTCTCAGTTATGTACAATAGTTAAGTGCAATATGAAGAAGATAATAAGTGTGTACATTAACTTGGTGATTTTTATAATATCGGTAAGATTAATTAGAAAAAATAATTAATAAATTCGTAGACCACATACTAACGCCTAACTAACTCTAACTATTCCGAGCAAATACTTTTTTACGCAAGTATCTTCGGCGCACTGTTCGTAGGTATTAAACTTTGGGGAAGACCGTCCTAAGCCAAAGGATACCAAACATTTGTTTTTCAACTCAAAATTATATTATTATGAGGGAAATATTTATATAATTGCAGCCGCATATAGAATTGTAATAGCGTATAACATAAAACAGTGTTGTGAATAGGAAAATAAGCCACAGACTTCCTTAAAATCATCTCTTATTCCACAGGATGCATTCGCTGTAAAACTAATAGCAGGCGACCGCAGCGTAATTAAAAAAGATGGAGTGACCCACACCATATCCAAATACTACGTAGTACCAAACGATTTCGATCCCAACAATGTTACTAATAGCAATATCACTGAAGCAACTCAAATAACAAAACTTCCTTTGAATCATAGCATTTATTCTACAAGCTTGCGTTCGGGAATAAAGAACGAAGATCAAGTCAGAGGAACCAAGTCGGCAAACAAACATAATACTAATAGCAATACCACTGCAGCTTCTCAAATAACAAAACTTCTTTTCAATCATAGCATTTATTCCAAAAGCATGGTTTCAAGAATAAAGAACGAAGATCAAGTCAGCGGAGTTAAGTTGGCAAACAAACATAATACTAACAGCAATACCACTGAAGCGTCTCAAATAACAAAACTTCGTTTGAATCAAAGCATTTATTCTAAAAGCTTGGGTTCGGGAATAAAGAACGAAGATCAATTCAGCGGAATCAAGTTGACAAACAAACAAAATAAAAATAATAAAATTGAAGTCAAAGTTTGTTTGGATCAGAATCATGTTCAAGATAAAGTTAGTAATCAAACCTGTGATAAAATTGATGAAGCAACGGTAAGTTTAGATTTTGATTGACAACTTTAAAGGAAACGTGGGAGGATGTTTCATGTGTTTAATTTATTCCATACAAACTCACGTATTTCTCTGTTCTATCTCTGGAGTATCGTAAGATATTTGTTCTAATGACGTTTTTCTGGGAGGAAACCGTGTAATACGTTTACGACGAATTCGTCAGTCTTCAATTTTTCCGCAGTAAGCGCATGTGTTAAATTTTATAGTCTGTATTTTAATAATTTGCCTTCCACATGCAATCCGTTTCAGCAGTTTCGATCGTGACAGTTGTATTCTGCTTTTCAGGAATCAGTGACCACGGAACACATTACGAAACCAGATGCTTCAATTAATATTTTAGTTGAACCTATTACTTATCACACAAACAGAAGCACTAATGCCACCGCCGATTTCTATAAAACGGGTAATGTATTACATAATGAAAGTAGAAGGATTGTACAAATTGCAACTGAAACTGACTTTGATGCAGAACTAGACGATCTGACACTTACAAAGTTTGGCCTTGAAGTGCATAAAAACTCTAGTAAAAATATGGACAGCTTTTGGAAACTAGTAAAATTAAATATGGATAATACACTTGGTAATGAAGAATTCATGGAAAAATTAGACAAATTGACTCGTTTATTAAATATTTTTACGAATTTGTACGAAGCCGCAAAATTGCAAAAACCTTATGAATCGATGATTGATGGTATTATTAGTATTCTTCAAATACCTTTTGTCGAGAAAAGAAACACGTTTGAATCGCCATCTGACGAAGAATGTTTAAGAAAATGTAGTCGAAATCGGTCTAAAGCTCAGGTGAACTCAAAGGGTATAGAACCCGAGGGCCAGAAACCAAGCAATAATAATTTAGAAGTAGAGAACTTACTCTTGCAAAGTAGACTAAAAGAGGATTCAGATAACGAATATGCTTTAATCAATCCAAATAATTATCAAAAATCAAATGAAGTAATAGGTACCGAACTCACAAATAGCCAATTGTTAAAACCATATAACTTAGGCAAGCCAGATGGGTATAGTATACCTTCATCGAAAACACGACCGAAACTCAATCACGTAGCACGTGACAATGATAATATTCATGGAAATCCCAAGTCAAACCAAACATTTCCTGATTCGACAGAAACAGACAATTATCTAGATGATCAGCCGTCGACCACTGAATCCGGAGTTACCGAGCCATGGAGCATTGAAGATAAATCGAATGAATCTGGAGTGACTGATGACCAGCCGTTGACCACTGCATCCAGAGTAACCAAATCATGGATTACTGAAAATAAACCGACTGCAAACATATTAACCAAGCCATGGATCATTGGAGATAAATCTAGTGAATCTAGATCATATGATGATCAGCCGCAGACCACTGAATCTAGAGTTACCGAGCCATGGATCATTGAAGACAAATCGACAGAATCTGGAGTGACTGATGACCAGCCGTTGACCACTGCATCCAGAGTAACCAAGTCGTGGATCACTGAAAATAAACCGACTGCAAACAGAGTAACCATGCCAAGGATCATTAAAGATAAATCTAGTGAATCTAGATCATCTGATGATCAGCCGCGGACTACTGAATCTAGAGTTACCAAACCGTGGATCATTGAAGATAAATCGACTGAATCTGGAGTGACTGATGATCAGCCGTTTACCACTGCATCAAGAGTAACCAAGCCATGGATCAATGAAGATAAACCGACTGCAAACAGAGTAACCAAGCCATGGATCAGTGAAGATAAATCTAGTGAATCTAGATCGTCTGATGATCAGCCGCTGACGACTGAATCTAGAGTTACCAAACCGTGGATCATTGAAGATAAACCGACTGCAAACAGAGTAATCAAGCCATGGATCAGTGAAGATAAATCTAGTGAATCTAGACCGTCCGATGATCAGCCGCTGACCACTGAATTTAGAGTTACCAAACCGTGGATCATTGAAGATAAACCGACTGAAACCAGAGTAACCAAGCCATGGATCATTGAAGATAAATCTACTGAATCTGCAGCGACTGAAGATCAGCCGCGGACCACTGAAACCAGCGTAACCAAGCCGTGGATCATTGAAAATAAATCGCCTAAAAATCTTCCGTCCACTATTACAACTCTAAGGAAGGATAATCATAATCTACCGTGGGATAATGAGGATACAACGACTAAAAATCTACCTTGGCATAAGGAGTATAAAATGACTGAAAACCATCCCTGGCATATTGTAAACAAATCAATTAATCGTCTTCCGTGGACCATCAAACATAGAACAACTGCCTTACCCTGGATCATCGAAGATAGAAAACAACTACCCTGGATCATTGAAGATAGAAAACAGCTACCCTGGATGATTGAAGATAGAAAACAACTACCCTGGATCATTGAAGACAGAAAACAGCTACCCTGGATCATTGAAGACAGAAAACAGCTACCCTGGATCATTGAAGACAGAAAACAGTTACCTTGGATCATTGAAGACAGAAAACAGCTACCCTGGATCATTGAAGACAGAAAACAACCTGGGATAGTACACAGGGTTAAAAATGTGGTCAAAAAACCATATCATATATACACGTATGTTATTAACCCAACAAAATCTGAACATGACATACCAAACTCGGAAAAAATCGTTGATGTGAAGTCTAGACAACCTAATTCTAATCACGTTACAAAATCATATAGTCAATATACTTCGCATGGTGGCAACAAAGACGGGTATACCGACTCACCAAGTTATTATGCATTGCAAGACATCTTACCAAAAACAACCATTGATAGTAAACCCAGTAATTCTCAGTTGAAACATAATAAATATGTGACTACAACTTATGATACGAGGACCACAGTAAAACCTGCCACCCATTTTTCTGAAAATCCGTATGATGTTAACCAACCTATATACTTAGATGGGCCTGGAGTTGAAACAAATAATAAGCCTACACTTCTACAACCGACCAACGAACCAGGTACTTCTCAATTCAAACTTGTCACTCCAACTTATGATGCTGGTAACGATGTCAACCCATCTGACCTCCTTCATGATACTCCCCAAGATGATTACCAATCTAATTATGCACTCGGACCTGGAATAGAAACAAATGATAAGTCAGTGCTTCTACAGCCTTCACAAACCCATACCAATTCAGATAAAGATAACGATGAAGCTCAAGTTCCGCAAAAAGAAAGTTCACAACCTGGTTTTCCGAACGATATTTTTAAACCGTTCCAAACACCACAAATCAGCGACAAATTTGGACCTTTATCTACAGCAAGCGCTAGTGTAGATAAAAGCGGTGTAAATCCTGATTTGGTGAATACAGAACCTAAGTCTAATATACCAAATCTCATTGAACCCACAAATATGCACCCCGCTTCAGTTCCTAAAGCTTCATCTTATTCTGATTATAACTTACCGAATGACTATGACGAACCCAATTATGGTGGACTAACAAACAAGCAACCTGGTTTGATTTCTACTGCTTCGTCTAGTACTACATACACAAATTCACCGAATGACCATGACAAACTTAATTATATCAGACCTGCAAATCAGCGTCCCGGTTTTATTTCTTCATCTGCTTTGTCTAGTGCTGGATATCCTGATGTGGGGGATTATTATAATAAACCAAGTCCTATTTACGACGTAAATACACCGCAGCATCCTGGTTATATTTCAAAAGCTTCATTTCATTCGGAGTTTACCACACCAAATAATAATAATAATCCAATAGCTGACAGTAGTGAAAATCTATATCAACAACCTGGATCTGTTCCTAAGGTTGCCTATCATCCGGAATATACTAATGACTACAATGTACCAGCTTCTATTTATAGCGCAAATACACCTCAACTTCCTGGTTATATTTCTAAAGCTTCATTGATCATACCAAATGATTATAATAATCCAAAAGCTGTCAGTAGTGAAGATATAGATCAACAACTTGGTTATATACCTATGGTTCCTTATCGTCCAGAATATACAAATGTACCAGATAATAATAATGAGCAGATTCCAGTTAACGGTGATCATAAAGATCAGCATGTAACCCCTGTTTATGGTGCAGATTTACAACAGCATCCTGGTTATATTTCTAAAGCTACAACTCATTCTGAATATGCAAACGTACCGAATGATTATAATAGTCCAACAGCTGATAATAGTGGAGATATAAACCAGCACCCCGATTTTATGCCTATGGTTCCCTATTATCCTGGGAATACAGACATAGAAAAAAAAAATGAAAAACCGGACCCTGTCAACGTTGAAGATATAAACCAACAACCCGGTTCTGTTCCTCAGGTTCCCCTGTACACAGAATATACAAATGTAATTGATCACTATGATAAAACGCCTATTTATAGCGGAAATATACCGCAGCGTCCTGGTTATAAATCTAAGATTTCAACTCATTCTGAATATACAAACGTACCGAATGATTATACTAGTCCAACAGCTGATAATAGTGGAGATATAAACCAGCACCCCGATTTTATGCCTATGGTTCCCTATTATCCTAGGTATACAGATATAGCAGACAATTATGAAAAACCGGACCCTGTCAACGTTGAAGATATAAACCAACAACCCGGTTCTGTTCCTCAGGTTCCCCCGTACACAGAATATACAAATGTAATTGATCACTATGATAAAACGCCTATTTATAGCGGAAATATACCGCAGCGTCCTGGTTATAAATCTAAGATTTCAACTCATTCTGAATATACAAACGTACCGAATGATTATACTAGTCCAACAGCTGATAATAGTGGAGATATAAACCAGCACCCCGATTTTATGCCTATGGTTCCCTATTATCCTGGGTATACAGATATAGCAGACAATTATGAAAAACCGGACCCTGTCAACGTTGAAGATATAAACCAACAACCCGGTTCTGTTCCTCAGGTTCCCCCGTACACAGAATATACAAATGTAATTGATCACTATGATAAAACGCCTATTTATAGCGGAAATATACCGCAGCGTCCTGGTTATAAATCTAAGATTTCAACTCATTCTGAATATACAAACGAACCGAATAATTATAATTATCCAACAGGTGTTAACGGTGAACATATACATCAACGACCCGGTTCTGGTCATAACGTGCCCCAGTATCCAGAACATAAAAAAGTTCTTGATGACTATGATAAACCGAACCCTATTTATAGCGCAAATACACCTCAGCCCCCTGGTTATATTTCTAAAGCTTCATTAATTATACCAAATGATAATAATCCAACATCTGACAGTAGTGAAAACATAGACCAACAACCCAATTCTGTTGCTAAGTTTCCCCAGTATTCAGAATATAAAAATGTAATCGATCACTATGATAAAGCGCCTATTTATAGCGAAAATACACCGCAGCTACCTAGTGATATTTCTAAGATTTCAGCTCATTCTGAATATATATATGTACCAAATGGTTATACTGATGTTGACAAAGACACAGACAGACCTAGCCTGACTCAGAATGTTCCTCAATATCCCGTAGCAGACTCACTAAATTATAACGTTGATCCAACACTTGTTAATAACGGACCAACAGAAAACAAAGATATATTCCCGTTGGGTTACAACCCCCATGGACAACACGCTACTCAGTCAAGTCCTATTGAAAATCTTCTTGTGAGCGAATCAACAGAAGCTAACCTTATTGAACAGTTTAAACTAAAAATGGCACCAACTTATAGACTGTTTACTATAGACAATTTACTAAAACTGCATGATGCAGTTACCAAAGTGATAGAAATAAGTGGCGCTGATGTATCTGGCTCCAGAGCACTAATTAATTTAAGGAAAATTATTAAAATTATACTCATATTCGCGAAACAGCTTGAGATACCAGAAGGAAGCAATGAGTGGTATATAAAGATATTTTATAACGCACAAATACATCGTCACCCCTTGCAGCTCTACGTGTATAACTTACTTCGACAAAGATGGTTGCATGAACTTATGCTATTACTCGACAAGAATAACTTTGACATCCAAATTCTCCAAAACCCTAAAATATTTTCGTTTTTGGGTTCATGGCAGTTCCCAGATTATGTACAAAACTTCTTGAAAGCAGAAAATCTCATACATCATGATTTTGATGCACCAGTCGATTATGCTGCAACGCTAACTTCACAGAAACATAAGTTTTCAACTCATACATATGATAATTTAGTAGAAATCCCCAAAGAGTTAACGAGTTATGTAACTGATAAAGTTATGCAAAATTATGAAGCACCAAATGATGGCATAGTACTAAGTATTGCGGGAGTCAAAGCAGAGCCAGACGCAAATGCAATTATAAACATACTACAAAAATACTTGCATTACAAAAGTGAAATTGAAAATCAAGAGAACGTTATCATTCGTGACAATAAGGTTGAAATGCTAAAACAAATAATATTGTTTTTAAAACAGAAAGGGTATAATGCTGGTACTATATCAAATTTGATTCATAAACTGTATTCTGCAATTTATTTGTCTGAAAAAAAAGATTGTCAGCCACATCACCCTAAATTTGAAAAGAATATTTTTAATGTTATTTTACCCGTTTTGAGAAGATCGGGACGGTAAATATTCGTAGTTTCATTGTTATTACTACTTTAACACTTTCCGGGACAGACCGCCTCTTGACGTTATGTCGGTATATCGTTACGTGACAGTACGGCTAAGGGCGGTGAACTTTATTTCATGTAATTTGGCAAACCGTCGATAGCCGTTGCTTGCCCATAGTATTCCTAAGAAGCACATGATCTAGTGTCACATCACGCGACTTCATTTGTTCGTGGGTGTCACGGCAAACTCTTTTCGAGTCATTTTTCAACACACACATACGCAGTGCTTATGCACCAAAACAACACATGCACACCGCCGACAGGCGTAGACTGAGCCATACAAGTACAATGATGTTGATATTTAGTGTCATATCAAAAATTTAAAAATATATGTAATGAGGTAGTACGGCTGTAGACGGTATGACAAAATGTATGGGATTTTGAAGTGTCATATCATTACATTTGCAAATAGTCAAGTGTCCCGGAACGTGTTAATATATATTTACCGAATGATCTTTATTTTAATCAAAATTAGGAATATTAATAAATTTATTGTATATGATAGCAATTTTCGAAAATTACATTTAAGTCTTTTTGAAAATTGTATAAATTTTCTTAGTTACTTCCTTAATACTCGTTTTTATTTGTTGTATTACAATTATTATAAGATCTTAATATTGTATAAGTATCTTAACTAAACATATCTACTATTATATTACTTATAGTATTCTTTTGTGTCCATGTCGGCATGAGCTAAAATACCTATATATAATTTTATTTTACTGCTCGTTTATATCTTGTAAAATATGCATATATTTCAATTTTAAATTAAACTTTAATGTAAATATAAAACTGTTTCATTTAGCTCAAGCAATGTTGCGACTGGTAGCATGCTTAATGTTGCCAGCATAACTAATATTTTTTCCTTCTTTTAATCAATAGTCATTTTACATTATTCGAAACTTAAAGTAATATAACTTAAGCATAATTCATGTTCTAGGTTTTTCTACTTGCATAGAATATGAAAAAAAAACTTCATGAAATTATTGTAAATATTTTATTGAATACTTAGTAGTGCTGTTAAATTTGGTATAATCTCTATGTTCTTCAGGATAAGGTTGGTATTTGCTTATCAGGAATTTGGTAAGTTAAAATGCGTGTTTACTTCAAGACTGTTTATTTGCGACTAAATGGTGGTGGGGACGTACAGACGTTAACAGATACATAGAAATAGCATAATATAGATATAACATGCCGCCCACCAAAAGGATAGATAGTTAGATAGTTCTTCTATTTATAAATCTAACCTTAACATTTTACTCTAACCTAAATTATCTTATCTTTAACATTTTACTCAGTAGCAATGGGTAAGGGGCATAACTTAAAACAACATCTCTTTATGACGCTGTTGCCAATTTTTATGCTGTAGACTCTGGTTATACCGTCTTCTCCAGGATAATGATGTCTACCACACGACCCAGAGAAAATTTGCCAGGCGATAATCTATCGGTTTTTATTAAAACAACATCACCAATCTTGAATTCCTCTGCTTTCTTTAACCAAATGGGACGTTGTTGCAATCGTGTAAGGTATTTTTGTTGCCAACGTCGTCAGAAATCGCCAAGCAATTTTTGAGTTTATTGCCATCGAGTCAATGAATTAATACTTATATTTGAAATCAGGCGATGGCACAACGATAGGAGCTGCGCCGATTAGAAAGTGCCCAGGTGTTAGTCCCTTTATGCAGTCTGGGTCTTTGTCATCGATAGGACACAATGGCCTAGAATTGAGACAAGCCTCAATTTGGCAGAGCACCGTGGTCAATTCTTCATAGGTGAGATTAGTGGTGAGCACGCGTTTCAAATGGTGTTTTACTGATTTAACACCCGCCTCCCACAAGCCTCCAAAGTTCGGTGAGTATGGTGGTATGTAATGCCATTATATTACTTCCAGTGCCAAAGTGTTTTATATGTCACCTTCAAAGACCAGATTTGGTTTTTCCCATGCGGACATTAGTTCTTTGTTGGCCCCAACAAAATTTTGGCACTGGTCACTCCATATATCGCTACATTTTCCTCTTCTGGAAACAAAACTCTTGAATGCACCTATAAAAGCTTCGGACGTTAAATCACTAACAAGCTCAAGGTGCATAGCCTTGACATATAAACGAATAGACAGATGTATGCTTTTTGAGTTCTGAAGCCTCTTTGTCATGCTTATTTGAAATGGGCCTCCAAAATCAACTCCGGTATGTAAAGCTCGAGCAGGAGTTACCCTCGCTTTAGGCAGGTCACCCATTATCTGTGTTTTTGATCTCGCTCTGACCTCTGAGTCTAGCACATACTAGACATTTGTATATACAGGATTTTACAAGTGCTTTACCTCGCACAATCCAATACTTTGAGCTTATGTAATTTAACATAAAGTTGAACACCGCCATGTAATATGTGGACATTGTGCATCAGCGATAATCAAAAGCACCAAATCGTTTTTTTTTTCAACATAATAGGATGTTTAACCTGCTCATCCACGTACGCATTACGAAGTCGACCGCCCACCGATCAAGGATACTATCTCCGTCAAGGTAAGGATTTAAGGTTTTAATTTTACTTTCTCTTTTTACAGCTTTATTTAATTTTAGTATTTCTATATCATCTTTAAATTCTTCTTGTTGAACTAATTCTATGCATTTCATTAGGGACTTTTCTAATTCCTTTGTAGTAAAACCTTTTTCAGTGTTTTCTAAGCTTCTTTTGAAATGTCTTCGACAATAGGTTATCACTTTTATCAATTCTCTTATATCTTATTATCGAATTCTTTTCTTAAGGTTATTTTTTTTTAAATTTGCTTGTATTTTATCCTTTTTCTTTTCTAATTCTGTAGATAAGTTTTCTTGTTTTAATCTTATTTCTATTTCAGAGAGCCAAGCTGGACCCTTCCACGACAAATCGGACCTTTTCAGATCAACTAGTAACCGGGTAAGTAATATATGATATAATTACAAAACCTCTAATATTTACAAGATATTACAACTGAATCTATAATTTTATTTGATATAATGATCAGTTAATATAATAAACGATTGATATAATTTTAATGTAACAAATTTTTAGGGTTCCGGACCCAAAGGGTAAAAACGGGACCCTATTACTAAGACTCCGCGTACCGCCTCGCCTCTCCGCGCCAACGCGATTTTAAATAACACTCTAGGTGTAGGGCAGACAAGATTTCGTGGAGTCGGTTTGGCAGCGATTCGTTTCTGTCACGCGGCTCCCGCAGCACGCTCACTTCACTCGTTCGCCTTCGCGTTAATGGTCACTGTTCTAACCAAACCTAACCCATATGATTCACCAATATAGAGGGGACCTGACACTCCGCTCCGCTCCCGCCTTAACCTTCTAACCATCCGAGTCGGTTTGCTTTGAATCGGGGTGTTAACCATAAAGATGGTATCAATATTATATATTTTAAACTAGCACTCCGCCCGCGACTTCGTTCGAGTGATTTCGTTTATCCTATAAATTATTTTCTTATATGCAGTTAGTGAAGGTGACCAAAAATAAGCTATTATTAAATGGGAAATTATAAGTCTAGCCACAAAATTATTTATTGGACACGTGATTAAACTTCTAATTTTATAACTAAGCAACGGGAAAATGACATAGCCTCTAATAAACTAATTCGTCTTTTTTGCAACGCCAACTAAATATTCTACAGAAAGCGTCAAGTAAAGATCATCAATTATTGTGACTTGTCCTTCTTATTTATACATTGCCACGTAATTTACTAACTCGGCCACGGATTTTATATCTTGTCACCATTTTACGTTTTACAGCTTCAACGCAATATCCTCAAAAAAATATAATTCAAGCTTCTATCGAAGAAAGAAAGAAAGCATAATTTATTATAACTTAGCATGTTAAACAATACATCATATTCTTTTATCGTGAAAATAGCCACTGCATGATCTGGCGCGAGTACGCGAGACGACAGCGACCGGCCATTTGCACCAATCAGAGAGCGCCATTCGATTCATGTGACGACGAGTTGAGTTGATCACATGTAATTGTTTATTGTCGTTCGTGCGTTCGTATTGCAATTGTTTTCGCTGTAATTAAATTAAAGTTTTCGATGAGTAATAATTAGTTATGACGTTTAAAAGTGAAAATGAAGTACCACTGTACTGTTCTGACGAGGAATTTTAAATAATATATTATATTTAAAATAATAAATGACGGTCAATGAATAAGTCCAAGAGCGAGCGTAGCGAGCTCGGGAGCTTAGGGCACCCCGACACGGACAGGTTAGGTTCGAAGGAGATGACGGGAGCTGAAGTGAGCGAGCAAAGCGAGCGAACTCAGCTCCCGTCATCTCCTTCGTGTTAGGTTACTTTAAACCCTGCATACAGAAATAGGAGCCCCGCGCAGCGGGGCTCCGTCGACTCTGTCGCATTAATACTAATCCAACTTGCACCTATTCTATATTAAAACCAAAAAATAAAGTCTTTTATTTTGTCTCTCCTCAATAGCTTCTGGTAATATTAGTGGCCAATATACTATTTGATGAAATGTTTTTGCAATTTTTTTACGATCAATTAATATGGGATGAGTTACATTTTAAACGTACCGAGTTAAAAAATTAGAAGCTAAATAAATATATTTTTTGATGTCATTTAATAGTATTTTAGAAATTTACTGTTAGAATGCATGTTAAAAATTATGATGCTAAAAAATAACCATCATGCTGAGTTGTATTTAGAGTGGTTTACATAGAAGATAACTAGTGGCTAACATAGTATTATTTAGATGCTCGTTAATTGTGGCTGACTTAGTAATTTAGAAGGCAACATACATTTTTGGGGGCGAATAATGATATTAAAAAGAAGCCTGTTTAATTAGCACCCTTATTAAATCAATAAATAAACTGGGTATCGTAGATATACAGGGTTTATTGGATTGGGACGATTCGTTATTTGACTTGAAGAATAATAAATTTTAGGTTACCGCCACAAAGTAAAATGCTCCCCTAAAAACTTATCAACCCTTTTTTGCCCCGTTGAGGGTCGAGTTTTTGACAACCTAAATATGCTATTCACTCTTTTCTTCTCTTTTTTATTCATCGTTTATGTTAGTCAGATTGCGCAGTGAGATTTCTCAAAAAAAACTTTTCCGCTTTAACGCTAACCCTATCTGGGAGGTAGTTTTTAAAATGCTTTATGTAAATTTTGATTATCAACTTTATCCCCAAGGAATTCGATTTTACATACAAAATAATTTTGACTCTTTTCACCTCCTGCAAGGTTGAATTGCCGCAAAATCGCGCCTTAGTGCTCCCCTAGATAAAATAAAATTCTATTCTATTCTATTCTATTCTATTCTAGAACCATACGTCAAAAAAGAAACTCTGTCCAGTAAGATTCTTAGCTTGAGTTAGTATCGAGAAACTTATAATGACAACCTTTATTGTTTCCTTAGATTGGTAGTTGTGCCACGTTTCAAATTTATTAACCTAAGAAATAAGATTCTTCAAAAATACTTTAACACCCCCTTAATCGTATTTTAGGAGTAGATAAGTAAAACTAATAATGACAATCTATATTGTTCACACACCCCCTAAATCATCTTTTGGGGGTAGTTTCGAAAAAGTAATAATGAAAAACTTTATTGTTTATTTAGGTTGTTATTGGTTGTTATTATTAATTTTTCAAACTACCCCAGTTTGAAAAATTAAAAATAACAACCTTATTGGTCGGATTGTTTCGCCGTTTTCGTCTTCTTCTATTCCTTTCTCGTCGGGATCTTCTGGATAAATATCCTCTTCTTCTGGCAAATTTTGATCCTTGTCTTGTTCTTTATTCCGCTTCCATTCGTCTACCGCCTGCGCTATCGCTTCTTTCTCAGCATCCTGTTCGAGTGACATCAGCAGTCCTTCGTCATCATTCCTGTACCCGTAGTAGTCAGCATCCACGTCTCTCATGAGAACGGCGCGCGCCCTGCGGGGCGGCGGCGGAGGTTCCTTTCAATTCTTTGTTAATTTCTTCTTCAACAATTTTTGAAGATGAAGCTGCTGCCACATTACCCTCTTGAGTTATTTGAGTGACATGACGGTGCGTTCAGAAAAAACGAATCAAAACACGGAATACACATTGACATAATATGTAGTGCGTAGTACATAGTTATCTCGATGGGAATACAACACACTCTCTTGACACCTGATGCACCTGACATAAACGACAAGACGGCGGCAAACTATTAGTTCCGATTTTGGCCGTGCGCAGACTTATTTTGCGCGCACTCTGCTACGAATTTTATGAATTATTTCACCAACCACTGACATTCACATCACGCACATTTTGACAACACCGTTATTTTTATCGTCTCTATGGTAAAAGACAATTACTCAACTCTATGCATTGAGGTAATAATCTACTAACATATTATCTCAATGAATCTATGGTGCAAAGGGTCCAATGAGTCCGCATTTAACACTTCCCCTTAATTACCTGTTTTACATGTACCTAGTTCAGTACATGTCCTTTGGTGGGTGGGCTTTGGCACAGCATTGGTAAAAAAATCAGCCAGTTCTCATTTGAGCTTACTTTCTTGACTAGTATGTCTGCCTCTTCCACGTTTTCTCTTATGAAGAAATGTCTTATTCTTATACGTTTCTTCTCTTGTGGAACTTGGGGTTGTGCGCCAGGCGTATAGCAGCTTCGTTGTCAACATGCAGTACTGGTACTTCTGTTAATTCAGTCAGATCATTAAAGATTCTAGTGAGCCATACAGGTTCTTTGGCAGCTTAGTGAAGCTGCTAGAGACGACCGAAACGGAAATTGTGTGACAATTTCCGTTTCGGTCGTTTCAGCTGTGATACAATGCCTCCAGACTTGCAGCATACCACTCCTGTGGTTGAACATCCACTCAGTTGACAACCCCCGTAGTCAGCGACACTACAGCCTTCCAATAGGCCACATTCATGGTTGGCTTTGTATTTTATTTTAAAGGAACAATTGCCTTTAATATAGCGCATAGTCCGTTTTACTAGAAGACAATACTCTTTAGTCGGTGACTCTAGTTTTCGGGATGCAACTCCGACAGCATTATGCAATATCTGGGCGTGTCCCGATCATCAGATATGAGAGGGACCCGCTTCACGATAAGGGAAATATGCCTCTACTGCATCAACTTTCCCTGATTGAGCATTATTGTCTATAGGCACAGATAATATAATACTACAGTCTATAGGCGTCCCAACTGAATAGCAGTTTCCCATTCTGAATCGGTCCAGGACCTTCTTGACATAGGCTTCTTGTTTGATGAAGGTAGGCCCGTCTGCTTCTCTGACTATTTCTAAGCCTAGGTAGTAAGACGGGTTCTAGGCAGGTTCCGTCGTAATTTTCAGTCTCATCTTCGAATAATTTAGAACGCTGTTGGCAAGGTCCACATAAGTAGCAGCTACCAAACCGTCATCGACATAAAGGTTGATGATTAGCTTTTTACCATTAACTTGCTTGGTATACAGACAGCAGTCGGATTCACTTTGTTTAAAATCCGAAATATCGAGCAGAATTTGTTCGAAGCACGAATTCCAACATCTTGGGGCTTGTTTTAGACAGGCTAGGCTTCAGTTAAGCTTTAAAACATTTGACGAACCATCAGTGCAGCCATCCGGTTGTTGATAATTCTCTTCTTGAAGTTTGCCGTTTAAGAAAGCAGTACACACATCAAACTGGACAAGATGGAGATTCTCTTACGCGCTTACACTCAGTAAGGCTTTTATCGTTGCCATACGCACCCGACAAAAAAACTTGACAACAGCTTTATTTTTATCGTCACTATGGTAACAGACAATTACTCAACTCTAAGGAGTAAAGAGACCAAGGAGTCGCGTAGATTCTAAACAGTGACTGACAGAAAACAAAAGACTTTATCAAAGAAACTAAACCGAATTAGATGGAAACCACACACAAAGAGATTTTTGCCAAACGGAAAAGTATTTCAGTAAAACTCGTTTGGTAAGTCTATTTCATTCCGTAGTCACAATATTTTTTACTATTTTTACTAAAATTCTTTTTTGCCGTTTTAAAACATATGTTTTACATCATCATCATCATCCTTTCCATTCCACTGCTGGGACACAGGCATCCTATCTGTGAGAGGGGTAATGGGCCTTAATCCACCACGCGGGGTATGTTATGCTTATGTTTTACGTTGTAAACTAAATTTCTGGGCACCTTTTTACATTATGTTGGCCTTGTACACTACATCTAATCGTACTCGTAATCAAGTAATTCTACACGGACTCAAAATTTCCGATCAATGTTTATAGCCACTGTGTAACCTAGCTCTCCAATAAAAGCGTGTTCGAAATAACTTTCTTTACTTTTATTTATGCAAGTCCCTGACACTTACAATGTGGCTGAAGAATTTGTGTAGTGCGCCCTAACAATTGTAGTTTCATTTAATATGCCACTGATGAACCCAGTATTCTACTAATGGGAACAGTAGGTATAACACCACCTGACGAGTAACTCTGGAACGGTAGTACTATTCTGTCAAAATCTCACCGTGAAAACAAACGGATGGGATGGAATGACAGTTCACCACAAGGTCACTCACTCCGACTAAGTTTCCACGGTAAGATGTTTACGGAATAGTCTGGCAGACATTATTGACATTTTATACTTCCTTTCAATGTAGCCTGTAACCATTTTCTATTTCCAATATCAGACATTGTTAAAACATAAATTGATTCATGATCGATTAATTTATTCAAATACATAAAAGAAAATAATATTAGATTCATGTTTAAGATTTATTACAATAATACAATTTACTGGTTGGTCATGCAATTATTATATACGTGTAATAACTACTTTTACCTGAAAATACAATATCAACAGACGTATTAATAAACCGCAATTTGCAATTACATTACACTATTACACCTTTACACTATGAAGAGACTTGGTAAATAAAATTGGTTTCAACAAAAGAACATGAAAAACTTACTTAAATACCCTCGAAACGCGCTTAAAATGTTTAAAAAAATAAAAATTAAAAGAATATAAAACAGGCTAACCGATAAACCTTTCTTTCTTTCTAAAAATCAGTCTTAGAACTTACATGGTTAATTTAACATTACAAAAGTTAGATGTAAGTAAAGCTTTTGATACTATTAATCTTAATATCTTATTCATCAGTCTTTGCATTCTCGACAAATTCACATCACAGAATTTCTTAGTTTTGTTAAAACATGTGTATTGGTCCTTACCTTGAATATGACATGGAGTTTAAGACTGAGCTAAGGCGTTAAGATATATCATTGACGGTGTACCGCAGGGTAGCACCTTATGTCCATGTTTATTCCATGTCTAACATACCTAATTATATTCTAGTACTCATGATTATTTTTGTAGTTTATAAATAGACAACTGTCTTTTGATCCGTTACAGATGGGGCTGAACAGAACTGACTAACCCATAGAAGAACTACTTTTTATTTTCATCATCAAGAAGCTACAAGACGCAGTAGTCGATGGAAATGGGAATTTTGATTGTAGAACTCTTGGAATGGTGATACTGCCGTCTGTTCTTCTTTTGGTAAGCGAATATTTTATGTTTCTTTATTGGTATGCACTTGTGTCATGTTCGCACCTACCCGTGCACTGCCTATTAACTAGTAATATTGAATTGATGTTTGATGCAACTTCCCTTTTCACCGATACTTTACCTACATAAAGTAGGTAGCAGGTAAGTATGTGTTAATTAAAACAACATGGTTTCGAAAATTGAAAATCATATAACTTAGATTATAATCGAACAATTCTTAATACAGTATGAGGCAGATTATGGCAATGCCGGGACGTTAATTGAAAATATACGCAGTTTCAGAAAGTCGATAATGCACTCTTATACCGAAATCTTAAAAAAATACAACTGTTTCTAAAAAATATCGGCGCGGTTTATTGACTCAAAAAAACCCGTTAATAGAAATCGAAACATGTAAAACACTGCTTTTCTTAATTCGGCAAATCATTGACTACACAACAATATATATTCTAATATAGCATTCAATCGTGTACTATATGCAATACAGGTCGTCGATATTATACATAATAGAATTGCGTTTAATCATTCAATTATTGTTTTCGATTTCATGGTATTTAATGTGACATGTTAATCAATTATATACTGTGTATATTTCAATATATTTTGCAGACGCTATTTGAGGTTCCGATACGCCATAATGATTTTGCGCCTAGTGTATAGTTTTTTTCTCTTTAGTTTAGTAACGGGAAATCAGCGGGTAAGTTTTTTGGATTACTATTAAATAATAAACAGTGCGCGACGATTAGATAGTTGTTTCTGGGCAGCAAAGGTCTACAAGGTCTTCTTTTCAATTTCAAGGTCCGGACTTAACAGCATACCATCACACCTGACATATTTTTACCCACGTCAATAGACACTGTATTAAATAAAAATTCAGGCACTGTCTAAAGGAGTCATCGTAGCTGAAAACGAGGATCCATATCGTTTTGGGTATAAACCCAAAACGATTTTGTTCCTCGTTTTCAGCTATCACTGCTTGCGCGAGGTTCAGCTACCCGTATTTTAGATCTTTTTATCCCTAAAACGATAATGTGGATAAAACACTTACAGGCTCCTCAGGACGAACACTGATGCCTTTCTCATAATTTCTGTATTTTAAATATATCTGCTTTAGACGGACATTATATAAATCTTTCTTTAGAATTGTATCTAATATGTCATGGACCAAGTAAATAATCAGAGCACTATGTCTAATTCCCGGGCATTATGAATTTAGTCAATTAAAATCGGGCAATGTAATAAATACTAATTTAAACTTCTATATTTATCACATTGTCTGATTATTATTACTACGTAACGGTTGGGCTATTCGATGATTATGGTCAATGAATTAGTCCAAGAGCGAGCGAAGCGAGCTCGGGACCTTAGGAAACCCCGACACAGATAGGTTAGGTTTTTTCCTGCCTCGTTACTAGAAGTCGCCACTTATAGATTTCCCGTATTTCGTAAGCGCAACTCCTCGTCGCCATGTTTCGTTACTACAAGAAATATTGTATAATAGAAAAGTAATCAAAAAAGAATAAATTTTTCTCCTTAGACCATGTGACGGTAGAGAAACAGCCAAACCACATATTTTGACGAAGGTGTAGAGTTTGTGAAGTTAGGGCTTGTAGAGTTAGAAGTTTGGCTCTACAAGAGATCTGATAACTTTCTGACAGTGCGAGCCATATGGTCTCGTCTTGGCAACATTTTACATGAAAATGTTTTTGGTGGGATTTTTATTACCCGGCCCAATAAGTGATGGGCATTATTCAGAAAACCCGGTCAGTTTAATTACTTCAATAGTTTTATCATATTGCCTACTCATATTGGGAATTTTTCAAATTTGCCCGGGCATTATGAATAATGCCGTATTAAGCACTTGGTCCATAACATATACATATTTCTAAATACAGCATTCTTATGACGAGCACTGATGGCTTATTAAGATACTATTAAAACCCGACCCGACGACACGCCACCCGACGCCTTCTGACGCGTTGAAGTACTAATCCATCCCATATATTTATTGTGGTCAGAAACATATAGTCTACACGCCATGTGACGACACGCAATCACACGCGGCAACACCCAGTCGGTTTGGATCAGCGTGTTGCCGGGAGAGGGGGAACACACGCCAACCGACGCTTCGCACACAGTGTGTTTATTGTTAACACCCGACGCCACGCGTCAGTCAGTCGAGAGCATGATCAGTGGTGCCAACTTAGGGTAATTTACCTTAATTTAGAGTAAAGTTAGTAATCAGCAGGGTCATTTTTAGGGTACAAACTCGGCGAGGGTAATTTTTATGTTTATGCTATAATAGAAGTTAATATTAACTTATTTGAGTCAAATTTGTAATGAAATGGATTTAAGTTTAAATATTTACCTTGAACCCACAATCTCTTAAAACTTCTTTATCGATACGCCTATCATAGTCTCAATGAAGTAGTCAAGTACTTGGTATGGTACAAATCCCAAAATCACCAGATATTTTTAATGGTTTCGAATATTCTTATAATAAAACTGGTCTGTAATTATTTTATAGATTGTAATGTCTCGTCTTATGTCTGATCTTGCATGAAATGTATCAAATATAATAGCACGGAGAGGGAAATCAAAATAAAAAAAATTGTGTAATTTTTTCATTTAACTTAAAATGTAGGGAAAATTGAGATCAGACTTGGGATAAAACAAAAACGAGACCTGGCAATACTGGCTATGATACTAGTGTAGCGTGTTGTAGCATCACGTGGGGTGTGATATATGTGCACGGTTCGCGTCGGGTGGCGTCGCGTGGCATCGGGTAGGGTTTTAATAATCTGTACCTTTATTTGATCTTGTTTGTGAAATATTTTTAACTTTTAATAGAATTATATTAAGCACGTCAAACCTGGGAACCCGTCTTTTGAAATGTATTCGTAAAATGCAGCCATAAATACAGCAACAATTAAAAGATATAAATTAATTGTCATAAATGTGATTAAGAAGGTCCATGAGTTTATAGATCGTTTATAATTATGGCACTTAAGGGGTGACCATGACCTCTTAGAGCAAGTTTATTTTGAGTGTGCGTAAGCGACAGAATCTTTCTCTTACGCACACTCAAAAGCATCTGATGTATATGACTTGTCACTTTTTACATTCAAACTATGTTATTTTTGACATGTCAGGGTACGGGTGCTGGTCACTGATAATTTCATACTGCCCAGGTTAAAAACTATACAGAAGGTGAATACAGACTCAAAGAAATCTTTTAAGTAGACGTAAAATAATTGATCTTACAAATAAAACTTTTTTTTTTTTTTTTTTTACTATGTATAGGCCTGTGTTTGACCATAATCTCACCGTGGTCAGTGATGATGTGGCCGATGATGGTAAGCACACAAAGCCTAGAAGGGAACTGGCTCTCAAGTGCTGCTGTCGGAACACACCGGAAGGTGCTTGGCGACAGATTTTCAACTTGAGGGTGGTTGCCAGCCAGGCGGGTACTACAAAGTACCCTACCACCGTGCTATGGTTTCCTCACGATGTTTTCCTTCACCGAAAGCTCAAGCTCATTGTAGGATTCGAACCCGCGACCTTCGTCTCGGTATCCGACGTCACTACCACTGAGCTATCATCGCCTTAAACTGATACTGAAAACAAATGTTAGGGAGAACCTAAACTCATTATCATTTGAAGTTGGATGATTTGACGGGGCGGCCAGAACGGCTAAATATCAAAACCAAATTTGTGTGTGCCAAGAACAGTTCGATTCAAACCCTGTCTTTCCTCACCCCTCAACCTTAAATTCGGCTCCTCAGCTTCAAGTATTGGCCAAAATGCCCGAATGCCCACCTCAATAAGCAGAGATAAGAAGGTTCTCAGAACTATATTAACTTCATTTAGCACAATTATTTCATTCATCTCACTACTTTTCTCTTAAAAATACTTACAAGGGAAGGGTTTATCGTCTCTTTAAATTCATCACTTTCTTGCACTTTGACAATTTGCTTCGCACTCGTTGGTATTGTTTTTAATGATTTCACGGCTTTCACGTTTTCCATCACCACTGGTTCTTTCAGTTAAGCTAAGCAATATAGCAATATGTCACATCTTTGGCTGTTTCCAAAACATCATTCAGCATATTGCATTGACACATTTACTCAACATACTGGTAAGTGAACCCTCATGATACATATTAAGAATAGCATTAGATCAGGTAGATAAATATACAATGGAGGTGGTCTTATATAGATTATATAGATAGGGGTTGTTCAAAAAGAAGAGAAGTATCCTGTCTTCCAAACGGGAACAGATCTATTACTGAAGATGATATATTCCTAGTTATTCTAAGGTTGCAACGTCAAACTCTCCCAAAATAATATTAGTCTCACTGAAGGTAAATCGCCTCAGTTTTCTTTCGATATTTAACAGGTTCACTGTCCCAGTAGCGAAAACAATGTTAAAACAATACAGTAGACCATTTTGGCTCATGGGACTGTGAACCTGCTAAGGAAGTTGTATCAAGCTGTATTTCTAAAGATACACCTAGGAATGCTGTTATATGTAAACCACGGACCTACATAATTATTCTGATTTTTGTATGTTTACGTTGTGTATTTTATGGGCCTTAGTTGCTTGAAAATAAAGAGTTATGTCTTATCGATGTTCAATTGTAGCGATAAGATCACCCATTGCTGCACTCTTTAAATCTTAACTCTTTAAGATTTAATTTCACTGGTTTGCCTGTATTGACTGAGGAAGCTGGGGTGACGTCACTCCAGCTAACACATACTAAACGACTCATAATAACGAAGTTTTTGTGGCAGCTAAATTAAGGCTCGGAACTTTGATTGCTGCTATTATACCTTAAATGTAATCCCTAAACCGGTTACGAAGCCAAGTGGGCCGCTGTAGGCATAACTTAGTCAGATGGGGGTACTCCAATCAGCCACAATGTGTCTGCGGTACCACCCCACAGACGATGCCCCATCTCCTGTCCTGCTCCTTATGTAAAAACACCTGCACCATGCAAGACCTTTGCGAGGCCAGCGCTAGAGCTATCGACGTGGCTGAATACTGGTCGAAGAAAATTTAATAGAGGAATCATCGACACGAAGAAGAGAAGACCTTAAATGTTAGCATAGATAGAATTATTCTACAACGTATGAGGAAGCTGGAGTTATGCACATAAGGGTTTGACCGTCATCAGTCAACCAATAACATAGATCGCGTCTTTCATTACGCATATGATTTGTCAATTGACGGCGGAAATCCTTTCATTCATTTTCCGAATTCATTTGCGCAATTAGGCTGCAGGTCTCGCTTGACACAATATTCATCTAAAGCACTGAACAGAAGCCGTTTTTTCTGTTCTGTGATCTAAAGATTAGTGTCCAACCGAAACTGGTTATTACGACCAAACCGAAACTGAATTTCGGCAAGTCTCAGTTTCGGCCGAAACCGAAACTTCCTTACAAGGATCATGTTTTGAAGGAAAAATAAAGAAAACATTATTATAATCAGTCAGTCTTTATTTTTTTATCCTTAAATCACATAGCTATGCAGTCTTCGAAATTTTTACATATTAGTATGATAAATTAACAACCAAAAAAATATTTTGATAGTTAGGTTAAACTTGATTCTACTATAATCTATTAGTTTGTTATAATGAATATTTTTTTGATGTTTACTACCTACCCTTATGCTATTTCACGTAATACAACTTACCGAATTCAAAAAAAATCACACGAAAGCTCACAACAAACAAAACGAACTGCAAACACAATCCATGAAGCCAGTCACGACATGATTAGGCACGTGGACGCGGCAAAATCGTCGTCGTCGCTTACTCGGTTGGATGGAATTTAACACCCGAATGCAGTTTCGGTTTTGGTCACAGTTTCGGCAGGTTTGCCGCCGAAACCGTAACTAAACCGAAACTCGACCGAAACCGAACTTTCAGTCGGACACTAAAAGATGCTAAATGATAGTCTCAAAAAATTTACCTTTGAACCGTAAAGTTAGGACTTTGGTATTGTAGCGTTATAAAAAAGAAAAAAACCCTAAACGCGTTAATACGTATAATTTTGTTTTAAAATAAAATACACCGAAATATATAAAATGATACAAAAAGGCAAAACATATGCATTCAAAATACAGAAAAGCCGCAGTTAACGAAAACGTATTATTTATTTTAAAAATGTAGGTATAGTAAGAAAAAAACTTAGGAAAGATAATATAACTAGGTTTAAAGTATTACACGGGAAACGTGCCTATCCTCAACGCCGCTGCAACCGGTTAAATTCTGGATTAAGCATTCAGGTGCAAACGAATCCTTACCAACATAAAGCTAAACGTAAAATAACTACGTAATAGCTAGGTTAATTATAGCAAAAATAAATGCAAATAAATCAGCCACAAGTCGGGGACCCGCACCGGAGAAAAAAACCGCCTTCAGTACCTCTCCAATGCTGGATTACGGGCTGAGACAGGTCCGCAGTACTCGTAGCAAAACTAGGCCTTTGAAAATACGGAACCCAGTGTAAAATATATGGAATCACGAAGACTACAGGCTCACATGGGGTCAAGTGCCCTGCACGAACGGAGAGAGGAGGAGTCGGCTTCTATCAGCTGATATCTACAGACAAGGAAACGGACAATCAAAATTATGAAACAAAACGTCTGAAATATCAGAGGAAGCGACATTCTAAAGAATAATTACGAAGTGTTTTCCTCGATACATACCAGTTTTCATAATACAACACATTAGTTGTCACCAGCCTTTTTAAACAGGAGGTTGCACTTTTCCCAGAGAAACAGGTGTTATGACTAGAGACAGTTCGGCCATTCTGCATGCCATTTCAAATAATGCTATTAAAAATATCAAATACTTTGATTGAAGATTTGTCATGGATGGCCCATGATATTCTAGTAAACAGATATGTAATGAGCGCGCGCTTTGTGAAGACTCGAATACGTCCTAATTGGTACGTATAGCCTCTAGTCTTTGTCACGCATGGCGAAGAGGGATAGGCTTTGTTGAAATAAAAACAAGATTTAAGAAATACCGTCGAGTGTATTTAAAAAGTACCAATTATTATAACAAAGTACAAATTGTCAAAAAAAATGGTCTACACTTTTCTTGTTAAACGAAATCTGAAAATTCGAAAAGATGTAACGTATTGCAATGAAGCCTTTAAGCCTTAATACTCTTCAATGTAAAGATGGCGTAAACAGAATGATTTTGCTTAAGACGTTATTTGTAGCTATCGCTAACGTCACGCTACACTTACAAAGAAAACATGTTTAATTGTTCTGTTTCACACGACTTACTTCATGAATTCAGAACCATCTTTGAAAGTTTCAATTTATTTCGGATCTTGCTGTCTTTGGATTTTGACGTCTTCGAATTACCTAAACTTGGGCGACATTTTTACACTTCAGTGTGATTCGGCAGGTTGTATCAAAGTGATGGTTTCGACTAGAGCAGCTACCATCTTACATTTGTTTTAAAACATAGCAGCAGCCTTATTCCGTAAGTGCGCAAAGATTTTAAACTCTATCCAACCGACCAAATCGAGCAATCACATGTGAGATGAATGACGCGATGTGTATTTCCGTTTTGTGTGATTGGCCGATTTGGTCGGTTGGATAGAATTTAAACTCTTCGCGCACTTACGCAATATGGCTGCAGGTCAGCGATGTTAGTAGCAGGTTTGAGTGCTTAGTACTGCTTAAAAAGTTTTGTCTATACTTTTTCTGAATTCACCCTAGCTTTTGCTTTGTCATGCATGACTGCGTTGCGCTGTCTTCTATTGAATCTGGTTTCAACTTTCATAATTATTATATTGATTACTTAGATTTACCATATTATCAGATTTAATTTCATCTTGTTCTTCTTTAGCACGTGATCTTTGTTTACAAATAACAGTGATTCGTTAACCTTCACATAATCAGAGACATTGAAAAATCTTCAATGTCGTTAAGCATTGATTTCATTTATGCACAAACTCATGCCTCTACTTCACAAAAAAAAACACGAAAATCAACCAGCAACCGTTTCGAATCGACCGTGAACATCGCACATTGGCATTACATTATATTTTTTTAAATTCCATTTCCCCCATTTAATCATGTTCCTTTATTTTAACGTTATGTAATAAATTCTCGATTGATTTTGGTAATGCGCAGATTATGATGTAATCTTTAACTGTATTTTTGTTGGCAGAAACAATAGGCTTGCGTTATATAACATGCATTGTTTGATAAGTTTTGACAAATCAGTTTCAAGCGTGACTCCTTCAAGTGACATTCTGTCAACGAAAGCGAAACGAAAGAGATTGGAAACGTCATAAATGTTCGAAATTGCCACGCACTATCGAAATGTCACGTGATCAATACGTTACAATTTGGCATTTTGACCATCTTATCGCTAATAGAATGATACTGACGTTAGAATGCATTGCCATCAAGGTTGATTGTAGTTTTAAATAGTTAGACCTAGGTTATAATATGTGCAGTTTCGGCTGAAAGATTCCAACTTCTGGTATTCTCCAAAGGCTTAATAGAAGTTAAATATTTTATATAATTACGTCTTAGTTTCTAAAATATGAAGGATAATAGGTAAAGTGTATTAACATAGGTATAAGTTTTCTCGAATGCCTGGATGTTGCTTGTCCGAAATAAAGATTATTTTTATGTTTTACTTGTCCCATTTGAAATCGAAAATATTTCCAATTGGAAGAATACATGCCTACATCATCTACATAATTATAGCAAAAAATTGCGCACAGACCGTTCAATTCAATCAATCTGCTGAGTTTTTTTCCACCTTTCTTGGGGTCGGTTTCCAGTCTAACCGGATTCAGCTGATACTAATTTGTTAGATGTAACGAATGCCTGTTTGAGTCCCACAACCCAGTAACTGGGTAACACGGTACCGTTATCTTAATGAAAATATTTTGTTCTTCAGGATCATTATGGATATCCGGCACATGGTATGATTAGTGCGAACCCCGTACAATCGATAAACCCTCAGGCCCATGTGGAAACCGTGGAATACGTGTCTGATGACAGTCCAAGTCTTCAGGTACGTTTGCTTTACGGTAAAGAATTTAATTTTGGAAGCTCAATTGAGGATATTACGTGGTAGTGGGCAGGGCACATTGTTCGCAGAACGAATGGTCGATATAGCCGAAAATTGCTGGAGTGGCGATTGTGAATCGGAAGACCCTGCGTTGACCGGCCTCCCATTAGGTGTACTGAAGACCTGGTTAAGGTTTCGGGAATCCACTGGATGCTAGACGCACAGGACCGGTCAATGTGGTGACAATTGGGGGAGGCCTATGTGCAGTGGACGACATTCGGCTAAAATGATGATGATCATGATGGGGGAGATAGATACCCTAGACAGCAAGATCTGTGAAGCACTACAATATGCCAAAGATTGTCAAGTGAAGGGTGATCGTCAGAAAGGATAGACAAGCACAACACGATAGCAGTGAGCAAACAACCAAAGAAGGATATAAGAAAGAACCACCATAAGAGCCTTCGGTCCCATTGAGAGCTATTATCTATTTTTTAGTTCAAGAAGAGCTCACTGCAACTAGATCTAGGTTAGACAGTTACTAGTTTGGAAATTGAGAAAATTAGGTTAAAGCTCTAACTTGATAGGACTGCGTCCGTATGAGGGCCTACTGATATTGTGCTGACGCTTTTATATAACCCGCTCTTACCCCGTTGGTTTTAAACTGTTTGGTTGGTCTACTCGTCACTTACACCAAAAAGTTACAGAGAAGAGGTCTCAAGAATATGCCACTTTCTTAATAATAATTTAACTATTTTAATACTAATTTTAATAGAGGCAAAGCCTTCTTCTACAATAATGCAATAAATATATTGTTAAAAGAAAATAATCAAACCATTCTATTTTGTAGATACAACGACCCGTCCGGGATTATGTTGAGGAAGAAAAAGATTATACAGAAAAAACTATATGCTTCACACCCTCCATGGTGCACAAAATGATAAAGGCAGCACTCGAGTACGTTATCCAAATGCCTTCCGAAATAAACAACCTTATAGCTAAACTCGATCAAGAATTAAACAGAATGTCAGATAATGAATATATAGTTGAAAACTCTGTTAAAAAACCGCTGTACCCATTAGATTCTAAAACAATATTTCAAATGTTGGATAAACCGAAATCTGAGTCTAGAACTAATTTGATATTGAAATATGAACTCCCAAGCGTTAAAGAGCCTTATTGTAGAGAAGCACTGGAGAAGTTGATTGAGATAGCATATACTGCGTATACGCAATTAGAACAGCATCCACAATGTCGGGAATATTTGTATAATTTCGCCGCCCATCAACCTGAAGATCGTCCTACTGGCCAGCTAAATCAATCGCCAGAGGTAAAGTCTTTGATAGCTTCAATATTGGACCAAATTGACAAACAAAAGCCGAATCCAGATATTACACCGGAAAGTGATCGTTTCGGTGACTTGGGAATCCCAGAGATTCCACAAAACGAGGAATATAATATTCCACAAAACCAGGAGTATAATATTCCACAAACCCACGAATATAATATTCCACAAACCCACGAATATAATATTCCACAAATTCATGGCAATAGTAATCAAAAGCCTCAAATAGTTGAATATAGTATTAATGAATATAGTGTGCCTGATGTTTCGGATTATAAGGTTACTCATGTTCCAGAATATAATATAAATGAATACAACGTTCCTAATGCCCATGAATTGTTTAAGCCTCTATTGAACCTGCCTGAAGGTCATGAATATACCATAACTGAAAATCATGAATATAACGTACCCAAAGTTCAAGAATATACTATAACTGAAAATCATGAATATAACGTACCCAAAGTTCAAGAATATACTATAACTGAAAATCATGAATATAACGTACCCAAAGTTCAAGAATATACTATAACTGAAAATCGTGAATATAACGTGCCCAAAGTTCCAGAATATACTATAACTGAAAATCGTGAATATGGGGTACCCAAAGTTCATGAATATAGTATAACTCAAAATCATGAATACAATGTGCCTAAAGTTCATGAATATACTATTACAAACGAATATAATACAATTCCACAAATTCAAGACATTCCACAAGCCCAATCTATTGAGCTGCCAGAATTCATTGAAACGAAACACGAAACTATGGAAATTAAACCAATGCAACCAGAAGAAACTATCAATATTCTAATAAAACTTTTGAAAAAGAGTGATCAGCCGGACAGTGGCAACTTGTTAGATCGACTTACGAATATTGTGCAAGAAAACCAGAATAACTTCCACCCAAGAGTTTTAAAACTCCTACTGACTCTCTTGAATGCGCACAAGCAGAATAACATTCACAGGTTTGACGATATTTTCTTACTATTACTCGATTCTCAAACAAACCGAGACTGGCCATTTAGTGACAGAGTCACTGATAATATGCTATCTTATCTAAGCCCAGATAATAATGGCAATCTGGATTCCAGAATCGTTGAAATTATACTCAATTTGTACAAAAAGCAACCAAATGAAAAACTGGTCGAATATATACTATCTTTTTTGAGACCATTTAAAGAAGGGAACATGGACAATAGGATAGGAGATATAATACTAAAGTTAATAGACTTACATCAAAACAACTTGCTACATCCAGATTATGTGGATGTTTTACTCAAGCTTTTGAAACCAGCCCGAGATGGAAATGTTAATCCCATAGACGTGGATATCGCCGATAATTTATCCAGGTGGAATGAAATTGGGATCACTTCGAACCAACTTAATGGAATATTTGCACTTTTGAAGCCATATGTGAATGGACAAACAGATCATAAACCCATTGATATCATACATTTCTTGTTGACTAAGAATAGGAATTTGAAACCTAAACATTTAGATTTCATATTGTCATTCTTGTATCCTGAAAATGGAATCGTAGATACTAGACGTATTGATAGCATTCTCTTCTTATTCAACAACGTGACGCGGTATCCCAAACAGGCAAATATTCTGTTAACTTTGCTGCAAGAAAATGCACCGGGAGTTTTGAATTCGAGATTTTTGGAAATCTTGCTTTTCCTAGATAGTCACAAGTTATTGACACCAGAACTTGTTGAAACTATAATTAATCTCTTGAATAATGAATTAACTGGAAAACTAGACGAAAACCAAGTAAAAACCTTGTTCTTCCAACTAGCACCGTACAAACAGTCTAATCCTAAAATTATTATGGATGTTTTAACTCTTCTAAATCAAGGAGGATTGTATGGTAACATAGCTGAATGGCTTGAGAACACTAACAACAATGTAGGTTTACCAAATCGGGACTCTACACCAGTAAATCAAAATATAGTAAACCAAAATAACGCCAATGAATACCGAACACCCGATGGTGGATATCAAACAATGGATGTTGAAGAGCAAATGCCTAACCACGACTTCATGTCCATTTTCAAATGGTTAGACAGCCAAGGATTAATAACGCAGGATCAGGGATCTAATAAAGATCTGGTAAATAAAGTACTAAATATTTTGGCAGCGGGACAGCGTGAATTAGGAGCCGTAGAACTAACATACATGCTGAAACATGAGAAACCTCTAATTTACCAACCAGTATACTACGTGAAATATAGACTCCCAATATTAAGTTTTATATCGAACATGAAGACTTTGTTACTGGAGAACCCGAATCTGAATGCTGATCCGATGAAACTGTTACAAGAATTGATAGTAATTTCAAACGTAACGGAAGTGTCGCCCAACCTACAAGGTTATCCTAAAGAAGAAATATTGAAATTAACTTTCAATGACGGTGATTTAGTGCAGGCAAAGATTCTGGATGAGCAGAACTTGAATTTAAATGATCAGATTTCATACGTCCATGGTCTAAACGCGGATATTTCGCCAGAAGAAATTTTGCAGCTGAATAGAATGAACGAAATGAAATACTTCCCAAATTTAAAGGAAGTGAAAGGGGTGCATCCCGAAAAATTAACTATTAAGGAAGTAGATAAGTTTATTGATGTCCCACCAGTAACATATAGGCACGTCGAAATGAACCCAGGAGTAATAACCACACATACAAAAACGATACATCATTCGTATAACATTGCTCGAGAGAATCAGGACCAGAATGCACTTCACAACAACAATGATCAACTCGATACGCCTCAGAATTAAAAGAAGTCAAACATTTGTTTTTATTAAAAAATAAACTTTAAGACAAATTGTGTGGCTTTATTTTTGGGGATGTTAGAATTGCACCCTAATTGCGTAAAGTTATATGCTTTTTGAAAGATCAAAGGACGCACGCGGGTGCGATAATATAACTATATTTCTCAAAAGAATTAATAATTGAAGAATAACAGCTATCATTGCTTCATAATTATATTTAAAATATATGTTTAACTCGACAGCGTAAATCACGCTACTGTTGAATTGTCAAAATGAAAGTATGCGCGCATGCTTTGAGCTTTCAATAAAGACACGCAATTAGAGTGCTGGAAATTCTAACTTCCCCAAGTACCTATGTCTCACCTAGGTAATGTTAGGAAAGAGGATCGTATCAAAATATTAAGATTAAGCTAGATTGGAAGCCGAGTAAACGAATTTAGAAATTGAGTTGGTAAGTAAGTGGGCGGTATCTTATCTATCTTAGGGGTTTAATAACCTGGGTTCGAAATAGGGAAGTAGATCTTATTAGGTCTTAGTCTTCTGGACTTTTCTGCCTGTCATAAAATTGTCAAATACTGTATATTTGGATGTTTGTTAATTATTTTTAATGACTGAACGGATTTTAACTACAATTGGCACACTGGTAGACGATGACCTGGAGAAGAACTTATTACCCCGATGATATTATATATGTTATGGACCAAGTGATTAATACGGCATTATTCATAATGCACGGGCAATTTCAAAAATGCACAATATAAAAAATATTGAAATAATTAAATTGACCGGGATTTCTGACTAATGCCCATCACTTAATGGGCTTGTAATAAAAATATATGTTTTATTAAATTATTTTCATCATCAAGGTTAAGCAACGCTTGACGAGGTCGGTCCGTGGATGGGTGACCATTTCAAAATACCGAGTTTCCTCCGTGCCTCGGAAAGCACGTTAAACCGTTGGTCCCGGCTGTCATTTGAAGATCTTTGACAGTCGTTACGGGTAGTCAGAAGCTTGAGATCTGACACCAGTCGTGCCAATGGGTACCGTGTTACCCAGTTACTGGGTTGTGGAGGTCAGATAGGCAGTCGCTCCATGTAAAACACTAGTATTCAGCTAAATCCGGTAAGACTGGAAGCCGACCCCAATATAGTTGGGACAAGCAAGGCAGATTGATTGATTAAATTATTTTAATGTTGGCATTGATTTTAATAAATAATAGTTTCCTATTATATATTAAAATCAATGTCAACATTAAAATAATTTAATCAATCAATCTGCCTTGCTTTTCGATAACTATTCAAGCAACAAAGTCTGTCTGCAGGGTTTAAAGTAATATAACATGACGGGAGCCAAGTTCGCTCGAACCTAACCTATCCATGTTGGGGTGCCCTATGCTCCCAAGCTCGCTTCGGTTAATCTTGGACTAATTCATTGGCCATAATTATCCAATTGCACAACCGTTACGTAGCCATATTCACAATGACCAGACAATGTGATAAATATAGAAGTTTAAATGAGTATTCATTATATTGTCCGATTTGACTTGACTAGACATAATGCCCTGGAATTATAAATCCTTTTTTGCATCGCCGTAATCAGGTAAGAATTATAACCCTCCTTTTGGCATCTCCGTAATCAGGTTCAAATCAAATGTTTTTTATTTCAATAGACCTACATGGGCAATTATAAAACGTGCACGACAAAAGGTGCACGGTTCGAGTTGGTCGTTTCCTGTGGAGAAGAACCGGCAAGAAACTCCACGGTAACTCTTTTAAAAAAATTGGTTTGTTTTTACAATATTTCCATGTTACAGCATTAGTGCTTAGATATGGAGGAAAAACGTGGGCCCGACAATAAGTCGTAAGAAACTAAAATAAAGAAGTTTGTATAAACGAGATAAAGAGTTAACAAATGTTAACAAACATCTAGAAATCTAGAAGGCCTACAATGTTCACACATTCACATGGCTGACATTGAATCCATATTTATATTGCAAAAGAGTGCTATCAGAGCCATATATAATTTAAGTCACCGAGAATCTCTTATTTATTATTATTAATTATTATTTAAAAATATTAATATTATGACAGTTTCTTGCCAATTCATTTATGAAAATATTATGTATGTAAGGAAAAATATACATCTCTTTAGTAAGGTCAGTGATAGACACAATTGTAATACGAGAAATAAAGATAAGTCACATCAACCATCTTATAGACTAGCAAAAGTACACTCATCATTCATGGAGTACTGTATTAAATTCTATAACAAAATACCTTGTGATACTCGTATATTAAAACTAAATGAATGTAAATTTGAAACTTTAGTTAAAAGCACACTTTGTAAACAAGCATATTACAAATTAGATGATTATATTCAAGATAAGAATGCTTGGCAACATGTTGGTCCCGCTCCATAGGGCAATCTTTAGTGTGGACAAAATCAAATTTGGTAATTTATATTCCTATTCATAGTTATTGTATTCTTATGTTATTTTTATATTGTTTCAGAATTTGATTCACACACTGTTCCGTTGTTGTTGAATTAGGTATTTTACCTATGTTTGCAATATTTGTAAGTATGTGAGAACCATGTTCCTATTTATTAAATTGATGAATTTACCTGTTAGTGCTTTTATTACTTTATACCTGTACGTAGTATAGTGTGTAGTGCTATTTTTGGATGCATCGTCCTCACATATATGAATTTATTCATGTATGTAAATAAGTAAATATTGTAAAACACCTATTTTTTTAAAAAGAGTAAGTATGGAGTTTCTAGTGCGTTCTTCTCCATAACAAGCTACTTTTCCGAATGCACGGTAGAATCAATTTTTTTTACTTGTACATTTTTAATTTAGATTTATTATTATTTGACGTTCAAAAGTGCCGCTTATTGGCCTAGTTGAAATAAATATATTTGACTTTGACTTTGACATTCACAAATCAATCGGTAAAAGAATCTATACAAAGGAAAAAAAATATATATATATAACAAGACTAAATTTAACATGTGGCACTAATGTTGTTATCAGTGCTGTAACTATTCTTAGCAAAGGGCTATAAAGATTATAGAAATCGTCGGTGCTCCATGGACCAATTAAAATCTGTCCAATTGGTCTATGGGGAAAATTACATGTTTCCATCGTTCTATTACCAACTGGGCTATGGAGAATTGAGAAATGTTCCGCTGCCCAGTTTAATAGTATAGTAAAGCTTTGTCCATGAGTATTAAAAAAAATATATCATTTCATTGTAAAAAGTCTAATTAAAAGAAGGAAAAAAAGAAAAAATGAGATTGAGAATAGTTACCCACATATTTGTGCCGTTTATGAGTTACCAGGGAAGCCGCATGCGCAGAAGGGGCTAAAGCCAAATTACTTTCAAGGTTAAAAGCGATATTTAATCATGGAATCTATACTCCTGTAAAAGAAAAAGTTTTTGCTATTATAATTTCAGGAGGCGCGCTAGGTGTTAGTAAAAATCGAAAAAAAAAATTACTTGGAAAATATTTAAAATCGTAAAAAAATATTTTATTTAATTTTTTCCTTTGTTTACACACAATAACCCAGCTGTAAGCCAAATTTCATCTTTTTAGTTCGTCTGGCAGTGGGTTAGGATTTTTATCTATCCATTAGTCATTGTTAAAACAAAACAATTCTCAATTATTTATTGCGTACTAAATGTATACAAGTAGGTAGGGAAATAATTATATAAGTCACAATTATGGACCCTGTCGGGCACAGCATAAATCAAGTAGAAAAGAGGAGGAAGAACACTAAGTGTTTACAAGGGCGTCGCCAGCCGATGGCCCAGGGGGGGGCAAGTTGATATGGAGAATGAGAAAAGTATGAATTGTAGGTAAAGTCGAGAGCACATGAAGTTTTTCACTTGTAGTACGAGCCTTACATAATAATTATAATTAATAATAATAATTTATTTCTTTATTTTCTCATATTCACAAACACAGTACAAAGTCATTGTAACACTTAATAGAGACTGGTGTCTGCTGTAGGTAAAACCTGTATTACAGATCACCAGGCTTACCCTCCATCGGACAACTCACTTATGACTAATGACTGTATTAAAATAACATACAGTTCGTACACAATAAAACATAAAATAAAAGTGAAACAAAATGGAAAATTAAAACTAAAACAATTGTGGTGGCAAAAGTGACTTAATATGAATTTGTATGATTTTGGGGGAAGAGTATGTGTAGATGTGTGCGTGTGAGAGTGAGAGAGTGTGTGTGAGTGAGAGTGAGAGAGTGTGTATGAGTGAGAGAGAGTGAGAGAGTGTGTATGAGTGAGAGAGAGTGTGAGAGTGAGAGAGTGTGTGTGGGTGAGAGTGTGGGTGATGGTGTGATGGGCAAGTGTTAAATTTTATATCGTTCCATGCCATGTTAACGTTACCCTAATGGTTTCAATAAACGTTCGGTTGCATTGTAATCAATGCCTTGTAGCCACGAGCAAACTTTTTCCTTGCATTCTGTTCTAGAAAGAGGATAAATTAAAAGCTGCTTGTTAATTTTATTATATAAATACGGACCCAGGAAACCGTAAAAATTATGTGCCAGACTCAATTTATATCCGTTTGTCGTGCATACATCAGTGGATCTCCTCTTGCCTGAGTTTGTTTTGGGGTCGTAAGACAGTTCTGAGTGCTTCTTCATTACTGTCAGGAGAATAAAAAGCTGCCTAACGGTCAGTACCTTACAGCGCTGGTACAGATCCCATGTAGGGTATCGTATAGGTAGGAAATAACTTACCTTTAATATGGCTCTTTGGGCTCTCTCCAGTTTCAGAAGGTAAGTTTTAGGTGCTCCACCCCAAGAAGTTATACAATAAGACAGTAAAGATTGGCACAATGCAAAATAAACAGATTTAATTAAGGAAGTGTCAGCAATGTGACGAAGAGATTTAAATATATAAATAAGCTTTCGAATTCTAGGTACTAAGGCCTCAATGTGGTGTTGGAAATTTAGTTGGCTATCTATTACAACACCCAAATATTTAATAGTGCTAGTTTTTGACAAACGCGGACAATTACATGAATTGTTGTATGGCTGGTTGCAACTGTGCGAGATAATGGGAAGGTTTGGTAGGTCTTGTTTTCGGAGTGTATAGGTCATGAACTTTGTCCTGTCAACATTTAAGGTGAGGATGTTGTCATTAAGCCATTTAGACACTTGGTTGAACCCAGTTTGAGCATGTTTATAAACATCTTCCCACGTGTCACCATAAAAAAGTAATGCAGTATCATCGGCGAAAGTAATTACTTTCCCATTGGTCAAGTCTGTGTTACACAGGTTGTTGATGTAAACTAAAAACAAGGTTGGGCCAAGGATACTGCCTTGTGGGACGCCATATTTAATCGGCAGTTCATCACTGGTCCAAACATCCACTCCAACAACCTGTGTTCTACCCTTCAAGTAACTTTCAAACAAATCCAGTGGCAAACCTCTTATTCCCAAGTGTTCCAGCTTATTGATCAAGATGGGGACAGACACTGTGTCAAATGCTTTGGCTAAATCTAGGAAGATGGCTAGGATCTTTTTCTTATTGTCAAGCTTAGATATTATAAATTCCGTTAGTTGATGAACAGCATCTGACGTTGATTTATGAGCGCGGAAACCAAATTGGGATGGAGACTATAGCTGATTTGTTTCCAGAAAGTTAACAAGTCTAATGTTCATTAGGCGCTCCAATATTTTAGACAGTCAGACAGACAACTACAGCGATTGTAATAATATCGGTATAGTTCTCGCCAAACTTCTTGGCCATCCCGAAGTTGGCTGCAATGTCTGCGCAGTAGTAAATCATACAAAAACAGTACCGATCCGTGCCTTGCGCATCGAAAAGTCAACTTCAGGGCGGCCCAGAAGTTTAGCGAGCACTATTCAGAGTCCAACGTGTAAAGCTACGCAACTCTACCGTACACGTTGTGCACGGAAGAGCGATCAAAATTTTCAACGCTTTTCCGTGTCGGGAAAGAAGGTTTATGCTTATTTTAGGATATCAATAACGGTTCGATCTGTTGGGCTTGGTTTATATATATTCATTCGCGACGTACTAGTGCACTAGTACGACTACGTAGTACGGGAATAATCAATCAAGCAAGTGAAGTCAAAGACTTAGGACTGTGGTTGCTTTATATTAGGCAAGTTTATCAGAATCTCTAGGGGGGGGCAGGTGCCACCCCCTTGGCGACGCCCTTGAGTGTTTAATGTGATAAATTGTATTATAGGTAAGTTTAGGTATTAGTAAGTTATACTGTTTTATTAATACAGAATTGAATTTAAGAATTATATTTATTGTTTTATAAATTATATACTGCTTATTAATTATATATTTAGTAATATTGTACAAACCAAAATCTTTTTTAATTATTAATATTATAATTTATCGTTTTATTTAATAATTAATATTTTTATTTATTACGTAATTAATATGTATTATTCTTAAGGTAAGTTATTTGTTAATTGGACACTCCATATTTATTTAAAAAGGCAAGCGTTTTTAATAGTGAATATTTATAGGCATAAATAGATAGTTATTTACTTAGAATTTATCATTTAGGTATTCGCTTGCTATAGTAGCATTTGCTTACAAGGAAGAGCTTTAATTTATTGATAAAGATGTTATATTTATTAGAACTCTTTTTTATTTCGGGTAACTTATTATAAATTTTGATGGACATGACAAAGGTACTATTGGAGTGCAAATGATTATTAGACGTTAATATCTCAATATCCGTTTGAGCTATATTTATGAAATTTTGGGTTCTAGTTAATCTTAGCGGGTTTAAAATACATAAAACAAAAATTATGTGGTTTTTCTAAAAAGTCTTTTGAGTTATTATGATGATACAAGTGGCTCCAAATGATTCGTGCACACAGCTGCTGCGTCGCCAGTTCCTTGTTTGCTTGAACTCGGCTTGACACGCTGCCGCGTGTCTAGATACCTACACGTTTTGTCCTATACCTGTAATTATTGAAGTGGTGTACAATAAAGTATATAAAAATAACACGCGCACACTCTGGACCGACGAGAAGGCCACCGAACTCGAAGAGGAATTGAGCAGGCTACGATAGAGTATTATAGGGTTATCTTAAGTCCGAAGAGAGTGAGAGGACTCGATAATCCTCAAATCCGGTACCTTACTATATTTCTGAGAGTGTGACCGGCAGTTCCACCCAGGGTGGTGTCGGGTTTATCGTCCACTAGTCCCTAGTGAATAAGGTGGTGAAGATCAAAAGTGTGTCGACCAGGGTGGCGTACCTTATACTCAGAATATCCTCAAGATGTTCTGATTATAAGGTACCCCTGCGATAAGCTCGCGTGGGGCCGCCCAAACCCCGCAGCGCCGGATCCGTGACAGAAACAATGCTTGCTGCATATTGCATGCCTGTTTGCCTGCTGCTTGCCTGCTTGCATGCTGCATGCCTGTTTGCATGTTGCATGCCTGTTTGCATGCTGCATGCCTGTTTGCCTGCTGCTTGCCTGCTTGCATGTTGCATGCCTGCTTGCATGTTGCATGCCTGCTTGCATGTTGCATGCCTGCTTGCATGTTGCATGCCTGTTTGCATGTTGCATGCTTGCTTAAATTGGCGTTTTTATTTCAGAATTGTATTAATCGGTATTTTAATAATCGAAATTCGTATTTTTAATTAAGTCGGACTTTTTGTTATTCGATCTATTGAAACTCAACATTTTGAGAATAGTAATTATAAACGTTAGGAATATTGAAATTTAGGAATTATGAAAATAGGAGTAGTGATAAGTCGGAATGTTGAACCATTCGGAATTATGAAAATCGGTATTTCGAAATTCGTATGTGTGACTGACGGAATAAATTTATTCGTATTTATGTAGTGTACCCATGATGAAATCCTTCTTCAGAAAGCGTGAGCAAAGGCAGTGAAACTGGCAGAGCCCCGGTGGTGCAACTTAGATCGACTTAATCATGTCAACCAAGAAGCAAAATGTTCAATGATGTCTGTGTGATCAATTCGGTGAAAACTGGAAGCGATCACCGCATTATAAGAGGCACATTGAACATTAACATCAACCTTGAGGGACTTCCATCAATGATGGAGTCCACGCACCGTCCAGCACAGATCCAAATCCAAAACCCCGAAAACTTTCAGCTCGAGCTCCAGAACAGTTTCGACTCCCTAGGGAGTTCCGTGGATGAATACCTACAGCTATGGGTTTGCTCTGCCCAATAGACAGATCTTTGATAATAGTTAGTAGGAAATCGAATTATTTATTAACTAATATAATTTAAAACAATAAAATGCCCACATAGGTTATTAATAGTTGTCAAGAGTGAATAGGTTACTTCTAGGGTTCTAGGCAAGCGTGTTACACCGTTGACCACATCATCGCTTACCATCAGGTGAGTTAGTGGTCAAGCGCGAGCCTATCTATAATAAAAAAATAATTAAATAATCAATACACAAACACTTACACAAGTAAACAATATTAAAAAACCTCACTACTAACGTGTTACGAGCAGTCTACAACAACTTACGAGCTGAAACCTAAATTTAAAAAAATCGCTATTTTATTAGATTGAAACAATTACATGTGTGGGAAATTACCATAGGTACCTAAAAAGAGTGACAATCTGAAGGTAAGGTGCATTCGGCTAATTCTGAAAATCGGGAAATATATAATTTATAATTACTACTAAACGCGGCAATACTTTTTTATCAGGCAACATTCACCTAGAAGCCAACTTAATCTGCTACCCCGCTTCAGTTGACTCGCGGTCAGGGCGTTCAATCTTAGTACAAAAAACTGGGGACAGCAATGGGTACAATGATACAAAATCACGAAGCATATGTAGTCACTGTACAAAATAACTCATAATGTGTTTTTTAATTTTGTTGGATTACAATCGTGATTTTTTTACCAACTTGTTAAACTAGATGGCGCTAAACAAAATCATAATTTGTCAATATTGCCTAGTAGGTAGCATATTACTACTAAAATAGTATATTTTTAACCAACTTCTGTGATATAAAAAATATTTTGTTATGAATAATTTTTAATGGTTTTAATTACATTTAACGCACAGTGTGACATTTTATTATTTTTTGATTAATTAAAACATATAGCAATAACTTTTACAATCATTTTGCAAATTTTCATTAGGGTGGTAAATTTCCCTTGGTGGTTTTATGAACCATAAACTGGTTACCCCAATTTACAAATGTCTGCTGATATCTGACGCTTGCGCCCGGTATTTCGCGATATTTTGTTTATTTTTGTGATCTTTCTGTGTTATTATCACAGGTTATGATCACAGACGACTTAGAGATACTACGTATGTTATGATGTGCATTACAGTTAACGAACATTACAGTTCTATAGAATAAAATTAAACCCTTACTACACACACACACCTACGCACACTCGCACACGCTCACACACAGCTATATCAAAGGTTTAGTTCTAACTATATAGGTCAGATGGCGCTAGTTTCTTCAAGAACGCAAATGACGCGTTCCACGGAACGAGATTGGTCTCTATTTCAGTATATTGAAATGTGCTCTGTGCTCGCGGTGCTATGAGCGAGCGTGTGTGTATAACGTGACATTTCTTTTAACAAGTGCTATTTACCGCGTTTTTTGGGTTTTCAGAATTACCCGAACATCCGTAATTACGAAATCTGGACAGTTATTTAACTGATTGTTTTTAAATCTGATAGATCTTCGTTTTAGTGCACTACTGAGTAGGTTCAGAACACTCTAGCTCAAGAATATTTGTTTTTTCGGAATTAACCGATTCGGTTAATTTTAATTCATGAATAATTCGGAACACCCCGATATTGATTTTCCATAGGAATAGTCCACAGATCATAGAAACATCAGCAACAACTTATTTGATCTGAGCCTGCAATCAAAAAAGGAAAGAGAATTTTGCTACCGCTACAGTCAAGTACCCACGACATTGACCAAAAACCTACCTACCTACGCAAACAAAAGTTCTAATGATGAAAAATATTGTCAATTTAATAAGTTCATGACATCTGTCCTTCATCAGATATTATGTTGTTTTGATGTAAAAACTACGAGAAAACTTCAAAGGAAAAAACTAGTGGCAAGAAAAACAACACATCAGTATTCAACATAAATAACATTTCTGTCAAAATATCTAATAACATGACTGGTAGTCCTCAGTCTATGATGTCACAAGTCTGAATTATTGCCTAGTCTGAACCGAAGATATTTACATACAAATTCAACCTCCACCATTCCTGTTACTAAGTTCATTTTTAAGGGTAAGGGTCCCGTTTTTACCCTTTGGGTACGGAACCCTATTAATAAGACTCCACTGTCCGTCTGTCTTTCTGTCACCAGGCTGTATCTCATGAACCGTGATAGCTAGACAGTTGTAATTTTTACAGATGATGTATTTCTGTTGCTGCTATAACAACAAATACTAAAAACAGTATAAAATAAGTGTTTTTTTTGCAGGGTTTTGCGATAATGGTACGGAAACCTTCGTGTGCGAGTTCGACTCGCACTTGGCCGGTATTTTTTAGGGTTCCGTAGTCAATAAGGAACCCTTATAGTTTAGATATGTCGTCTGTCCTTGCGCAGCTTAGCTCAGAGACTCTTAGTACTAGAAAGCTATAATTTGGCATGGATTTTAATATTAATCACGCCGACAAAGTGGTAAAATAAAACAGCAGTGATGACTCTTGAAAACAACTTGTAGACATGGCTAAGAAGTGAGATGGGCCTATAGTTCTTCAGTCGGGCATTGTCGCCCTTCTTGAAGAAGAGTACCACCACACCCCCGCACCATGCCTGTGGCGTTTTGCCCTCGAGTATGACGGCATCAAACAGCTTCTGAAGGGCCTTAAGGACCGGTTTTCCACCCGCCTTCAGGAGTTCAGCCGTGATTCCGTCATCACCCGGCGCCTTGTTGTTTTTAAGCTGTTTCAGAGCCATCCTAATCTCGTACAGGCTGACGTCCGGGATATCTTCGGTATAGTGTCGGGTCAATCTAGCTCTTGGGTCGTTTGCTAGACTCGCAACGGGCTTGCTGATAGATGTGTACAACTGTCCATAGAAAGTCTCGATCTCCCTCAGAAGCTCCGGTTTGGCGGATACGATCCTGCCATCGTCGGTCTTCAGTCTCGTGAGCTAGCTCTGCCCAATAGCCAGATCTCTTGCAAATACCTTGGAGCCTTTATTTCGCTCAATCGCGTCTTTAATACGCTCGGTGTTAAAGCGGCGGAGGTCTCTTTTCAAGGATTTAGAGATCTGTCTATTGAGCTGCCGATATTTGCACGCCTCATCTGAAGACTTCAGGATCATCTCACGCCTCTCCTTCATAAGCTTGAGAGTAGGATCAGAGAGCTTTTTGTTTCTATCTGTACGACGGGTCTTGAAAAACTTAGATCCGACCGTATGGCCAGCTTCCACGAACCCGTCATTGTATTCGTCCACTGAGCTCCCTAGGCACTCGAAACGATTCTGGAGTTCGAGCTGAAAGCACTCGGGGTTTTGGACCTGAATCTGTGCTGGATGGAGCGTGGACTTCATCAGTCGAGACCTTTCAAGCTTAATATTAATGTTCAATGTGCCTCTTACCATGCGGTGATCGCTCCCGGTTTTTACCGAATTGATCACTGAGACATCATTGAACATTTGCTTCCTGGTTTACATGATGAAGTCGATCTCATTTTTGGTTGCACCATCGGGGCTCTGCCAGGTCCACTTCCTATGTTCACGCTTTTTGAAGAAGGAGTTCATCATAAAGAGGCCCTCCTTCTCCATAAAACTGGCCAGTAGGCGACCCCGGTGGTTCCGACGTCCAACTCCAAATTGCCCCACTTGCAGCTCATCCTCGTCTCGTTTTCCCAGTTTCGCGTTGAAGTCCCCCATGACAACGGTGAAGTGAGTTTTGAAACCATGCATGGCTCTGGAGATATCCTCATACATGGTCTCTACCTCGTCGTCGGGGTGTGCCGAGGTTGGGGCGTAGACCTGTTGTGGTATTTCGCTATTTTAAACAACATATTATAGTTATTTCACTGAGTGAGCTGGTGTTCTCACCTAATTCACACTTAGGTCTCTTAATACTTACTTCATATTATTCCATGCCAATACATTTTACATCATATACTTATACTTCGCATCCTTTATACGTTTACATTATTATTCTGCGAATCGGTCTAAAACGATTCGTTTTCTTATAAAATAATCATATTTTTCAATGTTATGACACCTACGTCAGGTTGTCAAGCTGTCAATACTTTTCCTTTTAAATTTTCTGTCATAGAGCTTCTTACTAGCTTAGTCTATGAAGATTACTTTTGATTTATATAATTTAAATTCTTTTTATCAATATGGTTAGCTCAAATATTGTATTTTATAAATTGAAAATTAATTTACACGCTCTCAGAATTCATCGAAAAGGTTTTGGATTGAATATTACTGGCTGTTTTGAATACTGGCAGGTTGCACTTTTTTTATGACAACAAGATGTCACTAACTTAAATTCTGATTCTGATTCTGTCAAGCGGTGGATATAAAAGACGGAAAGGCCGAGGGCTTGGAGTCTTGAATCGGGTCTGAATCCGAAAAGTCGCATAATTACTAAGCACTAAAATACAAAATGTATCTTCTATTCTGGAAAGTCTCTAAACCTTAATATCCAGTTTGTGTATGAGTAATACTATCTGCAATGTACTACTAAACTAAGTGCTCAAGTTTAATATATCGTGCGTGTTATACTGTGTCTGATTTACCTCCGTGTGCCTGCTAGACTGTCGTGGTGCCTGCTCATCAGTCACTCTCGAGCATTCCACGACTCGAGGAGTTCCTGTCAGTCCAGCTGCATGCCTAGTTGACCTGCTGCCTACATTACCTACCTGCCCGACCTGCTCCGTGCTGCCTGCCTAATCGACCTGCTGCCTACACTTCAACCTACCTGCCCGTCCTGTTCCCTGGTTAGCTGCCCACGTCGTGCGAAGCCGGACCTTAATCTTATACTCCTTTTCTTAATTTTTTAGTTTGTAATTACTTTTATTTTTATTAACGAGGCTTACGTGTAGCTCAGCCCATCTGAACTACACGTAACGCTACACTGTATGACCTTCAGCGAATATCTTGCGGATATTCTGAGTATCAGGTACGCCACCCTGGTCGACACACTCTCGATCTTCACCACGTTGTTCACAAGGGACTTGTGGACGATAAACCCGACACCACCCTGGGACTGCCGGTCACCCTCTCGGAAATAGAGCAGGTTGCCGGATTTGAGGATTATCGAGTCCTCCCCCTCTCTTCGGACTTCAGATAACCCTATAATACTCCATCGCAACCTGCTCAATTCCTCTTCGAGTTCGGTGATCTTTTCGTCGGTCCGAAGTGTGCGCGTGTTGTATGTTGCCAGGTCCAGTCGTCGGTGTTTGTTGGGGTAGCCGGATCCCGTCCGGAGATTCTTGGCACCCCTTGCCATGCCGTAACCTCGACCGCTACCGTAGTCGAGGGTAGGCAGGCTGCCGGGCACTAGGGGCCATTTTTTATTTGTGCTATTCATGGGGGGTGTTTTGCCATAATCGCCACGCTTGGCAGGCGGGTTGGCGATCGCAGTATGGTTGTTATAGAAGCACAGAGAACGCTGCTGCCCATTCTCTGGTTTGTCCCTTAGTCGCCTCTTACGACACCCACGGGAAGACATGGGATGGTGGAATTCTTTACGGCCGGCACCATACGGCACAAGCATCGTTGGATAGGTCATTTAAAATATCTGTCTGGAAAACCATTTTTCGATTCAGGGATCGGTTTGCGAAAATTAAGCTTTAAATGGCTAATTTTTGTTAGAGTATAGTGTCCTCCCCTGCTAGCTAAATGGTTGCTTTTGGATATGTGAAAAAAATTACAGCAGTAGTATATATAACGAAATTAAAAGGAAAACTATCGCAACTAAATAGGCTTTACAAGTTTACGAGTAACAGTCGACAAACTTATACAATGTACCTGGAAAAGTAAAATTTTGTATATTTATGTATGGGGACAACAGTTTTCGAAAGGCAAAGTTAATTTTGTCCCTTCGTTAGAGCAATTTTCGGTGCTTTCAATGTTTATGAAAGTTAGTAATGTTACCTATTTTGGTGAATGTAGCTGTTTATGCGGAACTCTCTGTGCGCGAATCAAACTCGCACTTGGCCGGTTTTTTTTGCGTAGCCTAGGCAAAAAATATCAAGACAGAGGTGAACCCCAATGCAACTATCCCCGGTTAAAGAAGTTAATATGATCAGCATGTACTGTCTCACTGCGTGCCTTTTAACCCCCGACGGAAAAAGAGGGGTGTTGAACTTATAACACCCTTGTGTTGCCACAGATCATAGAAACAACAGATGATCTGTGGAATAGTCAGTGACTCTCAATGTTTAAGTTCTTATTTATTAAAATGGGTATTTTCACTCATATCCAATGTACACTAACCTATTTCAAATGACACTACTTATTAAATCGAAGCATATACACATCTTTTATTTTGAAATAATATAATTGTTTAATTTTGAATAAAACTTTTATAATTAAGACATTTTATAAGTTTTATTTCAATCAACTTTTATTTTTCAAATGGCTTACCTAACTGCTAAAAGTTTGAGTACCGTGGTCCTACTTGTCGGGTAATTCCGAAATATAAATATCACAAAATGTGTTCAGACTACTCAGAGGCCGAGGGAAAAAAGACCTCGTGCCAGAACTAATAAATCCTACTTTTAAATATTATTCAGAATTACCCGAACATACTTCGGAATTGCACTTCAACAAAGAAAAAATAACCAGGTTTTGAAACACTTTTATTTTCAAATAACGAGGATACGTATAAATATCTTTAAAATAGACATTTAGGCTGTATATTCAAGTAACCGAAGTAACCTAAGCTGGTAGCATTAACTCTACCAATTCTGACTGGTAAATGAAAATATGAACCCCTGTCAACTCATCAAAAATCCTTTCGTAATTACCCGAATGCACCTTATTACAGTTTTAAAGAGCTTGCAAAGTAAGTTTAGGCGAGTTCTTAAAAAGTTGCTCGTAGATTGTTAAGAGAAAATTAATATTTCTAGGCCTAATTGGCAACAAAGAATAGTTTTCGTCGCAAATGTTAATTTTATAGTAAATATTGCCTTCTGGTTTGCACAATAATATTTTAAGATCTGTGACAACAGGATCTTCTTTTTTTTCTTTCCAGGCCTTATACTTTCTTAACGCATCACTTTTGGAACATATTTTTTTTTTTAATTTCAAATTTAAACATCTTGACGTCGTATGGATCTTTGCGTGATTTTCTAGTTTGTCTGCATATTGCGATGGAACATAATATAGCGTCATATTTTTGGATGCCGATACGTTCGATGGCAGCATGAACGCTATCAACTTCCATCCGCGTATGTCCAGGTTCTCGATATTTGTGGTAAATAACCACATTATATTATACCACCGCTATTTATAATGAGAGGCTTTGTAAGGATTTCAGAACGCAACTTTATATGTCACTCAGTCGCAGTCACTGTCACAAGTTCACAACACATCGATTTGCCGCGCAGAGCGCGTTCCGATTGTGATTTTAGAATTTAAAGTACTATAATTTCTTCTATTTCGGTTTTTCACAAGAGTACGACAAAGACAAAGCGGTTTCGTATGTTTTTTATAAACGTATTCTTTTCAGGGATACATGAAACACAGCAAAATCAATGATTGATTTGATTGCAATGGTGAACATTGCATAAACATCGTGCCGTAAATAAATAAAATAACTGTGTAAATACGTAATAATTATTGATAAAGTTGATTATTTAGTGTTGTGTTTTCATTTTAAACATGTTGGGGCAAAGACCGAGGTTCATCAAGCCAGGTAATTCCACTTTTCTGATATGTTACTATACTACACCGCGTATGGATATATTTTTTTCAGTAATGGTGCCTGAAAACCTGCTGAATCACTTTAAGGGTGTGGTTTTAGGGTACATACTTTTAGTCTTTAGGTTTAGATTTAGACCCCCTGACCCCAAACTGCTATAATATCAAAATAAGTATTCGAAAACGAAACTTTTCTCTACCGGTATTTTGATCTCGGTTCTGTTGCGCCCTTTTAAAAGACTTGTGCGATTTATATATCTATCTTCATAAATTGATTAGTTAAGGAATTGATGGTAACATACTGGCTCGTTCACCAAACTCCTTTGTTCTGGATATTTAAGTCGCCATTTATTTATCAAAAAGATTAATCGGTGTCCAGTGTTGTTATAACAATAATGGGTATGGCTAGCACACATGAGTACGACCCCTGTCCTTTAAGCTAGAAATCCAATTGGTACACATACAACATTTATGATTAATCCAAGTGTTGTGCACACGGTTGGTGCAGTGGTTGAGCGATTGACTGCTGCGCTACAGGTCTCGGGTTCGATTCCCTCACAGAACAAATATTTGTATGACCTACAGATAGTGGTTCCGGCTCTGGGTATTGTGTATGTGAATTTATATGTTTGTAAACACACCCACGATACAGGAAGAAATTCCTAGTGTGGGGCAAAGTATTTTAAAAAGAAAAAAAAATAATAAAAAAAAGAATAGCACTTATCAAAAGCTTCCTGAGGTTATATATCTTTCATTATCTACTAACATTCTACTACAGATAAAATGTGGTGAAATAACATTAATTTCTTGACACAAACCCTTAGATTCTTTTGTAGAGATTTCTATAGCAGCTGAGAAGTACAGTCAAAACACGGACATGACTTGAGAATAACTAAACTTATCTGATATACCTATCTATGTTTCAAAAAAATTGGTAAATTCCAAAAAATAAAAAAATCAGGACACAGGACTTTTTTTAAGAGGTTTTTATATGACACCCAAAGAGGACAATGTCTGTCAGGTCAGGTAGGTAGTTCCTATTTCCCATTTAAAAAACTTCTAATTATTATCTTTTACAGGCGAAGAAGAACCCCTCTACCCATCGAGAAACAAGGATGGTGTGATTGAAACATTGGTAAACCCTAACGTGGACACCGCATTAACCACGGACAATGACTCACGAACCTCATTCGTTTACAATCGTTACCACCATCTACCGATGAGTGCTCAACGGCAGAAGTTACCAGTGTTTCAGTACCGTAACCATATCTTGTACCTGTTGGAGCGGTATCAGACGTTGGTGCTGATTGGGGAGACGGGATGCGGGAAGTCAACACAAGTGCCTCAGGTGAGTGTTTTATAACTATTTTATTAATTTGATTTAATTTAAAGCATATTCTATTGTATTGAATTTCGCTTGGGGGAGGCCTATGTCCAGCAGTGGATGTCTATTGGCTGAAAGGATGATACCTATTGCATTTCGGAGCTGGTGTCTGCAACTCCACATGCTTCCTATCAGTTTGAGTATAGGTGGAATTAATTAGAAATTCCACCCACAATCAAGGAATATTCCCAAGGTAAGTTTTAATTTATTGTGCGAACCGTCTTGGACTTAGATAAAGTACCTATAGATGTAGCAATGGCGTGGCCGTACATGAAACAACAATAGTTATTTCTGGTGTTACAACAAGAACACTACAACCCACCATCGCACTGACACTTATTATCTATAAATAACCCAATTCCTTGTCTCAATAAACACATATACCACAAAATCACAGAAAATCAAACACAACCGAGTTTGTCAAACCTGCCATAACATTAGAGTTTGACAAACAACAAAAGCCGGCTATGGTGACAAAGACAAAAAAATAATCTTTTGTCCTTATTATTTACATGGGGCTGCCAACTAGCGATCTCGCTCTATCAAGCACGTTCATTTTATGGCTAAATCTATAGGTACTTTAAGGTCTTGGATGACAATTGACAACAAAAATTATGGTACAGTTTAGGTGTTATACTGTATAAATATGCCAGTAACCTAGATATGAGTAACCAAAGTTTTTGCGAATACTCTCTATAGTATATCTTAATAGTTGAAACCTTTTACTTGAGTTGGCTTGCGTTGTGTATATTTAAAACGCCTACTACTATACAATAAGCAATATTACACACATGCGCTAAATATTGCTCTTATGGTATTTTAGGCGTCTGCCCTAATTAATGCTCCCAGTGAGGACTCTCTATTCTCAGTGATTTGTGTCTTTTTGGAGAATTACTTAAATATTTTTAAACCTATTTTGATTATGTTGGCCAGTCAGTAAACTTGGTAGAAGGGTTTAGGGTTTGCGGGGATTTTCAGTCCGATCGGGTAATTTGTGGGGAGAGCGTTTGTGTGGGGAAAATGCGGGGAATTTGGACATTTACACTAGAACTGAACTTAGAAGTAAATAATAAAAGTAGTACTAGAAGTATTTTTAAATTATGTATATTTAATTCAAGCTTAACTCAACTTATCCGGCAGAAAGGTTTTAAAGTTTGTTTTATGACAACAACGGGTCGTAGTAACCATGGCCATGAATTAATTAATTTCAAAATCTATCGGAGTTTTGGCGGTAAAATTATGGCTTTTATTTTCCAGACACATTATTTTCATTTACATCTATAGTGAATCCGGCAGAAACTCAGCAATTGAAAGTCAAATCCCTTAAACCGTTGTTACAAAGATTTCCGATACTTGAAAATGTAGTAACATCTCAAAAGCTAGATAACGAGTGGCGGGCCCAAGCGATGCTGGATTACTCTGCTCTTGGTTTGCAAGGCGATGACGATCCGGAAACATACTGGGCTAAGGTGTTTCTTAAAAACAGTGCTGGTCATGAAATGTTTTTAGATTTTAAATAATTATGCAATAAGCCTATTGCTCGTTCTACCATTTTCAAACGCATCTGTAGAAAGATCGTATCAAAATTTTGCGTTCTAAAGAAAGCGTTCTAAAAAAATTAGAGTTCTAAAGAATTTAAAAACAGAAAATCGTAATCGCCTACACAAAGTAGTAGCGCTTATTTTCTTGACCACTATCAAACTGATTTCAAGATTTTTGTAGTGTATGTTTGATTATATGAACATTACTTTTATTTATTTGATATAATTTGTGGGGAAGATGTAGGGAATATTGATTTGACATGCCCCAAATTTGGGGATTTTCAGTCCGGTTTTTGGGGAATCCAGACCATGGACGTCGGCAACACTGTGCCCGAGTGCTCTGGATGTAGGTACTTAAGGCGAATATATTCCCGAATGCTAATGCAGTACTGGCCGTGAGCCCGCTCGGTGTCAGAATATCAACATTGAACCTCCTTATAGACAGTTTTGTTTGCAAAATATTCTTGATTTACATATGCTATTTCAGTTATGAAGAAATTCTAGCCATCAAATTTTCTGTGTAAAGTATTTCAAACATCCAAGTATTTTAGAGGAGTATCCAAAAGTAGCGAAAATTTACCGTGTTGCTAATAATTTTTTTAAAGCAAATGTATTAATTACACGAAGAACCATGTTTTACAAATAATATAGGTACATGAATCAATAATATATATGTATATTTCTTTCAAAACTTTTAACCTAGCCGTTACTAAGGAGTATACTTTAGAAAGTAACCGTTTTACGGCACTAAAGTAGGGGAAGGCCCTTAAGGAGACCTACAAGACTCATTTAAGACACTCTGGCGCACTCAAAGAGCAAATGATATTTTTTTATTAGACTGACGTCAACACTGACGTACTTAGGCATTGCTTGAAACGGTCATTAGTTTTAACTACCAGTTTACTTCACATTTTCGGCATCACTAGCATAATTCTTTCTTCGAGGGGGTAAATGTACCAATGGAAATCAGGGCCTTAAATGGCTGAAGCTACAGGAAAACAGTAGTGTTATAGTCTTTTACAATTTAAACTACCACTAATCTCTCCAACCTTGTGTGGCTAATTCAGAGGGAATAGCGATGTAAGTAAATAATGCTTATAAAGGGGTACCCACCCCGCGTGTATTTTCAACAGGAGACAGTCCTTAACTTATTAAACCAAGTTAAAAATAGGGAGTTTACCACAGACATAAATGTCTGTCGAGTTTACTTATTCCTTCCAATAACGTTCCAAAGACACTGCCTTCCAAAAGTAAAGTTTATTAGCACTTTGGAATTAGCAATCAGTCATAAAGTGTTTTTTTAGTGGTTTGCTGCATTCAGAGATTAAAAAAAAAAGTTAGTTCAAAAAATCAAAAAACCTGACTGCTTAAAGAGCGAACTAAAAAGAACAAGAAGAAAACCCTAGTCGGAGAATTCGTATTAGCTGGCTGACCAAAACTAGATGACTGTATCCTCCGACTGCACAGCATGATTTTCTTCTTGTTTACGGCTTTTTAGTTCGCTTCTTAAGCAGTCGGGTTTTTGGATTTTTTGAATTAACTTTATTTATTTATAACTTTTAGTTATTTATTTTTAAGATTTAGGTACATTTAAACATAAGTGTTACATATTTTTGAAATCACCTCTTAAAACCCTTTATTTTGATACCCCACACGATGGGTATGGACGAAAACAAAATTATGTGCCGTCCCCCTCAATATGGCGCCAAAAACCCGCCATTTTTCTATTTTCCAATTTTAATGTAGCCAGGGTTAAGACGAATCGATTGACGTAAGAACCATCAAAATCGGCCAACGCGTTTGGATTCTAGACCGCCACATAGAAACACACATACATACATAGACTGATAAATACATTACCCTCCTTCGGAAGTCGGGGAAAAAAAATAGGTACAGTCAGCATGAAAATGGCTGCCATGTTTTGCCACGAATTCTGTAATTTGGCTATGACATCGAAGCCGTTTTATTTTAATAACAATTAAGTGATTAAGGCACGTGATTTCCAATTCGTTTATGATTAAGTAAACGTGATCTTTAATTAAGAAAAAAGTCATTATTTTTAAATAAAGGTTATCGTGGTATCACGTTAATTGGGATTTACTTATTTTCCTCATAGAGAAGCGTTCTGTTTAGTAATTTTTACCCGGCTCCAAGGAAAGGGTTATATGTATGTTTGTATGTATGTAATATTCTTTATTGCCTCGTATCTTTCAAACCACTTGATGGATTTTTATAATTAAGACATCGTTAGATAAGTCTAGGCCGCCCAAGTGTTCTTACATAAGTGCTGATAAAAAAAAGAAACATGGCGGATTTTGGGTGCCATATTGTAGGGGTTGCAATTTTTTTTTTCTTCGAAACTCATCGAGTGAGGTATTAAAATGAAGTGTTTTTAGAGGTGATTATGTTTAAAGTCATTCGAAAAAAAAGTATAACCAAAAAAATGTAAATAAAAAACGTTTAGGGTTCCGTACCAACCTCAGTAAGCGTTTACCTTGAACATCTACCTCGACCATCGATTCCCCTCCTTGTTATGAATGTCTGACTGTCTGTACCTAATTGCCCACTGTACTGCAAAAGCCGCATTTCATACCAAGAAGAAAGTAATAATACCTTGTCCCATCTCTTCTGAGGAAGCAAGGAAAATCTACTCCGCCGTCTAGCATCTACTGCCAGGGGTGTCTCTCCACATGTTCTTCGTACAGCGGGCTTAGGTTTCTGCTTTTCGGCTGGGGATTTCGTGCTCAGTGTGTCATCGATTCGCGCCCATGCCCGTCAAGTTGTGCTAGCAACAGCTTACTGTTGTTCACTTAACCAAATAACGGCAACTGGTAAACAAAGAAAAAATTGTGACTGACAGACACCAGCTGATTATATTGAACCTGAAGAAAAGCTCCCTGCGATCCATCAGCTGCGGTCCACCTAGAAATCTCTAAACTGACTACGAATCCAGGTGGGCCGCTGCAGGCACAACTTAGTCAGATGGGGTATTCCAATGCGCTACAATGTGATTGCGGTGCCACGTCCCAAACAATGCATCACGTCTTGTCGTGCACCGTGAAATAATTGTACGAGGCTAATTCTAAAGCTGTCCGCTTGGGCGGAGCATGCCGTGTCCTCGTGCAGGCCATGGTACGGGGCGAGAGGGCTTGGGATGGTTTGGGTCCTGCTGCAAAGCAGTAATGCTTGCAAAGGAGGAGGCGGAATGCGTGAGGGAGACGCAACTGCGATGCTCTCACGCCCCTAGCCATCGCAAGAGACGCCCCGGGCGTTGGGAGTCGCAAGCCGATTCCCGGCTACCGTAGGCGCGGGCTTGCGGACGGCGAGTAACGGGTAGCTGGCCGTCCGATAAGGACCAGGCCCGAGTCGACGGCGCCTCAAAGAGATGTCAGTAAAAACTGACGGGGTCCGCTATGGCCGATGCCTGGGTGTACCCCATTATTGCGAAGTTCATTACCGCGACGTATGTTACAGCGAAAGCATGTTTGGGTCGCGGATAAATTTGAAAAAGGCTCAAGCAACTGAAGGAACACGGGTGGGTTATAGTCAGTAAAAGTCTGACACGTCCTCTCGCTTCACCAGGAGCGGGAGAAGTCATTGGATGATGTCCCAGCGCAAAAAAAAAGGTCTTGCCTGAAAACGTTTCTGCAGAAATTGCGCCAAAGGACATGGCTAAACAACTGCCCTTAGCATGTATAAAAATTTCTCAATAGCTCGTAACATTCACAGTTTTATTATTCTTCGAGAACTTTCGTGAATTAATCAAACAATTAAAAGTTTTTTCATGTTTTTGTTTGACAAGAAGAACCTAAGATTCCGTTCTACGAAAAATTGTAGTCAATAAACCTACTTTTAAAGACATTTGCGTAAGCCGAAACGAACAGTATTCATTATTAAACTGCCGAGCAATGAAAAAGTTCCACCCACAAAATGCCGACAAACACCTTAATTTAATTTTTTCACATTTAATTTAAAATTGAACACAATATTTACGTTTTTAGTTGGTAATATTCTGATGCGCTGTTAAATGTACTTCAATATTGCAGACGGCGTCATTAAGCTAGCCTTTCCCGTTTAGGAGTAATTTGGTGCTATGTCACTGGAACTTTTTCATTGCTCGTTAGTGTATTTATCTTGCTACTAGCTTTCCAAGGCACGAAGGAAACTCGCTATGTAAAGATCGTCACCCATCCATGAATTGACCTTACTGACTTACTAAAATATAGCAAAATCTTATTCTTTTACAAGTTTGTATACCTATTAAATAAAAAAATAGTATATATTTTTTTATTTACTTGGAATTTTGTTGTGCACTTGGATCACTGTCCTCATACGCAAATTTCCAATAACAACTGAGGTTTGCTGTTAGAGAACCCAATTTTTGTACATAAGCTGTCCATTGTATTTGTATCTTTATTTTATGTTTTTTTGTGCAATAAAGAATTACCCTCTTACAAATAAACGCGGTATAAAGTTATACCAGGTATAACAAAGGTATAACCATACATTTTCATAGGTTTATACTTGGTATAACTTTATACCGCGTTTATTTGTAAGAGGGTAAGAATATTAATGTAGGAGTTTCTACGATTTTATTTTTAGGATTGTGACGATGTAAAAGTTCCTGTAACTTTTTTCATACGAAATACTAATATTCATCCTTACATATAATATATTACTAGTTAAAATGTTTGTACATTGCTAGGGCAGTCCTCCAAACTTTATTTAGCCATGTAAAGTAAAAAATCCAGAAAATATTTATTTGTATTTTTTTTTATTTTGTTTTTCTGGAATGGCGACCGTGAACCGGAAGACGATACGTTGGAAGGCCTCCACTAGGTGGACCAATGACCGGGTTAAGGTTGCGGGAATGCGCTGGATGCGAGACGCACGGGGTCGGTCAATGTGGCGACGTTTGGGGAGGCCTACGAGTATGTCCAGCAGTGGACGTCTTTCAGCTGAAATGATGATGATGTCCAACTCACATAACATCACGGCTGATAGAGATGACAGTAGTTTCCAAAAGGTAATTTTTGGAAAGAGGTACTGATCCGATTACCATCATTATTTATCTGATGAAAAGCTTCTCTATCAAGTCATCATAAGCTCCTGTAACACAGGTTGCTACCTAGCACAGGAGCCAGGGCTTCAAATAAGTATGTTACACCTGTATTTTGTATCAATAAACAATTTTATTATTATTATTATCATCATGATCAATGCCTCTAAAAGTGCTACTAACTAGTGAACTAAAAAGCCGTAAACAAGAAGAAAATCATGTTGCGCAGTCGGAGGATACATCTGGTTTTGTTTACGGCTTTTTAGTTCGCTTTTTAAGCAGTCGGATGTTTTATTTTTTTAATTAACTTTTTTTTGTGTCAATGTTGAAGGTGAAGACAGCATTGTATAACTGCCTCTTTCATTCGCTTACGTTTGTCGCATCATCCTTTCTCGCTTACTGTATGCAGTATACTCTGTGACAAGCTGTTTCTTGCGCAATGGTTCGCAAAACCAACTTCAGAGATACAAAGATCCGCTGTGATATACGGCCCGATACAGTTCGATTAAAACTTAATGGCGCTGTCTCATGATGACACGATTGGCGCAGTGGTTGAGCGATCGGCTGCTGCACTGCGTCTCGCGGATTCGATTCCCGCACGGAACAAATATTTGTGTGGCCTACAGATAGTTGTTCCCACAGATATAAATCTAACTAGATGACTTTTTAGTAAAAATACGTCCAATGATCGTAATCTGAGCTTTTCATTTAGCATTATCGGCACCGAAAGTCCACCGAAATCTAGATTTTATAGAATAAAAATTAAATTTATAATTTAAAAAAACCCCTGACACAAAATCCTCTAAAAAACAAAAAATAAGCCTCGTACTCGCGTCGGGGAACCGCTTAGTAAATAAAATAAACTGCTGTAAACGTTGGCGGTTCCCCGACTTTGTGTCGGGGGTTTTTTAAATTTTAAATTTAATTTTTATTTCATGTTTTTTAAACTACATATTATAATATACGTAGTAGTTAATACGGTTCCATTGACAATCTATCAAAACACGTAATTATGACATCGTTAGTATTATATTATCTGTGACATCGCCAAAAACCCAGATTCAAAGAGTAAAATGCGGGTAACTTTTGAACGGCTGAACCGATTTCAACCAAACATAGCTAAGAACACTCGACAAAGTCACCTTTCAAAAAAAAAAGTTAATCTAAATCGGTTCATCCGTTTAGGAGCTATGATGCCACAGACAGACACACATACACAGATTTGACGTGTGTTGCTGTGTGCAACACACGTCAAACTTATAACACCCCTCTTTTTCCGTCGGGGTTTAAAAATAAAAAACTTTTATGTAGCGATTCGCGGAGTGTAATGAACACAAATAACTTGTAAAGATGAGATAAAAATAATAGCTGTAAACTACTAAAAAATTTAATCCCATAGACACTTCATAATTCACACAAAATTAGAACACTAACTACCTATTCTTAGTAGACCCCACAGAGTGTCAATCGTAATTAAAAATATTTTTATTACACGTACCACATGGCCCACATGGAGTTTTAAATTTTATTTATCAATGATGGCAATTAGGCAGTAAATCTTTGACTATTTGCAAACATGTGTGACCTCTTAAATACCATGAAGAACATACCATTAGGTATCGTTGATCCTACTAATAATAATTAAGTAGTAAACGTCTCCAACGATTTCGATGAAACTTTGCACACGAGTAGCCCGTGTCGTGGATTGGACAAAGGTTAATTAGGTACATTTGTCCAGGGACAAAGCTGCAGAAAGAACCTCCTAATAAATATGTCTGGCACACAATAAAAAGAGCACATTAAAAATAAAAATGTTAATTAAATAAAAAAACCCGACTACAAAGATGTAAACAAGAAGAAAATCATGTTGTGCAGTCGGAGGATACATATTCGCGAGCTGGCTGATAAAAACTATAAATATCCTCCGATTGCACAGCATGATTTTCTTCTTGTTCACATCTTTGCAGTCAGGTTTTTTAATTTTATTAACTTTTTTTATTTACAACTTTATAGTTATACTTTTTATTTTTAAAGACTTTTGAACATAATAATATAAGTGGTATATATTTTTGTAATCACCCCTTAAAACCCTTTATTTTGATACCCTACTCGATGGGTTTCGAAGAAAAATAAAATTGGAACCCATAAAATATGGCGCCCAAAATACGCAATGTTTTTTTAACTTCCCTTATCTAAGAACACTTGGGCGGCCAAGACCTATCTAATGATTTTTTAATGATAAAAATCCGTCAAGTGGTTTGGAAGATACGAGGTAATAAATAATATATTACATACATACAAGATACGCGCGAAAATAATAACCCTTTCCTTCCCGCCGGGTAAAAAATAATCGTGTGATTCTACTTACAAAACTGTGCTAATTTATAGCCCATGCTTTTTTACCAAAAATAAAATATTAGACCTTCTATTAAGCAGTTTGTTGTTTTACTTAACAGGCAAGTGATAAAAAAAAACAACTTCGTTTGAATGAACTCGCTAAATAACATTCCTTTTGTCATTTGGCATAACTTTTGGCGGGAAACGGCGTCACGGTCGTTTGGAAACATTGACCGTGCTTCTCCCGCATTAATTAAGTGTTGCTAGGCTTTAGAACTTTCCTCTGTTCGCGGAAAAATAACCTAATTTGCGGCGTTTTTGTATTATTTGAAACGAACTGTGCCCCGCGGTTTGAACCTTCGTTTAATAATCATAAAGGTAAAGCGCGCAGGCGCTCAGATAAAAAAAAAAACATTTTTATTATATTATTATAAGTAAATATTGATGATTACCATCATAGTTTCTGCGGATTTTTTATGTATACCTAAGTATGAGAAACTCATATATCTCATAATGTCATTAATCAAAGGAAAAAAACAATTAATTTCATGATAAAATTATAGGTATTACCTATTCTTACTTTCATAGTGCGAGCAACGGTTTAATTGCTCTGCAACATTCGATAAAAAACCATATCCCAATGTTATCCAAACACACACACTAAATGCTCAAAGAAAAATATCGAATTGCATCAGCCGTTTCCTCTCAGTTGCTTCTAAATTAATACCCCAACAAAAATAAAAACAATACAAAGGAATTTGTAAACCGCGTCTGGCTACCCCAAAGCCCGGTCGGCGGTCCCGCATTCGCATCGCTGTTCGCTTTCTTTCAGTCGAACGCGGCATCTGGTTGCTTACGCATGTCGCTCCTTTGTCCAACGGAACGCGAACCGTATTGTCGATCTACGATAAAAATAATTACGATATGCATCGATGAAACAAACTGTTAAACAAAGCAAGTGTGCTCAAATACTGTTATGGTAATAAACCACCAAGTTGCTACTCCAAACAGGACTGTTTTGACAACATATAACCGAGAACGGATTGTGTGTGCATCGATTTTACCGAGAAAAAAATATACATTGGGATCGAAGTGTTTTCAAAAGTGTTGTGTGGTCTTTTAAAGACAGAATTACTATGACAGGTGTAAACAGTGGATTTACTACAAAGTTCTACCGATTTCTGTACGGAATTGTTGTTGTGTTAAAATCTTGAATTTACTGCGATTATTTTTGGAATAACGTGCGTGGGTTCGCGTTACCCATGCTGCTTCTAAATACTGCGTTTTGACTCAGTTTATGTAAACGTTCAAGAAGCCTGACCCGTGTACTCCTTTTCCTCGAATAACAACAACAATGATGTGGCCGTCCTCGCAAGCTAGTAAAATACTGACTTTCTTACTTCTGATCATTGTTTTGTACTGTATTTGCATGGACACGTTCTTATTTCTGAGGATACAGAACTACAAAATAGACTTTTTCGATTTCGAAAATAATGTCACGCAAGAAACTTCTACGTTGAGAGAAAGGACGAAGCTGCCGAATTATGAGGATGTAACATGGGTCCCTTGTACCATAAACCCGTTATGTCATCCAACGGTGAAAGCACTAATGGTGGACCATATCAATCACTACATTTATGGGCCTTTTTGCGGGATCGTAGATGTGGGCTTGGGCATTTCTGAAAACATGCTGCTCATAACACCAAACATGATATCCGTCTTCCATGTTTTCGTTGCACTGCTTGGCGCGAAACTGTTGACGTGCCCGAATTTGGCGGCGAGGAGAGTAGCCATAGTTCTGTTCCAAATTCGAATGTTCCTGGATGATTTGGATGGCCATGTAGCGAGAGAGAGGAAGCATATAAAAGGGGAGAGATCAGACGTTGGTACTTTGGGATACTGGGTTGATGGTATCTGTGATTTGCTTGGCGTCATTGCAATGATGATTGGGATAACTTTATATTTACGCAACAATCCTCCGAGGCGTGGGTATAAAAACACGCCAGTGAGTACTCTTCCCTACCACCAGCTAAAGGAAATAAACTCTACTGAAGACATTGAAAAGGATCATACGACCGACAATGGAATTTCGTACAAAACCAAAGTGACGTTCCAGAAGATAGCTCAAGTCATAGGTTTGTTTTCGGGGCAAATGTTGCTTTCGTCCCTAGCTTGGAACAGGTACATAGATATTTACCAAGACTTGTTAGAAAATTACTATTGTACCCAATACGATGTTTTCCGACGAGAGATCATGTTTAAATCTGGTAAGTTCTTCTTTGCGTCCGCTATCTGGAGGATCATGAACCCTCATAGTTACCTTCATGTGCTGTCTTTGGCAGTATTCTGTGACAAAACCTGGTGGTTCCTAAAAACTGTACATTACACTGGATACTTAGGTTTAGTGGTGGCTGTGGGTACTTCAGAATACCTTATTGATAACATAAGAGATTTTGTTATTTATGGCCTCGATGGGCGATGATTATTTCCTTGAGATTTTAAAAGGGTGCTCTGTTAAATCTTCGGATATTGAAAAATAATCTAAAAAAAGAGTTGTTTCTTCCAAATTTTATTAGGTTAGTCACCGCTTACGAGGTTCGTAAAAAATGGTTCAAGGAAGTAATTTGACCCTTTATAGTTATAAGAAAATATTTCGCTCCGAATTTCAAATAGGTATATTTCGTAAGTAAAATTAGAATGGGAACAAAGACGTACCTCTTGAATTACATAATTCGAGATAATTTCAATCATCGCCACCAACTCAATATCGACTTTTGTTCTTTGTCATTTAATTTATTTTATCTACACTCACAACGTAATGTTCCAAATACAAATCAAAAAATATTGTATAAACTCGTACTTTATATTCGTGGATAGGTAAAATTAAAAAAAAAAACCATTACAGTTCAACATTTTCCTTCGATTTTCAAACAACTGCATCATAAAATAACTTTTTAATTTTTATAGCACACTTTTACTTTTTAATTTTCTGGCGCGTATGGGCTGTAGTAAAGAAGTTTCATTGTCTGTGGATGCGCGCGCTGCGCAATGAGAATCTAAATTGCTCGCCATACCAAATATTTTTCCCTTTCCACTTTTGTTTTATTTCAACTGTATGAGTGAAGATAAAGTAGTGTATGCAACGGCATATAATTAGGTATTAAAACACTCGCGTAATATTATTATCAAATTCGGCTTCGCCTCATTTGATAAACCTACGCTCGTGTTTTAATAACCCCTATTATATGGCCATTGCATAAACTACTATTTTAGATGACCTTTTTAAAAAGCCCTAAAAAGTATGAGTTGCAATGGAATTTAAACTGTGTCCTGGATGGCATAGTTTATTGTTCCAAAATTTGATAATTATGTCGAATTCTCAATTCAAATATGTAGATGTTTTGGTTCCGAACCAGTTGCGCTCCGCCTTGTTTATGGCATGGCTGTTGCATTGTTTATAATCTGTCTATGGTTTTTTATAGAACCGCCGAAGTGGATTGGGAATTTCGAATCGTGAAAGTGGAACATTAAAACTGATTTGAATTTAGAACGATAGATTCGTTCATTGTTTGGATACGTTAAAAAGGCGTAGATTTTGTTTTCTGAAATGACCAATTTTGTGAATCGAATAAAATACGAAAGAATTAGGTATTGTATTACCTATTAATTAAGTATTACTTTTCTCCCTAATTACTTGTATTGTCACGAACTCACGATCTTCACTGTAAATCTGTCTTATGGTTGTTCAGTAGAATAAATCGATTCCTGAAGATGCCATTTAAAAATTAAAAGAAAAAAACAATTAAATAATGATCGTTAAAAACATCAAAACAAAACAAACGTACCTACCTAACTGTTACAATTGTGGTAGGTACCTACATAAAGGTTATGTAAACCCTGTTAAATACCTCCCAAATTGGAAAGTACTTTCTTTGATCAAATTAATATGATGGGTAATACTTATTACCTTCGTTTAGTCTAGCCATCTTGAAAAATGTGCGCCAAATTGACGCAGACAAATTCAGGTAATGTAATGAGGTATACAAGTATCAATACAAAGGTATAGGATATAATAAATACGTAAATTTTCGACATAAAGAGTAAATAAGTTACTTTTACTTCTAGGCAAACGTATTTCACCGTCGACCACATCGTCGCTTACCATCAGGTGAGATAGTGGTCATCGAGAGCCTAACAATAATGAAAAACCCGGCCAAGTGCTAGTCGGACTCGTGCACAAAGGGTTCCGTACCATTATCGCAAAAACGGCAAAAAATCACGTTTGTTGTATGGTAGCCCCCACTTAAATATTTATTTTATTCTATTTTTAGTATTTGTTGAAATAGATCATCTGTGAAAAATTCAACTGTCTAGTTATCACCGTTCATGAGGTACAGCCTGGTGACAGACAGACAGACGGACAGTGGAGTCTTAGTAATAAGGTCCCGTTTTTACCCTTTGGGTACGGAACCGATCAACTTTCGATTCGCGGTCGCCTCTCCAGAACTTTTCTGCGCCATCAGCCATCCGTTCTGCGAGCAATGTGCCCTGCCCACTGCGTCAGTTTGGAAATTCTTCGGCCTATGTCGGTAACCTTGGTTCTCTTGCGGATCTCTACAAGAGTATATCTATCTAATAATTATACTTTCTTACTCCGGGCTGCTCGAAAGCGTCATATGTTATATAATGTAAGGTGATAACCTAATTCAACATTATCTTGACCCATCGACCACAGTGGTCGCTGTCTTGACCTTATCCCAATTTATTTGGGGTCGGGTCGCGGCGCAACCCGACGGTGTCTTGTTTCATGTTAGGCATGTACCTACTTTATTATCTACTCAACTTCACTTGGGTAGTGAGAATTTCTTGAAAGGGTCATAATACTAACGGTCATCCTAAGCAGACCGAAGCAGTCAAAATCTTAACTATCAGCGGATTTATCTTCGTAGACCCGTATACCGGCATGGTTATTACGTAGATATTTTTTGTCTATCCGTTGTGGTCCCAGTTCTGAACGAAGTCCTTCCCAAAGTCTTCCAGATATTCTTCTTCTGCGCTGTCTTGAACCAGCCATCAAGATACGCGTCCAAATCATCTCATCACCTCTTTCTGGCATATTCAGCCTGGGTGTCGAACTAAAAACCCCCTTGCCCAGTAGCCATCTTTACGCCCACTAAACCATTCTGACAGTTACGTCATATTTGAAAGTGAAACTACCTACATACTCACAATATGAAGTCAAAGTTCAACACGTGCATGTGAATACTAAAGATTTTCCTGCGCATTTATGTGAATCACCTTTTTTGTGATGATGCATTGAAAAACAATCTGTAATAAAAACCAGCAAAGTGCGTGTCAGATTTCACATATTTAGGGTTCCGTACCAGACCGCAAAATTAAGTTAGTTGTGATAGGAAAAATTAAGGAATTTCAAAGAAGAAATCAGAAATTTCAATATACTGGTATTTGTTAGTAAAGTATACGTAATAATAAACATTATCACCAAATTTCAAGTTCATAGGTCAATGTGAAGATAAAAAATTCTTAGGCACAAAATTTTGTAAAAAAAGGCTGACTTTCTGTGTTCTTCCAATATGTTTTAAAACAAAAAATACAGTATTTATCTACTCGACAAGCTCTAAATAACGATGGGTGACAACATTTTATTAACACTCCCCCCTTTTGCTGTATGGACCCATAAAATAATAATACAATATTTATGACAATTTGGCATTGCTTTGGGTCAACAAGATGCTCTGTGAAAATTTGAAGACTGCAGCATCAACCGTAAAACCCGTGAGACAGACGACGGACAAACAGACGGACACGTGAGTGACAGCAATAGGGTTCCGTTTGGACCCTTCGGGTACGGAACCCTGTAAACAAAACCCAAGAAAATGTAGGTAGTTATAAAAAAAATATGAACACGTTCGTCGTTCAAATAGGTATCCATTCTTTTAGTGTGAACGCACACTTCACCAAAGAGTGGTGACTAAGTAGGTTGTACAGAAACGAAAACGCATCGAGCCTGTGAGTAAGGCGTCCAAGGTTGCTAAAACATTATTAGGTATATCTATCATGTTTTTAATATTGGTTGTAAGTCGAGGAATTGGGTTTAAGTTTTGAGTCACAGTCATAAGACTCGAAAAGCTGTATGTGGAATAAGTCCTTAATTTGACTCAAGTTTACCTACTCGGCAGTCCAACACTGTGTTTATTCCTCAATCGTTAGTCTCATCATCATCAGCCTTTTTAACCCCCGACGGAAAAAGAGGGGTGTTATAAGTTTGATGTGTGTTGCTGTGTATCTGTATGTCTGTCTCTGCCATCATAGCTCCTAAACGGATGAACCGATTTTGATTAAGTTTTTTTTTGTTTGAAAGATGACTTTGTCGAGAGTGTTCTTAGCTATGTTTGATTAAAATCGGTTTAATCTTCTTCTGTCGCGAACTTATCCTATTTACTTAAGGTCGGCATTCCTTATCCTCCTTCTACATTGTGCACGCTCTTGAGCTGTGCTGGCGTCTAATTGTTCTTCTTTCACGTCTTCTTTTAACTGTCAACCAACACAAGATATCTATAAAATTACAAATTTAAAATCTGGCAATATTACTTTCTGGAAAATATTGTACATTTTTGCTTTTGTAATGAAAATGGAAGAGTTGCAAAAACAATATCAGTTTTATTCTAAAATCGGATAATTATGTTCATGACCTCATTCAATCCTTTTTGCCTGGTCTTGCATAGGAAGTCTTGAAGACAACAATAGGGCTATTGAGGTTTTTAGAGCGTAAACTTTGCACTTACAGTGAATCAGTGGTGCATGACGTGGTCTGCCTACCGTTGAAGAGAATACTTAGTACTTGTCCTTACGGAAAACGATGCAGCTTTTAAGAGTAGGGGCAGTCTAATGAAATAATGGACGGATTATATGAAAAATTATGAATGACTATGGTGACGTATGCTATTTCGACTTGAGTGCGGTTCTGCTGGATAAGCTTGATAGACTCCTCAATAACTGCATTCGGTTCATATTTAACTTGAGGAAATATGACCATGTGTCGAGCTACAGGTCTGAGCTCAAATGGATGCCCATTCGCCAGAGAAGATGTTTGCGCGCTCTAACTACGCTTTTCTCCCTACTCAACTCTCCAACCCCACCTTCTTACCTTATGTCTCACTTTCAATATTTAAGTACGTCTCACACTAGGAATCTGCGTTCTGCCAACAATCTTCTTCTACTCTGTCCTTCTCATACTACTGATTTTGTTCATTCTTCCTTTCATATTCAGTCTATTCTTCTTTGGAACGCGCTTCCTCTCGAAATCTGGACGGCCACCAGTCGGTATGCTTTCAAGCAGAAATTGCGGTATTATTATCAGCGGGGGTGAGGGTCAGCTCGGTAACTTCTTTTTATTAATTATATGTATATATATATAGGTATATATTATATAAAATATGTATGTATGTGTATTTAATGCAATCTATTATTATTATTTTTGTTGCCACGTTTTAAACAATGCACCTGCCATGTTGTCTTTACACCACTCTTGGTTGACTGGTAGAGAATGCCTAAGGCATTAAGTCCGCCATTGTACTTTTGTGCATGAAGTTTAAATAAATAAATAAATAAATGAATGAAGAGCACATGCTGCACTGAATCCAAATAAGCTCTAAGGATAGGAGGATAATGATGGTAGAATGTTAGCACTTCTTCTTTTGTCCCAGCACGAGATAAATTAAAATAGATTAGGTATCTCGTAAGTAGATTAACCAGAGAACAAGGTCTGTAGTGACTAGGGACTTAGCGAGATGGACTGCTCATGAAGCGCCAAATATCTCTAAGTTTCGCCACTTGAAGTAATTCCTCTAACATACTCCAAGAGAAACGTTCGCTATCTATTGTCACATTAAAATTTTAAAATAGAAAAATGGCGGCTTTTGGGCGCTATATTGTGGGGGCCCAATTTTTTTTTGTGTTCCAAAGCCATCGTGTGGGGTATCAAAATAAAGGGTTTAAGATTTGATTTAAAAAATATATAACATATTTTTAAAGTTACCTAATTCGAAAAAGAATAGTAACTAAAAAGTTATAAATATAAAAAGTTAATTAAAAAAATCAAAAAACTCGGCTGCTTAAGAAGAGAACTAAAAAGACGTAAACAAGAAGAAAATCATGCTGTGCAGTCGATGGATACATCTGGTTTTGGTCAACCTGCTCGCGAATAGCTGGCTCTGGGTGGAGTGGAGCGGGAGGGCGTCCAAGACTCTTACTGACTAAAACCCACCAGTGTTCCTTCAGTTGCTTGTGCCAGGGTCGCGTTTACTCTTTCAAATTTATCCGCGACCCAGACAGGCATCGGCTCTAGCGGTCCCCGTTAGTTTTTGCTGACATCTCTTTGAGGCACGCGTGGAACACTACACGCGCCGTCGCCTCGGGCTTGGTGCCCCTATAACAGATTTCGCCAGTAAATTTAAATTTCATGTAATAGGAGTGAGCCTATTGCCCTTGTCTTCCCAAAATACCTTCAATCCATTAGACCCTCATTAGTCGATACTCATCTAAGTACCTCACAAATGTGGTGACTTTAATGTGAATTTAATTGCGAGGGTAGTCTTTTTTAGTCACTGTTCACAGAATTGATGGTTTTAATCGGCATGTTCTATCTTTATCGACTGGTCAATAAAAATCGTATTAGGTGGCGTATGTCTGTTGTGTTCGATTTGATTGCATTGTCTAGTCTGTTAGGTATTTAGAAAATTACACTGGACTCAAAGCAAATAAGCATAGGTTTCTGAAAGTCTCCAATTATTGTGCTGTCCAATCCTATATGCCAACTTAGCGACCTTCATCATGACTCTACGCGATTCGATTTATGTCACATCACAACGATACGCGATTTTAATTGCGAAATTGCAAGTGCACATGGACGCAATTATATTTGCACATGATATTTTCTTAGAATACTAAGGACTCAACGCAATTTCAAATTGATTTAAATCAAATGATTTTTTTAATAAAAATCAATGATTTAATCAAATGTGTTTAATTTTTACTTTCTTTCATAGAAATCAACATAAAAAAAAACAGATTTGGAGATTATGTGTTATTTACATCTGAGAAATCAATATCATTCTTATAATGCTTGAACAAAAAATACTAGATTTCCAGCCTTTTCAATTCCCAGTCGGTTTCTTAATTTACTATGAACAATTCCAAAGGTGGAAAACATTATTTCCATCCACAGCAGCTGAAGAAGCTATCGCCCCAAACACTTGCTTGCTATGCTTAATCACTGGGAAAATCTAAAAATAGAGTTAAACAGAAATTTATTTACATAGATACAAGTATATACAGTTTATAAACTACTTAATTAACTAAGACTACAAACATAAACACTTAAACCAAAAACTACTCACTAACTATACCAAAAAATATACTAATTTAAAAAATGGCGGCGAAAAACTTTTTCACATCGTTGTCCACTGGTAATGTGCCCAAAAGACTGGCAGCATTGCCACGTTGTATGGCAATGCTTATTCTCTGACCGAGGTAAAAGCCAGCCCTTGGGTCACGCGAAGTGTCAACTAAGCGTTTGGAAAGATCTTTAAACAAAGCGTGAGCACTCGGACCCCACGGACCAAGAGTTTTAACCCCAAACGGCTCGAAAATATAACTACCGATGAGGTTATTATATTTCTGCCGCTTGAGGTTCTCAGAGAGAGAGAGAGTTAAACTGTATGATAAAATGAAAAAATCTAAAATATCATGATTAATTAGGATTTTTCCAACCCTGGTGGTGGGTAGTGGTGGTTTGTTGGTCAGAAAATTTGTATCAAAATGTTATTTGACTACCTGTCAGCAATGTTCACGACGGTCATAGATATTAACCAGCACCTGTAGCCAAGTTGACAATCTACAACCGATAACGCTATTAGAAAACGAATCAATGTATGGGAATGACACATCCGAACGTTAAGACACGTGGTCAGACCATACAAATAAAAGGCGTTAACGATTGTAGAAATAGATTCGATACGAAACGTTTGTAATTTGGCTAGGGGGGCAAAATCTGTTGGCCTAGCGATTTCCTATGGTAGGTTTTCGTAAGTTTGTCAGAGATGGAAGAACCTTGAAAGATCGTCCAATGACTTATTCAAATCTCTTTACGTTTTTTGGGTTTCGATACGCGTCCACAAACCAAAGATACCTTTTAAGAATTCACAATAGCTTGTGTTTTTAAAACTTCTGAATGCCGAGTTGCATACAAATTTTTGGACGATTGTTCATTTTCTATACAATCGATTCCAATCTAACGTCAGACAAAGTACTGAGTCTATTTTGGGTGGCAAGCTCAATTATTAAATAAACTGGATAAAATATGGTGCTTACCTATATAGTCTCAAAGAGTTACTGACGTCTTTCTGTTTGATGGAAAGCAGACATGAGTCGAATAGAAAAGCCAGGTCATTAGCTAACTTTGTAAAAGCGAATTAGACTTGTTCCGTCAGTAAAATCTTTTCAATTCCGAAAATATAATTTTTCCACTACCTTGTCTGTTATGTAACACATTGCCTAAGAAATTCGTTTTGAAATATGAACCTTAAGACACAATATTATAAAATAAAAAAAAACAAAATTACATAATAACAGTTACGAAATGACTTTTATATGGAGTTTTAATATCATTATGTATCTGGCATATTGATACTGAACCTGTAACCTCTCGAAAAAGCGGGCGTGATTGTGTTTATATACTCTGTGGTTTGTGGTCTTGTGGTGTTCGCCTTTGGCTCACGTCGAAATTGGCTACATCGCTCGTGTTAAAATCTCGACATTTTATGCTCGACACGAAATGTACTATTTGTTTCGAAAGCCATTAGTGTCGAGGCTTCAGCGCTTCGCTACCGTGGTCAATCCTACAGCAACAATGCCTTTTTCCAGGATGATAAGTGGCCTACAGCACTCAGAAGAATTTTCGTTTTAGAAATCCAGAGATTGCCCGCTATAGCTCTCGTCAAACTTCTTTGCCGCCCTGAAGTTGCCTACAATACGTTAGTTTTCTGAAAATTTGTGTTTTGTCCGTCAGGTAGATTAATAAAAAATATTGGACACGTATTTTTTTCTTTTGACACATAAAGTGACGACGATATACTGCGTTGAAATATCGTGAAACGTCACGCCGCTAGTACACTTTATACTGCCTTAGTGACGTCACAAGCCCCCACTCCTGAACTTTGATGCACTTTAACTTTGTAATATTTTATTGATTTGTTAAAGCAAAAAATACGTGTCCAATACTATTTGATTATCTCACTGACGGACTAAATAAAATTATCATTTTTCTACCCAGGAAACATCCCTTAAAAACAGCACCGTTTCGTGCCTTGCGCATCGCAAAAGCCAACTTCAGGGCAGCCCAGAAGTTTGGCGAGAACTATACAAACGAGTGTTGTTCATATTGTATAATATTATTAGCTCAGTTTCGAATGTTAGTTCATCTGACAATCTATAAATATTTTCCTTATCAACACGCTTGCTTTTCGTGGTCAAATCAGGTTTTGATCCAGTCTTATTTTCTTAGTTCTTTAAATTCAGTCTTGTCTGCAATCTTATGTCACGTATGTACTTACGTACGTATGTATATAAATAGCTTAAGATTATAAGTTTTTCAAGTGAATACAATACAACGTCGTAAAAAATAAGAAAAAGGTTGATGTTGCATACACACCCGCGGTACAAGAGAAATTCCTAGTGTAGGGCAAGATTTAAAAAAAATTGTTGCGACTAGATATTATTGCCAGGAAATCTTGCAGAAATCTATTCAACTTTTAAGTATTATTTATGAAAAATTTGTTTTACCCATCGTTTTATCAAAAAAACAATATATCTGCAGATTTTAACGGTGGGATCTTAGGCTATTATATTAGTGTTGTCTACAGCTTATATCATGTATTAACATAAACGGCTTGATATTATTAGCTGTAGATTCAGATGGCATTCACCTAGGTCTGTTATGCTAATAAGGCCGTTTGTAAGCCTATGTCGTAATGTTTAGTTACACGATGGTGCTAAAGATGATTTTAGTTAGCATTTAATGAGGTGTTGTTGCAGTCTAATCGTGATTTTCTAATCGTGATTTTTTTGGTAGTATTGCTTATATTCTTCGAAATTACCCATTTTTAACCCCCGACGGAAAAAGAGGGGTGTTATAAGTTTGACGTGTGTTTCTGTGTATCTGTGTGTCTGTCTGTGGCATTATAGCTCCTTAACGGATGAACCGATTTTTATTTGGTTTTTGTTGTTTGAAAGGTGACTTTGTCGAGAGTGCACAGTGTTTTATAGACCCAAAAAAAGTGACATCGGCTTTTTATTGGATATTTCTACCTAATAGTTCATTACAAATGCACGAGTAGAACTCCCATGTGCCAATTTTGAATACCTGATTTTTTTAAAAATCGCAAAGTTTTCGTGACCTTTAAGGTCAAAAGAACAAAAAAATATCGTATAAAAAAAACTGTACATAATTGAGCTTTGTTCGTATTGCAGTTTTATGAAGCAAGTCAAGGAGAAAATTATGCCGTGTTTAAGTAATCAAAAACGACAATAGAACTCGCAAAAAAAAATGTTTTATCAAAATCAGTATTTATTTTTTATTTTTTTTTCTAGCTCGAAGTAGAACCTCTGTCTAGTATAAACAGATTCCTTATACCAAGGTTTATCATCCATATAAATATTACTTTCAACTTGGGCCTAGGTTTTGAGAAAATGATTTTCAAAAATATGTGTTAGGGTTGTCACGATTTTGACCTTTTGTGACGATTAGTTTTTATTACATAAAATCCGCAGGTCTTTTATCTTCTATAATGATTTATAATTCTAACAATTAATTTTAAAACACTTTTCACGTGAAATTGTACACAAAATATATAAACATACAAATGTAATAGTATATAGAACTAAGAAGTATCAAAGTAACCCATAATTGGGTTCTTGGTTTCTTAGTTTGATTACTGTCTGATAAATACCTGCCTATACTATTATAGGGTAGAGATGACAATAAATTAAACTCCGTATAAGTCATGATATTTCCAGTCTACACATAAAAATGCAAATGAATATATCCAGTAGTTTAGCCACAGGACATTTTTTTTAATTCTTAGCATTTTCTACATGATGTATCTGTTAATAGGTGAGCACCGACAGATTAACGACTCCCCCGTCCACACGTTGCCAGCTCGCTTCCTGATACAATTTAGTGCAAATTATATCTTATGCCTGAGCCATAACAGTCAAAGCGTGCCATCTTAACTAGATAAAGAAAGAATGCATGCGAAATTTATTACTTCCTGTTACGCACTCATGTCATTGTGTCATGAAATTAGGTAAGTGCGAAAGAGATAGCTAAGTTCGATTTTTTATATTTTGCTTTCTTGTCGAAATCACGGCCACGGGTCAATTCAGTGCGCTACTGACCGAGATCCTGTGACATTGTAGGCTTGTTGAAGACATGTTACCGACGCCGTACCTATAATGACGTTCTCTGTGACAGTCTGTCTACTACTTACCAAATAAATACACAGGAGTCCCTGCGATTACCTTCTACTTAACCTATCTGAGTTATCATGGGTGTTATTGTTTACGATTCAATAGACTATATCTGCAACATGCACTATGATCGATAAGTCATAAATACTTTTAAACTAAATTATAATTAATTTCAGTTGATTATAAAAAGCCAATAATAATTGACCCTTGTGATACCCCTAAATTTGGAATTTTGACCTCGGTACATAAAAATCATTTTCTCGAAACCTAGGCCCAAGTTGAAAGTCATATTTTTATGGGTGATAGACCTTAGTAAAAGCAATCTATTTGTACCAGACAGAGGTTCTACTTCGAGCTAGAAAATGAATTAAAAAAATAATTAGTGATTTTGGTAAAATATTTTTTTTCGTGGGTTCAATAATCGTTTTTGATTATGTAAATACGGAATAATTTTCTCCTTGAATTGCTTCATAAACCTGCAATATGAATAAAGCTCAAATACGTACAATTTTTTTTTTACGAATTTTTTTTGGTCTTTTGGGCTTCAAGGTTACGAAAACTTTACGATTTTTTTAAAAATCAATTACACAAAATTGACACATGGGAGTTCTACTCGTGCATTTGTAATACACTATTAAGTAGAAATAGCTAATAAAAAGCCGAAGAGTTATGAATATAAATGTGGATGGATGGAGAGGGAGAGGAAGGCCAAAGAAAACATGGATGGACTGTGTGAGGAGTGATATGAAAGAAAAGGGAGTCAGTAATAACATGACGGGGGATAGAACGGTATGGAAGAAGCAAACGTGTTGCGCCGACCCCAAGTAACATGGGATAAGGGCAGGCAGATGATGATGATGATGAGCTAATAAAAAGCCGATTTCACTTTTTTTGGGTCTATAAAACACTGTGGAGTGTTCTAAGCTATGTTTGATTAAAATCGGTTCAGCCGTTCAAAAGTTAACCGAATTTTACTCTTTGAATCTGGGATTTTCGCAAGATATCGTGTCATAATTACGTGTTTCGATAGATTGACGATTGAAGCGGATCTACTACTAGATAAATTATGTAGTGTGAAATAAAAATGTCGGGGGTTATTTAATCTTTAAATTTTACTTGTCTTTTTCCGAGGGCTTCTTAGACCCTCGAAAATCTAGCAGTAAGTTTGCATAGTAAGAATAACTTTAAATCTGTAAGGCTTAAAGGATAATCTTGTCATTTGTTATGGTCACGTTCAGCGCAATTTTTCATTTTGTGATTTACGGTTCTTCCCTGTTACTTTGTAATTGTTTTGTACTGTTGCGTCTGCCAAATAAATGTTTTCTATTCTGTTCTAAATCTATTGGTTTGGTTTGGTTGCAAATGTTGCTATCCTACAGTTTTCGGATGTCAAGACTTTTTACGGTCGATCATACAAAAATATTATTATCGACATTTATTACCATATTTCATCATCATCCATCAGCCTTTTACTGTTCCCACACAGGCCGCCTCTCTGTGAGAGAGGGAATGGGCTTTAATTCACCACGCGGCGCAATGCGTGTTGGTGGATGTCACATGTCTTTAGAATTATTGGTTCTAGGACATGCCGGTTTCCTCACGATGTTTTCCTTCACCGTTTTTAGAACAGTGGTGATGAAATAATTTGCACAAAGTAAAGCGCCTGCCTTGGTTCGAACCCACGACCTTAAGACACATAAGTCGGGGCCGTTACCACTGGGTCACCACTGCTCATCGTTACCAAATTTACCTTATAATAATTTGTTTGCTACTTTGCAACTCCGACTATGTTTATTGCTAATAATGTTACAGCAACTCAATTGTCCTCTAGATTTACTACCGTCGAGTCCACCACTACCACAGAAGCACGTCAAGCTGTCTGTCCTCTAATTTCCTTAAAAGGGTAATTAGTTAGTTTCTAGTTAATTTGACCCTGAGTTAATGTTGCCCTATTAGCCAGTTTGTTGTCTGTGAGCACCTACTTCAGATTACTCTTAACAGGCTTGATAAGTTGGTGCTCTTGTGGTGCTAGGATAGCCTGCGTCATATATGAACTTGAAGCTGAAGTATTTGTTAAAACCACTCGTGGAAATGACATAAGTGGATGGTAAATGGTGGAGACTAATGACCAGCGACCTAATTGCGTAAACCATTAAATCCCAGTTTAACCGAAATTCTTAGGGCCGCTGTATTTGCGTAATTTCACAGAACGCTGTATTTGCGTAAACTGAGTTTAGTTGAACTAATCGCGATTAGTTTCATTGGTGTAATCGGCCCTTAAATCCATTGCTACATAATAATGTCTATACTCGATTTGAAATAACATTAACAAAATTACAACCCCTTTTTGCAGTTCGTTCAACCGATTTGAGTTCTATCCTGTAAATATAAGGATGGCATAAAAAGCATAAACAAGCATTGATACACCCTTTGCTCTGGTAAAAACTGGTCTCAATTCGAAAGGCGTCCCGGGCACGGCCCTGATATGTGTGGATAGACCTTAACGCGTTTACCAGGCTGAAAACTCACTAAAAACAGAAGCAGAATAATCCGAAACTGTTGATAAACCCCAGATGACAACACAGACAAGTAATTACGTCAACCCCTTTGTCTTCCACCACCAAAATCTCAACGTACTGAAAAAAAAAACAACAATAAAACAATACTACAAAGAATATCAACAAAATTCTTCCAGTAACAGTTACTGTTCGCGTACTTCAAAAGTCTGAAAACACAAACATTTGCGATCCAACGACAAACAGTATTGAACTGAAAAACATTGTAGCCTAAGATCGCACTGCTAAAATCTGTACGGTGTAGAAAATAGGAAAAAATAAGTTTACCTGTTTACATCTGGCAACCCATAAATTGCTGCTTACTAAGAAGTTGCTGATGTTGCATACGTACCCGCTATAAAGGCGACATTCTTAGTGTAGGGTAAAGTTAAAAAAAAATACTATCTTTTTTTTAAATAATACTAATCAACAACAATATGACTGCAGATTTTTGGGGTGGGATATCTTATTGGTTCAAACATTGGTCTGTACCTTTGGCCACGTTCATCTGCAATTCAATAACGCAGTTCGGTCACGCATAGGATACGAAAACGTAACGGGTTTTCGGGAGGAATATCAATGAAAATGCTCGTTTATGATGGCTGTTCTATATTCGTACTTTTGGTTACGTCGTCGATTCGTTTTATGATTGCGTAACGTCTGGGTGTGTTGACCTGGCGAAAAAAACGGATTATTGGGCAAGGAGGTTGGTGTTACATTATTTGGCTCCTTCGATATCCTTTTGTCATTGTGCGAAAAGCTAAAGAGTTGATTGCCCAGATTATTATAGTATGTGCTAAGAAGTAGAATTGCCTGTTGGATTCTCTGTTTCCCGATGGTTACAATCTTGCGTGTATTCAAGTAGGGAGTGAATAGGTTACTTCTATGCAGCATCTTACCGTTAGGCGAAATAGTGATCAAATACGAGCCTACGAGCCTATCAATAAAAAAATGCAAGAAAAATGTTCCCATCGCCAAATTTCGGGTTCAATTCCTTGGCTACATCTTACCCGACTGCGTGAGAGCTAAGACAGGTTTGGTATCTAAAATACATCTGTTTTTTATTTTGTTTTTCGTGAATCACCGCCCATACTAGACATAACATCACGACAAATCAAATCAAAATCCACCTTGACTCAGTGACCAAGGTCCTGAACTTACTCCAATTTAATGACAGCATCATTGAGATTTATAATAAAAACTGGCGTGGGATGTCAGCCTTGTTCTGGTAATGAAGTAATAAGCTGAAGATATCAATCAGTGTTCATATAGAACCGTTGAAAAGACGAATGGACTGTGTGAGGAGTGATATGAAAGAAAAGGGATTCAGTGATAGTGGGACTGGACAGGACGGTATGGAAGAAGAAAACGTGTTGCGCCGACCCCAAGTAACATTGGACAAGGGCAGAAAGATGATAATAATTATGTTCGCTCGGGATAATTTTCGAATTTCACGCGGGCGAAGCCGCTGACAGAAGCCATTGATATATAAACAAACCGTATCAAAATCCGTTGCGTCGTTTAGAAGAAATTAGCGAATAAACAGAAATGACGTCGACAGACGCGGGCAGCGACTTTGTTTTATACTATTAAGAGAAACCGGTGTGGGATGACAACCTTGGTCTTGTATAAATTAATAGAGGACAGGAATACGAGGGAGATATCGATAAATGTGATGTTTAATGAGCGCGTGTTCCTCATGGTCGTTTGAGGAGTTTTTTTGTTGAAGCTGTTTTTGTACTACTTTTTTGCTGAGGTGGCCTTGACATTCAGCACGTTACGGCTTTCCAGTTTGTTATTATATCTAGCGAAACATACAATCTCGATCTAACAAGTTTGTTATATAAAATTACCTAATTAGAATGCCTAGATACAGTTGTTCTATCTCACGACGGCGGGTTGGCCTTAGTCGTGTGTGTAGATGCACATGCAAATTGTTTCTGTGTGCATAAGCGATACTGAGCGCTCCCGCGACTTTACGAATTATTGTAGTTGGGGCAATAGTGGCGTGTTCTACGAGTATGTGAGGCTCTAGAAAAACTTACATTCTATCATCGATGGCGATTGTCAATATGCCAAAATGTAAGGGGATTGATCTCGTAAAATTTTGATCATTACAATCAGCCTTATAATGTTCTCACTGCTGGGACAAAGACATCCTCTCTGTGAGAGAGGTAATGGCCCTTAATCCACCACGCGGGCCCAGTGCGGGTTGGTGAATGTCACATGTCTTTACACACAATTATTGGTTCTAGGACATGCCGGTTTCCTCACGATGTTTTCCTTCACCGTTTTTAAGCCCCGGCCCCGACGGAAAAAGAGGGCTGTTATAAGTTTGACGTGTGTTGCTGTGTATCTGTGTATATGTGTGTCTGTCTGTGGCATCGTAGCGTCCAAAAGGGAGAACTGATTTCGATTTAGTATTTTTTTTTGAAAGGTGATTTTGTCGAGAGTGTTCTTAGCTATGTTTGAATAAAATCGGTTCAGCCGTTCAAAAGTTATGGGCGTTTCACTGTTTGAATCGGGGTGTTTACGCAAGATATCGTGTCATAATTATGTGTTCATTAGATTGCCGATCGAAACGTATCTACTATGTACTAGATAAATTATGTAGAATGAAATAAAAATGTGTCGGGGGTTTTTTAAAATTTTACTCGTATAAGCAGTGGTGATGAAATAATTTACACAAAGCAAAACAATCCCAGTCAGTTTTTAATATTTTACCAATCGCTATCGTGACGCTTTCGTTGGTAGATTGCCACTTCTCAAGAGACTGGTCAGTCACCCCAGCTACCATACCTTGCTGACTGAATGAGCTCATATGTTTCTGTCCCCTCGAACGGAAAATAACTGTAAAGTAAATGGACGAGAAATCACTAGGGATAATACTCGTACTAACCAAAGATCGCTTAGATAAGAACCAAAATTCGTATTTGAAAACCCTTTGAACTCCAGCCTCGAGCATTTTATCTTATTGCCGCATATAGACGCTATTTGAAAACATCTCATCACATTGACGCGTCTCGAAGTCTGTACGGCTTCTCCCAATATAGGTGTAAGGTTTCAAGATAAGCTCCTCGGATTAACCTTCCTACACTCCTATATGTAAGTGTTGGTATTATTATCCGTTTTGAAATAAAATAAAGACATCAAACACTAGTCGTAAAATCACTTTTATGAGTTTTTCAATGTTTTGTTATTCAACAATAGGTTTATGCTTGAACTATACTGTTCTTATCCGATGATCTTTATATAAGCCTGTCCTTGTCCTTCTCGTAACAATAAAACGAGAGAGCACTATCCCCACTTTGTATAATAAGGATTTATAAAGCTGTATTTCCTTTCATGGAAAAGCAGTGCTTTACCTTATCTGAATCATTGTGATTTGTCACGAGAAAGTCCGCTTTTAGGTCTGTGCGTTTTGAGTCCTGGTTCGTATTTGAAATTATTTCTAAGAAAAATAACTAGGCACTAAATGATAGTAGGTTTTTTAATCTAACCGTTTCAATTCGTAGGAGGCTAAATATCATCTGCCAAGCCTTTTTCCCAACTATGTTGGGACTTGGGATCGGCTTCACGGCACTGGCATCCAGTTGAATCCGTTAAGACTGTTACCGGATACAACTGCAACTGCTTTACGTAAAGCGTGTGTGTGTCTGTTATGACTAATGTGCGTAAAAATTTTTCGGCAATCATCTTTTTAATCAACTTCAAAAAACAGGAGGTTCTCAATTCCTATGTATTTTGTCTTTGGTACCATTTTTCTTTTTCGTTTCGACACCGAATTCCGAAAAGAATTTTTTTATTTTTTTTTATTTTACTTTTTATCTACTACCAGGAAAATACGTATTATTAAGGATAACTCAAGAACGACTCGTCAGATCTTGATCAAATTGATATGGAACCACATAAGAAGCGCCAGCCTTTAAATAATCATCACAATCGGTTCAGCTACTAAAAACTTCTGAGGCAACACACATAATTTTTATGTCAGAATATCTCAAACAAATATGAACCTAGCTATTGAGCAACTTTCCTGTTACTATGCGTGCACAATTCCAAGTATTATCGAGCATTGACACCACTTATAGCAAAGTAATGTTTCCTTAAGATCTTCAGCAGAAAGTCCCCGCTGCAATCGCTGTATTTTCCGCCTTCAAATAAGGCCGCTTTGTACTACTCACGGTCCCAGTTCTACTAACTGCTGTGAGTGTACATATGTCGGCAGCTGCATCCTTCTTTTGCCGATAGTAAATGCACATCACATTACATATTAAAATTTAATGAGTTGAGCACAGTGGTTGCATCGTAGCGCAGATGTATGGGCCCTAAAGGTCCTTCAGACACTCCAACGAATTGGACATGGTTTGACAAGCTGTATTCTATTCATCTTCAATGACGATGACAATTATTTTGTTCGACCAGTATCTATGATAAGTTTAGGTTATCACCAATCCGTTTGCCGCGCATGTTGATTATGAAATCTTAATTCATGACACTGGAAAGATCTAGTTTTAAAATAATCCGCCAGGTTTTCTTACCTTTTGTGGATTTGGTATGAAGGATGGCTAATCTAGGTGTACAAGAATTGATAAAGTTGTAACTCGCGGAGGTTCTTTTATAACATGCAACTAATTTGGTCTGTCATGGTATTGCCGTGTGTATCTTTTTTTTCATATTCTAATGGCTCGCGCTTGACCACTGACCACACAGGTGAGATCACCTGATGGTAAGCGACGTTATGGTCGACGGTGAATCACGCTTGCCTAGAAATAACCTATTCACTCTTGACTTAAAGACCCCTAGATTGAAGCTGTCGGGAAACACAGACTCCGGCAGGGAATTCCACTCCTTAGCTAATAACGCATAATAACCCTCTTACTAATAAACACAGAATAAAGTTATACCAAGTATAAACCTATGAAAATGTATGGTTATTCCTTTGTTATACCTGGTATAACTTTATTCCGCGTTTATTAGTAAGAGGGTAATAAAAGTATTGTGTGTGTATTTTTAACCGGCTGCAAGGAAAGGGTTATGTTTTTCGCGCGTATCTTGTATGTATGTATGTAATATTCTTTATTACCTTGTATCTTCCAAACCACTTGACGGATTTTTATAATTAAGACATCGTTAGATAAGTCTTGACCGCCCAAGGGCCTCGTTCACCATCTCCAAGTAAAGCGTTGATTAGTTACCTCCAAGTTAACGTTAAGTGGCACGTAAAAGTTACGAGTATCTTTTATCAATTTCACAAACGAAAACAGAGCTTCGGGTAACAACTTACTGGTTAAGTGAATGCCGTAACAAATCTTGCGTTTCATTCGTTCAATAATACGTCAATGTTGCTCGTCAAATGCCTTTGCCAGATGTTAATAGTCATTTGTACATTTTTTTTTGTTTTTTTTTTACGATATTCGTCGTGCCTGGCGCGTATAAACACTTTTTCTTCCTTTCTTTTTTTATATTTATGGTGTTTTTGCGTCTGGTTTGGTATGCATGTGATTTTAATGTGATACTTTATTTAGCATAAATAAAGTTAAAAATAAGAATTGATAGGTTATTAGTAAAACCACTTGAATAATGAAAAACATACCAATCATCTTACGATTTATGAATTATTTTATGTTTTGTAAGTGCTTATCACTTGGTTTACTGCATAATTCAATAGACGAAATCTAGCAAAAATTTGTATCATCTAGGTCCGTAAAATAATCAACACGGCATTTAAATACACCAATCCTAGGTACTCGTAGCGTCGTAGAATGTTCTAAATCATCCAATTGATGATCAATCAAGTCAAATAAATCCATTTTTATTAATAAACTGTAAAATAATCTACACAAAATGACAACGGACAACTTTTAACTAATTGGTAAACACGCTAATGGGCAGATGTCGGGGCAAGTAAGTTATGGGTCAGTTAATCTTATAATTAGTGCTACTCGAACGTCGTGAAATTCGTACATGACGTTACGGGTGACTTTGACTGGTGGTTAGCCTACTCGACACTTTAAATGCAGATGGTGAACGAGGCCCCAAGTGTTCGTAGATAGGTGAAGTTGAAAAAAAAAACAAACATGGCGGACTTTGGGCGCCATATTGTGCGGGTCCCAATTTTTTTTCTTCCAGACCCATCGAGTGGGGGGTATCAAAATGAAGGGTTTCAAGAGCTGATTTCAAAAATACATACCACTTATATGTTTAAAAGTAATACAAAAAAAAATGTAACTAAAAAGTTGTAAATAAAAAAAGTTAATTTTAATAAAAAAGTTAATTAAAAAAATCAAAAAACCCGACTGCTTAAAAAGCGAACTAAAAAGACGTAAACAAGAAGCAAATCATGCTGTGCAGTCGGAGGATACATATTCGCGAGCTGGCTGACCAAAACCAGTTGTTGTATTTTTACATTTCTTGATCATCTTCGGTAAAAGGAAGAACGGAATATTGACCAGCTTTATAGTTTCTTTTGAATAGATATCTCGGGCATATCTTGCATCTGATAAGCGTTTATTGTGTTATTAATTTAGTAATGTCGTTGGTTCGTTTAATCTTTTGTGTCTAGGACAATAGATATTGACAGCTTCAATAGATGGTATTGTGGGAGTAGACGGGAACACAACAAATGTGTTTGATTTAGTTGTATATCTCTTACGACAAGTTCGCTCTTCTTGAGACAGAAATGTCAAAATAAAACTTTAAAATCCACCAAACCACGAATTCGTTCAGCCATTGACAAGGTTTTCCACAAGACACTGTCTTAAAATTTTCAAGGCTTTCCCGTTCTCAAGTGCCATTTAAAATAACAATGACAAAATAACACTCAATTCCAACTGGGTTAATTTCTATGTGGTACGAATTGGCTCCTCAAACCGTGTTAAAATCGACCTACAGTTGTTATTCGAGCCTGGTTTCCAAATGCCTCGGATTGTCTCCTGGCAAAATGTCTTGGCTCGATGCCAGGATCCGTTACTTTTATCGTCCTATCGACCCTGACCAATGCTTCATAATTTTAGGACTTAATGTGTTACGTAACTTGTATAACTTGTAATCTTTTTTTGGACTGTAGCGCTGATAGGCTGCCAGTAGTCATTATTTACTTTTCGTTTTTGATTAGTAGAAGCAGTATTAAGAATTCCCTCGACAGCTAATCAAAACATAAGATAGTTATGTTTCGTGTTTTTCGTTGTCTAGTTCGTATGCTCTCTCACTTTGCTTTTGACTCTCAATATTAGTTTCTTCCTTTTTAGCAAAACCTACATATGTCTTTAAATTTTCATCATCTTCCTACCCTTATCCCATGTTGCTTAGGGACGGCACAACACGTTATCTTCTTTCATTCTCTCTTCATCTCCAAGCATTATGCTGAGAGTTGGCCGTTTTGCGCGGTTGTGACGCATACTTTCTCCATTTGTATTTAAGTTTTTTATGGTATGCGTCATACCTGTCACCCGCGCAAATACACTCTTTCTTTCATCTCAAAAGATTCTATTCGGAGATTATTGATCAATCTTATGTTAGTCATCCTTCTCTTATAATTGGTCTAATTGTCTGGATTGTGACCCCAGACCATTTTAGTGACATATGTCATCGATTAAATGGTCAGGAGCATTTTTTAGACCTCTGGAATTTGGGGCAACTGCCTCAATTTAGAAGCTGTGAGTAATAGACAGATATTCCTAGTCGAGTTATAAAAAGATAAGTGAAGAGATCCACTGTATATTATCAGTAAGTACAATAAGTTCTAATCCAAGCAAACTTGAAGATTACGATGATTCATACTTTTTTGTTTGAGATTTGTCATTGTATTTATCAAGAGGTTTTGTGAAGGTAATTAAAACTGAGTCATACTGCCTTCTGAAATTACCTAGATAAGTTCCACCATTTCTTTTTCTTTTTATCTCTCAGCCTTTGTCCAACTATTTTGGTGTTGGATTCCAGTCTTACCAAATGCAGCAGAATAACAGTATTTATTTTTATGGATCGACTGCCTATCTGACCTCCTGAAACCAGTTACAAGGTAACCGAAATACTCGTTGGTAACCGAAATACTGGTTGGTTTTCCGACTTTCAGGCTTCTGAGTATCCGTAAATACTGTCAAAGATCCACACATCATTGGACCAGCGATTTTATGTGCTTTCTGAGGCCCGAAACGGTATTGGTCTATAAAGGATGGTCACCCATCCACGTACCGACCTCGGCAAGCGTTGCTTAATTTTTGAATATCGTGTGGCTGTTATTACTTCACCACGAGCTCCTCAGACATCATCAGTCCGATATCTTCCTTTTCTTAAGCAGTTGATTTCGCCATGACGCCATACACCTGCACAAATATCGTCTGGTTTGGATCAATAACTCGTTCCGGTATTTATATAACTCCCTGACCTTGGTCGAAGAAATTTTTTGTGCGCTCATGCTCTCACGTGATTGTAATCTGTAAAGCCTAGTTCTCGTGCATGGATTTTATCGCCTAGCTTTATACTTGTATGGTGTAATTTAAAACTACATTTTGGGTTGTTTTTACAAGCTTTTATTTAATTTGCAATGTAAATGTATGTAATGTATGTTCGGGTCAAATCTTGACACTTAATTTTAATGTAGTTATCCTCCACCGATTAAGATGAAATTTTACATACACGTTTAGTTTGGAGGACAATGCATGGTTAGCTAAGTGACGTCATTCTAAATCCAATATGGCGGATGGCCCAAGAGGGCGGACTAGTTATTTTTTGTGCACTGTCATGATATGGGCACGGGGTCTCATTGCTAAGAAAGAAAATTTGGTTCAAATAAATCTCACTAGATGGCGCGATATGCACCTCGGTATCCACCTCTCTGTTATTGAATGTGCGTAAAATTAACATTTTCTGGAATTGAACACAAAAAAAAATTTATGTTCTTGTTTAATCAACTCTCCTAAGTACAAAATTATGGAATATTGGACTCTTAATTTACATTTCAAAGATTATTAGACGGATCATTTAAAATTGATGCCAATAGATGTCGCATTTTTAAATTTCTGAGGCATTCCACTTACACACGCAAAAAAACTGTAAAAACGTGCAAATAAATACTAGAAAACAAACCTTCACTGTATTTAAACAAAAAAACATTCACGAACCTAGTAAACCCTTTCACTTGCAAGTCGCTGCTAACACCATCTATCTAACACCGTGAAACAGAACCGAATGCGTTCGATGTACAAAAAATTGCCAGAATAAGCAGTCGAAAAACGCTAGTTACGTCGGCACGGTTTCTTTGTATGGGATGAGGTATCTGTATGCTAATATTATATTATCTGTGATATGGGTATCAAATGAAAGGGTTTGCTGAGAAGAATACGTAAAAAAATATGAATAAATTTATTTACTACTTAAAGGGCGAGTAATAGATAAGTATTGAAGAAGACATCGGTAGGCTCGCGCTTAACCACTATTTCACCTGATGGTGGATGGATGGGAAGCGAGAGCATTGAGAGATTTGCATTCTCTCCAAATATATTAGTATACATAAAAGCAAGTGATTGGCAATAATATGATTTTGGATTATTAGGTATTCTCGTTAAGAAACACAGAGCATTTCTCGGAGTAGCTTGAAGTTGGGAATCCATTTCTTTTTTCGTCCCCTGTCAGCTCGCGCTTGACCACTATCTCACCTGATGGTAAGCAATGATGTGGTCGAAGGTGAAGCACGCTTGCCTATAAGAAACCTATTCACTTTTGACGTAAATACCCCCTAGATTGTAGCTATCGGGAAACAGACACCGACAGGGAATTCCAGTCCGTAGCTGTACACATAATAAAAGTGTTTCCAAATCGTCGTCATCATTTTAGCCGAAAGACTTCTACCGCTGGAATTAGGCCTCCCCCAAGTGTCGCCTGGCCTGTTAATGCATGCATGAGGCTCGTCCCCTGTTTCACATAAATGGCGATGAAGGTGTGCCAATACACCTCTGCTTACTCCTTTGGGGATTACATGCATCACCCAAGTTGTATTTCATTCCATTACCTTTAAATACAAGGGTTGAATCGTATTGACGTTTAAGCGTGGGTATTTATAACACGCAATGCAAGCACGCAACCCTATCGAACTACAATGCAGGCCTTTTTAAGGTCGATATCAAAAAAGTAGCTTGGCAGCCATATTTCAGTAAAATAAAAACATTGTAAATTTTTACTTTCTTGGTTGAGAAAAAACAGCCATTCGTAACCTTGAAAGTTATGTCGATAAAAGAATAAGAAAACTTTTGAACGTTCATGGCTTTGTGAGTTTCGAACTTGTCTCTTTGCAATTTTGTTTCAATTTTCTGTCTTCATTTGTGCTTCTATTTTTAAAGCTAACCTTTGGTATATCATTACGGAGCAAAGGGCACCCTTCACCAATCACCTCACTCCAATTCTGGGTTCTGAAAAGAAGATAAAATAGTCGCACACTTCAGTGGATCTTGTCCGTTCTTCTCCACGTAGGCATTTTTCCGAACGGATGGTGGAATCACTCAAGTCATGGTCCAGCCCCTTGCTGTCCCCCCAGTGACGCCCTGAGCCGAGGTTCGTACCCCACAGGTGCTTGACCTCAGCGTGGTCGCTTAGGTGGTTTAGCTTTTATTGCCCTGGCTGGAGGCGTTAGTTTAGGCTCCACAGGAACGCCCTGTTAAGCAGTAGCCAATCACTTTGATTGAACTGGGAGAAATCCATAAAAAAAAAATCTTCAGTGAATGTAGCAAGAGAGTAGGCTTAAGAAAAGGTGGATGGATTGTGTAAGAATAATATGGCAGAATAACGAGTGAACGCCAGCGTGTCGGTTGTCAGGGGAGAGTTGGCGGAGAAAACGTGTTGCACCGATCCTAAGCAACATGGGACTAATGCAAGGAAGATGATGATTTTAAGAACTTAGACGGTTCGGCAGACCCTGTTGTATCGTTTACTGCTGGTGCTGTATTTCTCAACAAACTAAGCTGTGGGCTGGTAACAACATTGCTATTCTAAAGAATAACCGTTTAAAAGTTTTCAAAGTCAAAGCCTTTAATTTCAATCAGACCATTCAGAAGCACTTTCAAATTCAGCAGAAGTTTGCTTGTAGTTGGTCGGTCGGTTTAGTGGTCGCACATGCTATTGCAAAGCATGAGGTCCTATGCCCGGCCCGGGCAAAGTGTTAAGGGATTTTTCCATCTGGAATTTCTCAGTTGATGGCAATAGGTTCGCTCCCCATTACATGGGACTTTAACATAAGTGACGAAATGTCCATTAAAACCTACTGGTACTACGAAAAATCAATATAGCATACAAACTAAATTTACTTTATTATCGTGCTTTACTGGAAGTGCTACAACATTGTAGGTACGACAACAGACTGACACCAAATCGATATACGTCTCATTATAAGAATTGATCCAGCAATTTACACGGCAGTTGTGAGCATGGCAAATTATATGGTTCGTCGGGTTGAAACAAACCCAGTGGATCGAGTAGGTTTTGTTCACGATGTTTTCTTTTTTTTTTTCAAATTAATGGTGGATTAGACAGTAGACTGAGTTTAATGGAAAGGGTCGATCTTCAAGGTGAAACGAAAAACGGTAAACGACGGTGGCCGAGGTCTGTCTGTAGATGGGACACTATCTTTACATAGCGAGATTGTGCCATGCCTCGGCAAGAACGTAAAACAGTTGGTCCCGACAAAAATACTTGATTTGTTTTTCTCAAGCCTTGACTTTCAAAAAGAATTCCATAAATGTTTTAACCTTTAAACCAACTGCCATTTTAACAAAGTAACATTTAAAAGTATCTTGAACTTAAAATATCTAGATTTAATATTCAAGCGCCCGTCTAGAACGAGTTTCAAGTTTATTGCACTAATGAGGTCACTTCTGACATTTTGGATAGCGACCTTGGGAATGTCACGAGTTTGATTGTGATATACTTGGAGTATTATTATTGAAGAACCTTCAGGTGTTGGGTTAGGTGAACACGTTTTGATAGCTTATAAAACATTTGCTTGAAGTAGGTATGCATGTGTAATAGTGTGATCAAGTTATCTACTGTTTATTCTTTTTATGTAGATTATCGTGGTTGCAGGGCATTTTCTTATGTAAGTGTTGCTGGAAAGTTTCCTGCTGTTTCTTCCGAACCTTTCACTAGATAATCTTCTTCGTCGATGATGATACTATTTTTAATATTTAGGCTCGCGCTTCACCACTATCTCACCTGATGTTAAGAGATGATGTGGTCGACGATGAAGCACGCTTGCCTAGGAAAACCTTATTCACTCTTGAATTAAAGACCCCTAGATTGTAGCTATCGGTTAACGGAGACTCCGGCAGGGAATTCCACTCCTTAGCTGTACGCATAATAAAAGTGCGATGTCCACCATGCCACCATGTGTTTTGGCCAGAATCGGCTGCACTCTGGTAAAAACTTCGGCAACGTTATCATTTGCCTCGTAAAGGTCTTTCAGAGTGCAGGTGTTGTTGCACAGAGAGCACGACAAGATGTGAGGCATTGTTTGTGACGTAGCTTCCCTATCGCATTGTGGCCCATTGAAGTAATCCCATCTGAAGGAGTTGTTCCTGCAGTGGTCCACCTGGCTTGCTAGCTTTGAGGGGTAGATCTGTTTTAAGTTGTTTCAGATTATCCAGATGTCAAAACTAGTGTCCGACCAAAACTTCGGTTTCGGTCGAGTTTCGGGAAAAAAACGAGTTTCGGTTTAGTTTCGGTTTCGGTAGCAAACCTGCCGAAACTACGACCGAAACCGTAACTGCAATCGGGAGTTCTCGCGCTGTGATCGGTCCTGTTCGGCGCGTTAAATTCCATCTAAGCGAGTAAGCGTTGAAGACATTTTGCCGCGTCCACGTGCCTAATCATGTAGTAACTGGCTTGTGTTTGCAGTTCGTTTTGTTTGTTATGAGTTTTCGTGTGATTTATTTTGATGAAGATAAAAAAATAAAGACTGACTGATTATAATTCGTTTTCTTTATTTTTCCCTCAAAACATGATCCTTGTAAGAAAGTTTCGGTTTCGGCCGAAACTGAGACTGTTGCCGAAATTCGGTTTCAGTGTCGGTTTCGGTCGTAAAAACCAGTTTCGGTCGGACACTAGTCAAAACATATTGCTAGCTGTACGACGTAAAAGCTGCACCATTCATCGTTTCGTTATTTCGTATCAAAATAACAGGGACCAAAAACAACATCAGATTAACAACCTTCGTGTAAGTACCCTCAAAAACAACGTGAATAATATATTTACTACATCCTCACTATGACATTCCTTTTGATTCTCGAGGTCTTGAGGGAATACCCTTACTTAGAACTACGGTAATCTTACGCATACCGCAGGAGATGAGTAATGTTTGTTTGTTGTTTGTACTTTTTAGATTAACTTTGAATGGTTCTGTGTGACTGACCCTGCTATTTGGCGTAACGGAGTAATGAGCAAGTTCTTTAGAAGTTGATAAAAAGTGAATGTATTTGTTATAGTGAGATCATGATGACGAAAACGTCTAAATAAAGAAACCCTGTTGTCGCGTCTGCTCTAATGTCTTTTGTGGGGCAAAACTCATCTTTAAATTTTTCTGTACCTTTTTGTTTTTGATCTTTTGTGGAACAGTCCTGCACCTGTAGACAATTTGACAATTTAAATCGATAACGGTAGTAGAAAACGAATCATTGTATGAGAATAACACATCTGAACGTTAAGTCACGTGGTCAGACCATACAAATAGAAAGCGTTAACTTTTGTAGAAAGAGATTCGACACGAAACGTTTGTCACTTGGCTAGGGGTCTGATCCTAATATGGATCACCACATTTACCACTGTATCTTACTACCTAATATTATAAATGTGAAAGTTTGGATGGATGTGTGTGTGGATGTATGTTTGTTACTCAATCACGGCTGAACGGATCTGGATGTAATTTGGCACAGAGATAGATTATGGTCTGGAATAGTACATACGCTATGTTCCCTTGGGATGATAAAACACTTTACACGCGGGCGAAGCCGCTGGCAGAAGCTAATCTGTAATAAATAATTCGGATACGGCAGTTACCTGCAATCACAGATTAAATAAAAAGTCAAGATGGAAAGTTGCAAACAACAAGGTGACGCCGGTTAAAACTAGATTTTTATTTGATCTGAGAGCTCGACTGACAAGCTAAGGCATAGATAGTTTCGTTGTACGTATGTGTATATGGCAAGGCAACGTTCCGTCTTGACTTGTTATTTGATCTGAGCCTGCAACAAAAAAAGGAAAGGGAGTTTTGCTACCGCTACAGTCACGTACCCACGACATTGACCAAAAACCTACCTACCTACCTACGCAAAAAAAAGTTCTAATGATGAAAAATATTGTCAATTTGATAAGTTCATGACATCTGTCGTTCATCAGATATTATGTTGTTTTGATGTAAAAACTACGAGAAAAACTTCAAAGGAAAAAACTAGTGGCAAGAAAAACAACACATCAGTATTCAACATAAATAACATTTCTGTCAAAATATTCTAATAACATGACTGGTAGTCCTCAGTCTATGATGTCACAAGTCTGAATTATTGCCTAGTCTGAACCGAAGATATTTACATACAAGTTCATCCTCCACCATTCCTGTTACTAAGTTAATTTTTAAGGGTAAGGGTCCCGTTTTTACCCTTTGGGTACGGAACCCTATTAATAAGACTCCACTGTCCGTCTGTCTTTCTGTCACCGGGCTGTATCTCATGACCGTGATAGCTAGACAGTTGAAATTTTCACAGATGATGTATTTCTGTGGCCGCTATAACAACAAATACTAAAAACAGAATAAAATAAATATTTAAGTGGGGCTCCCATACAACAAAAGTGTTTTTTTTGCCGTTTTTTGCGATAATATTACGCTCTTGGCCGGTTTTGCTTGTATTCAAAGATTTGTCTGGCTAATGGCTATGGTATTTGTCAGTATTTTTCGCAGAAAGATACCTGGCATTATTGAATGTTTCATAGTTTTTGTAGATACGATTCTTGTAGTACTGTTCTTCGTTACGACCGTGTACAACGGTTTAGTCAAGCAATTCGTAATTATAGTTCATAATGAACTAGCGTTACGAACAGTTAGCCATTAGCCTGGTCTTTTTTAGGGTTCCGTAGTCAATAAGGAACCCTTATAGTTTTGATATGTCCGTGCGCAGCTTAGCTCAGAGATTCTTAGTACTTTGGCATGGATATACATGTTAATTTGGGCGCACGGTTTGCGCAGTGGTTGAGCGATTGACTGCAGCGTTGTGTGTTGCGGGTTCGATTCCCGCACGGAACAAATATTTTTATGACCTACAGATAGTTGTTCCGGCTCTGGGTGTTGTGTATGTGAGTTTATATGTTTGTAAACGCACCCACGATATAGGGAGAAATTCCTAGTGTGGAGCAAAATTTAAAAATAAAATATACACGTCGACAAAGTGGTAAAATAAAACCATAAAAAATATTTACGGTATCTCCTGTACACGTAAAGTGAGGATGTTTTTTTTGTCTTTCTTTTTTTTTATGTTTTCTTTGGCGTATCGTTGGATAGGTCATTTAAAAATATCTGTCTGTGGAAAACCATTCTTCGATTCAGGGATCTGTTTGCTTAAAATTAAGCTTTAAATGGCTAATTTTTGTTAGTCAAGTGTCCCCCCTGCCAGCTAAATGGTTGCTTTCGGATATGTGAAAAAATTACGGCAGTAGTTTATATAACGAAATAAAAAAAAGTTAATTAATAAAATCAAAAAACCCGACTGCTTGAAAAGCAAACTAAAAAGACGTAAACAAGAAGAAAATCATGCTGTGCAGTCGGAGGATACATATTCGCGAGCTGGCGGACCAAAACCATTGTTGTTGTGTTCGTTGCGGAACCCTCTGTGCGCGAATCAAACTCGCACTTGGCCGGTTTTTGCCTAGCCTCGGCAAGAAATATCAAGACATAGGTGACTCTTCAATGTTACTATCCCTGGTTAAAGAAATTAATATGATCAGCATGTAAATGTCACACTGCCTGTCCTTTTCTCACACAGAAATAGCACGAGCATATGTCACCATACTTGACCAAGGCAGGTTGGTAAAAGATATTGTTCTATAGATAATATTATCCGTAGAAACCAGCACGATTTCTTTGAAAAATTGTTCATTATTTCTTCTTTACTTAATCAAAACATCAACTCAGCGTACAGCATCCCACTTCTGAACATAAAACTTTTAAAAGCTACTCTACAATACCTGATCCACCATCTTCCTTATCCAATTAATCCCACGCCATATCTAAGGCCGTCGACTTTGGTTAAAATCCGGATGGTTACCACACTTTTTGAAATTACTTTATATATCTCTATCTTCAAATTTATGAAAGTAATAAACATTATCTTTGATATTTCCAGAGTATTGGCGATTTTTGCGGACCTCTACATTTTGGGACATCTATCCTATGTAGGTGCCTAATCCAAATACATTTCGTTTAAGATAAATTAGTTTAGCCCCGTCGAGAAAGAAGTCATTTATCTCGCAAAAACTTTGATCTCACCTAGCCGGTCCATGCAATCGCACAGAGACATGCAACACGATAAACTTAGTGGTAGTTGTAGAGTCTCTCTATAGATAAATAAAATAACACCTGATTCATCCGCGAAACGAGAGTAATTACAATCGAGGCAACTGTATCCCTGGCGCAACTATCCCGTTTGTACCCTAATCATTTACCACCTCATTCATCACAACTTGTAGGATCTAACTGACAAACGAGTTACTAATAATGACCATGGTCTATGTATTGTTTTGGGTTCAAAACCTGTTTTTTATTTGTGGAGTGAAGCGGTACTGGCTGCCTTTTGTTCGTATTTAGACTACATTATGAATTAATATTAGGTGCTTGTGATAAATTATATAAGATGATTTTTTTTTGGGTAAAGGCTTCTATCTTTTCAAAGATTTAAAAAGTCGACATAGTTGTCAGCATTCTATCTATAACTATACTAATATTATAAAGAGGAAAGATCTGTGTTTGTTTATTTTTGTATGTAACGAATAAACTTAAAAACTACTGGACCGATTCCAAAAATTCTTGAAAATGGTGACATAGGCTACTTTTTACCCCCTGTATTCCCACGGGGACGGGCATTACGCGGGTGAAACCGCAAGGCGTCCGCTAGTAATTAATAAACGTTAAAACATTGCAACCGAAGAGGAAATTGATTAACATAACATGTGTGCACAATAATAATAATGGATCGTGAGTTCGTGACAATACCAAATATTTATACCGAAAATAAAATAACAAACAATATGTTTATCATTTTATTAAATGCAAGAATAAATCGAGACAACACCATCAAATTATTGAGAATATCGAATTCGAAACTTCCAACTACCCACCAATCAGTCTGAATTTACAAATGTAAATAACTGTTCTGTATCAGTTTTATAATAAAGATTGCACAGAATTGAAAATGTGTGCTGATAACTGCGCCCGCGACGCGTGTCTGGCCGGAAACTGTGGCGATCAAGGGCACCGGTTTGAGGCCAATCTGTTGAAGCTTTTGTTACAAGTTTTTCTTATTAAATATTCCTGGATACTTGTGATGCGAGGAGCTCATTGGCGTTTTGTCGTACTGGTTCCTTGATCTCAAATATCTCCTCTTTGATTTGGAATTCCAATTTTAAATTTGTACCTCTATTTACTCATGCTTTTGTGTTTGAAAAACCGTTATTCATTTGTTTTTCCCCTTTTGGTTTTTTCTTTGCGCCAGTCTGTTTACAAAATGGAAAGCTTGAAATATCGCGTTATTTACGAGTCAAGTTCCGTCGTGGTACAAGTGATGCAGAAACGGCTCGAAGGATTAATAATGTGTATGAAATATATAAACAGTGCGTTTTTGGTTCCAACGTTTTCGTTCTGGAAATTTCGACCTGCATAACAGGCCCCGTGGACGGCCGGAGACCAAAGTTGATAATGAAGAATTGTAGGCTATTGTGGAAGCAGATCCATCGCAAACCACGTCCGAGTTAGCTGCTAGTTATAAAACTGTTTAATCCACTTGACGCAAATTTGGAACGCTGCGTTACATTAATCGAATCATTACCTGTGATGAAAGTGGATCCTGTACAATAATCAGAAACGCTCATCGCAATAGCTGAACCCTGGCGAACCAGCCAAATCCTGTCCCAAGCGAAATTTGATTCAAAATAAATTACTTGTGAGCGTTTGGTGGACTAGTGCCGGTGTCGTTCACTAAACAAAAGAAAATATTTTTCTTTTGTTTTTTTGTTCATAAATCTGGCTAGATGATTACGGCGGAGGTCTATAGTCAGCAACTGCAAACCATGATGGAAAAGGTAGCAGCTAAACAGCCGAGGCTGATCAATCACTCTAGGCCACTGCTGCTTCAGAACAACGCTAGACCACACACTGCACAACAGACGGCTACCAAATTAAAGGAGCATCAATAGGAATGTCTAAGACATCCACCGTACTCCGCGGACCTTGCTCCAACAGATTACCATTTTTATTAAAATTTTGATAACTTCTTGCAAGGGAAAAAATTCAACTCCGATGGGGCAGTCCAAAGCGCCTTCAAAGATTTTATTGATTCCCGTCCGAATGGTTTTTTTAGTAAAGGGGTTAAATGAACGACCTATGAGATGGCAAAAGTGCATAGATAGCAATGGTACATACTTTGATTAAATAAATATATTATATTAAAACAAAAGACTATGTTCCTCCCTTACAAAACGCCAATTTCATATGTAACTAATGACCTAATAATATCAGCCGCACTGGTCGATCATCAAGGTTAACCAACGCTTGACGAGATCGGTCCGTGAATGGGTGACCATTTCAACATAGCGTGTTTCATCAGTGCCTCGGAAAGCACGTTAAGCCGTTAGTCCCGGCTGTCATTTGAAGATCTTTGGCAGTCGTTACGAGTAGTCAGAAGCTTGAGATCTGACACCAGTCTTGCCGGGTCCGTGCCCACTCAACCCAATTAGACTAAACCCGAAGAATAGCACCTGCATATTTCTGTTTTGATAGGCGTAAAAACGTCGACGTATAGTCAGGCAGAAAACTGTTGATTTAACGCTTGCACCCCAGATAATGTAAAATTTAAATAATTTTTGGATAAATAAACCGACCCCAATTTAGTTGGGAAAAGGCTAGGCAGATTGATTTAATTCTGATTGTGAAGCTATAAAGCGACACCCTGGGTCTCTAGATAGAGCAACATTGTCAAGTCTAAAATATTATTTGGGATGACTACATATAATTTGGTAGCACTTTCTAATTCCATACATTTGACAAATGTTATTGCTGATATAAAGTCTCTTTGTTTAGCTAGACCCTTCGTTGGGTCTACCATGATCGCGCTGTCAGCAAAATGAATATAGCTTTATGGTGGGTATCTCACCAGACGTCCGATTGGATGCGCAACCAACCACACATTTTTGGCGGTGATGCCATGTTTGCGACACAATGGTGTCCCAGAATAATATTATAACTCTAAGCGTAAAAGTCGTTAAAATTAAAACATCCAAATATGTTTGGTTAAAGTCGGCGAATAGTAAAATATAAGCAAGGTTTAAAAAATAATAATTATGTGGCAATGTTTCTTGCCCTATTTCCAAAAAAGAGTTTCACTAAACGATGTTATTTACAAGCAATACTCTGAGCCAAGATGCAAGTCAAGTGCATACACCACAAAAACTACAGTTTTGTCCGTAAAACTGTAACCGTATTCGAACTTTCGAACCCATAAGGAAACGCTCAAAATAAACTGTGACAGATGCATGTTTTGTTCTTACCACGGCGACAAATGACACTAAAACATCGAAAGCATATGTTGATATTACAAGTGTTAACCATTTTTTTTTTTTTTTTTTTTTTTATCTATTATAGGCTCGCGCTTGACCACTATCTCACCTGATGGTAAGCGAAGATGTGGTCTACGATGGAACACGCTTGCCTAGTAGTAACCTATTGACTCTTGACTTAAAGACCCCTAGATTGTAGCTATCGGGAAACACAGACTCCGGCAGGGAATTCCACTCCTTAGCTGTACGCATAATAAAAGTATTCTCAAAACGTTTAGTGCGTATGGGTGGGATGTCCACCATGTACCGATGGCGCTTCGCCGTACCTCTGGTAGTTCGATGATGAAACGGGCTGGGCGGAATTAGATCATACAATTCCATCGCACACTCCCCGAAATGTAACCGATAAAAAACCGACAAGCTGGCAACTCGGCGACGATGTTCAAGGCTCTGGAGCTTTGACTTAACCAGTGCCTCATCGCTGATGAGCTTCTTGGCCCGCTTTTCAATCGACTCTAGTGCATCAAGCTGATATTTGGCTGATCCGTCCCAGAGATGAGAACAGTACTCCATGCATGATCGAACTTGCGTTTGATACAAACTGAGCAGCTGTTCTGGCGTGAAGTACCTTCTCACCTTTGCAAGGATCCCCAGCTTTTTGGCAGCCAGTTGAGCCTTTGCCTCAATGTACGGGCCAAAATTGAGCGTCGATGTCAACGTAACGCCAAGAAGCTCAAGATGGTCAGTTATTGGCACGGTAACATTTCGGAAAGTTGGAGCCGGGTGAAATTGGCTCTTTTTAGCGGAAAAAAGACACGCCTGAGTTTTAGCAGCATTAAACCTGACCAGATTGGCATCGCCCCATTCGGAGACTGCCTGCAAGGACAGGTTCAAGCGCTCCACCATGGCCTCACGGAGAGACTGGATCTGAGGCCCGGTAGCACGAGCGTTGGACACGTATCTCTCAGCAACTGTGCTGTCGTCTGCATACCCAAAGGTGCCGGGTTTTAGCAGATCGTTAATGTGCAGCAAGAACAAAGTTGCTGAGAGCACCGACCCCTGAGGGACCCCGGCATTGATATCCAAGCGGTCCGACGAGCAGCCATCGATAACCACTCGAATGGACCGATCTCTCAGGAAGTCTGCAATCCAATCACACAGACCACCGGGCAAACCGAATGAAGGAAGCTTACCAATAAGGCTTTCGTGCCAGACCCTATCAAAAGCCTTCGAGATGTCTAGGGAGACGGCAAGCGCTTCCCCGTGCCTCTCAATGGCCTCACTCCAGATGTGAATGGCATACGCTAGAAGATCCCCAGTAGACCGATTTCGGCGGAAGCCGTATTGGCGGTCACTTAGGATATCGTTTGCTTCTAGGTATGCCAGGAGCTTAATATTAAGTACACGTTCCATACTCTTACAGAGTATGGAGGTTACAGATATGGGTCTGTAGTTGGCCGGGTCAGCTCGACTTCCCTTCTTGGGCACGGGCTGTACGTTAGCCTGCTTCCAAGCATTCGGCACTTTTCCAGCCTCATACGAAAGGCGGAATAGGCGTGTCAAGATCGGAGACAGTTCAGGCGCACAGGTTCTAAGAACAATTGCTGGTATACCGTCAGGGCCGCTAGCTTTGTTCACGTCGAGGTTGCGCAGCACCCTACGGACGTCCTTCTGATGGATACGAATTTCCGACATACTCGTCTCGCATCCATCAGAAGAAGGAGGGGGCCGCGCGGCACCAGGATTTAGACGTGAAGATTCCGCAAAAAGAGAGGCAAATAAATTTGCCTTCTCCTCAGCGGAGTGGGCCAGCGACCCGTCGGGTAACAGCAGTGGTGGTAGTGAGGGACGGCAGAAGTTCGACTCGACTGACTTAGCCAGAGACCAAAACGCTTTACTACCTGATGGGTAAGAAGCAAGTTTGGTCCCTATACGGCCAATGTGGTCGAACCGAGCCCTTCGCAACACCATCTTGCAGGACTTGGCAGCCCTGTTGAAGGCCTTCTTCTTCTGACCCACGTCACCCGCCTTACGCGATCGAGCGTCGACCCAAGCCAGGTACGCCCCATGCTTAAGCGCGTCGGCGCGTTTACATTCGGCGCCAAACCATGGCCGGTCTTCGCTAGACATTGATACGTCAGAGAACGGAATGTAGTACTCCATTCCCTGACGCAACACATCCGTTACAGCGTCCGCGCACGACGATGGATCAGTCGAAGAAAAGCAAGTAGGCTGCCAAGGATAGCATGCGAAGAAAGATCGCATACCATCCCAATCTGCTGACTTGTACCGCCAAACCCGCCGGGTGCCTCTTGGGCTGGGATCGGGCGGGGAATAGACGGACACAGACTTCACCAGACAGTGGTCAGAACTACCTAAAGGTTAAGCTATCGACACAGAGTATCTGTCTGGATCAGTTGTCAGCAGAAGGTCCAAGCAATTCGCCGTGTGCGAATCAACGTCCGGTACCCTCGTTGCCCCCTGGACCAGCTGGGTGAGGTTTAGCGCTAGCGAAAGCTTACGCATCTCCCGTCCAGCATGGTCAGTGCACTGGTATGGGAAGAGCCACTCCTGGTGGTGGGCATTAAAGTCCCCCAGTAACACTAATTGGGCGGAAGGATACCGCTGCTGTGCCGCGTCAGCAGCCTCACTGAGGTACTCTGTGAGCCTGGTTGTCTCCTGATCTCCGCTATGCGAACGGTAGACACAGGCGTAGATAATTTTATCCAAACCTGTGTCCACTCGGTTACGGAGACGCCGATAGCAAGTATCGTCACGGGCGTACATACACACACCCGCGCGCGGTTTAAAATTGTGCTCCAGGGTAAACCCTGGGTAAGACAAGTACGACACGTCTGACGGACTCGCTATCTGCGTCTCCGTAAGGAAAAACAGCGCTGGTTTCTCAGTCTCCAGGTGGAAGTGGACTGCAGAGAGATTTGAGTGCAGACCTCGAATGTTGGTGAGGTGCACTTTGTGGGGGAGGGGGTGCAGCCGCTGTTTAACTCCAGTATTATTTTTCTTTTTCATAAAATTTTATATAAGAGTGAAAGGAGTAGAGGAGAAGGAAGTGAGACGAGGTTCTACGCTGCTAACCTTCAGACACGCATTGAAAAGACGACATCAATGGGGAACTAGTCCGGAGACTGCGGGGACGCCCGAGCCCCCCCGGAATGACCATCGGGCCCTCCCCATCTGGTCGCCAACCAGCACGATGATGCATTCCGGGATTTTTCGACAGTTGGCGGGGCAGCCTTTCATGTGTGGCTGGCACACTACTTGGGCCCCCAACTACCTGCGGTCGGCCAGCGGCGCACCGTGCCTCGGATCCCGCTACCCTCCGTGACTAGTCTCCCGATACGTCTATAACAGCGCGCGTCAGGCTGGTCTGCCAGCAATAGAACAGCTGTCTCGACCCAACTCCTCTAGTTGGCTACACCGAGCATCGTAACCGGAACACGGCTAGGCCGCTTGGCGGTACGTCTTTGCCCGGTGGGTGGTCGCAAGCCTTCGGCCGAAACCTACCACCAGTTATTGTCACCTGATTTGCACCACCCGGGGACCACGTGTAGGGAATCAGAGGGTACACTCCTACGGACGTGGGTGACTCGGCCCCCAAACCAAACTCGGCCACCATTTATAATAGTTATACTTTATTGTGAGATTGTGACACAGTGACACTCAAGTATTTGTGAGAACTTGAGTCTAAGCGACCTTCCTATTGGCTCGATGCGATTCGATTTATATCATATCGATAAGCAATATTGCAAGTACGTTTACATGGGCGCAATATGATGCAATTCGAATTTTATTAGAAAATACTTTTCCTATATCGCCTTAAATTGCGTTGCGTCATCAGATACGTCCCTTAGTAGCATCACCGTAATCAAATAAGTGCCTATGTTTCAAAGGCAAAAGATAAATGAGAGTTGTATGTAAGCTAAAGTATGATGTTCTTGGGGTCTTCATATTAACTTGCCATTTGTCATAATTTTTTGGTGGGGTAAGGGTATAAAAAGTTTAAACAGATTCTACCTTGAGAATCCAGGTTACAAACGCAAACTCAAATCTTGAAGGACAAAAAGCTGCGTTGCCAAAACATAAATATTCAGAACACCAAATCTCGAAGACCCAGAAACATGGTCTTGAAACATTGCCCTACATAACACAAACGTCCTTGAACGTCCAGTCTGGATTTCGTGATATAACTAAACGTTTACTATGTAAGCCACTGGCATGCTACCAACACGTGTCAAGTCCAATACAGTAAATAGTTTTATACTTAGATTGTGGAAATTTGGGACATGTGTCGGAAATAACTATTTTTGACTTGGTAAGTCTTTGTACTGCTGTGTCTGAGGTCGTGGTTGGACTCCCACATCAGGCAAAGAGGTTATGGGGATTTTTCTTTAGGAATTTCTCTAGAAGTCCAGAGTTTTGTAGCCCAATCGATGAGATGAAAAAAGTGAGTGTTCTATAGTAACAACACTTCGGGCAAAACATGCGTTACGTTTTGTAACGTAAGTTCTTCTTTGAATGTTGCTTTATGCAGTCGAAAGCCTTTCCTAAATCCATTTCTTGGCTACATGAAAATTCATTAACATTGAACCTCAAAGTGCCGTCAAAACTGAACAAGAACATGTTGAATGTAACATACATGTGAAAAATTTATATATTTATTGATACGTGTGTGCTATTTGCAACACTCAGTCTGTAATTTGAGAATGACACATGCCCCTTAATTCCATAGTCGGAGGTTTTATTCATAACGTCGCCTTGTCACATTGCGTGTTGAAGTATTATAGAATTAAGTATAATGATATGGTAGATAGACAACAATGTGTATAATCATATAAATGACGCGGACATAGTAATCTACTGTCTTCAAACAAACCTAGGAAGGGTATTAAGGGTGTTGAATCTAATTTAAAAGAATTGTGTCTTTATTAGCTAGAATAAAGAAGAACAAATAATTTAAACTATTAAGTATGTAAATTTAAACTGTTAAATGTGAAAGAAATTAACGATTAGGTATACGAATGTGGTGAATGTGTGAGTGGGGAGAGCAGTGGTGGCCCAGTGGTATCGGCCGCGATTTACAAGTTGTAGGTCGTGGGTTCGAGCCCAGGCAGGCGCATTACTTTGTGTAAATTATTTCATCACCACTGCTCTCAAAACGGTGAAGGAAAACATCGTGAGGAAACCGGCATGTCCTAGAACCAAAAATTCGAAGACATGTGACATTCACCAACCCGCACTGGGCCCGCGTGGTGGATTACGGCTCATTCCCTCTCACAGAGAGGAGGCCTGTGTCCCAGCAGTGGGAACATTAATAGGCTGATGATGTGATGTGGTGAATTCGAGTCACCATTTGTTGGTCCTTGATTCCAAAATCTGAATTAGAAGAAGTTCTAACAAGCGATGTCAATACTTGAAAAGGCGATAGAGATAAGGGCCGTAACGGGCCTACAAAAAGTGAAATAGAATCAGTGATGAAGATTGTCAAAAAGTTACAACCATTAATACTATAAAATCACAAAGAATGGTCCTTGATACCTTGGTTTTGAATTGTTTAATCCGTAGAACTAAATCAATTAATAACTAATTCTCTTCTTCAATTATTGAAATCGCCACACAAATGATCCTGCTTGAAGGCCCTTTCAATAAAGACCACTAAAACCTTAGATAAGGTCCAGATGTTTGTATGAATATTAATGTAAAATGGTGAAGTGATTAAAGTTGCCTTGTGATAGGGACTCGTTGTGCCAACTGTTCTAGCATATAGAATACAAAATGTAAACGCTAGATTTTTGACTGATTTCGATGTAAGAAATTATTGATTGCGATATTGTAAATATGCCACTATAAAGTACATGTATATAATGTCATATTATGTTGATGTATTTTTGTAAGGGTAATTTTAGAATTATTGTAAATGGCGTGCTGTTTCCCGCAGCAGTGTGTCTTTTGCTTTTGTTGAGGTAATGGTGTCGGTTGGCAACAAACTTTTAGAGATCATTTTGAATATTTCTTTTTATATCTGGAACAATAGAGCATCAAAAACGACGTAATAATAAGTTATTTGAAATGGATTTCAAATCTAATTTCGTTTTGAACTATAAATCACAGGTTCTTCGAAAAATGGCGCTGGCTAAAGCTTTTGAATAGAGAATTTCGTTTTGATAACGTCACCAGCCGCCATTGTCAAATATTTAAGCCATTTTTTCTCTTTTATTTTAACGTTTAGTCAGCCTTTTATTCTTGTTTTGAGGTATAAAATCTAAGAGGTTTAAGTGGCTATTGTTATAGCAAGCTTAAGTTAGGGCTGGTAATATCGTGGGTTGAGCACTTGAGAGATTTGTTAAAAGAAATTAAGGAAATAAGGGTCTTAAATATTTTAAAGCTGTTGAAAAATATTAAGCTGGCGATTGTTATATAATTAAGATTAATTCTGTTTGTGAAGTACGAGTACCTAAAGACGTATATTTTTGAAGTGTGTAATTTGTTTTTATTGTGAGAAAAATCTTAAGTGTCCTCTAAAAGCTTGTTGCTAATTAATTTAAGTATTTATGAAATGCCATCATATCTTAATATCAGTCATATTGTAATTAATTTCTATTTAAATCTGTGATTATTTGTATAAATGCGGGTAGTATACTTACATTTATAGTTTTTTTTTTATAATTTTTAAGGTGTACATGTTGAATAGATGTTTATTTATATTGTTGTGTGTGAAATAGTTTAAGGGACAACTGAGTGTGCCTGAAAACATTGTTTAGTTTTAGATTTTATTGTATTTCTCATCGACAAACTGAGAATAAAAACGACGTGTTAAGAATATTTTGTATTTTTCTTTATTTTCCTATATCTATTGCATTGTATTATGTCACTTATGTAAATTATTATTTTTTGCTAGAAGTCTTGCATCATCATGATTTTATGACTTGATGAGTCAGTTAACTTTAAAGGCACCATAAATAATATTATGTAGCCTTGACTACTGACATAAGTTGACAACCCTAGATACGCCCGTCTTTTTAATGACACCCGAAAGCCCAGAATAGTTGTGTCGTGTCTATTTTTTTGGAGAACCGGTGTTCTTACAAAATGACCCTAAGTTCAATATTTTTTTAAAGCCAAGTAAAAAATTATCTTGCACCTATTCCAACATATTTTTAGTGCACTGTCAGCATCTCTCCCTGCCAGCAGCAGCGCCCGTATTCTGTTCGACATGTCCCGTCGGCCTTCAAAGCAAAACGGATCATGCAACTTCTGAATTTACTATTTTCATCATAGACCCCATTCATTGCTTTCCATCAAGAGAGATCAAGGATAAGAGGTGGCAAAAAAAAACATGATTGTTTTTTTCCAATGTTTAATATCACAGTCAAAAACAGTAGCGTACGCTGAAAACTATTCAAAAGCAGAGTGCACATAAAATAGACCATACAATTATCATCCAGTGTCAATAATCTGTTGTAAATTATTGCACTGCAGTACGTACATAAATCGTTTATTTTGATAGTAGTATCTGTTCCGTCCGATTGTAGGCGGATTGGTCATAGTATCACAGATTGCGCCACTCTGATTGGTAGTTGGATGATTCGTAGTAGGTATTTCCCAGAAAAAATACTAGGTAGTGGTGATGGGTATGTGTTTTGGGGTACTGTCTTTGTGTTACTTATAGACAAAACAAAACGCACATAAATAGGGATGTTTCCTGGGTAGAAAAATTATAATTCTATTTAGTATGTCAGTGAGATTATTAAATAATATTGGACCCGTATTTTTGCTATAACATATAAATAAAAAATTACATAGATAAAGTTCATCAAAGTACAGGAGTGGGGAGCTTGTGACGTCACTTTGTCAGTATAAAGTGTAGCTAACACTGACGTCATAAGATAACTCAACGCACTTTATCGTCGTAATTTTTTGTTTACGTGGCAAAGGATAAAATACGTGTCCAATATTTTTAGGTTATCTAACTGACGGACTAAATAGATATTTTTTGTTAACTACCCTATTAGGGATGTTATGTATTTAGTTGTGGTTGCCGTATGTGCATACAAAAAGTGCTGGCTCTTAGTCTAATTTGAATAGATGACTCGATTTTTACCTACGGGAATATCGGGAGACTTTTGACCTTATATGGGTGTATGAATTAACAGGATATGGAATTCCCGAGGCAATCGGACACTGCACTGTGCAAGGGGATTTTTTACAATCATACTCGTAACAACAAATAGTAGGATACAGCTCACATGGAAGATACCGGGATTGTAAGTATGTATAGTTCTTTTCTCAGCTATGTTGTAGTACTGCAGCAAACAAAGAACTAACTTTTCTTTTTTACATCGGGTCGCCTCTCACACGTTAGTTATGGCAAGTGATGGACTGAAGGCAAGAAACAGACATCAACATTGTCTACGCCGGAACGCAGCCCTTTTACTTTATTTATGAACGCATACTACGTCGGTCGGCAAGATTCGCTGCAACTTCACGGCGGACACTTCACTCAATATAGTTTTCCAACGAACCGCCATATTTTTGTCGCGACATATTAGCTATATTTCTGTACAAACTGTTTAAGAAAAAATAAGAAGAAATATAAACTTATGAACCAGAACTTATGATCTTATAATGTATCGCCCACAACATAGTCAGGAACACTAACAGGCTATGCTGAATTGCAACGTTAAACTTCACTCGTCACTGATTGATTGGCTACTTTGGAATCGATACTAACATACACGTTTCCATTATTATAAGAATTACGAACATAATAATAATATGTATTTCAATAAACCCTGTACGTATATTTTCTTGCAAAAATCTGTTAATATATCAAATACAGGGTATCCGACCGGAATAAACGTTCTGAAAGTACCTACACTCTCTTTTCGTGTGAGGATGTGGCCAACTCTCTGGGAACTTGGATATTCCGGACTTACATTAATTATATAACTCCAGGTTACCTCACAATGTTCTCCTTTCCTTCACCGTTGCCTGTGATGTACAAGATAAAGTAAATATGAATTTGAAAAAGTCACATTGGTATTTGCCCGGATTTGAACCACGCACGACTTGACTTCAAGCACGCGAGGCATGGGCCACCACGACATGATGATACACTCCCCGATATCTAAGTATTGATACTGATACCACAAGTGCATTGTTACTGTTATCGACGTGAAGTGCATTGCTCTGCAATGTGGAGCAACAACACGGGAAAATCGCACTATATAGAAACCTAGTGTACGTATATACATTAGGTATACTATTAGAAAGCCTTTGTCCTAGCAAGGAGGTTTACGATACGCGGCGCTCACTTCTGTGACGTTCTGTGGCCTATGAAATATGAGTTTTTAATCGACTGCGGGAAGGTAATGTTTTTCGAGCGTAGGTATGTCCATTTCTATAGCACGCTCTACATCCCAAACGGCTTGACGGATTATGATACATGAGCTGTCGTTGGATTCTTCTCAATTGTGGGAGTGACATAGGATATATATTCCTGGCACTAATGTAATGTAATGCTCAAAATCGAATCTTAAATGTTACATTACAGGCGAATGCTCGTCAAGTCAGGGAGGTATTAATGTAATGTAAGTAATGCTCGAAATCGAATCTGAAATGTTACATTATAGACGAATGTTCGTCAAGCCAGGGAGGCAGTACTGTAATGTAATGCTCAAAATCGAACCTGAAATGTTAAATTACAGGCGAACGCTCCAGGTGAGGGAGCACCATTATATTCCTAAATAATGGCAATAGCTAACATTGAACTCTCTCAGGCCAGCTTAGTATTATATTTTGATTGCATTATTAGTATCGCTCTAGCTAGCTGGGACAGAAGCTATTTTAAGTGCGAAAATACATATGCTTGTAACTTGTATATCAAGATAAAATTACAAATTAAAAAAAAACACCCGATTTTAATATTTTGCTTTTTAAACTACATATAATATACCTAGTAGCAGACACGCTTCAATCGACAATCTATCGAAACACGTTATAATGACACGATATCTTAAAAATCCAGATTCAAAGAGTAAAATGCGAATAACTTTTGAACGGCTAAACCGATTTTATTCAAATATAGCTAAGAACACTCGACAAAGTCCCTAAACTAAGTCAAAATCGGTTCATCCGTTTAGGAGCTATGATGCCACAGACAGATACACAGCAACACACGTCAAACTTATAACACCCCTCTTTTTCCGTCGGGGGTTAAAAATAGTGAGCAAGTTTGCATGCCATTGTGACATTCACCAGTCAGAAGTTATTTTAGCACTATGGTATGCTAACTACTTATTACTTTCGTTTTTTACGACAGTCGTCGTTACGGATAGTCAGGAGCCAGGAAATCTGAAACCAGTCTGGCCAAAGAGATAGGAAGGATTGTGAAGGTCACGAGTGAACGTTACCCCAACAGGAAAGTTACTCCTAGAGTGATATGAGTGGAACGTATACTTAGTGCGTAATCTGCTATGCATGTGCGCCACATAAAAAATAAGTGCGTGTCGTAGTTTTTGAAAAAAACCGAAAAAACGATTCCTGCTAGGGTAACGTTGTTCCAGCAGGAAAATTCTAAACGAATGATCGGAATGAGAAATATTGTGCATGGGCAGAGAGCTTATAGTTGTGCAAAAAAGTGCACCGAAAATATAACTGGTGCGTCATCAGGTTTTCGAGTTATTGCATTTCCTGCTGGAGTAACGTTTTGAAGAATCGTGTATCTCTAAAACCATTGTACGTGCGCCTGTAGAATAAACATACACGAGTAGCTCTTGATATGTGCGTATTTGTGCCGGAATTAGTTTTAAGGAAATATTTATAATTTTCAAGTAAATGCGCTTTTTAGAAAACCCGAAAAAAGTTCGCAGTGCCTAAATGAGAAAACGTATAAGCTCGCTGAAAACTGTATTCAGTCCATCTTGACGCTTCTAATAACCATAAAAAGTTTCAAAAGCATACATGCTTGCGATATCGAATAATATTGCTAAAAGTCAAAACGAGGTTATCATAACTTTGACGGCAAAATACAAGAAACTGACTCAACCCAAGATAGGTAGGTGTAAACCACAAGTATGTGCGCTTAGTCAAAAATAAATACTGAAAATATTCAGCTTGAAATGTTTCTTATTTAGTAGATTTAATGAAAAAGCTAAACATGTAAACAAAGGCTGGTTATCCGACCAAATTCAAATGACTACGAAAAAGCGACGGATTCATACATATCGATGACCTTCTTAATTGGACGTATTAAACCTAAGCTGTTGTCCGTACAGTCGCGTTCAAACGTTTGTTGGTAGAGTCTGGCAAATGAAAGTAGACACTCGAATTATTTGCAAACTTTTTATATGGCAATGTTATACTAATGTCAACATCAATTTTTGGTGATTTGTTGTGGTCTTGATAATAGCATTTATTTAAGTGAAAAATTAATAAAACAGTTCAAAGTGGATTACGGGAGATGTCGTTTCGCATGATGTCTAAATATCAAATTACAAACCTATTAATATTGTAAAACAGTTCAATCAAATTATTTGTACCTACCTTCTGTAGTCATTATTATTTAAAATCACATATTTGTTTTTCATTTACTTAAGTACTAAAATACAAACAGTAAAATTGGCTTTTAATTTATGAACTTTATCTGTAGGTTCTTTTTTGTAGTCGGTATTCATCCCACATAACTTGAACGTTTTTTTTTTAAAACAGCCGCCATCTATTTTTTGTTCTCTAAAGTACTTTTTTCTATTAATATTATAAAGGCAAATGTCTGGATGTGTCTTCAAAATACCGAATATATTTTAATGAAATTTGGAATAAAGAAGATGGGTTATAACTTGGCACTACTTTTTCTAATGTACTTACCTAATCAAGTAAACAAACAACAAGACAGCTAGTAAAATATAATCCAATAACAAGTAAATTTTTCTATAACTTTTCTACCTCAGTGTACTCAGGCACAACACGCTACAACCGGTTCGTGAGTAAAGTTAAGAAGGTCATCGATATGTATGAATCCGTCGCTTTTTCGTAGTCATTCGAATTTGGTCGAATAACCAGCCTTTGTTTACATGTTTAGCTTTTTCATTAAATCTACTTAATAAGAAACATTCCAAGCTGAATATTTTCACTATATATTTTTGACTAAGCGCACATACTTGTGGTTTACACCTACCTATCTTGGGTTGAGTCAGTTTCTTGTATTTTGCCGTCAAAGTTATGACAACCTCGTTTTGACTTTTAGCAATATTATTCGATAACGCAAGCATGTATGCTTTTGAAACTTTTTATGGTTATTAGAAGCGTCAAGATGGACTGAATACAGTTTTAAGCGAGCTTATACGTTTTCTCATTTAGGCACTGCGAACATTTTTCGGGTTTTCTAAAAAGCGCATTTACTTGAAAATTATAAATATTTCCTTAAAACTAATTCCGGCACAAATACGCACATATCAAGAGCTACTCGTGTATGTTTATTCTACAGGCGCACGTACAATGGTTTTAGAGATACACGATTCTTCAAAACGTTACTCCAGCAGGAAATGCAATAACTCGAAAACCTGATGACGCACCAGTTATATTTTCGGTGCACTTTTTTGCACAACTATAAGCTCTCTGCCCATGCACAATATTTCTCATTCCGATCATTCGTTTAGAATTTTCCTGCTGGAACAACGTTACCCTAGCAGGAATCGTTTTTTCGGTTTTTTTCAAAAACTACGACACGCACTTATTTTTTATGTGGCGCACATGCATAGCAGATTACGCACTAAGTATACGTTCCACTCATATCACTCTAGGAGTAACTTTCCTGTTGGGGTAACGTTCACGGTCACGATGCGATCGCTTCATGTAAAATACTGGTATTCCGATGCATCTGGTTAGACTGGAGCATACTCCAACATACCTAAAGCACAGTGTCCCAGCGCACAAAAAAAAATTTGGTTCAAATAAATGTCACTAGATGGCGCGATATGCATCGATTTGTCAATTCAATTGTGTGTAAAATTATCATTTTCTAGAATTGATCATAATTGTATATTCTTGTTCTCCTAAGCACAAAATTATGGAATATTGGGCTCTTAATTCACGTTTGAAAGATTATTTGAACGGATCATTTACAATTGATTCCAATAGATGGCGCGGTTTTAAATTTCTGAGGCATGCAACTAGATTTTTTAAATTTGTATGTAACTCATTTTGGTATAATGTAAAAACGTGCAAAAATACTATAAAACAAATCGTCACTTTATTTAAAGAAAAAATTGTCAGGAACCGAGAAAACACTTTTTCTTACAAGTCGCTGCTAACACCATCTATAGCCGTGGAACGGAACCAAACGCGATCGAAGTGCTTACAAAAATAATCATCTTAATTAGGCGAAAAACGCTAGTAAAACGCTTGGTTTCTTTGTATGTGATGAGGCATCTGTATGCTAGTATTACATTACGTAACTTAAAAATATGATTTTTGTTTATTGAAATATTTTGATAATTTTGGTCGCAAAATGAAAGGTATAGGTGTAGAAACATTTTATGAGATATTAACTCATTACCGCTGATGCGAAGTAAAAGGGTCAAGAAAGCCCCTTACCGCGATACGTTTCAATAGGCATAGTGATTGATGTTTAAGACAACGATAGCCGCCAATGACCTTGAGGTAACAAAACACGCACTCATTTTCACACCCGCGCGACCCAAAATTCAATAGTTTTTTGTACTTTCCTTATTATTTCACGTTTTTTTTCAATGTAGATAATTAAATTGTTTTTGAGTGAAAATTTTATTAAAAAAATACGCCCGGCGGTTTTGCTGATATTCAAAATCAAAATAATTTTTTTTATTTCACTTTGGCTTACATGGGCACTTATAAAACGTCGACAAAAGGTGCACGGTTCGGGACCGTTCGGGTTGTTCGATTCCTATGGAGAAACTCCACGGTTACTCTGGTAAAAAATGATTTGTTTTTACAATATTTCCTTGTTACAGTATTAGTACATAGATAAGGGGGGAAAACGTAGGCCCGACAATAAGTCGTATGAAACTAAAAAATAAAAAATATTATGAACGAGATAAAAAGTTAACAAATGTTAACAAGCTTTTTTGTTGTCCGTGTTAGACATAACTTTACAAATTAATAACACTATGTTATACGAATAAAACTCAAAATGTTAATCAAATTATGAAGAAAAATGTAACATATATTTTTTTCCAAAAAACTACGACTAGCCGTTTAGACGTGATTCTCATTTTAAAATCGACTACTCAGGGGTATCTGCGCCTTAATGCAAATTACAGGCATGTGTATTTTCGCCCTGAGGCGTATTGTCATGCCTGCAATAGCCGGTGTAACTGTAACACGTGCAGTGTATGTGTAGTGCAGGCGTTTCGCAGTTAACTGTATAGAACTTCCGGCTGATAAGCTGCTGGCTAGACGTGCATTGTAATTATTTTGTAATATTTAGTAAGAAAAAACGAAAAAAAATACGAAATATTATATACGACCTTGAGGGAAAAAATCCCGCACTGGTTTCACACCCTAGCGACCGGGGTTTTTGTACTTTCCTAATTATTATGTCTTAAAAAAAAGCCTTAGATCAAAATGTAGATAATTTAATTGTCTTTGAGATGGTGACAGTTTCATTCAAATACGCTCAGCGGTTTTGGTGCGATTGTCATGTTTTTGTCCTTGATAGACATAACTTTATAAATGAACTAGCTGACCCGGCAAACTTTGTTTTGCCATAAAAACACCAAACATTCATCTACCCTACCTACCCTACCCTACCTACCCTACCTACCCTACCCTACCTACCCTACCCTACATACCAACCCTATCCTACCAACCCTACCCTACCTACCCTACCCTACCTACCCTACCCTACCCTACCTACTCTAACCTACCTACCCTACCTACTCTAACCTACCTACCCTACCCTACCCTACCTACATACCTAGCCTACCATGTAGGTAAGAAACCAATTTTTTTTTTCTTATTTTTTTTTAAATAAGAACCTTCTCCTAACTATAACAAACACAACAAAAAATGAATAAGCGAAATCGGTCCAGCCGTTCACGCGTGATGCCGTGACCAAGGGAAATGGGATTCATTTTTATATATATAGATATGTCGCATCAAGGCTGGCCGATAGATGTAAACCATCGGGAAGTCAGGATGTATTCCCTTAGGTTAAGACATAGTGTGTGGGCAGGTCTATGGGCAGTCATGAAAATGAAATCACACAAATTATTCGATACACTGAGTATATTCAAATAGACACAAGTTACATTCTTGCTTACTAATATTACGGATCGACACTGATTCTACGACGTGTTAGCTCTACGGCTGTCAGTACTCAACGGCCTTCTTCCACACCACGCAACCGCTTATAAAAAGCATGCCAATGCGTAGTTGTTCTTGCTTTGCCGCCAGATGGCGTGCTTGCGATTTGTTTTAACGTCCGTACTATTGACTAAACCCGACAGATATATATAGATTACACTATGTTATACGAATAAAACTTAAAATTTTCTTAGATCAAATTATTAAGAAAATGGTCTAATGTAACATTTACGTATTCCATTTTAAAATCAGTTACTGAGGGGTATCTGCGCCTATGCATATAAAAAGTAAAAACAATATCAATATTTTGTGATGTTTGTATTGTAGTAGGTACATAGAATATCGTGTTTAATTTTTTATCCGACAAGCATTATTGTCGACATTTACGTGCAGTCACGAACGAGTGGCTCTGTACAATAAAAATATAGGTACTAGTTTAAAATAAAAAAACACCTCAACAAGAAAATATTGCCATAAATTGGTGACACAATCTCAATTAAACCTTGAACGTAATAAAAAGGTCATCGTAACAAATATAATGAGAAGGTGATTAAAAATAATCTTATTAACATGGTAATGTAGACTGTAAAGTATTAAAGATAAGGTTGTTAATTGCTATGGATGCATTATTTTAGCTTAGTGAAAGTATATGCATATTTTTGAAAGTACCTAATTTGTTTGGACCATTGTATGACCCTGCTATTAGATATAATAAAATTAACATTAAAAAATCTTTTTTAAAAACAAGCTTTTTTCGTATTCTTCTCAGCAAACCCTTTCATTTGATACCTGTATCATGGCAGTGCACAAAAAATAACTAGTCCGCCATATTGGATTAAGAATGGCGTCACTTAACTAATCATGCATTGTCATCCAAAATTTCATATTCTTAAGGCTAGCTTTTCCTGGCGAAGTAGGATTTAACGCGCCACTGTTACCGCGACGCGAGCGGCGCGTTCGCGTGTGCGTAAAGCCGACAAAACTGTCACAGCCAGCGACCATATGGTCGATGGTCACAGCAAAGGTGTGTAGAGAAGGCTTATTTTACTATTGCTTTTAAAAGTTAATAAAATACGAGAGTTACAATTCGTAGTAAATAAATAATAACTTATAATCTTAAAAAATGCCCTAAAATATTTTATTAAAATATTTGCAAACAAAAAAAAAACTACTGTTGTTGAATCAAAATATAAGATGACACCGATCGAAATTGCCAAACTTTTCGTCATAGCTGTTTTTTTCATGGTTTTTGGGGTAGCTTTTTACAAATATGGGGACAAAATGAAAATACAAGAAGGAGCCGGCCGAAATTTTTGAATCTAAGAAAGATTGGTGTCATTTTCTTGGTTTTCGGTTTCGCTAAATGCGAATTTGTGATCAGAATAAAATTTCATCATGTGGGCCCTGACCCAGTGTTGGACGTATCGCGTGTCCAGCCTATCCACTATAACGGCCAGGATGCTGTTGGTGCTGGCGCGCAGTCTGCAGAGCGCCGCGGCGTATCGTTTGCGGAGCACGGCATGAAAGCCGTCTATGCACGACGACGCACTGCACCAGCGCGGCAGCCCCAACAACACCCTGAACGCGTTGTTGTACTGGATGCGCAGAGCGCTGAACGATCGTTGCGTATAACGAGCCCACAGGCTGCACGTGTAAAGCGATGTACAGTGCGCTCTAAAAAGTGTTATTTTAACACTCGCAGCACAACGCTTGAACCTGTGAGCTATCATATTTGCTCAGATCGATAGCGCCCTACGCTCCCTGTCCATGTCCTCGTTATCACGTAGGTGTGCGGGTGACTACCTTCATAGGTATTCCGTTTAAAGTAACGGGAGGGACCTGCTCCGGTGACTTTGTAGCCGCCTTGGATATCATGAGCTCACTTTTTAAAACATTATATTTGAGCCCATGCCTAGCCGCGTACATTTCACTCTCATTAACTAATTTCCTAAGGCCGCCGATCGTTGGGCTCAGCAAAACCATGTCGTCCGCGTAACTAAGATTGTTTACACATATGTTGTCGACATGGCAGCCGACAGCCGACATGAATGCTGCTGAGCTCAACGATCAGTGCATTAATGTACAAATTAAACAAAAGTGGGGTTGACAATCCACCCTGTCTCACTCCACATCGTAATCTATATGGATCTGATAACATGCCAGCCCACTTGACATAGTTAACTTGACTGAGGTACCAAAACTTTAGGATAGCAATAATCTCACTAGGTAAATTGGTGTCTTTAAGCTTATCCCAGAGTTTGTCATAATTGACAAGGTCAAACGCTTTTGACAGGTCTAAAAAACAGACTTATATAGGCGTTTTTCTACTGGTGTAATACTCAACAGTATGCTTTAGGCCCAGTATAGCGCTCTCTGTAGAAAGTCCAAATCATCATCCATTTCGTTACAAATTTGCAAAAGTGTGTATGAACTAGCTTCTTTCTGCTCATCACAGTATCTATCTCTTTCGCACGTGTTGTCGGATAAGATAGCATGTATTTTAACCCAACGCACAAAACACTTCGTGCCGTCGACTAGAGCAACCTTAACGATATCAAACGATCTTATGTAGCCGTTCCTAATGTATTATGATTGGTTAAATTAGTATTGTTCGTGAAATGATTACAGATAAACATAGTTAGGTTTGCTTATCATTACGCTATGACAATGTTGGGTAAGTGGTGAAAGTATATATTGACGTGACGAGGTCGTAGGTTTGCTGCGATTTCTTGGTTTTTTAAAGGTTGCGTATCCGAAGGGTCCAAGCGGTGTGTTATTGCTGTCGCTCACTTGTCCGTCTGTTCGTCTGTCTGTCCGTCTGTCCGTCGTCTGTCACACAGGTTTTACAGCTAAATGTTTGGAGCTACAGTCTACAAATTTCAAATGCTATAAGGGGGCGCGAGAAAAAAGATTGGCCTATCCCATCGAGTGGGGTATCGTAGTATCGTAAGATTATCGTTAGAGCTCGTTGCGTAGATACATGCTGTATTTTTTTATTTAAAAAGTATTTAAAAATAAAGGATTGAGAAGCCACCAAAGTCAGCGTTTATTTTAAATTTTGGTCCATAGAATTAAAATTTGGTGATAATGTTTATTATTACGTATAATTTTACTAAAAAATAGTAATATATTGATAAAACAGATGTTGAAATTTTCAATTTTTTTTTCATTAATACCAAGTTCTTTTTGCGGTTTGTTACGGAACCTTAAATGTGCGAAGTCCTCACGCACATGGCCGATTTTTTTTTTAGTGCGTCTCAGTCAATGTTGTAGTGTCTACAGAATGCACTAAGTAGAGTATAAGTAGGTTCTAATAAAACCGTGGCGTCAAAAAGGCGTCCAGCGCAAAAATTAATTGTCCGCCTGCAAAATAACTTTATTTTTGGAAGTCGGTGTCCATAACGCAAAAAAAATAAAGTAATTTTTCACTTTGTAGTTTTTTTTATTTGGAAGTCGGTAGTATTTTTTTGTAGAAAAGCTTTTTATTCACACACAATTTGAAAACAAATTTCTTAATTTTACTCCTTTTTTTGACACGCGAAGTACATACAATCTCGTCATCTATTTAGAATTATATCCGTGGTATTGAAAGTGTTGTCAATGTTACGAGGCATTGAGATCAGCGGACGCCACCCGAAGCACTGCCCTCTCCGTGCCCTTTGGTTTATAATACGCACAATAATACAATTGTAGATGACAAATTTCCTAAGGTAAGAGTGGTCCAGTAGAACAGTGGTGGCCCAGTGGTATTGGCCGCGACTTACAAGATGTAGGTCGTGGGTTCGAACGCAGGCAGGCGCTTTACTTTGTGTAAATTATTACATCACCACTGCACTCAAAAACGGTGAAGGAAAACATCGTGAGAAAACCAAAATTCGAAGACATGTGACATCCACCAACCCGCACTGGGCCCGCGTGGTGGATTACGGCCCATGCCCTCTCACATTGAGGAGGCCTGTGTCCCAGCAGTGGGAACATTAATAGGCTGATGATGAATGAAAGTGTTTCAAGTAAGTAGCACCCCTATTTAGCTTAATCTATTTTCTTACCTGCTTTTGACAGGCAGACATAATCATTTTCTGAATTTCAAATGCCGCAGATTTGTAATCTGCATGGCAGATTCATTTGATCTGCTTTTAGCGATGTTACCTTGCGTTTCTGGCTCAGAACTGTCAGCTTTGTGATTGTATCATTTCCGTGTATCAAGGATTAGGAACGCATGATAGAAATTATTGAATATTATCTCAACTAGGCGATTTCACTGTCTAATTATTACCTACATTCTGTGAGACGTATTGTATTATTGTTTGTTGAATATTAACGTAAATAATCGTAATATAGTGAGAATAGTTTTGAGTATTAATGTGGTTGCCTATAATATGAGAAGCAGAAAACCAAAGAAACGACAGATGGAAGGGATGGACTGTAAGATGGTAAGGGTAGAAACGGGGTTACTACTTAGATGACGAGTGATGACAATTAGAGAAAGATCAATCATGGAAGAAGACAAGTTGCACCGACACCAAATAAATAAGAATATAGGTCAATTAGCCCATACACGACTAGGATACATTGTTTTATTTCGGAGTACCAGTGCCTACCTGCCGGCTTCATCATCAGATCAGTTCGATGGTACCATTTTCATCAGCACTTCGAGGTATCTTATAACCCATGACATACTTAGCATTTTTTTTTTTTTTTTTTTTTTACTATGTATAGGCCTGTGTTTGACCACAATCTCACCGTGGTCAGTGATGATGTGGCCGATGGTGGTAAGCACACAAAGCCTAGAAGGGAACTGGCTCTCAAGTGCTGCTGTCGGAACACACCGGAAGGTGCTTGGCGACAGATTTTCAACTTGAGGGTGGTTGCCAGCCAGGCGGGTACTACAAAGTACCCTACCACCGTGCTATGGTTTCCTCACGATGTTTTCCTATTGGCCATCTGTGGTCTTCTTCACTAGTCCCACTTCACCAAATGTTACTTTCTGAGTGCAGACGATTGCATTGTTGATAAAAATACCAAAATCGCTATATGTATGCCTATAATATTTGAGGAGTTCCCTCGATTTCTCCAAGATCCCATTATCAGATCCTAACCTAATGACTATGAGACCAACTAGGAAGTATACCCTTTCAAACAAAAGAAGAATTTTCCAAATCGATCCAGGCGTCTTACAGTAATCGGGGAAAATAAATTAAAAAAAAAACATAAAATACCTCCTTTTTTTGAAGTTGGTTTAAATCTAAATATCACTCTTCTTATCTATCACATTTCTATTCTCAATTCATGCAGCTATCATCAATGAATCGATACACAATACACGTACTTACATGTTACTATTTCTGACCCTAAGGTCACTCCGAGTCACTCGTGTATTCTCTGATAGTAATTATTTGATATTGATTGTACATGTCCATTAATTAAATGCACGAGCCTACACTTTGTCAGCTTGATTGATGACCAACCCACGCAGAGGGAACTCATCACCAACCCAGCACAGTTGTGTGCGCTCAATGTCGATTTAAATTCATGATAAAAGAACAAAGTTTTGGGAATACTTTCATTGTGCTGACAGCTGGTATTGAATTAGAAGGATAGGAGATATATTCGTATAATAGCTGTTGTCCATGATTTCGCTCACGTGTACTTTAGTTTATAAACGTCTTCACCTTCTTAGGGGTGATTTACTTATGGTGGTTAAATAAACCTAAATAAGGAGCGGATAGTGGACTGTCATTTTTGGGCTGATTCTAGTTTAATAAACCTGGATAATTCGATAAAAAATACTCTTTACAAAATAGTTAAACCTTTGTATGAAGTATAAAATGCAGCGGAATATATGACTACGCTTTGGGTAAGGTTTCAGAAAGAGGCGCAGCCAAACGGGAAAAGAAAGCACGTGGTACTCAAAGTTCCAGTAATGTGTGAAGGTCTTCCGTGGCTCCACGTTTTCTTCAAATTCTTCAAAATATTAGCGGCACTGAAATTGGGTTGTACGGAACATACAAATATTGTCTTTTTACAGTTAAACGGTGACGGATTATCAAAATAATTAAAGATTTGCAAATAGATCAGGGGGGTGCGCGCGCGACGACGACTTCAGCCTTCGAAACATGTTTAGAGAAACGCTGCTCTCGGTCGATTTGACACATACCACATGAAGGACTAGGAAAAATGAGGGTAGGAAACATACTCCATGCAAGGTGTACCCTCAATTTAAATATGAACGCGCAGCAAAAAAAATAAAACCCAACAACATACCTAATGTCCTACATATGTCGCCTAGATGGGGCGATCGGTCTTTAGCTTAAAGCTTCACCTAGCTCCATATCATTCCGTTGCTTGTCGCTTCTGCCAACACGGTGCGACTCTGCGGTGCGGCTTTTGGGCGCCATATTGTGAGCGCCCAATTTTATTTTTCTTCCAATCCCATCGTGTGGGGTATTTATGCTTTTCGATGCACAGTACATCAAGCCGGTTTACTAATGATCAGCATAAAATATTATGTCATAATTTACATTGTCATAACGAAATTCAGCATTATGATCATTACGCATATTATTATTAGGCATAAATGTTTTGCCATAATGTTTATTGCCATAAATCATCATCACCATCATTTTATCCACCATTACCTATCAGCCGAAAGACACTGCTGGATATAGGCCTCCTCCAAACGTCACCACATTGACCGGTGCCATGCGTCCCACATCCAGCGGATCTCCGCAACCTTCACCAGGTCATCGGTCCACCTGGTAAGAGGCCTTGCAACGCAACGTCTTCCGGTTCGCAGTCGCCACTCCAGAACTTCTCTGCCCCATCGGCCATCCGTTCTGCGAGCAATGTGCCCTGCCCACTGCCGCTTAAGTTTGGCAATTCTTACCATGCCATTAATACTGTTGGCATAATAAAATGAAGCATAATTTTATAAAGCTTGTTGTTATTATATGGAATTTAAACATAACTGGTGAATTATGGATGTACTGTAGATGCACCTCTACTTAACCCTTCGAGGAGAACGTCCGTGATGTTATATACCCGAGGCTGAAAGACAGCTATCTCGACCGTAGGAAGGTCAAGGTTCGGTATGCCGGGGAGGAATGCACGCGAGAGACTAGCAAGGGCTGCGTTCAGGGGTCGATCGGAGGTCCAATCCTGTGGACCTCGTTCTCGATCCACAACTGCAGGACCTTTAGCAGCGCGGACTTTTCGTGCAGGCGTTTGCGGATGACATCGTCTTGGTCGTGGATGGGGACACGGCGACTGAAGTCTCAAGATCTGTCAATGCAGCCCTCGCCCATGTTCATGATTGGGGCGTCCGAAATAAGCTGAGGTTTGCACCGCACAAAACCTGTGTGTGCGATGACCATAACCAATAAGCTTAAGTACGATACTCCAATACTGAGCATGGCCGGTGTCGACATCGGTATGGTCAAGTAAATGAAGTTGCTGGGTCTAACCATAGACGGCGGAGGAGGCCGGACTACGACCAGTGTCCGGTTTAATTTATCAAGTGACAGATCCGTTTGGAATCGCTTGATGAATGGAATCGAAGAAATGTGTCGGGCGAGACCGCTTCCGTGACAAAAATGTTTCTTCCGGATGCAATAGCGGCTTTCCGTATTGTAAAACAGGAGCGGCCAGTCTTCAAGTAAATACAATCGCGTCATCTAGTTTGCTTTATATCTGTGTAGACAACTCATCACTCAATCGACGCAAAGTAAATCATTAAAATTTGACCTTTCTACGGTGTCAAATTAAATTGACGTGATGGGTATCGATATCAAATAATTAAAAAACCAAAAAGTTTGATACAATTATCGATAATCCTCATGTTTGTGTAGTTTAGCTCGTTAGTTTTGACACTGCTGTATTTATGTGAATAGTGATCCACATAAATGATACATGAAAGCACCGGTGAGCTAACGAAAATATAAACTTGGGCGCACGGTTGGCGCAGTGGTTGAGCGATTGACTGCTGCGCTGCGTGTCGCGGGTTCGATTCCCGCACGGAACAAATATTTTGTATGACCTACAGATAGTTGTTTCGGCTCTGGGTGTTTGTATGTCAGCCTGCTCTGGCTGTTGTGTGAGTTTATATGTTTGTAAACGCACCCACGATACAGGAAGAAATTCCTAGGGTGGGGCAAAGATAATTAAAAAAAAAAAAAAAAAACTGGTTTGAGGGACAAAATTAACATTACCGTTGGAAAACTGTTGCCCCCATACACCGACATAGGTCGCTGCAAATAAGTTAATAATTTAATTAGTACCCCACCCATCACCCCTGCTGTAACACTTATCTACGATTGTGCAATAACTCGCCTCGAGTTCCGAGCTACCTTTTTTGAATTTCACTATAAAGTTTTCATATTTTTGCTACCACGAGATTTTCGTATTCTATCCTACAACTTACCATTTTTTATGCTAAGCTTAGCAATGCAGACGAACAGGATTGGCCCGCCATATCAGGTGGAGATCGCCCAGCTAAATATAAACCTAGACCAGTTTCCACCATATTTAGTAACTAGTTTGTCATGAACCCACAAGATATAAATCGTGAAGATAGCTGGAGGCTTTGTCGACGAATAGTTTTACTATAAGTAGGTATCTAATAATAATAATTGTACTTAGATTTCATTATCTTCCTGCCCTTGTCCCATGTTACTTCGGGTCAGCGCAACACGTTTTCTTCTTCCATACCGTCCTGTCCCCCGTCACGCTATCACTGACTCCCTTTTCATTCATATCACTCCTCTTACAGTCCATCCATCTTTTCTTTGGCCTTCCTCTCCCTCTCGATCCATCCACATTTATATTCATAACTCTTTTAGTTACATGCGTTTCATTCCTCCTCATCACAGGACCATACCAGGACAAACGGCTTCCCTTTTGTATATAGTATATATCGAAAATAGGAGGGCTATCTTCAATAATACCCTCGGTCTGTGGGCATATCGTGGGTATGCGATGCACAAAGCAGGTACAACAGATACAGGTACAACAACAGGTATTGTAACTTATGCCGTTTTAGAGATAGTTCTTGTTCCAATTTTATCAAAGCAGCGGATTCGGCCACCAATCGTTTCGCTTTTTCCCAACTTAAACACACTTGTTGTTCAAGTTCACACACGCCACTTTAGGCTACTTCTCAACTCTTTTTCTCTCAACTCTTTTTAATTCCAAAAACGCGCGTCCGCGCGAATCTTATCTAACTTCACGACACAATATGGCGGGAGAAACCCACTCTAGAGAATCCTTATAGACTTTCCTCGCTTTTCATTGGTTCAAAAACAAATCCGGCAAAGTAGGTACTGCTTGTATTATCCAATCCAAATCGAGTATTTTGACATAAGAAAAATAAAGTGTTGTCAATCGAATAAATCGAACTGAGAATTGATCAGAAGCTAACTGTTGCCAATTAAACAAACCTGAAGTAATAGGTTTACAAGCGATATTTCTTTGTTCCTGATTATTAATTATTTACCTTCCTCCGATATAATATTGTATATAATAATTGTACTTAGATTTCAAGATATTTCATTGACAACAAGTAAAAATTTCCAAACTCTGATATTTTCTTTTTTTTTTCGTTTTAAACTACTTTATTTATCCAGAGTGGACGCTTCGATCAAGAATCTATCGAACACGTAATTATGACACGATATCTTGCGAAAATACCCCGTTTAAAACAGGAAATAGCCCATAACTTTTGAACGGCTGAACCGAGTTTTCATAAAAAATTGGGTGTCACACTAGCTAAAAAAAGTTAATTAAAAAAATCAAAAAACCCGACTGCTTAAAAAGCTAACTAAAAAGACAAAAACAATTACAAAATCATGCTGTGCAGTCGGAGAATACATATTCGCGAGCTGGCTGACCAAAACCAGATGAATCCTTTTTTTATTCACAACTTTTTAGTATTTTTTTTTTTGAGTTGAGTACGGTTGGAAGAAAATAAAATTCCCTCCCACAAAATGGCGCCCAAATCTGCCATTTTTTCTATTCCAATTTTAATGTAGCCAGTGACAATTGACGTAAGAATCATCAACTCGGCCAGCGCGTTTGGTCTCTAGAACGCTACATATGAACAAACATACATACAAACATAGACTGATGAACACATTCATCACATTCATTTCATCGGCAGTCGGGTAAAAACAGAGCGTTGCTATTTGCTAATTAGTGTTGTATTATTTTATTGAAAGTTAAAAACTGGTTCGGTTTTAACCGAAAAGGTTTTGTGTAAATTGAACAAAGTTTAGTTATTAGAACAAGTAAAATTTCAAAATATAAGAAACCCCCGACACATTTTTATTTCATGCTACATAATTTATCTAGTACATAGTAGATACGCTTCGATCGGCAATCTATTGAACACGTAATTATGACACGATATCTTGCGTAAACACCCCGATTCAAACAGTGAAACGCCCATAACTTTTGAACGGCTGAACAGATTTTATTCAAACATAGCTAAGAACACTCTCGACAAAATCAACTTGCAAACAAAAAAAAATTAAATCTAAATCGGTTTTATTTTTGCCTGTTCTGTCAAAGAAAAGGATTTCCGTCTTCCATTACTTTCAGGTCTGGACCGATCCTATAGATACAGACACAGGCGAAGACCACGGGACGCGCTTGACGCCCGTCCCGTTATCTTCGCCTGTGTCTGCTACGATGCGCCGGACATAATCTCGCCACCTCTTTCTAGGGTGGCCTCAACAGTACCTTCCATCTTTAGTACTTCTACTGCGTGGGGATTATTGCCCAGTGCTCAATTTGCATGCGACTAACGTGACACTACCAATACCATTTGATCCTGGCAGCCTTTTTGCCCACGTCTATTATGCCCGTTTTTTAGCACATCGTGGTTGGTATTCCGTATTCGGTCTGTTCTTTTTAATCGCAGAATGGTGCGCTCCATAGCTCTCTGGCAAACCCCAAGATTGATCAATTTAAATTAAACCAGTCTATTGTTACTAATTGAGATGCAGTATTTTAATTGGATGAATTTTTATCGCTCTGCGGCGTCAGATTTGATGGCGTAACAGGAGATTTCGTCAACAAAGATCTAATGAAAATGCGACAACGTATTTTCATTAGATCTTTGTTGCATTAGGGAATATGCATGAAAAAAAAAAATGTTATTTAATCAGTTTATCGATAAAACAATACTACCGACTTCCAAATAAAAACACTACAAAGTGAAAAATTATTTCAATTTCGGCAGTCGGTGTTCCTGTTTTCGTTTCTTCGTTTTTTGACACCGACTTCCGAAATTCAAATTATGTTTCACTTTGTAGTGTTTTTATTTGGATGTCGGTTGTATTTTTTTGTAAAAAAGTTTTTATTTTCACTTTTTAGTTGTGGTACATAATGGACCAGTTCTGTAGGCTAGGTACCTATAATGCCCAAAGTGATGCCAGAATAGATTAACCCAATAACATGAAAATTAAATAAAACCGATGGAATGAGGGTATTCCAGGGCCAGGGTGAACTGTTCACACCTGCGTACCCCTTTAGACCGTAACAGTGTGATGCTATGTTATGAAATGGTGTGAACAATAAACAGACATGCGATTGCAGTTATCCCGAGTGATTTGCCGTCATTTATTGAAGAGTTCTGATGTATATTTCCGAAGTTCTTCATCAGATCTTGATAAAATTGTGACCACATAACAAGTTAAGACTTTAAAAAAAGTATCATAAATATCGGTTCACTTAGTAAAAAGTTCAGAGGTAACAAAACAAAAACCCAGTCTAATTGATAACCTCCTCCTTTTTGGGAAATCGGTTAAAAATACTAAAAGTGAAAACAAAGTCAAAATTGATCTAAAAACGAAAGAGATATAACAAATTTAAAGAAATATATCTGTCCCTCTCTACGAAAACGCCGTTTTCTATGGCAGTTGTTTTGGCGTCGTGCTATCTGACGTCAGATGGCACGTCGGACTACTCTTTCTAATTCTCAACTTTGTAGCTTTATAACTTCTAAGTTGATCATTATATTTAAAAAAATCTTTCATATTTGTTGACTAGAGGTACTAAATATATTATTTAGCTAATAAAAAAAAAAAACATGCATATAATAGGGGAGGTTTCTGTTAGGCTTGTGTAGTACATGTACTATGTACTATTAGGAATTAATTCCTTTAGGTGAACGAGAACGAACTATTCTGTTTCGGTCGTTTAAATCGTTCATCTAGTACAGTAGTACAGTGATCGTCTGGCTCGCGAGTGCTGAATCAGAACGAATATGTATTATGTACCGAGTGTCTGAGCGAGAGAACTACTCTGTTTCGGTCGTTTAAATCGTTCATCTAGTACACTAGTACAGTGATCATCTGGCTCGCGAGTGCTGAATCAGAATGAATAAGTACAAGTGTCTGAGCGAGTTGAGAGATTAGAGAAGCGTGCGCGCGAGCGTGATGGACGATGACCGACCTGGCAAACAAGTGATTCCCGACTCGTGAAAATGCCATGAAGTTTTATGTTACTTATTCGTATATATAATCAATAATTCATTAAAGTTTGTAAAATTTAATGACATTTAAATTATTGTAAATTGTTTAATCGAAATGACAGTCCTAAGCCTGCAAAGTATGAAGGAAAATCAAATATGTATTCCATTACGTACGACTGACTGATGTCTTAAGATCGGTGAACTAAAATGAACTAATAGTACTAGAATACCGAACTAGTTCATTTGTACGATTGTACTAGTTCGGAGCGATCCTTTCATTGTCCGAGTAAGAACAAGCCTAGTTTCTGTGTATTCGACGCTGTTACGTATCTGTTTTAAAACGTTTACAATTATCACTCTTGCTGAGTTCTTAATAGGAGTTTGAGGCCTCTCCAAAAAGGGAAAGATGTATTTATTCCTGATCCTCTTCTTCCCTGTTTCCTTTCTTCATACTACCCTTTTTGAAGAGAACGTTCTCTTCAATGTTTAATATCATCAGATCTTACATCTGAGAACTCAAAATCTACTTGCCTTTAACGCCTTCCCCTTCATATATGCTATAATCTGCAATCTTTTCTTTGCCACAAACCACTCCTATGCAGTACCCTCAAGGCAAGGCTATCTCCAACTTGACAAACTTGCTCTAAACTCTGACCAGCTGCCAGCTTTACCCTATCTCTTAACCACTAGATAAACGGTCTGGCAACGAGCCAAGAGTTACTAGCAGAAAAAGGTTTGGGACATTGTGTTATTAAGACATGTAATAAATTGAAGTTGTTAATGTCTCGTAGAAGATATTATATAAATGATACGGCGCGCGCAGCGTGTCACGGTTTAGATTACAGTACGAAACAAATATTTGCATGACCGTTGTTCCGGATCTGGGTGTCTTGTGTACGTGAGTTTAAATGTTTGTAAACGCACCCACGATACAGAAAGAAGTTCCAAGTGTTGCAAGCAAAAATTCGAAGACTTGACAACAACCCGCACTGGGCCCGCGTGGTGGATTAAGGCCCATTATCTCTCTCACAGAGAGGATGCCTGTGTTCCAGCAGTGGGAACATTATAAGGCTGATGATGAAGCAAAAGATATCCTCTCAATATCATGTCTCGCGTTTGACCTGCAAAACCCCCGTGGGTGAACGAGACCCCCGTGGGTGGACGTGGGTCCCACTTGAAAACAGAATAAATCAACATTACTTCGAGAGGTATCTGACAAGAACACGCCCCTTTTCTTAGTAGGCATTGTAAAGGCGAATAAGGGATCATGTCTAGAGGATTAACTACAGAGTACTTACCTAGTAATAAATCTGAGGGCAAGCAAGTGCTTAGAAACCAAGCCCAGAATGACAGTGTGATTCTCAAACAACTTACGGTAAATATTTAAAGGTTTTGTCTACGAGACAATTGGAAAAAGTCGAAGCAGAATGATTGCGTACCTAGCCTACCCCTAGGCATTTTGACTCAGTTATGTGGGACTCTAACCTACTAAAACTCCACGGTGTCCTGCTGTGCCGCTTATGACGGGAACACGGGCACGCGTTAGCACTCACCGCAAACCCGTCTCCGGACCCTCCTCTAGAGGGTACTCCCATCAACGGCGCAAGAGAACACGCTGTACGCCTTGACCACCCCTGACAACAAACCAGCACATGGGTGCCAGACGACCCCGTGCATGGCGCCCTTAGTCCCCCTTTGACGGGTCAGGACGGTGACCCCACCACTTACCACTTTTCTGCCGCAACTGATTGGGAGAGCGGCCAACGCTATACCGACACACCTCCCCTGCGGCATACCCCTAAGCCTGAAGTAAGTAACGACTGTCGAGGATCTTCAAAATACAGCCAGAACCAACTTCTTGCCGAGGCACCATGAAGTCCCGGTATGTACCTAATGGATGGTCACCAATCTACGAACCGACCGCGGCAACGTTTGCTTAACCTAGAAGAACGACCCGTGCGACTGGTGTTACTTAGTCACGGGTTCCTAACAAGTCCTTATTAACAATTATAAAAAAATTAGTATTGAATGAATGTACTCAAACATCCAATTTCAACAGTTCAATACCCCTCTACTCTTCAGGGATTACCGTGCCGTATTTAGACACCCGAAACAAACTAATTGACACGCCTCTTAATTAGTTAAATAATGCTGCGTACAAATTAATGCAAATTAAACTTGGTGATAATAAAAACTGGTAATGCATTGGGGTCACGGACATCAGATGGCCTGTGCTTGTAAAGTATGGTTTTATGTTCAAGTGCTGAATGCATTAAAAAACCTTTAGGTACAAGGTGATGGCACTTGGGTATGTCCGGTGCACCCTGTGCTGTCAACCCTGCCATGCTCTTTTCATCTTGGTATGGACTATATTTCATCATATTATGCCTACCAACTATTTTACTTCGCAAACGTTCGAAACTACGTTGGGGTTGGCTTGCATGGATTTAGCTGAGTTCCAGTGTTTAACATGAAGTGACTGCCTAACTGACCTCCACAACCCAGTAACTGCGTAATACGATACCTGTTGGTAAGACTGTTGTCAGATGTCAGGCTTCTGTCTACCCGTAACGACTGTCAAAGATCTTCCTATGACAGCCGGGACCAACGGCTTAACGTGGTTGCCAAGCCACGGAAAAACTCGCTATGTAAAGATGGTCACCCATCCACGGACCGACCTCAGCAAGCGTTGCTTGACCTTGAAGATCGACCCGTGCGGCTGTTATGATTTAGCCATGAGCTGCCACTTGTCTTCGAATTTTTGGTTCTAAGACAGCCGGTTTTTTCACGATGTTTTCCTTCACTCTTATGAGAGTAGTGGTGATGAAATAATTTACACAAAGTAAAGCGCCTACCTGGATTCAAATCCAGGACCTATAAATTTTAAGTCGCGGCCGTTACCGCATGGACTATACTTGAATAAGTAAAAAAAAACTATCTCATGAAAGAAAATGCGAGTTTGCCCATATTGTAAATCAATCTACTATAACATACATATACATACATACTAATTAATTAATGACTGCTGCTCCTCTTTAATCCTACTATCCTACTAATATTATAAATACGAAAGTTTGTTAGGATGGATGGATGTATATTTGTTACTCTTTAATGCAAAAAACTACTTAACCGATCTGAATAAAATTTGGCACAGAGATAGATTATAGTCAGGAATAGCACATAGGATACTTTTTATCCCGGGATTATGTTCCCTTGGGATAATTTTCGACATTCACGCGGGCGAAGCCGCTGGCAGAAGCTAGTAAACTATAAATATGGTGAGACATGAGTAAATTCATCATAAATGTTTGGTTCACCTAGAACTTATCTAGTATTTCATCTACACGCTTTCTCTCTACTAAGAGTTGAGCTTATCCGACTTGAATCAATTTCTCTCTTATTAAAATGTTTTGATTATATTATCATAATATGAACGACATGTATGTGTAACGGACCAAGTGATTAATCAAGGCACTATGTATAATCAAGTCAAGTCAAATCGGGAAATGTAATGAATACTGATTTATACTTGATTATTTATCACATTGTCTGGTCATTATGAATATTGCTACGTTTCTCTTGGGCAATTCGATAAGGATTGTATTACATTAGTATGTTTTTTATATAAAATTCGATCATCAAGAAGTATCTGCGAAAAAAATATTTGTACAGCAAAATTATATTATTTAGTTAGCAGGATTATAGAATCGGTTAGCATAAAATAATATAACATAGCGGTGCCCCATATTTTCAACGAATTAGTTCTAGAGCGAGCGAAACGAGCTCGGGATTGAAATTGATTCCAATATTTGCGCGATTTTAAATTTTTGAGGCAAGAAATTTAAAACCGCGCCATCTATTGGAATCAATTTTAAATGATCCGTTCACGTAATCTTTGAAATGTGAATTAAAAGTCTAATATTCCATGATTTTGTGCTTCGGAGAGTTAATTAAATAAAAACCGGCATTATCGCAAAAAACGGCAAAAAACCACGTTTGTTGTTATAGCGGCAACAGAAATACATCATCTGTAAAAAAAAACAACTGTCTAGCTATAATGGTTCATGAGATACAGCCTGGTGACAGACATACAGACGGACCGCGGAACCTTAGTAATAGGGTCCCGTTTTTACCATTTGGGTTGGGAACCCTAAAAAGAACATACTTGCAATTTTAATGATCAATTCTAGAAAATATAAATTTTACACACAATTCAATAACGAATCGATGCATATCGTGTCATCTAGTGACATTTATTTGAACCAAATTTTCTTTGTTAGCGCTGGGACCCCTAATTAATAATAGAATTTCTGACGTAAATATACCTAACCGAATTGTATTAATATCCTTATTAATTTCCTCGAAGCTAATGCCTAAAAACTGCATTGTGTTAAAAACCCAAACAATCCATATCCATATTTTAATCACATCACACTAATATTATAAAGGCGAAAGTCTGTGAGTGTGTATGTTTGTTACTTCTTCACGCTCAAACGGCTGGACGGATCTTGATGAAATTTGGCACAGAGATAGATTATGAACAGGAATATGTTCCATCGGGATAATTTTCGACATTCAAGTGGCCGAACCCGCTTGCAGAAGCTAGTGTTATATATACGAAAGTAACTCTGTCTGTTTGTTACGCTGTCACGCCTGAACCGTTAAACCAATTTTGATGAATTTTGTTATAGACATAGGATGGTCCTTGGAGAAGGAGATAGGATACTTTTTATACCGTTAGTCCTTTCCATTGGGTTAATTAATTTTTCCAATATCACGTGGGTGAAACCGCTTGCGAAAACTAGTCTTACTTCTTACTAATAATATTAATGCGAAAGTTTGGATGGATGGAGGTATGTTTGTTACTCAATCACGCCAGAACGGCTGAACGGATCTGGATGTAATTTGGCACAGAGATAGATTATAGACGGGCATAGCTTATAGGATTATAGTCAGGCATAGCAAATTTTTATCCCTGGAATATGTTCCCTCGGGATAATTGCCGACCTTCACGCGGGCGAAGCCGCTGGCAGAAGCTATAGTAATAATATTATAAAACTTTTTTACAAAAAATACTACTCAAATAAAAACACTACAAAGTGAAAAATAACTTTCTTTATGAAAGTCGGTGTCCATTTAAAAAAACCGGCCAAGGGCGAGTCGGAATCGCACACGAAGGGTTCCGTACCATTATCGCAAAACACTGCAAAAAAATCACGTTTTTTGTATGGGAGCCCCCCTTAATTTATTTTATTTTAATTTAATAATAATTATTTTTTGAAGTAAATATACAACTAAACATTCTGTGAATATTTCAAGCGTCTACCTGTTGCCGTTATTAATATCGAGCAAAATACGGCAAAAATATCACGTTTGTTGTATGGGAGCCCCCCTTTAATATTTATTTTATACTGTTTTTAGTATTTGTTGTTATAGCGGCAACAGAAATACATCATCTGTGAAAATTTCAACTGTCTAGCTATCACGGTTCATGAGATACAGCCTGGAGACAGACGGACAGACAGACAGACAGACAGACAGACAGACAGACAGACAGACAGACAGACGGATCGCGAAGTCTTAGTAATAGGGTCCCGTTTTTACCCTTTGGGTACGGAACCCTAAAAAACCAGTCCCAATTGACGGAGAATCGGTGAACATACACAAAAAAGAACTGAAGTCGAACATAGAACCTCCTCCTTTTTGGAAAATCGGTTAAAAAGCGAAGTAACTCTTTGTCATCACTTTATCACCTTTAGAAACTTGGCCCACGTATGGACTTATCACTTGACAGCACCTGCCGGGCGAGCACGGTCTCTGTGATAAACTTGAGTCACGCATTTTATCACGGTTTTTGTACCCAAACTGTAATAAAAATGTGTAACTCAAGCACAGTAAAAATATACAAACAGTATGCAAACTACCTAGAAACGGCACACTCACAAAAACAAGCGCATCGACGAGACCCCTAAGCGGCTCGCACTACTGACAGCACTGCAGAAGTACTTACCTCAATGGTCTCGTCGGTGCGTTTGTTTGTGAGTGTGCCTTTTCGAGCGTTTGTAGGTAATTTCCATACTGTTTGTATATTTTTACTGTGACTCAAGATTGTCCCAGTAGGCCGTGCTAGCCCACCTGGATTAGGAAGTATGATAGGTACTTTTATATTGGGAGCTCGTATGTTTCCTAACGATAATTTTACCACGGGCGAAGCCGCTGGCAGAAGCTAGTGTAAATATGAAACTGCCGATACCAGCTTAACGCGAAATAAACGAAACTGTTGGAAGATGGCCAACTTCGAAACTATCAAATATATTGTGTTTATGAAAAAACTCTGAAACGCGGTCAAGAGAACGTCTGGCCTAGAAATAGGCCGGAGTTACGATATTTTTGGTATAATAAACAATATTAGACGGAGTTGTTATCTCATCTTTGGTTATTTCCTGTTGCAAATATAGATTCGGAATTTACACTGTGGGGGCTGGATTTAGTCTTTTAATGGCTACATCGGTAAACATTAGTTTATACTGGAGGTAGTTTATGCTAGATAGTTCTTCAATATCATATTAGTTGAAGATGTGCTCTGTGAAAAACTAGGAAAATTAAAATAACCATCTACATATTTTTATTTCATACTACATAATTTATCTAGTACTTAGTAGACACGCTTCGATCGACAATCTATATATTGAACACGTATTTAAGACACGATATCTTGTGGAAACAGCCCGATTCAAACAGTATAACGCCCATAACTTTTGATAAAGTCACCTTTGATCCTAAAAAAAAAAACGAGTTCAAAATCGGTTCATCCGTTTAGGAGCTATGATGTCACAGACAGATACACAAATACACAAACACACATGTACACACATCAAACTTATAACACCCCTCTTTTGCCGACGGGGTTAAAAAAGGGAGCGAATGATATTGCAGAATCTAAGATGAAAACGTGTTGTGCCGACCCTATGTTACATGGGATATGGTCATTTCCAAGTTTAATCCATCTAGTGGTAACTCGATGTCGAATCGGAGGATACGTATGGTTTTGGTCAGCCAGCTCGTGAATATTTATCCTCCGACTGCACAGCATGATTTTCTTCTTGTTTATATCCTTTTAGTTCGCTTCTTGAGCAGTTGGGTTTTTGATTTTATTTATATAGAACTTTTTAGTTATCTACTTTTTTTCGAAAAACTTTCAATCATATTTAGTGGCATATATTTTTTGTAATCACCTCTAAAAACTCTTCATTTTGATATTCCACTCGAAGGGTTTGAAAGAAAAAGAAATATAACACTTTTTTAGAACACTTGGGCGGTCAAGACCTATCTAAGGCCCAGCGCACACCTGGAAAGGCGTGGCGAAGATACTAAGAAGATATCAATTTAAATTAGACCCTAACTCCTATGTTATAAATTTGAAAATGTCATGGCAAAGATAAATAAGAACGAGCCGAGCGGCGCACGACACAGTGATCTTATATTGACCGTATGTCAAGGTATTTAAGGTTTATATTAAATTGTTGTCTTCCATTGCTCTCCGCCGCGCCTCCAGCAGTGTGCGCTGGGCCTAACGATGACTAGAAGTATGTAAATCCGTCTAGTGGTTTGAAAAATACGAGGTAATAAAGAATAATACATATAAGACACGCGCGAAAAACATAACCCTTTCCTTGCAGCCGGGTAATAAATTTAATGTCTCTGTTTTCGGTCTTACCTTGCCAAAGGAAACTAAAAGTTGTCAATTCTACGGGCTATGTCAGTTACCTTTGTTATACTTGTATTATATTATCTGTGCCTTTGTTCATCTACACTTTTAGAGTACCTAAAGTCTATTTTCTTAAACGATGTTTTCATTGTTATTTTCCACGCGGTGAAATTGACAAAACAAAATAGATTGTGTTGTAAATTATAAATTATTTCTGCAAGTAAATGTGTTATCAAGCTTGTGATTTGCATGCCTTAAGGTGTAATATGGTTGGACTGTGCTATATTTTTAACAACTTTTTGTAATTACCCATATTAGCAAATAAATGATTATGAATTATGTACTTTTTTTTTCGGTTTTATAATTTTTTATGTAATGCTTATGAATGAATTATGAAAAATAAAATAATAAATATGACTACTGTATCTGAAAATAAATAAATAATTATTTTAAAGGGTTCGACCCCTGAAAGAGTATGAGAAATGCTCTTTAAATAATTATGTATTGCCAAAAATTATTGGAATATTTCGAAAAGCATATCTTTACCAATGAAAACGTTGAATAACTTTTGGCAATATCTAATTATTTTAAGACAATTTGTCAAACTTTTTCATGACGTCAAACACTTTGCCTTGCCGAATTCACTTACGCAATTAGGCAGCCTAAGGATCTGTCTTTCCACAGATTAACTCTTTTTTAAATTTCTTGATAATATTGGTCCATAATGATTAGATGCTGACATTTTCTCAAAACCCTTTCTCTCTTCTTTCCAGTATCTCCACGAGATTGGCCATAAGGTCTGCGTGACGCAGCCGCGAGTCGCCGCCGCAGTCTCCCTAGCCAGCCGCGTCGCTGAGGAGCGCGGCGAAGACATCGGCGAACAAGTGGGGTACGCCGCCGCTAACACCAGCTGCAGAGGAACTGGCACTGGGATTGTAGTAAGTACCAGATTCAGAAGATTCTATACTCAAAATAGTAGATTTCCCTGCCGAAGAGTGTGGTTCCCGATAGCTACAACCTAGGGGTCTTTGAGTCAAGAGTGATTCTTGCTTCAAGGCAAGCGTGCTTGACCGTCGACCATATCATCGCTTACCATCAGGTGAGATAGTAGTTAAGCGCGAGCCTATCCTCAATAAAAAGAAATAAAAAAATTGAATTGTTACGCAAACAACGTGTGGGCAAAATTTCAGCTCAATCGAACACCGGGAATCACCGGTAAAATTTAACAAAACTTCATGCTTTGATTACACAGTCTCACAGATACCAAGACAGGTGATAAATAAATAAAAGTTCGATTACAGGCTATAAAAGGTCTCCTAAATGTAGGTTCGAACAACAACCTACTCTATAGAGGCTGCTTAAGTGCCGAAGAATCAGCGGCTCGTGTCATCCAGGAATGCAAGGCCGTGACTAACAACGCGCACAAATTTACGGAACCGTGACGTCACGAAGACTGTGAAATCCCAGGAAGCGTCAGTGTTTCTGGGTGAAGCTGCGTTGGTTATGTAAGCCAGGGCACCTACGTTCAACCTACCAAATAGGAGTTTTAAGTGCGGAAAATGGAGTCTCTTATAGGTACGCGTGGCTGCGTCTCGTAGACTTCCTGGAACTCTCTTTGAGGATCTTCAAAGTTTGCGAGACGTAGACGCGCGTAGCCTCTTCGGTATCGCGTCGCAGAGGAGCGCAGCGAGGACATCGGCGAACAAGTGGGTTATGCTGCCGCTAACACCAGCTGTAGGGGAACTGGCACTAGGATTGTAGTGAGTTCTAGAGTCACTAGCTTTTATATAAATAATTGCATACGTAGTAAATTGTATACGGACAATTACAGCCATTTGTTTTTTAAAACACAGGCTCTTTAGGAGCTGCGTTTGTTTGCACGTCATCCTTTAAAGCGAGATCGTGGCATCTAAATTTTTCGAACTGTGAGGTTAAGCAATTAAATATTTCGAATTGTGAAGTGCCCAGAAAGCTTCTGTGCTTTTTGGCGGCACCAGGCTGGCTATATAACACCTTACGCTGAAGGTATTAAATGGATGTCTTAGCTGATTTATCGCCGAAGTATCAACCGGTCAAGTCAATCTGGAATTCAAGCCCGTGGCTTCTCAACGCGCACAAATCGTCAGATCAGTGAAATCGCTCCCCGTAACCTCTGGAGCTTCTGCAAGCCAGGCCCCCCGCGCAGAATGGACCGAATGGGAGTCTTAAGTGCAGACTCCACGGGTTGTGGCGGTCTGATCGGATAGTTAATCACTTCATATAAAATTTTGTATTCAGCTCAGTGTTGCCATATATACAGATTTCTCCGTATTTATACAGATTTTTGATGTGCGATACAGATTAGCACTGGATACAGATTTTTATACAGAGATTTCTAACTCGATTGATTAAATTACCACATTACAAAAAAAAAATACATGATTAGTACACACATCATTGCATGATTCTATTATTTATGGTTATTTATTTTTTCACTAAAACGTAATTTTTTAGTATGGCAGCATTACGTAAGTCTACCTCATTCCAGTGCCGCCGTAGAGAGGATCTTCTCTTCTATAAATTTAATAAAGACAAAACATCGCAATAGACTTAATACAAATACTATTGAAGATCTTTTACTTACAAAGCAACTGATTGGTGCAAAACCTTGCTATAGCCTAGAGGTTGATAATAAATTACTGTTGAAATTTAAAATATTGAAGTAATTATTAGTTCGTTTATTGCAAACTAGCTTTCCGCCCGCAGCTTCGCCTGCGTGGACTACACGATTTTGACTGTTTTGATTTTTTTGCAGTTCTGGCGGGATATTGCAAATTAGTACCCAAACATAGCTTTCCGTCCGCGTCTTCAACTTTCATCCCCTATTCTATCCTTCTGGGGTTGAATTTCGAAAAATCCTTCCTTATTCCTTGTCTACATTATAAAGGGAACCTCTGTGCAAAATTTTAGCTTTCTAGGTCCAAGGGTTTGGGCTGGGCGTTGATGAGTCAGTCAGTCAGTCAGGACTTTTCTTTTTATTTATATAGATGATTGAGTTTTAATATGTTGTTCGTTTAAATTAATGTTTATAATTTAACAGTACATAAGTTCTTAAATAAGAAGTCAAATTTATTAGTTAGTGTATTTTTTAATTTAATTTACTTGAGATAATCAAACCTTATCACGTTAGTACTTATCCCTTGTTCTTCAAAACAAGCAATGATGATGATGATGATGATTAATAATTCTATTTTGGTTTATTTGATTATACAGATTTTATACAGATTTTAAGTTAAAATAGCTAATACAGATTTTAGCAGTTTCTACTACAGATAAAAGGTTCAAGGCATCTGGCAACACTGATTCAGCTGGATCTGCTTAGACTGGAAGCCGATGCCAACATAAAAACGAGAGAAATTAAGAAAGGCTGATGATGATGATAAATCATAATTATTCCGCGTCACTGACCCGTTTCAAATACATAGCTTTTACGTGAGGCATAAAATTATGGATTGATCAAGATGTGTTCATTTTTTAAATCTTTATTTGTTAAGGGGTTTTATAAATAATAAAATAAAATAAAAAATAAAAATGCCTTTTATTTCTTACAAATTTTTTTTTACAAAAAAAATCTATAATATTAGTATGAACACTTAACTACTAATATGTTAAACTATCTAAAATAAATAAAATGAGTGATAATGGTGCCCCCATAAAAGAAACATACAGCAACTTAAAACTAAACAATGGGTAAAGAACATAATAAATACTATAAAAATGAATAAATAAAAAAGCCTTTATATTTCCTTAATAAAATTCAATTTACAATGATATTTCGATTAAAGAGCATGCAATTTATGTATAAGTAAAATAAAATATTTTTTTTTTTTTTTAAATTATACAATTGTAGTATAGTATAATGCTCGCCAAACTTCTGCGCCGCTCTGAAGTTGACTTTCCGATGCGCAATTGCCGAAACGGCTGTGTTTGTATGAGATTTACTACTGCGTAGCCAATGTAGCCAACTTCAGGGCGGCACAGAAGTTTGGCGAGAACTATATCTACTAAATAATCAATTAGTACACTTAACTCATGTGGGTATGTCTGCTAGACATGTCGTAACATATTCAGCAGACGCACGACCTATGCTCAGTCCCTCTTCAACAGTCAACACAAAGGAGATGCTAGATTGCTATTGCATACCCCCACTAAACAAATCATGTATTTATTGTATGTTCCGGACAAATTCCATCAACACATGATAGGTATCCTCAATCACCCCACAAACTTCACAGTTTGGTGAGGTAGTTTTCCCATTAGTCATATTTCTTACTCAGTACTTTTTTTATAGGCTCTTGGCTGGTGGTCGACGGTAATACACGCTTGCCTAGAAGTAACCTATTCAGTGTTGACTTAAAGATTGTATGTAGCTATCGTGAAGCACGGACTCCGGCAGCGAATTCCACTTCTTAGCTGTACGCACAATGTACAATGAAAGTATTTCCAAAACGTTTAATGTTTATGGGTGGGATGTCCACTATGTACCAATGGCGCATCGCCGTACGTCTTGTAGTGTGATGGTGCTAGGCGAAATCATCAGCTGTCAGATATTACAAACCAGCACTATTTATCTAATACCTTTAAACTTTACTCCTGTTTATACCAAGAAAAAAAAATGGCTTCAACGATTTTCATGAAATTTTGTATGCAGCCTCTGCATACAAAATTTCATGAATATCGTTTCGGGGACGATAAATCGATCTAGCTAGGTTTCTTTTTTTTAAAATAGTTTCTCTATTTCACTCGAGCAGAGCTCGGTCGCCCAGGTAATAGAAATTATACGAGTGTATCCCCAGTCACAAACTTCATAATGTATGTATTTTCCTTGAATGTTGTCGATACCAACTCATTGTTTCGGCGTTGTATTAAATTTACCCTATATACCAGATATTGTTAGTATTACAAAAAAAATATTCATATAATTTGAGTTTGCATATCCTCGTGTTTTTATTGCATTTTATCCTTCCTTGACGAATTGCAATGCAAATGTGAAATTTATTTTAAAATTACATTAATTCTATATCTGATAGCAAAAGGGTCGCCCTTTATTACGTGGCAGTTAAACATTACTGAAGAAATGTCTATGTTTGATAGGTACACTTCTGCCTAACTTCGGGGAATGCAGGCGTGTTAATATGTTGTGTTAATTATATTTTTTTGTTTCAGTTTATGACAGAAGGCGTTTTGTTACGGGAAATGTTTGCATCGCCACTACTGATGCAGTATTCCTGCATCGTTCTTGATGAGGTCAGTAGAAGAACTATAAATAAAACTTTTTTGCAAAAAAATACTACCGACTTCCATATAAAAAACTACAAAGTGAAAAATAACTTTATTTTTGGAAGTCGGTGTCTTTGGTAGGTACCAATTTTTTGCGTTAAGGACACCGACTTCCAAAAATAAAGTTATTTTTCACTTTGTAGTTTTTTATTTCGAAGTCGGTAGTATTTTTTTGCAAAAAAGTTTTTTTATTTTCATTTTTTAGTTGTACCTATCTAATAGGCAAGTTATTTAGTAAGGTACCTATAACGCCAGAATAGATTACCCGAATATCATGAAACTTAAACATAACCGGTGAAATGAGAGATCTGCGTACCCCTTAAGAGCGTGCTAACATGATGTTATGTTATGAAATGGTATAAACAACGAACAGACATGCGATTGCAGCAATCCCGAGAAGTTTGCCGTTATTTATTGAAGAGTTCTGTTGTATATCTTCGAAGTCCTTAATCAGATCTTCACCAAATTAAAATGGGACCAATTTGGGTAAAATCGGTCCCCAAATGACGGAGAGCTCGGTGAACATACATAAAAAAAAAACTTACATGAAGTCGAACATAGAACCTCCTCCTTTTTGGTAAGTCGGTTAAAACTAGACTCTATTGTATTTTTTTTGTTATATCACGCACATACCTAACAGTTGGTTTTTCTATTATTAACTAAATGTTATACTAACTTACCCCCCTCTCTATACATCTTAGATAATTATCTTAGCGATTATCGATACATACAACGGTAACAGTCAACAGAAATACTAAATACTGATTTTAATTAAGAAATGGTTTAATTTCAGGTTCACGAAAGAACACAGATGACAGATGTGTTGATGGGGCTGCTGAAGAAAATTATAAAGGTACTTACTTATCTTTTATTTTATAAAGTTGGCAATTATTAAAAACCAATTATCACAAAAGGTCACATATCTACATGAATGCCCCACTAAAAGCGTTCTGTTCGATTTTTAACGTTCTGTCTAGCACCGAGATTTTAAAATCCAATAGTACAATAATGTTTAGTCATTAATTTTGGTGTCGTCAACTGCTTGTGAAGGTTACACATTTATTTAGGTTTTGAGTTTTTCCATCAATCATTTTTCTTTAGGAACCCAGAGTCTGGCTTTGTGTCCGGTCAATGCCACTAGGCTGGCTTTTTACGTTATTGGCGGAAAGAGGGTATACCAAAACACTTCTGCCCAACCTTTTGGGGAGTCCAGGCATGATGCTATGTTGAACTAATTACAATTTCTTTTGTTTGTTCCAGAAACGCAAGAACCTCAAGCTAATAGTATCATCAGCGACTATGGACGCGGAGTTCCTTCGAGATTTCTTCAACCTTACAGATAAGAAGTCGGACAAACGCGCCACGTCCACCATCATGTCTATGCAGGGCAGGGCGCATCCCATCGATGTGTTCTATAGCGAAGGTGAGGCTTTGAGTTTATCCATCCGCCATCTAGTGGTCGGTGTGGCAAACATTGTTGAAACTTCGTGTTGACGTTCAGCGCCATCTAGTGATCTGTGTACGAGGTTAACTCATGATGTGGTCGAAGTTTGCTCTTCAACCCAACAGATCGAAAGTAGTATAAACAAAGCACTCCACTATTATGTCCTTGCAAGGAAGGACGCATCCCATCGACGTGTTCTATAGCGAAGGTAAGGTAATCCACTTAAAGAAAACTTAAAGAGAAAAAGACAAAAGTATTGTGTTCATGATAATAGTGCAGGTACAGGTAGCGATCAGCGCCGTCTATCGGTAAACGTTGCTAAATTTATGAAGAAGCAAGCTTTGACCATTCGTTTTGCATAATTTTTATCGTTTCACAACTGAGGGCCGAATGTGTTTTTTTTAGCAAAAGCGGGTTTCAAAAAGATTTTGAAACTTACTTTTATAAAATACAGATTTGTATTTTATCTAATTTTATAACGGTACCCATGAGATTAATTTTAAACTCGTAAAAAGAAACTATCGTATATCCCATTCACAAGTTCCCTTCCAAAAGTTGACCCATCAAACATTTTTATTTTTACTTACTAGCGCCATCTATTGATCAAATGACTACCTAATGTCGATACCAACTTATTTTTTATGTTGTTTTCAGCGCCCATACCAGACTACGTGAAAGCTACAGTAGAGACGGTGATCAATATTCACGAGAACGAACCTTTTGGGGATGTACTAGCATTTCTGACGTCACAGGTATTTTACTTATTTGTAATTTTGAACTCACAATTTCTCCTCTTTTATTTGTTTTGCAACTCAATACGATACAAAATAAATACCAGGAACACAATTAGAAATCGATTAAATCTTACTCATTAAAATCGACTCAGTTGTTTAAGCTCTTCGGTTGAATATACAAACATACAAAGGTTGCTAGTAGCAGATATGCAATTTTCGTTCGCCATGCCCAGATTAGGCCGCGATCATTAATTACGTGAGGCGTTTAAAGGGGGGTTGTCGAGCCAAATCTCACCAAATTTTTCTTGGGGGAGAGAGGGGGTTTCGACAAATACTCGTATCACGTTATTTTTTTCTTATAGTGTAAAATTGCGAGAAATTCTTCAATCGTCCCCGGTCCATAGTACACCAGCGCACAATGTACGACCCAATACCTAAATATAAAAATACTAAAATTAGGTAAACATTTAAATTGTTATTTAACAAATAAAATTTTCTTTACAGGAAGAAATCCAAACCGCCCTAGAAACACTTCAAGCCTACGCCGACGTCAACAACGACACAAACAAGACTCGAACTCACTTCCCCAGTGGTATCCGAGCGGCCAACATGCTTGCTGTACCCATGTACGGCAGTCTACCTCACTACAAGCAGATCCGGGTGTTTCAGAGGAGTCAGGATAATGTCCGGAAGGTGGTCATAGCTACCAATGTGGCGGAGACTAGTGTTACTATTCCGGGGGTAGTTTATGGTGAGTATAATCTATATAGCTACTGCTTCTTTTATATTTTGGGGTTTTGTCTAAATAGTCTCAAAGATATTTTTTTTTAATTAGTGCAAAAAGCACCAAAAAACACATCATGGTGTTCGGGGTGGCTAATAACGAATATCGGGTCAATTCAAAATCCATGTAATTTGAATGAATAAGCACCAAAAGACACATCATGGTGTTTGGGGTGGCTTATAATGAATATCGGTTCATAATCAAAATCCATCATGGCGCCGAAAATTTTTTAACATTTTTCGTTTTGGGTGTAGTTTTCATGGGTTTCGGGGTAGCTAACGAATATGAGATCAAAATCAATACACCAGGTCTCGAATCCGAAGTGAATTCTATCAGAACCAGAGTGGCAGTCTACCTCTCTATAAGCAGATCCGGGTGTTTCAGAGGAGTCAAGATAATGTCTGGCAGGTGGTCATAGCTACCAATGTGGCGGAGACTGGTGTAACTATTCCGTATGGAGAGTTTAAATCATTTTCATGATACCTACGTCCTACAACCTGCCCCTGTACCATGACGTGGCAAAACTATCATGGTTCAACTGTAAAATAGGAACAGATGTATATGTCATGGACCAAGTGATTAATCAGGGCACTATGTATAATGCCCGGGCATTATAAATCTAGTCAAGTCAACTCGGGCAATGTAATTAATATTGATCTAAGCTTCTATATTTATCACATTGTCTGGTCATTATGAATATTGCTACGTAACGGTTGTGCAATTCAATAATTATGGTCAATGAATTAGTTCAAGAGCACGCTTGCATCGCTCTCTTAGAGCTTAGAGCTTTATTATTATTATTTTTTTTCTAAATACTAATCCCGCTCAACAAAGTTGGCGCCTATTCTGTGCAAATTCTTTCATTCCATTCCTCTTTCATGCCTCTCGTACTTTCATTCTTCATACTAATTGTTCTTCTTGCTTACATCTCTTGTATACGGTGGGTGGGAATCCCACTTTCTTTAATTACGTAAAAGGCAGCTTTATTTATTTAAAATTTGGGTATAAGACAAAAAGTGCTAATATACAAGGTTACATGATACAGAAAATTACAAATGTGCAAGAAGTGCTGTTCATAAATACAATGTGCAAAAGTGCTATTTATCACAGTCAGAATATAACTAAATATCACAGGGAAAAAGATCAAAATTTTATAAATAGTGCCTTACAATTTGGCGCACGGTTGGCGCAGTGGTTGAGTGATTGACTGCTGCGCTACGTGTCGCGGGTTCGATTCCCGCACGGAACAAATATTTGTATGACCTACAGATAGTTGTTCCGGCTCTGGGTGTTTGTGTATGTGAGTTTATATGTTTGTAAACGCACCCACGATACAGGAAGAAATTCCTAGTGTAGGGCAACGTTTAAAAAAAAAAATTAGGGATGAGAAGCACTACAGTGCTTTTCATCACACAGACAATCTGTTGTTGCTAGGTACTACCCCAGTGCACCGTTCATCACTGCAGTTTTGTGCGTGCTATTCTATGCTTCTTACATATATTCTTATAATACTAGTGAAGCATAGTGCCGCTTCAACTTCGGTTTCGTGCAATGACGGTGGAAGCCACATTAACACAGTACACCAGGAACTTTTCCCTGTGTTGCTTACTCATGAGCCCATGCAGGCTCTCCTTCGTCAGTCTCCTGTCCAGCTCACAGTCGAGTTGGTAGCGTTCCCTGATAAATAACGGGCAATCTACAAGTATGTGCTGGACAGTCTCTGCCACGCCTGGATCCCAGACACACGATGGGTTATCCTTACACTTGAAACGATTCAAGTATTCAGAGAACCCGCCGTGCCCCGTCAAAACCTGCGTGAGAACGCCTGTGGGCCGCACCTGTTTTATAATACGGAAAGCCGCTATGGCATCCGGAAGAAACATTTTCGTCACAGAGGCCGTCTCGCCCGACACATATCTTCGGTTCCATTCATCAAGCGATTCCAAACGGATTTGTCGCTTGATAAATGATACCGGACACTGGTCGTAGTCCGGCTTCCTCCGTAACGACAATGCTGTTTGTACCGTGACTCAATGCTGACATTGAGTCACTGTACAAACCATAGCTCGTCTCTTGCCGCGTAAGGATCACGTCCGTCGCTTTGCAGATGGCCAGGAGTTCCGCCTGGTAGACTGTGCAGTACGCGGCTAAGCTAAGTTTGAGGTTCCGGACTTCGCCTTCATTATCCCAAATGGATAATGCGGCTCCGACCTTCCCCTCAATCTTGCTGCCGTCGGTGAAGATTCGCACCGCCTGCATATTGTTGCTGTCTAGCAACTGTTGGTCTGCCAGGCACATGAACTCCAGGGGCATCTGTGTAGCTGGATGAGGAGCCTCTGCAAACCTTACCGCACTTTCGATCTCCCTATCTCCTGGTATAAACCGGGATGGCCCTCTCCTCGCTTCATACAGGGCGGCTGCCTCCTGTATGCGCAGATCTAGAGGTAGTATTCCGGACAGTACCAGTGCCGAGTTCAGGGAGACAGTACGGTAAGATTTACAGATCTTCTGGACGAATCCTCGTTGGACCGAGCCTAGCTTCTTCCGTATTCCCATCTTCTTCGTAGCGGGAGCCCAGGCTGAAGTTTATAAGCTTAGAGCTTAGAGCTTAGGGCACCCCGACAGGATACAGGATAGGTTGAAGGGGATGCTCAGCTTCTGTCACCTCCTTCATGTCAGGTTACTTAACACCCTGCAGACAGAAATTTGATGCTTTTCAGTCTACAGGGTCTAAAGTAACCTGACATGAAGGAGATGGCGTAAATTGTAATCGTACTTACCTATTCTATAATAAAACCAATGTCAACATTAAAAACGCATCTTTTTATTACCCGGCCCATTGGGTATTATTCCGAAAGCGCGGTCAATTTAATTACTTCAATTCCCAGTTTTTTTATCATATTGCTTAATCATATTGGGCATTTTTCAATTTTTTTTATCTTTCAGTAATCGACTGCGGTTTCCACAAGCTGCCTTACTTCGACCCTTCCGTGGGAGTGGAAAGCCTCACAGTCACTACTGTCTCCAAGAACAACGCCACCCAGCGGGCCGGCCGCGCGGGCAGGACGGCTCGCGGGCAATGCTATAGGTTAGTCATAGTTATTTATGCAACTGTATTATAATAAGGGGTATTACAACACGAATGTGGGTTGATAATAGTACGGGGTCCCAACGCTAAGAAAGAAAATTAATCCCACTAGATGACGCGAGATGCACCGATTTGTTATTCAATTGTGTGTAAAATAAAACATTTTCTGGAATTGAACATAAAAATTGTACGTTCTTTTTTAATCAACTCTCCTAAGCACAACATTATGGAATATTATGCTCATAATTCACATTTCAAAGATTATTTGATCGGATTATTTAAAATTAAACTCACGCCTTTTTCCCATGGGGGTAGGCAGAAACTACAGAACGCCACCTGCTACGATCCTTACATACTTCTTTTGCTTCACTCACATTGAGTGAAGCGTGAGTTTATGTATGTATGTATTATTTAAAATTGATGCCAATAGATGGCGCGGTTTTAAATTTCTGAGGCATTCCACTTGATTGTTTAAATTTGTATTGTAACACATTTTGGTGCAATGAAACTGTAAAAACGTGCAAAAAAATACTATAAAACAAATCGTCACTATATTAAAAAAAAAATATTCATCAACCGAGTAAAACTTTTTGCTTGCAAGTCGCTGCTAACACCATCTATCTATCGCCGTGGAACGAAACCGAATGCGATCGAAACGAAAAACGCTAGTTACGTCGGCACACTTTCTATATCTGTATGCTAGTATTATGTTATCTGTGGTAATAGTATCACATGAGTTTTTTAATAATAATTATGTACAGTTTCATACAAGACTTTATCTACACCCACGATAGGAATCCCCTATAAAAGCTTCTGAAACCATAGATAGTTGTATAGTGTTGTAAGAACTCTACTTTTTTAAATTACGGCGCTGTGGTAGTGACATCGACCACACAGCCCCTAAACGCCTAATAACAGACGAGCGATATCTGTCAACACATATGACTAAAAGATCATATACAGGTAATAAAGGTCGCCACACGACAATTTCGAATTAGTAGCGACCACTTCTGTAAGCCGTAAACACTCCCGCGTCCGTCAACAAAAAAATTATTTCATAAATATTATAATGGCCTCTTGAACAATACCTTGGTATGGTAACAACATCCAGACTTCAAATTTCCGGAAAAATGGCATAACATTTCATTGATAAGTTAATAGTTACATAAACATAATTAGATTTATTTTCGGATATTATTCGTCGGAGTTCATATTATACTGGTCAAGTTTGTAGGTGAAAACGCCCATCGCATGTTTGCGTCTCTTTCTTTTTAAAGTATTTTTTTCGCTATCTCTTCTCCTCTATAATTTCGTAAATAGAACTAGTGATGCACCATATCCCAATCTGTTATATACCAAATCAGTTATCGATAGAACTAGAAACCTTACAAATAAAGACATTAAATTAAAAAGTTTATTAATTGTGAAACGGTGTTTTGATTACGTTTTTTACTGATATTTAATATTACTATATTTAAGAACCAACAACCGAAAAAAGTATGTTTCCTTAAGAATTTTTAATATTTCTTGTTTTCGTTTTAACATTTTATTTTATTACTAAAATGTTAAAACGCCGTATAATTAATAAAAAAGAATGTAATTTTAATAAAATTAAAATAAGTACAAATACTATGTATAAAAAAACGATACCTTCCTGTTTTTATTTATACCTGTCCCACCCTTAATGAGGCGCATGACCTTGGTAAGGGACCAATAAGAGCGCAGTACCCCCGTGCCTCATACCTCAGCTAGTTGACAGAATTGTTTTGATGTATTAGATCAAGCATTAGGCGTCTAGTGGCTATGTGGTCGATGGGTAGTGAAATGCGCTTTCATGATAATGTTATTTTTTACCGACTTCAAAAAAAAGGAGGTTATCAATTTGACACGTATTTATGTAGTATTGTTGGAATTACACAATATCATACAGAGTAACATATCACATATGTTACTTTGTATGGGCTTCAAAACACGTGTGCCAAATTTCATAAGAGATGTTTGTTTGTATGTTTGATTTTTTTTTCAATTCTATACTAGAATTGTATAGAAGTATTAGTATAGAAGATGGGCTCACGGTAATTTTACTCCTAAGTTTTAAAAGCACACAGCACAGGTCTGTTGAAGCATCAAACTTGGTTTCACACTGTTGGTATCTATCCAAACAACATTAAAATAAAACAGTACAGTGCAAATTTGTGTTTGAAATGACTGGCCTAAAATAAATACACAGTATGGTCCAAGCCAATGGAATGTCTAATAAAGAATCGTGCAGTTTACATAATGGGGCAGTCTTATTTCTTATACGCAGTTGTTAACTGAACGCCGATGTACTTATTTTAAATTATAATTTTAATTTTCGGACACATCGTCGCTTACCTTCAGGTAAGATAGTGGTCAAGCGCGGGCCTATCCCACTTCACACTAATATTATAAAGGCGAAAGTTTGTGAGTGTGTGTTTGTATGTTTGTTTCTTCTTCACGCTCAAACGGCTGGACGGATCTGGATGGAATTAGGCACAGAGATAGGTTATAATCTCGAATAGCACATATGATACTTTTTATCCCGGGAATATGTGCCCTGGGGATAATTTTTGACATTCACGCGGGCGAAGCCGCTGGCAGAAGTCTATAATAAAATAGATAAAATAATAATATTTCCAGGTTATACACCGAAGAAGCGTATGAAAATCTGCCGCCTTCAGTGCCTCCTGAGATGTGCAGAAGTGATCTCTCTGGAATGCTGCTGCAGCTCAAAGCTTTGGGCATACACAACCTACTAAGGTAATTATTATATTTTTTTTAGGTATAGACTCACAATCAAAATGAAACCAAAATAACCAATGCCTTGGATAAAATAGCTTGGTTATTTTTTTGTGAAAAAGCAGTTAGTACACCGTTTTGCTCTAATGTATGTCAGCACAAGCTATCAATCAAATCAAATAAAATCATTTATTTGCGAAATATGGGTAGTTTTCAGGGTGTCATTTTTATAAAAGTTCTTATGACCATATCCTACCATGGCAAGTGTGCAAAATATTACAAAAATATTATAATATTATAAAATAATAATAAAAAATAAAAAAATGAAAATTAATAAATAATTAATAAAATATTACATTATTAATTAACATTTGCATCATCTTTACATTACATAATTATATTATTGGACAATTACTTAAGTTAATCATTACATTATTTTCTCATTAAAATAATCATTAACAGAATAATAAGCTTTTTGAATTAAATACTTTTTGAATTGGTTTTTAAATAAATTGAAATTATTAGATTATTTTGTGTACTTAGGTAGTTTATTATATATTCTAGGGCCCATACAAAATGCACTCTTATCAAACATAGCCACTCTGTGGCTTATTGTACTGAGTGTACTGGCAAGTCTTGCACTTTTTAAAGCTTCATATTTATTTAGGTTAGTTCTTATGTCCAATGCTGGTTCATAGATGTACAATGATGGGAAAGTCAATATTTTTAAATTAATAAAGCGCGGTTTACAAGTTTCAGTTGATTTTAATGCACAAAACGCTCGGATACAATCTAAGATTTTAACTGTCGACAAGTATCATTGAAATCTATACTAATATCTATACTAATATTATAAAGAGGAAATATTTTTTGTTTGTTTGTTTGTACCGAATAGGCTCCGAAACTACTGGACCGATTTAAAAAATTCCTTCACCAATAGAAAGCTACGTTATTCCTGAGTAACATAGGCTATTTTTTTTATCCCGAATGCGGGTCCTGTGTGGTGGTCCACGGGAGCGAAGCCGCGGGCAACAGCTAGTAGTAGATAAAGGAGAAGCAACTTGCTTTTGTGTTGTCAGAAACATGTTACAATCTTAGATAAAGTACCTATAGATTAAGCCTTAAAATGACCTTGATTGATAGAGCGAGATGGCTAATTGGCAGCTCCATATAAATGATAAGGACAAAAGATTATTTTTTGTCTTTGTCACCGTGGCCGGTTTCTGTTGTTTGTCAAACTCTAATACAATGGCAGGTTTGACAAACAAACTCGGTTTTGTTTGATTTTCTATGATTTTGTGGTATTATGTGTTAATTGAGACAAGGAATTTGGGTTATTTATAGATAATAAGTGTCAGTGCGATGGTGGGTTGTAGTGTTCTTGTTCTTGTTGTAATACCAGAACTAACTATTGCTGTCTCATGTGCGGCCACGCCAGTGCTTAATCTATAGGTACTTTATCTAAGGTTACAATAGAGTCTTCATCTTCCTGTCCTAATCCCATGTTACTTGTGGTCGGCGCAACACGTTTTCTTCTTCCATACCGTCCTGTCCCGCTATCACTGACTGTCTTTTCTTTCATTCGCTCCTCATGCAGTCCATCCATCTTTTCTTTGCCCTTCATCTCCCTCTCCATCCACATTTATATTCATAACTCTTTTAGTAACATGCGTTTCATCCCTCCTCATCACATGACCATACCAAGACAAACGGTTTTCTTTCAACTTTTTTGTCACTGGCACCACTTTCAAACTTCCTCTAAAATACTCATTTCTAACTTTATTCAATCTCCTCACTCCGCTCATCCATCTCAACATTCTCATCTCTGCTACATGCAATTTCTTTTCATCCATCCTTTGGGTGTTGGTGACATAATGTTACAATAGAGTCAAATAAATTAAATGTTGCCGCTCGTTTACTTCCACCCCAGCCCAGTATCACGAACCTTTTTGCTTATATGCTTATACTTAGGTATTTATTTATTCATTTAACTACTACTACCCAACTAGCACAAAAAGGTTGCTTAAGAGCTTTATAGCGTATATAATTACAGTTAGGAGCTGTAAGAGTTAGCTGCATAGCACGCTATGTAACCCTTCTGCAGCTGCTATAGCCCTATAGGGGCGCCTTATAGGGCCTATTTAATAGATCCTAATGAGTTGAATAATAGCGCTTGTAATTTCTTACAACCGCTATTTTCACTCCTTAAGCACCCTTATGAAGTGAAAATAGCTGTTGAAAGCTGATATTGACACTAAATGAAAGAACGATGAACGTCACATTCACTCGTTATTTAATTCATCCAAATCGTAGATTGCAGCTTGCAGTGTTAAATTGTGTTAAGAATTTGTTGTTGGTGATTTTAATGTAACAATTGAATTTACATTACAATAATAAAATGGCGACATATTTATAGTGTAAATAAAGATTTGAGTTACGTGGCTTGTTTAGGTGAAAAACATCGGCAAATTTAATTTACTGTGAAACATGTATGGTGTTTTCGGCATAAAATTATTGGGCCCTCAATTAATTGAAGATCTTATGAAAACATAATGCATTTATAGCTGCTGGTCCAAAATGTGTGTCTTAATTTTGATATTTGTAACGGTGATTTATGTTTATATAAGGATAACTAACTATAATATGATGATCGAGAACTCACTAAACTGTGCTGTGTGTTAAAAAAACAAAAATATGATACAATGTTATCGTCCCAGAAAATGGTATCAATATTATTGCAGCCTAAGTTTCTAATTTTTGCTACTGTAGCTCCCTTTTGCAGATCTGGGTGATAAAAATCAGTGTTCAGAAGCTCCTAGTTCATTCATGCTGCTAAATTCTTTGTTCTAGAACTTCGACCTCAATACAAAGCCCAGTAAAGTGAATATTATAACCCACAGTGTAAATTTGATATCATATAAATCTCGCACCTACATTGCAGTACATACAATAAAAGTAATTTAGAGATCTGCAAAACAATGCTAGAAACCCTTGCTTTTCTTCTGGTATACTTAACTATTTATGATCTCTGAAAATCAACTTAGAGGGCAATGCACCTACAGGTTGTAACTTAAAAAATTATCGTCAAAAAATAACAATGTTTGTTAATATTAATTTTCAAGAATATAAAAACGACGACAAATAAAAACATACTGCTCAAGTCGTATTATCAAATTTGTCTCTTGTCTTTTTTTGGTTTATAGTATCATTTATATCTGCTTCACCACATTTTTTAAACCTTTTGGCTACCTGTGACAGTGGCCTGTTCCCTTGTCTAACCATGTTTTTAATCTGATGATGTATTTCTGTTGCCGCTGTAACAACAAATACTAAAGCCAGAATAAAATAAATATTTAAGTAGGGTTCCCATATAACAAACGTGATTTTTTTGCCGTTTTTGAGATAATGGTTCAGAACCCTTCGTGCGCGAGTCGACTCGCACTTGGCCGGTTTTCCTTCATGTTCCCTAACTGCGCAACACACTTTATATTGAAAAGCTATTATTTCCTAACATAAAGCACTGCAGACTCCATAGTGGTTCTACAAAAACGAATTTTAAAAGCTGAGGAGTTAATTTTATCTCATATGCATAACAGAAACCATAGCAAGTAAAATAGTCACAATTTCCTATCCTATGCAGAACAGCGTGGCAAAGTAGATCGCGCGGGACTATAATGCAACTAAAAGTGCGTATAAAGATGCAATTACAACTACAGTGCAGTCAATGGTGTCTAAAATGCCATGCAAAACCATTATGCAACTAATAGTGGCAAAAAGATACAAATCTAACTATTGTGCAGTTAATGGTGCCCTAAGGTATCACAAAAATACCTTAAGTTTCTACTGCGTTTAAAGCTATAGTTTAAGCTGTTATCGAACTCGTGCCTAATTCTGACTCCCTTGTGCCACCCGTATGATCACTAGAGCTTTAAGAAAAGCTGCATTTTTCACTAGTGTGCTAGTTGGGTACTTAGGCATTTTCTACCAGTCCACCTTTGGGTGATGCAGAGACAAATAGTTGTAGGTGCAATAATGAGAATAAATCATGATGGCCTCATTTGGTCCATGGTTCGACCACATTAGCCGAATAGGGATCAAATTTGCTTCCTACCCAGCAGGTAGTAATGCGTTTTGGTCCCAGGCTAAATCGGTTAAATCGTACTTATGCCGCCGTCCCTCACTACCACCACTGCTGAAACCCAACGGGTCACTGGCTCACGCAGCTGAGGAGAAAGCAAACTTGTTTGCGTCCCTTTTTGCGGCATCTTCACGTCTGAATCCTAGTGACGCGGGCGAGAAGGAGGAGCCTTCTCCTGATGGATGCGAGACAAATATATCGGACATTCGCATCCATCAAAAGGACGTAGGTCGGGTGCTGCGCAACCTCGACGTGAATATGGCTAGCGGACCAGCAATTGTTCTTAGAACCAGTGCGCCTGAATTTTATCCGATCCTGACACGCCTGTTTCGCCTTTCGTATGAGACTGGAAACGTGCCGATTGCTTGGAAGCAAGCCAATGTACAGCCCGTACCCAAGAAGGGCAGTCGATCTGACCCGGTCAACTACAGACCCAAAACGTGTACTTAATAGTAAGACATACCTAGAAGCTAACGACATCGAGTGTTTGCTACGAACTAAGAACTAAGACCGCCAATATGGCTTCCGCCGAAATCGGTCTACTGGGGATCTTCTAGCGTATGCCATTCACATCTGGAGTGAGGCTATCGAGGAAGCTAGGCACGGGGAAGCGCTTGCCGTCTCCCTCGATATCTCGAAGGCTTGCTGCTTCAGAGATACCTGTCCAACGCACGGGCCCGGTCTCGGGTCCGGTCTCTCCGTGAGTCCATGGTGAAGCGCTTGAACTTGTTCTTGGAGGCAGTCGCCGAATAGGGCGATGCCAATCTGGTCTAGTTCAATGCCGTTAAAACACAGGCGTGTCTTTTCTCAGCTAAAAAGAGCCAATTTCACCCGGCTCCATCTTTCCTAGTTGTAACCGTACCGATAACGGACCATCTTGACGTAACGTTGACATTGACACTCAATTTTGGCCCATACATTGAGGAAAAGACTAAACTGGCTACCAAAAAGTTGGGGATCCTTGCGAAGGTGAGACGGTACTTCACGCCGGAACAGCTGCTTAAGTTGAATCAAGCGCAAGTTCGATCTTGCATGGAATACTATTCTCTAATCTGGGACGGATCTGCCAAATACTAGCTTAATGCATTAGAGTCAATCGAAATGCGGGCCAAGAGGCTCATCAGCGATGAGGCACTCGTCGAGTTAAAGCTCCAGAGCCTTGACTTCGTCGCCGAGTTGCCAGCTTGTCGGTTTTTTATCGGTTGCATTTCGGGGAGTGTGCGATAGAATTGTATGACCTAATACCACCTAGCCCGTTTCATCCATCGGGACATGGTGGACAACCCTACCATACGCACTAAACGTTTTGGAAATACTTTCATTATACGTACAGCTAAGGAGTGGAATTCTCTGCCGGAGTCTGTGTTTCCCGATAGTTGCAACTTCTGGGTCTTTGAGTCAAGAGTGAATAGGTTACTTCTAGCCAAGCGCGCTACACCGTAGACCTCATTATCACCATCATATGAGACAGTGGTCAAGCACGATATACCTATAATAAAAAATAATAAAAAAGTCACCACACCTGGAACGCATCGATTTTTCTGCCTTCACGAATTTCGCTATAATTTTAAAGTATCTTCATATTACGTTGCGTTATTAACTCCTATATTTCAGATTCACTTTTCCAACTCCTCCGCCAGCCAAAAGTATATTATCCGGCCTAGAAACCCTCTACGCACTGAAGACTATAGACAAGCTGGGAGAGTTGACGCCTGCGGGAGAGGTCGTCGCAGAGTTGCCGCTCAAGCCTATGTGTGCGACCATGCTGTGTAATAGTGGTTAGTTAACATTATCTGCCTAGGACTATCCGGCCTAGAAACCCTCTACGCACTGAAGACTATAGACAAGCTGGGAGAGTTGACGCCTGCGGGAGAGGTCGTCGCAGAGTTGCCGCTCAAGCCTATGTGTGCGACCATGCTGTGTAATAGTGGTTAGTTAACATTATCTGCCTAGGACTATCCGGCCTAGAAACCCTCTACGCACTGAAGACTATAGACAAGCTGGGAGAGTTGACGCCTGCGGGAGAGGTCGTCGCAGAGTTGCCGCTCAAGCCTATGTGTGCGACCATGCTGTGTAATAGTGGTTAGTTAACATTATCTGCCTAGGACTATCCGGCCTAGAAACCCTCTACGCACTGAAGACTATAGACAAGCTGGGAGAGTTGACGCCTGCGGGAGAGGTCGTCGCAGAGTTGCCGCTCAAGCCTATGTGTGCGACCATGCTGTGTAATAGTGGTTAGTTAACATTATCTGCCTAGGACTATCCGGCCTAGAAACCCTCTACGCACTGAAGACTATAGACAAGCTGGGAGAGTTGACGCCTGCGGGAGAGGTCGTCGCAGAGTTGCCGCTCAAGCCTATGTGTGCGACCATGCTGTGTAATAGTGGTTAGTTAACATTATCTGCCTAGGACTATCCGGCCTAGAAACCCTCTACGCACTGAAGACTATAGACAAGCTGGGAGAGTTGACGCCTGCGGGAGAGGTCGTCGCAGAGTTGCCGCTCAAGCCTATGTGTGCGACCATGCTGTGTAATAGTGGTTAGTTAACATTATCTGCCTAGGACTATCCGGCCTAGAAACCCTCTACGCACTGAAGACTATAGACAAGCTGGGAGAGTTGACGCCTGCGGGAGAGGTCGTCGCAGAGTTGCCGCTCAAGCCTATGTGTGCGACCATGCTGTGTAATAGTGGTTAGTTAACATTATCTGCCTAGGACTATCCGGCCTAGAAACCCTCTACGCACTGAAGACTATAGACAAGCTGGGAGAGTTGACGCCTGCGGGAGAGGTCGTCGCAGAGTTGCCGCTCAAGCCTATGTGTGCGACCATGCTGTGTAATAGTGGTTAGTTAACATTATCTGCCTAGGACTATCCGGCCTAGAAACCCTCTACGCACTGAAGACTATAGACAAGCTGGGAGAGTTGACGCCTGCGGGAGAGGTCGTCGCAGAGTTGCCGCTCAAGCCTATGTGTGCGACCATGCTGTGTAATAGTGGTTAGTTAACATTATCTGCCTAGGGCTATCTGGCCCAGGTACACTACGCATTGCTCTAGGATTATTCGGCTTAGCAACACTACGCATTGTCCTAAGACTATCCGGCCTAGAAACAATACGCATTGCTCTAGGATTATTCGGCCTAGAAACACTACGCATTGTCGTAGGACTATCCGGCCTAGAAACACTACGCATTGTCCTAGGACTATCCGGCCTAGAAACTACGCATTGTCCTAGGACTATCTGGCCTAGAAACAATACGTATTGCTCTAGGATTATTCGGCCTAGAAACACTACGCATTGCTCTAGGATTATTCGTCCTAGAAACACTATGCATTGTCCTAGGACTATCCGGCCTAGAAACAATACGCATAGCTCTAGGATTATTCGGCCCAGAAACACTACGCATTGTTCTAGGACTATCCGGCCTAGACACACTACGCATTTGCCTTGGACTATCTGGCCTAGAAACACCATGAATTGGCCTAGGACTATCCGGTCTAGAAACACTACGCATTGTCCTAGGACTATCCGGCCCAGAAACACTAAGCATTACCCTAGGACTATCCGGCCTAGATACACTTCACATTGCCCTAGGACTATCCGGCCTAGAAACCGTAAAAACTATTTACCAATTATTTTATTCAAAGGTGAATACCAACTTATTGTATTCGTAATTCGATAATCAATAATAAATTTAATTTCCAGGTGAATGGGGCTGCATCGACGAGGTTCTCTCGATAGCTGCCATGTTACAAGTGGACAACGTGTTCCTTAAGCCCAGCGGTGGGCAGGAGAGTATGAAAGCTAAGATTAGCCGGAGGAATAACTTTGAGGTATCTTCTTATTCATTTCATATCGCTTTAACTGTTATATGAAAACTACAAAGGAGTCTATAGAATGTGTTCATATAGGTCTACTATCTGTGTGCCAAAGGAAATTGCCCAAACACTGATTCATAGAAAAAATCGGATGCATTTTACAAGTTTTTATTTAACTTGTGTTGCAACTGAATTTTAAAGCAGTTATCCTCCACCGATTATGGTGAAATTTTGCATACACTTTTTTGGGTATCAACTTGATACCCAAAAAAGTGAACCCTTTCACTTGGTACTATCAAGTGAAAGGGTTCTGACTAGAATAGGAAATATGTTTGGGTTAAAAAAAGATTTTGAAATGAATAATTATATTATTTGTATTTTTTTAGCTGTGCGCACAATAAAAGTATTTCCAAAACGTTTAGTGCGTATGGGTGGGATGTTCACCATGTACCGATGACGCATCGCCGTACGTCTTGTAGTCTGGAACTGGTGCACATCTTACAAACTTTCACATTTTATTAATATTATAATATAATCTGATAAACTATCATCTTTATTTATATTAAAAAAAACAGATTGCAAGTTTGTGTGTATGGATGATATTTATACTTTTATGTTAAAACTACTGAACGGATTTTGATAAAACTTTACTAATATAGTTTACAAATTAAAATAACACATCACACATAATCAGCCTATTAATGTTCCCACTGCTGGGACACAGGCCTCCACTCTGTGAGCGGGAATGGGCCGTAATCCACCACGCGGGCCCAGTGCGGATTGGTGGATGTCACATGTCTTCCAATCTTCTAATGTTTGGTTCTAGGACATGCCGGTTTCCTCACGATGTTTTCTTTCACCGTTTTTGAGAGCAGTGGTGATGAAATAATTTACACAAAGTAAAGCGCCTGCCTGGTTAACATTAACATAAACGACGGCGCCTAAACCCACGACCTACAACTTGTAAGTCGCGGCCGATACCACTGGCACTGGCACTGGCTGGTTATTTGGTAGACAACACATAGGCTATAATTAATAAGGGAGAAGTATTAATACCACGCGTGGGGTTGGGCCGCTGGCGGGAACTAGTTTTACTATTGGTTGGATGTACGACGCGTTACGATGTACGATGGTCATCAGGGAAGGTCAGGCCAAGTGGCTGCTGGCACTAGGCACCGCTCTACTATAAATACATACCCTAAATACCTATTTGTATGTTTCAGGTGGCGGAAGGCGACATAATCATGTACTTAAACATAATGGATGCCTACTTAAAACTCAAGACTTCTCAAGATGACAAGAGAAACGCGAAAGCGTGCAAGCAATGGTGCCAAAAGTATTATATTAACTACAAAGTTATGGAAAAGGTAAGAAACTGAAATTGATTACTGGGTTTTGCTGAAAATTTGCTGCTGACAGCTGGAACTTTACGTTCAAGCCACACAAATGAAGGCAAACATTGCATTTTAGTGCGATGATCGCTTTCTGTTAAGACGACATCTAACAATCAGACGCGTCGCGACACAAATTATTAATTCACCCCGCAGAATTTAAAATTATATCTATAGGCTCGCGTTTGACCACTATCTAGCCTGATGTTAAGCGATGATGCGGTCTACGGTGAAGCACGCTTACCTAGAAAAACCTATTCACTCTTGACTTAAAGACCCCAAGGTTGTAGCTATCAGGGAACAAAGACTCCGGAAGGGAGTTCCACTCCTTAGCTGTACGTACAATGAAAGTATTAGCAAAACGCTTTGTGCGTATGGGAGGGATGTCCACCATGTACCGATGGCGCATAGCCGTACGTCTTGTAGTCCGATGATGGAAAGGGCTAGGTGGAATCAAATTGTGCAGTTCCGTCGCACACTCCCCGAAATGTAACCGATAAAAAACCGACAGGCTGGCAACTCGGCGTCGATGTTCGAGGCTCTGGAGCTTTGAGGCGACCAGTGCATCGTTGCCAATAAGCCTTTTGGCCCGTCTGTCAATCGACTCAAGTGCATCAAGCTGGTATTTGGCTGATCCATCCCAAAGGTGAGAGCAGTACTCCATGCAAGACCGAACTTGCGCTTTATACAAGTTGAGCAGCTGTTCAGCCGTGAAGTACCGTCTCACCTGTGCAAGAATCCCCAACTTTTTTGCAGCTAACTGAGCTTTCGCCTCAATGAATGGACCGAAGTTGAGGGTCGATGTCAACGTAACACCGAGAAGTTCGAGATGGTCCGTCAACGGCACGGTTACACCACGGAAAGATGGAGCCGGGTGGAATCGGCTCTTTTTAGCGGAAAAAAGACACGCCTGGGTCTTAGCAGCATTGAAACTGACCAGATTGGCATCACCCCATTCGGACACCGCCTTCAAGGACAGGTTCAAGCGTTCAACCATGGCCTCCCGGAGAGACCGAATCTGAGGCCCAATAGCCCGTGCGCCAGACACGTATCTCTCAGCAACAGTGCTGTCGTCTGCGTACCCAAAAGTTCCGGGTTTTAGCAGATCATTAATGTGCAGCAAGAATAATGTTGCCGAGAGCACTGACCCCTGAGGGACTCCGGCGTTGATATCTAACTGACCGGACGAGCAGCCGTCGGTAACCACTCGGATGGACTGATCCCTCAGGAAGTCCGCAATCCAATCACACAGACCACTGGGCAGACCGAAGGAAGGAAGTTTACCAATGAGGCTTTCGTGCCAGGCCCTATCGAAAGCCTTCGAGATGTCGAGGGAGACGGCTAGCGCTTCCCCGTGTCTCTCGATGGCCTCACTCCAGATGTGAATGGCATACGCTAGAAGATCCCCAGTGGACCGATTTCGGCGGAAGCCGTATTGGCGGTCACTGAGGATGTCGTTCGCTTCTAGGTATGCCAGGAGCTTACCGTTGAGCACACGTTCCATACTCTTACAGAGGATGGACGTTACAGATATGGGTCTGTAGTTGGCCGGGTCAGCTCGACTGCCCTTCTTGGGCACGGGCTGTACGTTGGCTTGCTTCAAAGCCTTCGGCACTTTTCCAGTCTCTATGGAAAGGCGATATAGGCGTGTCAAGATCGGAGACAATTCAGGCGCACAGGTTTTAAGTACAATTGCTGGTATCCCATCAGGGCCACTCGCTTTGTTCACATCAAGGCTACGCAGCACCCTACGGACGTCCTTTTGATGGATGCGGATGTCCGACATTTTCGTCACACATCCATCTGGAAAAGGAGGAGGCTGCGCGCCATCAGAATTCAGATGCGAAGATTCCGCAAAAAGGGAAGCAAACAAGTTTGCCTTCTCCTCAGTGGAGTGGGCTAATGACCCGTCAGGTTTCAGCAGTGGTGGTAGTGAGGGGCGACAGAAATTTGATTCGACCGATTTAGCCAGGGACCAAAACGCTTTGCTACCCGCTGGGTATGAAGCAAGTTTGTTCCCGATTTTGCTAATGTGGTCAAACCGTGCTCTTCGCATCACCTTTTTGCAGGACTTGGCAGCCGTGTTGAAGGCTCTCTTCTTCTGACACACGTCATTTGCTTTGCGCGTTCGAGCGTCAACCCATGCCTGGTAGGCCTTGTGTTTAACCGCGTTGGCGTGGTTACACTCGGCTCCAAACCATGGTCGGTCGACGTTAGACATTGCTACGTCAGAGAATGGAATATAGTACTCCATCCCCCGACGCAACACATCAGTCACAGCGTCAGCGCATTCCGATGGATCGTCCGAAGAGAAGCAAGTGGGCTGCCAAGGATAGCATGCGAAAAAAGATCGCATCCCATCCCAATCTGCTGACTTGTACCGCCATACCCGCCGGGTGCCTCTTGGGCTGGGATCGGGCGGGGAGTAGACGGATACAGACTTCACCAGACAGTGGTCGGAACTACCTAAAGGTGAAGATATCGACACTGAGTATCTGTCTGGATCTGTTGTCAGCAGAAGGTCCAAGCAATTGGCTGTGTGCGAATCAACATCTGGCACCCTCGTTGCCCCTTGGACCAGCTGGGTGAGATTTAGCGCTAGCTCAAGCTTGCGCATCTCTCGACCAGCATGGTCAGTGCACTGGTATGGGAAGAGCCACTCCTGGTGGTGGGCATTAAAGTCCCCCAGTAGCACTAATTGGGCGTAAGGATACCGCCTCACTGAGGTACTCTATGAGCCTGGTCGTCTCCTGATCACCGCTGTGCGAGCGGTGGACACAGGCGTAGATAATCTTATCCAGCCTTGTGTCCACCAAAGCCCACAGCACTGAGAACCTGGAGTCTTCAAGGTTACGGAGACGCCGATAGCAAGTGTCGTCACGGGCATACATGCATACACCCGCACGTGTTTTGAAATTGTGCTCCAGGGTAAACCCTGGGTAGGATAAGTACGACACGTCAGACGGACTTCCTATCTGCGTCTCCGTAAGGAAAAACAGTGCTGGCTTTTCAGTCTCCAGATGATGGTGGACTGAGGTGAGATTGGAGTGCAGACCTCTAATATTAGTGAGGTGCACTTTGTGTGGGAGGGGGTGCAGCCGCTGTTTTACTCCAGTTTTCTTTTTGCTTCTTGCCATTTTTATTTAAGAGTGAAAGGTGAGGAGAAGGAAGTGAGATGAGGTTCCACGCTACTAACCTACAGACACACACTGAAAGGACGCCATCATTGGGGCACTAGTCCAGAGACTGCGGGGACGCCCGAGCCCCCCCGGATATGTCCATCGGGCCCTCCCATCTGGTCGCCAACCAGCACGATGGTGCATTCCGGGATTTTTCGACAGTTGGCGGGGCAGCCTTTCGTGTGTGGCTGGCACACTACTTGGGCCCCCAACTACCTGCGGTCGGCCAGCGGCGCACCGTGCCTCGGATCCCGCTACCCTCCGCAACTAGTCTCCCGATACGCCCAAAACAGTGCGAGTCAGGCTGGTCAGCATGCAGTGGAACAACTATCTCGACCCAACTCCTCTAGTGGCTACACCGAGCATCGTACCGGAACACGGCTAGGCCGCTTGGCGGTACGTCTTTGCCCGGTGGGTGGTCACAAGCCTTCGGCCGAAGCCTACCACCAGTAGTGTCACCTGATTAGCACCACCCGGGGACCACGTGTAGGGTAACAGCAATAAGGGTAACTCTCCTACGGACGCGGGTGACTCAGCTCCCTAACTCTTTCTCTGGAAAATACCTATACCTTTTGGTAGTGAATAAAGTTCTATAATTATATCGCTATTTTAAAAAGAAGTGCTCCACGAGTCGCACACCAGTGTGAGCTGCCCTACTAGCCACGAGAACATGTTTACAAATAGGAGCACCAGTCGGGGCTCCGTCGACTTTGTTGCTTACATAGGAATCGTACTTACCCATTTTATATTAAAACCAATGTGAACCAGGTATTAATAGTTTGGTCATATAATAGGGGTTATTAAAACTCTTGTGTGGGTTATAGGTATTATATGCTGTTGCATATACTACTTTATCTTCACTCATACAGTTGAAATAAAACAAAAGTGGAAACGGAAAAAATAAGTGGTATGGCTGGCAATTTAGATTGTCATTGCACGTGACTGCGCAGCGCGCGTATCCATAGACAATGACACTAGTTTTCGCCGATACGCACCAATAAATTAAAAAGTAAAAGTGTGCTATAAAAATTAAAAAGTTATTTTATGATGCAGTTGTTTGAAAATCGAAGGAAAATGTTGCACTGGAATGGTTATTTTTAATGTTACCTATCCACGAATGTAAAGTACGTGTTTATACAATATTTTTTGAATTCCTATTTGTAACATTACGGTGTGAGTGTAGATAAAATAATTATAAAACATCTTTTTATTACTCGGCTTAATAAGTGATTATTTCAATATTGCCTACTCATATTGGGCATTTTCAAACTGCTCAGGCATTATGAATACTACCGTATTAATCACTTGATCCATTTCATATACAAATCATATACATCTGTCCCTTACGCACACTGGAAATAACCTTGCTTTAAGAGGTTATGAGAGTTCATGTTATCTTATTCCAAGTTTTTTCATTCTGTAGTATAATTATATTGTTCTGTAATTTTCAGGCATGTGAAGTTCGAGCTAGCTTAGAGAAACTAATAAAAAGGAAATTTCAAATGGAAAACGCAGTGTTTGACGGCATCGATTTAGGCCAAGGTAAATATAAAAGTATTTTAATAAATTTTTCACCAATATGGTGCAAATAGTCCATTCTGCAGATGTGGAACTTATTGTTATTGTGAGGAACTAGTGGCTTAGTAATAAATCGTACGGGTCGATCTTCAAGGTTAAGAGGCAGAGGTTGGTCTGTGGATGGGTGACTATTTCAACATACCGAGTTTCCTCCGTGCCTCTGAAAGTACGTTAAGCCATTGGTCTCGGCTGTCATTTGAACATCTTTGACAGTCGTTACGGGTAGTCAGCAGCTTGAGATCTAACACCAGTCTAGTCAAAGGCGTGTTGTATTACCCAGTTACTGGGTTGTGGACTGTGGAGGTCATACAGGCGGTCGTTCCATGTAAAATTCAGGTTGAGAAAAGAAAGGCAGTTTGTTGCCAGACTGTTTATCTAGTAGTTAAGAGATGGGGTAAAGCTGGCAGCTTGACACAGTATACTAAATGCTTAATTATGAATCAGAAATGTACAAATCCGCAAGAGAACCAGGGTTACCGACATAGCCCGAAGAATTGCCAAACTTAAGTGGCAGTGGGCAGGGCACATTGCTCGCAGAACGGGTGGCCGATGGGGCAGAAACGTTCTGGAGTGGCGACCGCGAACTGGAAGACGTGGCGTTGGAAGGCTCCCACCTCCCACCTGGTGGGCGTGACCTGGTGAAGGTTGCGGGGATGTGCTGCTAGCGGGGCGCACGGGGGCGGCCTATGTGGGGACGCTTGGGGCGGCCTATGTCCAGCAGTGGACGTCTTTCGGCTGATATGATGATGATGATGTCTTAATTATACTATTCCTATTTTTCAGGTAAAACGGAACGCATAATGAAATGCGTGGTATCCGGCTACTTCCCCCAGGCCGCCTACCTGAGCACAGACTCCACCTACCGCGGCATCAGACAGGCCACACTGCACATCAGCCCCGACAGCTGTCTGTTTAGAGTGCAGCAACCTAAGTGGTGAGCTCATTTATAGATAAAGAGTATAAACTGTAAACCTTTTTTTTACCAAAATGCCGAAGGGGGGTAATGCGTTTATCAGTCTATGTACTCGTATGTATATATGTTTGTTTCTATGTGGCGTTCTAGAAACCAAACGTATTGGCCGATTTTGATGGTTCTTATGTCAATCGATTCGTCTTAACCATCGACCACACAGCCCCTAGACGCCTAATAACAGGCGAGCGATGTCTGTCAACACATATGACTAAAAGATCATATCCAGGTATTATAGGAACCCACTGGACAATTTCGAATTAGTAGCGACCACTTCTGTGAGCCGTAAACACTTCCGCGACAGGCAATTACAAATTGGTAAAATAAATATTATAATGACCCCTTGTACAATACGTTGGTGTGGTAACAACAGCCAGAACTCGGGTTTCCCGAAAAATGGCTTAACATTTCATCGGTAAGTTAATAGTTACGTATTCATAATCAGATTTATTTTCTGATATTATTTATCGGAGTTCATTTTGTACTGGTCATTATTGTAGGTGAAAACTGCAACAGCACAAATTTTGTCGCGCTCGTTGATGTCTTTGGTTGTTTCGTCTCTTTCTTTTTAAAGTATTTTTTTCTCTATCTCTTTTCCTCTATAATTTGGTACACAAAACCAGTGATGCACCATATTCTATGACAAAATCTGTTATCGATAAAACTAGAAACCTAAATACTAATATATGTTTTGTATAGATAATTATTTTTCTTTAAGAATTTTGTTTTTTTTTTCTATTGATTGTTTTTTTACTAATATTTAATGCTATGAACCAACCGCCGAAAAAATATGTTATCTTTAGAATGTTGATATTTTGTCTTTAGTTTTTGCATTTAATGATACTAATGTATAATTAATAATAAAATAGCTAACATTAATAAAAAAAAATATTAGCTACACTAACAATTTAAAAAAATATCGATACCTTCGTAGGTTTATTTAAACCTGTCCCATCCCTAATTCGGCGAAATGACATTGGTAAGGACCAATCAGAGCGCAGTACCCCCGTGCCTCATACCTCAGCTAGTTGACAGAATTGTTTTGATGTATTAGATCAAGCATTAGGCGTCTAGGGGCTATGTGGTCGATGGTCTTAACCCTGCGAGTGTGACTGGCTCATTAAAATTTGAAAATAAGAAAATGTCAGATATTGGGCGCCATTTTTTTTCTTCCTATCCCATCGTGTGGGGTATCAAAATAAAGGGTTTTAAAAGATGATTTCAAAAATATATAACACTTATATGTTACAATGTACATAATTCGATAAAAAGTTATAAATAATAAAAGTTAATTCAAAAAAAATTAAAACCCGAATACTTGAAAAGCAAACTATTAGGACATAAACTTAAAATTAACTTTTTTATTAGCCTATACCACAGGGGCTCAGCGCTAATAAATAAAATAAAACTACTCGCTACAAATAAATATCACTAGATAGCGCGATATGCAACAATTTGTTATTGAATTGTGAAAAAATTCAACATCTTTTTAGAATTTTTTATACAAATTTGTTTAATCAATTATGGAATATTGGACTCTTAATTCACATTTCAAAGATTATTTGAACGGATAATTTATAATTGATTCCAATAGATGGCGCGGTTTTAAATTTCTAAGGCATGCCACTCGATTAATTAAATTTGTATTGTCACACATTTTGGTATAATGAAACTGTAAAAACGTGCAAAAAATACTATACAACAAATAGTCACTATATTTTAAGAAAAAAATATTAACGAACCGAGTAAACCCTTTTGCTTGCAATTCGCTGCCTACACCATCTATCGCTGTTGAATGGTACCGAACGCTTTAGTAGTATATATAGTAAGATTATCTGAAAGAATGTGAAAGAATAGTACATTTCGTGCCGAGCATAAAAAGGTTAGCATAAAGAGGTTTTAACACGAGCGATGTAGCCAATTTCAATTTTCAATTTGAAAGCTACTAGCGAGTGTTAAAGTAAAGTCTTTTTATGCGAGACACGAACGATTCTTTTTTCACTACCTGATGAGCATACTTAATTAAATGCAAAAAAGTTCCAACAACAATTTATTAGAAACATTCAGACCTATATACACATAATCAACGCGCGCTTTTTCGAGTGGTAACAGGTTCAGTATCATTCTGCCAGATACATAATGAAATCAAAACTCCATACTAAAGTAATTTCGTAACTGTTATTATGTAATTTTGTTTTTTTTTGTTTTTATTTTATAATCTTGTGTCTGAATGTTCATATTTCGAAACGAATTTCTTAGGTAATGTGTTACATAATAGACACGGTAGTGGAAAAATAAAATACCTTATCTTCTTTTCCAGGGTAATGTTCGCCAGCGTCCAAAGCACAGGCGACAAGACGTACATGCGGGAGATGCTGACCATCGAGCAGCGCTGGCTGCTGGAACTGGCGCCGCATTACTATAAGCAGACATAGTCAGAATAAATTGACCAATTGTTTTGTTATTTTATAGTTTTATTTTATAACAATTTTGGTTTTGATTTGATATATGAGATAATAACGTTATGTATTTAGTAAAGTTGTAACAGAGGTGGAATCCAAAATAATGGCGGCTCGGAACACTCGGTGCAGCATCGGCAGCGCCATCTTTTTTCACAGCCCCTATTAAGTTTGAATCGACCTATATCTCTAATATTACAGATATATTAGTAGTACGTAGTACCTGCAGCCGTATTGCGCAAGTGCACAAAGAAGTTAAACTATCCAACCGACCAAATCGGCTAATCACACAAAACAGAAATGCACATCGCGTCATTCATCTCGCATGTGATTAGTCGATTTGGTCAGTTGGATAGAGTTTAACTTCTTTGCGCACTTACGCAATACGGCTGCTGGCATCGCAAATATGTTACGATAATTGCAGGTACAGAGGTTTGCTTTTATTGATTATCAAAATAATTTTAGATTTTTTGTGACCTCTCTTTTTTGTGGCTTTGAATATTGGTTTTCAAGTTTTACAATAAGAACTTAGAAATGTTAAAAACAAATTTAATACATAAAAGCAACTCAATATTTGTGTAATTTTGTTCTGTTAAACTCATAAATGCCTAAGGTAATAATTAATTCTTCTTGCGACGACAGCCGAAGTAAACCGAAGATCGCCGAGGACACCCGATCCATTATTCAGGCTGGACTGGAACATAATTTTGTGACGTTACAAATTGTTCTCAAAATTATGTTCCAGCCAACTCTGATATGGTTGTTCAACTGTCATCCGCCGATGGATTTCAAGAGATGAAAATTATAAGTACTATTATATTAAAATACAATAAATAAAATATTGAGTAAGTAAGTGACTTTACTTTTTTATCCATAATACTACCGGTCCTCTGTCCTCACCCGGGGTCAGAGTCTCACACCTGCACAGAAGTCTGACTTCCACCACTAAGCCAACAAGGCAATTCCACTCAATAAAACTCATAATCTGAGAGCACACAACGGATCTTTGTGCCTCTGAATTGGCTGCAAGACCCTGCGCAGTTGCTATTTATGTGTTAATTTTGAAGGTGAAGATAGCATTGTATAACTGTCTCTTTCACTCTTAACGTTTGTCGCATCGTCCTATCTCGCTTACTCTATGCAGTATACTCGATGACAAACTGTTTCTTGTGCAATGGTTGGCAGAGCCAACTTCAGAGACACAAAGATCCGTTGTGACTCATATTGGGCATTTGTCAAATTGCCCGGGCATTATGTACAATGCCGTATTGATCACTTGGGTAGCTGATTTTAAAATGAGAATCACATCTAAACGGCTGGTTGTAATTTTTTGGAAATAATATATGTTACATTAGACCATTTTCTTAATAATTTGATCTAAGAAAATTTTGACTTTTATTCGTATGACATAGTTTATTAACTTGTAAAGTTATGTCCAAAACGGACAAAAACACGACAATCGCGCCAAAACCGCTGGGTGAATTTTAATAAATTTGACACCATCTCAAAGACAATTTAATTATCTACATTTTGATCTAAGGTTTTTTTTAAAGTCATAGAATAATAAGGAAAGTACAAAAAACTACTAAATTTTGGGTCGCGCGGGTGTCAGACGAGTGCGGGTTTTGATCCCTCAAGGTCGTTGGCGTTAGTCGTCGTCTTAACATAATAAAACTTATATTGTTCTGCTTGTGACCTGCATCGCCATCCATCCTCTGAAAAAGAATTTACTTAGTTTATTTATTTAGTTTCTGTGATGTTAAAGCCGTGAGATGTCGCTATTTGTACCTTATTCAGTTTAAATGTAAAAAAACAAAAAAAAGTCACTGTTAGAAAAAAAATTGTCTCATCTGTCGGTCTAAAAGTAATATGACTAAGATGTTTACAAAACTAGTTTTGTTTGTAAATAATACTGAGTTTTTTTTTTAAATAGCAGCAATTTTAAATGTTAAATAGAATATTCTTTGTATTTTTACTGATTCAAGAAAGTTCATGATCCTACCTTACCTCCTCTCTCCTTATCCTTGAACCTACCTTGTGTCTGATAGCCATTCGTTCAATCAGACAGACAGCCAGACGGTCAAACACCTAATAGTAATAACAATCTGTTACTGGAGATATGCCAGACGGGGGGTTGTAAGTCTGTGGCTATAAATAACTTGGAATGTTCATTTATATACCACGTGTTGATAGTAAATAGACACACTGACACTAACCTATATAGTGCCTATATAGGTGTGAATGTCTGGTCTGGGCAATCGGCCTCCCTATGTATCCGATTGGCCGTGCTGACTGGCTTCTCTTATTACGTCTGCATGAGCAATTTTTATTAATCTAATACCAACACTAAGGACGACGACAACAGCCAACTTCGATTCATCATCTTTTCAGCCGAAAGATGTCCACTGCTGCACATAGGCCTCCCCCAGGCGTCGCCACATTGACCGATCCCGTGCGTCTCGATCGTCTTCCGGTTCGCGCATAGCCCTCTCCATTGCCCTTTGGGTGACTTTAAGCTTTCTGATAAGGCCCATTGTGAGCGAACACGTCTCGGTCCCATAGGTGATCACTGGCAACACACACCGGTCATAGACTTTTGTCTTGAGAGACTGCAGTAAATTGTATAACCTTTAATAACTGGTAACATCAGGCTGTTTATGCATGGTAAACTCACTACCTATTGGAAATTTTGGGAGCAAGAGTAGGTAGGTAATCTTCTTCAAATTAAATCCACATCCGCCTGAACTGAACCTTAGAGACAAAAGTGATAAAAAATTAGGCACAAAGTTTTTTAATACTGCATAGAAACAGTTCAAGCTAAGATAAATAAAAACAACCAATGTTATTATTATAATCTTTGTTTGAAACCAGACACAGACACGATTTGTAGTCGTGCAAGAGTTTATCTCTAGCAATGATTATAATTAATTAAATAATTAATAGTCGTGTAATTGTATGCGCATAATTCCATTATTAGTCACCCGGAATTGTTTAAGATACATTTTAATTGGTTGGCATTGGAATTTCCCATCGACCATACAGCCTCTAGACGCCTAATGTTTGATCGAATACATCAAAACAATTCTGTCAACTAGCTGAGGTATGAGGCACGGGGTACTGCGCTCTGATTGGTCCTTACCAACGTCATTTCGCCGAACTAGGGATGGGACAGGTTTAAATAAAACCTCGAAGGTATCGATATTTTTTTAAATTTTTAGTGTACTTAATATTTTTATTTATTAATGTTAGTTACTTTTATTATTAATTATACAGTAATAACATAAAATGAAAAAACTAAAAACAAAATTCTAAAGATAACATATTTTTTCGGCGGTTGGTTCATAATATTAAATATTACGTACCAAAAATCAATATTCGTTTCACAATTAATTTAACAAATAATAAAAAACTTAATTTAATGTCTCTTTTTTTTAAATATTATGTAGGCTTCTAGTTTTGTCGATAACATATTTTGTCATAGATAAATGGTGCATCACTAGTTTTGTGAAATAATTATAGAGGAAAAGAGATAGAGAAAAAAATACTTTGAAAAGAAAGAGACGAAACATCAAAGACATCAACGAGCGCGACAAAATTTGTGCTGTTGCAGTTTTCACCTACAATAATGACCAGTACAAAATGAACTCCGATAAATAATATCAGAAAATAAATCTGATCATGATTATGTAACTATTAACTTACCGATGAAATGTTATGCCATTTTTCGGGAAACTCGAGTTCTGGCTGTTTTTACCACACCAACGTACTGTACAAGGGGCCATTATAATATTTATTTTACCAATTTTTTATTGCCTGACGCGGAAGTGTTTACGGCTCACGGAAGTGGTCACTACTAATTCGAAATTGTCGAGTAGCGACCTATATTAGCAGTATATGACATTTTAGTCATATGTGTTGACAGACATCGCTCGCCTGTTGTTAGGCGTCTAGAGGCTGTATGGTCGATGGAATTTCCTTAGTAGGAAAACATAATTATAATTTCAGCCGAAAGACGTTCACTACTGAAATATAGGCCACTCTCAAGCGTCGCCTGTGCGTTCTTCCAGCAAACTCCCGCAACCCTCACCAGCTCATCGGTCCACCTTGGATGCTAAGCCTGATTGTGAGGTGTTCGCGGACGAATGGAAGAAGATATTGTCTGTATGTCTGGAGTATTGTGTGATGAGCGTATGACTGCCATGTAATTATAGATATTATCATAAATAAACATGTCTTTAACTAATGTAATTGGCCTTTAGCCGTGTTATGTAAAAGAAAATAAACAAAAAATTGTCAGATACTTAATGCAGCGTTTTCCGATACATGGTCGTCATTCCGTAGGAGATATTGGAACGTATATTAGGTGAATGCCTGTTCTGTCTAAGGGTCGGTCGCAAGCGGTACTGAGCTAGCTGTCCCGAGTTCAATTCCCGGTTCGGGCAAAGTATTTTAAGTTTTTCTTAAAATAATTTCTCAGTAACAGCACCCTGCACCCTGTTGATGGCAACAGGCTCGCTGCCAGTGTCAGCTTACTAATATTATAAATGCGAAAGTTTGGATGGATGGAGGTATGTTATGTGTGTATGTATGTTTGTTACTTGATCACGCCAGAACGGCTGAACAGATCTGAGGCTCTAGACAAATGTCATTCGACTTAAGCAAAGGCGACAGTCGATATGTCAAAATGTGAGGGATTGATCACGTAATTTTTCGATATCGCTGGTCAATCCAACACAATTTTGCTTTTTTACCCGACTGCCGAAGGAGAGTAATGTGTTTATCAGTATATGTAGGTAATTTTGTTCCTATGTGGCGTTCTATAGAACAAACGCGTTGGCTGATTTTGATGATTCTTACGTCAATCGATTTGTCTTAACCTTGCAAGTGTCACCGGCACACATTCAAATTGGCAAATAGAAAAATGGCGGATTTTGGGCGCCATACGATGGGCGCCTTACGATGGGGGCCCAATTTCTTTTTCTCATCCAAACCCTTCGTGTGGGGTATCAGAATAAAGGGTTTTAAGAGGTGATTTCAAAAATATATAACGCTTATATATGTTTAAATGTAGGCACCTAGTTAGAAAAACAAAAGTTATAAATAAACATAAAAAGTAAATTCAAAAATCCCGACTGCTTAAGAAACACATCTGGTTTTGGTCAGCCGGCTCTCAAATGTGTATCCTTGTTTTTACGTGTTTTTACCCGACTGCCGAAGGAGGGTAATGTGTTTATCAGTCTATGTATGTATGTATGTAAGTATGTATGTATGTATGTATGTATGTAAGTATGTACGTATGTATGTTTGTTCCTATGTGGCGTTCTAGAGACCAAACGCGTGGGCCGATTTTGATGGTTCTACGTCAATCGATTCATCTTAACCCCGCCAGTGTCACTGGCTACATTAAAATTGTAAAATAGGAAAATGGCGGTTCTTGGGCGCCATATTGTAGGGGCCCAAATATTTTTTTCTTCCAAACCTATCGTGTGGGGTATCAAAATAAAGGGGTTTAAGAGGTGATTTCAAAAATGTATAACACTTATATGTTTAAATGTACCTAATTCGAAAAAAAGTAACTGAAAAGTTATAAATAAAAAAAGTTAATTAAAAATATCAAAATACCCGACTGCTTGCAAAGCGAACTAAAAAGACGTAAACAAGGAGAAAATCATGCTGTGCAGTCGGAGGATACATCTGGTTTTGGTCAGCCAGCTCGCGAATATGTATCCTCCGACTGCACAGCATGATTTTCTCCTTGTTTACGTCTTTTTAGTTCGCTTTGCAAGCAGTCGGGTATTTTGATATTTTTAATTAACTTTTTTTTAGTTCACTTCTTAGCAGTCGGGTATTTTGATGTTTGTCACTTGTCTATGAATTCGGGTTACAATTTGGCTCAGAGATAAATAATAGACTGGAATTGCACATAGGCTACTTTATATCTCGGGCGTATGTTCACTTGGGATAATTGCTGACTTTTTCGCGGGCGAAGCCGCTGGCAGAGTGTGAGTTGCTAGTATTATATAAGGGGACTTAGACATAAATTGAGAAATGTGGCTGCTTTATATATAGTACCTACATCTCTGCTTAACTCTTCGGGGATTAAGCATGGTTTTATGTTATGAGGTATGTAGATGTTTTTGTGTCTCAAATGATAACGGCTCCGAATTACGTGTTTGTAGATCGTGGGCTCGAAACCGCCTGTGCGGTTTACATTGTGTAAATTATTTCACCATCACTGTTTTAAAAAAAAAAACCGGCCAAGTGCGAGTCGGACTCGCACACGAAGGGTTCCGTACCATTATCACAAAACACTGCAAAAAAATCACGTTTGTTGTATGGGAACCCCCCTTAATTTATTTTATTTTAATTTAATTATTATTATTATTTGAAGAGAATATACAACTGAATATTCTGTGAATATTTCAAGCGTCTACCTGTTGCCGTTATTAATATCGAGCAAAAAACGGCAAAAATATCACGTTTGTTGTATGGGAGCCCCCCTTAAATATAAATTTTATACTGTTTTTAGTATTTGTTGTTGTAGCGGCAACAGGAATACATCATCTGTGAAAATTTCAACTGTCTAACTATCACGGTTCATGAGATACAGCCTGGTGACAGACAAACAGACAGACAGACAGACAGACAGACAGACAGACAGACAGACAGACAGACAGACAGACAGACAGACAGACAGACAGACAGACAGACAGACAGACAGACAGACAGACAGACAGACAGACAGACAGACAGACAGACAGACAGACAGACAGACAGACAGACAGACAGACAGACAGACAGACAGACAGACAGACAGACAGACAGACAGACAGACAGACAGACAGACAGACAGACAGACAGACAGACAGACAGACAGACAGACAGACAGACAGACAGACAGACAGACAGACAGACAGACAGACAGACAGACAGACAGACAGACAGACAGACAGACAGACAGACAGACAGACAGACAGACAGACAGACAGACAGACAGACAGACAGACAGACAGACAGACAGACAGACAGACAGACAGACAGACAGACAGACAGACAGACAGACAGACAGACAGACAGACAGACAGACAGACAGACAGACAGACAGACAGACAGACAGACAGACAGACAGACAGACAGACAGACAGACAGACAGACAGACAGACAGACAGACAGACAGACAGACAGACAGACAGACAGACAGACAGACAGACAGACAGACAGACAGACAGACAGACAGACAGACAGACAGACAGACAGACAGACAGACAGACAGACAGACAGACAGACAGACAGACAGACAGACAGACAGACAGACAGACAGACAGACAGACAGACAGACAGACAGACAGACAGACAGACAGACAGACAGACAGACAGACAGACAGACAGACAGACAGACAGACAGACAGACAGACAGACAGACAGACAGACAGACAGACAGACAGACAGACAGACAGACAGACAGACAGACAGACAGACAGACAGACAGACAGACAGACAGACAGACAGACAGACAGACAGACAGACAGACAGACAGACAGACAGACAGACAGACAGACAGACAGACAGACAGACAGACAGACAGACAGACAGACAGACAGACAGACAGACAGACAGACAGACAGACAGACAGACAGACAGACAGACAGACAGACAGACAGACAGACAGACAGACAGACAGACAGACAGACAGACAGACAGACAGACAGACAGACAGACAGACAGACAGACAGACAGACAGACAGACAGACAGACAGACAGACAGACAGACAGACAGACAGACAGACAGACAGACAGACAGACAGACAGACAGACAGACAGACAGACAGACAGACAGACAGACAGACAGACAGACAGACAGACAGACAGACAGACAGACAGACAGACAGACAGACAGACAGACAGACAGACAGACAGACAGACAGACAGACAGACAGACAGACAGACAGACAGACAGACAGACAGACAGACAGACAGACAGACAGACAGACAGACAGACAGACAGACAGACAGACAGACAGACAGACAGACAGACAGACAGACAGACAGACAGACAGACAGACAGACAGACAGACAGACAGACAGACAGACAGACAGACAGACAGACAGACAGACAGACAGACAGACAGACAGACAGACAGACAGACAGACAGACAGACAGACAGACAGACAGACAGACAGACAGACAGACAGACAGACAGACAGACAGACAGACAGACAGACAGACAGACAGACAGACAGACAGACAGACAGACAGACAGACAGACAGACAGACAGACAGACAGACAGACAGACAGACAGACAGACAGACAGACAGACAGACAGACAGACAGACAGACAGACAGACAGACAGACAGACAGACAGACAGACAGACAGACAGACAGACAGACAGACAGACAGACAGACAGACAGACAGACAGACAGACAGACAGACAGACAGACAGACAGACAGACAGACAGACAGACGGACAGCGAAGTCTCAGTAATAGGGTCCCGTTTTTACCCTTTGGGTACGGAACCCTAAAAACGGCGAAGGAAAACATCTTGAGGACACCTGCACGTCCTAGAACCAACAATTCGAAGACATGTGAAATCCACCAACCCGTACTGGGCCCGCGTGATGGATTAAGGCTTATTACCCTCTCTAACAAAGTGTAGGCCTGTGTCAAGTGGAACATTAAGAGGCTGATGATGATGAATTGTCTGGTTTTCCTTGACCATGTTGCAGCTAAATACCATCCAGATACGTTAACAATGCACGTGCCTTCTCTGTACAATTTGCCCTTCAGTAGATGACTTAATACTTTAACTCAACTACGTAAATACCCAATTAAAATTATAATTAATCACTGATACACGTTTTCCCCGAGAGATCTCGTTAAGTTCGTGGAACCGCCGAATTTCAGCGTATTATGAAATGTATCTGATTTTTGTCATCATACCTAAAATTAACTGGCTTTTGCTGGTTAATTACGAGTAGGTCATTATCACCAGTTCAGCTCGTGAAATAAGACCGTCTGCTACATGATTTTTATTCTCTCTCCGGGAAAAATCTTAGTGGGGTATGTCATTGAAAATTGCCCAATATCAGCTCGGAATATTGAAAGAAAGAAAGAAAAAGTGTTTATTTGTCACAAAACGACATACAATATAAGAATATACGTAAGCTAAACCCTTAAAATAGTATTAGTAGTACTTAAATTAAGTTAGTAAACACGAGAAATAAATACGATATATAGCGTACGATTTTTATTATCTCTCTCCTCCTATTTGGTACCTAAATCCGTTCTTTAGATCCGCATTTAACTCCAGTTCAAGCGTTCGCACTCGCAATCAAGTGTCGATTTCAAACTCAGCTTGTTTATGTTTCTAGCCTATACCTACGTATTGCAGTTTGGTTTATGTATCTAGGTCCGTAATTTCCAAGTAGCTTTTCTTAGACACCAATGACTGACGGAGACGGTTTCCGTTCACCGTCAACCGAGGCCAAACGACCGTGGTGATCAAACCGCATTCCTTCTCTGTTTGATAAGGAGACTAGTCTCAGCCCGTTGGTTAATAATGGGAAATTACAGGCAAAAAACATAAATGGGCTTAGGACTTAGATAGGCAGGTACAACAGTTACATCCACCTGTAGCCAAGTTGACAATCTACAATCGATAACGCTAATAGAAAACGAATCAATATATGGGAATGACACATGTGAACGTTAAGTCACGTGGTCAGACCATACAAATAACGAAGGCGATAACGATTGTAGACAGAGATTCTATACGAAACGTTTGTAACTTGGCTAGAGGGGCTGGAGCGAGTGAGATGGCGAAACTCGACATCGATGTCTATTTTGCCTTCGGAGAACGCAGGCGTGATCACCTGTAAGTACTTTCATAGTTATCGAGGGTACATAAGTCGACATTCAAAAATCTTACCTATGAACTCACGTACGAAAGATAATGCTAAAAGTTGTATTGAAGACCTAGTCGATGGGTTAGGTAGGTCGGATCGGTCGCTCCATGTAAAATACTGATATTAAATTGCATTCAGTAAGACTGGACTCTCTCTCTCTCTGGAGACTCTTTCATTACTCTTTTGATTTCTGTTCTTCATAATCCTAAGTCTCCTTTGTATCTTCGAGAACGCTTTGAGTATCTTGTTCCGAGAGGAAAACCTTGTTGTCTGTCATCGTCTCTTCTTCATTTTCCTCCCCACTCTTCAAGTCGTTACGGTGGATCTTTTACTGTTCGTGCTGTGCGCCTCTGGAATACTCTGCTTCTCTCTCTTCTACGGGATAGCCCTTCATTGAAGGTTTTCAAGAGAAGAAAAGGAATATTTCCTATCAACCTGACTCATTAATTTATGTATTTACAATTGTAATATTTTAGTTTTGTTTTATATAGTATACTGTATGTATTTTGTTTATGCATTGTGTGTTGCACACGTATGTATTTGTTTAGATTAAGTAGTGAGTAAGTATTTAAAATTGTAGAGAGCTTTTGTTGTGCACATGGATGTACTATCCTCAAATGCATATTTCTCTACGCAACTGAGGTTTGCTGTTAGAGAACCCAACTATGGGTTAAGCTCGCCTTTGTACTTAGACTGTCCTATTGTATTTGTATGTTTTTATGTTTTGTGTACAATAAAGAATAAGAATAAGGACTGGAAGCATAGTTGGGAAAAGGCTAGGCAAGATAATTGTTGGCATTTAAGATCTTTTTTACCTGGCTACCGAAGGAGAGTAATGTGTTTATCAGTCTATGTACCTATGTGTGTTTGTTCCTCTGTGGTGTTCTAGATACCAAACGCGTTGATCGATTTTGATGATTCTTACGTCAATCGATTCCTCTTAGCCTTGCGAGTGTGTCACTTGCTACATTAAAATTCGAAAATAGAAAAATGGAGGATTTTTTGGCCCACCAAAAAAAAAGAAAATATTAAGAGTTTTGAGAGGTAATTTCAATAATATAGATCACTTATATGTTTAAATGGTAAAATATGGTAACTAAAATGTACCTAATAAATAAAAAAGTCAATTAAATAATCAAACGAAATCCCAACTGCTTAAGAAGCGAACTAAAAAGACGTAAACAAGAAGAAAATCGTGCTGTGCAGTCGGCGGATACATCTGGTGTTGTTCAGCCAGCTCGCGAATATGTATCCTCCGACTGCACAGCCTGATTTTCTTCTTGTTTACGTCTTTTCAGGATTTTTGATTTTTGAATGAATTTTTCTTGCTTAATTTTTGGTTTCGGGGGGGAAACCCTCAAAAGGCGCTCAGATTTTGGGGACAATTCGCCACGAGTGTGAGATTTTTACCTCACTAAAAAATTACTGGGTGATTACTATCAGCACTGTTCATCATCATCTGTTTTTCGTCCCTGAACAAGCTAATAAGGGGTCTCCCCTGAGCTTCTCTGAGCATTGCAACACGTGTTACTGTGCCACCATCTTCTCTGGAACCACTCGGTGTGTATTCAAGACCTAAGCACTATTTTCAGTCTAAACCTAAAAATAGCTAGCAAATCATCACAAATAAACACGCCCAGCATAAATAGCTGGCAATCGGAGCAATCACCCGCCGTTTATTTATACGAACACGGTGTAGACAATTTATTATTAACTTTAGCACAATAACAACAAACATGTCGTCCGGGTCAAGCGCACCTGCTTTATTATGCTCTGGTTATTTCCACGAATAAGGCGGAGAAAGTTAGTAATTACCTTCTTAGTGATAACAGATTTGACCAGTGTTTCATCAAGATTTGTTTCTCTTTAACACTCGACGGAAAAAGATGTTACAAGTTTAAAACTTAAGTTTAACGTTTGTATATGTATTGTTTGTTTGGAAACCCGTTTGTCTGTGGCATTATAGATCCCAAACGGATGAACCGACTTTGATTTAGTTTTTTTACGATTTCAAGATAAGATAAAGATATTTTATTTTGCAAATATGGGTACAGTACAATGGTGATAAATAGGGAATAGGTCCAGCCATATTTTACCAATAGGCATGCAAAAATTACAAAATTATAAACTAATCTACTAAACTTTAACATACAAAACAAAGAAAAACCAAGCATGATTCTTATTTTTAAACATTATTAACAGCAAGTTCAATTTTTTTTTCTGTTATGAATTCTGTTACGCTATATTACGCTTTGTCTGTAAGAAAACTTCGAACCCTTTTTTTAAATAACGATAGCGGCGATTCTTTCCAACTTTTCGGTATTTTATCATATATGACCGGAGCCATGCAGTAAACACTTTTGCGCATTAGTGCTGTCTTAGCGGATTGATGACACAGTAGGGTATTGTCGCGTCTATTACGTGAAACTACATCGGCCAGACGTTTAAAACGATTTGGGTTCATCTTAACAAACACAGCTACTTCTAGTATGTATAAACATGGTAGTGTCAGCAACAACCAACCTATTGTAGTTCTTGCAGTTCGAGACAAAAGCCGATAATGATGCGTTTTCTTCTTCCAAAACGCTACGGCTGATCACGCTCAGCCTCTAATTTCATATCAAACAAAGTGTGGGTTTTTTTATAACCGACTGCCCAAAAAGGAGAAGTTTCTCAATTACGATGTTTTTATATATATATTTTGTTACGTATGTTCGTGTATAACTCCGTCATATTATATAGACAGATTTGCTAAATACTTTTTTTGTTTGAATTGTCACCAAATCAGAAATCGAGGGAACTCCTCAAATATTATAGGCATACATAATATATAGTGCTTTTGGTATTTTTAATAACACGGCAAGTGTTTGCACTCAGAAAGTATCATTTGGTGAAGTGGAACTGATAAAGAAGACCACAGATGGCCACTTTAACTACTTAATAAGTATGTCATGGGTATAAGATATCTCGAATAGTTAAGCGACTATGATGAAGCAAATATATTTAAATAAATGGTACTGATGAAAATGGTACTGATGAAAATTGTACCATCAAACTGATTTGATGATGAAACCGGAAAGTAAGCACTGGAACTCCATATTAAAACAATGTATCCTAGTCGTGTATAGGCTTATTAGAATTGAAATGAGGTGTTCTCTGGCTATAAATAATTTTCATGGTAGGTAATATGAGGTACCAACACCAAAAAGAGATAAATAAAAAACTTTTTAACAAAAATATTAAACCGACTTCTAAAACAAAACACTACAAAGCGAAAAATTACTTTTGTTTTCCGAAGTCGGTGTCGAAAAACGAAAAGCAATAGGTACCAAAGACAAACCACCATATTTGCTTCTTAAATGCATTTTTATTTAAAAAATTAACGTCAATTGAATTAAACTCATTGTTATATGTCTCAACCAAACGATGAAGTGGTGAACGCGAGCCAGCGTTGGATTTACAGAGGCAAGTAGCAAATAGACGTCGAGTGCGTACCCCAACTACATGAACTGTTCGAGGAACCAGGTAACACAGACTCCTAACTAAAATAATAGTGCCGCCCTTATCGCAACCAGTTTAATGCGTTGACAATATCATGCAATGTCATCCTAAACATAACAATCTGCAAACATGCTTGAAGGCCAAGATCAAATGATAAGTGCGTGACAGTAGCGATCTCGACCGTCTAGCAAGATCACGAGAAACTTAGACGATGTGTAAACAATCGTATTTAAAAGGTAAACATGGAACAGCTGACTGTTGTTTGAATTACGTAGGAAACTCTTCCTACGTAAGAATTAGTTTCTGTATTGCGAAGTTGAGAATGAAGTTTTTTTTAATCTTTAGGCTCGCGTTGACCACTATCTCGCCTGATGGTAAGCGATGATGTGTTCTACGGTGAAGCATACTTGCCTAGAAGAATCCTATTTACTCTTGACTTAAAGACCCCAAGGTTGTAGCAATAAAGGAACAAAGACTTCGGAAGGGAGTTCCACTCCTTAGCTGTGCGCACAATTAAAGTATTAGCAAAACGCTTTGTGCGTATGGATGGGATGGCCACCATGTACAGATGGCGCATGGCCGTATGTCTTGTAGTCCGATGATGGAAAGGGCTAGGTGGAATCTAATTGTGCAGTTCCGTCGAACACTCCCCGAAATGTAACCGATAAAAAACCGACAGGCTGGCAACCTGACCAGTTCATCGTTGCCAATAAGCCTCTTGGCCCGTCTGTCAAACGACTCACGTTGTAATCAATGAGTTGTAATCACGGTTTCTAGTAGCGATCACACGGGCAATATATTTTTTTTTGAGCCTATTCTTATTCTACTTACATGGCAAGAGCTGATGTATCGGGTTAAAGGTTGTAGGGAACACAGACGCTGGCACTTGGCAGAGAAGTACCGTGCTTTGTGCACCTACTGAAAACTGTTGAATGACTGGTTAAAACAGGAAATGTCAAATGTAAGTAAATCTGAAATAGCCCAGTCAGAGGCCTGTCGTGTTCCCAGAGGTGACTTAATTAACTCTGACACCAGAAATGGCCACATCCTAACACGAGAAAGAAAAGAAAGCCTTTTCCAATCCACAACTCGGGCCCAGTGCGGGACGGTGGATGGCACATGTCTTTGAATTGTCACAAGTCTTCGAATGCAGGCTGGGGCAATACGTTATGTATTTTTATTAAACGGTGAAGGAAAACTTTATGAAGAAACCGCCATGTCCTAGAACCAAAAATTCGAAGACATGTGTCATTCACAAACCCGCACTGGGCCTGCAGGCCCATTCGTTCTCTCACAGAGAGGAGGCCTGAGTCCCAGTAGTGGGAACGTTCTTCTTCTTCGTCGTATCGATGATTCCAAAATTAAATATATTTTTACCAGAATTCAGCCACGCCAACAGCATTGTCATTAGTATCACAAAGGTCTTTTAAAGTGTTTTTGCACAGAGAGCAAGACAAAAGGTGAGACATTGTTTGGGAGGTGGCTCCGCAGTCGCACTGTGGGTCATTGGAGTACCCCCATCTAACTAGGTTGTGTCTGCAGCTACCCACCTGGCTTCTTAGTTAGTGGGAACGTTAAAAGGCGGATTATGATAATGGTACAACTCTACAAAAGCTTTATACCAAATGATTCTACAAGGAAAATACGAGTATTTACAAAAATTCTATTGATAACTACTTAAATTCTATTCGACCGTCTACCTATTCGTCTAGAATGTAAACAAGTGTAATAATGGTAAACATGAATGTCATCGCTTCGTTTATTTTAATCATGCTCCGATTAACTGTGAAGGCGTGTTATTTATAGCTATGTTTCATAATGAAAAGTCATACTTCATTCATTATTTTAAAGTGTTTCTATCCGACGATATGAAGAATTTACGAACATATATGGTTAAACTCTGTTTGTCTCGCTGTTTCTTTGATCTATGAATTAGGTCCTCGGTTTGTTGCCCGCTTTGAGGCACGGGACACGGGCAAGAAGATAATAGCGTTTGTTCCCACTATTTCTACTGAACAGTTCTACGGTAGAACTAATGGGATTTTTTTTTCCCACTAGTAAAAAAAAATAGTAGAACTTACGTACATGCAATGTACCGGTAAAACCTAGTACTAATGAGAACAAAATATCCCATTAGTTCTACCGTGGAACTGTTCAGTAGAACAAGTGGGAATAGAGAATCCCAATAGTTCTACTATTTTGTTATATATTCGAGGTTTGGCACTCGCCTATTTCCTCCTCCAATATTGGACCAATTTAAAAGATATTCCATAAACTAAAAATGAAAGATATATATACTGTGCCCCTATGTTTTCCTTTTTCATTATCTTTAGAAGCACTAGAACCCTCAAAAATGCTCAGAATTGCGCTGTCAACAGAGGCTTGGTGTACAAATTTGACAAACATAAATGAAAAAAGGAAAACATAATGGTATAGTATATATCTTATTATTTCAGTTTTTGAAATATCTTTTAAACTAGTCCAATATTGGAGGAGAAAAAGGAAACTTTGTATTATGACTTTTTACTAAGTAAATTCAGTCGGCGCTCTCTGCCCATATTTCCTCTTAATATTATAACAGAAGTAATTGTTGGAGCTGTACACTTCTGATTATCCTTCCGGGCAATACAAGCTTAATGTTATAATGTTGTCTCCAAATTATCGATCGGTTATTCATCAAGATAGCCGTGAAGAACTTCCTGATATGTCTAAGTAACTCTATATCTGAGGTTAAGAATTTGCACCCGGAGATCGGCCACGGACTTTGCCGCGTGTTATCTTGAATTCGTTTTTATTTGTTTATGAAAAATATCTTAGTTATAACTCGTTTTGTCTGATATCACCTGTCATGTGATTTTCTTGGAGTTGAATTGGGTAAAAGACTTGCCATCATATGGATTGTAATTACAAATAATACATAGGTGAAGAAGTTTTTTGTCTGTTGTCCGAACTGTATACATGCAATGCAAGACTTGCACCTGGTTTCTGATAAGAAATTATCGACTCAAAGACAAGACCAAAGACAAAAATTATTTATTTCAACTAGGCCATTAAGCGTCACTTTTGAACGCCAAAAAATAAATTTTGTAAAGTTAATAATAATTGATTCTACCGTCCATTTGGAAATGTAGCTTTTTATGGAGAAGAATGGACAAGAAACTCCATACTTACTATTAAAAAAGAAGTGTTTTAGAACATTTACATAAACTCATATACGTGAGGACGATGCACCCATCACTACTATACTACGTATAGGTATAAAGTATAACAAGCACTAACAGGTAAATTCCTTCACTTGTTAAATAGGAACATGGTTCTCACTTACTTACAAATATTGCAAACATATGTAAATTTCCTAATTGACTCGTCACAAAGTTATATTGGTTGTTATAAATTGAATCAACGCATAATTTGACAATTTGTCACATTAACTTGCTCAATTCCTATGGAAGGAACTGGTCCGCAATAGTAATATAACAGAAACAGGGTTTTTAATGACACGAGTTTGCAATAACCTACACGCCCGTGTATCACTCGATATTTTTCAATGCAGTTGTGGGAAATAGTAAAAACAAATCAAAGAATTAGATTTGTTAATTCACAAAAAAATCAAATTTTCGCGCGTTTTTGCAACTGGACATATTTTTTTTACAACGAAAACAGCCTACACAGCCTATTTGATTTTTGACAAATGTTGATGTGAAAATAATTAAATTGAAACTGGTAATTAAATATATTAAACAACCATTTAAAAGACTTTTGAGAATTAAATGCTAAAACGTACGGAATCATTCATTTTTCCTCGTATAAAATCTATTCCAATTTATTCTATGTATGAAAACTCCTTGCTACTAAACTTTTTTAAATTGACTTATAACCAAAGGGGCGTTTATGCAACTGGACATTTTTTACAACGAAAACAGTCTAAACAGCCTATTCGATTTTAGACAAATGTTGATGTGAAAATAATTAAATTAAAACTGGTAATTAAATATATTAAACAACCATTTAAAAGACTTTTGAGAGTTCAGTGCTAAAACGTACGAAATCATTCATTTTTTCTCGTATAAAATCTATCCCATTTTATTCTATGTATGAAAACTCTTTGCTACTAAACTTTTTAAATTGACTTATAAATTTAAAACTAAACTGCAAAAGTAATGATCGAGCTCGTAAACAAAAGTCACGACCGCGTAACAGAAAGATGCCTATGCATAAGATTTAATTTTCAATACATAATTATAGCCTCTGAAAGTACGCCATGTTTAACAACTGTATTGAAATAGTACATTGTGATACAAGGGTGGAAAGTAGGTTATTGCAAACGAGCTGTCATTAACAAGCCCGAGCCGAAGGTGAGGGTTTTTAATGACACGAGTTTCTTCTTCTAGATCTTCGCGAGCTGGCTGACCAAAACTAGACGTATCCTCCGACTGCACAGCATGATTTTCTCCTTGTTTACGTCTTTTTAGTTCGCTTTTCAAGCAGTCGGGTTTTTTGATATTATTAATTAACTTTTTTTATTTATAACTTTTTAGTTCATTATTTTTTCGAATTAGGTACATTTAAACATATAAGTATTATATATTTTTGAAATCACCCCTTAAAATCCTTTATTTTGATACCCCACACGAAAGGTGTGGAAAAAAAAAAATTTGGGCCCCTACAAAATGGCGCCCAAAAACCGCCATATTCCTATTTTCCAATTTTTATGTAGCCAGTGACACTCGCGGGGTTAAGACGAATCGATTGACGTAAGAACCATCAAAATCGGCCCACGCGTTTGGTCTCTAGAACGTCACATAGGAACAAACATACATACATATTTACATACTTACATACATACATACTTACATACATACATACATACATACATACATACTTACATACATACATACATACTTACATACATACATAGACTGATAAACACATTACCCTCCTTCGGCAGTCGGGTAAAAAGATAATCTTAGTTTTAGGCTTGCGAAAACATTAAGCATTACGTAACACAATATATACACGTATATATACCCACATTAGTTACATTGTGACTTAAACATAACTATTACATGTCATGTAATGGGGGGCTAGCCTGTCACCATCAACCGACACAACTACAGACTCCCAGCTGCTATTGAGAAATTCCAGGTGGAAAAACCCATCAATGATTTGCCGACCCGGGCATCAAACCCAGGGCCTCATGCTCAGCAACCAACGAGACAGTTATAGATTAATCAAACAATTTTAAGGGTTCCGTACCCAAAGGGTAAAAACGGGACCCTATTACTAAGACTGCCATACAACAAACGTGATTCTTTTACCGTTTTTTACGATAATGGTACGGAACCCTTCATGCGCGAGTCCGACTCGCACTTGGCCGGATTTTATTAATATTCCATATTTATTTATTATTAGGCTTTTCAACAATGAGTACACTATTAACTTTAAAACTTTCGCGTTTCATAATGGAAAACAAAAAAAAAACAAAACTATCGCAAATTATAAAATTCAATCAATCATCAAAAAAAAAAAACAATCGATCTAAATCATCGCATTAAATTCCCGTGATATCATTGATGTATTAAAAAGAGGCGTGATATATTGTTTTCCAATGTTACTTTATAAATTTGTACATTGCAAACTTAAGTCTAAGAGCCTCATTACTTACAGAAAGGAACACATCACACACACACACACATCATCAGCCTATTAATGTTCCCACTGCTGGGACACAGGCCTCCTCTCTGTGAGAGGGAATGGGCCGTTAACCACCACGCGGGCCCAGTGCGGGTTGGTGGATGTCACATGTCTTCGAATTTTTTGGTTCTAGGACATGCCGGTTTCCTCACGATGTTTTCCTTCACCGTTTTGAGAAAAGCACAGCATGCACTAAATTATGCGCAGATAATTACAGAATTCATAAATTAAAAACCAAAAACTATTAAAAGCTAAATTGATTCTAGTAAATTAAATTAAGTAACATAGATATAATTAAATTAGAATAGATTAAACTAAATTAAATTAGAATACATTTTATTATTTATGTGAGAGGCATAGGATAGGTACTAGAGATACCCACAAAATGGCAAGCACGACTTTTTTTAGAGCTGGTACACAAGAGTTAAATACGTCAATATTGCCTTAGTGCTCTTTGTATGCAGCATACATTCTTGATAGTGGACAGTATTGCCTCAAGTTGGTGTGACATCTTGGCATGCAGAAAAGTGTCCTATTAGGACTTCTTGGCAGATTACGTGGCACGTGGATATGTATGCACTCAGCAAGGTTTTCATAGTTCAAGTTACTTAGTTATCTACTTAATATCTAAATCGACTCTGATAAGCAAAATGTTTGATTGATTATGTCAGAAATAATTTTTGCCTACGAGTATCTAATCAAGTAATCAGTGACATTTTCGTGAAAATTACTCGTTGGAACACGCATTATATACTAGATAAGGTTTTACATAAGTAGGTCATGTCTATTTTATAAATTAGGATAAATAAGGTAAAAGCGGGAGAGTTACCACGCTTTTTGAAATCATTCTATATCTCTCAGTACAAAATGCAAAATACTATATATTAAAACTGGCCAGTACTTTGGATTTTTATCTACATGAAAAGTAAAAAACATTATCTTTAACATTTTCAGAGTATTAGCGATTCTTGTGGACTCTCTATGTTTTGGGACATCTATCCCACATAGAGGATAGCTGCCACATCCATGTGAATTACGTTTAGGATAATATAGCCCCGACGAGAAACAGGACATCTATCCCGCAAAAACTTTGATCGCATTTTGTTTTTTGGTTGTTCGCATGCAATCGCACAGATACATGAGATACGGTCAACTTAGTGGTAGTTGGAGAATATTTCGATATATTAATAAAATAGCACGCGATTAATTTGTGAAACTAGAGTAAGTACAATCGGGGCAAATATACCCCATTTTTTTGGTTTTGTGTATTATCCAATGACTTCGCTTCAGCGAAAGGGCGTCTCAGACTTTTACTGACTAAAACCCACCCGTGTTCCTTCAGTTGCATGTGCCAGGGCCGCGGTAACTCTCTTTCAAATTTATCCGCGACCCAGACAGGCATCGGCCCTAGCGGACCCCGACAGTAGTATTTGCTGACATCTCTTTGAGGCGCATGTGGAACACTACGTGCCGTCGCCGTCGACTCAGGCCTGGCTAGGCAACTATCCTGGTTTTGCCCTACATTTTTAAACATTAAACTAACGTTTTCCATCGGCTTTGCTTCCATGGGCGGTCCTTAAGAAACCATGTATAATTCCGGCATAAAAATGGGGGCCTATGAAACTCTGATATTAGCCAAAGTATTTTCGACATCGGATTCTGATCCGATGTCCCATTCCCGTTTGGTCTAGTAGCCTCCTGTGTTCGATTTTAAAATCAAAATCAAATAGTTTATGTCAAATAAACCATATTGGTACTTTTGAATTGTCAAACAAAATATGAATCTAGCACATTCGCAAGCGTCAGTAGGTCTATGGAGTATGGAGAAGAATTTTCAAGAAAGTCCACGGACACTCTTTTGCATCAGTTTTAATTACAATTATTTGGTTAGATGTCATCATTCTTATTGGAAAAATACGATGTAAAAAGACGTGCACTTAAAAGCGTCTAAAGTAAAACAAACAATTCAAACATAAAATAAGTACATAAGTTAAAGCAGGCCGAAGCAGTCAAGTTATGACCAATCCCATTTACGAACATAATCCATGGATTGGCACCACTCAGCTCAACCATCATGAAGGGAACCGAATGACCCATCACAAAATTCAAGTTTATAATTTAACCTCGGGCAATGTTCGATCATTTCTTGGTAGTAGCTGATTGCCCGGTTAGTGGCAACAGCCTCGTTCTTATTAGAAATATTTCACTGACTGTAGAGGTACCCAAGCAAACTTATTCCCACATAAACGCCAATCTACTGCACATTTGTGAGCTCCGATGGATAAGAATAGTCATGGTCACAAGATCTTTTGTCTCATCTTTAATTCTATGTGCCGAACTTTGGAGGTCTGGTAGGCAGTGGATTCGGCTGTATCCGGTTAGATTAAAAGCCGACCCCGACATAGTAAAAGGTTACGCAGATTAAGTTTTTGGCACATGTTCTGACCAGAAGTTGAACCTGACCCGATCTACATCGCTTTGGTCGTTGTCCTTTATGATGAAAATATCAAAAACAATAGTGATATGTAAAACAATATTAGTAGTATCAGGTATTCTACGAAAACAAGGAATTACATTTTACCTACTCATTATTTTCTCTTGTTTTCGACCGTTCGAACTCAATTTATCACACGGATACTTTAGTCAACATGTCATAAAAACTCTATACCTATTTACTAACTAGCTTCTTCCCATGGTTTCGCCCCCATAGTATATTCCGCATAAATCGTGAGATTTTTCTGGCATAAAAAGTACCTAGCGATGGTTACTTTCTGTCATTGCTGTGAAATAATTTCCGTAAATGGACCAAGACTCCCAGAGATTCATCATTATCATCATTTCAGCCAAAAGACGGCCTCTACTGGACATAGGCCTCCCTCAAGTGTTGCGACATCGGCCGGTTCCGTGCGTCTCGAATACACCGACTTCCCGCAACCCTTACCACGTCACCGATCCATCGAATGGGAGGCCTTCCAACGCAGCGTCTTCCCGTTCGCGGTCGCCATTACTGAACTTTTCGGTCCCATCGACCATCCGTTCTGCGAGCAATGTGCCCTGCCCATTGACACTTAAGTGCTGCAATTTATCGTGCAATGTCGGTAACTTTGGTCCTCCTGTAGATATCATCAGCGATTACCCTTTACAAACAAATCAACATATTTAATTCCTTTTTATACTTGTATACTTTAGATAAGTTCATAAAAGTATGTTGTTTATATAATTAGTTATTTAATTATAATATCATTTTGTAGGAGTGTTTTTCTTAGTCTAATAAGGTTAAAGGTTGATTAAAAGATATGTTTTTAATTGCAAGCATGTTATTTTTAACTAGACGTCTTTCACACGTGTCTTTGAGAATTTTATCTGTTTAAATTCGTGCACCCTTCAACGCAGTGATTGTCAAAATATTAAATAACTATTGGCAGACGTAGCAAATTCGCCTGCGTGAAAACATAAAAAAAGGCTAAGTCTGACTCGCGCACAGAGGGTTCCGTATATAAAGCTACATTCACCAAAATAAACACGTTTTTTTTTATTATTTATCGATAGGCTCGCGTTTGACCACTATCTCGCCTGATGGTAAGCGATGATGTGGTCGACGGTGAAGCACGTTTTCCTAGAAGCAACCTATTCACTCTTGACTTAAAGACCCCAAGGTTGTAGCTATCAGGAAATAAAGACTCCGGCAGGGAATTAGTAGTTTTATTTTTTCACTTTTTTTTATTTTTAAAGGCTTCTACCCTGGTCTAATAGACGAGGAAAGAAATCTGCCCTACTATTATGCGTGCGCAGTAGGTATCCTAAAAAACTTTTAGACAGGAGGTACCATAAAAACTTTTTTTAGGATACCTCCTGTATCCTAAAAGTTTTTTTTTCATGATTTTATTTTACCACTTTCTCGGCGTAATTAATATGTATATCCATGCTAAATAAGAGTCTCTGAGCTAAGAAACGGACGGACGGACGGACAGACGGACATGGCGAAACTATAAGGGTTCCTTGTTGACCGTAGTCACCCTAAAAATTATGAGGGAACGAAATGCCGAGATAAAAAGTATCCTTTGTCCTTCTCCAAGGTCCAATTAATAAAAAATTGGTTCACCTGTTTAGTCGTGGAAAAGGTACAAACAAACAGATAGACGTTGTTAGCATGTTATTTTTAAGTAGAGGTCTTTCACCCGTCTTGGGAGAAATTTTATCAGCTATACGTGCACTCCTTAACGTAGTTATAGCCAAAGTAATAATGATAAACAAGAAAATACCACTTGGCACATTGGGTTTGTAAATAAAACACCTTATATCTTTAAAGTCCAGCTATCCAATAAATAATTTAAAAACATCAAAAACGCGACAGCAAAAATAACTAAAAAAGTTCCGGATAAGTTCTTGTTTAAAAATAACTTCCGTAATTAACCCCTGAGAAACTAACTTAGCGTGACAAATACTCGCGGATAAATTTAAAAGAGAGTTACCGAGGCACTGGCACAAGCAACTGAAGGTGTGTCAGACTTTTTCACACCCGTGTTGGGTGGGTTTAGTCAGTAAAAGTCTGACATGGCCTCCCGCTTCACCCAGAGCGGGAGAAGTCATTGGATAAATTCACAAACCAAAAAAATATTGTTTTCGAATACCACATTTATTAAAACTCATCGGCCTTTGAGGCTATGGGCTGGAAATAATTTCATGGTTCGTGGTGCTTACATCCGGTTAGACTGAAAGCCGACCACATCATGTATGTAGTTAAGAAAAGGCTTGACAGATCACGATGTTGTATCAAGCCTTCCCAAAGAACGTGCGAAACTTATTGTGAGTAGTTATGTACTGCTATGTATCCGCTCCTTTTGTTAGAAACGGCACGCAACTGTTTTTTTTTTGGAAATTTTCCCCAAACTAGATATTTCTGCCTTTTAATGTCAGTGCCAAATATTAATGTCTTTGTATCCTTATATTATCTTGTGAAGGGGCCGAGAAATAACTCGGACACTTCGATTTATTGGGATCTTTTGTGGTCTCCTAGATAACCTACTCCTCCCCAATCTCGTTGAAAACTCTTTTCATGAGACTAGGAGATATGAGCCTATAGTCTTCTGGTCTTAGATATCCAACCCCTAGGAGACTTATTTGCTTACCAGCCAGTAAATCGCATGTGCACATACGGTGCTTCATGCATTTCGTATGTTCCCCACACAACCTGCACATGGGTGTCGCAGTTGGACCCATCTTCATGAGCATGTCGTTGGTTCCAAAGTGGCCAGTAAAGGCCCCAAGCAGGAAGCAGATTTGCCCCCTGCTCATATTCCAAATGCATTCTCGTGGTTTGAACGTAGAGTCCAGGAAACCCTTGGAGTGTCCCAGTCCGGTATTAGACAGCCAATGTGTTTGTTTTCTGTGATCTGCAAACTCCTTGAATGTGGCTTTTACGAGACACGTCGAAGTGCGTACACATGGTTCTGGTTCTGGACCAAATCATTTGCTGAGCCCACTCTTGCCAGTTCATCGTAACCTTAACTTAGAACCATCAGCCGCTGACACATAACAACAGGAGAAACACTAGCGAGCTTGAGCATTAATTATTAAAAGGTACTAAAAAACTGTGACAATTAATCTAAAATAAAATCAACGATGACGTCAACGAAGTTTTATTAAAACATTACATGGTCTCAGTTAAGCGGTCGGTCTATAGCTGCGCGGTACGGAATGGGGTGTATTTTATTTATTAATTCTTCATGCAACATAAAAGTATAAATGAGAACTTAATGTCGCCGCAGGTGTAGTGACCTGTCAGTCGATAGCTCGCTGATGAATGTCAACATCTCTCTTGCTACCTTAGGAACGGACTCAGTTAAGCGGTCGGCCTATTGCATGTTTTTCTAAGTAAGATTAACAAGAAAACTGTAATAAAAATAATAACTGGTTTTTTCCCAACAATTAAAATGATTTGGCAAAATGATAAACGAGTCACGAGTTATGCGCAAATAACGCACGATGTTGCCTCACCGATGTCTTTATCTTTTCGTTAATTATCCGGAGTCGAACCCGCGGCCCTTGCGTGGTCGTTAGTTGCTAAGAGGCTTATCTCTGTTTGCCGTTACAAACGAAATATCAAGGTTATTTGCCGTTAGATTAGCATGATAAAGTCGTATGATAAAAACAATTATAACTGGTTTTTGTGTACGGCCAAAATAATCTTTTTAGCTTTAAATATATTTGTTTCGAAGTAAGAAAAGTTAAAATAAGTTCTCATTTAACTGTTGTTATAAAACGCCTGAAAAATGTTGAAAGGGTTGGGATCCTGACGTCTTTCCACTGAGCTATGAAAAGTACTGTTTGAAACTATTAATAGGCACAAACAATGCAGCAACACAAGCAGTGGATCATCATTACAACAACTTGTGAGAGATGACACAATATCGAGCTATGAACACACAGTTGCAATCAACCCGCAATCATGTTTTGGACACTTTTGAATATAAGAAAAAATAAAATTGGATTGGTGACCCGCACGCGCCCGAGTAATAAGCAAAAATTTAAACAATAATAAAAATAAAAACCCCCTTTAGACCAAAAAGGCTCCTATCTCAGCATGTGCAGCGATATCCAAAAAGGAAATAACACTACGCTGATATTCTGATAAGGCCCACTGTTAATGCCACGGACACACTTACGGAAACGGAAAATACTTTAAAAATAAAATATATTATAAATAACAAACAAATTAGTATAAACACAGAAGGTGGGTCAAAGTATGTATGATTATGTGTAAGAATAATACAAATATAAAAATAAATAATAATAATAATAATAATAATAATATAAGCCTTTATTCAGACACTATTTTATACAATAATTAAAACTTATCTTAACGTCTCTAGCGAGTCGGTGACACCGACAACTCGGTCTGTTTGCCCAACTTTGGCAAAGGCCTCCTCCATTTCTTTCCACTCTGTTCTGTTTAGCGCTTTCCTAGTCCATATTTTCCCTGCTATGATCTTTATTTCGTCTTCCCACCTTCGAAACTGTCCACCTCGTTTTCTTTTCCTATTTCTTGGGTACCAAAATACTAATTGTTTGTTCCACTTTTCTATGCCTCTTATAAAATGGCCAGTCCATTTCCACTTTAGTTTTCTTATTCTGGTTATTACGTCTTCAATTTTCGTGCGTTTTCGGATGGTTTTGTTGCATATTCTATCGGACTTTCTTATATTTAGCATGCTTCTCTCCATTGCAGTCTGACAGGTTTTCAGTTTCCTGTTTTGTGCTTTGGTGAGTGCCCAAGTTTGGCAGCCATATGTTAAAACAGGGAGTATGCAGGTGTTATACAACTTTGTTTTGACAGCTATCTTAGTTTCTTTGTTCTTCATTACTTCTTTACACCCCCAGTAACATTTCCATGCTTTCCCGATTCTTGTATCTATTTCCTTGGACATTATATTGGTTGTAGATATTTGTTGGCCTAGGTAGGTGTACTCTTTAACATACTCGATTGGCCCGCCGTTTATAATGATAGGGTGTTCTGTCGCATTTGTCATGGCTTTAGTTTTAGAGGTGTTCATCGTTAGGCCTACCTTGTGGCTTTCTCTTTCCAGGTCTATCAGCATGCTTTGTAGATGCTCCTTTGTTGTGGCGAATAATATAATGTCGTCTGCAAATCGTAAGTGTGATAGTTGTTCCCCGTTTACGTTTAGTCCATACTGGTCCCATTTTAATTTTTGAAAGATTTCTTCCAATACCGCTGTGAAGAGCTTAGGTGATAGCGGGTCTCCCTGACGTACACCTCTATTTATTTTTATTTCTGTCCCCTCTTTTTCTAGTTTTATTCTAGCTGTACTATTAGTGTAGATATTTTTTAAGATTCTAATGTACTTGTGTTCGATCCCTTGTTTCTTCAGACAATGCCAGATATTTTCATGCTCTATTGAGTCGAATGCCTTGTTGTAATCGATGAAGCAACAGTAGAATGGCACATTAAATTCTTTATTTTTCTCGAAGATTTGTCTCACAGTAAGTATATGATCTAATGTTGAGTAGCCTGCCCTGAAGCCAGCCTGTTCTTTGGGTTGGTTTTCATCAAGAGTTTTAGTTATTCGCCATAGAATTATCTTTGCAAAGATTTTGTAAATGTTGGACATTAGGCTAATCGGTCTATAATTGTTAATTTCGTCCCTATCACCCTTTTTGTGGAGTAAGATGATCGTTGATGTGGTCCATTGTGTTGGAATTATTTCAGTGTATAGTATATCGTTGAAAACGTATTTTAGTAGTGGTGCAATGTCGTTTTTGCAGTCTGAAAGCAGTTCGTTGGTGATCTCGTCGGGACCGGGAGCTTTATCCTTTTCCTGCGTTTCTATTGCCTTTTCTATTTCTACAACTAGTATAGGTGGTACATTATCGTTATTGTTTAAGTCAGTATTGTTTATTTGGTTCTTGCTGGAATAAAGATTCTTGTAGAAGTTTGTAGCAATTGATAGTATATCAGATCTTTTAGTCTTTGCCTTGCAAGATAGGTCTTTCATATTAGGTATCCAGTTTGTTTTGTTAGATAAAAACTTAAGGGCCTTTTTTATACCTCCAGTCTTGTTAATGTGTTTTGCAAAGGTCTCGAGTCTAATATGTTCTCTATCTTTTCTCATTTGGCTTTTAATTTCTTTGCTTATTTGTGCAATTTGGTCCCGGATAGCTTTTGTTTTATTTGCAATATTAATTAATTTGAGCCTTTTTTCTAGGAGAACGTTCGCTTTTTCTGATATATCACTTTTTTCTTGTGCTTTCCCTATATTGTTGGTTTCCAATCTTGCTGTTAGGATGTCGTGTATTGTGTTGTATTTCTGTTGAGTGTTTAAGTGTTGCAGCGATGACTCCGTCACAGAGTTGAGATTTCCTTTGATGCTGGCTATTCTTGCTTTGTTGTACGTTATTGATGTTTTAACTTTGAACGGCCGACTTAACTTTAGACAGGATGATGTGTTCAGAGTCGCTCTAATCATTCTATGGTTACTGTTGAAATTTAGATTAGCGATGGTGCCACAATCATCAAATGATTTCGGTCTATTCGTTAGAAAGTAATCTATCTCATTTTTGTACCGTCCATCTGGCGATACCCATGTCCATCTTCTAGAAGCTCTTTTTTTGAATAGGCTGTTCATTATTTTCATGTTGTTTTCAAAAGCCATTTCCATCAGTTTTTGTCCGTTCCTTGTTCTTTTCCCACTACTGTAAGGACCCAGTACAACATCTTCTCCATTCCGCGGCTTTCCAACTCGTGCATTAAATCGCCCATCACAATACAGTTTTTGTGTGCGTGTTCTTTCAAGGCGGTGTTAAGGGATGAGTAAAATATGTCGATTTCTAAAGTACTGGATTGCTCGGTTGGTGAGTATATTTGTACTATAGACCATATTTCTTTGCCTGGGGGAATTTCAATATTCAATATAGCGATTCTATCTGATATACCTATTATTTCAACAATAAAGTTCTTGAGATTTTTCTTGATTAAGAATCCTACTCCATGCCTTCCTGGAGTTTCGCCTTTATGATACAATATGACTTCACGGTATTCCTCAATAGCTTCACCATTCCTTCTTACTTCGCTCAAGCCGATGATGTCCCACTTAATATCTTCTATAGAGTGTAAAAATTCTTGTAGGCTCTCTTCAGTCCTTAAAGAAAGTGTGTTGTATGTAGCTATGTGTATGTGTTTGGTATTTTGTTGTTTCTTGTTCACAAAAGCTTTCATTTGCGGTAAGCAGGTAATATTTGGAGGGTAGTGGTCGCTTTTCCCCACGGTGACCAGCCGTCTTGGGGTGAATGTTTTAAATGTTTCTTTGTATAAGTTATTTTTGGTAGTTGGGTTGGGTTTCCTGTTGTCGGTGTCTATTGAACGTTTTTTGATGTTGAGGTTAGTGGCCGTGACGCAGTTCTACCCCGTGCCACGTAGTCTAGCATACTTGCGTTAATCTTTTTTGGGGCCGGAGTAGGTGGCTGATTTGGAGATTTGTTTGGAGAGTTGATGCAGTCTCTTTTCCTCTTGTCTCTTTTGTCTTCTTTCGGTTCTTTAATGACTATTTTATCCTTGACAAAATAACAAATTTTGCCCTTTGCCCGTTCCTCCTTTAGTGTGGGCAGAAGCTGTTTCCTCTTCTCCAAGGTTTCTTTGCTGAGGTCCTCCTTGATGTAAATTTCAGAGACCAGTTTCTTTTTGTTCATGAGCACTTCATTTCTTCTCCAGTTTGTAGTAAAAGTTACAAGAATGGGGCGCGGTTTGTTGTCTTTCTTTTCTCCTAGCCGATAAGCGTTATTAATTTCATTTGAGACAATGTGAATATTCATGTCTTTGCCAAGTAGTTTTATAATAGCTTCGATTGGGGACTCGCTGCGTTGTTCCTCTTGAACACCGAAGAAAATTACGTTATTCTTCCTTTTGTTATCTTCCATTGATTTGATTTTGTCATGTAAGATCTTGACTTCACTCTTCAGGCTTTTATTTTCTTCTACAAGAGCAGTTAATTTTTCGTTGATGTTTTCTGAAACATTTTTAGTTACTGCTTCGGTTATCTCCCTTGTTTGCGCTGCCATTTCCTCCTTCATTATTCGCCAAAAATGTTCCATGTCTTTTTCCATTTTTTTGGGTTAACTATTTTAGGGTTGGCAACACTAGTTAGGAGTTGGCAACACTAGTCTTGGGCTAGCAACACTTAGTTTAGATCTGGCGGCACCAGTTCGGCGTTAGCAACACCAACGGTGACGGAATCTGTAGTCTATGGTCACCGTTTTGTTTGTTAGGTTGGTATCTGGAACTGTCACCGTGAAAAATAACGTCCCTTCTAACCTGTCCAGTTCAGTTCATACGAAGAATCTGTTTTAATTCTTGCACTTCGGTCTTCCTGTTTATATTCACCACGTTATATTCGTCACTACTTTCAACGATGATATTAGTTTTAAGTTGTTTGTGTCGTTATTTACAATTGTTTAGAAATATTTTGGAGCGAGTAACAACAATAGATGTTTACTGGTTGACACCGGAAACACTACTCACATAAAAATAAATAAAACATATTAAATGTAGGTGGACCTATGTTCTACATCGACCTATGTTATGTTCGAGCTGTTCCACATCCTGCGCACCAGGGAAGCAAAACTTTTACGCATGGATGTGTAAAAGATACATGCGTGTCTGCGGACATTCCAGACGCACTAAAGAAGCGGGGCAGCCCCACTAGCATCCTAAACGCGTTGCTGGTTTAAAAACCAGTAACGCGTTTGCGGGAATGTCCGCAGACACGCATGTATCTTTTACACATCCATGCGTCACATACATCATACATCTGTGCTTAGGTTTTAACCTAAAGCGGCTGGTCATGTGCATTCATCCAAAGCGTGAATGCGTTATCTGCTTCAATTCGCAATAAGATTAATCTGCTCGGGAATTCATGCCGAATAAATTTACAGGAAAAACAACAAAAAAATTGATTAACCCAAATAGTAGGTAAATAATTGTTGTTTACTAGGACAATAACCAGTCGTTTAACCCGTGGTTAACGTAACCAAACCTGGGTAGTCGAGTTGAACTACATTCCTTATCGGAAGTGAAGTGAATTTGTTAGTATATTATTTTTATTTTTGTTTTGTTAAGCAATTAAGGTATATTGCAACAAGACTGAATGGTTGTTGTAGACGGATGGATTGATCTTCATGGTTAAGCATAGCTTGCCGGGTTCGGTCCATGGATGGGTGACATTCTTTTTATTTTTTATAAAAACGGTGCGCTCAAATTTCTCATGTATCGAGGGTGCGTTTACAAACATTTAAACTCACATACACAAGACATCCCGATCCGGAACAACTATCTGTAGGCCAAACAAATATTTGTTCCTAGCGGGCTTCGAACCCAATACACGCAGCGCAGCAGACGATCGCTCAACCACTACAACAACCGTGTCTTCAAACTCTGTATCGAACGTCTGTTAGGGCGCATCTCTGGAGAGACTGAAGATGACTGATCCCCTAAGCCCGCTGTGCACGGCAGCATATGATCACTGTGCCACCGTCTTTCCTGGAGTCACTTGTTGAGTCCGCGGCCCTGGAGTCCCACCTGCTTATGAACAGTAAGCCACCTTACTCAGCTATAAAATTTTCGCCCTGCATGTGCTTGCTCAAAAATCCTACCAGCTCTCTCTGTAAATTCTTTCAGTCGTTTTAACATACGTAAGTAGATACCCAATCATGCAAATACTCAGACGTCTTTCAGTAATCTTCACAAACTTATATTTAGGTATTATCAGTTGGGGTTTCTCTAACAACACGATCTTGTCTCATGGCCACGTTTTGGTCATTGGGCGACACGGTCCAAGGTTCCCAAACTAAACAATGACGACTGTTGATGATAACAGCATGTTACAGACTAGACAGTTGACTATCACGAGTACGAGTTAGGCTTAGCTCGTACTGTGATTAAACGGCGTTTTTAAACCGCTGAAAAATATAAAGCTACGTGACTATGTACTCTAGATAGGGCAGAGCATTCACAGAAGTCTTCCGTTGCGGTCGGCCTTGAGGTACACGCTTCACTTCGCTCCACGTCAATCCAATGCTCGCGGCTTCTGACGACACGGTGCGATGCATGCCAGGTTTGACAGGGACGACCACTTTTAAGACTAAACTTAAGGCATTCATTCTGACTTCACAAATAAAATTTAATGACATTAATATTGACAAATCGTTTATCTAATTCTTATTTTAATTTAATTTAATCCAATATTTATTATTTAATATCAATAATTTCCACATGAATTTAAAACTTTCGTTTAATCCATCAACTATTGTGCCTATTTCTATGTAATGAGTCGGGAAGAGATTGGCTGGATGTGATAGGCCGGTTGCGTCTATGCCACATTGCCATTTGGGGTTTTTTGAGACAATTTCATTTCAGTAATATGTGGACAATTTTAATCATCAAATTGTAGCACTTTATATTATATTACATTAAATATTTATTCTATTACTTAATATTATCTTATTTTAAGTATTTATGACAATATTATTTTAAGTATCTATTTTTTTTACCCACGTCCGTGTGTCACTAGCGGGGTGCCAACTGAAAATCAGCGCTGGGTGTCTGACACCCAGCAATTGCTGAGTTGGTGACCCTTTCGGTGTGGGCACGCCCGGCACAATAATTCTGAAACCCTGTTTGTACTTTTTTTACTATTCTTCTCTGTTATAATACTTTGTGTTTATTGTTGTTGTGTTGTGTCTGTGTCTTCTATTCTATTCTTTATTCTATTCTTTCTTTTCCTTTGGGAAACCAGTCCAACGCTTGTTTGATCCCTGCGAAGCGTATGACCAGTCCATCTCCACTTGCGAAGGTTGATCTGGCGGTTGATCGGTCAACTATTGGTGGTGAATTCAGGCTATGTTTTGAAGGCTCGAAAAATTTTCTTCACCTACGAACATGAGATCAAACGAAGGCGTAAAATTAATATCCTAAAACCTACTTCATAACGATTTTGTGCGATAACTCGCGTCTCTCAGCACATTAAAGGCATTGCAAAAATGTTGCGATCAATTGCAGTATTGCATCAGATGCCCGGTTCAAATTGTGGCACAAGCGAGCATCTTCCCACAGGCTCTTACTTTCTGTGGTCTACTTGGTTGGTCTTGTGGATGGTTGAAGCTGTACCAACCTCGCAAGATAGGGCTACCTCGACGGAACAGCGGCAGTGTGTGCATGTCGTGCCGAGTGGCAAACGTCTTTTATTTATTTATGTACACACAAAACACTTAAAAGAGAAAGTACATATAAAGATGGAATAGCACAAAGGTGCTGCTTATTTCTAAAGAAATTTCTTCCAGCAGACCTACGACAAGAGAAGTATATAAGAAACATAGACACAGTGTGTATAAGTACAAGGAAAGGTAATAAAACTAAACTAATACAAACATAATATATAAAATTACAATAAGTGCCTAAACATTATTATATATATTTAAAAAAATATATAAAATATACATAACTACAATGCAATTAAAAAATACCTATAATATTTAGGATCACGGGACAGAAGAAAGATAGTGTTCTTTGACTTGCTTTTTAAATATAGAGATACTTTTAGCCTCACGGATAGGTGGAAGTGGGTTCCACACTCGTACTGCATGAACAGAGAAGAAGTGGGAATAGAAACGAGTTTTATGGGATGGGAAATTGAGATGGAGTTTTAGGCGGGATCTACACAGGACGTCAGCAGGGCGAGTAAACCAAAAACGGTCGCGCAGGTAGCCAGGGTATGCAGGGTTAAAAAGGATGAGACAGGAGACATAATATGCGAGTGTTCCTGCGAAGACGGATAGGGAGCCACTTGAGATCCTTGCGGAACTGAGAGACATGATCGTATTTCCAAAGACCAAAAACAAAACGAATACACAGGTTTTGCAAGCGCTCAAGCTTATTTAAGAGCTCCTCAGTAGCATCCAGTTAACAGGCATCGGCGTAGTCTATGATCGGCTGAATTATGGTTTGGACTAAATAAATTTTAGTTTTAAATGGCAGGAAACTTTGAAGAGTTTTTAAGAGTGGAAGGAGAAATGCACCTTAGGACTAACTTCATTTAAAAAATGAAGCCAAGTAAGGTTGCTGTCATTTAAGACACCAAGATTATTTGCTGTATCGGTGTAAGCAATGGTCGAGCCGTTAAGGGATAATGGCGCAGTGCGATAACATCGACTGCCTATGATCATGGCCTGGGACTTGGAAGGGTGTATCTGTAAGCCATAAGACTTAGCCCATTCACTGATCGCTGAGTCGGCGTCTGCAAGCAGAACGTGAACATAAAGCTGCAAATCGTCTGCGTAAAGATGGAAGTTGGAGGTGCCCTTGGTAACAGTGTTTATGAAGATAGAGAAAAGAAGAGGAGAGAGAACGCCACCCTGAGGAACACCAGCAGTGAGATCACACCAATCCGAGAAGATCACTTCAAGGCGGACACACTGAGAGCGACCCCGAAGATATGAGTCAAACCAGGCTAATGCAGAAGAAGAGAGAGAGTGTCTAGGCAACTCTTGCGATGTGCCCCTTATAGACAAATCAACGTATGAGATAATTCCTGATAGGTCGATAAGAACGAAACCTGCTCGAGAAGATACGGTGAAATTCATCATCAATGAAATGAACGATAGAAAAAGCCCGGGTTTTGACGGGATACGTGCTAAAGATGTTAAGTATGCTTCAGCTAATTTAGTCCCAGTTATTACACATTTGATCAATTGCTGCTTACAGACTGGTATCTATCCCGACCTATTGAAGATAGGGGTTATACGTCCAATACACAAAAAGGGCTCACGTAATGACGTTAATAATTATCGTCCTATCACTATACTGTCTTGTATAGATAAGATCTTAGAACGTTATATTGGTAACGAGATAAATAACTTCTTGCAAATAAACGGAATAATCAACAATAAACAATTTGGATTTCAGAAAAATAAGAGTACTACACTATTGTTGAGAGAATTTACCGATGAAGTAAATAGACACTTAAATGAAAAAAAACATGTCTTGACACTTTTTATAGATTTTAGCAAAGCATTCGATATGCTCCGTAGCGATACACTGTTTGACAAGTTGTCACGAAATGGGATACAAGGGCCACTATTAGAACTATTAAAAAACTATCACACAAACAGATACAACACGGTCAAAATAAAAGATGAGTACAGTGATAAGCTTCCGTCAACGCAAGGAACGGCCCAAGGTTCAATTATAGGTCCAACGGAATACTTACTCTACGTTAATGATATGAATAATGCTATAAAGTCAGATTCATTATACCAATTTGCAGACGACACGTGTATTTTGGTCGCTAATAAAAACATCCAAGCTGCTCAGAAATCCCTACAAGATAGCTTCGATCAAATGTGTAAATGGGCTCATGACGTAGGACTTGTAATAAACGCATCTAAAACTAAAATTGTTCACATACATTCATCACACAATAAATGCTCCACTATACCTACAGTTATAGCACACGAACACACTTGTTTACATAGCTCGCCTAAGACTTGCAAATGCCCGTTATTAGAAGTAGTTGATAAACACATGTATATAGGTCTAGTGGTTGATAGCCGTTTCTCTTGGGGACCTCACAAAGACTACGTATGCAACAAACTGAGATCTATCCTAGGTAAACTTAGCATACTAAAACATAAACTGCCTTATAAAACGCTAAGAATGTTATACATGGCCCTGGCAGACTCGGTTATCAACTACGGACTCAGCAGCTATGGGAGAACTTATCACACATACTTGACAGATATCTATAAGCTACAGCGAAGAATATTAAAAGTAATTACACCTAAACATATAAGCAAAAAGTTCGAAAATAGTGACGAAGATCTTTTTAAATACTGTAATGTTATGAATGTGTTCAATAAAGTGGAATTTTTCACTCTCACTGAAGTGAATAGACCCGAGCTGCTAACCGAGAAAACAAGATCTGACTTTCTTAGAAATATAAAACTTAAACATAAATACAGCTTACCAAAATACAACAATGTGTACGGAATGAGGGTTGCAGAATACTTGGTACCTCTTTTTCTTAATAAGCTCCCAGAAGACTTGCAAACTTTATACAGGAGTGGTTCGAAAGGTTGTAAGTACAAATTAAAACGTTTCCTAACACAGTAAAATTCCCCAACTAATTTATCTTTCAACAAAATGTATCAATGTTTATTATGAATGTATTTTTATATGTAATTTGATTAATTATCATATGTAATATTGTATTTACTCAGCATTGCAATTTGTAATTAAATTTAAAATAAACGGCTCGCCATCACACAGTTAAGCCCTGTGAGGTTTTTGTTGTGTGGCTAAAACCAAATGTAAAATAGTTTAAGAATTTTGGAAATAAAATAAATAAATAAAAATAGAAGTTAATAGATTGCAAGATCTCAAGCAGAATGTCGAAATCCACAGAGTTGAACACACATCTGAAGTCAAATAGGACTAACACGGTTAGAAACTTATTGTCCATAGCCCTGCGGATGTCATCAGTGACCTTCAGAAGTGCAGTTACAGTACAGTGACCCGCACGAAAGCCAGATTGGAAAGGACATATAAGTGCATTCGCCGAAAGAAATCTGGAAATTTGACCATGAACGATGTGCTCGAGAACTTTAGATAGGAAAGGTAATATAGAGATGGGTTGGAAGTGAGATAAAGAAGAAGTGTGCCTGTTTCCTGGCTGATGGGAATATGCCAGAGAATAGTGAATAATTAACAATATGAGTGAGAATAGGAAGGAGTTGTGGGAGAGTAGGTATTATTATTCTCGAACACAGATTATCATGGCCAACAGCAACGGAGGAAATATCAAGAAGAGATTTTTTGACATCGTCATCAGAAACAGAGTTTAAACTAAATAGTGGGCAATTCGGTAACGGCAACTCGGAGAGTTCAGTCAAAGTGGAAGTTTTGACACTAGGGTCCAGAGAGACAGGTGGACGGGAAAAGTGCCTATTAAGAGCCAACATGTTGACATCTTTAAAGGTATTAGCGGGAGATTTGCCGATACCGACATTTAAAGTTTGCCGCATTTCAATTAGAAACTTTATTATATTCAATGCGATTAAATATATGTGATCATTGGCTTGGAGTACAGTAGTGGCTTAGTGGTATCGGCCGTGACTTATAAGTTGAAGGTCGTGGGTTCAAACCCAGGCAGGCGCTTTACTTTGTGTAAATTATTTCACCACCACTACTCTCAAAACGGTGAAGGAAAACATCGTGAGGAAACTAGCATGTCCACCAACCCGCATTGGGCCCACGTGGTGGATTACGGCCCATTCCCTCTCATAGTTTTTCCTGGTAGCTACAACCTGGGTGTCTTTAAGTCAAGAGTGAATAGGTTTCTTCTAGGTAAGCGTGCTACATCGTCGACCACATCATCACTTACCATCAGGTGAGATAGTGGTCAAGCGCAAGCCTATCAATAATAAAAAAAAAAAGAGAGGAGGCCTGTTTCCCAGCGTGGGAACATTAAAAAGGCTAATGATGATGATGATGGCTATGAAAATAACCCTTCAGTACCCACGTGGCTTGGCGTTTTCGGCTAGATCATAACTGCCTGCGTTTAACTCCAGTGCGTGCAAAGCCCTATTGCCTTACTTATTCTCATAGTTTATCATCGTGCCCACGCATGCGTCTCATCCGATTGTGGACGTCACAATGACGATAAACGGTACCCAACCAGGTGTGTGATAGAACCGTGATCCTTTCATGTTATCTCTTATGGATCATTAGCTGTTGATGTTGTACTTACTTATCTATGAAGAATGTCTTGCAGGTGTCTAGATGGAAGAATGATGTCAGTAGATAGATGGGTGATAAAATTATGAATTATATTAGATACCTGTTGATAAGTCTAGGTGGGTATTCTCACCTTGTAAACTATATATTTACAAGCCCATTATTTTAGTTAGTATTCGAGTTCCCATAGAAGTAGTTCTAAGGATCATGTACATACCTATCCTTCCCATCGTACAGTAAGGATGTCTAGATATCTCGACGCAAAGTCTGATGAAAATGGATGGTGTAACTACATCAAAGACGATGTTCCATCTAGTACTTTCCTGCTCACTGCGCCCTAAAACAATACAAATAATTTATTTTCTTTAACAAGTGAGTACTAAATGTAGTGTTTAAGTGTGTGCTCCTTGGCAAGTATTGTCGGTATTAAAACCTACAGCCGAAGCGACCTATGCACGGCCGACAATGCGATGGAAGTAATGGGCCAGTGAGATATACCATTGACATAAAGAAGAAGAAGCTGATATCTATCTGGAGGAACCGTTGTGTTTTGTCATATGTATTTTTGTAATTCAGGAGCGAGCTTACAGTATGCATGGTCCGAGGTGTTACAGGTAGCCAGAACTAAGAAACCTGAATCCTTTCATGACTACTTGTAGACAGGTCTGTATCTCTATGTATGAGCTTAGATAGCATCCGCCCTGATGATGTACTGCATGCATCAAAGCATAATCTCTTCCTCGTGTCACGATATGAAGGTGCAAGTGCCAAGTTTATCTAAAGCTATCATCAGTCGGATGATCAGAATATTCTGTAAGTTCACACACTCGAAGTCACTTCAGTTCGCCCAAAACTTAGTATTCTTGACATTGAGAATTTACAGAATAACACTCCAGTTGTCAGTGATAATTACATTGTAACAGTATGTTGTCATTCACCTATTGTACTACTATTGTACTCATCTAGGGTTGCCCTGAAGTAGCTGGTAGTGTTCCACGCGCGCCTCAAACAGGTGTCAGCAAAAATGACGGGGATAAATTTGAAAGTGAGTTACTGCAGCCCTGGCACAAGCAACTGAAGGAACACGCGTGGGTTATAGTCAGTAAAAGTCTGACACGCCCTCCCGCTTCACCTAGAGCGGGAGAAGTCATTGGATGATTTGTAAAGCCAAAAAAAAAGGGCTGCCCTGAGTGCACTTCGGTGCATAGCAAGAGGCCTTCAATAAGCTAGACAAAGTATTTTTCGACGTCAACGATGGCTATGGTAGAAATGCCAAACTATAAAGGATTAATCACGTAAAATTTCGACAATCTCATAAATTTTTGATATTCCTTGACAATCCTATAATTTTTATTAAATTTTCCATTCCCTATCGTGACACTTTCGTTGATAAAATGTCACTTGTCTAAAGAATCAGCTTATGTTTAATTTGTAACTAAGAAGTGTGGCTGCTTAAGTCGGGTGAAGTATTGAGTTTGCCCATTACACAATTTTAAGCCGTTTGATGCCAATAGGCTCGTTACCTGCTATAAAATATTATCAATGGGCTTTTAACATTACTAGGGAATTTATGAAAGCAGTGGTGGCCCAGTAGTAACTTACGTATGAGTCGGTCATGAGTTCGAACCCAGATACTCGTAGACGGTTTTCTTTGTGTAAATTATTTCATCACCACTGCTCTTAAAACGGTGAAGGAAATATCGTGAGGAAACCGGCATGTCCTAGAACCAAAAAATCGAAGACGTGTGACATTCACCAACATGCACTGGGCTTGCGTGGTGGATTAAGGGCTATTACCTCTCTCAAAGAGAGGATGCCTATATCCTAGCAGTGGGAACATTATAAGGCTGATAATGAGGGCATTTATTACGGTCTCAACTAGAGTATGAAACTCTACCAGTCTCACTGCTCACTCTTGCTTTGAAAGCTTCGTCTTCTGGACTCGCTCGTTCCATCGTTCCATCGTAGAACTCATCCATGGCTTTCCTTCAAGCGAGACTAACATTAAGAACTAGCTCATCACGAAAAGAAGCAAAAATGTTTAGGCTTGATAAAAAGTTTGTTATAATTTTGCCAACCCTGAACATCTGCTTACCCTAACTCACGCTAGCTGTCTTGGTTATAACCGACTGATAAGCCACTGATCCGTTGCAATACGAACACGCCCATTCGTGTATGACGTGATAATAATACGCTTGCTAGTCGTAGTGTAGAGACAATGTACTATTGTTTACTATTAGAATACGATGATGTACTCTTGTTTAGTTCATCATCATCACATTCATGCCCTTGTCCCATTTTACTTAGGGTCAGGGCAACACGTTTTCTTCTTCCATACCGTCCTGTCAACCGTCACGCTATCACTGTTCTTTCATATAAAAAAAAACAATATCAATCCTCACTCGGTCCTATGCGTCTCGCATCCACCGGACGCCCGCAGCCTTGACCAGGTCGTCGCTCCACCTAGAGAGAGGCCTTCCAACGCTGCGTCTTCCGGTACGCGATCACCATTCTAGAACCTTTCTGTCCCATCTGTTCTTAGTAAGACAGCAGAGAGTCTGGGTGAGGAGTTTAAGGCTGCTGTAGTTTTAAGAGGAATATTAAGAAAAAAGTTTTCAAATTCCTATATTTGAGGATATGGGGCCATGTGCAGTAGCTAAATTAAATTCAGTATTACGCTGTTTTTTCCTACCTGTTTCATGATTTATTATTTTCCAGGTAGTTTTTAGGGTTCCGTACCCAAAGGGTAAAAACAGGACCCTATTACTGAGACTTCGCTGTCCGTCTGTCTGTCTGTCTGTCTGTCTGTCTGTCACCAGGCTGTATCTCATGAACCGTGATAGTTAGACAGTTAAAATTTTCACAGATGATGTATTCCTGTTGCTGCTATAACAACAAATACTAAAAACAGTATAAAATTAATATTTAAGGGGGGCTCCCATACAACAAACGTGATATTTTTGCCATTTTTTGCTCGATATTAATAACGGCAACAGGTAGACGCTTGAAATATTCACAGAATATTTAGTTGTATATTCTCTTCAAAAAATAATAATTATTAAATTAAAATAAAATAAATTAAGGGGGGCTCCCATACAACAAACGTGATTTTTTTGCAGTGTTTTGCGATATTGGTACGGAACCCTTCGTGTGCGAGTCCGACTCGCACTTGGCCGGTAGAACCATAGTTTTTTTTTGTGTTTTACTTAACTCATCGCCGTTAATTGATTTAGTGACCGACAGGAAGCTGTTGCGACTTTTTAATGGAATCTTCCCCATGGCTTCTCCACGTTATATAAAGGATGTCGTTTGTCTGTCTCTTGCTTGTGCTTCTCTAATAACATGCCAGTTCTCTTCTGACTGTCATAATAATATGTTTTAAGTCATCCAGCTCACAAATATGTCCGACTGCACAGCATAATTTTCTTCTTGTTTAAGTACATATTTTTAGTTCGTTTCATAAGCAGTCGGGGTTTTTGGTTTTATTAACTTTTTTTTCACATTTATATTTTTGTCGAACTTGGTGCTTTTCACATTTTTATGTTTTGGTGGGATCATTATTACACCATTGTTACGTCTTGTTACCGGGTGGTCCGGTCCGGATGGTAGATTGGATAATCTTCGTCGTATGTGGAGTCGTGATCTTTAGTGGCTATTTGATGCTCTGTCTACCCTCTTTACCTTCTAAGGCATGTAAGCATGATATGATGTATGTTTAGACGAATTGATGTATTAAGTTTGTAACTTATACAACCTACTCTTTTTTATACTTTCTATTTTGTGGTAACATTTCGGCGTTAAAAAAGAGTTTGCTCTTAACTCCAAAAACTCAATTCAGAAAGTGGCCCATAATCTGGTTGCCAAGCATTTTCAAGCAAACCTTTTTCGTAGGTATACAGATGTCCAGAACACCTGCATACTAATCTTGGATAGATTTTTGATAATGCACGTGGTCGTTGCAAAGCGGCAAAACTATAAAGAATTTTATTTAATGAGCTTACCTATTTACTAACTGCCTCATGTCTTGGTCTATTGATGAGCCTCCTAAAAGTTCTGTATTTGATTCCCACGTCGGGAAAAAGATTATTGGGTTTATCCATCTAATTCCAGATCGATAAACCCAATAACACTCAGTAACAGCATGGAGTCCGGATTTGTACCCGATGGTTCGCTGTCTTTTACCGGTGACTTAAACTTAAGTGGACACCTATGCTTAATCCTCTGGGGCAGGGGTGGCGAACCTATAGCACGCGTGCCCGTGGTGGCACACGACAAAATGTTTTGGGCACGCTAAAATGAGGTTAATTAGAATCTTTATTTAAATACAACATAAAACTAAAAAAAAAAAAAGGATTGCTGTAAGAATTTCTGGGTGCAAATTAAGAATTGATTAATTCATAGCATTTAGAGTTTTATTTTTTGTTAGTCAAATTTTTTTGGTGGTACTTAATTGTCACATAAAAAATATATTTTAAATGGCACGTTTTCTAATAATGGTTCGCCATCCCTGCTCTGGAATGCAGGGGTCACGAAAAGTTAATTATAAACTAACTAGCGTCTGCCAGCGGCTTCGCCCGCGTGATAGTCGGCAATTATTCCACGGGAACATATTTCCGGGATAAAAAGCCTGTCTGCTACAGAATATAATCTATATCTGTGCCAAATTTCATCTGTTTTGGCATGGTTAAATAATAAACATACATCTATCATTCCATCCAACAAAGTTAAGAACTTTCGCATTTATTATATTAGTAAGATATTTTATCGATAGGATATGGCAAAATTGTGCTATAGGGCTTTTCTATTCGGAAATTCATCACACATAGGTGACAATGTGACATGCCGTTTAGACTTAGGTGATTGGGCCGTCGCCCATTACCAACTTTATAAAACATGAAATACGCGTATACGTAACCTGTTATTTTATATCCTTGATCCTGGTATCTTAACCTGTTATTTTATATCATAGATCCTGGTATCTTGACCTGATATTTTTCACAGTCTTAATATGCAGTAAATCTACATTTTGGATAAAGAAATATGTTATTAAAGTTTGATAATATCTAAGAAAACATTAGAAATGAGACATAATCAATACTATCGGTGTGCAACTGACAATTTACATTCGATAACCTCAATTACAAATTTGAACTCGGAACCGGTGAATTGAAGTAATTAAGATCTATGAAATAATTAATATTATTGCCGCATGTGCCTATTAATACACAAAGTAATACGCAAAACGCCTTTCTGACTAGCTCTGGTTTTATTTAAAGTCGGCACGAGCCAAAGACACGTGAATGACGTGCAGGAAATATTAGCCAATCAGGATGTTTTGTTGAGGGGCTCGGCCTAGAGTGCAACCAGCGAGTATTGACAACGAATTCGACATCTTTAGGGCGCAGGAGACAGACTTTTTGTAACAATCAAATTTTTGTGCAGGTAAGCACCATGTAGAGTAGGTTTGTTCCTTTGTTCTGTTTTTCCTTCGTTGAAAGGCCTCCCACTAGGTGGACCGATGACCTGGTTAAGTTTGCGGGAATCCGCTGGATGCGAGATGCACGGGACCGGTCAATATGGCGACGCCTGGGGGAGGCCTATGTCCAGCTGTGGACTTCTTTCGGTTGGAATGATGATTGTTATATTTGCATTTTTTTTTCGAAATTAATCTATGCTGAAATGGTCCCATTTAAATTTGGTAAAGATCTGATGAAGAATTTTCGAGATTTATAACAGAACTCTGCAATACATGACGGAAAATCTTTTGGGATTGCTGCAATCGTATGTTTGTTTATTGTTTACACCATTTCATTACATACCATCACGCAGTACGCAGCTGTGTACAGTTCACCCTGGTACACTCTCATTCCACCGATTATGTTCAAGTTACATGTTATTCGGGTAATCTATTCTGGCATCACTGTGGGCTTATACTATAGAGCCTGTCCATTAAGTACCTTGAAAATTTGTTTGCGACACATGTCGCGGTGTCCACTGATGTACTGTAGGGCGCGTACATGTTTTGGTCTCACCCCACATTACATCAGCAGAGACTGCGACATGTGTCGCGCGTGGAGGACATGTCGCGGTCTCTGCTCGGTCTCGCGTCACAGTTGCGGCGCAAATTTGCGCCTTAATTTTGCAATCTCAATTATTATGCTGTAACCACATAACTCGTTCATCGAACCATTTGGCCTGAGTAATACTCAAAACACAGCATCTGATCTCCACACGCTTAGCACATGTCTGCAGATAACCTAAGGTTAGCAGAGTAACACCACCACAACTTTTAAAAAAGAATCGTTATCATTGTAATTATGATGTTGCATGTTCCGGTAACAATTGAACACGAGCCCCTTAGTGACGTATTGTTTGAAACTACCGGCCAAGTGCGAGTCGGACTCGCGCACGAAGGGTTCCGTACCATTATCGCAAAAAAATCACGTTTGTAGTACGGGAGCCACACTTTCATATTAATGTTATTATGTTTTTAGTATTTGTTGTTATGGCGGCAACAGAAATACATCATGTGAAAATTTCAACTGTCTAGCTATCACGGTTCGTGATATACAGCATGGTGGCAGACAGACAGACGTCAGTGGAGTCTTAGTAATAGGGTCTCATTTTTACCCTTTGGGTACGGTACCCTAAAAAATGGTCTGGTACGAGTGACAATTTTGAAATGAGGGTTCCGTATCAACAGCGAGATTGTTATCGAATTGTATTTTTTCAGGTGTTGTGTCATCATCATCTTTAACAGACTTTTGATGTTTCCACTGCTGGGACACAGGCCTCCTCTCTGTGACAGGAAATGGGCCGTAACCTACCACGCGGGCCCAGAGCTGGTTGGTGGATGTCACATGTCTTCGAATTTTTGGTTCTAGGACATGTTTTCCTTCACCGTTTTGAGAGCCGTGGTGAATAATTTACACAAAGTAAAGCGTCTAACTGGGTACGAACCTACAACCTACAACTTGTAAGTCGCGGCTGTTACCACTATGCCACCATTGTTCTCTCGGTGTTGGTAGGTTTTATGTGGGTATGACTAACTGGAGATAATCATTAGAAAATAAGTATCATTATTATAATCACAAAATTTGCATGCCGAATTTAGTATCTATCTATCATATATGAAGTTGCTTTTAATAGCAATATACATTATGGAAAGTTGTACCTATATAGGTAAAAAGACATAAAGAAAATAGAAAAAAACCGGCCAAGTGCGAGTCGGACTCGCACACGAAGGGTTCCGTACCATTATCGCAAAACACTGCATAAAAATTACGTTTGTTGTATGGGAGCCCCCCTTAATTTATTTTATTTTAATTTATTAATTATTATTTTTTGAAGTAAATATACAACTAAACATTCTGTGAATATTTCAAGTGTCTACCTGTTGCCGTTATTAATATCGAGCAAAAAACGGCAAAAATATCACGTTTGTTGTATGGGAGCCCCCCTTTAATATTTACTTTATACTGTTTTTAGTATTTGTTGTTATAGCGGCAACAGAAATACATCATCTGTGAAAATTTCAACTGTCTAGCTATCACGGTTCATGAGATACAGCCTGGAGACAGACGGACAGACAGACAGACAGACAGACGGATCGCGAAGTCTTAGTAATAGGGTCCCGTTTTTACCCTTTGGGTACGGAACCCTAAAAAGCGAGATAAGAAAGACACGAATACACTTGTATACAGCAGATCTAGCAATTTAGTTTCCCATTTTACATGAGTTTTATGGACGTTAATGCCTGGAATCAGAAAACTAATATAATATAATATAATATAAAAAATATAATATAATATAATAATAGTACAATGATCAGTACCAGATTTATTCGGTACTTTAAATTTTGGAGTAACAAAAAATAGACAACAGACAATAAAAACGAATTAGAAAGTCCTACATCCGATAACTTCCCACAAATCATTTCCACATCATTAAAATCGGACAAAGTTTACAACTATTATTCGCATGAAGACAAAAGAAATTGAATACAAATAAAATCACATGATTTTAATCAACAATAACAGTCTTGTATTTATCTGCCACCTGTCCAGCTTAATTATGAGTCCGAGAGACAGTTAAGTACCTGTTGTGATACCTAACTATGTGAAATGACCTTTAGACTTAATTATAACAAGATGCTGGAGCTGCGAAGATTAGCGCACGCTGCAGCGTTATGCAAGGTACTGAAAACGAGATGATACTCCCACTTTAACCACAGATAAGTCATTCAAAATAAACATAACATAATCAACATAATGTTCCCAGTGCTGGAAAACAGGTGTTTTCTCTGTTAGAGAGAGTGGGCCGTAATCTACAACGCGAGCCCAGAGCGGGTTTGTGAATGTTACATGACTTCGATTTTTTGGTTCTAGGATATATTAAAATAAATTTAGTTCAACTTAAGTGGCAGCGCTGAGAAATATAATTGGTGATTCTAGAAGATTTTCCATTAAATTTGTAAAATATAGCTCATTACTATATTAAAACCCAAAAATAGATTAATACATCAAAAAAGTTAAAAAGACTTGATGTATCTAAATTCATCTTCAAACACCCTGATAGTAGAAACATCAAAGTATAAAATAATTTGAAAGCTTTTTCCAATTTGCAATGTTATCACGAAATAAATTTTACCTTTGATTGGACTTTGCACTACTAATACCTACTTGGAAATACCCCAATACCAATTTACTATCACCACTAAGTACCAATTGATATAACGCCAACATTTTTTTGTAGTAGCGTTTTAAAATTCTGATAAGGGCCCCTAAAATGATTATCTATATCACAGCTATAGAACGTGCCTCGTCAATGTTTCTGTATATAACGTGCTCACTACATAAATAAACGATTTAGTCAACAATCACCGTTTGCAGTTATCATTTTGCTTAAAACCTTGCTGCTATACGCACCTCATTTTAAACAACCGCGAGAAAAAATATCGTTCTAAAAACAAATCGGTATTTTTTCACATCATTATTTGGCGGACCCAGTATTTTTTTGGAATAATATTTGCGTACCTGATATTACTTTTTAAATATATCTGAGCACCTGGTATTTTTTCGGTACGTGTAATATTTTGTGTTTTGTGGTTCCTGATTTTGGAATAATGGCATTCAAAGTTATGTCGGTGAGTTGAATTTTTATTTGTTTTATTATTTTTTCGTTGGCAAAAAAATTTTCTTTCTTTTCATAAATGTTTCTGACCTTCTGAATTTTTGTAAATGTATTTTATCCGTTGGTTTTTAAAAGGAAGGAAGGTATACACAAATAACATTCAAGATAAAACTTACTTATTCATGAATACCTAAAACATAGGCAACAAACATAACATAAAAAACAAACACTACACATATTGAATAAAATCACGTGTAAAAAAAAAGAACCCACTTCTCAACAATATGTTGCAGTGTTGCCTTGTTTCATAAAAATGTGTGTTAATAGAATAATTGATCGTGATCATCTTCAAAAGATTAATTCAATGGCCATCCAAACCAGATAGTACTAAGACAAGAGATAAGTACTTGTTAACCTGTCTTGAAACACAAAACCAATTAACAATAATAACCCTACATCACGCCCAGACAAAGTGTTAAAGTTTAAAGATAAAAAAATGGTATCTATGGCTAGTTACCATGCTGTGTTGTGACCTGCTGTTAGCGACAGTTCATCATAACAGACTACTGTTATCTTAATCCAAACAGCATTGTTTTTGTCTGCGCTATTTTAAATACCTATTCTTTTGAGGTCCTTTACATCGGGCATGAAAACAAACAGTTAAGTACCTATTTGTTTGAGGAAAGTTTTCGTTAGTAAACTTAATTGATTAAAATCGTGGTTTTGGTTTTTGAAACGCAACCACGTCCAAATTTAATATTTTCTGTGTCCAGTTACACGTTCTCTATTTAGTGGCTTATGTCACTAAACTAGACACACTACACAGTTCAAGACTTCAAACTGAAAGTTCAAACTAGACAGAGGAATCTAATCTAATCTAATACCTTTAAACGAGCAATTCTTGTGTACCTATATGTACATATATAATCTGAATCTCGGAAACCGCTCCAACGATTTTCATGAATTTTAGTATGCAGGGGGTTTCGGGGGCGATAAACCGATCCAGCTAGGTTTAATTTTTAGAAAACGTCGTTTTCTCTTTTTTCACCCGAGTAGAGCTAGGTTACCCAGGTACTATACTATAATTTTCATCATTTTCACTCACTAATCCACCACTCGATAATCCGACAAGAACTATAATCCACCGCTGTTTGCGACTTGAAGATGGTGTAGATTACAATAGATAAAACTGCATATTTTTATTAAATGGGCTCAAGAAAACTAAATCTACTGCGGAATGACTACCAATTAACAAAACGTACGGGACCAAGTATTCAAGAAAATATTGTTACCAAATGTATGTAGAAGTTTTAATAAAACGTGGGGTTTTTTTTCAAAAGAAACTAAGGAACTAACTTTACTATTACTTTGTTGCTAAGGAATTCCAACATTGTTAAAAACAGTTTTCAATCAGGTATTTCAAGAAGAAGAAAAATACTTGGTTAAATAATAGTCTGCGAAGTAATCAGTCGTTTCCACAAATGTTACTATAATGTCTATAAATCACGTCTACCAATCGTGATTTAATTAGGCACCTATTTTAATTTAAAGTTTTCTACTATTTTTCGTAGCACAAAATCATCGCCCTGAAATTACAAAATGAGCAGCGCCGCAGTAACCTGTACTGATATTCTCATAATCCTTAGCGATACAACTTAATTATTTAAATTGGCGTACATATAGTTATATTTAAAATGAGTCACTTGAGAGAAATGTTAGTAACCTGTGTATTATCTATCACGTATGTGGCCTTTGACCCAGCACGTGGTATGTGCATCCACTACCTTAGTGGAGAAGAAAGTGGGCGGAGCTCTAGCGGGGCGTGTCGATGGGCGGTGATTTTTTCTCTGTTTTCTATGAGGTTGTGCAGGTTATATCGGCGTGGACGCAGGTCTGACAGTTGTAGCCCCGCCCCACTTGATTTATAGGTAGGTAAGTACCTAGTACCACGCCTTATGGCTGTAGCAGGCTTACATATACCTACATACCTGGTATTTTTATTTGGCGTACCTGGTATTTTTTTGCGAATAACCGGTATACCAGATATTCTCAAAAAATATTTACTATTTCTTTTTATTAAGAAAATTTTCTCAAATCACCGGGCTCTCCTTATAAATAAATAGTTTTCATTTAAATTTAGTAGTTTTTTTGTTTGTTCGTCTAAACGATTAAGTGTTAACAATATACCACAACCAGCCAATTCAAAGTATTTAGCTTAAGCAAAAGCTACCTTATCTGCCTTTATCTACCGTCTGTTTAGTGTCTGTCGCGTTTGCGTATTGTATATTTACTCGTACTTCATTGGTTAAACTTGGATTATTTTTGTAAGGAAACAACCCGAACTCATATATTACATATTTAGAAACACAGCAAGCTTAGAGATGTTTGCTTATTTATTTTCAGGAGCCTTTTACCTAGCACACAAACTTAATAATAATTTAGGTAGGCATTTATGAGCAATTAACAAAGATTTCACGTAACTAAACGTAGAATGACATCAGCTCCTGTAAATCGAGCATGCAACTTCGAAACAATCCTAACAATCTGTAGCCCAAAGATAAGATTGTCAGTGTACCGGGTTCAATCCAGAGAGAGGCAGTTTGATGATTGTAATGTTACAGATCACTGAAAGAGTGACAATGCGTAGTAATTATAGGTCTTATCGATTACGTTTGCGTATGTAGCGTGGTCGCAAGCGTGACTTCGATACCTGACTCGGATAGTGTTACTTTGTAACTTACTTGTAGTAGCAGAGTAGGACTTTTGCCCGGTTATAGCTGATAAGTACAGTAAAGGTCTACTAGTACAGTAAAGGACGTGACAGGGCCGGGCCTAGGCATTGAAGATTCGTCACTGGCCCGTGCACGGACGTGTGTGAACGAGTTCATGTAAAATGTACACACAGATATTTATTTGAGGCCCTGACGGGGCACGGTCCGTCCACGTCTGATATGTGTGGATAGACCTTAAGTAAGCTCCGCCCGCGTCAAAACCAAAAAAGGATTTTTTTCCCATTGGTTGCCCAAGTTGGTAAAGTCTATCGGTTTTTTAACCGACTGCCCAAAAAGAAGGACGTTATCAATTCCGATGTTTATATATTTTTTTTTTAAATGTATGCTCGGGTGTATCTCCGTCACATACAGACGGATTTGCAAAATTCTATTTTTGTTCTCTCTCCATTGTCACCAAGGTAGATTCTGATGATGGGATCCCATGGAAAACGAGAGCACTTCTTATAGGTCCCTCATTATAGGCCGATTTTGATATTTTCATGAAAATTTGCACTCAGTAAGTGTCATTCGGTGAATTGGTACTGATGAAGAATGGCCACTCGAACTAAATTTCAATATATTGTACCCGGCTTAAAGGCACAAATCTTAGTTTCTTTTTAAAGTTCTATAGTTTCTGGCTACCCTGTATGTTTGCATCATGTGATTTCTTTTCTCTATCAATATTCACTATCAATCAAATTACCAATCACTAAAATACATATTTATCGTCACGCGTATCGCAAGATTGCAATTTGTTTAAATAACCTCATTAAATCAAGCGATAAATACTGATAATTATTATTATGTGATTATTAAGTAATTGATTGATTGAGCAGACAAGCCTAAATATATGTTATCGGGTAAAACATTGACATCTGATTATTGTTGGATTACATTGAGATTAGTCTGTTAGCGATAGCGATCATAGGGAAAGACTGCATTCTGAGATATGAGTATACTTCCTACAGTACGAAATTCAAGCATCAAGATCTTCAAGATCTCTGTTTGAAACTAGTTTTGAGTCCAGTTTTAATTTTAGAACGTTTATCAAGCATAGATTTGTTGAACATAGTTCAGCTGAGTTTTGCTTTACTCTAGACTAGCTGTGCCCACGGCTTCGCTCCCGCCTCCCGTCAACTGCCTACCCTACCCTACTTACTTGCCTACCCTATTTGTACCCATTAATTTTCTAGTATCTTACGTCAATCGATTCGTCTTAACCTTGCGAGTGTCACTGGCTACATTAAAATTGGAAAATAAAAAAATTACAGTTTTTTGACGCCATAATGCGGGTGACCAATTTTTGTTTATCTTCCAAACCCATCAAGGGGGTATCAAAATAAATGGTTTTAAGAGGTGATTTCAAAAATATATAATACCTTTATATATTAAAAGTACCGAATTCGAATAAAAAAATAACTAAAAAGTTATAAATAAAAAAAGTCGATTCAAAAAATCAAATTGCCCGACTGCTTAAGAAGCTTAATAAAAAGATGTAAACAAGAAGAAAATCAAGCTGTGCAGTCGGAGGATACATCTGGTTTTGGTCCGCCAGCTCACAATATTATGTGCTTATTGATTCACTTGTCACTGTCATTTTCATGCCAACTGTCTAGAGCCAGTCACATGATTTGATTGAATTGAATCCGGGTTTAAAATTCCATTGCTATATTTAACCACAAGATAAGAAAATATAGTAACACGCAAAAACAACACTGAATGTGTTTTTTACCTTTAATTAGCAATTTGCGAGAATAGATAATTAACGGACCTCAACTGACCCGGCTAATCAGACAAGTTATATATTATTTTTAATTATTCGCTCAGACTGAATAGCTTTAGAGCTTTTTCTATAGGTAAGTGTTCCATAAAATGAGAACTTTGTGTTAGTGATAGGTTTGTGGAAACAGAGAAAGATATCTAATATTAAACTTTATAATAGACGATATGGTTTTGGTTTGTGTCAGAAAATACAGATAGTCGAGCATAAATACAAATAAATAACCAAACCATAATTTGATATAAGTTGGTCAATATAGCACGAGAATCCTAAATTGATGAATGAATGCTAAATTATAGACACTGCAAGAGTAGAACAAACTAAGTGTAGTCAAATATTGTTAGAAAATACTAAATAGCTCACGACGGCTGATAATATTATGGAAAGAGAAATGCGCCGACTACAGAACTATGAATTGGGAGAAATCTAGGAGGATGCTGAAGATTAAAGTTGAAATTGTTTCTCCTGGGCAACACACCAGAAGGAACGAATGGCGAGACCCGACCTTGTCTATATTGATAAAAAATATATTAATATCATTCTTCGCTGTTGTTGCTACAAAGATTATAAAATCCTAGAACGCAAAGTAACTAACAAGTTACAGTAAATTCCTTTCAGTCCTCTGATTGTTTTCTTTTTGCGTCATGCTAGGCTATAGGTACATCATACATCTGTACATTGTCTTATATAGTAAGGACTGGGCGGATTACGCGTTTTTCTGAAGACACTATGTATACCGTAGGGATCTCATCACGCGGTCGCCTATCTTCGAGAGAGGTCGTGTGTGTAAGACATTAAAAATGCAGTGTTTCTTGTATGGTGAACGCGTTACATAAGCAAACGTTGGCGTGGTCGGCCATATCGTTACTATTTAAATCACTGCGTCTGTACCATACTTCCAATTCCAATGGCCCAAATTGCTAAACCAGGGGTCAACTCCGACATATTTTGTGCGAACCTATCCAAGATAGATTCCATCATCATGATCATCATCATCGTCCACTGCTGAACACAGGCTTCCCCCAAGTGTCACCACATTGATCGGTTCCGTGCTTTTGCGTATCCAGATAGTTTCCAAGATGGACTTTCTGATGAACATCTCCAAAATTTAATGGGGGAGGTTAGTCGGCCTCATGGACCGTGACGGGCATATTACTTTAATAAACGAACCCCAAATTAAAGTAATCGGTGACTCCTGTCCTAATCCAACATTCGGCGGTTACTAAACAGTCAATCGGAATTACCAAGCCAATTTTCCTTGTACCTAAGTACCAGTAAAATCAGCTTGGTAATTCCAAATCGGTGTCAAAACAATGATGTACTTACTATACTCTTGCAAACTAGGTTAGATCTTCCTAGTAGTACTATTGCAATCAGCAATGAACCAGTGTTGAGTCTTATCTTGATTAATTGTCAATAAGCTCTCGTTATCAAGAGTGACAATTACTTTTGTCAATTGGGTTACTATAGTACTATTTTGTTTGTTTTGATTGTTATCTTGTTTACTATTATTTTAAGGTTATTGTTATATACCTACTTAGGTGAAGTCAGGTGCTTTTTTTACTTAGGGTTGGCAGAAACTACAGAATGGTTGCTACGACCCTCCAACCAACCCACAACCAGCCTACCAACTTATCTGCGAACTGAAAGAGGACGGCACCGACGAGATCTTTGCCGGTCGGCAGGCCGCTCGAGTGAGTGAGTGAGCGATAATAATAATCCCGACGGTAATCAAGATAATCGACAGTGCCGTCCTCTTTCAGTTCACAGATAAGTTGGTAGGACTGTACATACTCATTTTGTATCGTTTATGTTCATAAATCTGGTAAAACACAAACTATTGTTACACTGTTAGTTTATTGAGATGTTAAGCTTTTCAATGTAATACCCTTTGATATATTATGTTAAGTGATCTTTTAGTTTCGTCGAAATGACAGACTAATTTTCGCGCATTATGCAGCGATTTGCAAAATTGCCGTTTCATGAATTGCTACTCAGTAGGAAAATGGCATACTTTGTTGTTTTTATAATTACGTAATATTTTATTTGGTTTTGGTGATTCATGCTTGTGCCTTTTCTGTATATGGCAAAGGCTTCGGGTCTTTGTAGTAACAGTGGTGTAGTAACAGTGGGTTAGTAGGTTTTATTATTATTTTTATGCACAAGCTGATTTTTCGATTGCCTTTAAATGATTTTGAAATTTTGATAGTTTTTCTTTAAAGGGACTTGAATTTTATTTCACGGATAAAAGATATCTAAAGTTGGGTAAATTAATTTAATCCCTTAAAAGCTTTTTTTTATTTTACTCCATCACATCATCATCTACCTGCCCTTGTCCTATATTACTTGGGGTCGGAACAACACGTTTTCTTCTTTCATACCTACCGTCTTGTCCCCCGTAACGCTATCACTGTCCCTTTGTGTCCCTTTTCTTTCATATCACTCTTAACACACTCTATCCATCTTTTCTTTGGCCGTCCCCTCTCTCTTTATCCATACACATTTATACTCATAACTCTTTTAGTAACATGCGTTTCATCCCTCCTCATCACATGACCATACCAAGACAAACGGTTTCCTTTCAACTTATCTGTCACTGGCGCCACTTTAAAACTTTCTCTAATATACTAATTTCTCATTTTATCCATTCTGGTCACTCTGCACATCCATCTCAATTTTTTTACTAAAATCACGTAGGTACCTATATTTATGTATTTTTTATCGCCCGTTTCGACTATTGCATTTCGCAATGAAAAAGCAAATTGTGCAATCGCTTCACAAAACGCCCTTTGCCCTCATGATTATAAAATAATATTTTTCTTGACCCGGTTCGCAGCCTGCATGTACCAAATATGTTTACGTGAAGATTGACCCATGATCGATTGAAACAACCTATTTTAGACTGACAAACACAAATGCCCTATTTTCCAAGTAGCTTTTTATCATTATTATATTATCTGTGTTTATATAATAAATTATTGTTTTAGATAAAGTTATTGTTTAGTAGTAAAATAGTTCGGTTCCTTTTCTAAGGGTTATCGCATGGTGTGGCATTATGGTGCAATCGTTTTATTGATAAATTTTTTATTGCCAACCGGTGCAGAAGCACTTGAGAGATTATTTTTATTAGAAACTAAAGCAGTTTGATAACTGTTGCCAACAGAAACTATTGTTGTTAGAAAACTTAGAAAAGTTTTAGATAGTCTTAAAGACTCTGAAAGTTAGAAATAATACTTTGTTTTAAATTAAACAATATAATAAGACAAGCTGTCCCCCGTGACTTCACTTCCGTCAACTGGCTACCTACCTACACTACCTACCAATCTACCTACCCTAATCTACATAACTACCTACCCTACCATATCTTCCCTACCCTACCTACCTACCTAGATACATGAATTTTGCGTAACTTTAACCGTTTACGCAGCGCACGCAACGGAAGCTCACAAAAAGAATAAATTTTCACCATTTTTACAACATTGTTCATTGATGCTCCGCTCCTATTGGTCATAGCTTGATGTTATATAGCCTTATAACCTTCCTCGATAAATGGCTAACACAAAAATAGTTTTTCAAATCACAAAAATATTTTTCAAATCCGACTGGTAGTGCTAGAGATTAGCGCGTTCAAAAAAACAAACTCTTCAGCTTTATTATTAGAATATTATATAAAGATATAAATTGGATGAGAACAAAGGTTTCAGACATGTGACTTTCTACCAATGAAAGCGTCGCCATACCGATTACAATTATAATAAAGTATAAAATGTATAATATTGTCAAAAGCTATCGAATTTTCACGCGATCAATAGCTTACATTTTGGCATTTAGACCATATCCATTGCTCATACAATGATACTTTGGTTAGAGCTTAAGATGTAACTATAGATAAACAGCTTTTTCAAGTGGCGTACTTCAGCAACCGTGCAACTTTTTCTGAATCAAAAGCAGCCTTTGTTACTCAACGATAAAGTAGCTTCCTAAGCGCGGTTTCGCATTCATTTGGTTTACATTCGATATGTTTCCGTGATTTGAGTTCCGAGTTCAAAATGCTCGGATTTAAGAGGGATAGAGATCGTATGTAGTGCTTAAGCTTAACTACAAGAAGTACTACGGCGACAGTTGAAATTTTCACAGATGATGTGTTTCTGCTGCCGCTATAACAACAAATACTAAAAACAGAATAAAATAAATATTGAAGTGGGGCTCCCATACAATAAACGGGATTATTTTGCCGTTTTTTGCGATTATGGTACGGAACCCTTCGTGCGCCAGTCCGACTCGCACGAGTCTGACTCGCCGGTTTTTTTTGTTTTGTGTCTTTTGTTTGTTAAAACTTTAGTTCTACCTAACACTAGTCAATGAATATCATAATAATATCAAAAAGTAATAGTTGTGAACGATACTTATGTCAATTCTCTTTGTCCACAGACATACTCGATAGCCTGTGTCCTACTGGTCCTGTGCCTAGCGGTCCTCATCAGAGAATCGGACGCGCGACCCCCATGGCTAGCACCCGGTAGCGGAGTCTTCACAGAGTCTGCTGAATGTCATACAGATGTAAGTATGACTTACGAAGTTTACCAACTGAAATATTTTGCCTAGATTACCCGTGTTTAGTGTAGACTTGCATTTTACCCGATAGATCCCAAGTATAGAAGGCAAACATTTTGCCATCAACTGGGCACATGTAGATGGCTGTTAAGGTTGCCCTAGTCGGCGGCACGAAATATTTTGTGGCCAGGGTTAAAATGCATGCTATCTCATCCGTAACGAAAGGGATAGACGCTGTGATAAGCAGTAAAAGGCTACGCGTACACACTCCTGGTATAAAAATAATAAATGGATGATGATTTAGAAATTTTATAATCAGACCTTTGGGTGTATGAGTATTAAGAAAAATCTATTGAATATATTTGTTTAAAATAAAGTTATTTGCATTTTCTAACTGCTAAACTATCCCTGTATGGTGACTGTTTTCCAATTTTCCTTCTTTTTATGGTATATATTTCCGCCCAAAGATGCGTTGAAATTAGTGTTGAAATAAGGAACTTTCGACGCTCATGACTGTCATATACACTATTTTTTACCTTTTTTGTTTCCATATAGGGCTAGATAATGATGAGACAAATTGATATAATTTATTTTGAGCGAAATCCGTCAAACAGTGGAGTAATCGCCATACTACGTTTGTATGGAAGAATGACTGGATAGGGCAACCTTAAGAATGAGTTTGAGAGTTCCTAACGTTTCGTAAAAAAACAGTATTTATCGCCGCATCATTTGAGGAAGCTAAAATATATTTAATTATCATACTTCATAATGGCTAGGTACAGTAAGTCTGCAAACAAAATATTCCAAGAAGCAGGAAGAAAACACACAATCGGCTGATTAGTACACCGATTTTAGCACAAAATAATTAAACAAACGGATAAGAGTTAACCTAATTATTTAGCAGAGACCTGTTATCTATAATTTGATACAAAACATCCAATTTAAATATTAAAAATGTGTGCAGAATTGGGTAAAAAAAGCGAGTCTTGTGATTTGTCGCTTGACCTTTTAATTATTACTGTAACACGTTGAGATTGGATGATATTTTTATGGTATTTTATAATGCAAGTTGATAAAAGATGTGTTTTGAGTTGACAATGACAATGTATGTAATTTTGATCGAATTATCATCTTCGTACCCTTATTTGGATTACGTGGTTACTTGGAGTCCCTTATCCCATGTTACTTGGGGTCGGCGCAAAAAATTTGGCTTATCATAAGAATGTAGCATTCTAAAGGATCTTTCAACAAGATCGATAGATCGAGCGAGCGCTACAGATCAATGATAAACAATTTCTTTTGGCTTGAATTGAACAATATGGACGTGAACGACATGTGGTTCCAGCAAGATGGCGCTACTTGCCACACAGCGAACGACACAATCGACATTCTGCATTAACAGTTTGAGGGTAGAGTTAGAGTTCCGCTAGACTTTTTCTTGTGGGGTTTTCTGAAGTCGCAGGTCTATGCCAATAAACCACATTTGACCGTTGCCCTGAAAGCCAACATAACGCAGGCCATCGCTCGGATTCAGCCGTGTCTATGCAGCAGAGTCATAAAAAATTGGACCTCTCGGATTTGTGCCACCATATGAAGCCGCGGCGGACATTTGAACGATGTCATATTCCATCCATAATTGGCATAGATGGGCCTTTTAAATAAAAAATAAATTTCGTTAATATCTCACACACATCTTGTTTTATTCAATTTTAACATCGACCCGTCCTTGTTGAAAGACCCTTTAGTTAGTGCCCGTGGTGTCAGTCGTATTGTAAGAAAAAGTCTTCATATAACCAGATAATAATGTCTTATTATTTAATTCTTTGAAGAATTAATCTGTGTGCAAAATTTTATATAAACCCATTCAATCGATTCAGCATGACAAAGTTACAAACAAACCAACTTTCTTAACATTATTTAACACTAACAAATTCTATATCTTTGTTACAGGATGAGCTTCTAGATCTCTGCCAGCGTTGCGCCAAGTTAACAAAGTCTAAACTAGCGTATCCAGCATGCTGCTCTACAGATCTTCAAGCCAGAAAATGGTGTTCCGACTACGTGTACTTTGGTCGAGGACAGTATGACTTCTACTGATGTACCAATAGGATATAAGTATTTTTAAGTTATTTTTAAGTTTGTAATTATTGGCCGAATATTCAAACACAATTTTCTCAACCGAAAACTTGTAACTGTAATTTTGAGAGTCAGAAAAATATGTCACTGTCACTTTGACGGTCAGAAAATTTGTTACTGCTACATTGACAGACAAAACACGTGGTATTGTTGTAATTTTGACAGTCAGAAAAACATGTTGTGTTGACAGGTAACAAAACTTTAAAGATACGTGCTAAAGTGTAAGTTTTGTTTGGAAATTCGGGGATATGAATGTTGGCATGACTGACTTTTGAATTTTGATTGAAATAAGAAGCCATTTTGCATTTATAAAGTAGTGGCAGGGTCCCTACGAATTAATGGCTACTTATTTGTTTTGTGACAATAAATATTTTTAAGGACAGGCTATTGAAGGGTGACGAGAACTCTGTAAGGAGTTTTAAGGAAAACAAATAACTAGTTTAAAAAGAATTACAATTTAATTTTTGTAATAATTATGACTACAAAAATATTATCTCGAGCACAAAGTTCATAGTTTATTTGTGAGTTTATAAATTTATGTAAGTCCTTATCTCGTTTCATAAACACTCATATTTCAATATCCCATAAAATGCGGCTTGTTTTCCTAAAAACCGTATGTCAGTCTTACCTAATATAAAAAAGTAAGTATGTATTTGCATTATACATTAAAAAGTAGTTATTTTTTAATAACAAAAATGTACATAATTATAGTATATAAGTTAGGTATATTTTACAGTAAGCATTTAAAACGCGAAACCACTGATAGAAAAATATACCTTTAATTTTTTTGTACGAATTTACGATACACTTTAATAGGAGTACCAGTCTTAGTTTTCTTGTATTTCATGCCTGTCAAAGATTTTATTTGATAGTCCTTATTCAATACGGACCCCAATGAGTCTAGATGTCCAAATTTATATTCGCAACTAGTTAAAATATAAATATATTAATAACAGAAAAAAATTGGCACCGATTAAAATGTTTTTTGAAAATAAAAAATAGCAAAATACATGTTGGGTACTTTTAACTAAATTGTATATTTTTGTGAAAATAAAAATGTAACTTTTAAATACAGTCTTCAAAGTACCTATGTTTTGTTTTATCAAGATTACATAATATTAGCATAGTTGATGCATGAGACATTTTATTTAGTAAATAAGTCTAGAAATGCTAATTATTATGTTGATAAGTATCATATCCGTATGATCACTGCACAGAACATTAACTAAAACTTATTAGATTACAGTAATTACCAACCTTTGCCCAGCCGTGAGACTGGTGAATCATTTGAAGCCATGTGATGGCTATTTGTTGCCAAATAAACAAGACTTATTAGTATTGATTTAAATAGTAAAGATACGGCCATCGCGTTCACCGCGTTCACCTTACAAGAAACACGGCATTTCACACGATCACTCCCGAAGATAGCCGACCACGTGGCGGGTTCGCTTCGGTCTAATATAACCTATGAATGACCAAATTGTGGCATCAGAAAAATTAACGGTCCACCCTGTGCTTACTATTTAAGTCAATGCTTTTATGTAGATAAAAAGAAAAACATATTTTGAAATTGTTATTATAAAATCATAACTTAATCACAGATAAATATTAGATAATAACTTAATCACACAATTTGTCATTTTAATGGTTTTAATCAAAAACGTTTCATGTAAAATTAAAAACTAAAAAAATGGAAACATTCGTTTCAAAAATAAAGCTGTGATACTAAAATTTTGTAAATATTTTAATTATAAAAAAATGTAAATAATAAAAATGTAAGTGTACAATTGAATTCAGGAAATGTACGAAACGAAGTAAATGATTTTGTTAGAAGAAGTAGATGAGGATAAAGTAAAATATAAAACTGATATTCATATTGTTGTTTCATTTTATTATGTTATAATCATGACCTTTATTTGATTTGATTCTTATTTAATACATTTTTATATATTTCAAATAATTACTTAAGAGTATTTATAATATCCACCCACTGCCCACTGGTATCAGGAACAGGGTCCAAGCTACCGGCGGTCAGGGCTCCAGACAGAGGAACCTCCTGACAATTCGAGCAGTGTCCAGAAGTACTACTACTGTAAATAATAAGCCCTTGACCCACCTGCCTAATGAGAGCATCCTATATTTTTCTTTTTTTCTTGGGTGGGTTATCCTCCAATGACTTCTCCCGCTCTAGGTGAAGCGGGAGGGCGTCTCAGACTTTTACTGACTAAAACCGCGACTAGAGCCGCGGTAACTCTCTTTCAAATTTATCCGCGACTTATTGAGAGCCTCCTAGGGTGTTGGTCGACGGTTGACACGACTATCGGTACAATGATCGCTGAGTGCATTTCCCACAATATTATCATCGTCATTGATATATCTATTCACTAGCTTCTGCCACCGGCTTCGCCCGCGTGAATGTCGAAAATTATCCTAAGAACACAAATTCCCGGTATAAAAAGTATCCTATGTGCGATTCCTGACTATAATCTATCTCTGCGCCAAATGTAATCCAGATCCGTTAAGTAGTTTTTGCGTGAAGTAGTAACAAACATACACACTCACAGACTTTCGCCTTTATAATATTAGTGTGATTGTGTGATAATGTGATAATATAAATATTAGCTTCTGTCAGCGGCTTCGGCCGCGTGAAAGTCGAAAATTATCCCGAGAGAACAATTTCCAAAAAGTATCCTAATTGCTATTACTGACTGTAATCTATCTCTGTGCCAAATTTCATCCAGATCCGTCCAGCTGTTTGAGCGTGAAGAAGTAACAAACATAAAAACACACTCACAAACTTTCGCCTTTATAATATTAGTGTGATGATATATACTAGCTTCTGCCAGCAGCTTCGCCCGCGTGAAAGACAAAAAATATCTCGAGGGAATATATTCCCAGGATAAAAGTATCCTATGTGCCTGTTTCCTATTTGGCCACAGCGGCCAATCTCAATGCAGACAAGCTGCACAGAGTGTGCACAGTAAACAGCGCACTCTTCCATCACTCTTAAAGTCCGATGAGACGAAATTCGATACGACCGTAGAGAGGCCAGGCGCAGGAGCAAATGTCTTAACGTGCTTTCCATGGCACGGGGATGTCATACCGTCAACTTGCAACCGGGGTTTGCTCTTTCTTAATTCCTTATAGATAAAACCAATTACAATTTTTGCCCGACTCCTGGGAATCAAACCTCTCAGTCATTTTCAGGATCAGGATCAGTAGTCAGGTGACTGCGATACAGACGGAATAGTTGACGTCTGTACCCTGTAGGGGAAGTCAAAAATGTAACTTTAAAGTTTCACCAATATTTTGCTAGTGTTGATGTCACAACAGTACTTATTTACAAAACCATGATCGCTAGAAATGATATTTATTTTCCAGCCAAACTTTGGATCATCATCATCATCATATCAGCTGAAAGACGTCCACTTCTGGACATAGGCCTCCCCAAGCGTCGCCACATTGATCGGTCCCATGCGTCTCGCATCCAGCGGATCCCCGCAACCTTCTCCAGGTCATCGGTCCACCTGGTGGGAGGACTTCCAGCGCAACGTCGCCACTCCAGAACCTTTCTGCCCCATCGGCCGTCTTTTCTGCGAGCAATGTGCCCTGCCCACTGCCAAATGCAAGTTTGGCAATTCTTCAGGCTTTGGATAGATCCCATTAACTGTAGGTATTTTGGGATCATGGTTTTGTAAATAAGTATTGCTGTGGTAAAGGGTCTTTCAACCAGGACGGGTCGATGTTAAAATTGAATAAAACAAGATGTGTGTGAGATATTAACTGATGGCCTGCGTTATGTTGGCTTTCAGGGCAACGGTCGAATGTGGTTTATTGGCATAGACCTGCGACTTCAGAAAACCCCACAAGAAAAAGTCTAGCGGAACTCTAACTCTACCCTCAAACCGTTCATGCAGAATGTCGATTGTGTCGTTCGCTGTGTGGTAAGTAGCGCCTTCTTGCTGGAACCACATGTCGTTCACGTCCATATTGTTAAATTCAAGCCAAATGAAATTGTTTATCATTGATCTGTAGTGCTCGCTCGATCTATGCAGCAGAGACATTAAAAATTGGACCTCTCGGATTCGTGCCACCATACGAAGCCGCGGCGGACATTTGAACGATGTCATATTCCATCCATAATTGGCATAAATGGGCCTTTTAAATAAAAAATAAATTTCTCATCTCTTATCTCACACACATATTGTTTTATTCAATTTTAACATCGACCCGTCCTTGTTGAAAGACCCTTTATAAGGCTAAGGTTATCCTATCAATTTATCTTTTCTTCCTCAGCCCAACTTGGGTAAAGCAAAGGAGCAAAATGAAACGACAGTTAAAAATCCATAAATTAATTTAATAACACTATTCGACATATTGTAACAAGTTTGTATGTACAAAACCTCATCTAATACCTTTATTAATATTTTTGTTTCTATTCGTTGTCGTGACATGACGGGATTATTTCACAATTTTTATTAATTTAACTAAAATAATTTAAATATTTGCGACGTTGCACTTTAATATATAAATATTGATTGAAAATAAATTGTTGCTGTTATTGTTTCTTGCTGTTGTTATTGTCGTTGTTGTTGCTAAAATATTGGCTTTTAGCTTCGCCGTAGTCGGGTAAAAATATAAAATTTAACCTTCATTGATAGATAGAAGAGATAATAGGTACAGGTGATTCATATTGGACATCTGAAATCACCCTGCATGGATATAAAAAATGGGGGAACTTATATTTAATAAGTGCTTACAAAATAATAATGAAAGAGCAAAAAACTGTTTAGATAACATAATTATTAAAAATTATTAATTGTGTACCGTCCTCCTTTTCTCTAATTAAGATATGATTAACAAGAAACTCTGAATTTTCTTAATAAGATTTAGATAACAAAATAATTATTAACCTACTTTTGCACAAAAAGTTGGGTTAGTGAGTTTATTGCTCATATAAAAACTGTACTTACAACAATATTAAAAAAAAAAAAAAATGTTTTTTTACATTTTATTGTTGTTAAAATAGTGAAATAAATACCGCACATGTCACAGCACTCGCAAAGAGTGCATTTCTAGTGCTTTATTTATTTAGAAAAAAAATAAAAATATCGGCGAAAGATGCCATTAAAGCATTATTTTCCAAATCGAAAATAAAATCTTACAAAAAGTAAAAGAGAAAAAAAATATTTTATTTCGAAAGTTGGATAAACGGTCCGCCAATATTTCATATTTTTTTCTCCCTGTTTATATTTACATTAGTACGACAATTAAACTTATTTAAGTACGAAAAATGGTTTTAGTCTCACAAAGTTTATTTTTAATCACGATTGTAGAGTGGTTAAAAACTCAAAGTCAAAGTAGTAAAGGCGCCATTCACAAAAAGTTTGAACATTATCGGAACCTAAACAGATTTCACATTTCAGACTATTATCACATTTATATCAACAATGTTATTAAAAAGCCATGTTAAAGATACGTTTAAAAATACAAGATGTCACTAAATTGTAAATTATGATAAAAAATGTGTTTCGTTGTAATAAATCGTACAAAAATCTGTGAGAAAAAAATAAAAGTAAAAAATATAAATGCCGACTGCGCTACGGGCCACTGTTTACATTATACTGTGAACACATCTACTCGATCGTGCAATTTCGCACGATTGCACAATTTACGTGCAAATACACACCCTAATTCATCTATCTTTGGATAGTCTTAGGTCTTTCGACTAATAATTTTTACACGATAAATGTAATTTACTCTAAATTTTATAAAGATACGGTTTTTAGCTAAAAATCAACTAATCTTTGTAGACATTCCCGCTTGGACGGATATTAAAATCTCTATGTGTTGTCAACCTACTTGAAGCTTTGCTGTGCTGTTTATAAAATCCATTTTGTAGCTCAAAATAGATAGCAGAAAAATGTGACCTTTAGGCTTAAAATGGATGATTGAGCTACAAAAAAGATTAGTCTAGTAATTGGCTATTTTCATGACTGCTTTCACTGATAAACATAAATTAGAAATAATACTAAAATGGATAGATTTTCTAGAATAAATAGAAATCTTAGTTATAAAATTGTGACAAAATTAAATTCTTGATTCAACTGAATACCCTGTTAAAAATAAGAGCTAGATACGTCAAGTCAATTTTAAAAAACACTGTCTGAGTAAAAGGCAAAGTTACAACGCTAAAATATTTTTATTTTGTATCGTAAAATAAATGAAAAATGCACTGTAATACCTACACTCGCTTATCAAATTATTATGTCGTAACAAGATAAGCCCCGATTGCAGATAAAACGGATTTAAAATGTTCAATTATCAACAAACAGGCGTGCAGTTTCAAGCAAGATAATATCAAAATATATGACTACGAGTACTGCCTTACTTTGATAAAAAGATATTAAAATCTATGTAATTTTGCCTATTACTTGGATTGAAAGAAATTGTTTTTAAGCATGTTTTAACATTTCTTATTTTTTAAGGTTTAGAAAAAAGAAATATTAGTAGATTGCGAATTTTCAGGGAAATGTCCAAAAATATTTGGATATAAACTATTTCACTAATCTTCAGCTTAAAATAAAATTCATTTAGCACAAAATTCATACTAAACTGACAACTAGATCTTTCGGTAGTTACATTTATATAAGAAATCTATTTTTATTTACAATTTTTACGACAACCTTCTAAAATGTACAAATACAGGATATCTCCAGCAATAGTTTTATTTTGTTTTATTTTTTTACTATTTTGTCAACTTTGATCACTTGGTTGTCAAAAGATTTCTTAAACATGAAGATAAAAAGTAAAAAAAGAGTTTTTAAACTTAGTATTAGACAAGAAAAATGCAAAAATACATTTAATTAATAACAAGTCAACAATTTAAATTATTTAATACGAAAACGATAAAAATGCGATTACATTCTTTGCTTAAATGAAATACAAATAATTATGCAAAATAAAAATGTAAAATGTTAGTCAGCTGTTTTTTTATTAAAGTAACAAAAAATTCTTTGTTTTCGAAATACGAGTATTTCCTAACATTATTTCCAACCATTTAAACTATTAACAGCATTAATCCACTGAAAACATGCAAGATCTCGTAAAAAAATTAACAAAAATCTTAAAAACTATTTTTTTCTTTGACAACCAATTTGTAATCACAGCATGTCCTCTTTATCGTATATTTCCTGTAACTTTTGTTGTTCTTTTACTTTTTTCATTTGAGCGTAGATCGATGCTGCTTTGTAGTTGATAGGACCGTAATCTTTCATATCAGCGTCTGCATAGATGAATTGGTCTTCGGGTCTGAATGGCTGAGAAAAAATAATTAAAAATGTTAAAAAGTGTTTTTTTTCTGATGATTAGACATAGATATAAAAAACATACATAAAATACAATGGTAATATGTGTTAAGTGCAAAGCTACGATACATTAGTTTTTGTTTTTTAAGTTTTCATTTAATTTTTTACATGAAATAATAAAAAGCTGAGTTTTGTTTTAATTTTAGTGGCGATTAGTTTATACATTTTTAATTGCCAATTTGAAATGAGTTTTTCATAAATAAAAATAAAATTTTGAAAAATGTGAATTATTAAGCGATGAACCAAAAAAGCTAAATGAGTCCGAAATGAATTTTGAATAAATTACCTTATTTTTAAAAAATGTACGTGTCACTCTTGGTAAAGCGTTCCTAGAAGAAAATATAAAACGTCACAACATTGCGAATACATGCTTATTTGGGATCCCATACATTTACATTGAAAATAAAGGATTTTAATAAAAAATAAATATCCAAAAAAATGGGCTTTGTTTTGGGACAACTTTCTAAAACTTTATACAAGAATTCTTACATTTCTGAACGACAATGCTAAAATGCGGTTACGCTTTAATTTGTATTATGCAGTAGTCATTTTTGCTATCATTCTTTGTTAGCAAGCATTTAATATTAATACTACTTTTTATTTATTCAATGATGTAAATGTATGAGTATTATAGTTTATTACGAAGAGGAACTTGAGTAGGCAATTTATTAAAAGGCTTTTTTCATGTGTGTCGAAAAATTCATGCTGTGAAAGCCAATAAAATTCCACTTAGGCACATATTACCATTAAACATTTCTTTTAGTTGTTTTATACAACAATATACAACTTTTTTCTAGATGAGCTTTCTCTTGTTTTAAACGGAATTCTAATATAATATTTCAGATGAGACTAAATTGATATAATGATACTTCAGAATTTAACTACTGATCATCAGTTTAAATAATATTTTGCTCAGTTTCAAGGCAAAATCTGAATATAAGGTCAACTTGCTTCACAAATCACTCAAAGTTTTAAAAGTATTTACATCATCAGTATTTGCATCTTTTTGTCTCTGTCTTTTTCAAAAGATTGTTGCTCAGAATAAGCCTTGAAACGTATCATGAAAAGAATATTAGGAACTCACCTTTCAGACATCGATCTCATTGAATTTCAGAGTAGCATAGTCACTTCTAGGTTGCGTGTGACCACTTTTTCTCTGGGTAGTACTAGACATATTCTTATTATAACTAGAGTTAGTATCTTTGTTAGCACTATCTGAACCTACTGTATACGTATCATACAAATGTCTATTAGAATTGACAGTGTTTTTAAACTTCATATTATGGTTACCTAATGCTAAATCAGCGTACACTAACTTTTTTTGTTTAGGCTTTTCGTCTTTCGGACCCGAATAGTTCGACGTGAAATTTTCGGGTCCGAGATTTCTCGTTGAATTTGATATGTAGTTGCCTTTTAGCAATTGCAAGTACGATTTTCTTTCTGACTCATTGTATTCAGGCTCTGGATAATCAGGCTTTTGATAGTTATCGTAAACTCCTACACATGAAAGTTTTTCTCTTAAGCTTTCAGATTTTTTCAAACGATTTAGCTTCTGACTGTTCTTTTCTCTCGTCCTGTTTAAAGTTTTTGTGTAGTACTGTGGTTCTGAAGGCTGATAGATGAGAGGCCCTATTGTGTTGTTGTACGACCTCTCCTGATCAACAGGGATTCTTTTATCGACTCTTATAGGTTGGAAGTAACAAAAGCTATGATGTTTTTGGAGTGGTATTTGAAAGTTTTTCTTGTTCTTCCCTTTGTTGCTTAAGTTTGTGAAGTGATTACGTTTTTGCATGTACTGTTGTTGGAGTATGTTAGTATTCTGAAAAGGAAATTAGTTTGTTAGTGATTAGAACACACACGTTAGCCAGAAGGAACATAAAACAGAAAATAAATGAGAAGAAGCGTTATACCTGACCGTTGTCACTGTCCACAGTGATACTACTTTGTACTGAATGACTACGTTTGACTACTGATCGTTTTGGTACCGGTTTCTCCGTCAACTTTGGTATTTGTAACGTCTTATTTGGTGGTATCACTTGCTTCTTTGGCAACCCGACTTTGTTTATACCCTCATCGTTCAATTGCTTTACCACAGACTTAACTAGAGATGTAGATGGTAATATTACAGATAGGTTCCTTTTTGGAGTAGCTCCTATTATATTTGGTTTAGAGATATCGTTTTTGGTTTCTTCAGGTTCCTTTTCTTCGCCGCTGTCTTCTTCTTCTTCAGTCTTAAATATTTCAAATTTTGTTTTGCGTATATCTTCGGCGGATTTAGTAGGCCGTATTGGAGCATCAATTGTATCAATGGATTTTGAAAATTTTGTGTTAATCAAAGGCATTGAAAGATTGACGTAAACATGATCACTTTTAGAAGGTGATGTGAAAGGAGATATTTTAGTTCTTGGAGCTGGTACAGGCCTATTTAAAGAAGTAGTAGATTTATTTAGATCAGTCTCATCACACACTTGTATAGAATCAGTTAGATTTTCAAATTGTTCAACTCCGCTTATATTGGATTTGACTCTGAGTAAAGACGGACAGTTCACATAAATTGTATCTTCAGTAACTGGTGTAGAATTTCCATTTTTGTTATTATTGATTTCGTTGAAGTTCTCTCCGTATTCCGTGTTAGGATAAAATCTTTCTATATTCCGTTTCCTTACTATCCTCATTGACTGGAACTGAGGTGGTTTTCTATGCACCCTTGTATTTAATGACGAAAATTTTCTTTTATCACCTTCTGGGATTTCTTCATCGATTGTTGGGAATTGTTTCAAGAATGAGGTTTGCATTTGCGGTAAGTATGGGTTTAGTAAAACTGTTTGATGTAGTGGGTACATTTGTTGTATCGGAGATAAAACTGGTATTCCATAGGAGTATTGTGAATTTGAAGCTATGGGATACCCTATAGCATTTTGAACGAATGGAGGGCAAACAAGTCTTGGTGTGAATGACGGGTTAGTAGTCAGTTGTTTCTGTAAAGCTGCTATTCCTTTCGACGTTTTAGGGTTAGTCTCGATAACCCTAGGTTGTATAGCTTGGACAGGCTTTACATGCAAATTAATTAAACATGAAACAAGAACAAAAATGCAAATTATAATTTAAGCAAAACGATAAAACAACATAAAAGTTAATTTGTAAGTTTTGCTAGTTTTATTATATGGGGCATTATAGTCTTTCAGTAAACTATCATTATAATATAAAAAACTGGTTGACATGATTCAAAATTGGCTATGTAAGATATCAAATCCTGACTGGATCTAGACAAGTGACATTTTCGTCGTCGCGATAGCAAGTGGAAAACCGTCGAAAATGTATGGAATTTTCAAAGCTATCGAAATTGCACGTGCGTTTCCCAACAATCCATTTTGGCATTTTGACCATTGCCACCGCATATAAAATGACCTCAGTTCTTGTTAGTTGCTTGCTTGCTTATTTATAAAGACCTCTGACCTAGACTAGAGTCAAGAGCAAATCCATAACAAAAAAAAAAGCCCAATCTTTGTTTTTATTTAATGTTTGTAGACTTTTTCATACCAAATACAAGATTTTACTGACAGTTTCTGTAAGCCCAAAACGTGTTTCATCAGTTTTTAAAGTTAGCATTACTGAAAGACCATTTTAGCTTTTTTCAGACTACATCATTATTCAAGTAATCAACAAACATACCTTATTGGGGGGTTGTTGTAATCCATGGAACGGCAGGTTCTCGTAGAGACCTGGGTTGTCCGCTCCAAGGTTGCCGTTTGCTGGATTATCTACGCCATTCGTAGGTGGGCCTGAAAGGAGCAAAAGTACAATGAGAATTATGGTAGCAGAATATTTTTTATGAGTCTAGTGAACATAAACTTTGTAGCCATAAATTTTTGTAGAAATCTACTAAGGTATTAATAAAAAAAAAATTGTGTTAAGTGCATCAATTTATAGTAGGTACTCTTAAGTACGATTCTCTTGATTTTTGTTTTTACAGTGTCAGCATTATAAGTTTTTTTTTACAATACTATTCTAAAGTATTACCTAGATTTTAGATAATTTTTAGTTGAGGGGTTTAGCTTTTCTGGCTACAGTTTACTGTCTTTATTTATCTTATGTGGTAGAAATAAAAATCACAGACACACAACAAACAAGCCAAAAAAAGCATGCTCTACTCACTGTCACCTGGTTTCTTTCGTTTCCTAGTGTTTCTCGGTTCTTCATCAGTAAAGGGTTTAACTTTGGCACTAGTCGCAACAATTCTATCAGGCCTTTTGAACGACACAACTAAAAACATGCTCACTTTGAAAAACATTGCAAATAAATTCGTGCTTTAAGCGTTAAAGCAGAAAACGTGCTTGTGAAGCAAAAGCGATTCAGGAACATAGATTCAAATAGAGACCCAACTTTTTTGGTGAGTTTATTATTTACATATATTTCTGTAGCTTCATTTAATTTTTCCTCTTTCTTTGCAGTCGGCTAAAAAGGAGTGTCACCAAAAAAGTTTAGACTTTCAGTATCTTTTAATGGGGTCCTACAGTCGTCGTAAAAAGTTTCATGCAAAAGCAATGTAAATGTTAAAAGCATAGATTTTTTTTAAATGAAGAAGATTTGGAATGTTGTGATATTAGTGTAGTGTACGGTGATAATGTGTAATACAATAATGCAAACAAAACATAGAAAAGGCTTATGTAAAAAATTTATAGACTTAACAAATACAAAGATGAGAATTTTAAAGATCATCATCCAGACGAAATATGTCCTCTCTGTCCAGTGGCATAGGCCTCTACCAAGCATCGTCACATCGACCGCTGGTGTGTCTTTTGCACCCAGCGGATTCCAACAGCCTTCACCAGGGCTAACTTGTGGGGAGACTGTCCAACGTTTCACTTTACAGTACGCGGTATGATTAATATGAGAAATTGTTTGAAATTTTGTGTCACTCATTATCAATATAGAAAATAAAGTTTAAATAACAACTACCTCCTTCGGTAACAATTATGTTAGGTTTTTCGCTTTGAAACAAAGATCTTAGCCGATTCTTTTGCACTACAAATCCCGGTTTATTCATAGTCACTAGTGACATTGCCCTTTTGTTTGACTTATTAATTTTCTTATATTTTCCACTATCGTCGTCCGAATCTTCAGTTTTTCGCCTTAAGTTCTTGAAAATACCCGTCACAACATTTTGCCTGGGCTTTCCACTTTTCTTTGAATATTCTACCTTCGGTGGTGATTTATCTTCAGTCTTATTTCTTTCTAGAAGTCCTAAATTAGATTCCTCAGTCGCTGCTTGTTGATTTTGCTGTAATCTTGCTTGATTTTTCGGGCTTAGTGTGTGATTTGAATTGACGTGCACTAAAACTCCAGGTTTCAAAGGCCATTTACTTGGTGTTACAACAGTTTGGCCTTTATTGCTGTCAGCTTTAGGTTCAGGCTTCGGTGTTTGTAGATCAGCCTCTTGATTTGTTTCTGTTTGAGTAGTGTTTTGTGGAGTTTCTTGATGATCTTCGATCTTGTTCATTTCTAAGTTGTGAGGGTAGCTTTGTGAATCGACTAGTCTTGTTCTGTCACATGCTTTTGGGCTGAACGATAGATTTAACCGAGGTGATAATGCAGGCAGAGCTTGTGATATAATTGACTGCGCGATCGAGACCTCATTAATACAGCTACCGTCTGGACTAAATAAGGAAATAAAAGAAATAAAAATAATGATTATGTTCATGCGGTGGGTGTATGTGTTAAACTATAGAACGTACAAATGTTTTTGAAGTCAATATGTCAAAATATTATTTTAATTTTACCTACTTGTGATTTTTAAAACGGTAACTATTCCTAATCGTACAGATAAATTTAAAATGTCTTTACAAAATAAACTAAAATTATATAAAAAAGTAACTAAATAAAATAATTTAAAATATACTATACATAAACTACATACTTTTAAACAATAGTTAGATACAAAATATACAAATATAGTGAATTACCAAGAAGAATGCTTTCCAAATGTCAAGTCATGCATCACTCAAAAAATACTTGTACAATAATTCTGTAAATTTTGTCTACTCGAAATATTTCTACTGTGGTCACACTTTACGCCAAAAATCCAAAAATCTAGCCAAACAGCATTTAAATAATAAGAAAGCATCCTCCAACTAAAATAAAAATTGAATACTGTATATTTCACTTTTTAGCATTTTTGTTAAAAATGTACCTGAAGTATTAATTGTGGTCAATCTGAGAACGTCCGGGGTTAGTGCGGTTAGGAACCTACACATTAATTATTATTAATAATAGTAGGTACACAATAATATAATATGATAATAAATATACTTTTGAAAACCAGTGTTATTTTGTCAAGAGTATAAAATAAAAACATGCTTCTATTTCTTTTTCTATTTTCAAGCCCAGCTTTAGCTGCTAAAATGTAGCTGAATCTGATTTAGTGATTTGACAGCTATTTTGCAATTTCAATAATATAATTTACTCTCACAACAAATTTTATTTGTATTTTTTTTACAAAAGTGTTACTAAATTCCTCAATATATTTTTATTTTTAATAAAAGACTTTTCAGATTTCCCTATTAATGCTTAAGTAACTCATTAGACATTACTGTCAAACCAATAAAATTATTATTATGATCAGCACATTTCAGCCCTCAAAAGAATTTTCAACCAAAACTATCAGCCGTTGGTCCAAGCATTTAAATATAGCGCTTCACTCAAACTCAAACTCAAATGACCTTGGGAACATCCGACCTTGACCTTCTAGTCGTAATGATATGACCTCGTCATGGGCACAACTACTGGCGACCTTGAGGGAGGCATTGACAATGTATGCCATGAATCTGCTCGGACCAATGGCGTAGCTGCAAAATTTTTATGATTTTTTACTACACAAATAAAAATAAAATGATTTCTTATTTCTTTTTTGTAAAATTAGTAACGCATGAGTATATGATATATAGAAAGGGATATACTTAAATAATATTATTATGTGTGATAAAATAAAATAGCTAAAAAAATATTTCTTATAGAACTAACTCTACGGGCTATATTTTGGTTTTTAATAAAATAATATTTGATTAGGGATCGAAACTATCAGGATTTTGTAACTGTCTATAAAATATGGGTACTTTTATTGTTAGAAAGTTTTCAGAGAAGTTAAAAAAATGCTGATTAAAAAATATAGCAAAATCGGTGAAGTGTGAAAATAAAATAAGAAAAAACTTTCTAACAATACCTAAAATCGAAAAAATAAATCTATAGAGATGTATAAAATGACTAGTACTAGACATTCTAGAAAGATAAAAAATAAAAAAACAAGGAAATAAAAACTTACTTTTCGCGCTCCTCTAATTCGACCGGATTATTGTCTATTATGTTTGTATGTTAGTTGACGATGATGTGTTTAGTAGCAGCATCCGGGAAAGATAGGATGAAGAAAAAAATAAATGTTAGTTTTTGCAAAACAAAAAACCAAAATAAACAAAAATTGCAAAAAAATTGAGCAACATTATGTTACATGACATTGAAATGACTATTTTTAATGAGAAAAATCGTAAAAAGATTACACATGAATTTGAAAAATATTACAAAAATTATGAAAATACATCGATTTATTGTTACAATGCTTGAATGAGAAAAAACGATAATTAAAAACATGAATTAGTTACTCAACATTTAGATGTTTATATTACAGACGACATAATGAAAAAATACAACACTAAAAAAAAATCAAGCAAAATTCATAATCAGTCTATATGACACGTTACCAAATGAAAATCTAAAATGCAGTTTTAAGTAATCAGTATGCCTGTAAATTCAGAAATACGTCCCACAAGCCTTATAAGTGATAATCTTTGTATAATCTGTTAATAGTTATGTAAAAACATAAAATTATAAAAACTGCCGGTTACTTGGTGCTATCAAATTAAAAGTGCCTAAAGGACTATTTGAAGAATTCCTCAGCAAATATTATCATCTTATTTTGCGTATGCTACGTGCCCTCCAATTTTAACAAATACTACATTCCCAAATTCTTGTCTAACTTAACTTGTCACATAGACCGACAACCGCAGAAAACGGGGATAACTTACACTTGGACTTGGCCCTCATCCGCCGGCAGATGCAGATGATGATGATGCAGAGGATCACGGTGATCACCAGGATAGCTAGGGCTATCCCTCCGATGAGTATGAGCTTCTGTTGGTCACGCCACCAGACTTTGGTACCTGGAGATAAGAAATACATTTTAGATGATTTGATTTATGAGATAGTGCAAAAAGTGGAAAGGCAGCAGGTAGGCATTTGCCTTAGGGACGACATATATAATATAATAAAAAGAGGATGTAATGATAACGATGATTTAGGACTTTCAGAACTATATATATGGGGATAAATCGTCAGAGGCGTCACAAATACACCAACTATTGGATAAAAACTTATTCATCGGTACATGTGGAAAAAAACATTGTTATAACTACGACCACTCGGTCCAGAGTGAAGCAAAGAAGAAGATTTACAAGTCTTGGGAGTAGAATAAAAGGCGTTTGAAGTTGCCTTTGGAAACTATGCTCAAGGTAAGGGTAGATAACGAAATTGATATGGATAGATTAAGAATCATCTGCCCATCTGTACTAGTAAATGTGATAATGATCATGAAATTAATAATAAATTTGGACGAATTTCTAATATCTAAAATAATAGTATCGTTGCTAAGCACTGCGACAGATTTAATAGATAAGAAATAGTAAGACGATAACTATCGACGGAAATAAATCTTTTATCAAGTGGAAGATCAATTTTGTGATTTCCAAAATTGTTTCAAGTTATAAGTAAAACAAAAAAAAACTGTGTGCTCTTTAAGCTATTATGCTGTGCGGTAAGTAAATAATAATTTTGAATTTCATCATAAGTTCCAATATAAGTAACTCTAATGAAAATAATTGACCGAAACGAAATTGAAGAACGAAGCAAGTTAAATTAAATAAAGCTTGTAAAAAGCAGGAAAAATCTGATTGCTTCTGCAAAATAATAGTTAATTCTTATATTTCAATAAGTAATAAACGCTATTTTAAATAAAAGAGTATTGCTGAAACCCACATCACCGAAGAACTTACCGAAACTTTCCAAGTTGGCTGTAAACCGAAAAATTTGATTTATACATTGATTTAATAAACCACATATAATTTATGGCTTGTATTCTTTGTTGAACGTCCAATAAATAAACGAATAACAATAAGTAATGATATTGTATCCTATATTAACATTACATCAAACTGTATTTATCACGTGAAATCTTTTGCTAACAGAGGCAGGTACTTTTTATACCGGATGCTTGTTAACGCGCGAAAGCCCGCGAGGATGATTTACATTACTCTCAGTACTGAGTTCAATCATGAAGTACTTTGTTTAAAAACTCAATGTAAAGCGTTTCCTAGGACCCTCGCGCGAGACTGTTAAGCCGACATTATGATTTCTTTTCTTTCTTCTATCATATAGGTAACCCTGATATATGACTGACTCTGATATAGTCAGTCAGAAACAGCATATCACATGGTTTTTCAAGACCGTTGAAGATTTAACCATTAGACTGTCGTGTTTTTTTAAATTACTAAATGCACCTGCTCTTGACCTCGATCTCGACTTAACGAAACCAAAAGACAAGTTCTAAGATGGAATTTTATTTTAGAGCAAATAACTCTAACATAATATAGGCCCAGATTGCTCTAGAAACAAACTGGCCAAATGAAATATCACAGACCCAAACCTAATACATTGCAATGTGGAGCACCTTTACAGGATATGCCCAACCATTTGTACCTTCGTTATCAGAACGTGGCAAATAAAAGAAATGTCCAAGTAGCCACATACTGGTTTGATAAAGTTTGAAAGATAGAGTAGTTAATTGACACAAAAAGAAGAAGCAATAAACGCACCCATAACATCACGCTCGCAGGCGCGCGACATGCCGACAGAGTTGTTGGCGTAGCAGAGGTAGGTCCTGTACACGTCCACGCTGGTGCTGAGGCGGAGGAAGCTCTGGGCTCCTTGCTGCCAGATCTTCTCGTCGGTCAGGCTGTCGTTGTCGTTCTTCAGCTTCCAGCTGAAAGATACCTGGTGGGAATAAAGTTTATTGGTTACTACAAGCATTCCTATATAACTACTCGATATTTAAACTAAGAAATTCTTTTCACGTTCCGCCAGTTAATTTTTAAGTCCCAAGTAATGGTAAGTGAGCCTAACGCCATAAATCCAGACTACTGATAAATTTCAGATGGAAAATCTACATTTTGCTCGACTCAGGAATCGAACCCAGGACCTCATGCTCAGCCGTAACGCTATGCGAACCCTACACCAACGAGATATTTTTATATTATGTTTAAAATATTTACCGCTGAAGGATTTGCGTGTGCAGTGCAGACAAGTACTTGAACTCCGTCAATGTCGGACTGTTTGATACCGCATTCCGGAATAACTGAAAGAAAAAAAGACAAATATATTGATTATTATCCTCACCCGATCTTCATCTATGAAAAAATTGTAGTTATGTTGAAACAATAAAGGCCCTAATATGCTTCCTAGTGGTAACCCGAAAATCTACAGTCTTTTACTGTTCTTTGACCTCAACTCAGTTTACATTAATTAAAAGGTTTTTATACACTTTTTTTGGTGTCCTTAATGATTACCGAAACATAATAAACATAAAAATTATAATTAATTAATGTCGTTATTTTTCAAAATTGCTGTTGATTAATCGTTTCAAAAGCCTTCATCAAGTCAAAAATTATACAGGACCAATTTTTCAAAAAGCCTTTATCTGCGGAGTAAATTGACGAATCTTGCCAACTGCTTTTTATTTTTCTCCATTTGTCAAAACGATAATAGAGATGAAATAAATGATTTCATTATAACTTACACCAAACATCCAGAAACACGGTAGTGCTATCAGAACCGTGCCTATTGTACGCCTCACAGGTGTAGTTGCCTGCATCCTTCCTCTGCACGGGTCCCAACAGCAACGTGTTAGACGACGAGAGGATGAGGGAGTGGTTGCCGTGCTCCTTGGCGGACGCCTTGCTGGGGAGCTCGCGGCGCCAGGAGTACGAGGGCATGGGGAATCCTCTGGGAACATAATAAACAAGTGAAGATTGGCAACCTAAAGGTGTACCGGCAGTGAACATTGGTTAAGTGGGCCCTGGATATGTGAGAAATCTACAATGACATTGTTGCTTTAAAAAAGCTTTGTTATTAAAAATAATAAATCTTAAACTAATATTTTCTATGTCCTATACATAGAAAATATTAGTTTCCTTCTCCAAGTGTAGTCACATCGACCGGTCGTTTGATCCAATCCTGGTCCAGTAAGTTTGGTATCCAGCGGATTTCCGCAGCCATAACTAGGTCATCGGTCCACCTAGTCGGAGGCCTTCCAACGCTGCGTCTGCCTGTGCGTGACCCAGCAGTGGGACACAAAACAAAAAATCTAAAAGTTTATGACTTACCTTGCAGAACACACAACTTTAGCCGGTATTTCATTCTCGGTCACGTTAACTCTCTCTGGGAAAACTTTGACGTTTTCAGGTTCATCTGCAAAAACAAATTCGCTTTGAAATTTCGCGTGACGTGAGTTTTAGTAAACTTTTTACTAACAAGTGAAGCCCCCTAATTGTTTGATGTGCTTTATCTTTGTTAATTTTTATTGTTTTTATTGAATATTTTTTGATAATCTAACTGACGGACTTAATAGAATTATTATCATCGCTATTGTAAACGCAAGATAGGTTGAGTAATTACACTATACTTACATTCAACAGCAAACTTTGTGGTACTGTTGACAGGTGGTCCCACTATGTTCCTTGAAGATCTGCAGGTGTAGCTGGCGGTGTCTGCAGCCCGGTCAAGGGCGTGTGATGGCCAGGCGGACATGTTCCAATGCTGGAAGATATACCAAAATTAAAAGCTGATAGTTAATATATTAACGACGGAACGGTTGAAGCACTGGCTTTGCGATTGGCTACTACGCTGAGTGGGGTTCAATTCGCGCACGACCAACCATGCCGTCAAATAATTAATTGCCTATGTAAGTACATATCAAGAGAGTTATCTTTTAATACACCCACAAATTATCTTCATCTTATAAAAATGATGAAGATAATTCGTGAGTGTATTAACAAACCTTAAAATGCCTTTTACTTTTATATTATTAATTGTTTTAAAACATGCATGATCTTATTTCGTCTAGCCCCTTCCAATATCGGAATTCAAGACATACGGCGATGCGCCATCAGTACGGGTACGTACAGCGCGTATACGCACTAAACGTTTTGGGAATACTTTAATTGTGCGTACAGCTAAGGAGAGGAATTTCCAAGCCGGAGTCTGTGTTCCCCGATTATTACAACCCCCAGGTTGTCTTTAATTTTAGACAAGTGTGCTTCGCCGTCGGCCACATCATCGCTTACTATCAACTGAGATAACACAGCGAGCCTATCAATAATAATAAAAAGAACACTTACCAAAGTAGATTCAGTAGCTTCAAAATCATTCCTATTAACTTGAGGTCCTATATGCTTTTCCACCACATAATATCTATCAGTTTTCTGAGGGTCTATGAGGGATCCGTCTTTCAGCCAATCCACACTGCATAGCGGGGCGCATTCCACCGTGCACGATAGAGATATATTCTGAACAGAAAAAATGGATTAATTAATACAACTATATACATTTATATGAATTCGATTCGTACATTTACGCTTGCTACTGCAAGCGCTAGGCCAACGAGGCAGTCGCATAGATTAATTACTCGCCATAATAGTTTACATAAATAAGAGAGGAGCTCGTGGCTAAGTAGCGACCGCACCACGAGTCAAGTGAAATTCAACTTTATGAGTTATGGAGGTCAGGTATGCAGTCGCTCCATGTAAAATACGTTATTCATCCGGTTAAACTGAAAACCGACCCAGATCGACATAGTTGAGAAAAAGCTGACCAGATAATTTTGTGAATGAGGTGTTGGTAAAAAAATGTAGTTTAGGCAACTGTCATATAATAGGGGTTACTAAAACAAGAGTGTGATAATAGTATCACACGAGTGTTTTAATACCTAATTATATGCCGTTGTATGTAATATTTTATCTTCACTTCTTCTTCTTAGCGTGTCGATGGCAAATATATAAAAAAAGCAATGTGTCTGGCCCAGAATTCAGCCAAAGGAACACCATTCGGTGACGCAGTCATAAGGTCACTCATACAGTTGAAATAAAACAAAAGTGAAAACGGAAAAATATGTGGTATGGTGGGCAATGTATATTCTCATTGCGCATGACTGCGCAGCGCGTGCATCTATAGACAATGACACTATTTTTCTACATTTAGTCAATGAGCCCATACGCGCTAATAAATGAAAAAGTAAAACTGTGCTATAAAAAATTAGAAGTTATTTTATGATGCAATTGTTTGAAAATCGAAGGAAAATGTTGCACTGGAATGGCTTTTTTTTATTTTACCTATACACGAAAAAAAGTACGTGTTTATACAATATTGTTTGATTTAATATTTGTAACATTACGTTGTGAGTGTAGATAATTTTTTTTTAATCTCACCTGTGACTTGTATAAAGCTCCGCTGTAGTGATTCATCGCGTATTTGAAGCTTGGTGGAGCTGAAATAAAAACGGCAGAAAATTAAGATGTGAATAAATAAAATAAAATTAATACATAATAATGCAACGAGAAACGAGTTCTCACTCATAATTAAGTGTGCAAAGAAAAAATCAAATTCTTTAAAAACAGATCTAAATGTTTTAGGTGTCCCATGTCCCTGCGAAACTTCATTGTTCTAATTTCACTACTCCGAACACTTTTATTCGAAATGACGTTACTGCGACGCTTGTTGCACCGAAATGCGAAGTTCGAAGTAACGTTACTGCGAAACACTCAGGTTTCGTTAGAAAATGGTGTTTTTGAGAGATGGACAGTTTGAAATTTACATACGAGGTAAGTATATTATTTAGTTTTCAATAAATTTTGATCCAGTTTTTAACCCCCGACGTAAAAAGAGGGATTTTATAAGTTTGACGTGTTTACCTGTGTATATGTGTATCTGTCTGTGGCATCATAGCTCCTAAACGGGTGAATCGATTTTGATATCGTTTTTTTGTTTGAAAGGTGACTTTATCGAAAGAGTTCTGAGTGTCATGTTTGATGAAAACCGGTTCAGCTGATCTAAAGTTATGGGCATTTTACTGTTTGAAAACGGGTGTTTTCGCAAGATATCTTGTCATAATTACGTGTTCAAAATATTGTCGATCGAAGCGTGTCTATGCCTGGATAAATTATGTAGCTTGAAATAAAAATGTGGCGGGGGTTTTTTAAGATTTACTTGTTATTGATAATTTTCTATTTTGCATATTTACCGATAAACTGGTTCAATAACAAATGTTTTTTCATTTCATTTCAAGGGAATATCCCTATTTAAATGCAAATTGAAATTCAGACAATTACTAAAGCTATAATGATATTTTTTTAAACAAGGTTTAATGATTTTAGAATCTTATAATGATTAGCAGAGTTACATACCGAGCACATCAATAAAAGTATGCGCCGGCTCGCCGTCGCCGCCCGCGTTGATGCCCCAGCACGAGAAGTTGGTGCGGTGATCCAGCGTGACGGGGTCCAGCGTCCTAACAGTACATACCTAGCACATCAATAAAGGTATGCGCCGGCTCGCCGTCACCGCCCGCGTTGATCCCCCAGCACGAGAAGTTGGTGCGGTGATCCAGCGTGATGGGGTCCAGCGTCCTAACAGTACATACCTAACACATCAATAAAGGTATGCGCCGGCTCGCCGTCGCCGCCCGCGTTGATCCCCCAGCACGAGAAGTTGGTGCGGTGATCCAGCGTGACGGGGTCCAGCGTCCTAACAGTACATACCTAGCACATCAATAAAGGTATGCGCCGGCTCGCCGTCACCGCCCGCGTTGATCCCCCAGCACGAGAAGTTGGTGCGGTGATCCAGCGTGATGGGGTCCAGCGTCCTAACAGTACATACCTAACACATCAATAAAGGTATGCGCCGGCTCGCCGTCACCGCCCGCGTTGATCCCCCAGCACGAGAAGTTGGTGCGGTGATCCAGCGTGACGGGGTCCAGCGTCCTAACAGTACATACCTAGCACATCAATAAAGGTATGCGCCGGCTCGCCGTCACCGCCCGCGTTGATCCCCCAGCACGAGAAGTTGGTGCGGTGATCCAGCGTGATGGGGTCCAGCGTCCTAACAGTACATACCTAACACATCAATAAAGGTATGCGCCGGCTCGCCGTCACCGCCCGCGTTGATCCCCCAGCACGAGAAGTTGGTGCGGTGATCCAGCGTGACGGGGTCCAGCGTCCTAACAGTACATACCTAGCACATCAATAAAGGTATGCGCCGGCTCGCCGTCACCGCCCGCGTTGATCCCCCAGCACGAGAAGTTGGTGCGGTGATCCAGCGTGATGGGGTCCAGCGTCCTAACAGTACATACCTAACACATCAATAAAGGTATGCGCCGGCTCGCCGTCACCGCCCGCGTTGATCCCCCAGCACGAGAAGTTGGTGCGGTGATCCAGCGTGACGGGGTCCAACGTCCTAACAGTACATACCTAGCACATCAATATAGGTATGCGCCGGCTCGCCGTCACCGCCCGCGTTGATCCCCCAGCACGAGAAGTTGGTGCGGTGATCCAGCGTGATGGGGTCCAGCGTCCTAACAGTACATACCTAACACATCAATAAAGGTATGCGCCGGCTCGCCGTCACCGCCCGCGTTGATCCCCCAGCACGAGAAGTTGGTGCGGTGATCCAGCGTGACGGGGTCCAGCGTCCTAACAGTACATACCTAGCACATCAATAAAGGTATGCGCCGGCTCGCCGTCACCGCCCGCGTTGATCCCCCAGCACGAGAAGTTGGTGCGGTGATCCAGCGTGATGGGGTCCAGCGTCCTAACAGTACATACCTAGCACATCAATAAAGGTATGCGCCGGCTCGCCGTCACCGCCCGCGTTGATCCCCCAGCACGAGAAGTTGGTGCGGTGATCCAGCGTGATGGGGTCCAGCGTCCTAACAGTACATACCTAGCACATCAATAAAGGTATGCGCCGGCTCGCCGTCACCGCCCGCGTTGATCCCCCAGCACGAGAAGTTGGTGCGGTGATCCAGCGTGATGGGGTCCAGCGTCCTAACAGTACATACCTAGCACATCAATAAAGGTATGCGCCGGCTCGCCGTCACCGCCCGCGTTGATCCCCCAGCACGAGAAGTTGGTGCGGTGATCCAGCGTGATGGGGTCCAGCGTCCTAACAGTACATACCTAGCACATCAATAAAGGTATGCGCCGGCTCGCCGTCACCGCCCGCGTTGATCCCCCAGCACGAGAAGTTGGTGCGGTGATCCAGCGTGATGGGGTCCAGCGTCCTAACAGTACATACCTAGCACATCAATAAAGGTATGCGCCGGCTCGCCGTCACCGCCCGCGTTGATCCCCCAGCACGAGAAGTTGGTGCGGTGATCCAGCGTGATGGGGTCCAGCGTCCTAACAGTACATACCTAGCACATCAATAAAGGTATGCGCCGGCTCGCCGTCACCGCCCGCGTTGATCCCCCAGCACGAGAAGTTGGTGCGGTGATCCAGCGTGACGGGGTCCAGCGTCCAGTTCTGCGACACGATCTCGCTCACCAGCCGCCCGCCACGCGTCCAGCGAAATCTGCTCAACGAAAGGTAGGAAGGTTGATATCAAAAAATGTCACAGGCAAGGTATCTTCATAACTAGCTTCTGCCAGCGGCTTCACCTGCGTGTAATACGGCAATTAATCCAAGGGAACGTACTGCCAGATGTCCAATCTAAATTGTTCATCAAAATTGGTCAATCATATCGAAATTGGTTGAGCGGTTTAGGCGTGAAAATGTAATAAACATCTCAACAATCATAACAAACAAATGATACTGCAATCTAAAGGTCTATCCACACATATCAGGGTCGTGCCCGGGACGTGAAAGGGCCGTGGCCGTGCTAAGACCGTGCATCCGAGTCCCGTCAGGGACTTTCTGTTCACACACGTCAGGACCGTGGACAGGCCGCGAATTTCCATCTATGCCCCTCGGTCACCATTTTGTTTTTATATCAGAGTATCACTTAACTATAGTATAATGAAATAGAAATTAAACTACGCTAGTTACATCATGTCTTTATTTATTTAATACAAAGGAGTTGATTGCGATTGCAATTGCTCCAGATGAAGAGGAAATGGAAGAGGTACAAGACGTACAGAACTCTATATATGCGTTCTGCCTCAATTAACAACTCGTCATTCATTTTTTTTAAAGAAAAATCGACAACGTGCAGGGAAAATATCTGCACACCCGTGCACGTCACGGCGACGGTCCAGGCATTGAAGCTTCGTCACTGGCCCGTGCCCGGCCCGTGCACGGACGTGTGTGAACGAGTTCATATAAAATGTACACACCGATATATTTGAGCCCCTGACGGGGCACAGTCCGTCCACGTCCCTGGCACGGCCCTGATATGTGTGGATAGAACTTAAAGGGACTGTCCGATGGTGACAGAGAATAATTTATGCTAATATTACGGTAGTTCTGCCTGTCTGTGTGTTAAATTTTCATGTCTAAACCGCTAAAGCAATATTTTTTTTTTAAACAATCTTTTTATCTTACCGTGCATTGTCATCCAAAACAAACGTGTATACAAATTTTCATCTTAATCTGTTGAGAATAACTGCTTTAAAATTCAGTTGCAAGATTTGACCCGAACATACATACATACATTGCAAGTTAAATAAAAAAACTTGTAAAAAAACCTTGCCCCACACTAAGATTTTTTTCTGTATCGTGGATGCATTTACAAACAAAGTCACATACACAAACAACCAGACCATCCGGTCTGGTTGTTTGTGTATGTGACTTTGTTTTTTTCGAGCAGGAATCGAAACCGCGACACGCAAAACAGCACCCAGTATTGAAATATATAGCACTTTGGAGATAGAAATAAGATGCTTGTCATGCCGGATGCCCTTAGGATGATTTCTGGCTTGCATTCGGGCGAAAACGCTGGCAGGAGCTAGTTCGACAACAAAGCCTCACCTGTGAGCCTCCGGCCGCCCGCGCTCCTTGATGCTGCAGCTGAGCACCAGACTCTTGCCCTTCACGACGCGCCACGGGGAGTACGTCAGCTTGGCGGGCCCGGGCGGGTCTGAGGGGAACGTATCACGACGATTTAGACAAGTCACAATATACATTTTATTATTGAGTTTGTCATTTTATGTCTATATAATGCAGGTACAGATGCAATTATACAAGCGAACATTTTAACAAATTTCCTGTCCAATGAGTCATATATGACTCATGCGATAGGGTAACTATTATGTCTGCTTTGTGGACAGTGAACCTGCTATGGGACCTTCATGAATGCGAAATGCATTTTCATTGCATTGGTAGGCGACATCGTAAAAATATTTTCTTAGAAAATTGCAAATGCAATATGGTCGAATTACGTCGCATTGCGTCCATATGACAATAGGACACAATTCCTTTTGTGGAGGCACTCAGTGTTTTCTTCCTTAGTCTGCCAAGATTTTTAAAAATCATGAAAATAAGAAATACGACCTTGACTTACAATTGACAACCAGCTCAGTCTTGGCGCTAATGTTGCCCCACCCAGCGTAGTTCTTGCCCTGACAAGAGTAGTTCCCATGGAAGCTCTTAGTCGTATCTTGGAGCAGCAACATTGATGGGTCCACTTCATTGCAAAGGTTATCTGCAAAGGAAAGCAAGATTACAATTGTGCCACATTTTCGGTAACCGAAAAGGTTTCTGTCAAGATCATTAAGTATGACCAAACACTCGACAGTGTCATGTTCTTCCATTTTGTATAAATTTCTTATCCTACAAATAGTGTTTATAGAGCTAAGATTGGCTTAAATTGTCGCAAATTTAATGAACTAAAAACAAGTGCGAGTCGGACTCACGCACCAAGGGTTCCGTACAAACCTCAACTTAAAGGTATTATAGACCTGAGTATTTGATATGAATTTCAATTTAATACCCTTTACGCGTTCTTTTTATTATATGATGTAATTAAAAATTTACGGTTTTCGCAATTTTTCCTTTATCTGTGCTATAAGACGTTGCTTCGTACCAAATTTCACGGGAAGTACCCTGTAGGTTTTGATTCCCTTGCGAGTGTCGAAAATTTACGGCAATTTGCGGCATAAACGGCTGTATCTTTTGATTGCGATGGCTTAGAAGTTTGATTCAAATTCTGAGAAAAAGGGTCTTTCTTGGCAGACAGACAGACGGATGGACAACAAAATAAGGGTTCCGTTTTTTCTTTCGAGGTACGGAACCCTAAAAAGTATGGCATCTTGTTTATTGAAAAACGTTTTGACGTTTATGACTTTTGCAAACAGTCCAAATTTTTTATTGAAAAAAAATATATATTTGGAGCAAAATGTAAAAAACATTCCAAAATTTTGCAGTTTTTCGCGTAGTGCCACTAGCACAAGTTTTTCGGAGTTGCAAATTTGGATTAACACTACCCTAATTGGACCATACAACATACTAAAAATGCAGAACAACATAAAGTTTGCTTTTTTAATGTCAATTTCTACTAGGCTAAAACCACGAATTTCTAAAGGAAGACCATTGTTTTAGTAGTGCCTGCAACCGATTAATTATTTTTAGGCTCGCACTCGATATATTTTTATCCAATCTTTTAACCTAGTCGTTGCTAAGGGGTATGCTTTAAAAAGTAACCGTTTTACGGCACTAAAGCAGTGGAAGGCCCTTAAATAAAACTAGACTAGTGTCAAGAGCAAACCCATCACAAATAAAAAAAAAAACTTATGTTCAGGTTTTCTCACGATGTTTTCCTTCACCGTTGTCAGTGATGATGAAGATGAACTAACAAGGTAGACATGAATTTGAAAAGGTCATACTGGTACTTGCCCGGATTTGAACCCACGGCCATGTCGTGGTGGCCCAGTGGCTTAGATCTCGCCTCTCGTGCTTGAGGTCGTGGGTTCGAATCCGGGCAAGTACCAATGTGACTTTTTCAAGTCATATGTACTTTCTAAGTTTGTCTTGGACATTGCTGACAACGGTGAAGGAAAACATCGTGAGGAAATCTAGACTTATAGTGAGTTTATTGTAAGATTGTGCTCCATTGGTGTAATTGCTGCAAGGCGTTCCAGTGCGAGGGTAAACTAATAAAAATAAAATTAAATTAAATGAGAGGCGAGATCTTATTCGAGATCTCGTTATTTTGGCAATAGGGTTTGAAATATTTCTACATGCCTTAGTTAACCTATCCCTACAGATTTCTGACTTACCTTCACCCTCAGTATTGTTGCACTCTGGCAGATGCTTCAGAACCTCTCCGTCCAGGAACCAGATGACCTCGTCCAGTATAGGAGGGTTGCCCGACACCACGTCGCACGTCAGCGTCACGTTCTTGTGATCTGTCTCCAGGATGGGGCTGGGAGAGCTCATGGTCAGCTGGACTTGGGGTTTGACTGGAATTAATAAAGTGGTGTTTTAGTGCAAGCTGAAGATAAAATAAGTTGTTATTACTGTTCCGTGCTGAATAAGCACTTCTAATTCTTGTTTCTTTTCTCTCTTTAAAATCGAAATATATGATATGCTGCGATTCTGTGGGTGTACTACGAAGTGCAAAACGCCATCATGGTTCTATTATGAAAAAGGTATAGTGCTATTCGCCCTTGACCACCTCGTATCTCTCTAATACCGGAATCGTAATGGTTTTAAGACGTCATAGTAGGTCACCTGTTCTTCGGTGTGGACCATAAGATTTTCGCAGAGATCCGGCACAAAATAGATGAGCGCTGCCGCTTATGTACTTTGTGGATCCGGTCTAGTATCTGACAAACTCTTAGTAGTTTTTGATTTCGTACCAACATAACTGTCATAGTTTATCTTCTTTTTATTAGTTTCCAAGATATAAACCTTTGTGAAACGTATTCCAAAAATCAAAAAACCCGACTGCCTAAAAACCGAACTTCGTCGGGTTTTTTGATTTTATAAACTTTTTTTATTTACTACTTTTTAGTTATACTTTATTTTTCGAATGACTTTAAACATATAAGTGGTATATATTTTTGTAATAATCCCTAAAAACCCTTTATTTTGATACCCCACTCGATGGGTACCGAAGAAAAAAAAATTGCAACCCCTACAATATGGCGCCTAAAATCCGCCATGTTTCTTTTTTTTAACGGCATTTATCTAAGAACACTTGGGCGGCCAAGACTTATCTAAAGATGTCTTAATTATAAAAATCCGTCAAGTGGTTTGAAAGATACAGGGTAATAAAGAATATTACATACATACATACAACAAGGTACGCGCGAAAAACATAACCCTTTACTTGCAACTGGGTAATAAAATGGAGTGGGTATTGCAAGAGAAAAAAAAATATACACAAAATAGATAGACAGCTTCTACCTCATGGGTGTCCTCCGGCCAACGCTACTGATTAAAACCACACTGTGTTCTGCAGTTACTTTTGGTCTTATAGATAGACAGCCTAAGCTTAAGACTTACTTTTACCACCTTCTTATTATGAGTCGAAACTAACACCATTCTTAAAAAGCAACTGAACACCGTTTAAAAAATGATTCAAATATGACCGAAGAAGAACTTACACAGCACATTAACATCAATACTGTCTCCACTGGTTCCATTCCCGACAGCGTTAAACAGCACACAGGTATAGTTGCCCATGTCAGCACCAATGGCATCCAGGATGATCAGAGAGTGTTGGTCGGTGGTCCCTCCCTCGTAGTGAGTGGTGTTGTGGACGGGAACACTCACGTTGTTGCGGTACCTGAAATGTAGAATGGTATATAAGTTATTGATTGGTACAAATTGCCTTTTCATCATCATCATCATCGTCACCAGTGGCCTACAGAAGTCCACTGCTGGACATAGACCTCACCAATCGCATGCCGTTGGTCTCGATTTTCGGTAATTCTCAACTAGTTGCTACCAGCCACCCTGCTAAGATCGTCGCTCCACCTACCTTGAGGCCGTCCCACCTTACATTTACCTCTTCGTGGTAGTCCCCACTGAAACTGCCCTTTACTTAGCATCTTACAAATTGAGGTAAGCGGTATCGTTCATGGTTCCACTACCCTAAATGCTTGTTTTGCCATATTTTGATGGTTATGTTTTTAAGTCCCACGTATTAGGGGCGAGCTTATTACCATCATCTGCGCACATATCTAGACTCCGAGCTGCCACTGAGAGACCAAGGGTGACACGGGGTCGTCTAGCGACAATGTGCTGGTTTGGTTCTGGGGTGGTCACGGTGTACAATGGTTTCTAGTGCGTGATGGGTGCGTGAGAGGAGGGTCCGGTGACGGACAGCCGCGGTGGGTTCACGGTAAGTGCTAACGCATGCCCGTGTTTCCGCTTTAAGCGGCACAGGAGGCCACCGTGGAGTTTTAGTGGGTTGGAGTCCCACATAACTGCACTATCTACCTGTGGAAGTGCTGTTTTTTTGGGACAATCCCACCGTACTATTCTCAAACTACTGCAACTCCTGAAAGCCAGAATTAACAGTGGCGACCACTAGAAAAGCGCCGAGGCAATGAAGCTCGACGAAATCCCGGAGAATGAATTTAACTGTCTTGGAACCCGCAATGAAATGAATCAGAAAATGATAACGGCGGAGTAGCAAAAAATACAAATTTCCAGCGTATGCAACATAGTTTGCAGTATGCATCAGCATTTCTCCATAAAAAAGGGCGACTAATAAGAAATATCAGATGGAACAAACTAATAAAACTTAGCACGACCCAGGAATTGTACTCAAGACCTCATGCTCCGCAGTAACGCTTGTGAGCATGTCCTTGTGAGAGCCATAGATGTAAGAACTTTAAATAAAGGTACGTTAGCAACTTAACAGGGCATAAACGTAATACCACTTGACTTTGAAGCGATCGTTAATCAAACAGTAGGCGTTTTAATTAATACTGTGATCCTAGTACCTACAAGTAATTAAGCCTGAAGTCTTGAACGAACAGGTACTGGTAATCAAACCCTGAGTGCTAATTAGCAAATACCTATATATCTATATATAAATCGGCCTAGCCTTTCCCAACTATGTGGAGCCGGCTTCCAATCTTACCGGATGCCGCTGAGCACCAGTGTTTACATGGACCGTCTGCCTTTCTGACCTCCCTCGACCCCTTAGCCTTCAAAACCTAACTGCTCGTTACTTAGTGTCACGGTCGCAAGTGTGACTGCTGTGTGTGACATCCCAGAGCTGGGTTTGATTCCCAGTAAATTGATTTAGGTTTTTTAACCCCCGAAGGAAAAAGAGGGGTTGTAAAAAGTTTGACGTGTGTTGCTGTATCTGTGTGTCTGTCTGTGGCATCACAGCCTTTTTTTTTGGTTGAAAGGTGACTTTGTCGAGAGTGTTCTTAGGTATGTTTGATTAAAATCGGTTCAGCCGTTCAAAAGTTATCCGCATTTTACACAAACACACAGGTACACACTTCAAACTTATAACACCCCTATTTTTCCGTCAGGGGGAGTTAATAAAATGAACTACTGTAAACGTTGGCGGTTCCCCGATGCGGGTACGGGGCTTATTTTTTGCTTTAGTGATTGTTGTGTTGTGGGGGTTTTTATATTAGGTTTTTCTCAGTAACAGCCTGGAGTTTGGTAGTTGGCGGTGAGTCAGCCCCGTGCCTAGAGTATTACGACTGTTAATTAACCTCAACAACCCTGATAACACGATACCCCTTGCAAAGACTAACGTCAGAAGTTCTAGATTCTGACTACCTGTCAAACGACTGTCAAAGTTGTACAAGTGACAGCCGAGGCACCAACGGTTTCACGTGCTTGCCGAGACCCTTCCACGGACCGACAAAGCAACAAGCAAGCAACTTAAAGATAGTCACTTGCGGCTGTTTTTAGCGTTCCTTACCCGAAGAGTGTGTCCGTCTGTCATCTGTCACACGGGTTTTACGGCCCAACGATGGGAGCTACAGTCTTAACACAGTTTATGCATCTTGATGACCCAAAGCCAAGCAATTTTTTTTTTTTTTAATGGATCCTCCTTTAACAGATACCGTGGTGAGTGAAAAAAAAATTGACCTACCCCATTGGGTGGGGTATCGTTGTTTAGAGCTCATTTAGTAAATAAATAATGTATTTCAAATTTTAAAAAATATTGGAAAAAAAGGAATGAGAAGCCACCAAAGTTAGCGAACTTTTATAAAATTTTGTTATGAATACTTTTTTAACTTGCCTATGAACTTGAAATTTGGTGATAATATTTATTATTACATATATTTTACTAACAAATACCAATATATTGATAAATATTTTTTTTTTTCATTTTTCTTTTGCTTTTTTTTTCTTTTAACTACTCTACCCATGTTTGCAAAGAAATAAATGATTTGATTTTGATTTGATTTACAACCAACTTAACTTATATTTACCACCTGTATGTACATTATGGATGCAATAAATTTATTTTGAATTTGAATTTGAACTTAATTTTGCGATTTCGTACGGAACCCTAAATGTGCGCAGTCCGATACGCACTTGGTCGGTTTTATTTTGTCACGATACCTAAAGTATCTACTGGAAAATATTTCTACCGGAAAGAAAATTGAACGTAATCAGAAGTGGCATAATTAATTACTGTCGCAGCTTAGATTAATAACTGTCGGCAATTTATATCATTAGATAGACAGCCAATCAATTAAAATAAATGTGATAACGACAGTCTAGGCTGAGTGACGACTGAGGATCAAGGTAAATGGATGTCTAGTATTATAAATAAATTTTGCTTGGGAATTACGACCATAGTGTTCGCAGAAATGGGCAGAAATGTGGTAGGGAACATAGATGCTGGCAGATAAACAGGCCGATGATGATGACAATACGCTAAAGAAAGATAATATTACTATGACTCACCATATTACGTTGGTCAATGAGGAAGGATTGCTTTCGTATTCACATTTGAGAAGTAATTTTGATCCTTCCACCACTGTTATGTTCTTCGGTTCCACTCGGACGATGGGAGGATCTGAAAATGTCATACGAAAATATTAAATACTTTAAAACCTAAGGTCTAATAATTCATGTTAGTTAAAATAAAACTTAGAGAACGACCTTAAAATAGGTTATGATAGCATTTTATAAAAAGAATTTGCATCACATAAATTATCATCATGGATTTTTAATACTTAGTAATATTCAAAATTGATTAATATTATCGTACAAAATAAATGCTTCAGGGGCTAAGTTTCCATGTAATGAAATGAGATTAATAAAATATCATCTAAATATACTTACACCAAATTTCTAGCTCCATCGTAGCGTGCATCGGTTGATCCTTGGTCTCCATGGTTACTTCATTCGAAGCTTCGCAGTGAAATTTCTGTCCATTCTCAAAGCGAGTCGCCTCAAAGGTGAAGTTCGAATTGGTTTCATATGTGGTGTCATCCTGTGAATGAATACAGATTTGGTGAAACGCCGGAACCAACTCCAAAGGTACAAATTAACAAAGCCGACTGTGTAGTCTCCTCTAAAAGTTATCGGCCGTAAAACACGTTTTGTGACGTCCAGAAGCTTGCTAAGGGAATGTATTGGTATGGTCACTTTGAAACGTTCACTGCAGTTTAGAAAATTCTTCTGTGTATTTCACGATGACGTCAGATTTATCCGATAACATTTTGCAGGCGACTACAGCCAAAAGAAAACAAAGAGCATAAAGAGCCTTTTTAATATAAACTTTTTAACCGTATGGTTATAAAAGGTTTAGGCACTGATTAACAGATTCGTAATTCAAATTGAGAGGGAAAATGTGGATGTACCTGTGTATCTTTAGGTAACCCTCTGGAGATTACAGTGGTGCAACATAAACTATGTTTCCAATTAGCAGGCACAGTAGAAATAACAATAGCTTACGCACACATGATGTGCCCGCGACTTATGAGAAGACTTATTCTCCATAGACAATTTGATTGTCTATGGAGAATAAGAATTTAGAATCTACAAATCAGTGTTTAAACTAAATTTAGTCAAGTGTCAATTAGCAGACACAATAGAAATTACCATTATTTTAATCCGATTTGGCACGATGGACACTCAAAGGGATAAAAGGCTAGATTTTTTTGGAATAAATAACGTTGTATCTTCAACAATACTAAGGATCAAATTAAAGTCGTGGTTAATCATCGCCTACCTAATCATAAGTGACTTAAGCTAAAAGATCTCTTGTTTATCTTAAAACAACTGAGACGGATATAATAACATAATTTATTATGAATAATAAACTTACTAGCGTAGACCTAAATCTAACTAGATGACGTGAATGTATGCTGTAATACATGCGAAGATGCATGTCAAAAGAGAGAGCAATGCTCTTTCTTCAACGCTGTTTCATTTAGAGATATATCGGCACCAGGCATCAACCGAAATCTAGAAATATGCCTAATTGATAATAAATTAAATACTTTACAAAAATGTTAGCCGAGACCAATATTTCCTTTCATCGTTCTGTATTTTTTGGTTCAATTGTGTTTGTTAATTCAAAAAAGTGGCACGCTTGGATTTCGCACAGATGTAGACTTGCTTAAACTAGTTAGCTGTGTCTGTGCTCACTAGCTTCACATTGTAACTCACTATGCACTTATTTTTCTATTATTTCATTGTACATGATTTATTTACGTATTTTACACATCCCTTGATCATATCACTCATATCAAATTAGTATCTATTATATTTTATTTTGTTATTCACGTCTGTGTGCGGGGTGCCAACTGAAAACCAGCGCTGGATTTCTGATGCCTAGCAAATACGGAGTTGGTAACCCTTTCGGTATGGGTGTTCAGCGCAATTTATCTTTGTACCTTATTACTGACTTTTATTTACATTTCTTGCTGTTGTGTTGTGTCCGTCTATACTAATTATAAAGCGGAATGTTTTTTTTGTTTGTTTGTTTATACCAAATAGGCTCCGAAACTACTCATTCATAATCATTTATTTATTTGCGAATATGGGTACAAAAAAAAAGATCTTATACAAACAATAGTGTCCATTAGCCATATCCTACCATAAGGCATACAAATTTACAAATACACAGGTATCCTTTAAAACTAGAATTTAAAAAGTAAAAAGACATTATTTATGTATGGAGATAAATCGTATGGAGTAACTTTATATAACGAAACGATAAACGTTAAACGATTTAAAAATTTATTTCACCAATAATAAGCTACATTATTTCTGAGTGACATAGGCTATTTTTAATCCCGGAAACGGGTCCTGTGGGGTGGTCCACGGGAGCGAAGCCGCGGGGAACAGCAAATATTGAACAAATGTATTTCTATTCTTTATCACATCATACTAATATTATAAAGGCGAAAGTTTGTGAGTGAGTGTGTGTGTGTTTTTTACTTCTTCACGCTCAAAGGGCTAAACGGATCTGGATGAAATTTGACACATATTATAGCCTGGAATAGCTCATAAGATACTTTTTATCTCGGGAATATGTTTCCTTGGGATAACTTACGATATTCACTCGAGCGAAGCCGCTGGTAGAAGCTAGTTATTCATAATTTATATCGCTCACTAAAACTCTTGAAATAATATCACCTCTAAACAGAAGTTTATATTTCTCTCTTTGAATATAGTTAATTTACTTACGTATAATAAAACGGAAATCTAATTACTTTAGGAGTAAAAAGGAGTAAAATTTAAAATTCACCTCATCCTGGCGACAATCTCAAACTGACAGAGCATCTTTGTATAAAGTTTTGTTCGGATATAAAGCGGCTTGAAGTGGCTTAGGACGGGGTAGTGAGAAAAAATTTGCTTGTGCTTTCAAGTCCATTCATAATACTGGCTAGAAGAAGTTTTAGGGATGAAAAGCCAAAGAGCTAAAAGAAATCAATGCGCAAGAAAAGTTTGATACATTATAATATCTTTTTCTCAATTATGTCATAGTGAAAACCAGTAGTACCCAGTAGCTAAGACCGGCTTGAGGTCGTGAGTTCAATTCCAGGCAAGTACCACTACCAATGTATCTTTTTTAATCAATATATAACTACTTTCTAAGTTTATCGTCAAAATGAAGGAAAACATCGTGGCGAAACCTGGACTTAAGGTTAATGTAAGTTTGGAATCACCCGCCTTGAGCAAGCGTGGTGATACATGCTCGTGCCTTCTCTGTATGAGAAGAGGCCTTTGCTCTGCAGTGGGACAGCATTCATCATTATCATCATCAGCTTATTAATGTTCCCACTGCTGGGACTCAGGCCTCCTCTCTGTGAGAGGGGATGGGCCGTAGTCCACCACGCGGGCCATGTGCGAGTTGGTGGATGGCGTATGTCTTCAAATTTTTGGTTCTAGGACATGCCGGTTTCCACACGATGTTTTCCTTCACCGTTTTTGAGAACAATGGTGATAAAATAATTGACATAAATTAAAACACGTGCCTGGGTTCGAACCCATGACCTACAAATTGTGAGTCGCGGCCAATAATACTGGGCAACTGGGCACTGGGCTCACAGTACTCGTATTAGGCTGGTAAGTGGGTCATTATTAGGCTGATATTATTGTATTATGTATTAGGTAAACTGCTTTAATGTTAATAATTATGTCATTATTAAGAGATATATAGTTTCCAGTATTAATAACACTATCTAGTATATTAGATTAGAAAACGAAATTATCAGATGATCAATTATAATAACACGGTTATTGATAAAACTGTGTCAAAACTAAGATTAGTGGTAGCAGATATCGTAGATTATAATTCCTGATCGGATTACTACGAGTATAAATATTGTGTAATGTTGTGTAACAGAAAAATCTTATGCGATTATGGCCAGGCCAGGCAGCCTTGAAATCAAAGTTCAGTAAAGAACAGCAGGAAAGAAGGTGAAGCCTATCCTCTGATGGAGTTCTACACTGGTACTGTGTTTGGGATGGGTCTCTGATATTCCATTTGTCCAGGTTGCTACTACATCGGGCCCGCAATCAGTTACGAGAATCGATGGAGACTGCGGCAATTGTGAGATAGGATGCCCTCAAGCTAAATGGTGCGATCTTCTTTGGGTGTTCTCGAAGTAGCTTGGTAATGTAACCATCATCATCTTCCTGCCCTTGTCCCATGTTACTTGGGTTCGACGCAACACATTTCCTTCTTCCATGCCGTCCTGTCCCCAGTCATACTATCACTGACTGCCTTTTCTTTCATATTACTCCTCACACAGTCCATCTTTTCTTTGGCCGTCCCCTCCCTGGCCATCCATCCACATTTACATTCATAACTCTTATAGTAACACGCGTTTCATGCCTCCTCATCACATGACACCAGGACAAACGGTTTCCTTCTAATTTTGCTGTCACTGGCGACACTTTCAAACTTCCTCTAATATACAAATTTCTCACTTTATCGATTCTCGTCACTGCGCACATCCATGCCTCAGCTTCCAGCTTGGTAAAGTAACCAAGAGTCGAAATAAATGGCGTGCTATTAAAGATTGCGTGTTATTATGTCCGGCAGTGGGCAGCTGTAGTTTGACGATGATGATAACTGGCAGATGTTCTGCCGAAATGAGAAAGTGGAGGGTGTGTATACTACCAAAACGCACATGCATCTCTTGTTTGCTGCACTACCTTTGGAGGAGGTATTCCAGGAAGCTTTTGCGATTCTCTAAGCTCAATAAATTAATTAAGTCCAACTTGTACTTCCAGTAAGTTACATCCTAGTAATACTGAGAATCCCTAACGTCTCTTCTATGAAAACTAACTCCTTGAGTTATCCTGTTTTACATTAGCAATTTAAATGCTTATTAATTAAGTATGCATAGAAAATAACAGGCCTTAGGGTTGTAGCGACAAAATCGTCGTGTGTGTCTTTTGTTGTTCGCTCATTATATTTTTGAGGTTTCTTCATTTTGGGTATGTTATTAACTGTTTTTTTGTGTTGTCTGTAACTTGTGTGTTGTTCTGTTGTTTTTTGTGGTTTCGTATCGAACCTCTTTCTACAATCGTTAACGCATTCTATTTGTATGGTCTGACCACGTGACTTATCGTTCAGATGTGTCCTTCCCGTACATTGATTCGTTTTCTACTAGCGTTATCGATTGTAGATTGTCAACTTGGCTACAGGCACAGAACAGAAAAAACGCTGTCTTCTCTGTTCTGTGGCTACACGCGCTGTTATGTGTTGAGTAGGTCGGGATAGTAAGTCTTTACTGATATTTATTTATTTATTTGTTGTGGTAAATCATTATGGCTTATTTCTGTGTTATAGAATTACCTTAGAAATCTTGATTGATTAGCGAATTTTGATAGTTGCTTTATATGATACTAGCTGTTTCCCGCGGCTTCGCTCCCGTGTGCCACCCCACAGGACCCATTTTTGGGATAAAAAAATAGTCTATGTCACTCAGGAATATAGGTAGCTTTCTATTGGTGAAAGAATTTTTTAAATCAATCCAGTAGTTTCGGAGCCTATTCGGTACAAACAAACAAAAAAATCTTTCCTCTTTATAATATTAGTATAGATATAGTATAGATTAGTATATTAGTATTAATATAGATAAGTTCTACACTTTAGATCGTAAGTTTAAATAATGTAAGATACTTTTGTTCCTACGTGCTTAAAGCCTAACATACAGGCTACACATAGTGTATACCGGCTTGTCCTACAACTAATAATTTGAAGACAATGTGACATCCACCAACGCGTACTGAGCCCGCATGGTGTATTACGGTTCACTCCCTCTCAAAGAGAAGGCTTGTGTCTCAGCCATGAATACGTTAATAGCTGAATATGTTAGGGCCTCATACGCAGTAGAGTAATTTGTGCAATGGTAAATAATGAGCTCGTTTTAGGTTTATTAATTCCGTACGAGTAAGTTTATGACGATCTTCACACTAATATTATAAAGGCGAAAGTCTGTGACTGTGTTTGTATGTTTGTTACTTCTTCACGCTCAAACGGCTGGACGGATCTGGATGAAATTTGGCACAGATATAGACTGTAGTCTGGAATAGCACTTTTTATCCCGGGAATATGTTCCCTCGAAATAATTTTCAACTTTCACGCGGGCGAAGCCGCTGGCAGAAGCTAGTTTAATATAATAAAAAAAAAACAAAGTCGTCTAAATTAAGTCCAACGTCAACTTAAAGAAGATGAAAAGAAGTCACAACTTCTTCGTCAGATTTGTCTTCTTATGTCTTTTTGTGCCAAGCCTCACCCGATCAAATGACAATGAACGGCTTTGCACGTTTTTAAATCTGAAAGTGGACCCCTGACCAAAGGGCTTCTATCAGAACCTATTCAGATATACTCGCCGTGTCCTCTCAGCAAGCCTACTCAGGTATCAACTTTTCGCCCTTAATCACATCACATCACATCATCAGCCTATTAATGTTCCCACTGCTGGGACACAGGCCTCCTCTCTGTGAGAGGGAATGGGCCGTAATCCACCACGCGGACCCAGTGCGGGTTGGTAGATGTCACATGTCTTCGATTTATTGGTTCTAGGACATGCCGGTTTCCTCACGATGTTTTCCTTCACCGTTAGAGTAGTGGTGATGAAATAATTTACACAAAGTAAAGCGCCTGCCTGGGCTCGAACCCACGTCCTACAACTTGTAATTCGCGGCCGATACCACTGGGCCACCACTGGTCCTAATATTCGCCCTTAATATGCTGACTCTAAAACCTGGCTAGCATCCCCTCTAAATAGAATCAAGAGTGACTATTAAGAAACTATAAAAATATTCTTCTTGAAATCTAATCTCATCTTCCATAATAGTTCCTTCAGGTTATCTTACGGGAACGGAACAAAATCTTAATTCTTTTCAATAGAAAACTTATTCAATGGAGGATTGATTTTCAATTCATACTTCTCAGATTCAAAAGGACTATAATGACGATCTAGTCTTTGCTTTTCTTATCTTTATATTAGCATCAAAATAGGACTTCAGTCTAGTGTCTAGATTTCTAAATTATAAAGGTAAATTTTAACTAGTATTGTTAAGAGAGAGCCCGAATTTTCTGAGTTTGTTTAGATGTGTAGGAAGGTAATCTCACTATTTGATATAAACTGCCGAGCAATGAAAAAGTTTCACCCACAAAGTGCCGACAAACACCTTAATTTAATTTAAAATTTGAACACAATATTTGCGTTTTTAGTTGGTAATATTCTGATGCGCTGTTAAATGTACTTCAATATTGCAGACGGCGTCATTAAGCTAGCCTTTCCCGTTTAGGAGTAATTTGGTGCTATGTCACTGAAACTTTTTCATGGCTCGCGAGTGTAAAATAAAATAAATCTTTAACTATTTGAAAAGTACATTAAGCCAGATAGTTATGGGCTATAAATTATTATGACCCAAGCGAAGTCGGGGCGGGCCACTAGTTAGTTATAATATTTAACTTACCTTTTCATCTTCCCTTTGCTGCTTTGCCCGACATGAAACAAAAAGGAAATTAACATTTATTATAAGCTAGAATTAAAGGCACTTGGAATTTTGGGGAAAATACCAGCGAGTATGGGATTTGTATCTCACTAAAAGTACCCGGTGATCACCATCAGCACGGAGAAAGAGACCCAAGACCTCTCAAAAGACCACCCCGGAACCCTCCCTGTGCAACGCCTGTTAGGGCATATCCCTGGGCAGACTAATAAAGCGCCTCCCCTGAGCCTCACTATGCACGGCAGCACGTGATCACTGTGCCACCATCTTTCCTGGAGTCACATGGTGGGCGAACAGAGACATCAATCTGATCGCCCATGACCCCGGCATCCCGAATGCCTGCAGGGATGTCTTACAAGCAAAATTTCAAAGACATCCACCACATCGGGCCCGTGTGGTATTTTACAGCCCACTCTCTATCACAGAGAGGAGGCCTGTGTCCCATAAGTGGGCAAATTAAAGGCTTATTAATTATTTATTTATTATTATGTACACATAAAACACTTAACAGAGAAAAGAAAGAATACATATAGAAGAGCACAAAGGTACTGCTTATTTCAATAGAAATTTCTTCCAGCAGACCTGCGACAGGAAAGTTGGATGAGAGACGAAGACACAGTGTGTAGAAGGAAATAAAATATGTATGTATTTGAAACATACATAACCATTCACGTCTTTTTTCCATGGGGTTAAGCAGAACCTTGTAACAATAGAGGCTCTAGAAATGTGACATTCTGCCAACGAAAGTGTCGCGGTAGCGATTGGGGCAATGTCAAAACTGTATGTGAATGCCAAGCGCTATCAAAATGTCACGACATCAATCCCGTAAATTTTGGTATTTCAACCATCGCCTTCATAGAATTACATTTTGTCTTTATCAGGTCTATATCCTCAGTTACTACATTTTTGTGGCACATATACATTTTTTACCAGACTGCCGAAGGAGGATAATGTGTTTATCAGTCTATGTTTTTTCCTATGTGGCATTCTAGAGGAGAAACGCGTTGGTTGATTTTGATGATTCTTTCTTGAATCGAGTGGTCTTAACCTTGCGAGTGGTACTGGCTACATTAAAATAGAAAAATGGCGGATTTTGGGCGCCATATTGTGGGGCCGAATTATTTTTTCTTTCCAATCCCATCGTGTGGGGTATCAATAAAGGGTTTTAAGAGGTGTTTTCAAAAATATATTACACGTATGTTTTAATGTACGTCATTCTAAAAAACAAAAGTTACCTAAAAAGTTATACTTAAATAAAAAAAGGTAATAAAAAAAAAAAAAACCGACTGCTTAAGAGGCAAACTAAAAAGACGTAAACAAGAAGAAAATCATGCTGTGCAGTGTATGATCTTCTGTATCCATGGACTGCACAGCATGATCTTCTTATTGTTAATGTATTTTTAGTTTGTCTCTTAAGCAGTCGGGTTTTTAGATTATTTTTTTTGTGGCTGATATACAGGCAACGCCCAGTCTAATTAAACCGAAAATATTAATATCATATTCGGAAGCTAAGTTTCTAAGACTGGTATTCAACTCGTCAAATATTTTCGTCCAATGCACATTTGATCAAAAAATTTGATGACTTCATCCTATTTACTAGCAACACCGATTTTTGATCCAAGATGCTAATTAAACATAATAACCGCACATTCAGGCGCTCAACGTTCCTCCATTATCTAAACTACGCAAATAACAAAGAAATCTTGGACAAAGATATATGATGAGTGGAATGGGATCCGTCAAAGAAATTTGACCAAATGTTGGGCATCAAATTGGACAAAGATATTTGACGAGTGGAATATCACCCTAAGACGCAATAAAAGGTACTAAGAAAGCGTCTTAAAATTCTCCGTAGTGATTTGATTGATGTTTCAAAGTTAATATACGAACAATACTAAGTAATGCTAATACCTACATAAGTATAAAGGGAGTATGTAGTCAAATTCTTCCACTAATAATACGACTTTGAGAACACTAAAGACTTTCAAGAATTCTAATCTAAAATTCTCAGTGAATTTTCTATTAGTCTCTTTTGATGTTAAACCAAAAATATCCTTTAATTAATTCGATGTGAAGAAATAAAATAGAAAAGATCAAAGTGATGAAAATTGCTTTTAGCAGACTCTTTTCAGAGCGCGTTCACTTTATGCAATGAAAACTTACTAATGTATTACCACGTTTTTAATAATAAAAATGATGAAAATAACAGATATCTGTTTAATATCTGAAGTATACTTTGCTAATATAGCTAATAATAACTTTACAGAAGTTATAAATACAATCAAAAATAAAGTTATAAAGCCTTAGATATAACTTTATCTTAACTAAAAAAGAGAAACCGCTAGATTAAGGCGCCTATGTCAAGTTTCTTTTTTCAGCAGGAGGTTTTTTTTTAATTATTTAGTATATTTTATTGTTTAATTATTTGCCCAAATTCAAAATTATTACAAAATTTTATCATATTTTTTTCTGGTGGAATTTAGAACCTTACCCTAAACAGACTTTTTTCGTAAAACTTTTAATATCAATTTTTAAAGAGCTTCATAGTTTTGTAATGAAAAATGCGCAAAACTTTTCAGAGCTAGTTATATATATATATATTAAATCATAAACGTTCGCACAAAACGACTCAACCTATCAAAAGAACATTACAAAAACCGATAAAATATTTCATCTCAGTAAATAAATAAAAAAATAACCAATTTAAAAAGGCTTCTGTTGCGCATGAAAACAGCCATGAACGACTTAATCACATGTCCAAAAAGTCACAAACTCAATCATAAAGATAAAACGTCAGTTGCAGCAGTTTTGGCAAAAGTAACGTAATGTCACATGGAACGAACGCGCCTCCGCGAACGATAAATGGTGAACGCGAAAAAGGCGGGCATCCGCCATGTTTGATTTTTGTTTTTTTTTCGTATTCCTTGCTTTAAGAAAGTGGGGACGCTTCAATTTTTGCCGCTGAGGAGTCAAAGGCTGGTTTCAGTTCCTTTTTTTTTGTAGTTGAGTTATTTTGTCGTTGTTTTTTGTTCGTTAACATTAGAATAATTTTGTTGTGAGGAAAAAATTATGAAAATGAAGCTGCAAGGCATCATTGTGTTCGCCATTTTATAAAGTTACATAAAATTAAAAATTTTCGAGGTGAATGAAATCTTGTAGGTAGGTCAATTTTTAAGGCAATTCCAGTTAAACGACTATACATTCTTGTTTTGTTTTAAAATCGTTTCAAGATGACAGGGACAAAATAAATTAAAAAGAAAATAATAAAAATGAGACAGACAGAAATTTCTACTGTTACGGGTTATTAAATTTTGTAATTTGTGGTGCGTGAATCTTAAAGTAGCACTCCTAAAAATCTGTTAAGCCTTTCCATTAAAGTAAAAAAATAACTTTTACAAGTACGTTGTTAGATAGATTATCATTGACTTTTAATTTATTAAATATTTTGCTTTAATTTCATCTCAATACGGCCAAATATCAACAGCAAAGATACATTGCCTCTACATTCACATAGATAGCAATATAATTCTACATGTTTGTACCACAAGATCTCTTACTAAGAAATTGTCACCCTATCTTCTCCCCTAGGAGTCGTAAAAGGGGTCCAAAAGATTATATCTATTGGATGGGTACTATCTACATAATAATATGGGCGAAACTATTCGCTTTTCTAGAAAGCTAACGTTTTTGAGGAATATAGAATAAACTGTTTGAACTTTAGGAAGTTCAATTTCAAATAATTTGTTTCAATTAGGCTAGTCTTGTCAGATGTGAATTTAAGGAAAAGGTTATTATCTGTTTCGATAATTCAGCTTGAAACATAATTAGGGTGAGTACACACACACACATCATCAGCCTATTAATGTTCCCACTGCTGGGACACAGGCCTCCTCTCTGTGAGAGGGATTGGGCACGGAACCCTAAACACGAATTAAATAACTACAGGGTCAATAATCGCTAAAACGACTTGTTGTATAGTGTTTAGACATCAATATCTTTAACGTTTATAAAGTTTCGTTAACTTAATTAATTTGACCGTGTTGCTATCGTAGACATCTTCATTAATTACGTGGTCAATAATTGCTGATAGTATCTACTAAAACAACTAGTTGTATAGTGTTTAGAGATCAATAGCTTAAACGTTTATAATGTTTCGTTAACTTAATTAATTTGACCGTGTTTCTATCGTAGACTTCATCATTAATATTCGTCGCAAACGATACTAAGCTTAAAACTGTTGGCGACATAAAAAATAACGTGTAAACATAGTACAAGGTAGTTAGTGTGCACCTTCGTCTAACAAGCTTAAGAGGCACTCCCAAAATTTCTACTAAAAACTCTTTTAAATTACCTGTAACCAAACTCTTTTCTTTTTACCCAAACTCCATTCAAAACAGAAAAGTAACTGCTTACCAATTTTAATCGTTTTAATTTTCCAGCTTTGAATAATTTTCTTTTTATTTCTTTCTGTACATTTGTGTGATTTTCAACGAGTTTTCATAAAGAGGCGTAGATTATACATTTCGTTTCGTTTTGTTTTTTTGCGCATTTTTTTCGCTTAAGCCTTTAATTGGTTGGAATATTCACTTTGAAGAGTTTTTGCTGCGGTAGCGATGGGGTGGAGCCATTTGTCGATAAAAAAGAATAGCAGTTAGGTAGAGTACTCTCTTATTCACACTGCTCAACATAACATGTTTAAATATTATTTGAAAACTTATTCATTACTGGATATTTGGGTTTTCTCTGAAAAAATAGCGCATTATATAATTATTGTAAAGTCTTAAATTTGATATTTGATATGTTTGTCTCTTTTAAGCTAATCTCTTGAAGTACCAATGTTAAGATAGGTCCTTAATGCCGGAAAAATGCACGTTTCCGTTGGGAAGAGGTACAGCAGTGATGTCGAGGAATATAAAAAAAAAGTAAAAAATACTTTGAAACGTGTAAATTGTGCGCTTGCATTTTGACTTAGAGTTAGCCCTTTTTAAGCAGATAATCTGCTTTAAGTTCCCATGTTGAAAATTAATAAAACCAGTACTTATTCCAAACATGACAAGCTTCAGACTTCAATTTACGATCTGTCAAAATATCTCCGAATTTCTTCGTTATGAATATTTTTTGTTACCCAAGCAATATTCACGATACAAGCAAAATCCTAGACCGGGAACCTGACAAGAATTTATAATACATCATAATGTACTAGATTACTTTATATAAGGAATTTTGTCAGCCATTTCAGCTTACTTGTGACTCCGTAAACGTAAACACGATTTTTCAGGGTTGCCGATAAATATTTCATGTTGGCGTGTGACGGGCAAGCAAAATGATAAGGAGCTGTAAAAACTATGAAGTAGGAGTTTTGTGCCTAGTATTTTTGATAAAAATGTTGAGATATTTGGCAATGTTTTTGCGGAAGCAATCCTCATTTTTGACGTTACATGTTTTGTATTAAATGTTTGGAGAAATAAATGGAATTGCTTATTTAAACATGCCACGTATCACCTGTACAGTTAGTCGTAACAATATGTAGAAATAAATAAAATAAAAACCGACTTTCAAAAAGTTACGCTAACTTTTTGAAAGTTACATCGAATAGATCTTGATCAAATTTAAATGAAACTACATGAAAAGCACCAGCTTTCAAATAAAAAATAAAAACATTAAAATCGTTTCATAATTGGCTGAGTAATCACGTAACATACATACAGAAAACATGCAGTCTAATTGAGAACCTCCTCCTTCTAGAAGTAGGTTGAAAATGAGCTTACGGGTACAACTTACAGGTGAAGTCGTCTAATTGTAACATTTGTAACCCACCCATTGTGCCTGATAAATAATTAGAAATACTGAGTACTCGTCGAAGAAAATCTAAATAAGAAGAAATCATCTATAAGAAGAAGAAGAAGAAATTAGAAATGCGAAAATAACTCTGTCTGTCTGTCTGTCTATTTGTTACGCCAAAGCACTACATCAATTTAGATGCATTTTGGAGTCGTGTTATAGGATGTTTTTTTGCCGGGAGTACGTCCTTTGAATAATTTCAGACTTTCACGCGGCCGAAGCCACCGGAAAAAGCTAGTTCAATATAAAAATAATGTTTTTTTGAACAAATATTATTATTATTATATCGATAAAAACTGCAATCAGTGTCCCATCACTACGTCATAATCGGATTACCGTAGTTAGAGTGAAAATTAAAGACTTTTTACATCGCGCCGCAATTGTTTTGTGCCTCAGCTCCACTGTTTACGTTGAGAATGTTTAACATGACCCTAATATGAATTTAATATTTAAATAATAACGTTATGCCAAGGGATTTGGCTTAGTTTGATAATTACAAACAGATTATTATCATGAGTACAATTATGATTATACGAGTTTTGAGTGAACCTTCTTTTATCGCAGTAACTTTCATTTATATTTTGACATTTTTAAGTTTTAAGTGAGATGATACATTTTAAATTTTGTTTTATGGACAGTTTTAATGTAATTAATTTATTGAAATGCATCAGTGTTGTTATTTTTATTTTTTAAATATTTTCAAATGTTTTTAAGCGGGGCTCCAAGGGGCGATAAGGGGGTTCGAAAAAAAAGTTTATCTACCCCATCGAGTGGGGTACCGTTATTTAGAGCTCGTTGAGTAGATAATGAGAAGCCACCAAAGTCAGCTATTTTTACAAAATTTAGTTTAGTTTTTTTTTTACTTAACTAAAAATTTTTCTAACAAATACCAATATATTGATAAATAAGATTATTTCTTTGAAATGCCCACATTTTTTCTATTATAACCAACTTGATTTTGCTGTTTGGTACGGAATCCTAAATGTGTAAAGTCCGACACGCACTTGGCCGTTTTTTATTATTGATTGGCTCGCGTTTGACCCCTATCTTACCTGATGGTAAGCTATGATGTGGTCGACGGTGAAGCACGCTTGGCTAAATAACCTATTCACTCTTGACTTAAAGATACTGGGATCAATAGTCGTTCCTTCTTAACATAAAAAGAGCTTTCAAATCTGGAGTGGGTTAAAAATAAACCTATGTTTTTATACACTAAAAAGAACCCTCTATTCTCGTCTCATTACATAAAATATCAAGCTCACATTAAAAGGCATTTATTATCAAAAGCTTTTGTAGTCACCTGTGCTTGAAGGGCACACATTCGTTATACCGTGGACCCTAGGGTAGCGTCCCTTTGCGCAAACGTATATACAGAACACATTATTTATTTTAAAATTAACAACAATACCCTTTTTTGTCGTCAACCCAAAAAGGAGGAGGTCCTATGTTCGACTTTATGTTGTTGTAAGTTCACCGATTTCTCCGTTAATTGTGGTCCGATTTTGAATTTTTGTTTTTTTTTGTTTAATGGTGTATGTGCCCAAATTGGTCGTATTTAAATTTGGTAAAGATCTGATGAATAACTTCGGAGATATACAACAGAACTGTTCAATAAATGACAGCGAGACTTTCGGGATTGCTGCAATAGTATGTCTGTTTATTGTTTATACCATTTCATAACATAACATCACGACAGTACGCTCTAAAGGGGTACGCAGATGTGTACGATTCACATTGGTACACTCTCATTAGACCGGTTATGTTAAAGTTTCATGATATTCGGGTAATCTAGTCTGGCATTATAGGTACCTTACTATATGACTTGCCTTAGGTACCACAACAAAAAAAAAGAAAACTAGGTTAAAAAAAAATACAACCGACTTCCAAATAAAAATACTACAATGTGAAAAATAAATTCATATTTGGAAGTCGGCATCATAAAACGCAGAAAAGAAAACCGGAACACCGACTTCAATTGGAAAGTGAAAAATAACTTCTTTTTTGGAAGTCGGTGTTAAAAAACAAACAAAAAGAAAACATGAACACCGACTTCCGAAAAAGAAGTTATTTTTCACTTCGTAGTGTTTTTATTTTTTAAAAGGTTATGTTTTATGTAATAGGTTTGCAAACTCGTGGCTAAAGTATAACAGAGGTGGATCTTCAAGGATATGCAACGCGTACCTTGTTGGTCTGTGGATGGTGTCGTTATTAACATACCTAGATTCCTTCTTGCCTCGGAAAATACGTAAAGCTTTTGGTCCCGATAACCTGTCCCGGTCCCTCTCACAGAGAGGAGGCCTGTGTCCCAATAGTGGGAACATTAATAGGCTGTTGATGTGATTTGTGTGGTCCCGGCTGTCATTTGAAGATCTTTGACAGTCGTAACAGATAGACATAAGCCAGGCAGTCTGACACCAGTATTGCCTAGACAAGAAGGTTATCGTGTTACCCAGTTACTGAGCTGTGGAAGGCAGGCAGTCGCTCCATGTCATGTCAAATACTGGTACTCAGCTGTATACCAACTTAGTAGGCTATACAGATTGATTAAAGAGATTTCAAAGCAAAGAATGAACACTACGAATTTACCAGCTGCAACCACTGGTCAAAACATTACAAATCAATTGATGCAACAGCAAACTATTCACCCACGACCATTACAACCCGTGAAACGTAAACGAGTATGTAAACGTTAAGTCCGTGTGAGCCAGAACGCGGGGAATTAAAACTATTAATTATGTATATCGGGGCGCAGGTGTTCTGGAGTTTATGTAGCTATTACAAATAGTTCTAGTTAAGGTTTTTAATGCGTTTTTCAGGTTGGTAGTTGGAGGGAAATTATTTGAGACTAGCTTCTGCCAGTGGATTCGTCGGAGTGTGAATGTCGAAAATTATTCTGAGGGAACGTATTCCCGTGATAGAAAGTATCCTATGTGCTATTCCTGACTATCTATCGCTGTGCTTAATTTCATCCAGATCCGTCCAGTAGTGTTTGAGCATGAAGAAGTAACAAACACACACACAAACTTTCACCTTTATAAATAAATAATATATATAGTATGATTGTTTACGGGGATAAATTGGACAGTATCAGAAATGTTCATTCATTCGAGGTTTTAGAATTGATTTTTCTCTTGTTAGTTGAATGAAATTTACCGTGCCACGTTTATAGTTGTATACCTCATCATCCTCTCGCCCTTATGCCAACTCAATAGAAACCTCCTTGATGTATCCCTTAAGGTCTATCCACACATATCAGGGGCGTGCCCGGGACGTGCACGGGACGTGGACAGACCGTGGCCCGTCAGGGGCTCAAAAAATATCGGCTACTGGCACATCTACAGACATAATTCATCAATTTCGTACCTTTGTAATTTGATGTTTCAATAATCGAATATCCTAATGTTCTGATTAATTGATATACTTCTTAATATATAAAAAAATATACAAGACGGACTTTCTATGCCCTAGAATGGTAAGCAGGCGGCTTACCTGATTGTAACTGGTCACCGCTGCCTATGGAAATTTATGATACCAAGGTGCGTTGCCATACCACAATTGTATAATTTTGGTTTTTTATATTTAACTTGCTACACTGCTGGCTACACAAAGTTATTAATATTTTTAGTTTATCTGTGATTTTTATAATCTGTTATAAACAGCTGTCAAATGCTTTCTTCCGCTGTAGATTCGATGAACCAACCCGTTTTCATGTGAATAATAGTAATTTTAATTACTATTATTCATATATTATTACTATTATACATATATAATTTTTTAATTAATAAAACAAGCAAATTGTATTAATTAAGCATCATATATAAACTACAGTCCACTATGTATATAATAACAACATAAAATATGCGAGCAGAAGAGAAATTAAATACGGCCCCGGCTCGAAGGACCAAAAAGATGTAGGGTCTTTACAAAAGTCTTGATGATAGTTTGAGTGATACGCAAGAATACGTAATAATATATTTTATTGTTTATGATTAATTGAATGATAATGAGTGCACTCGATTTTAATGGTTTTGGTGTACTAAAGTATAGACCACGCGTAGCAAGTAAAGTGCTGACACAATAGTGTCAAATTTGTACGTGTTTACACAGTACATAACATTTATGTAGAATCATGGTATTTTATACCCAACTTGAAATTACACCCGTCCAGGTAAGTACTGTAAATAGGTAAACACACAGTCCATGTACCTGTATCACCGCACGGTATCGGTGGCCATAATTTTCCGGGCGTGTGAAAGAACTCCCGCGGTGACAGAATGAAAAATTGCGGAGTGCGACCTAATTCCCTTCACCATTAGTCTTACACAGATGCAGTGTGCGTGGAAGTGGCATAGTTAGAGATATTGATGAGGGTTCTGTAGGTATGTCATGCTTGCATTACTTGAGGGGAAGATCTGCGTTTCGCCAGTGATGTTTAAATTTCATTTAATAAAGGGCGAGAATATGGTCACTAACCGTTCTAAACCCCGTCTGGTACTCGTACAATTTTGACAGAAAAACCTAATAACAAGTTGCCGGAAAAAAGAACCTACGATACACAGAACAGACCCTGATTAGTGGTGGCCCATTGGCAACGGCCCCGACTTACGTGTCGTAGGTCTTGAGTTCGAACACAGGCAGGCGATTTACTTTATTTAGGTGAAAGAAAATATCGTGAGGAAACCGGCATGCCCTTTAACCAAAAATTCAAAGACATGTGACATACAACAACCCGCACTGAGCCCGCGTGGTGAATTAAGGTCCATTACCTCTCTCACAGAGAGGATGCCAGTATCCCAGCAGTGGGAACATTATAAGGCTGATGATATTATGTATGCGTCGTTTACCTTATCAACAACAACATCATCTCTAGAATACTTATCGGTCAATAAAATATGATTGTACAATAATAATTTATTATCATCATTTTATAATAATGTCATCCTGTCCAATTATGATTTCACATCGCATTTTAATCAAAAACTGGTTCATTCATTTAGGAGGTGCGATACCTTATACAGACACAGATAGATAAAAATGTTTCTTACACCAATCACATCTTATGCCAGAGCTTAAAACGCCACATCTAGCTCACCGCATATCCCTGTCGAGCCTTATTCTTGCAAAATTCAATTTTCCTTCGTGGCACGATGTTTTAATTAAGAATCCCGCGATATACGTACTGATGTAGGTTCCTATGGCTCGATTGATGTCTCCTAATGCGAGAGGCACGGATATGTGCTTTATTATTAAATTCTGGAGCTTAGAGTTTTGTTCGGGGGTTAAATGTACGATGAGTAATGAACGAGGTGGAATGAATTATGCGTTAGCTGTAACTAGGAATGAGATGATAAGTGTGTTTAGACAGTGTCTGTGTGTTCTGGTTTAGTGGTCAAAATCGTGGGGTCCTGAGGTTTAATTCCTGTCGGCCATAAGTCTTGGCTTTTTTTGTTGATAATGAGCCCACTCTTGACCTCGATTTCACCGGCATACGATGGTTCAGGTCTATGTTGGAACAAGTGGACGCAGAAGATGCTTGTTCACTTTTAATGATTTAGGGATATGGGAACAGTCGTGTAACTTATATCCCGTTAAGATTCGGTTTTCCTCTATTATTATCGCTATTATTAAAAAAAAATATAACAAAATAAAACACGGGAAAGAATATATATTCATAAAAATAAAAAGAAGAATAAGAATATATATATATTTTTATGTATTTGTAAAGCTTTAGGATTAAGCAACTTATTGGTACACTGAAGAGACAAAGTCTTATTTTTGTAACTAATTGTGATATTGTTGTAAGACCTAGAGGCAGAAGCCACGGTGGTCGAAACATCTGTATATGCCTATCTGCGCCGCACTCCACAAAGTAACGAGAAAAGCCGTTGACAAAATTAAATGGAGTTACGATTCTCAGCAGCGATTAGGAAGAAGAAGAAAGTTGATGTTGTTGCAGTATAAAATATACCTTTTATTTCATGACGTCATAATAGCGTGATCTTCTAGTCATTAGCGGTGTTAAATCGTTCACAAGAACGAATCATTGCCCCAACATTCTATAATGACACCAAATAAAAGACTCTTGCCCGCCTTTATACCGTAAATGAAAACATCACTCCTCAAAGAACCAACATAGTATTTTGCAAGCGCAATTCTTATCGAGGGCTTGACAAAGTTGCAAAGCTAAAAGAAAAAAAGTTGAAAAGATACGACGATTCATGGTCCTGGGCTGGAGTGAAATGAGCGTTAAAGTGAAAGAAAACCTCCTTTGTTGTCTGCTGTGCAATGTGATCAAATTAAAAGTAGTGATGTGCCTTTGTTGGAGGTCGATATCGATGTTTTAAAGTGCTGGCTACTTTTGATCTCGAAATATGCATGGTGCCTGTAAGGCAGCTTAAGAGAGCGAAAGAGCTAGTTTTTAGTAAATGAAAGATTGGTTTGATCAGTGTGTATAGGTCATATAAAAAAGTGAATTCCGATACTCTTGAATATGAAAAGAAGATATGTGTTCATGGCCAAAAAAAGTTTAAATTTCTTTCCAGGATCGTGTCATAATATGATTATAATGTAAAGGTTAAAACAAAAAGTATCTAGTCTGTAAGAGCCATTACGCACTGTCGACTGGTCACCGGAGACTTGGTCGACGGCGACTGAGACTTTCTATAGTGTGTTTACACAGTTGGTCGTCGGTCTCCCGTTCGACTGCCGACGACCAATAGGAGCACGGGTTCAAATGGAAGCGTTCACACTGCGATCAACTGTGGGGAGGACCGCTACTATTGCAGTTTCTTCGACATCATTCTGTGCGAATGTACAAGAAATACTGCGCTCGGCTTGTTCTCCTGGCCCAAGTCTTCGGTGACAAATCGTCAGTGCTTAATGGCTCTTGAAAACATTGACATTTGACAGATTTTAATTTAGAAGCAAAAACGTATTTTAGATACCATTTTGTATTACAGAAAATCTTTGTAAAGAAGAAACTCATAAAATTTGTCAACTGATTATTCATTTTCTTTAACTACGTTGAGATCGAATTCTTCTAGTCTAATCGTATGCAGCTGAAAGCCAGCATTTTCCATGGAGTGACAGCCTATCAGCAGTGGTGGCCTAGTGGTTACGGCCCCGACTTACGAGTTGTAGGTCATGGGTTCGGCATTTTCACAAAATAAAGCGCATGCTTGGGGCATGCGCTTTATTTTATGAAAATTATTTTATCACCACTGCTCTCAAAACGTTAAAGGAAAACATCGTGAGGGAACCGGCATGTCTTAGAACCAAACATTCGAATACGTCCCATCTACCAATTCGCACTGGGCCCGCGTGGTGGATTATATCCCACTCCATCTCTATGATAGGAGGCCCTGTGTCCCAGCAGGGGGAACATTTAAAAAAAAGGCCGATGATGATGATGATGATGACTACCTATCTGACCTTCACAACTTTGACCGACTTTCGGGATTTTGAGCACCTATAATCTACGGCGGGACACATAAAGCTTTCTCGAAAACTGGCGTGAAGCAGCCCAACACACCCAGGAGCCCAGGAGTGGGATAGATAAGGCAGGTAAAAATAAATTGCCCACAATACTGTCGGGAGGTTAATTTTATCATAACATTTTTCTCAACCAGACCTTTGTTAAAGCAATTCATGTTTCACATTCAAAAATCTTTTCCATGGAATCCATTACATCGATTTTATTATATTCTGTACAAACAAAACGTAATGAGATTGGAAAGGTTCTTCTTTACAAAGGTTTTTATATAAAATAGGACCTTTGCAAAGTAAACCAGCAATAATATTTTAGTGCCGTAGGGTAGGACCTTAATAAGGTTGTAAAAAAGTCGATAAAATGTTCAACCTTGTTTTTGTATTATATTGTGATAAAGGAAATATGAGCTACTATTATTCATGTTAGAAATATTAGTAGTCGTTTTGTTAAGGTCGGATCGTTAATAGGTTATGCGTCTTATTGAAAAGGCCGATATTTTTTTGCAAGATCTGTGATGTTGTAAAAACCGAAAGATTAGAAACATGGAAATATGGTGAGATTTAATCAAAATATTGCTGATTATATTGACTGTAATAGAACCCTCATTGTGTCATATAGATTTTTCAAGAAATAGTTCCGCATCGTTGTCAACAAATCTACTAAAAACTCATTATTTTGCTCTTATCTTAATTTATTTGGTATCAGCATAACATGTGTTCTTTCATATGTCGTTTTTACATATTTATTTATTTAACGATAGGCTTGCGTTTGAGCACTATCTCGCCTGATGATAAGCGATGACGCGGTCGACGGTGAAGCACGTTTGCCTTGAATTAACCTATTCACTCTTGACTTAAAGGCTCCAAAATTGTAGCTATCAGGAAACAAAGACTCCGGCAGGGAATTCCACTCCTTAACTGTGCGCACAATGAAAGTATTCGCAATACCCTTTGTGCGTATGGGTTGAATGTCCACCATGTACCGGTGGCGCATTGCCGTAAGTACATCTTGTAGTCCGATGATGGAAAGGGCTAGGCAGAATCATATTGTGCAGTCTTCATCTAGTATAGTCACAGAACTCTGAGAAATATGATAATCATAATAACCCTCCTGGCCAATTTAGGCCACGGCAGCCATTCTCAACGGAGACTAGCCATCGACGTGGAAGATATTATAGTCCACAAGTGTGCGAGTACACACAGGTGTTGTGTCTCTTCATCACCCTCATAGTCCGAATGGACGGCAATCCGACACTACCGGAGAGAGATGAGACGTAAAACTAACGGTTTAATTTGTTTGCCGAGACATGGGGGTGTTATACCGCCAACCTCCAAACTCGGCCTGTCACAGAGAAATACCTAATATGTCTAGATATAATTATAACACACAGTCTGTTCATCGTTTCATTGCTTTTCCACTACCTACTCTTATAGCCATCCACACTCAAACTTTCCTCAAGACATTTTAAACACCAAATAACCCAACCCTGTAATTCTATCGACACCGTCCGCGTCCCGTCCCTAGCTGCAAGAGATAACAGCACATAGTTTACTGCGTAAACTTTAGCACAATTATTTTAATAGAGGACATCTTAGAAACTGCGCCGCGTTACTCATTCTTTCGTTTACTCTCTGCTTGTCTGCGTTAGGGGGTGGCGTGAGTGGTGAGCTTAAAGCGAGAATAATGTTTATAGGAAAAATCACTCACACAGGCGCACAAAAAGTGATATTATAGAATCTATTATATCACTTTTTGTCCGCCTGCATTAAATTCAGACATCTTGAATAGTTATTTTGATACAAAATGTAATTCCAATGATTATTTAAAAATATCGTGAGCTAGCTAGCTAAGACTTGTAGTTATTTTAGGAAAATACCAAAGGTTTTTCATTTGATCAATTGGAAAATTATATTGCATCCCTAATCGAAAGTGGTTGGTTGAAACCTGGAAGTCGAATAGTAATTCGACTGCCAGCTTCTTAGTAATTCGCTGTCTGCCAATTTTTGTGCTATCAAAAGGGAATGATGGCGACATTGTTATTAATAACGATTGCTAGCAGTAGTGTTGTTTTGAAACAAGCTCTACAACTGCTATTTTTTGTACTTTAATTTTAATTAGATGTAAAAGTCAGAATGCAGACAAAGTTTTTCAAGTTTTAAGCTTTCCGCTTACAACTTGGACCGAGCACCGAGACTATTGTGCAAAAATCGAGAGAATTGCCCGTTTTCTCGTATTTTTTGTGACGAAGGCATTACTATGGCCTCCGTCCTATTGCAGGCTTTAAAAATTACGGCTACGTACATCTTCTATTGTGCTGTTTGTTAGATACTTAGATGTAAATAGATGGGCTTCAATTTAGTACTGAATGAAACTTTTTATTGTTTCGATTTGATTTTTCTTGAGTTAAAGTATTTAGTTTATTTATAAGTAATATTATGTTATAATGTTGTTACATTTTTCTTCCTTTCTTTTTTACATGCTTGTATTTAATTTCACCTGTCCCGGTGTCTTTGCGTTAGTCAATGGAAAGTTAAATATGACACACTTCCCGATATTCGATTGAGTTGAAGGTTTTTTTAGCGTGTATTATTATTTTTTTCTTACTTAAGCTTGTTTTTATTGCTGTGTTCTTGTTTCCAATGTCACTTCAAATCCGACTGTGATTTCGGTATGGTGTGTTTACTTTAATAGAGAATTAATACTCTTACAAATTGGATGGTAAAATTGAACATGATTCTAGGTTTCTTCAACGATTGACGAACTAAGTATCACCGACTTGATATCATTACGTCCCCCATTCCGCAAAACTGTATAAGGATCCAACTCTCCCATCCCCAGACTTTGCAGGCTTTTTAATTGCAATCAAGGAATTTATATTTGATGCACATGCCTCAAGTCCACAAAAAATATATAATCACCATACCGGTTTTTCAAGCTACCAACATAAAATATATTCGACTGTATTAATTTCTAAAGACTTTACTGTATAAGTTTTATTTCTGCACTATTATTGTAACTTTTTGTTATAATTTTGTTTTTGCATGCTGTGTCTATCGCATCATATTGTACACTTATTGCTTGTATTAAAAGGTTATTATTAGTGTAACAACAACTTTTATCAGTGTACAAGTTTTTCACTATTCGCATCTTTTATATCCTAGCTATATTCTTCTTTTCATATCAATCTGCCTAGCTTTTTTCCCAATTATATCGGGGTCGGCTTCCAGTCTTACCGGATTCAGCTGAGTCAGTGTTTTACATGGAGCGACTGCCTATCTGACCTCCACAACCCAGTAACTGGGTAACACGGTACCCCTTGGCAAGACTTTTCATGCACTAATATTTAGGTAAGAACCTCTAGTCGACTTTAACTATGCTCTTTTTATGCCTTGAAACTAAAGCCTTAAAATTACCTGCTAAAAAATTTCTTCCAAACAGAAAACTGAAAAAAGTCCCCAGTTTCTTTTGGCAGGTTATTTTCTCCTCCCGAAAAAACGACTTCAAAATTTTTCTACTAACTAAGCGACTTTGTAACTCCGACAAATAAACGGGGAAGAAATTAATCTGGCCATTTCTCACTGGCAACGTCGGTTTAACGTAAAAACTGGTACCTTCCCGTATTATTTTATCATCAATCCCGCAGCCAGGGGGTGCCCAGCAGGATTGTTTATAAAAAAGATTTTTTTAAACCATTTTTTTGTGATTGAGTAGTGAAGTGGATTAGTTGTTAGGGTCGAATTTTAAAGTCTTTGCTAAATGGTTGATAGAGGCTTTATTAACATAAAACAAGGTTCCATTAATTAAAGTCTGCATACCTACCTAGAAAATCTTTCAATTTAATTTGGGTTTAGCTTTTTCTAAAAGGAAACCGTGTATTTTTGTGAAAAATTATCCTGTCATTGTGATACTTGGCTAAAATGCAGCTTTTTATCGGAAAAGCATTTTTTTTTCAATACTTGCAAAATAATTCACATATTTGCTACTTGAACAGCTTGGTGACTATACGAATAATTTGACATTTCTTAAACATAGATTATAAATGATTCTTCTTTTTGAATCCATGGTACTTTTTTCAGACTACGGTACGGTGTTTGTCAGCCTATGTTACCTACAGATGTTCGTTCGTTTTTTAAAAAACTGCTGATTACATTTCAAGATAATTTGGGCCTTTAAGAGGACACAAAATACATATAAAATACACAGTCACTTCTAGTCAAAAAGATAATAATCTTTGCAAAAGGTAAGTAATGAAACAAATTGTAATTATGTTCAAACATGTGCTCATTTCCTGCACATGTTTAATTAATAATCGCGAACATCTACACACAGATGTACAGACATAGAGATGTACATACAGAAATACGTGCTTACTTATGCGTAGCTCTTATAATTATGTGAATGAATGTAGGTAGCGTAGGTAGGTGTGTAGCGTAGCCTTTTTGGAAGTGACATAAGGGTACACTGAAATAAACGTGCGTATTTTGTAACAAAGTATGAACCGAAATTGTAATTTTCTGATGATGGGCAAAGAAGGAAAGGATATAAAATATATTTTATGTATAGGATTTTGGAAGATATATTTAAAAACTAAAGGGCTGGTTTATTTAGATGGGTAATACAGTTTTAAGACATACTCGTAATTCCGATTAAGCAGAAGTCAAGTTGTTCGGATCAAGGGCTCCAGAAATTTACGAAATATTTTTCCTTCGATTCGCTACGTAATTGCCATTTATACCATTTTTGTAGATGAATTCAGTTCTGAATTTGAATCCGGAATTCGAAGAATATAGCATAACTATATCTGATCTGTTTCCAGTTTAGCACCTGTTTTTCTAATTAAAATTCTCTGTCCAAAACTTTTGATTAGAAAAATTGCTTGACAGTTCCGAGATTTTCATGAATAAGACTGAATATTTAAAAGTTCTTTATTCCTAGTACTCACAAAAAATCCTAATAAAAGGTCCACTACAAAAGGTTGTATAATACTTCTATTCACCAAAAATCAATAGTCAATTTCTAAAATCAACTTGCAAACATTTCTTCTATTTAAAGCGGTGTGAGGGTAGAAAAAGGTAGAAAGTTCGCTTTTTCCCGGAGAAATATAAAACTGGTGGAGACGCAGACGTTTCATTTGTAGGAATTATTGAATTTGAATTATTGGAGTGGCCACCTCGGTTGGATAGGAGTGGGGTGGAGTCGACTTAGATTGTTATTTTTTATTGGCCTGTGAATATTTAAGTTTCGTGTGTAGATTTGGAAAGGTTATTGTTAGGCTGGTTGAATTTGTGTGTAAACCTGGACTCAAACTAGCAATGCATCAATTTGAACTACGTTTGATTACCGCTATTTCACCCTTTTATTCTTGTTTTATTGTCAGACCAATAGGTAATATTAATATTAAAGGCAATATTTCATCATCAGAAATAGGAGTATGTGAAGCGACAATGTGACGCCGAGAGATGTGTGCTACAGATATTATCGTGACATGGATGTCACATAGACGTCGCTATATTTGAACCGGGTTTTAAACTTATTTGTCTAACTGCCGTTTTACCTAATATTTCTACAGCTTTTAAAGCTAAATAGAAAAGTAAATCATAAAATACAGATAATCCAGCAGATCTTAACAGTTTTAGATCAAAATGTAACAACATTTAGGTCTAAATTATAAAGTTAAAACAGCTAGTGCCTCACAATGTCTTTAATGCAATACCTAGACACTTTACTTACTTAACTCTCGCTGAACGAGGCGACAGGTTTAATTGTTACGAACAAGACATTGTTGAGCGTTTGGAACTGTTACTGAAATTTTGTTTGTGATGTTTTTGTTGTGTGTGTTTAACATGTGATGATTAATTAAACTTAGGTAATGAAAAAAACCCTTCGTGCGCGGGTCCGACTTGCACTTGACCAAGTGCAAGTCGGACCCGCGCACGAAGGGTTTCGTACTATTATCGCAAAAAACGGCAGACAGACAGACGGACTGCGGAGTCTTAGTAATAGGGTTCCGTTTTTACCCTTTGGGTACGTAACCCTAAAAACCATTTAATACCTATTTTAATTAGAAATTTTGTAGTTTTTAACCGACTTTGAAAAGGAGGAGGTTCTCAATACATCTTTATTTTTTTAATGTGTGTTAGAAACTTAGAACTTTTTACTAGGTGAATCGATTTTGATGATTAATTTTATTTTAATGATTTATTCAAAAGCTGGTGCTTCTCATGTGGTTTCATTAAAATTTGATCAAGATCTGACGTGTAGTTTTTGAGTAATCCGTAATTATGCGTATTTTCATGGTAATATAAGGTACCAAGACTAAACATAGAAAAATAAATAACTATTTAACAAAGAAAAATAACTGACTGCCAAAACAAAACACTTCAAAGCGAAAAATAACTTTCTTTTGGGAAGGCGGGTGTCAAAACGAAAAAAAAAATTGGTAGCAGAGATACCGACTTGCTTTCGTTAATTCAAAAGAAATATACAAAAACGTATTACATTTCGTCCACTCCATTCCATTTTCTATTCGAAGTCCGGTAGCGGTGGCAGGTGGGCAGTCACTGCGAAAATTTTGTTCCTCAGCTGTTTGAAATTACAACAAAAGATATATAGCTTCGCACAGTATAGCGAAGCACTGGCGGTGAGCTGCAGACTTGTGTCATTTTCTTTATATTAAAAAAACCTTTTTTGCAAAAACAACCGACTTCCAAATAAAAACACTACGAAGTGAAAAATAACTTCAATTTCCGAAGTCGGCGTTCCTGTTTTCGTTTCTTCGTTTTTTGACACCGACTGCTGAAATTGAAGTAATTTTTCAATTTGTAGTGTTTCAATTTGCAATTTTTTAACCAATCACAACAGTTATCGCACGTTAGACAATTTGTCACATTAATTTTACAAACAATATCGTTCAAGAAACTGGATTTAAAGCTGTCTAAACATCTCATTTTTAATCCCAATTCAATCCAATATACAAATCGGATCGTATCTTGTTCCCCTCTTTATAAAAACAACAAAATACCACCATTTCTATCTATCCGTTACAAGATCAGCATCAAATTAGGCTGACGAGCTCGTTTTGAGGAAGATCTCGGCTAAAACAGCTTCATTAACGGAATCGAGTACCATTTCCTCTTCCTGATCAAACAACAGCTACTGAGGTTGACTCTTTGAGTACGAATTAGACAATGTGGACAATTGAATTAGTAATAGCTTTTTGCCAGGCGTCGGCGTCGCCCACGTGTAAGTCGGCAATAGGGATGATGACTAAAGAAATATTTTTAGTTCGTCAGTTAGATTTCCAAAAAATATTGGAAATGTATTTTTCTTCTGTCACGTTAACAAAAAATTATGACGATACAGTGCTTTAAAATATCGCATGACGTCAGGCCTTGGTAAACTTTTTACATTGAAGTTACGTCACAAGCCCCCACTCTCGAACTTTGATTCGCTTTATCTTAATGAATGTTATTGATTTGAATAAGAAAAAAATACTTGTCCAATATTTTTTGATAATTTAGTCGGCGGACTAAATAGAATTAGCTTTTTCTCATCATCCCTATTACCTGGGTACGTCCCCTGAAACATTAGCGTAATTTGTTTATGAGAAATGATTTGACAAGTACATTGACAACAGTATTGGCAAATTGATAATGACATAAGTTCATCATAGGTTTAACGTGAAAAAATAGGCTTAATTTAATGGCTTTCATTCTAGATTTGATGCTCACAATTTATTGATTAATAGCCTTTAGGATGGCTGCCTCAAGAATTGGCTAGATGAGACACAACAACGAGAGATATGGAGGGGATGAGGGGAGGCCTTTTCCCAGGTGTGGAACAATTCAGGCTAACAAAAATATACAAAGCCTTGCTTGCCAGTTTGAAATTGTTGACAATGCAATAAGCTAGAGCAACACAATCTCTTTTCTACATTCAAGTCGAAACTTTATATATTAGTCCGGTGAAAATAATGACATAAAAATCGGCCAAAAATTGTGATAAATAAAAATTACAACTTAAGAATACATAAATCACTAACAACGATAAACACCAATTTCTTCAAACAATTTACAAAGAAACCGTTACAGTTAGCCCAGCTCTCTACACCCAATCCATACTCCAACCCTCCCAAAAATATTTGCACAACCAGAAAATTAATTAGGCCTTTCAATACTTGTTTTTCTTTAAAAAAAAAAGAAACTTCTCTACTGCCACGCACTGAACACAGGTACGCCGATAAGTTTGGGTATTTTCAGGATTTGCTGAAACGGATTCAATTCAGTTTTCAGTTACTGAAAGTTTTTGGGTAAAAAGGGAAAATAGGGGATTTTGTGAAGTTTTTTCGAGTAGTGTATTCGGAATAGAATTATAGGGTTGGTGTTGTGTAAGGTAGAGAGAAATAAAATTGAGTAAAGTGTGGTTTGATTCAGGTAATATTCTATTAAAAACAAAAGCGACTTCAAAAAAGGCATTAACAAGGCAGACGTGAGTAGGAACGCCGCGAGGGGACGCCCTAGAAGACCTTCGGATTTTATTGGTGATGTTCTTCAGGGCGGCCAGGTGCGCAGTACTCATAACCGGCGTGCGTGTATGACTAGATGTATGAACGTGAGTGAAGCAAAAGAAGTATGTAAGGATCGTAGCAGGTGGCGTTCTGTAGTTTCTGCCTACCCAGTACCCCTATTAGAAAAGAGCGTGAGTTTATATATATAGGTATTTATTTTGGTAATATTTTGCTGCTCGCCAACTTTAAAAAATATTAATTGTTTGTTAAAAAGCTTGCTTGAAATATAATTGAACAGCTGCGAATTTCAATTTAAACTTCAAGGCATTCATTTGTTTCTTTTTGAAACCTCAGCATCAGTTGAAGTTTTTATTGATCTCTCTGCATTTTTAATATAATTTTTCATTAATTATATTAAATTCTATTTATTATAATTTAATTTGCAGTGATAAGATTTTTTTTTTACCACAAACAAGAACATGGCATTAAAAATAGAGCAGATTTACAAAACAAAACCGGCCAAGTGCGAGTCGGACTCGCGCACGATGGTTTCCGTACCATTATCTCAAAAAAACGGCATAAAAACACGTTTTTGTATGGGAGCCCCACTTTTATATTTATCTTTAACTGTTTTTAGTATGAGTTATTATAGCGGCAACAGAAATACATCACCTGTGAAAATTTCAAATGTCTAGCTACCACGGTTCATGAGATACAGCCTGGTGACAGACAGACCGACAAGCCAGACAGACGGACAGACTCCAGTCTTAGTTCCCGTTTTTACCCTTTGGGTACGGAAACCCAAAAATAAAAAATAAAGAAGTACCCCAGAACCAACAACGAAATAAATCTTATTAGAAACACCTCCAGAATCTCGACACGTTATTACTATTCAAGTAAGGATGTAAAGTACCATAAACAAAATAATGTTTCATTTCCCGACTTAGTACCAGGGATGTCATTTTGACACGAACACAGATCATGGAACGACTAGAGATGTCATTGCTAATCATGTTCGAGGCCGCAAAATTGCGCTGAGCACTTTTAGTTGACTTAACCATCAATTTCTAGGAGCTCTTGCCTAAGTAATAATAGCTGCACGGGTTCGTCTTTTTGATTAAGCAACGAACGAGGTCAACGCGCGGATGGGTGGCTATACATTACATACAGACTCGTACGTGGCTCGGAAATCACGTGTTATATAGTTTGTGCATCTTTTACAGCTGTGACGGTTAGTCAGAACCCAGAGTATGAAAAATCTACCAATCACATAGACGGAAATTCACATAGCGTCTTTTATCTCGCATGTGGTTGGTCGATTTTTCATACTCTGCCCTTTGCCTTGCCGAATTCATTACGCAATAAGGCTGCAGTGCCAACACGTTCCCCACGTGTTATGCAGTCACTGCAGATACTGCTGTGGACTTCAACAGATAGTGATCGAAGAAAGAAAAGCGAGTTATAATTTAGCCACGAGCATCTTTACGTGCTCTGTGGTCATAAATTCGTCTTCATTACCGAATTTAAACTAACTCACGTACACGATCTCAATTCTCATTGCAATACGGCACGGCTGAAGCATATTGTGAGTGAGTTCAGGGTTGTCAAATTGAGAAATTGTTGCAATTATTATTTATGAGTTTGTGCTGGCTTTTTTGTTTGTTGATGATAAATGTTGACAGAATGATTGAGTCGTTTAAAAAGTTATGTTGTTTGTACGTGAGTTTTGATTAGGAATAGAAGAAATTACTTATAGGATCTTTGAAAGTTTTTAGAGAGATACTGCTCTCTTAAGACTTTTTAGTTACAACATAAGATTTCTCTAATCAGTTTGTTAAAAATGTTATTTATTTTTACTTTTTAGTGTTTTTACTTACAAGTGAATTGTATTTTTTATAAAACAGTTTTTATTTTTCACTTTTTAGTTATGGTACATAATTAGCAAGTTCAATAGTAAGGTATAACCTATAATGCCAAAAGTTATGCCTGATGGATTACCCGAATAACATAAAACTAACATAACCAGTGAAATTAGAGTGTACCAGAGTGACCTGTACATATCTGCATACCAGTTTAGAGCGCACTGGCATGATTTTATGTTATGAAATGGCGTAAACAATAAACAGACACGCGATTGCAGCAATCCCGAGAGATTTACCGTTGTTTTTTGCAGACTTCTGTAATATATCTCCGAAGTTCTTCATCAGGTCTTAATCGAATTTAAACGAAACCACAAAAGAAGCACCAGCTTTCAAATAAATAAAAAATCATCAAAATCGGTTCACCTAGTATAAGGTTTTGAGGTAACACACATAAAAAAAATACAGTCGAATTGAGAATTTTGAAGTCGGTTAAAAATTTTCCATGGCTCAAAATTTGGTGTTGTTTTTTCATTCTTCACTTATTTGTTTTCTAAGCTTACATCACAACCATAATCAGCATAATTATAATGATCCCACTACTGGGTCTCCTCTCTGTGAGAAAGAATGGACCATAATCTACCACGCGGGTCTTCCCCCGTTTTGAGAGCAATGGTAATGAAATACATAAAGTAAGTCGGCTGCCTGAGTTCGAACTCACGACCTATGACTTGAAAGTCGGGGCCATAACTACTAGGTCACCACTGCTCCAAGCGACTGATTCAAAAAACGAACCTACCTACATACTCGTAAAAAAATACAACAAAAACAAGCTTTCACATTTATAAAACTTAACTTAATGAATTAAGAAGAGCTTGAATTAAGCCAGCTGGCCAAAACAAAAACCTATTTTAATTATCAAACCACAAGCTTGCATTGAACCTTCACCTTAAATAAACCTCTTCACCAAAACAAACCGAAACGACTTCCGAACGACATAAAACGACTTCCCTTTCGTTCAACTGTCTTCAAAAGCGTCAAACAAATTAAATGTATTTGCATTTGTCCTTAATTGTGTCAACCCTAGGTTAGGGGAAGGTTCCTGCTTATTACCGGAATTTTGGCATCCACCGTGTTTCCTGATCGTGAAGGGTATCCATAGATACATTTTCCTGGAAATGATCTTCATCATCAGAGATTCACCTACGGCTTGTACTTTTTGAGAAAGTTGGGCTATTTATTGTTTTTATTGGAAATATTTTAGTAAGTACTACTTTACCTAGTACTAAATCCATATGTACTTTCTAAGTTTATCGTAGACATCACAGGCAACGGTGAAGGAAAATAGCGTGTTTTCCACACGCTATTTTCCCTAACCTAATCCTTGACTTTTTAATTTAGTGTAAGTCTGAATTAGCCAAGTCAGAGGCCTGTGAGGTTCCCAGAGGCGGCTTAATTAACTCTGACACCAGAGGTGCCCACATCCTCACACGAAAAGAAGAAGACCAAATATTGTTACGGTTACACCACAAGGCATAAAAATAGTGTCTACAGGATCAATTATTAAATATCTAAAGACGCATTTAGTCAAAGCAAAATCTATGTAAAGGTATGTCGTTTTCTGTGAAAATCACTTTTGCCTTCGTTTCTTTCTAATTTAATGTATCGAGATTAGAACCTTTTTTAGTAAATCCTCGCTTTCTAAAAATACGATTAAACTCAGTCAAGTTAATTTAAGATTACACTAGTCGATCATTCTTCCATACATGAATCTATTTGATGATTTACGTTTAAAATGAAATATGATATCAATCTGTCTCATCATTATCTAGCCCTGTATGTAAACAAAAAAGAAAAAATAAATAATTGAAAGTTATGAGCGTCGAAAGTTCCATATTTCAGCACTAATTTTAACGCATCTTTGAGCGGAAATAAATACCATAAGAAGAAGGCAAATTGCAAAACGGCCTCCATACAGGGATAGATTAGTAGTTCAACAATGCAAATAATTATATTTTGAAAATATACATTTAATCGTTTTCCCATGATATCAAGACTCCCAAAGGTCTGTTTTTCACACGTTCGTTTTCGTCCTAAATCATCATCCATTTCGCTACAAACTTGCAAAAGTGCTAATTCGTACACGAATGAGTTTCTTACTACTCATCACAGCATCTGTATCTTTCGCACGTGTTGTCGGATGAGATAGCATGCATTTTAACCCCGCGCACAAAATAGTTCGTGCCGTCGACTAGGGCAACGACGCGAGTCCTATGCCACGTAGGTGAATAATAAAATATCCGTAGACCATTTAGATGACATTTAGATGACAAATAGTACCTAACCGCAAAGTTTATTTATCGTTTATGATCGTCAACATTGCAAACACTAAGATTAACGATACTTTGATTAATAACTATTCTAGTGCTTTAACTACAAAAACATTAGCATATTTTTTTTTGTTTTTACACCAACTTTTTTCGTACTCTCCTCGGCAAACCCTTTCATTCGATAAGCCGAATGCCATATCATGGCAGTGCCCAAAAAATAACTAGTCCGCCATCTTGGGCCATCCGCCATATTGGATTTAGAATGAAGTCACTGAGCCGTGCATTGTCATCTAAAACAACGTGTATGCAAAATTTCAGCTGAATCGGTGGAGGATAACTGCTTTAAAATTCGATTGCAAGATTTGACCCGAACACACTTACAACATACATACATTGCAGGTTAAATAAAAGCTTGTAAAAAAGGTATACCTAACCAAAAGTTATGTATAATAGTTGTCGTATTATCACTTCACGTCTGTCTGCAGATCTTAAGGCTGCACATTGTGTATCAATTTCATCGTATAGCTCATTTAACATCAGTAACTGCTTTATTACAATCAAAACTACTCACATGAATATTGTGGTCCTCGGCACTTAGCCTCTGTGTCCCGTTGTACCATTCAATCTTGGCTGCGGGCTTAGCACCTGATGCTGTGCAGGTCAGGGTGAGTAAGGTGCCTTGAGTCGCGTGGTCCTTCACACCGGCGATCACTGTCTTGTTTGGTGGTACTGGAAGAGGAAAATATAATGGTTAATACATTTGAGCATAATCTCATCAAATCGTTTTATTGTGGGCTTAGGTTATACAGAGAGATTTTAGGTAAATTACAGTTCCATTATGTCATGCCCAGTAGGCATACAATAATGTCAACATTATTGCAAAGGCCGTGAAATAGGCAATTGCAGGTCGAGCAAGGGTTTGATGAGATGGATTTCACTAATACGAGACAGACAATTGCCATTTCCGCCGAGGCATATATAGTGCTTTTCTCAAAAGAATGCAGGTAAATAAAACATACTTTTTATACTATACATTTAATTTATTAAATATATAAATAACAAATCAAGACGAATTTTCAGCTTAACCGCCAATTTTATATTTATCATCAGTCTGTGCCGAAAGGCAAACGCATTTATGGCTATACAGCCACGTGAATGCAATTTGTACTAAGCAAAGAGACGTACTTTGGTATGCCAAGAATGATAAAAGAGATCCAATCAAAGAGTATCTAATAACCCCAGCACGCCGCCGTTTCCCACAACATTACTGGAGCGTTGTAATGTTCCAAATTCAAAAAACGCTCACGCTCATCGCTGCTCGCATGTATATGGCTAGTACAGCAATTTCGATTTATCTCGAAGTAGGTTGTCAAATGCTCAAATTTCCAAGCAGGTTAGAGAAAAAAAATTGATCATGTACAAAGCAAATTTTACAAAATAAGAATTAAGGTACATGTCCAGTGTAAAGGACGGTTTCTAGATTGGATGTTTGGAGTTAAGAACGTGTTCCTTATTACTGAGGGCCGTGATTCCCCTGTCGTCGTGGAAGCAACTTTTCTTTCACCAATTTGCGCCATCTATTCCTGTCTTTTGTGTCGTGGGGAACATCGTGCAGTTTGGTTTTCAACGATGCCCGATGTGCGGACTTGGTCTGACCATCTTATCGGACTGCAACCTCTAGGACGTTTCCCTTCAATCTTGCCAGTAGCCATCAACTGTTCTAGGTTTTTTCCATCTTTTCCGGCGATGTGACCAAAGAACTCCAATATCCTACGAAGGCAGATCGTGGACAGTCTGATCTTTATATTCAATTCGCGGAGGATGGAGTCGTTGGTGCGAAAGGCGGTCCAAGGGATTGGTATCATCCTCTTCAAAGAACGTGTTAGACCCTGCATTACCTAATGCCGAATTTAGACAGAATTTCAATCTAAATCAATTGGAATTTGACAGATACTTAATTCTCTCTAAAGTCAGTAAGTAGATTGTAAACTGTGTAACAACGTAACAGACTCTTAATAGTTCACAGATTTATATAAATTGGACTGGTGTTGATAAAAGAATTAAATGAGACCAGTTCTTCATTGAAATGGTGAAGGAAGACATCGTGAGGAAACCGACGTGTTCTAGAACCAAAAATTCGAAGACATCCATCAATCCGCACTGATTGGGCCCGCGTGGTGGATTACGGCTCATTTCCATTCTCAGAGAGGAGGCGTGTGTCCCAGCAGTGGAAACATTAAAAGGCTGATGATGAGTTCATTAATTGTTACTGGGTGAAAAACTGGTCAAGTGCCAGCCTATCTTTAAAAAGCTTTAAAACGTTATTGTTCACGCAATCTAAGAATATTCTAACTATATTGCCAAACAGACAATTTATTAGACTTAAACTCGGGAATACACGAGTAAGCAATATCTATACGTATTAAATTAATGTATGCACAGACCATTTAAAGATAGGAGCAGCTCAACGAAAAAGATCAGAAAAAACACTTAGAACAAATTGATTTTAGAACCGACGAAATTCAATTCCAATTTTAAAAATAAATCCTGCATTTTCGCAGCATTTGCTCCCAGATAATGAAATTATTTTTTCAAGCCAGCATTTTTTTGCAAACTATTTTAAAACTATCTAAACTAATATTATGAAGATATGAAATTGTTTGTTTGTACGAGATAGTTACGCCTTTTCTTAAATATCTCAGAGATGTTTAGCGACTGATGAGTAGATGCTTCATTTCAAATATTCTATAGAAAATTTTAATTTAGAATCTGTGAATCAGTTGACAACTCAGAGATTTTCATAAATAACCCAATATCAATAAATCCTCTGAGGTCTAGTCAAGTGACATTCTATTAACAAAAGCGTCGCGTTAGTGATTGAAAAAACGTCAACAATTGTGTGGAAATACCAAGCGCTAATGCCACATGATCAATACCTTACATTTTGGCATTTAGACCAACTCTATCACTTATGGAATGACACTTTGACAATCTGATTACGAAAATCCTTTCACTCTTAACGCTGAATGTCATGGGTTACCTTTTATTCGGCAAAAAATAACCCATCTTGTTCGAAAGAGAAAACGATGTATCGTAGTGTGAAGTAAAAATAAATGATAAGAGTGTGGAGCAAGTAACGAGTTCGTATATCTGGGAAGAGAATCTGGAAAGGAGAGTGAATGCAGGGAATAAAGTGAATAGTGCTATACATGCGGTTAACCAGCAAGTCGATGTCTCCGGAGGCTCGACTCGCCGGCCGTTCACAACAGAGTGCTGGTGCCTATACTTAAGTATGGAAGTGAAGGTCGGGTATGGCAAAAAAGTCATGAAATTAGGATTAATGCAGAAGAAATGCGTTCCTTGCGGAGTATGTGTGGTGTAACTTTAAATGATAGATTAAGGAATTATGTAATAAGACAACGTTGTGGTTTAAAAGAAGATGTAGTGACTAAAATTGAAAAGAGTATGTTAATACGTTTTGGCAATGTTGAGAGGCAACTAACGAAAGGTATTTACAAGGCAGACGTGAATGGAAATGCCGGGAGGGGACGCCCTAGAAAGACATACATAGACCGCATTGGTGATATTCTTCAGAAAGGCCAGGTGCGCAGTACTCATAACCGGCGTGCGTGTATGACTAGATGTTTGAATGTGAGTGAATCAAAATAAGTATGTAAGGTTCGTAGCAGGTGTCGTTCTGTAGTTTCTGCCTACCCCCATGGAAAAAAAGCGTGAGTTTATGTATATATGTAAAATTAACGGTTTCTGTAAGATAGGCCACATAAACGAAACCATGGGTATAAAGCTAGCAACCTAATATAGCAAATAATCCTAAGATCACATCTTCACACCGATCTATCCAATTTTTGGAAGTAGTAAAAAATATGCTAGATCAGTGTCTTGGTTTATGGTTTGGGCTGAGTTTGTGAAGTAGCGGAGCGACAAGCGGAGTAATGTAACAACGCTTGTCTTTTGGTTTTATTTGGATCAGAGTTTTATTTTCATTTTTGTAGTTGTGGCGTGTAATTGGAGAGATCCAAGTCCAGTGATACTTTGTTGACTGGTCTACACTGGTCTCTAATACCTTTATAACACACACACACACATGCTGGAATATGGAAATAAAAAAGTTTTAAAATGAGTTACCGTGGCGTTTTATGCCGGTTCTTAATAAGAAACGTCATAAATTCGAACACCAATTCGAATACAACACGTACTTTTTTTATAATTCCATACGTGGTCTTTAAGTATAGCCATTTCAGATTCTGTTTTGGCTATCCTTGGGATATTCATTGGCTATTCTAATGTACTAGCTACTGCAAGTGGCTTCGCCCTCGTTAAAAGTATTTTAACATCCCAAGCAGCCTATGTACTATGCCAGACTATAATCAATCTCCTTGACAAATTTTTATCCAGATCCAAACTTTCACCTTTATAATATTAGTGTAAAGTATGAATACCTTCTGCCAGCGGCTTCACCTGCGTGATAGTCAAAAATTATCCCAAGGGAACACATTCCCGGGCTAAAAAAGGTATCCTATGTGCTATTCCAGACTATAATATATGTCTGTGCCAAATTTCATCCAGATCCGTCCAGCCGTTTGAGCGTGAAGAAGTAACAAACATACACACACACACACTCACAAACTTTCGCCTTTATAATATTATAGTGTGATAACTTTAAAAAAGCAATTCTTGTATATATATATATATATATATATAATCTGAATCTCGGAAACAGCTCCAACGATTTTCATGAAATTTTGTATGCAAGGCCTTTCGGGGGCGGTAAATCGATCAATGATCTTAGCTAGGTTTAATTTTTAAAAAACGTCGTTTTCTCTATTTTCACTCGAGCAGAGCTCGGTCGCCTACTGGTAGTGTGATATACGATTTGACGTGGGGCAAGGATGTCTGCCAACTGATATAAAATTAATGACAAATTGAAAATAGACACAAGACTTTGTCGTGATAGCCCACGCGGGTTCAAAAACGCTCGTACCATGAACACAGCTTAAAACCATGTACCGAATGTATAACCCTCGTTCATCGTTGGTTCCTTAGATAGGATTGGCCCTTTGAGAGTAAAAGGACAAACTTTTGTAGTATCCTTCGTTTTTTTACTAAGTTTTATTAGCTTTAATTTTCTTTTCTATAAACGAATATTGTAGTTATTCAGCTGTGTTTTTCACAGAATAACAAAGTTGATATTTTAAAGTTCAGATATTCTTTGAAGTTATTAAATAAAAACAGCGCTGCTCTCAAAACGCTACAGCAAAACATCGGCAGGAAACCGGCATGTCCTAGAACCAAAAATCCGAAGTCATGTGACAAGACAAGACAAGACAAAGATATTTTATTTCAACTAGGCCACCAAGCGGCACTTTTGAACGTTACATTAAAATGATTCTACCGTGCATTCGGAAAGTAGCTTGTTATGGAGAAGAATGCACAAGAAACTCCATACTTACTCTTTTAAAAAAAAAATTGTTTTTATACAATATTTAGGAACATACATTATTAAATTCATACATGTGAGGACAATGTACCCAGAATAGCACTACCCACTATACCACCTACAGACATAAAGTATTAGAATTACTTACACATGTACTGCGCAGTTATATAATAGATACTAAAAAAAAATTAACATCCGAAGCAGTCAAGTTATGACCAATCCCAACTGACGGCGTCCGTTCACGAACATGACGCATGAATTCGCACCACCCAGCTCAACCATCATGAAGGGAACCGGATGATCCAACACACGCGCCACCATCAGAGAGACATTTGAGAGAGCATGACACACTCAACGGCCAGGGCACACACAAGTGACATTCACCAACCCGCACTGGGCTCGCGTGGTGGATTAAAAACAATTCCCACTTACAGAGAGCCCAGCAGTGGGCATATTAAAAATCTGATGATGATGATATTAAATAAATAGTCTTTTTGCAGATATTGTAGTCATAATAACATTGAAAATGTTACAACATGGTGTGTGGTTTTGATGGCTGTTTGTTTTGTATTTACCCAAATGCTGAAGAAGAGGGTAATGTGTTTATCAGACTATGTATGTATGTATGTTTGTTCCTATGTTGCGTTCCAGAGACCAAACGCGTTGCCCGATTTTGATGGTTCTTACGTCAATCGCTTCGTCTTAACCCCGCGAGTGTCACTGGCTACATTAAAATTGGAAAATGGCGGTTCTTGGGCGCCATATTGTGGGGGCCCAAATATTTTTTTTCTTTCAAATCTATCGTGTGGGGTATCAAAATAAAGGGTTTTAAGAGGTGATTTCAAAAATATACTTATATGTTTAAATGTACCAAATTCTAAAGAAAATTAACTAAGAATTTATAAATAAAAAAAGTTAATAAAAAAAATCAAAAACCCGACTGCTTGAAAAGCGAACTAAAAAGACGTAAACAAGGAGAAAATCATGCTGTGCAGTCGGACCTTAACACAAAAATTGGTATCTACCAAAGACACCGACTTCCAAAAATAAAGTTATTTTTCACTTTGTAGTTTTTTTATTTGGAAGTCGGAAGTATATTTTTTCGAAAAAGTTTTTTTATTCGTTTAGGTATATATATTACATACATCTAGTCATACACACACGCCAGTTTTGAGTACTGCGGATCTGCACTAGACAATCTCTTACAGACAACCTTTGGATGGACTGAACTATAGAAGAAGAATTTAGGGCTGTCAGTGTACAAAACATCAAAAATAATATTAATCAGACTTAATAAAATACAATACATACATACATTATAACATAATATACTAATAAATATCAAATATATAACAGAGAAAGGAGAAGAATAAAAATATAGTGAAAGGTCCTTCACCATTTTCTTGAACGTTTGCAGTGTTTGAGCACGTCTTACTTCAATAGATAATAATCATCATCAGATTCGTACACACTTGAAGCGATCCACAAACTTTCAACGAACATGACATTACGTGTTATAAATGAAACTAGATCCATCTCTCATAATAAAAGAATGAGAAACTCCAATTCCTTCCTATCTTTCATTACCTTTACAAAACTACTTTGTCCAATATCAGTAATAGACACCAAACTAATAGGGTAGCTACCCACAATACCGTCCCCCTGATTGACTCTGATCACCAATCAGGCATGACATAATATATTGTAACTCAAAAGAAAGAAAGAATGAAAGAAATACCTTTCAGGAGCTGAAAGGTTAATTAATACCTATTAATACCTGATTACTTGCTGTGAGAAGAATATTGGTAGAGAAATTGGGTCGGGAATCAGTTTTGGTGTCTTTATTTTTGTGGTATATTTACTAATATAGATATATTAAGTGCTATAGTAATAGGCATGATGACTAAAAAAAAATTTTTAGTCCGTCAGATAGATTTCCAAAAAATATTGGACACGTATTTTCTCTTTTGTAATATTAACAAAAATGATGACGATACAGTGCGTTAAAATATCGTATGACGTCATACCTTGGTACACTTTTTACATAGAAGTGACGTCACAATCCCCACTCCCGAACTTTGATGCGCTTTATTTTGGTGAATTATTATTGATTTGAATAAGCAAAAAATAAGTGTCCAATATTTTTTGATAATTTTACCGGCGGACTAAATGGAATTTGCTGTTTCGTACCCCGTCATCATCTCTATTCGGTTATAGAGGTCAGTAGGGAGGAGTAATTTCCGTATTTTTAGGGACTTTTCTGATAGCGCGACGTTATCTAAATTGCGGTGATAGGTGATATCGTGCACATATTTTCTATGAAAATTTTAAGTGCATATCGATCGAACTGCATCGCATTTATTTATTTATTGCAATTACTCTCTGCACTTAAAGTTTGATCCAACACGTGCAGAGAGACAATAATTATATGATTAAAATAAGACAGAAAGACGGACCGCGGAGTCTTAGTAATAGTGTCCTGTTTTTACCCTTTGGGTACGGAACTCTAAACATATCAATGATAATAATTACCGTTGAAAAACCGGAACCATTTTGTGCCCATTGCTGTTGAGACCATGGGCAGTTGGGGCACTGAGGCCAAGAAGCTCATTAGTGAGATAGGGTACAAGCTCCGTGATAAAACGGGTGACTCCAGCTCCGGCTCGTTCTTGGTGCAAAAGTTAGCCAAGCAGCAAGCGTTATGGGCACCTTGGCACCGGGAACAGTTAGGGGCGGAGTATTTTACTAGTTATAAGACAACGCTTTATTTATGACGTGTCGTTGTGACTTCATATATGTATTCTTTATATAATTGTAATTTGAATAAAATGATTAAAGTTAATTATAATAATTCAAATTCAATATTAATTCAATAACAACAATGGCATTGTGTCCATGTGAACATATTTGAAATTCTGGTAAGTATAAATCGCTTATCGGTACGATACAAATCAAATTGCGTCGAGTTATCAAAAAAGGCGCTCAATATCTGTCGGTCAACAATATTTGTATCTCCTGCATCTAACTAGATGACGTGATTGTATGTACTTCGCGTGCCAAAAGTAAAGTTACGATCAATAATCGTAATCTGAGCTTTTCATTTATCATTATCGGCACCGGAAATCCACCGAAATCTAGAAAATGCCTTTTTATACCATATTGAGCTTTAGAGACTGTATAGAAAAAGTTGGCCGAGGCATTGGAAATGTTTTCTTTCATTGGTAAGTAAATTTGTTTTTAAGTTGTGTGTCAAAAAGTGGCACGCTTGGTTTTCATACAGATGGAGGGACTTGCGTTATCTAGTTAGATTTATATCTGTGGGGAATACCAATAGTTTACATTGCCTCCATTTACACTGGAAGAAAGCTCAGCATATTTGGGAACAGGCTAGGCATACTTTTAATTACACTGTAAATCAAACTGAACAAAATAAAACAGAATTGTTCCGGTTTTGTTATTGCTAAAGGCTATTCTTGTCTGACTTCCTTCTTTACTTAGGATGGAGTTTATTTAGGAAAAGTATACCTAATGAGGCCGAGCCAAAATAAACTATTGTACTATTTCCATTAAACTATGCTTTAAATAAAGATCAAGTCGTCATCGTTATGATCTGTATTTTTTTGCACCACTTTACTTCACTTCACCACAAAATTGTATTTCTATCTCATTTTTACCGACTTCAAATAAAGGAGGAAATCAATTCGACACAGTGTATGTAGCATTGTTGGAAGTGCAAATATTTACATGAATAGAACAACAATATACACATGATTAGGGGCTTCTAATCATTCGTGCCAAATTTGTTAAATGTATGTATGTATGTTTTACTCATAACCGGCGTGAGTGTATGACTAGATGTATGAATGTGAGTGAAGCAAAAGAAGTATGTAATTATCGTAGTAGGTGGCGTTCTGTAGTTTATGTATGTAAAATGCAATATTCTTGTTGGATAGACTACGGGAAAAAAGCCTCGAGAATAATCTAGTGTAGGATATGGGAGATCGGATAACAGTTACTCCAGAAAAAACAAAAAAAAATGTTCCATTTCGTTACACAAGAAGCCCATACTTCGGCAAACGTTATATTATCAAAGAAGATGAGGACCTTTTTTTTTTTTAAAGGCGTGAGTTTATGTATGTGGAATTTCTTGTCCGTTCTTTTTCATAATAATCTACCTTTGCGAATGGACAGTAGAACCAATTATTATTATTAACATTTTTGACATTCTATGGTGCTGCTTAGTGGCCTAATTGAAATAGGCGATTTGACTTTGATGAAAGAGAAATATCTACAGAACGAATCATAGGTTCAAAAGGTTTATGCCTCATATTCTAGTCCAAGGTTACCGATATAGCCCGAAGAATTGCCAAACTTAAGTGGCAGTGGGCAGGGCACATTGCTCGCAGAGCGGATGGCCGATGGGGCAGAAAAGTTCTGGAGTGGCGACCGCGAACCGAAAGACGTTACGATGGAAGGCCTCCCACTATATGGACCGATGACCTGGTGAAGGTTGTGGGGATCCGCTGGATGCGAGACGCACGAGACCGATCAATGTGGCGACGCTTGGGGGAGGCCTACGTCCAGCAGTGGATGTCTTTTGGCTGATATTATGATGATGATATTCCACTCATCATCATCTTCCTACCCTTATCCCTATGTTTTTTGAGGTCGGCGCAACACGTTTTCTTCTTCCATACCGTCCTGTCCCCCGTCACGCTATCACTGACGACCTTTTCTCTCATAACACTCTTTCTTTGGCCTTCCTTCCCTCTCTATCCATCCACATTTATGATATAACTAAAAATATTTTTTCCCGCTTCAGCCTATAACATATTAGGTAAGGCCCATAATAACGGGCTACTAGGAGGTATCTATTAGTTCGACGACAAATTGGTCTATATTAAGGGCCCTAATTCATTTATCCTTACTGCTTCCTATATTACGTCGCGGGAAGACTGGACAGTTGGACGTTTGGTGGTGTTTCTAGTTGGCAATGGTGAGGGAATTTTGTATGGTCACTGGTTTGTAATTGAATTGTATTTTGGTAGTAATTTGTGATCAGAAGAGTTGTTCATCTAGTATTATCATCATCATTATTTCAGCCATCACCATTTCATGATTACTGGATGTTTTGCTTTGGTTTATGTCCGATTCCTATGTCCTTCTGATTGTTACTAGATGCAAGTAACACTATCGGCAAGAATATCGGATAACTTATCAAAATACCGGTAAATGTAATTGGCTGAGAAGACAATCCATTTTAAAATAAAGAGCCATATATAATTCAAATTAAAACAAAGTATAGGAAGACACAATTACATCCTACAACAATGCCTCCAAAATAGAGTTACCACCACCAAAATTCCATCCCAAATTACCCAATTTTTAAAGCTGGCACCTCTAGAGTAACAGGTAGTCTTTCCATCGTGTGCACTATTACCCCATTTCTCGCGGAAGGGTAATTTAGGTGGGGTAATTAGCAAGGATACTGCTAATAAGTATTCTAGACGAGGAATAAGTTTGTAAAGAATGTGCTAGAGAGAGTTTGTGGGGCAAAACGGTTTAAGATTTTGTTGAGACTGAGAGAGTGTGGTGCTTTATAGTGATATTGTTTTTTAACTGCCACATTACTCTTGCGGTCGCAAGTGCGACTGTTAAGCGTTAACCTGAGTTTGATTCCCGGGCAAAGTATTATAGGATTTTGCCATTTGGATTTTCTCAGTAGCCCGGAGTCCGGATTTGTGCCCCCATCAACACACACAGGCTAGGCTCGCCTCCTTTTACGTGGGACTTAAAACCATCACTGGTGAAATGTGGGTGTACTAATAGATTCCCTTTTACCTCTGTACAACCCTTCGGTTAATAAACACGTGATGTTTGTTATGTTAATTAGCTGGATATGGTTAAAAAGTATTCTAGACGAGGAATAAGTTTGTAAAGAATTTGCTAGAGTTTGTGGGGCAAAATGGTTTAAGTTTTTTGTTGGGGCTTTCAGTGTGTGTTTATTAGTGATATTGCCTTAAGTTTAATCTATGTCAAATACTCAGCAGCACTAAGTTAGACTGGGAGCCGAAAGGCTACGCAGATTGATTGATTGTTTTAGGTTTAATGTTGTAGCATTTTTACTGGACTGCCGAAGCAGAGTAATGTGTTTATCAATCTATGTATGTATGTATGTTTATTCCTATGTGGCATTCCAGAGACCAAACGCGTTGGCCGATGTTGATTATTCTTACGTCAATCGATTCGCCTTAAGGTTACGAGTGTCACTGGCTAAATTTAAATTGGAAAATATAAAAATGGCGGATTTTGGGTTCCCAATTTTTTTTTCTTCCACACCCATCGTGTGATTTCAAAAATAAATAATACATATGTTTACACATAAAATAATTAAAAAAAAAAGTTTACTAAAAAGTTCTAAATAAAAAAAGTAAATTCAAAAAATCAAAAATCCTTAACAAGAAGAAAATCAGTCGGAGGATACATATGGTTTTGGTCAGCCAACTTGCGAATATGTATCCTCCGACTGCACAGCATGATTTCTTTTTAGTTCTCACGTCTTTTTAGTTCGCTTTTTAAGCAGTCAGGTATTTAGATTTTTTTTTGTTAATATGATGGTGGTAGCTTTGAGTCTAACCTTACGTGATCTTATACTCACTACTTTTAACGTCGTAGTAGGTATAGAGATTCTTCAAAAGAAATCACCATCCTGATTATTTAGAACCAATTTAGCATGGTTTCTTCGTCTATACATTCTAATGGCCGTCCTTGTTACATCCCTTTTACTCATATATTTCTACATAATAAATGAATGTACAATATCCCAGCCCTCTTTTTTCACGATGAAAATATTATTCCTGATAAAGAATTCAGCTTTTAAAGCGGGATTAAAAAATGCGGTTAAATAAAATGATATATCATGCGTACCGAAAGAAGATTAAGCATAATTTATAGGCATGCCAGTTTCTGTGATAATAAATACTTTTCTTTATTTTTCTTTAAAAATTCAGTGAATTAGAGCACATAATTGCATATCAGAAACCATTAAAACGTAAAATATAACCGGACTAATTTGATTCTCAAATCTAGTAACTTCTCAACAATCCTAAAATTGATTACTAACTACAACTTAAATATATTCGTACATACATATTCGTGTAGTGTCTAACATTGGCCGACCCACCCCTGAGATCCTATCGACCCCCAATATCGCAAGGTGGTAAAATTCCCGACCCCATTACTTTTAGTGATGTGAGGATGTCGATATCGATGTGGTTAGAAAAAGTGAAAAATGCTGACTACCATTGAAGATAACATTTTTAATTTATTGAATTACAATAAATGGCCCATATTTTTGCAGTCTAGCTGAGATAAATTTATTAAAATATTGGTGATGATTTGAGGAGGTATTTGTCTATCAATTGATTGTAAAGAATTAAAAGTCGTGTTTGGAATCGACTTGATAGGACCTATGTTTTTAATACTCCTATTAAAAAACTTATAATATTGTAATAGGAACGTTTTTCCCGTATTTTATTGCCTCACTTTTGCTGTCCCTCTCTGTTAGGCAAAATCCTCCCCCAGATTAAAAATCTAATACATTTTTTTTTAGCACCAATTGTTTTTTTTTGACTTAACAATAGCTTCACAACACGAAACTGTCCCATATTTACCCACGAAACTACCATTCTACAACTAATAAATATCTTAAGGACTATAATCTGGCCGCTTACGGCCCCCACAAGACGTAGGGATGACAGCGAAGCTCCTAAACGTCAAGTTGCGGTCCCGTCGTCCTAGACCCGCCTTACTTAACCTAATTGTTGTGGATAGCTGTGTCCAGGGATCCAGGGACTAAGATTTAGACCTTTTTGTCAGGTTCGGCCTTGGTTTTATCCTGATTTTTTTATTGTGATAAGTAAAAGCGATTGGGGAAATTAGGTCTGGGATATAAGCCGCTTTTTGTGCTACTCGCATTGATTTAATCTTTCGGCCGGTTATAGTTTTTTTTGTCTGGGATTATGCTGTGGAAGGTTTTTGGCCAATCTCGATTAATATTTTTTTTAGGTTATTAAGTTATTGTAGTTTGATTTTTTTTGTGCACACACAGCACGCACATGGTCAGCTGCTTTTATTGTCAGGTTCCTAAGTTCAGCAGAATATGTAATTTGACTGTGATGATGAAAATCCTTAACGTGATTAATAAGTAACAGCTAGCTGGCTTATCTTAACTCTTCATTTAACAATTCATATGTTTACAACACTAATTAATAGCCTATAACTTTATCTTGCTTACACAAATTATCGACATAACTCATCCCAACACTACAGTACACTATCTTGCCACTTATTAGCTGTATGGTCTCGCAATTTATCGGCTGGGCTCTGAAAATTGCTCGCCAGTGTAGTGCCGAAGTTGGTTAAGCGATGGTTCAATGTGGCCTTATATGTAAAGTATAGGGTGTTTGGAGGGTGGGAAGGGGTTAATTGGTTTAGAGTAATTGAGGGTAGGTCTGGCTCTAATAAATATGGGACTTTTTGATACTAAGATGGTTTTCTTAAAATACAAGCTTTATGAGATTTTGCGTCGGCAAAAATGACGTAGTTCCATACAACATTGTATCTCCTATTCCTTTATGGAATGAATTTTCAAAACAACCTATCTTAGTAGTTAATTTCGTTATGTAAGGAACCACTGTGTCTGAGCCTGGGTCACTGGTTGTCTTTTAGTGAATGAATGAATTGGCACGAGACGCACGGGACTGGTCAATGTGGCACCGCTTGGGATAGGCCTATGTCCAGCAGTGGACGTATTTCGGCTGATATGATGATGATGGGTGATGTACCATATACGGCACATTGAGTTTTATGAACGGTTCAACTTAGAGTCATATCTGTCAATCATGTTTCACAGTCTCATTCAAAAGCTCGATGTGCAAAATTTTAAGACCAAACATTTAAAGAGCTATTTAATTTTCTTTAGAAATAATGACTGTATCACAACCCTAAGACTTTAACAAACTTGCAAACCGCCCTAACATCCCAACGTCCCTTTCCAATAACACTGTATTAGCCAATAAATTGTCAATTAATAAACAACTTTGCCAAACAGCCATTGGACAACTAGATCGGGTCTATACCCAAAATATACCTTAGGGTCAACCCTCATTGAGACGCGACGCGGTTCTTTAGGCATATAAATTTATTTATTTAGATTTCATGCACAAACGGAACAAAAATAAATAAATAAATAAAAATAAAAAGCTTTTATTAATTCCTTATAAAGTTATAACATACGACATTTTTACATTGTTTATAAATTATTATCACATCATTCCATTATTATTTTCTCATCATTAGAATTATATGGGAAGTCAGAATTTTCATTCAGTTTTAATAACAACTTCTTAAAATAAAATTAAAATAATAATCAATTCATTTAAAATTTCCTTTACAAAAATAAATAAATAAAAAGATCTTCATTCCATCCATCATTAAAATTCATCTTGCCAATAATTATAATCTCAATAAATTAAAAATACAATAAATTAAAAGAATACAATAAAATTAGATCACAGCATCATTCAGGTACATAACAAATTACCACATCATTTATAAAATTCATAATTCATTTCATACAACTAAAGTGCAAGTATATAACACTAAATCATAAATTAGTGCATCATTTCATAAAAATGTCATTTGATAAATTGCCCTAGTGTGCGGTGTTATTGATTTGATTGCGATAATAAATAAATTCAATTTATACTTAAAAACAAATTATTATGTTATTTCCTAGAATATTGCAAAAATACACATTAAATTTATTGAGATTTATATCATCAATTATAAGGACCGCCTAGTGCGGTAAAAGCCTCCTCCTTCTGTCTCCATCTTGGTCTATCTCTAGCTAGTCTACTCCATGTTTTTCCTATTAAGCCTGATATGTCGTCGCTCCATCTCTTGTTGGGTCTACCGCATCTTCGCTTTCTGTTTATGGGCCACCAATTTGTTACTACTCTTGTCCATCGGTCATCTCTTAGTCTTTGTACATGACCTGCCCATCTCCATTTTAGTTTTAGTATTTGTTTGATTACATCTTTTGCCTTGGTTTGTTCTCGTATTGAGCTGTTTCTGATTCTATCTCTTAGTTTATGGCCCATAAAACACCTTTCTATTGCTCTTTGACAGACTCTTAGTTTTTGCATTGACTTCTTTGTTAAAGACCATGTTTGGCAGGCATATGTTAAACATGGCATCAAGCAGATCTCCATAGCTTTTGTCTTTAATCTGGTAGTAAGAGTGCTCTTGAAGATTTCTTTCATAGACCAGTATCTACTCCATGTGTTCTTTATTCTACTGTCAATTTCCAGCTCTGTGCAGTCTTTGGTAGAGATTAAGTGTCCCAGATAAACATATTCACTGACCCATTCAAGGGGAGTAGAGTTTAGCATAATGCTTGTTACTGTGCTGTTTGTCATAATTTTAGTTTTGCTCTGGTTTACCTCAAGCCCCACTTTTTAGCTTTCCTCATTAAGTGTCTCTAGCATGTACAACAGCTCATTTGGGTTTTCTGAAAGTAAGACAATGTCGTCAGCAAATCGCAAATGTGAGAGGTACTGGCCATGTATGCTTAGCCCAACTTTATCCCAAGTCAATGAGCGGAATACTTGCTCTAGGACAGCTATAAAGATTTTTGGTGACAGTGGATCTCCTTGTCTTACACCTCGTTCTATTGCAAAAGCCTGTCCGGTATTGTCGAGTTTAATTCTGGCTTTGCTGTTTTTATATATTTCCTTTATTATGGCTATGTACTCTTGATGCAATCCTTGCGCTTCTAACGCTCTCCATATAGAGCTGTGGGAAATAGAGTCGAATGCTTTTGAGTAATCAATAAATCCTATGTACAGTGGCATGTTGTACTCATTATATTTTTCAATTACTAGTTTTAGTGTATGTATGTGGTCTGCTGTAGATCGGTTACTCATGAATCCTGCCTGCTCCAATGCTTGGTTTTCATCTATTGCTCTTGTTATTCGTCTCAACAATGTAGCAGAAAACACTTTGTAGAGGCAAGACATTAGGCTTATTGGTCTGTAATTTTCGATCTTAGTGGGATCACCTTTCTTATATAAGAGTATGATGTTGGAAAATGTCCACTGGCTAGGTAGTTCTTTTTTCTCCATAATATTGTTAAACAGTTTAGTAAGCGGCGTGATCAATCTGTCTTTTCCTGCTTGTAACATTTCGTTTGTTATTAAATCTGGACCTGGGCTCTTTTCTAATTTTAGTTTGCTTATTGAGAGCTCTATCTCGTTTTCATTGAATGGTGGAACAGAGTCGGAACAAAGGTGGACTTAATGCCTTAGGCATTCTCTACCAGTCAACCGAGGATGGTGAAGAGATACACATCAGACTATGACCAGTGTATGGCTGTAAACGAAGCAAAAGGAGAGTGTCAGGATCGTAGCAGGTGGCGTTCTGTTGTTTGGTGTCCCGCGGCTTCACGCTACACCCACCAGTAGACATGGCGTGTAATATCTTGCTAAATGTACACTTCCGCGCAAATCAAGGATACTAACGCGGCGACAGATCGGTAGAATTATACACTATATAATTGTATCTGATGAAACTTACAAACGCAAAGTCACTGACGCGGCGACAGTTTAGTTTTCCAAGACTTTAAAGGTAGATTTCTGAGAAAAATGGCTCCAACGCATCTCCAACGTCACTAAACTAGCGACAATGATGCGGCATTACGGCACCGCGGCTTCACAAAACAACTGAGGCTGTGAACAATTTTTTTTTCAGCTATGGCGACTGTCGAAATGCCAAAATGTATTGAATTCTTGATTTAGACAAGTGACATTTTGTTTTCGTAAATAAAATGTCACTTGTCTAAAGCCTCTAGCCTTTACAATCGTCACATTGCATTGCTTCGCATATCGGTGTGAGCTAACCCTTACAAAGGGCACAAAATAGTTGATATGTTGGTAATGAGTCCATGTTTTGGGTTGTATGGGCTTGTAGAGATTTGGTAATAGGTTTCTGTCCTAATTGAACAAGTGTGAATTAGTAATTTGCAGTTGAATGTATCGAAGTTTGATAAGCAACGATTGGTAGAAACGGCAGATGAAAATGGGTTTCAGACTTCGACAAATGAATAAATTTATGATTGTGGTTTTCGTAAAGGAAACGAGCTATCACACAGTTTTGCAACCTCTCTGGCTAAGTGCCAGTAAAAATTGAGTCTTGAGTTTGGTGGACATTCGCAAATGACTGCTGTTCATGGATTTTGATAAAAATTGGGCTTTATGGAGTTTCTTGTGCATCCTTCTCCATAACAAGCTACTTTGCCGAATGCACGGTAGAATCAATTTTTATTACGTGTAAATATGACGTTAAATAATGTCCGTCAAAATTACCGTAGTGGCGAAAGACAATGGTAATTGCCATTGAGTCTATTTTTGACTTTGACTTTGTCTTAGTTGAACAGACTCTGGGTCTATATTTGTGTGGATTGAATTAAAATGTCAAAAATCTTGTCAACCCACTACATGGTCATAACTCAGTGATAACTTTATCCCATTAAACTTAATTTGTTGCAAAATAGGTATAATTTTATATTAGTTTATACATTTTACGATGATTACACTTTCAAAACTCAGTGTTTATTGCAGCAAAAAAACGAATTCTCTCTCAGACTTTATTCTCTAAAACGATTAAACCTAGTACCACTAAATTTCGTCCAAGAACTTCTAAATCGTATAAGCCCTTGACTCTAATTCGTTAACTTTTTCGTGTTTAATTTCGCGAAGGCATAAATTTTCATTTAGTCTGCTGATACCGTTTTATTAATGTGCTCAATTACACAGACAACGCTGCGAGATGGCGGTTGTGAGAAAAATTGGAGCCAATTTTAAGGTTTTATAGCTATTGAGTTTTTGGGAAATAATTTATTCGTTTTTTGAAAGGAGCAGAGTATTTTTACAGGCTTGTAAAGCGTATTACTTAGCTTGTTCGTTAATGAATACTCGCGCATTAATTTTAATACCCACCCTTTCGTTTTATTTAAATTGGTATTAAATTTACATACTTAGTTAATGATAAAATTATTTTACTGAGCGATTTAACGTCAAGTTTGAGCAAACGAATAAAATAATTCATTAATAACTGCGAATAAATAAAACAAGAAAACCCGTCTGAAATAATTAACAAAGTCAGCGTGGTGATTCAAATTAATTATATATTTGTGTATTTGTTTTTTTACAAGTACCGCGTGTTATGTACTCCATTTTACCCCTAAAGGTACCCGTAGGCAGGCGATGATGCAATGCGACAACGATGTAGCAACCCCTTTTCATAAAATTGTTTTGCGGATCCGTAGAATATTATTAAGCCATTTATTCCCAAAAGATAATTACATTAAATTTAAAAAAAAATCATTCATAAATTAAACTCCTAACATGCTCAGAAATAATTACATTAAATTAAAAACATTCATAAAATAACTCATTAATAATAATTGAATAAAATAAAATCTCAATCAGTTACAAATGTTCTATAAATTATTTATTGGGTGCCCAATTTAGGGCGCAGGCTTCCTCCATCTTACTCCATTCTTCTCTATCCTGGGCTATTCTAGTCCAGTCCGTAGAATATACGTAGAAAAAAATATCTAAAGAAAAGGATTGGCGCATCATTGTCGTTATGTTGCGCCTGTCTACAAGAGCCATATTAAAGATGATCTCTTCGTAGTATAGGAAATTGTCAAAACATTTAAAAAATACACCACTATTTCTGCTATCTACGTCAACTCAAACAAATGCCTAATATTCTAATCATCTCGACCCACTCGGGGGTAAGTCACCATATAATTTTAACATGATTCACCGCAGTTTCAACTCGCTCCCAACTTTGACAGAACTTTCTTCGGATTTGAATAAAAGTAGCTATGTCTCCAGGGCTGGTTTGAATGGCATTTGAGTTGAATCTTTGATGGTTTGGTATTGGGATTTCGAGAGCGGGGAAATTGGTACGGGGGTTGATTGACACACGTCTCAAATGTGTCATTTTGGACAGTGTATTTTAAAATGACTGTCTCACAAATTGCTTTAACCTCAAGTTTTGTATGATCAAAATATTGAATATAAACTTACAAAATCAGAAATAAGGTAAAATAAAAAAAAAAAAAAAAATCGAGTACTTTTCAACAACTTATGTACAAGTTATTTAGCTTATCCGATGGAAAGAAGTCTCTAGTATATTTACCCGACTACGGCAAAGTCAAACCGAGGGTTATCTTTATTGTATGTCAACATCCTCTTTATAATCACCCTTTAGCAGTCCAGTTTTGGACATGGTCTTTTAAGTAGACTGTTCACGAAGCAAGCTGATGCAGTTGGTGGCATCATATCACTGATTGGTGTAAAATAAAACTGCATAAAAAGTTATCTTTTTTGGACTTTTTGGTCTTACTAGACTTTTAATATTATTTCCTTTTCTAGAATATCCTTTTATGTTAGGTACAATATACTTTTCAAATTCATAAAATACCCAGAATCGTCAATATAAGTTAGAGTGATACGCAACTACATAATAAACGCAATGAGGTGACTATCTCTTGGAAATTCTGATAAAATTCACGCGCGTTTCACGCTGGCGAATTGAATTCACGTGAGCTTCACGCCACTGAATTCACGTGCTGCGAGTGTGCACTCGTGTGTGACGCGACGTCTGGGCACGGTCTTATGCTATTTGTGAATTAGTTTTTAAATATTAGTAAGAATTGGTTTTTAAATATTTCTAGGAGAAAATCTTTAATAGAAATATAAGTTCCAATCAGTATTCAACAGGTCTGAATTTTTATGAAGAAAAATACTATTTCTTCCTTTATTCAAGAGTAAGTAATTATTTTTTAGATCATATTGAATGGCGAAAAGCTGAACTTTGTAAATCAAACAGTTTGCCTGGAAATCACTCTAGACGACAAATTGCAATCGAGTTCTCACATAACATCTCTTGCGGGTCGGCTGAGCTCGGCCGCTTATGCTGTTAGAAAGATAAGACAGTTGACGGATGTGGAGACCGCGCGTTTGGTCTATTTTAGTTACTTTCACAGCATTATGTCATACGGTATTTTACTGTGGGCCGAGCGGCTGACATTGAATCCATATTTATATTGCAAAAGAGAGCTATCAGAGCCATAAATAATTTAAGTCACCGAGAATCTCTTAGGGAGCTATTTAAAAATATTAATATTATGACAGTTTCTTGCCAATTCATTTATGAAAATATTATGTATGTAAGGAAAAATATACATCTCTTTAGTAAGGTCAGTGATAGACACAATTGTAATACGAGAAATAAAGATAAGTTAGATCAATCATCTTATAGACTAGCAAAAGTACACTCATCTTTCATGGGGTACTGTGTTAAATTCTATAACAAAATACCTTCTTATATATATAAAACTAAATGAAAGTAAATTTAAAACTTTATTTAAAAGCACACTTTGTAAATAAGCATATTACAAATTAGATGATTATATTCAAGATAAGAATGCTTGGCAACATGTTGGTCCCGCTCCATAGGGCAATCTTTAGTGTGGACAAAATCAAATTTGCTAATTTATATTCCTATTCATAGTTATTGTATTCTTATGTTATTTTTTATATTTTTCCAGAATTTGACTCACACACTGTTCCGTTGTTGTTGAATTAGATATTTTACCTATGTTTTCAATATTTGTAAGTATGTGAGAATCATGTTCCTATTTATCAAATTAATGAATTTACCTGTTAGTGCTTTTATTACTTTGTACCTGTACGTAGTATAGTGTGTAGTGCTATTTTAGGGTGCATCGTCCTCACATATATGAATTTACTAATGTATGTACATAAGTGAAACATTTTTTTTTTTTTTAAAGAATATGTATGGAGTTTCTTGTGCGTTCTTCTCCATAACAAGCTACTTTCCGAATGCACGGTAGAGTCAATTTTAATTACTTGTACATTTTTAATTTAGATTTAATGTTTGACGTTCAAAAGTGCCGCTTATTGGCCTAGTTGAAATAAATTGACTTTGACTTTGTCTTTACTGAAATATTTGCTGTAAACAGGCGTTTTATACTGAAACTCATATTCAGTTTTAGAAATTATAGATGAAAAAAAAAATCTATTGCTTCAACCGGGCTCTAGTCTACTGAAAAAATATAAATAGGAATACAAGATACCTATGCCTAATTCGGGTAATGAACCCAAAACCTCAAGCTCAGTAACGATTGCAACCTCGGATCAACGAAGCAGTTTGTTTGCTGAGAATTTTCTTATGAGAAAACTCAAAAACAACTTCACCCGAGTTGACAACAGTCTATATCAATCCCATTAAGGCTTTATTTATAAAAATCTCGATGCTGTTTATAAATTTTTATTTTATTTTATTGTTTCTAAGAGTATCGAGATTCTTATAGATAAGAACGAATATTCTCATCATCCACCTACCTCGAACATTCAGCTTGATCTTCTTCACGATATCAGCGTCCAGTGCGGCTGAGCTGACGACGCAGGTGAGCTCGCCTCCTAACTCCTCGCGAGTGACGGTGAGAGGTAGCATCCGGGTAATGGTGGAGTTGTCTGGGGTTATTGTCTCTCCTGTTGACAAGAAAAAACGGTTATTATAGTATTATGTTTGTTGGGTTTAGTCAATAGTACGGACGTCAAAACAAATCACAAGCATGCCCCTGCCGGCAAATCAAAAACAACTACGCATTGGCGCGTTTTTTCTAACCACTTGCGTGGTGGGGATAGCAGAATATGGCAGTTGAGTACTGACCGCCTTAGAGCTAAGACGTCGTAGAATCACTGTCGACCCGTTATATTAGTAAGTGGCCAAGATTTTAACTGTGAGTGAGTACCCACACACGATGTCTTAACCTATGGGAATACATCCTGACTGCCCGATGGTTTGCATCTATTGGTCAGCCTTGATGCGACATGTTCATTAAAGGCTGAGTTAGGTGTCAATTAATGGGTTTATAAGTTTATCAGCGATAAAGACTGCCAACCAATGGTTTGTCTATAGTAAAATCAAGTCGAATTTCGGTAGCGTCTATATATGCAATAGATTTTGAATTTTTTGGCAATGAACCCGGCAATTGGACAAACGCGTTGGATATTCAACGCATATAGGCACAAAACATAGCGCTTTCACATAGTTGTGTGAAAACTGCAAAATAATGAAATTCATACTGGAGTCTGTGTTTTCTGCTAAACAAAAAATAAATGAGTTTCGAGTGAATAGGTTACGAGCAAACCTACTCCACCGTCAACCACATCATCGCTTACCATCAGATGAAATAACTACAGGTTAAACGCGAGCTTACCTAAAAATGTGTTAAGAGGAATTGTGATAATGTATTACTTAAACACTAAACAAAAGTAAAATACCTATACAAAATTATACTTAAACTTACACTATATACAAAAGAAAGGTACACTTAGGTGTCGAAGTACTCCAAAAAATCGCTGTCATCAGGGAACGTGCCCAAAAGACTAACAGCATTACCACGTTGAATGGCAATACTGATTGGCTTATGTTTAACAAACCACCAAATCTAGTAATATACTGACAAAAATAGTAAATGATCACCAAAATTAAATTTAGAATCGCAACAGAGTCGACGGAGCCCCGCTGGGCGGGGCTCCTATTTCTGAATACAGGGTCTAAAGTAAACTAACACGAAGGTGATGACGGGAGCTGAGTTCGCTCGCTTTGCTCGCTCACTTCAGCTCCCGTCATCTCCTTCGAACCTAACCTGTCCGTGTCGGGGTGCCCTTAGCTCCCGAGCTCGCTTCGCTCGCTCTTGGACTGATTCATTGACCAAATCACTAGATTTGATATCTTACGGTTTTAGCACTTATGAAATTTGGTGATCAATTTACTAAATTTGGTTTAGGTTTATTTTTTTTGCTGATTAGTATATATTTTAGGTGATAGGGGTTATCGTCACAAAGTTTTTTTTGGTGGTCATTATATTTATTCCCATACTGATTCTTTGCGCAAGGAACGAGCCAGCCCTCTGGTCACGCACAGTGTCGATCAGTCGGCGAGAGATCTCCTTAAAAAGAAGACTTGCACTCGGGCCCAAAATAACTAAACTTAAAAATAAAAATAAACTTTTTTACAAAAAAAATACTACTGACTTCCAAGTGAAAAATAACTTTATTTTTGGAAGTCGGTGACTTTGGTAGGTGGCAATTTTTTTCGTTATGGACACTGACTTCCAAAGTATTCTTATTTCACTGACTTATAGTTTTCTTATTTGGAAGTCGGTAGTAATTTTGTGTAAAAAAAAAAATATGTTTCACTTTTTAGTTGATGTTTTTTGTTGTTGTTGTTTGTTTTTAGTTAAGCAAGGTACCTATAATTCCAGAATAGATTACCCGAATTATGAAACTGAACATAATCGGTGAAATGAGAGTATACCAAGGTGAACTGTACAAATCTGCGTACCCCTTTAGAGCGTACTGGCGTGATGATATGTTATAAAATGGTATAACCAATAAACAGACATGCGATTGCAGCAATCCCGAGAGATTTGCCGTTATTTATTGAAGAGTTATGTTGTATATCTCCGAAGTTCTTTATCAGATCTTCACTAAATTAAAAAGGGACCAATTTCGAAACATACTCTTTCAAACAAAAACAATATTTTTTTAAATCGGTCCCCAATTGACGGAGATATCGGTGAACATACACAAAAAAAACAAACATAAAGTCACATATAACCACCTCCTTTTTGGTAAGTAGGTTAAAAATAGTTCGTGTAAGCAAAGTTAAGGTCAGTTGCCAAAAAGCCGTGTTATTGACAAGCGTTCATAGACGAGATAATGTATTCCATAGTGAAAAGTAGTTGAAGGTTGGCTTTTAAAATTCATGTTTTTAACGAGCATTAGAATTAGCTGTGGTAGTACCTAGCACTTATCTAGACAAACGTAACCAGTCTTGGTAAATTACGCTGTTATTAAACACCCTACCTTTATTCTCAGCGACGCTAACCGCAGTATAATCCCACTTAGTATGCGTGCCTTATCCAGACTAGCTCGGCTCTTTAGCAGCTAAGCGAGGGAATCTCAAGACGTAGCTCTTCACTACTAACAACCCGTTTATTGACGGGTGTATTGGTTATGTCATTGAGTTCACGTATATATTATTGTTGGAATTTTCCAGATTATTCGGGGTCCAATTTACCACAGTGTCTCAAGACGAGAGTCTATGACAGTGTGTGTTGCTAGTTATGAGCTATGACTCTGAGACGTGGAATCTGGCCTCATCAGATAGCTTACAGTCACCCAAAGGGCAATGGAGAGGGTCATGCTCAGAGTGTCCTTGCGTGATCGAATCAGAAATGAAGAGATCCGCAAGAGAACCAGGGTTACCTACATAGCCGGAATAATTGCTAAACTTAAGTGGCAGCAGTGGGCAGGGCACATTGCACGCAGAACGGATGGCCGATGGGGCAAAAAAGTTCTGAAGTTGTGACCGCGAACAAGAAGACGTTGCGTTGGAAGACCTCCCACCAGGTGGACCAATGACCTGGTGAAGGGGATCCGCTGGATGCAGGACGCACGGGACTGGTCAATATGGCGACGCTTGAGGGAGGCTTATGTCCAGCAGTGGACGGCTTCCGGCTGATATGATGATGATGATTCGGGGTTTTGAATATTCTAGTATCTTGATGTCGTGTCAAGGTCGATAATAGCATCTTCTTGTTTGCAAATGGTCGTGAAAACTAAAAACTGTCTGATGCTAAGCGTGTGTTTATTGTAACCTGGAACATCTTAGTGTAATTCATGTTGAAACCAGATTAATTTAATGGGATTGGGATGTGAAAGATCACCTGAGCCTCTACCTAGAGGCGACGTTTTTTTCTATCAAGATGACGTCAATAAAAATTTATATGGGAGATGAAATATTACGCCGACCCAGAATTAATTGGTATATGGGCGAAGATGATAATAAGAGATGACGTAACCAGAGATAATGTAGTATTGAAATTGTGCATTTATTAAAACAATAACCTAATAAGTATCTTGCCCAAAGTCTACTTCTTCATGAGTCTCTTCATCTACACGTAGCACACGTACGTGTGAACAGCCTGTAAAAAGTTTCGAACAAAAAAAAACAAAATAATTGGTTATTCCATTCCAACTTTCACAAAAAAAAAAAACATAAATGCATCAAAAGTCCGCCCCAAAATTGTTCCAATAAAGTACGAAAATCGTCGCAAAATTCTCACTCAGTGATTAAAACCCAGTACTTGTGCCGCACAAAACAAAATAAAATAAATGTCGACCACACTACGGAACCCCCCAAAGATTTATAGCACCTGCCCATTCCGATCAAACAGGCCGGCCGGATACGATATACGAAGTTTTTCGGTTAAAAATTGTGCAGCTTTTTCTGGGGTTTTTAAAGGTACATATTGGCAGCAGTTCGGTTTTGCAGCAGCTGTGATAGGTATGGGGACAATTCTGGTATATTTTACGCGCAAATAGAATATGAAAGAGATTACCTACATATATATTTTTCTAAAAATACCCCAACACATCATTAATTTGCCGACTTTTTTAACCATCGCTCACATTATTCTAGCCAAAACACAGTATTTCATTTGGTGATCAAAATGAGTGTGATTCGATTACTTCAATTGCACCCACAGGAATAAACTCTTTTCTAGCTTTCTAGCAAGTTTGACTATAGTCTAATATTTCTCTTAGAAGAATAATTAACACTTGAATCAAAATCAAAATCAATATATTTTATTTCAACTAAAGATATTTTTCAATTATGAAAATATGAATCAAGTTGCACATTCGCAAGCATCAGTATTTTTTTACGAATTTGGTACATAGAAACATATAAGTGTTATATATTTTTGAAATTGCCTCGTAAAACACTTTATTTTGATACCCCACACGATGGGGACGAAAAAAATTTGGGCTTCCACAATATAGCGCCCAAAATCCTCCATTTTTCTATTTTACAATTTTAATGTAGCCAGTGACACTCGCAGGGTTCAGATCGATTGACGTAAGAATCATCAAAATCGGCTAACGCGTTTGGTCTCTGGAACGCCACATAGGAACAAACATACATACATAAATACATACATAGACTGATAAACACATAACCCTCCTTCGGCAGTCGGGTAAAAAAGATACAACGAAATGAACCCCATCAACAAGTTTAAATTTCAAACAAAATCCAATCAAACACCGTTGCAGAAACACCCTGTATTTGAAGTATAAACAGTACCTACCGTCTAAGCTTCATAACGATCTGTAAACTGAAAGTCAGCGAACTTTCAAAACGCCTAGTTTTCAACCTGTAAAGTGCTAGAACTGCGAAACAGGCTAAGATTTCACTAGTCTGCTTTTTGTGAGGTATTGTTTGTATTTTAGTCTGGGTTTTATAATAAACTGGCTTTTGGTTCGGTCTCGCCCGATTATAAGTCGTAAATTATCCAATGTAAGGCAGTACTGGGATAAAAAGAAGCCTATGTCCTAACCACATCATCGCTTACCACCAGGCAAGATAGTGGTCAAACGCAATGCATATAGATAAAAAAAAAAAAATATTATGTTCATAATAATATCATAAACAAGTAGAACAGGATTTTATATTGTTGAACGCTGAAATGGAATCTGTCTGAAAGAAGTTTGTTATTATTATCTTGGCAACAGTAGTAATGAGGAGAAATCAGTTTATGCTGCTATCTTGCTAGGAGGGCTGTGAAAAATTACATGGCGTCCGTACTTGAAGGCAGGAATAATTATTTTACAACAGGTTTAAAAAAAATAAAGGCTACTAACAAAAGCCAAAAGGCAGAATGAGTGGAAACGACGGAAGGGGACGTCCTAGAAAGATATCATTATCATCATTTTAGCCGAAAGACGTCCACTGCTGGACATAGAGCCCCCCAAGCGTCGCCACTTTGACCGATCCCGTGCGTCTCGCATCCAGCGGATTCGCACAACCTTAACCAGATCATCGGTCCACCTAGTGGGAACCTTCAAACGTGTCGTCTTCCAATTCGCGGTCCAGCGGGGATTCGGGTTCTATTCTGTGAGCAATGAGCAACCACCCCCATGAATAGCACAAATAAAAAAGAAGGATATGCTCGCATGTTGTTGGTGATGCTTTCCAGAAGGCCAGGTGCGTAGCAACAGGAGGCGATCAGCGGTGGCGACCTCTCGCGTCCGGCTCTGTTTCAGTAATGCTCGCGAAGGAGGAGGCGGAACGCGTGAGGGAGACGCAACGGAGACGCCCTCACGCCCCAAGCCACCGCAGGAGACGCCCTGGGCGTCGGGAGTCGCAAGCCGGTTCCCGGCCACCGTAGGCGGGGGCTTGCGGACGGCGAGTAATGGGTAGCTCGCCGTCCCATAAGGACCAGGCCCGAGTCGACGGCGCGTAGTGTTCCACGTGCGCCTCAAAGAGATGTCAGCAAAACTGTCGGGGTCCGCTAGGGCCGATGCCTGTCTGGGTCGCGGATAAATTTGAAAAAGAGTTACCGCGGCCCTGGCTCAAGCAATTGAAGGAACACGGGTGGGTTTTAGTCAGTAAAAGTCTGACACGCCCTTCCGCTTCACCCAGAGCGGGAGAAGTCATTGGATGATTTCCAAATCCAAAAAACAAACAAAAAAATTGCGTAGCAACAACTGTTTGTATTAAAATGAACGAAGCAAAAGGAGTATATATGGATCGTAACAGGTGGCGTTCTACAGTTTCTGCCAACACCCATGAGCAAAAGGCTGGAACATATATATTTTCCTCGGCACACCCCGACGACGAGGTAGAGACCATGTATGAGGATATCTCTAGAGCCATGCATGGTTTCAAAACTCACTTCACCGTTGTCATGGGGGACTTCAACGCAAAACTGGGCAAACGAGACGTGGATGAGCTGCAAGTGGGGCAATTTGGAGTTGGACGCCGGAACCACCGGGGTCACCTACTGGCCAGTTTTATGGAGAAGGAGGGCCTCTACATGATGAACTCCTTCTTCAGAAAGCGTGAGCACAGGAAGTGGACCTGGCAAAGCCCCGATGGTGCAACTAAAAACGAGATCGACTTCATCATGTCAACCAAGAAGCAGGTGTTCAATGATGTCTCTGTGATCAATTCGGTGAAAACCGGGAGCGATCACCGCATGGTAAGAGGCACATTGAACATTAATGTTAAACTTGAAAGGTCTCGACTGGTGAAGTCCACGCTCCGTCCAGCACAGATCCAGGTCCAAAACCCCGAGAACTTTCAGCTCGAACTCCAGATTCGTTTCGAGTGCCTAGGAAGCTCCGTGGACGATTACAGCGATGGGTTCGTGGAAGCTGTCCATACGGTCGGGTCTAAGTTTTTCAAGACCCGCCGTACAGATAGGAACAAAAAACTCTCTGATCCTACTCTCAAGCTAATGAAGGAGAGGCGTGAGATGATCCTGCAGTCTTCAGACGATGCGGTGAAATACCGGCAGCTAAATAGACGGATCTCAAAGTCCTTGAAAAGCGACCTCCGCCGCTTTAATACTGAGCGTATAAAAGACGCGATTGAGCGGAATAAGGGCTCCAAGGTCTTTGCAAGAGATCTGTCTATAGGGCAGAGCCAGCTCACGAAACTGAAGACCGATGATGGCAGGATCGTTTCCGCCAAACCAGAGCTTCTGAGGGAGATCGAGAGATTCTATGGACAGCTGTACACGTCAACCAGTAAACCCGTCACGAATCTAGCGAATGACCCTAGAGCTAGATTGACCCGACACTATACCGAAGACATTCCGGACGTCAGCCTGTATGAGATTAGGATGGCTCTGAAACAGCTTAAGAACAACAAGGCACCGGGTGACGACGGAATTACGGCCGAACTCCTGAAGGCGGGTGGAAAACCAATCCTTAAGGCCCTTCAGAAGCTGTTTGATTCCGTCATACTCGAAGGGAAAACGCCACAGGCATGGTGCAGGGGTGTGGTGGTACTCTTCTTCAAGAAGGGTGACAATGCCTTACTGAAGAACTATAGGCCCATCACACTTCTTAGCCATGTCTACAAGCTGTTTTCAAGAGTCATCACGAATCGTCTCTCGCGCAGGTTTGACGATTTCCAGCCTCCCGAACAAGCCGGATTCCGTAAAGGCTTCAGCACCGTAGACCACATACATACGCTGCGGCAGGTTACACAGAAGACCGAAGAGTACAACCTGCCTCTCAACCTCTCTGTTTAGCGTTTGTGGACTACGAGAAAGCCTTCGATTCGATCGAGACTTGGGCTGTACTGCAGTCTCTCCAACGATGCCAAATTGACTACCGGTACATCGAAGTGTTGAAGTGTTTATACAAAAACGCCACCATGTCAGTTCGACTTCAGGATCAGACCTCGGAACCAGTCCTTTTGCAGCGAGGTGTGAGACAGGGAGACGTCATATCTCCGAAGCTGTTTACCGCTGCACTGGAGGATGTCTTCAAGGTTCTGGACTGGAGAGGGCTAGGCATCAACGTCAATGGCGAGTACATCACTCACCTTCGGTTTGCTGACGATATAGTGGTTATGGCTGAGACCATGGAGGACCTCAGTACAATGCTCGATGACCTCAGTAGAGCTTCCGGAAGAGTGGGTCTTAGAATGAACATGGACAAAACCAAGGTAATGTTGAATGCCCATGTTACACCCACTCCTATCAAGGTAGGAGACTCTACACTCGAAGTTGTGGGCGACTATGTCTACCTGGGACAAACGATCCAGTTGGGTAGGGCCAACTTCGAGAAAGAGGTCAACCGTCGAATCCGACTCGGCTGGGCAGCGTTCGGGAAGTTGCGCGGTGTCTTCTCGTCCAACTTACCACAGTGTCTCAAGACGAAAGTCTATGACCAGTGTGTGTTGCCAGTGATGACATATGGCTCTGAGACGTGGTCGCTTACAATGGGCCTCATCAGAAAACTTACAGTCACTCAAAGGGCAATGGAGAGGGCTATGCTCGGAATTTCCTTGCGTGATCGAATCAGAAATGTAGAGATCCGCAAGAGAACCAAGGTTACCGACATAGCCCGAAGAATTGCCAAACTTAAGTGGCAGTGGGCAGGGCACATTGCTCGCAGAACGGATGGCCGATGGGGCAGAAAGGTTCTGGAGTGGCGACCGCGAACCGGAAGACGTTGCGTTGGAAGGCCTCCTACCAGGTGGACCGATGACCTGGTGAAGGTTGCGGGAATCCGCTGGTTGCGAGATGCACGGGACCGGTCAATGTGGCGACGCTTGGGGGAGGCCTATGTCCAGCAGTGGACGCCTTTCGGCTGATATGATGATGATGATGATGATGATATATATTTTCTATTTTTTATGACAAAAACAGGTTTTCCCTACCAAAAGTCCATTTTGTCTTTGATTCATCATAAACCTTATAATGTTTCCACTGCTGGGACACAGGCATCCTTTCTGTGTGAGTGGTAATGGGCCTTAATCCACCACGCCGGCCCAGTGCGGGTTGGTGAATATCACATGTCTTCGAATTTTTGGTTCTAGGACATGCCGGTCTCCGTTGTCTTTGATTAACTAGTTATAAATTACTTAAAAGTCCCGAGGCTACGAGTACATACACTACTCATTTATTCCAACAGCTCAACGACCAAGTCCGTAAACCATTTCCTATATATCCCAATTTACTGAGGACTACCCATAATTGCAAAATAAAAAATAACCTCCGACCGTCGATACATCATTTTGATAGATACCAGTCGTATTTTAACCCTGTATTGATACGGGTACAAAAGACCCGTTTATTACACCAAATGGGAAGGTATTTGGACAACAGTAGGGGGTTGGATTCCGTAAATATGAAATGTGCTTCACGGTTCGGTAGTAAACGGGTACTTTGGACCCCTACAATCTATTAGAGATGAATGTTTTGTTACCTTTGTCCGATTGTTTTGGGGTTATAAGAAAAACAGATGGTTTTTATTCGAGTGGGCTATAATATATAGGTTTGGTTGTATAGAGATTTTGAAAATAATTTAGTGTTTTTGTTATTAGAATGATTTAACAAGTATTGTAGTCGGTCTGTGAATGGGGGACTATTACCATCCTTGACATACGTACCTTGACAAGCACGTCAAGCCATTGACTTTTCTGACATTAGTCTTGTCAAGGGGTATCGTGATACCCAATGGGATGGAATGGAATCTGGAACCCTGACCTCCATGACCTCCATTATATTGTAAAATTTGTTTTTAACCACCATCAATCAATATCTATCTATACTATCTATACTTCATAATAATATTATAAAGAGGAAAGATTTTTTTGATTGTTTGTTTGTACCGAATAGGTTCCGATACTACTGGACCGATTTATCTGTTTAGTTGTGCAGGCATCAAATAAAATGTACGAAACCAATATAGATAATCTTATACATACAAATTGTGCCTAACTTGAAGTATTGTCACATGTCTGTTTAATGTTTACACCATTTCATAACAAACCATGACGCCACTATGCTCTAAACGGGTACGCAGATGTGTACAGTTCACCCTGGTACACTCTCAATCCACCGGTTTTATTGAAGTTACATGTTATTCGGGTAATCTATTCTGGCATCACTGTGGGCATTATAGGTAGGTACCTTACTATATAACTTTGCCATTATGTACCACAAAAAAGTGAAAAATAAAAAACATTTTTACAAAAAAATACAACCGACTTCAAAAAAATAAAAACACTACAAAGTGAAAAATAATTTCAATTTCAGAAGGCGCTTTCAAAAAACGAAGAATCAAAAACAGGAACACCGACTTCCGGAATTGAAGTTATTTTTCACTTTGTAGTGTTTTTATTTTTTGGAAGTCGGTTGTATTTTTTTGTAAAAAGATTTTTTTATTTATCCACGAGCTCCTCTGAATTGTGTTATTTATAACCAATTTACTTAATATCGTTATTCATAAAAAAACTGTGACAAAACATAACTTTTATCCAACCCCTAATTCGCAGATCTCAATTCTCGAAAACTAAAAATAAATCGCTTCTATTGAACCGAACACCTACGCCGTCAGGTGAAATGAAATCCCCAATGAAGTGAAAACTTCACCAGCTGCTGGAAGGATCGTTCTCATGAAATATGTATCAAAAACCTTTAGTTGGAAGTACCTGTGTTATAGGTAGACCTGTACTTAAAGTACACTCATGGTGAAAATAGGATCGTCTTTATTCTTTGCTTCCTGCATTATGGTATTCTTTTTACCCGACTGCCGAAGGAGGGTAATGTGTTTATCAGTCTATGTATGTATGTATGTTTGTTCCTATGTGGCGTTCTAGAGACCAAACGCGTTGGCCGATATTGATGATTCTTACGTCAATCGATTCGTCTTAATCCTGCGAGTGTCACTGGCTACATTAAAATAGGAAAAATTCATGGCATCTGGGTTTGGTCCGCCAGCTCGCGAATATGTATCCTCCGACTGCACAGCAAGATTTTCTTCTTGTTTACGTCTTTTTAGTTTGCTTTTTAAGCAGTCGGGGTTTTTGTTTTTTTTATTAACTTTTTTTTTTGTTTTGACAACTGAGCCGATGACACTATTCAGTATCATATAGTGCTGCATGATTGTAAATTTTTAATTACTTTTTTATTTTTATTTATTACTGAATCAGTATTATCATAATGTTAATTTCATTTATGACAATGTTTTTAATAAAAAATGTTACGTTGAAAATTGAATAAAAGAGATTCCATTTATGTTTCATTGATAATCAGATTTTAGATTAATATAATTATAATCTTTGCTTCCATGTGATTCAATTTCTCAATTGTGTTTCAATTCTGTGCAGTAGTAGATGTGTCCTGACTTCATTAAGAAAAAAAATCTATGCTGTCAAAGGTATTAACGACTCGACTGTACGATACCTGTGGGCAGTTGAGAGAGATTTTCGATGTGGTCTTACCTTTTATTTAATTATATTCGTAATTTGGGGTTTTAGGGTTTGGACTAATTAGACCCGGAATTTGAATGGATAAAAAGGGTGTTGTGAAGTGCATCTAAAGTATGAGTTTGATGGACCGGAATAAATGTCCTGTTTTTCCAAAGCAAAATCAGCCTGTAATGTCCTCACTAAGACAGTCTGCCCTCTGAGAGAGACCGAGACTCATCTCGGTCTCTCTCGGAGGACAGATTTTCTCCCCTGTGTTTTTCTCCTGTGTCCTGTGAGAAGGAGTAGGTTGTAATCCATACCACGCACTGCTCTTCACAATGGAGATTATTTGTGGAAGGTTTGCTTGGATCTAAGACTTGTAGATCCTTTATAGTATCTCTAAAAAAGTAGGTATTAGAGAAAACAAGAACCAAGCAGTTTTGCTGTATTTTTGGAGAAGTTTACCAATCAAATTACAAGCATATAAAACATTTTTTCTCTGACAATAAAATACACATACCTATTTATTTTGTAGTACTGCACTCAATCCATTTTTTATTTAACAACAAAAAGCCTCTTCATTTACTCGTTTAATAATTAATATTACAAACTGACCGTAAAATAACACCACAACAGTTTCATATTCAAACCAGCAATTAAAACTATATATTAAATACTTCAATTACCAAAAACTATATCGAAAAAAAATACTAGCCACACTCACATTTTTTTCTCTCGCCTTGGCTATAAATACCCATTCCTATTCTGCCCACAACGGAAATCAACTACCATTTAAAAAAAACAGGAAAAGCCCGAAACTACGGCAGTCTGTGGGTTAAATAGAATTTATCGCTGGCAACACAAATTAATAGCAGCTTTCGGAAGCGAGGCCTAATTGTGAGTTGTGCTCGATGCGTGCCTCAATAATGTTGTGATCGCTAATTTATTTATTCGGGTAGTTTTTTTAAGAGGGTATCGGAAATTAAGTGGTATAAGACTAGCTGTGGTGTTTTGGTGAAGAAAAGGCGACTTTGCAATATATGGTGTTGTTATTCGCAAAGTAAGTCAAGTGGTGTCGTATACATCTTGTATTAAATCCACTGAAAATAAAGAAAGAAGCAAAAAAAGTGTTTTTTATTCTTTCTTCCACATATCGAAAAGATTCTGCAAAGCAAGACGGTTATAAAATAAACAGAAATAATAACCATACTTGTTCTCTGTATTTTGGCTTTCCGGTTCCGTGCGTCCCGTATCCAGCGGATCCCCGCAAACTTCACCAAGTCATCGGTCCATCTGGTGCAACGCCATCCAACGCAACGTCTTCCGATTCGCGGTCGCCATTCCAGAACTTTTCTGCCCCATCGGCCATCCGTTCTGTGAGCAATGTGCCCTGCCCACTGCCACATAATTTAGGCAATTTTTCTGGATCTCTACATTTCTGATTCGATCACGCAAGGAAACGCCGAGCATCGCCCTGTCCATTGCCCTTTGGGTGACTGTAAGCTTTCTGATGAGGCTCATTGTAAGCATCCACGTCTCAGAGCCATAGGTTATCACTGGCAACACACACTGGTCATAGTCTTTCGTCTTGAAACACTGTGGTAAGTTGGACGAGAAGATACCGTGCAACATCCCGAACGCTGTCCAGCCGAGTCGGATTTGGCGGTTGACCGCACCGGTTCACCAAGCTTATTATGTAATAATATGATATACACACACACTAGCACACTAATGATAGTGTACAAGAACGATTTTTTAATTTTATCAAAATAAGTTGAAAGTAGGAACAAGACGGATTTCAAACAACCGTACTCACAGATGATTCTCATCGTAAGTACCTGCATCTATCCAATATACCTTTGTATTTCCTCAGAATCTAGAGCCGAAATAAAAAAAACCTTCGCCTTCACTGAAGACACAGAAATCCTTTCCCCTGGCCGTATAAGTGTGACGCTACGGGCCAATGGAGCGCGCACTAGCTCTAGTGGGACCGTGTTATGTAGGAAAGAGCTATCGACTTTAAAGAATTTTTGGATTATTTGAAGAAAGGGCCGTTATTTATAAAAGTTTTTATTTATAAGGTAAGTTTTAGCAGATTATTGATACTAATTAAGAGGCTCTCGGCGAATAAAGACGTGTAATTATATTTATGTTTAATTAAATTTTTCTATGGAAATTTGTAATTTAGTATTTGGTAATCAGTGTTTAAAATAAATATTACGCCGTATGTGTTTCCAAACGTGTCAACCGTGGCGGCAATACCATTAACGTTATTCTGCTGCCAATCGCGGCTTTTAACCATGACGGGATAATGTACTTCAACCAATGGCGTGACCGCTACATCATACTATACTCGCCGCCCGCGTTAGAGCGATGCGGCGTCGGCGATTATCTTGAACGCAGGGCGCACACTTAGCATGTAACAACGCATTCTGTGCCCCCTTTTATTATGTCTTTTACTACAATTTTCAACTGTAATACTTTCTGTGTTATTTGTATATTTAAACGCACAATTATAGCCAAGGCAACAAAGTTCCAAGCCTATTATTTAAAGTTAAGTAAGTTAAGTTAAAATTATTTAAAGTACCGAACATAATATAAAGATCGACTTCAATAATCTTTTATCGAGTTCGACAAGTCCTTACCAACAACTACATCTTCCGTTGGATTGGACTTCTTGCGGCGAAAACGAACAAGGCTGCCCCGTGCCTGCGCATACCTACCCATCCTCGTGGTGCATTGGAGGTCCCTTCGTCCTGGAGCCGCCTAATAAGCTAAGGATAAAGCTGTGGAGCCTGCCCCCCTAGCTAAGTTAAAACATTTCGCATCGAATCTCTTTCTACAATAGCTAACGCCTTCTATTTGTACAGTCTGACCACGTGACTTTAACGTTCAGATCTGTCATTCCCATACATTGATTCGTTTTCTACTACCGTTATCGATTGTAGATTGTCAACTTGGCTACATGTGATGGACACCTACCTGCTTACTTGTTTGCCATCATTAATGTGAGCCCGTTTCTATAATTTTCCTAGCTCTGTCCTCTTATCTGTGTTCATACTTAGGATCCGTTTATGCTATGCTAAATGCTTGGTGATCATTATCGATCTATCTAGCGCTTGTGAAATTGTGTACCTATTGTTTAGCTCTAAGCATTTTGCCTAATCATTCAAAAGGAATCTGCAACCTGAAAGCCTTTCACGCCTAAACGCTGTGCTTATCTTTTCACTATTGCACGTGGCCTTATCTATTACAAGTCGAGTGAGCTTACAATCTATTCATAATTTAAATACCTACAGCCATTCTAAGTTCCAATTAATCTATTTCTATTGGTTGCAAGATTGTTTAACTATTGTAATGTATCTTACTAAAAGACTATCTTCAGTTCCTCACTGCTTGCTTATCGCATCCAGCTGTTTATTTGCATGATGTTGTTTCCAGCGTAACCAGTCATAAGGGGTCAACGGTCTGCAGTGTGCTTAGTTTGCGATTGCCTGGCTTGAACTACACTGCTACGCTGATCGCTTGCTTCGTTGATAAGAAACCAGTTTCTGCGAATGGGACTACGAACCGAGGAGCTTATCGTATACAATATGAACATTTTCTTCGCTGTTCCTTTATAATTTATTGCAATGCCTACCTATTTAAATTTTAAAAAGTTAATGCATAACGTGGGTCCATTAAAGGACGTGTAACTAAATTTATAACAATAGTAAACTCTTGATCACCACAAAAATACTCAATTGAAACACAACACAAAACTTAATAACTCAAACCCAAACTCAAAACTTAATTGAATTGCACAGCTCAACCCCCAAACAACCTGAAAGTACTGTTCGCTGTGCTCACAGCAATAGTTGCCCTCGTCATGAATATGATTATTTCAATCACTTAGGTTTCAAATTGCTTAGCCAAAACCCCATTTGTTTACCCAAATTTGACGGTATCTACTACAAGTGGCTGGAGTTCAAGGAGATCTACTCTTCATGGATTCATTGACACCCTAAAATAAAAATAAAAATTATGAATTCCATTGTTTTAACACTAAAGTTGTGTTGTAATTGTCTGAGACTTAGCCACGACGCTCCCCGGTTTTTGTAGGTCGAGTAAACAAAAACACAACTCACTACCTGCGTCAATCTCGTCCGAACTTTGCCTTCATAGTAAAAGACATGCAAAACGTTTCAATATTTCAATTTTATAAGTCATACGAGAAGAATCACGCACAATGCGTTACCTACTCAGACTATATTTATTTAACCTATTGTCTGTTTAAAATCACACCACGAAGTCATAATTGCCTCATTATAAACCTCAACGGTAAGCCAGCCACCAACCTCCCAAAATTTAAGATGAATAAGCCGATTAAAGAATGATTTTACTTTCCGCGGGTCATAAATAAAATTGCTCGTAATATATCAAATTGTTCATAGCGGTAGATTATCTCTTGGTACATAGCCCCTCAGTTTAATTTCATTTTGTCCGGGGAATTACCATTTTTATTAGTCAATATATTATACGCGTCTAATAAACATAATAAAGTCTTTGGTGGAAACTGTTTGGAGTGAAATTTTTGTGTTATTACTTTTTTTAGGTTAAAAAGAAGAATGAGGCTTTGAAATCAGCGCCGTGCTGTGTGTCTCCCATGGCACAGAATCATGCTGAGAAGTAGCCTTCTTGCCACAGTCACGACAGGCATCTGCTTAATTTTTGTATCGTCCTTATTCTTTTTACAAGCTTTTATTTAACTTACGATGTATGTTTTTATATATGTATGTAAGTGTGTTCGGGTCAAATCATGCAACTGAATTTTAAAGCAGTTATCCTCCACTGATTAAGATGAAATTTTGCATACACGTTTGTATGACAATGCATGGTTAGCTATGTGATGTCATCCTAAATCCAATATGGCGGACGGCCCATAATTGCAAACTAGTTACTTATTGTGCACGGCCATGATATGGGTATCAAATGAAAGGGTTTGCTGAGAAGAACACAAAAAAGATAGTTTAAAAAAAAAAAAAGAATAATTTTATTTTAAATTACGATTTTATTACATTTAACGTAAAAGTTAAACATAGATATATCGTAATTATGTTTTATCAACATAATTTAAGTAAGTATTACAGGTGTAGTATAAGCATTATTTATAGACATGTCAGTTTCTATGACATAAACACTATTTCTTTCCAGTTCCATCCTTTTTTACCCGACTGCCGAAGGAGGGTAATGTAAACACATTCTATTCTATCAGTCTATGTATGTATGAAAGTTTGTTCCTATGTGGCGTTCTAGAGGCCAAACGCGTTGGCTGATTTTGATGATTCCTACGTCAATCGATTTGTCTTAACCTTGCGAGTATCACTGGCTACATTAAAATTGAAACATAGAAAAATGCCAGCTTTTGGGCGCAATATTGTCGGGGCCAAACTTATTTTTTTCTTCCAAACCCATCGTGTGGGGTATCAAAATAAAGGGTTTTAAGATTTTATTTCAAAAATATTTAACACCTATATGTTTAAATGTACCTAATTCGAAAAAGAATATGTTAACTAACAAGTGATTAATTTTAAAAAAATAATTAAAAAAACCCGACTGTTTAAGAAGCGAACTAAAATTACTTAAACAAGAAGAAAATCATGCTGTGCAGTCGGGGGATACATATGGTTTTGATTATTATTTAGGTCTTTACACGGACCAATCACAATTCTAGAAAAATGCAACAACTGGCTGTACGATCGCATTGACTCTCTCTTAGTATTTACCATTTTTGCTTTACCGTCAGACAGCGGAATATGACAAGCGCTCAAAAATCGAACACCGATCGCAAAAAAAACAAAAGAATAAAATACTTCAAAAACTTTGACTTGCCAGCTATCGCATACCGCCGTCCAACAAAAACTCCTTTTCGCAGCGTTTAAACTGAGTCAGGCCCTTAAGTACCAAGTTCTACCAACTTATTGTGATTGATTTTTCTCTTATTTTCCGGGACTTGAGTTCCCTTGAGTTCGAGGCGAAGTTTCCACAATTTTCGGAAACAAATGAACGTAAAATTGGTGGAAAGTACTTACGATTTAAACGATTAGTTTTGAAGAGGAATTGAGAGAAACGGCGATTATTCTTTTAGAGTTATTAGTGGTTTTTGAAATGATAGTTGGTAAGTGTGAAATCTTATGTAAGTTTAATACTTTATCCTTTGTAGTTAATGTAAATCTACTAAGGAGTACGTATTTGCACGCCGAATCGATTACCTCGTGTTTTGAAGTCGTTTGAAAACTGTTCTATAATTACAAGCCAATTTAAGAAATGCCCCTAAATCTACGAACGCCTGTTACCTGTGCGTCACCTTGTTGTTTGCAACGTTCCATCTTGACTTTTTATTTGATCTGAGATCTCAAATAGCAAGGTTAAGACGAATCGATTGACGTAAGAATCATCAAAGTCGGCAAACACTTTTGGTCTCTAGAACGCCACACAGGAACAAACATACATACATCCATAGACTGATAAACACATTACCCTCCTTCGACAGTCGGGTAAAAAATCAACCAGTATTAATCTGCCTAGCCTTTTCGCAAGTAACCGTTTTTTACGAGCAGCAAGTGGTCATGACCTCCACAAAGCAGTAACTACGTAACACGATAACTCTTTGCAATAAAATCGTGTCAGATTGGGGCAAAAATTCTTCCTTTATGATTATGGTAAATTGGTAAAAAATAACACTATTACGTAAATTTATGCTTGATGAACCCGGTAACAAGTTTCGAAATACATAACTAAAAACACGTTTATCTACGAGGTAGATATTCTGCGACCTGTTCCTAAATAGAATTCAAAAACCGTCGCTATTTCAATCTATTTGGAAAATTATCCACGGACACTTCCTTCATTATCTATGTTTACGTTCCACTTGGCAGTTGTGTAACTATGGCTGGATTAAAATTTTCTTATTTACTAGGTAAGGTTTTAAATATCATCATTTATTCTCTTGTCTTTATCCACATTGGTTTGGGGTCGTCGTAACAAGGCTTTTTGGTCTAAAAGTTTAAAAATTACACGTTCGTCCATCAATGCCTCTTTTGCTGGCCGCTGCAGTTATACATATTATTCACTATTTCTATGTTTGAATTTAGAACACACCAATAAATTCGACCTCCACCTCAATGCTATACAACCTCCTTGCAATACTCGATAAAAACTCCTTGTGCAAAGAATACTCGACATGCAATCTCCTTGTGCATTTCTTAAATCTTTCTTTTTCTCGTAGTCATGGTATAAAGTATAGTATTCATCTCTTAAATAAAACAGCAAATTTATATCGAGGGCCATGAATCACTCGCGTCCCTCTGGATTCAAACACTTGAATCACTCGCTATGCTCGTGGTTCAATCATCATGAATCACTCCCTACGGTCTTGATTCAGTCGTTAGAATCCTTCATTTGTACGTGATTTATCAATGGCCCTCGCTTTAAATCCGTCCTTTATTTACTAATTGCATAATATATTATTAAAGTCATCCATATTTTATCAACAGGCCTAACAGCACTGTTGCTATTCTATAGGAATGGGGTACTGAGCGAGCTGTATCTGACGGGAGACTTCGATGTACAGCTGCAGTACTTACTTGATCAACAGATGTACTCCGACAATCCTACTGATATCGTATCTCAAGTGTTGGACGACGTGCAGGCCACGCTGCGTCAACGATGGCAAGGTACTCATAACATCACGCCATTCTTCCTCGAAGTTTATAATCTACCAGCTGTATCACAAGTAACATGGGCGAGAATGTTTGCTTCGGAAATCACAATAAACTACTGGACCTACCTGTCATTTGTAGATCTCTGTCAGTCGTTACGAGTAGTAAGAAATCAAAATCAAATAGTTTATTTCAAATAAACCTCAGAGGTACTTTTGAATAGTTAAACAAAAAAAAGATGACTCTAGTTGCAAATTCGCAAGCGTCAGCAGGTCTCAATGGTGAAGAATTTGCAAGAAACTCCACGGACACTCTTTTCCATCAGTTTTAATTACAAGTTTTTGGTTACATCATTCTTGTTGAAAAAATACATATGAACGATATAAAAAACGTGCACGTAAAAGCATCTAGAGTAACAAATAATTTAAAAAAATAAAATAACAGGCCGAGGCAGCTAAGTTATGATCCAATTGATGGCGCGTTCACGAATATGACGCATGGATCGGCACGACTCAGCTCAGCCATTATGAAAGTTTCACAACCAGCCTTGTCAAGGATAACGTGTTACTTAGTCAATTAATTGTGAAGGTCAGACATACAGTCGCTACAACAGCTACATCCGGTCAGACTGGAAGCAGACCCAACAAATTTGGAAAAATCTAGGCCGATTGAAGTACACTTTAACATGAGTTAACTTTACACACTCGACTTATGCTGTTAGTTCGTCGGAAAATCAAGCTATAACCTTGATATTGTTTGCAGATTTCGACCTGATCCCCTTCGGTTCTTCAACCACAGGTTTGTTTTCAAAAACAAGCGACGTCGATCTCAGCTTACAACTTAAGAACTTGAACACTTCAGCAGTTCCATACGTGTTGCAAGAAGCAGAAGACTTGTTTAAGAGTCAACCTGGACTGTACTCAGATATATATTTCAAAGCAAATACTGGATACCCGCGTTTATTCTTCTTCCATAATCCCTCACAGCGAGCAGTGCACCTCGTATTCAGATACGGCGACGGAGCGGTATATGACTGCAAGCTTCTCAAATACTACCTCAATCTAGATGAGAGGTTTCTTCCTCTGGCACGCTTTCTCAAATTCTGGTTCAAAGCCCACGGTTTGACTGATCACGAATCTGCCACACTACCAAATTACGGAGTAAGTTTGATGATCATATTTTATTTGCAACAGAAGAACATGGTGCCTCCTGGGTATATGTTACAAGTGGAATCTGAAAGTTACCTTTTCAAAACCTGGGATTTAGGTTTCAATGAATTACCATACAGGTGTACGAATACAGAGACGCTACATCAACTGTTGGGTGGCTTCTTCAAATACTACAGCGAATTTGATTTGGAAGAATATGTTGTATCGCCTTATACTGGGCGTCCTATTTCGAGGAATGCTTTTATAGATATCGAAAAAATCCCTGAAGAATATAGTTTAAACAACAGCACCTTGGATCGACTTAAAACGCTAAAAAATAATTTGAATATAAGTACTGCTGTATGCATTCAAGATGTCTTCCAACATGATTTGAATGTAGCTAAACGGGTGTCGTTTGAGTACGCGAAGAAGTACAAATCTATGTATAAGTCAGTTGCTGTAATGTTTGAAGATCTGCCTACTGATAGTATCCTTAGAGCTATACTTGATACCGACCAGCTTAAAAAATCAGTTATCAATGACAATAACGCTATTTCGGATGAAATTAATAAGGAAAACTGTATCGAATTAAACATTTCTCCTGACTGATTTGCCTTCCATTTTTCCCAATTGATCACAACTATGACATATTTTTATTCTGTTTTATAATTTTACGCAACTACGGCAAAGCCAAAAGAAGGGGTTATGATTTAACAGACTATATATGTATGTTAGTATGTTCCACCATAGCGCCTAAACTACTAAGTCGATTTGATGAATGAGGTGTCAATCGATTCGTAAATGTAGTCAGAGTGACAAATTCATATCGTGTTTATGTATACTAATAGCGCTATTTTTAGCGCTCCTGATTGTTAATCGTGTTTTATCCGTATTTGGCTTTTAGAATTTAACTGTATGTTTAGTTTAGAGCAGTGGTGGCCCAATGGTATTGGCTGTGACTTGCAAGTTCTGGGTCGTGGGTTCGAACCCAGACAGGCGCTTTACTTGGTGTACATTATTTCATCACCACTGCTCTCAAAACGGTAAAGGAAAACATCGTGAGGAAACCGGCATGTCTTAAAATCAAAAATTCAAAGACATGTGACCAACCCGTACTGGGCCCGCGTCGTGGATTACGGGCCATTCCCTCTCACAGAGAGGAGGTATGTGTACCAGCAGTGGGATCATTAATAGGCTGATGATGATGATGTATGTATGTTTAATTGGTCTATGCATCCAGACCAACATTTTATATACTACCGACAGTTTTGTTTGACATGCCGGTTTCCTCACGATGTTGTCCTTCACCGTTCCAAATTCAAGTTCCAAGTAAAGCGCCTGCCTGGGTTCGAACCCACGACCTACAACTTGTAAGTCGCGGCCGATACCACTGGGCCACCACTGCTGTGGCCACCATGTTGTGTATAAATAGTATGTTAGTGGAAGCGCACTTAGTATGTAATTGAGTTGGTGTACAGCGGCTTTGTCACTAGGATGCCTGTGGTAGTACTATTGTAGGATGTAAGTTACACGCGGTAGCGGGGTGGGCTAAAGAATGATGAATGGATGGTATTATTATTTGTTATTTTAATTGCAGTTTTGTGGGGGCCTGGTGGAGTATATGGATCAAGGGATTACATAAAAAAACAGTCTCCCCACTAAGGATTTTAAGAAATAAAATTTCAATCTACAGTTACGGATAGCTTTTTATTTCGGATATCTGATAGTTTCCGTTACGGTTACGGAGCTCCTTAACATCCTGTTGTATGGAAAAACAAAATGGCCACAGTCAAATTTTGATAACGCAAGCAAATATTCGGCATGATTTTGCTTATTAGAAAAAAAATAACTAAACGCAGACTTGGTGCATGGTGGTCTAACTCTGCTTTAGGATGTGGATCCATTTAAAATGTATCGACTTGTTACCCGAATGCAATGAAGAGGTTATGTTTTTCGCGCGTATCTTGTATGTTTGTATTTATGTCACATCACACATCACATCATCAGCCTATTAATGTTCCCACTGCTGGGAAACAGGCCTCCTCTGTGAGGTTATTTATGTAATATTCTTTATTACCTTATATCATGCAAACCACTAGACGGATTTACATAATTAAGACATCGTTAGATACGTCTTGACTGCCCAAGTATTCTTAGATAGGTGACGTTAAAAAAAACCGGCCAAGTGCGAGTCGGACTCGCACCCGTAGGGTTCCGTACCATTATCGCAAAACACTGCAATAAAATCACGTTTGTTGTATGGGAGCCCCCCTTAATTTATTTTATTTTAATTTAATAATTATTATTTTTGAAGTGAATACCTATATGAATAAGTGAATATACATTCTGTAAATATTTCAAGCGTCTACCTGTTGCCGTTATTAATATCGAGCAAAAAACGGCCAAAAATCACTTTTGTTGTATGGGAGCCCCCCTTAAATATTTATTTTATACTGTTTTTAGTATTTGTTGTTATAGCGGCAACATAAATACATCATTTGTGAAAATTCCAACTGTCTAGCTATCACGGTTCATGAGATACAGCCTGGTGACAGACGGACGGACAGACAGACTGAAAGACAGACAGACGGATCGCGAAGTCTTAGTAATAGGGTCCCGTTTTTACCCTTTGGGTACGGAACCCTAAAAACAAACACGACGGATTTTGGGCGCCATATTGTGGGGTCTCAATTTTTTTTCTCCCGTATCCATCGAGTGGGGTATCAAAATGAAGGATATTTAGAGGTGATTACAAAAATGTATACCACTTATATGTTTAAGAGTAATTCGAAAAATATGATGTTGACTAAAAAGTTATAAAATAATTAAAGTTATTTCAAAAATCAGCATGTTTTTTTTCTTGTTTACATCTTTTTACTTCGCTTCTTAAGCAGTCGGGTTGTTTGCGTTTATTAACTTTTTTAATTTTGTTTATTAATGAACCACATCATCGCTCATCACCTGATGGTAAGCGATGATGTGGTCGCGATGAAGCATGTTTGCCTAGAAGTAACCTATCAGTCTTGACTTAAATACCTTCAGATTGTAACATCAACTCTCTTCCGCTACCGCCTATCCTTTCCACAACATCACAACTTGACGACTTGGCCAGATTTTAGCTTGCCTCGTAAACTTAGCTTGGTTTGCTCAGGCCCCAGTTATTATTGGACCAACACTTATGCCCTCTGACTAACTTGTAGCTCCCCCATTGTACGATGTTTTGTGTACCAGTGTTTAGCTAAGTTACTAGTTTCCTTGCTTGCATGTATTATTAATCTTGGAACTGTGTTGGAACTAGATTCCTTGCGAGCTGTTTGAGAATAGCTTGTACTGTGTTGTGTGTGGTGGGGTGTGGCTCGAAGAGCATGTTAAGCTGTTGGTCTCGGCTGTCTTTTGTAGATATTTGAAAGTCGTTACGGTCGTCAGAGGTCTTTTGAGGTACGGAACCCCAAACACTAAGTAAGTCACTGCAAAACAAGAATTAAAACACCTAAACTAAAAAAGAGAGAAATCAATGCTCATTTCTCAAAAAAATAAGTACAGCAATAATAGCCAGTGACCTAAATACAGTGTTGTTTTGCAACTGTTCTCGTTTCTTCGGCCCATGAGACGCTATTTTAATTAGTTCGTACTGTTTTTAATGAAAGAAAGTTTTCAAACATTCTCGACGTTACAGTTTTTCATTTACTGGAGTATAGCATCTATGTTGGTGTTTGTATGGGAGCTGCCCTTTTTAAGAATTTGGAAAGAGGCAAAAACGGTTGGCGTAATCCTTTTGTCGAATTTTATTGTTTGGTTTGTCTGTCACATTGATATCGAATCATTCTCCTGCCCTTAAGCACTTGTCCCACCGCTGGCGACGAAGGGATTACATATCGACTATTTTCTCGTTGACGAAACGGACAAAAGATATAGATCCCGAATAAAAGAGAGAGATATATGTCACTTGGCGGTCAGAACTCACGCCGAGAGACCAACCAGCGTAGCGCGTGCACTAATTGCGGATATGAATTGTATGAAACATTATGCATTTCACACAAACATTACGTATCCCTCCCTAGTTTTTCTTATATATATTTCTTTAACAAGTATAATTTCAAAATTTAAAAATCCCCCGACACATTTTTATTCCATGCTACATAATTTATCAAGTACATAGTAGATACGCTTAGTTCGTAAATCTATATGTAAACACCCCATTCAAACAGTGAAACGCCCATAACTTTTGAACGGCTGAACCTGATTTTATTCAAACATAGCTAAGAACGCTCTCGACAAAATCACCTTTCAAACAAAACAACCGGCCAAGTGCGAGTTGGACTCGCGCACGAAGGGTTCCGTACCAGTATCGCAGAATACGGCAAAAAAACACATTTGTTTTATGGGAGCCCCACTTAAATATTTATTCTATTCTGTTTTTAGTATTTGTTGTTTTGCACGGTGGTAGGGTACTTTGTAGTACCCGCCTGGCTGGCAACCACCCTCAAGTTGAAAATCTGTCGCCAAGCACCTTCCGGTGTGTTCCGACAGCAGCACTTGAGAGCCAGTTCCCTTCTAGGCTTTGTGTGCTTACCACCATCGGCCACATCATCACTGACCACGGTGAGATTGTGGTCAAACACAGGCCTATACATAGTAAAAAAAAAAAAAAAAAACAGAAATACATCATCTGTGAAAATCAGCTGTCTAGCTATCACGGTTCATGAGATACAGCCTGGTGACAGAAGGACAGATGGATAGACCGATCGCGGCGTCTTAGTAATAGGGTCCCGCTTTTACCCTTTGGGTACGGAACCCTAATGATAAAAGAGCCTGACGAATTGAAACCCCTCCCCCCCCCCCGTTTTTTACAGTCGATTAAAAACAGCACCGATCCGTGCCCTGCGCATCGGAAAGCCAACTTCAGGGCGGCCAAGAAGTTTGGCGAGAACTATACTTACTACTCCATGGTGGTTCTTGGTACTAAGAGCAGCTGCAGATCGTGATGTCATTAACTATGTTCGACTGATAAACAAATGCTAATAATAGTTTCGATAACCACCTACCTATGATACCTCGAATAACTTTTTGATGTTATTGTTCAATATCAGATCGTTTTTAGGGTTCCGTACCCAAAGGGTAAAAACGGGACCCTATTACTGAGACTTCGCTGTCCATTTTTACTATTTGTTGTTATAGCGGCAACAGAAATACATCATCTGTGAAAATTTCAAATGTCTAGCTATTACGATTCATGAGATACAGCCTGGTGACACACGGACAGACGGACCGCGGTGTCTTAGTAATAGGGTCCCATTTTTACCCTTTGGGTACGGAACCCTAAAAACTAAATCAAAATCGGTTCACCCGTTTGGACGCTACGATGCCACAGACAGACACACTCTTTTTCCGTCGTGGGTTAAAAATTAAAAATAATCCAATGTGTATCACTCCAGCATGAATTTTTTTATCTTTATCATTCCCAGTATGTTTCTGTATGACATTTCATCCCCTGCATAGTTATGCCTTATATTATTATACAGGGTACATTCATGTAGTGTACCTATAATTCAAGTAGAACAACAACGAACTAGCCACAGCGAGGCAGCGACAGGGGAAATCACTAGTCGTATGTTTAATTAAAACTCCGTGCGTTATACATATTTGTATGATAATTTTAATATGTACTGGTTTTATTTTAATAAGCGCGTCGCTTTTATGTTTTTGTGGTTTTATTTTTTGGATTATTTTTAAGTTTTTATGTATGAATGCAAGTAATACAAATAGTGATGACCAAAATTTTTATGAAATATTCTTCATTGATTTTGGCTAAGAATAGTATAATTTTGCAGTAGTGGCCCAGTGGTAACGGCCCTGACTTATGTGTTTTAGGTCGTGGCTTCGAACCCAGGCAGGCGCTTTACTTTGTGTAAATTATTTCATGACCACTGCTCTCAAAAAGGTAAAAGAAAAGATCGTGAGGAAACCGGCATGTCCGAGAACCAAAATATCGAAGAAATCTGACATCCACCAACCCGCAGTGGGATTAAAGCCCATTTCCTCTCACAGGCCTCCTCTGCCTGTGTCCCAGCAGTGGGAACATCAAAAGGTTGATGATGATGATAGCATAATAACTTATATCATGTGATGTGGAGGGTTGAAACGCATTTTACAAAATAATTATGAATACAAGGATGGAGAGGGAGGAGAAAGACAAAGAAAAGATGGTTGAACTGTGTGAGGAGTGATATGAAAGAAAAGGGAATCAGTGATAGCGTGACGGGGGACAGGACGGTATGGAAGAAGAAAACATGTTGCGCCGACCCCAAGTAACATGGGACAAGGGCAGGAAGATGAAACCTTATATTTTTTTTACGTATCAATAGATGCCTTGATAGATCGAGGCTCTCGCAGACAAGCGCAAGGTGATAATGTGACATCGCGCTTTCATAGGAATTTTTCTACAGACAGAGCAATATCTCTGTCGTTTGGTTCTTGTCTGTGGTATTCTTCAATTATCAGCTTTACTTTTATTAAAATGAAAAGGGTAGAAAAATCCTCAAACCGAATATAAAATCATAAAAAAAGAAATATAGATTTCAGAAATTGATCTTATTTAATCTGGCAAGCCTAGATTATCCCACTGAAGAACAAAGGCCTCTCTGCCTTTTCCAAACTCTCTAATCTAAAATATTTCTTCAAAGACAAAAAACATTTGATAGTTTCTCATTCCAAATTCAAAAACTTCTCCAATTAAAGCGCGATGCGGAGAAACGTGAGACAGGGAGAAAGCTACACAAAGCACGTATGCAAGAGCGGGACGAAAATAATGAAATAGTTGCAGAAGCTCGATTTAATTAAGTATTTTAATTCATTTTAATTAAAGTGCGCTTGAGTGTGATTTCCCTTGTCGCTTGTGTTTTGTTTTTGAATCGAATGTGAAATGGGGACGTTTGGTGTGAAGGCAAAGAAGTTCTTATGTAGGATAAGTGATTTGAATGCAGGGTAATATGGGACAGGGAATTTTCGGGCAAAAAAATGTTTCTTTATGAAAACTGCATTATCTAACATGATTATAGATGAAATAATCGCAAGTAAAGAAACAACTTATGCAAAAAGTAAGTTAAAAAAAAAAAGTATGGCAGGATTTTTTTGGCTCAATCATGTTGTATGTTATAATTTTTTATTTTTTTTTCATCCAATCTTTCTTTGTTCTGAACGATTGGTGTGAAGGACGGAGGCAATGCATGTAGGTTAAGTGATTTAACATTCAGGTTATATTGCAGAGAAAATTTAGGGGCTTATGTTTGTGACAATGTTGGAACCTCTTGGTTAGGGATATTTGCAGGCATACATACGTATATGTGGCAGCATTTACTTTGGACCATCACGATATGGTTTACTTCTATGCTAACATACCTACATACGTTTATGAATATATCCTACCCTAATAATCAGTCAGATTTGATGATTGATGCTTGAATATAGGAATATAGTTTTAGCATACGACACTTTTGGTTATTATAGTATCTGAAAATTCTTCTTAGGTTTTATTTTAATTGAAATTTAAGTGTTTTAATGCAATACGTTTCCCGTAACCCGTTTTATTCTTATTCAAAGTCACATTACGGAATGCTTTGTTTCGATCCTACAACTTTTCATCTGTAACGTTTAGCACGCACTGCGGTTTATAATCGCGTGAATTTATGCCGCTCATTCTGCGACCAATGGAATTGTATGAAGCTGCACGCATTGCGGTAAAAAAATCGCGCTATTAATACCGCAAGAAATCCGTGTTTTGCCACAGAATCCAACGTACCGCACAAACACAGATTAAATTCGCGCGAATATTTTGTGCTCTATGAACAGGTGGAAAGAGAAAAAAATCCGCGGTATTTTATCCGCAGTGCGTGTTAGTTACGATTCAGCACGCGGATAAAAAATCGCGAGAATAAAATCCGCGCGGATAAAAATCGCAATGCGTGCTAAGCCTAAAACTGGTCCATATTTCTCCAACTTAAATTATAAGTATAGTTAATTTTTCTCACACACAAGTTCCTGAACGTTCTACCAACAACCCCTCAACATAGGGGTGACAAACTATTGACGTTTTAATTTAGAAATTTTAATGAATTTCGACCCCTGGAGTAGAACTTTTAGTTTCATAGTTACGCAGCAGGTTTCGGTCAAATGCCTATTAAAATGAATTATTAACTAGTTTTTAATTAATCTGTTTGGAGAAGTTTGTTTATGGCTGTTTTATGGTTCCGTTTTGAAGATATTTCTTGTTGGGTTGTGTTCTAGTGAGTTATTTATGAATTTTTGCATTTTTGGTGGTGTAGTGAGATTGTTTGTAAATGGAAAATTAGATAATAGTTTTCAAGATAATGGTTTAAATGGAGAATTATGTACGTTTAAGATTATATATGAAAATAAATGATTAAGAAACAAACTAAATTTGTTTTTATTTATTTTATTTATACAGAGTGGTAAATTGAGAAGAATAGAACACCTTGAATAATCTTAGTATTAAAATATTTTGACTGAAAGATAACCGAAGACCTTTTTTGTGCCCTCTTTAACTTAATTAACCCTATATAAAAATACCAATTCTATATTTTAAACCACTTATCAACGAGAACATATTTTAAAACTACCCCACTACTACTTTTTTAAACCTATAGCCCTAGAACAACCAAAAAAGCCAACATCAATATTTCATCCAAATGAAATATTCACTGTGCTGCCATTATTTTCACTACCGCTTTAAAAAAAATTGCAATCGAAAAAGTCCTCGCTATACATCAAAGGTTTCTATCAAAGCATATCCGAAAAAAGAAAAAAGTTTCGTTTGTAATCTGATCACACGTTTGTGATTGCTATGTAAAAAAAAAAGAATACTTTTTGAAAAAAGTTTCAAATCTGCCGTCAGCTGTCATGCGTTTGGTTGACGATACGATACCGGTTCATATCGCGTGGTTGACGGCCCGTTGATTGGTTGGGTAAGTGGTGCTCAACGTTTATGAAGATGGGACCCCTGAAAAGTATTTTAACGTTTGATCGACATGCGATTTGTTAGCTGAAGATGTAACTCCTAGCTTTCGATAACGGGTTCCATCCACAAGTAGGTGGATAATGGTCCCCAAGGCTATTGGTATAAAAGTATTTTATGAACTTCTAGGACTATCCGTGAACCAAATGTCATCAAAACCCATACAAACACCCATACAAATAAACCTATATTAGCGTTGAGGAAAAAATCAAAGTTAAATGAGCAAATTGAATGGTAGAACAACATTTTAATAGTATGAAATTAATTGTGAAGAAAATAACAACATTGAAAATTCTTAGTGCACCATTGAATATTGACATTTGTAATTTTTACCTATATTGACTTAGCCTTATTATCTGTTTTTTTAGCCTGTGTCTTGACATGTACTGTTTTGACATTTTGTTTGCTTTTTTTTTATATTATTGTTCCTATTATTATTTGTTTATCTTTTATTGACATTGATTTCTATTAATATTTAAATTGACATGATTTCTATTAATTTGGTATATTTCTATTAATTGTTGTTTTATTGTCCAGGGTTATTTTATTTAATTATTGAGATTTAGCTGGCTTGATTTTATTTTAATTACTTGCAAACATTATTTGTACGCCCTCTGGCATAACATAGCGCACTCTTTATTACCTGTATATACCACTCTTAATGTACCTATGTTATACAAATGAATAAATGACTTATGACTTATGACCATTTTACTCAAATCACACAGTCTTAAACTGCACAAATCAAATGTACACTTCTATCAAAATGTACACATCCGAACTTCAACCTCTCTGCACCGCAGAACAGTTTGAGAGCCACTGTCCACATAAACACGGGTGAGCTTGTCAAGTCTCGCTTTACGCTTTGTCGTCAAATCAAACCGATTTTTTGACAACCGCCATTGAGCTGAACTTAATTTTGAATATGGGAGCATTCTTGTTTTTGGTACATTGTTTTATCATTGGGGTGACCTTTTTAGACAGATAAATTTACTGTTGTGAGATTTGTTCTGGAGAGCCTTTATGCTAATAAAAATCAGTCATTGCAAAAAGTTTCTAATGGTTTTTGATAAAATTACAATGATTGAAGGTTAGTTTCTTTATCAGTATCGTAGGACATCCTAACATAGCGATGTAGCATCTTTTAAACTTGCTAAAATGTTCATTAAAACCTAGCCTAACTGGTTCAGTAAAGTTAGCAAAACAGCTTTATCAGGTTCAATACTGCCTCGCCTTCTAATTATGTTACAATTTGTGTTAGCTTCGAGTCTACAAAGATGTAGCTGAATAAGGTCAAACATCTAAGAAGTTTTTGCAATTCACTCATAAAACAGTCTTTCTCATTTCGGATTTTTCGAACACTTGACTTATTTTAACTTTACTTTTTACTACATTTTCTGTTTCCATTCAAGAAATGAAACACAAAATAATAATGCAATATAGCAAGAACATATCGGTAACAAACCCAAAACACAATATTATGATAACAAATTCACAATCTTCCAAATAACTTTGCACCAGTAAGTAAGTTCCGAAGCAGCCATATTTACAGGCGAATCTCAAAACTTTTGCACGGCAGAGCATTAAAATTTCATATTCCGAAGATACTGCAACTGACACTCTGTACCTATATATTATGTTTTATGTTGTTTTGCTATTGTGAAATCGTTTGGAAATAATCTAACAATAATTTTGGCTGTAAGAGCCTTTTACAGAGTTGGCAAAATTAAGCGTAGCGTGGTTTTCTAGTTCAACAAATATAAATATCAATTTCGTATACATAACAAAATATTCCTCGAAGATTTCTGCAGAGGTGTGTCTATAGCACATACACATTTCAACAATAGTAAGTATAAGTTTTATGGTGTGCTTCAAGCTACTTCTGAGAAATTAAAGATCTACGTCTACGAGACTCAATGTTATTTTGCCCTATCCGGCAGTAGCATTTGTAACCACTATTATTATCAGCACACCTTAGGCTTTAGACAAGTGGCATTCGATGTCAGCGAAGGCGATATTCGTAATGACAAAATGATTGATCACGTGATTTTTCGATATCGCTTGTCAATCCCATACAATTTTGCCTTTTTGACAAACGCTTTCGCCACACTTTTGATGATAGAATTACACTTGTCTACGGCTTCAGTTTTTTTTTTTTTGCCTTTTAACAACAACATGTTTAATGTTTACTTCCAAATGAGGGAACCAACTTAACTTATCTTCTCTCGAATAATAGATGTTTATCTATTATCAACTATATTTCAATTAATCCAAGGTTGACATTTCTTTGACAGTAAAAACTACACTGTGCTTCGCCAGGTCTACGCTAGCCTTAACTTTTCCACCTCAGTGCCTATTCTTATCGTTTTTTCGTATCAGCTGTGATACTGTTTGTTATTCTTTCTTTCGTTTTCATACAAGCGAGCCGGTTTGAGGTTTTTTCCCCGATAAAACTTGATTGGTTGGCAAATATTCGAATACCTGCTATTTTTGGCTTGAGTCTGATAACTATGGGAATTGTATTTCTTTTCTTATTTATTTCTTTTCACGACGTGCAACAAATAAAACACGAATGTATAAACGTTGTTTAATCAATCACAGTATCTACTAGATTCATTTTTATTGTTTTGTTACAGAAGCTTGAACCAAGTCGAGCTCTATCAAACACAATCACAGATTTTATATTGAACAAAATTGAAATAAACATAACATAATATCACGACTGTAGTCCCTGAAGGGTTAAGCAGAGATACAGTACACCCATTTCAATAGTTATGTTTGAGTCCAATTCAATAGGGGGCAATCCTATTGCCACCGGGCATAAATCCTGACTCAGGGATGCTGAAAAAACAATAACACTTTACCCGCCCCGGGAATTGAACCCAGGACCTCATGCTTAGCAGAAGTACTTGCGACCACTACACCAAAGAGGTCATCATCATATCAGCAAAACGACGGCAGAACTAGACGTAGACCTCCCCCAAGCGTCGCCATATTAATCGGTCTCCTGCGTCTCGCATCCAGCGGATCCCCGCAACCTTCACCAGGTCATTCATTGGTCCACCCGGTGGGACCTTCCAACGCAACGTCTTCCGGTTTGCGGTCGCCACTACAGAACCTTTTTGCCCTGTCGGCTATATTGACAATATGCCCTGCTCACTGCCACTTAAGTTATACCAACGAGGTAGTTAAATTGAAATACAACTAAACTTTGTAAAATCAAATACCCAAAATAATACAACAAAAATATCCACTCAAAGGAAACCCTTTCAAGTAATACGTGCCCATTTTCAATAAAGAATTAAAAATAGACCATCAAGAAACAAAGGAACGCGATCCCAAAGCCAGGATTCCGTAGCAAAGTGCACCGGAAACTTTGAGGAAAGGAATGCCGAAGTTTGGCCGAAGTATTAGGAGTGGTTACTTTTGCTACTAAAACCAAGTTTACTAGGGTTGTAGTGGAGGCCATCTTAGCAGAATCGCAGGTTAACAGAGGCGGAGGTGTAATTAAAATAGTTCAATTTAGAAAAGAAACTCCATCATCCCTAGAAATATTATAAAAGCGAAAGTAAATCTGTCTGTCTTTCTGTAGGTTACCTTTTCGTATTTTAGTAGCTGAGTGGATTTGGATGAACCTTGGCACACGGATAGCTCATAATTATCCTGGATTAGGATATAGGAGATTTGATTAAGTCGAAAGTATGTTCCCTTGCGATAATGTTTGACTTTCATGGAGGTGAAGCCGCTGGCAGAAGTAAGTAAGAAATAAAATTCAAAAGATCCAAAGAAAAATTCTACCTTTTTGGAAATCCAATATTAGAAAGAGCAAACTTTAAAAAAAAACGTTTTGCTACTTTGTCATCTTCTAGGCACAGGCGAACTTGCGCAGGCAGATGTGGATTGCGGAGATACAATTTCAATTGAAAGATCCGTATTCACGGTAGCGGAGTAGATATTCCGCTACATCCCTATTGAATACTTTTGGTACCAAAACTGAACCTGAAGTCTTAGGACCTGAGGCTAGTGATTCTACAGAAGATAGGTAATTTTGTGTAAACAACTTCCGTGTTAGTTCCAGGTTCGTTAATGAAAGGAGTTTTGATGGCGAGGAAGAAGAGAAAATTGTGTATGGAGTAAACTAGGTTTTGTGGAGTTTAAACATGTGAATTTGTTGATAAAAGAAAATAGGTTAAAGAAAGAATTAGACATGTCCACCCTTATTTATAAAAATCTCGACTCGGTCGAGGCACATTTTATATTCCAATTTTCTATAGAATATTTGAAAAATATCTGGTTATCAGTTGCTAAAAAAGCGACTTACAAAAGTTATGTAGGAATTAAATCTAAAGGTAGCTATCCTACATATACCTATCAAAGACATAGCTATTAATACAGTACTAAAATTTAAATTGAAATACGAATATATTATAAGAAGTAATCATAGAGTGAGCATGCACTACCATATTATACATAGAGATTTAATTATCTAAACGACGTGGCTGAGTACTGGTCGAAGAAATTTTATATAAGAAGGAATCGTTGACAAGAAGCAGAAGAACAACGCCTAACAAAAGCTGTCTCATTTCATATTTATGTAAATCGTCATTAATTTCATATAATATGTGTATCATTCGTAACCTTAAGTTATTGAGAAAAATATCACTTATTAAATTATTTTCTCGATCAAATCTTTACACTTCACTGTTATTTGCATCTATACCAACAAAAACACTGTTTATAAAATCCTCCAGACTGATCACACTGAGCTTTGAAAAATGTTTGTTTAATGTACCGACGTCTTGACCGTCTGGCTCTTCGACAGTGAGATATAGCTCTGCTGATGCCCTTTGACGCCTCACTTAGGCTTCACAATATTTATCTTCTAACAGAACTTTAAATAAAATACCGTTTTGATCTCAAAAGAGAATGCTTCGGGCATTTCAGTGGAGTTGAGAAGCAGATTTATTTTTTGTGAAGGATTGTGTTTGTAGCTGGCAGTTTGTTTTCAGATGCTGTGTTTATTAATTGTTTTATACTATTGTGGAATTCAAACATGTATTTTAGTATCTTTGTATGTTCTGAAATCAACTATTGTGAGAATTATCGGTATAATAACGCTTGAATCCATAATTTATTGAAAATACTAACGAACCTGGCCTGGTTCAGTTTGATTTTATTTCTTGCTGTTGTGAGTTCATGTCCTAATGAACGATTTTTTTTTTCTAAATTTAATCCCTTTCTTATATTTAGCCAACTGTGGTAAAATAAGAAATCGCCAGAAAAAAACTATTATCACTGACACTAATTTCTAATAACACTTCATTGATGATAACTTCTACTACAATCCCATTTTTTTGCCCCTTTAAAGATAAAATCAAAATATACGAATCATTATTTTATTCAGGCAAAGTGAGATTTTAACCGAAATACCCGGAATCATAGCCATCCAAGATATAAGGTTTTGCAAGCATTCCGAGCACAAGATTGGAAGCTTTTCGTATAGTCCCAACTTGGGGTTTCTGAGTGAAAATTATTATAGCAGCGGCTTTGTTGGTGATGGTGTCATTTGTAAAATCGTATCTGAATTTTAGGTAAAGGGAATGTATGTATTATTAACTACATATTCGAAATAAAAAATAATATACATAAATAAAAAATAATAAAATAATATATACCTACCTATATGGTCGGTAAATTTTATTTTGAATTTTACCACATACGCAAAAGCAGTTGTTGCCTACTTTAAAGAACTAATATAAATAAACTGAAGATGTATATTTTTTTCATATTTAGGAAATTTTCCCATGTCATACTCTATAATCCTAAAATTTTTAGTAAATTACTGATATTTATTATAATAAGGAACAAAGTTAATAACCTTAAAAAAAGGAAAGGAAAGGTAATAAGTTAACATCTTAATTTCTTCCGATTTACTTTAGTTCATCTTCAATAAAGTATTTTACAAAAGAATGTCTGTGGACTCTGCTTATCTCACATTAACATTGAAATAACTCGTAAAACATTGACCTATATCGAACATATATCAAAAAATATTTTACCTCGATGATATTATAGTCCTTGCAGGTGGGTACTGAAGACTCCTCATTGTGTATTCTTGTCGGCTGCGTATTGAAAGGAATTGTCTCACTACCCCGTCATCGACGAAATTTTGTACCGGAAATATCATTATTTTTGTAAGGCATTGAAAGGACGAAATTTCATTATTATGGAAATGTTCTACAGAGATTTTTCAATATGACTATTACTAGGTATTCAGAAAAATATCTGCCTTTTTTATATTTGTCTCTATGCTGCCGGTTAGTCTTAGTGCCCAGTTGATAGTAATAGACTTGACCTCTGTTACACAGGATTGATAGGTACATAATAGGTGAAATGAATCACCTTAGCCTAATCCATCAGAAAATGAAGGAGTAATGATAGTATATTATGTAACTTTTGCTCCACAATATAAAGCTTTAAATCCATGTGCTCTAAATACAATATGATTCTCAACTTCATACAGGCATTGTGTCATAAGCATCGATCTTAGTCAAAGCTAAAGGATACATTAGTACATATTTTCAGCAAGCACTAGATTCACTGAAGTTTAATGAAGACCATGAATGATAGTCTCCCATGACAACTGATGGTACAGCTAATGACCCAGTACATGATACCACTGCACTGAGCTACACTCACAGAAACATACGATAGTATTTCACGATGAAAACGTTAGTAGAGGACAGCAAATAAGAACTAATTTGAAATAAAATACTGTAAAGCTAATACAAAATGCAGAATTCAGAACGCGAGATTCGACATTATAGGTAAGAGAGAATAATAAGGTTTGGCATTCTAAAATTGACGAATAAATATGAAATACGAAATTAATCTTGCATACATTGTGTTGTTTGTGTATAAGTTTGAAGACGTCAATCTCTAAGCGTATTGATTCGTACAAAAATTGTTTAACTGATAAAAAAGCAACAATATCACTACTATTTTTAGCTCAGAAGAATGATTCTTGAGGGATACGATACTTGAGTGAAGTGAAAAGTGAAGTGAAAAAAGCTAGATATAAATAAATTGCTAATCTAAAATGTGAACAAACAGATCGCTAAAAATAGAAAGCTCCGGGATCCTAAAACAGAAGAACGAAAATAAAAGAATCCTGTAATGTTTAATGAAGTTGAAAAAGTAACAATTTGATCTGATATACTTGAAACTTGAAAGCGTGCTTAGACTTGATGTTGTAACCTGGATTATTGATTAACCTAGCTCGTGAAATTTCTTCCGTGCCTCGGAAAGTACGTTAAGCCGTTGGTCCCGGCTGTCATTTGAAGATATTTGACAGTCGTTACGGTTAGTCAGAAGCCTTAGATCTGACAACAGTCTAGCCAAGAGATATCGTGTTACCCAGTTACTGGGTTGTGGAGATCAGATAGGGAGTCGCTCCATGTAAAACATTGGTACTCAGCTGAATCCAGTTAGACTGGGAGCCGACCCAAATACTCGTATGGTTGGGAATATATCAAAATGACACACACAGTTTTCATGAGTGTTTGCCCAGGTTTACGAATATCTTATAAGTGAAACGTACAAATAAAACTGATTTTCTGTCCAGTTAAACGGTGAGTGACGGATCAATGACGTCAGTTCATCCCATGACAATTGATACGACGGCTAACGATTCGGAACGCGTCGCACGTATATATAGCTATATACATGTCTGTATGTGTTAGTACAGATTTACTGATATCGCTCTGCGGGGACTCATTCCAATGGCTGACTAGATTGGAAACGATTGGGCTAGACTTTTTATTTTGGGATTCAGACCCTTTTTTCGTTTGTAGAAATATTATTTTTGTTGGTTGGTAGAATATAGTTGCAGTAGTAAAAAATATGCTGAGCTTTAAAAATGAATGTACATAATATTTTATTTATTTTTCTAGTTACGAGCGTTAATAAATTTTTGGGCAAGTGTAAAAACAGTTATTTTTCCATACGTACGCTAGTTAATAAATTAGCTAGCTAGGGTCATCATCACCCCAACTGGAAAATTCGTTAAAAATAATTTAGTCAAAGAGGGACAAAAATAAATTGATTTCAATGTACTTATCTTTAAACCTGGCATTATCTCCAATACTTTCACTACAAAAGCATTTCATACTGACATATACTTTCACACCGATAACAACATCTTATCTTTCTGTAAACGTAGTTCAATTGTTTACCCTTACTTTATTTATTCATCCAATTGTAACCAGATAACAAGACCACATCGGGGCAAAATACCTAATATCTCAAAATGATTTTTCTAAACTACATCCCACTCCATTCAACTTAAAACTTTAACCAACCTAAGTAAGGTTGGAATTCCCTTAGTTTCAGCAGTAGTGAAGCTAATATATTCCGTAGATGTAGCGACTATCCAAACGGCTTCTATGAATATCTGAGCTTGTCTGTTACTACGAATGGGTTTCGATTTATTTAATTCTGAATACCTATATGTTGGGACGACCCAGTGGAATATTGACCCCGATAAGGTAAAGACTAGGTAATGAATTTTGTTCTGTTTACGGTAGTTTTGAAATTGGGAATGAAGATTTATTAATTAAAACTTTATGCACAAGTACAAAGGCGGACTTAATGTCTTAGGAATTTTCTACCAGTCGACCTTAGGGTGGTGCAGAATAAAATATGAAAGGTGTAACTAATGAAAAAATAAATAGAGAAAAGAAATACAAATCTTTGGAACTTTTGCTTTTTTTCTAATTTTCCTTCGTGACTATTTTTTTAATATTATATTACACAACTCCTTGAAATAGAGTTCATTTATTAACACCTTATGTAAAATATATATTGATGAAGGAAGCACGGTGTAGGATGAATTAAGTGAAAGACAATTTTGCTAGAAGCAATGTGACTACTTGATGACGGTGAATATAGATGTATATGCAAGAAGAAGAAATACTGCGCCGATTTCAAGTAAATTGAGATAGCGGCAACATAACGCAAAATATCATGTAAAACGTAAAACGGTAAGTTATGATCGTGGCATGAAAACTAGATATTACTTTCTAGTAAGATATTTGCCTGAAATGCTCAACCAATAACTCTCTGTATCTGTAGCTGATTGATTTTGCTATCAGGAAGCTGTGTCTACAAATCAGTCGTTTGGAAACATACGATACAGACAGAGATACAAACCCATTTCAATATGCCAACATTTGTTTATACTAGGGAGGTAAAGCGGGCCCAAGTGGTGGATTACGGGCCATTGCCTCTCACAGAGAGGAGGGCTTTGTCCCAGCAGTGGGCACATTAAAAAGGCTGATGATGAAAGAAGTAAAATTGTTTGTATTTAGAAGGTAGTCTTTGGGATCTCTGATCCAATTGTGGGCGCACAGTTGGCGCAGTGGTTGAGTAATTGACTGCTGCGCTGAGTACCGCAGGTTCGATTCCCGCATGAAACAAATATTTGTATGGCCTACAGATAGTTTTGCCGGATCGGGGTGTCTTGTGTATGTGAGCTTAAATGTTTGTTAACGCACCCACGATACAGGAAGAGATGCCTAGTGTGGAATAACGTTAAATTATAATAAAAAAAAACTTACATGTATATTTTCAAAACCAACGATATACGCAATATTTTGTATCAAGGAGTGTCCGTTCTTCTCCATAGAGATCTTCGCGATATGCGACTAACTTCATCACATTGTGACTGACCGACCTTTAAAAGTACCTCAAATGGTTTAATAGAAATAAATGATTTGAGTGAGAGTTTGTACAGAGACAAAACATCAGAAGTAAATTCAGATAATCCAAGTCCCGAGAGTAGTATTGACCTCAATGAAACCTCAAACTGATCCAGACTTTCGTGATAGTTTAATTTAATCTGAGTTGATAATATCCTAGGGTTGTCCTTTGGTCTGTCGATCGTAATTTTGTTATAATGATATTATATGCGATATGTAAGTATCTATTTAAGACACACTTATATTTCATGAGTAATTTTCAAAGGATTTGGCAGATCACATTCATCCTTTCTAACCCTACGTACCCTGGATATCTGCGCGATCGCTTCCCCTTTACTCGTTCTGCCGATGTCCAGTGTAGATCTCACCTTAGGCATCATCTTAACTTCCCATTCCACAATACTAATTTCTATTCCCACTCCTTCTCTGTTAATTTTTTTTTTAAATAAACGTTGCCCCATACTAGGAATTGCTTCCTGTATAGTGGGTGCTTTTACAAACATATAAACTCACATACACAAACACCCAGAGCCGGATCAACTAGCTGTAGCTGTCCCGTGCGGGAATTGAACCCGCAGCACGCAGCGCAGCAGTCAATCACTCAACCACTGCGCCAACCACAGAACAGAAAAAACGCCTTCTGCGCCAACCGTGCGCTCCATCCAACCAACCGTGCATTCAATGGAACACACTTCCACCTAAAATCCGTGACTCTAAAAATGTATCGTTATTCAAGAAACAGGTCAAAGAACATTACCTCTCCACCATCTTATATATTATATGTATTAATTGTTATCTTCTATTTAATATATAGTTTAGGTATATGTGAAATTTATACATTATTAGTTAAGTTGTAATAGTCTATTTTAAGTTGCCTTATTTCCTTCTACACACTGTGTCTTCGTCTCTCATCCAACTTTCCTGTAGCAGATCTGCTGGAAGAAATTTCTATTGAAATACCTACCAGCAGTACCTTTGCAGTACCTTTGTGGTCTTCTATCTGTATTCTTTCATTTCTCTGTTATATGTTTTGTATGTACATAAATAAATAAATAAATATTATTCACGTTTAGCCTCAATGAGACTTTTTTAATGACAAGACAACATAGACTTACAGATGAGGGAAACATCTTTCCTGGGTCGATTCTGTTCTATCATCATCTGCTTAATCTTCGCACTTATGTTAGGGTCAGCTTACGGTCTAAATACGTGCAGTTGAATACCAGTATTTAATATGAAGTGACTGCCTAACTGTCCTTCATGACCGAGATACTGGGTAAGACCCTTCAGATGTCATCTTATTATTACGAAACATTAATAGTCTCCAGCATGTATTTTCAGTCCTAATAAAACAGCTGTAAACTAGTATGCAAATGCTATTCCCGTCTGCAATAATTTACATTAAAGTATCAAATTCTCTGCTAATACCGTAAACGAGTTGGATAAGACACGTATCCTTTGAATAGCCAAGCACGAACCTTATTCTTTGGTTCTGTATGTTAAGAAAAATTACGTCTCATCATCATCTACCTGGCCATTCTCCAACTAGGTTAGGGTCGGCGTCTCGTCTAACTGGATGCAGTTGATGGCAGTATATTACTTGGAGTGATTTACTGCCTAAACTCATGCTCCGCTCCGCCACGCTAGTCACCCTTGTGTTGATAGCCTCAATACCAATCATTTGGAGGAGATTATCTGTAATAATCTAAACGAAATTGATCCAAAAATGCGTAATCGAAAGCATAAATTCCTACTCCTTTTCAAAACTGCGTAATCGAAAGTATAAGTTCCTACTTCTTTTCCCAGCAAGCTACATAGTGGACATACTCACTTCAGATGACAGCTATGAATGAGATCAGCAATCGTTAATACTGCCTAATTCATCCTTTAACGACACAAACGTTGCTGCACAAATACATTATAAAACAATTTTATTTTTCCGTTAATCTTGAGGTATATTTGTCCCCTTTAAACCCACATTAAACCCTTACTCCACTTAAAAAACCGTTAACCAAATAACCACGGAACCCTAAAAACTCGATATGAATGCATCATAGAGCTCACGTGCCAAGCTGTGTAATTTATCACTCTGTGCCGGGTTCCGCATACAAATGGTTTCAGAGATAGCTGCGGAATTCTGAAGTGGGGCATATTGTGCTCGATTCTCATGGTTGATAGTATCATCAAGGTTTAGAGAAAAGAGGTAATGGTTATATTATATGGAATGGTTTGGCCTAGGTTATGATACAGGTCATTTGAAAAGATAGCATTTCTTGGGACCTTGGGACTGAATCCATTTTAGTACTTACTATATTTGGATTCTAAACATATCAAGCATGATATTACTCTAATCAATGTTTTCAGCATGTCATTGACGCATGTCGTGAAGGCCCAGTTGCTAAGACATCGCCTCTCGTGTTTGAGCTCGTGGGTTCGAATCTGGGTTAGAACCAATGTCATTATTTTAATTCATATCGTCGTCTTAGAGTGAAAACCTCGGGAATGCATTTTTGCTCAAATTTATTTGATTGCGTTTCTAGGAAGAAAACCTCGCAACTCACATCCTGATTTTCTAATTTGTTCATTCGATACTCGTAACGCCAACTATGACAGTAAAATAATGAGAACCGTTGTCCGTCGTTTCTTATTTGAAAATTGATTACTTGAATTTATTCTACTGTTACAGCTATATAATTTAGTGTTTTTCGAAAGAAGGTAAGTACTGTTCATGTTTGAAACGTATTTTTAAAAGCCGTACAAAAATTTTACATCACACAGTTTTTTTTTCCTCCTGAAAAGTTACTTCTTTTACACTTACGAGGTTTTCACTCTAAAGCGTCGATATGTACATACTAACTTGGACATTGCTGACAACGGTAAAGGAAAACATCGTGAGGAAACCGGCATGTCCTAGAATTCGAAGACATGTGACACCAACCAACCCGCCCTAGACCCGCGTGGTGGATTAAGGCCCATTACCTCTCTCACAGAGAGGATGTCTGGGTCCCAGCAGTGGGAACATTGTAAGGCTGATGATGATAAAAGATATATTGACATATACACAGTGTCTTCCTTTACCTTTGTCAGTTTTTTATAAGTTTATGCGGGGATAAACGAATAAACAAAAAATTTAATAAAACGTGATGTTTTTGCAGCAACTGAGTTTAATAATCGCCAGTAAGAAATTGTGGAAGATAATCAATGCTCATTTCTTATTTGTATTGGGTACAAGCCTTTGACTGGTATTGCAATAAGACCCGCTTATGAAAAGGGTAGGATCCTTCCAAATTTCCAGAGGAATTTGATGGGCATGAATTCTTTTTCCTTATTTATAATCGGAGCCATAAAAGGAAAAGTCTACTTACGTCGTATTGCAATTAACTATAGTTTATCCCAGGGTGGTAATTAAACCAAAATCAAGAGAATATAAAAAAAAAAAAAAACTAAAACATCCTTTTTCATAATTTTCTCAGCAAATCGTTTCATTTGATACCCATATCATGGCAGTGCACAAAAATAACTAGTCCGCCATATTGGATTTAGAATGAAGTCACTTAGCTAACTAAGCATTGTCATCCAAACTAAACGTGTATGCATTATTATATCTTAATCGGTGCAGGATAAATGCTTTAAAATTCATTTGACCCGAACACACATACATAATATATACACTGCAAGTTAAATAGAAAGAAAGCTTGTAAATATGGTCACCCATCTAAGTAAGTACTGACTTAACTGAGAGCATCTGAACGTCTTTCATCAAAGATTTGGACCACATACTAAGACGCCTCTTTGAGAATTGGGTCACAAAAATCTTTTCCTATTCGCGTACCAAAACTTTGAATCTTCACCCTCTATTGTGACTTCCATCTGTCAATCTAGTCACTTCCATTCGAATCTAGGCAGAAATATTTAATCCAAGATATATTTTTAGTGGAAATATTTCATTCCAATCTGCGGAGTGGCGAGAGCAAATTGATTTTATTTCAAATGTCTATAGAATCAATTGGATTGTCGCAGCAGTGAGTTCACGCTTTTGAGGAGAAGAGATTGGGTAGGGACGGTAAGGTGGAATTTGAAAAGTGGTAGTTTATTTAGTTTTATTTTTACAAGCTTTTATTTAACTTGCAATGTATGTATGTAAGTGTGTTCCGGTCAAATCTTGCAACTGAATTTTAAAGCAACTCCTCAACTGATTAAGACGAAATTTTGCATAAACGTTTGGTTTAGATGACAATGCACGGTAAGCTAAAAAGCTTGATTAAAAAAGAAAATACTTTCATTAAACTTTATAACGTCGTTACTGAAGAAGATATTTAATGTTTTTATATATTTATTTACTAGAGCCAATAAGTATTTTATTTAGCAAAAAAATACATGCTTTTTCTTCATAACTTGAGAAATAAACCAGTGTGTGAGGGAAATCCCAAGATTTACCGCATGACTGGTAATAACAGCCCGAACTTAGCGATTATTATAGATCATTTCAGATTGACCAGTGAGCCTTGGTTAATTTTGGGTTTTACCGGTTAATCCTAGGGTTAACCGTAGTTCGGGCTTTTTCATCATCATCATACCAGCCGAAAGTCGTCCAATGCTGGACATGGACCTCCCCCAAGCGTCGCCACTTTGACCGGTCCCGTGCGTCTCACAACCAGCGGTTCCCTGCAACCTTCACCAGGTCATCGGCGAACTTTTTCAGAATCATGTAAATACCTAACTTACTGCCTTAATATTGGTCTAATTGAAACAATTCCAGAAACTTTGCCATAGATAGCTCCAAAATTCTGACCTACAGATGTACGAAAAAGAACCAATACTGCTTTACATTCAGCGTTGCCAACCAAACAATAAATATATACGGCTCGGGAATCGTATCCGCTACCGCCAGCATTTAAACTGTTTGCTTTGTGGTTACGTTGGTACAAGATTTGAATACAAACGTACAATGTAGGTGGATTTCTTTGGAGATCTGTTGAATTCTGTTTTTGAAGCTAACTTTTTCGGGTGAGGCGTGATTTTTCAATTTATTTCAAAAGTTGTACTAGTGGATCATTCACTCATTCAAAAAAATATTATGAGTTAAGAGGTTTCTAACTAATTTCAGTATCAAATTATTATAATTTCAAAATTTTTTAAGCGAAAAACATACCAAAGTTTTCAAACAAAAAAGTTTATTTTCACTTTTTATAGGAATTATAATTAAGATTAGAATTTTTTATTATTTTGATTTTAGAAACTAAAATAATATGTTAAGGTCCTAATTTCTTCCGTCTAGTTTCATCTAGTTCCAGATAGAATTTTGATTATTGCAATCGCTGGTATAACCTAGGTAAAGCTCGCACAGGCATGTGGGCATTGCTTGAAGCACATAGGAAAGAATACCAATTTCCTATTTACCTGCTCATATTTGAAACCGCAACAAATCTATACAGACCGAACCGGTCAAAACCACCTGAATCGTACCGGACCGGACCGGATACGATTTGATTTAATGCTCGCGATCGACCACAAATCTCGACACAGGCCTCAATTTTGGCCTAATTTACCGATAACCGGGCAGATTAATTTATGAGTAGGCAGAACGAAATTATAGATTTTGGAACTCGATGCTGTATTTTGATCGTGGTTTCGATAACTGAGTTTTGGGTGGCTTCAACATTTAATTTAGTGGTTTTTGATGGAATTGAAGCATTAAATAGATCCACTATTTGAGCAAGCTATTGCTAGTCAAAATAATAATTAATTGCTAACGAAATGTGAATATCAAGTAAGTTTTTAGTCAAATAAATTAATTATCTCTCTATCTACAGCAATCCTCGTACTTTTTTGTGCTCCCTATGGTCCCGTGCTGTTTTAATGATATTTTAATTATTTAATGAAGGATAATTTTACCTCTATAAGAATGTTATACTGTACAGTTTTCGCCAAACTTCTTGGCCGCCCTGAAGTTGGCTACAATGGCTGCGCAGTAGTAAATCTCAGACAAAAACAGCATCGTTTCGTGCCTCGCGCATGCGGAAAGCCAACATCAGGACGGCCCAGAAGTTTGGCAAGAGCTATAAAACTGTTGAGTCAACAGTGTAATAATTATTTTAAGTTACACCACTACTACGTCACTGTGTTGATCAAGCAAAATTATTGTCCTACACATATTTGTTTGTGTCACCAAAACCTAGTTATACATAGCTATAGTGACAAAGTCTCCATCTTTTGAATTTCATTTGTTTTTTTAAGCAAAACCTAACATTTTATAAAGTTAGAAACAGACGCCAGCAAAAAATGTAAGTACACAAAGATCGCTTGTCTCGAAGCAACCTTTAATATTGACACACCAAACATGAAGACTCCCATTATATGCCTATCAAGAAACACACACTCCATCAAAAAATTCCATCACACATCTTAAAAACTTCAAAGCGACTTACCATTCAGCTCCTTCAAATCATCAGCCCTGTTCTTCCTGAAGTACCACGTGACCTTCGGCTGAGGCTTGCCCTCCTTGACCGTGCAGCTGATGTTCACCTTGGCTCTCTCCAGCAGGGGTCCGAAGGTTGCAGCATCAGCCAGAGTCTTCCCATCTCCTGTCACCACTTCCACTGATTTCGGCTTTACTGTGGACAAAGAAAGGGTAGATGTTAGATTGTTTTTTGGATTATGGTTTTGGGTAAAATGGTAGGTTCTAGGGTCTCCTGTAACAGTAAAGCAATTCGCATATTTTAATGCACGTCCGCATTCTAATCAAGCCTAATCTTACTAATATTATAAATGTGAAAGTTTGGATGGATGAGTGAGTGGATGTATGTTTGTTACCCAATAACGGCTGGACGGATCTGGATGAAATTTGGCACAGAGATAGATTACAGTCTGGACCCTGGACAAGACCCTGGTATCTCAGTCCTTTGAAAGGCGTGCGAGGGACCGAAGCCAACTCACAGAGGCCTCGTTAGGACTCTCAGAGGCCTTATTAGGTGCTGATGATGATGAGATGATGGCACAATTATTATTAAGATTGTACACGTACAATGTTTGGTAATAAATATTTTCTTTCTTTCTTCTTCTTCCTTACGTGTGAGGATGTGGCCATCTCTACTGTCAGAGTTAATTAAGCCTCCTCTGGGAACCCCACAGGCTTCTGAATTGCCTATATCAGACTTACATTCACTATATAAGTCTAGCCTTCTGAGTAACCGTCACAAATGTCTCACAAATAGCTTACTCAAAAATCTTGTAGGTCATTTTTATTTTTTTAAGTTCAGTAGGCAGTCTTACTTTCTTAATTATCTTTGCAACAGAATAAGTAACACACATTCTGACTTTATTCCTATTACACGTAAGGTCCGCATAAAAACAAGCCTATGAACCAAATAGAGAAACGGGAAAGCCGTTAATTCGAGCCCAAGGGTCCACACTAATGGGTTTTTCACCCAATTCATCACTAACCACGGAAAATAATCGGAGCAACCGCCATATTGAATTATAGATGGAGGGTAGGATGTGGCGCCATCTAGTTGGTTTAGAATGAACTAATTTGGTGAAAACAGCTGTGCCTCTCACGTGTGGGGTTTTAAATCATTTACAAAACGTTACACCACGCCTGTATCCCTCGAATGGATAAGCAATAGTGTTGTCAACATTTCTCCAGATATGGCATAAGGCTTAACTTGATTGAGTAATATTCACCTGTTGTAAAGTTAATTTGATGTTACAAATACTTAATTGATCGTAAAGAAAGATATATAAGTGATAATGTAGAGCTAGAGAACTTGTGCAATAAATAGATGAGACACACAGATCATATCGATGATATAATACAAAAAGAAATTAACTATAAATATTAAAAACACAACTGCTTAAGAACCGAACTAAAAAGAGGCTGTGCAGTCGGAGGATACACATTCGCGAGCTGGCCTACTAAAACCAGATGTATAAATGGCGCCCAAAAGCCGCCATTCTTCTATTTTCCAATTTTAATGTAGCCAGTGACACTTGCAAGGTTAAAACAAATCGATTGACTTAAGAATCATCAAAATCGGCCAACGCGTTTGGTCTCTAGAACGCCACATAGGAACACATAGACTGATAAATACATTACCCTCCTTTGGCAGTCGGGTAAAAACGCCAGGTGCGTACCAAGCACGTCTCCGGACTTCTCCTTATACAAAAACACCTAGCACCATGCGAGACCTTTGCGAGGTATTGGTCGAAGAAAATTTAAATTAACAACAAGGAATCACCGATACGAAAAAGAAAAAGAACGAAGCAAAAAAAGTAAGTAGGTAAGAGTCGTAGCAATTGGCGTCCTATAGATTCTGCCTACCTTCATGGGAAAAGGCGAGAATATATGCATGTATGTTTAATAAAGAAAGTTCGTTAGCAGAAAATGAATTATTCCCATTTCTCATTAACTCACTTATCAGACTGTCGCATGTCGTCAAACAAGGTGACAATATTTTACAGTTGACATGCGACTTAATACTCTTTCCAACAGAATTCGTGGAACTGTGTCGGAGAGGAAATATTGTAGGTACTAATTTTTTATGAAATATACGGTCACAGCATTTATCAATAATTTGCGTTTAAATCTTTTATTTAATAGACTGATAATTATGAAGAAAGTCATCTAAAAATAAAAACATGGACAAGCATTTCTTTTTTTTTTAATGATGATAGGTATGCGTCACTTTCTAATCTGATGGTTAGCGATGATGTGCCGGACGGTACAGCACGCTTGCCTTGAAATAATCGATTTAATCTTGAACTAAAGATCCCCATGTTTTAGGTATCAGGAAACACAGATTCCGACTGGGAATTCACTCTTAACTTTTAGTTAGTTTATCTTGCACATAATTTCATTTATTTTGAAAGTTGGAAAGCAGAGAGAAAATGTCAAGTATTTCCTAAGAAAACCCCTTGGATTTATTGCTGTCTTCTAATTACTGAACAGTATTAAAAATTTTACGTGAAGAAATACTTTACTTAAAATTTTCACATTTTTAATAAATATTCTCAGTATTTACGAAAACACTGCAGTGTTCACCTGTACTGTCACCTGTACCAATCGTATGACATAATAATGTTAGCTGATTGTCTCGCACCGTTATACTCACCTGTACCGGTGTAAGTCGGGATAAAGCTGCCTGTTCATTAGTCGACTTTTGTCTCGGAAACAGGTCAACGTATAACGTGTTTATTGAAATGATGCGTTTTGCAAGTGACGAAACATTTCGTAACGAAAGACGAAAATATGTTAGGAATTATTTCCAGGGTAATTAGCATAACATAACATCTCACCTGTATTGTTCGAAGGGTTAGGCAGAGTTGCGCTAATAGGTTTTTGTGTGGATGTAACACAAACATTATTAACGTTGAACAGTTGCAGAAAACTTTTTAGCATGAAATCTTAAACTGTTTTTATTAGGGTCCGGAGTCTTAGTATAAGGGTCCCGTTTTTACCCTTTGGGTACAAAGGGTAACCGGGATAAAGGTAACGGGACCCTTTTACTAAGACTCCACGATCCATCTGTGTGTCTGTCTGTCCGTCTGTCACCAGGCTGTATCTCATGAACCGTGATAGCCAGACAGTTGAAATTTTCTGACTGATAACTACATTTGTGCCACATGTTAAATTTAGTCTTGTTATACATTTTTTTTTTTTTGGTTTTGTATAGATGCTTATACCGATTGTTTTGTGAATGTGTGAACATTGTAGGCTTTCTAGATTTCTAGATGCTTGATAACATTTGATAACTTTATATCTCGTTTTACTTTTTATTTTTAGTTTCTAACGTGTTATTGTCGGGCCTACGTTGTCCTCCCCATATCTAGGTAATGCTGTAACATGGAAATATTGTACAAACAAACCATATTTTTAAAAGAGTAACCATGGAGTTTCTTGCCGGTTCTTCTCCATAGGAAACTACCAACCCGAACCGTGCGCCTTTTGTCGACGTTTTATAAGTGCCCATGTAGGCCTACGTAAAATAAAAAAAATGATTTTGATTTTTTCACAGATGATGTATTTATGTTGCCGCTATAACAACAAATACTAAAAATGGAATAAAATAAATATTTATGTGGTGCTCCCATACAACAAACGTGATTTTTTGCCGTTTTTAACGATAGTGGTGTGGAACCCGTGAGTCCGACTCGCACTTGGCCAGTTTTTATGCCAAACAACACAGTACAACGCGTATGTTCCCTGAAGTTTTACGCAGAACAAACCAATTTTGCCAATTACGTTTAAGTCCTATATTATAATAGGAAGCAAGTCTATTGCCATCAACTGGTCATAAATCTAGACACCAGGATATTATTGAGAAATTACAGATGGTAAAACCCGATAAATCTCTATCCTACACGAGAAATTAACGAAGGATCTCACGCTAAATAGTAGCGCTTAGAATCACTAGACCGATGAGGCGACGAGGCAGTAAAAATCAACAAATATCCTCTTAAAAATATATTTTGCGATTCCATTCAATTCAGTGTTTCCTATAATATTGGTTCATCCTTTTCGTATTATTTGTCAGAATACTAATATTGATACTGCAATGAAATACCTGAACGTAATATTGCCATTCTCAACTACTGCAGTTGACTCTGACCACAAACCAATAACACCTTCAATATTTGGAACCGAATCCGTTTCCAATTAATTGGATATTGCTAACTGCAGGTTAATAAATGGACTTGTGCCTTTGCTGCATATTTGTTTCAGAAATGTCTATCATCTTGTTGATTTAGGTATTAATTAAATTGGACAGCTATCATAACTACTGCTCGGTCAAGTCACTCTGATGTTAGGGGCCGTCTCCACGAGCGAGAGAATCGTGGCGATATTGTCATCTTGCCACGTATAATATCGCTGCAATTCTCTCGCTCGTGGAGACGGCCTCTTAGACTCTCGCTATTGGTGCTCGAGGCGAACGCGGGGTGCCATGCGGGTATACGGGAGTGGGGTCGCTTTCCAGGTGCACAGTTATTTTAATCGAATAGTAGCCGAAAAGTTGTGTAAGAAACGTCTGTCATGTTCTCGAGGTAGGTAGATGTGAATTAAATTGGACAGTTTTGACAACTGCACATACTTTTAGGAATTGTCAGCAATTTCCTGTACGGATTTTGATGAATTACTAAGCGAAATAAAAAAGAAAATTGGGTCTTTCGAATTTTTTTCTTAATAGAAATAAAACAGAGTTGCTATTTTTTATTTAGTTTTTGTTTTATTTTAATTTAGTTTTTCTAATTTTGTAAGTTGGCATTTAGTAAAAACCGGCTAAGTGCGAGTCGGACTCGCGCACGAAGGGTTCCGTACCATTATCGCAAAACACTGCAAAAAAATCACGTTTGTTGTATGGGAGCCCCCCTTAATTTATTTTATTTTAATTTAATAATAATTATTTTTTGAAGAGAATATACAACTAAATATTCTGTGAATATTTCAAGCGTCTACCTGTTGCCGTTATTAATATCGAGCAAAAAACGGCAAAAATATCACGTTTGTTGTATGGGAGCCCCCCTTAAATATTAATTTTATACTGTTTTTAGTATTTGTTGTTATAGCGGCAACAGGAATACATCATCTGTGAAAATTCAACTGTCTAATTATCACGGTTCATGAGATACAGCCTGGTGACAGACAGACAGACAGACAGACAGATGGACAGCGAAGTCTCAGTAATAGGGTCCCGTTTTTACCCTTTGGGTACGGAACCCTAAAAATTAAGTGAAAGAAAAAGGTACGCACGACTCAATATTTTTCCAGTGCTGACAGCACTAATAAAAACAAGGAAAAATTACAAAACGTAGAGAATTGGGACTATGAATCAACATAAATCCAGTTCTTAAGGAAATTCGCAAGCGACCAATTTAAACATATATTGAGCTTTCCTTGAAGGTTAAGGAAAATAAATTATAATCATGTTATATGTATCTTCTCAGAAAATCATGAATATCTTTAAATACTCGTTGGAACAAATAATGATTAGATTGAAACGACCCGACGACGTGTTGAACTTGTTCAACACACTGACGTTTAATTCAAGAAAAACACAAAGCACAGATTAAACATTGTTCGCATAGAGCTGACAACAGAAGTCGATACTCGACTGCATAAGTCGGTACGGTTACTACTAATTTTGATATACTATCGATAATTCTATAAACAAATGAATTTTATTTCCCCTTTTCTCCATCACTAAGCAACACCTAAGTTATTGTTTCACCAAAAACATGCTGTCGTATCGTATTACACTCGGCTTAGAGTCGACAGTTGAGAATTCCACAGCGCAATAATATATTTAGGTGCACCTACCGTTAGTAAGAAGGAGCATAAATGACTTCATGCACAAATTTCATACGCTCAAGAATTTACATTCTAACTTCCTTGCGAGAAATAATAGATATGGCTAATGTGCATGTAAAATATGGCGCCATCTTGTTCAAAATATATAGCGACATAAGTCCCCACAAATTGTCAAGGTATGTAAATGTTAACATATTTTGTCGCATCGTGAATGCACCGGCTTTAGTTTTAATAAAATATTATTGTCTTTCGTTGCAATTGCAAGGCATTATTAATTAATTTTACCGTTCTGTCAGTCCTTCATATTCGTGTTTTCATATTCATTAACTTGAACAAAAAAAATATCACATCGATTTTAAATTTTGCATTAATTGGTTTCAGTAGAGATTGCGAATTGAGCAAAGTAAGGCACCTTTATGACCGGGACGACGCGTTTGCATTTAATCTTGGTAAAGAATCTATACCGAAACGACTCAATCAGGAAGCACTCATTTAATTACATGCAATCGGTAAAGAATCTTTAGATTCGGTGCAGAAACCCTCAGGCTAGGACGTGCGATATGGTGTTTGCAGATGGATGAGATGCTAGACTAAACTAGACTGATATGACTGATAGCCTGCTGATGAAAATTGTTATACATTTTAAATCATATGACATTACAAAAAAATTAGCCAATCAGCAAAAAAATAACATGTATTTTAAAGCAAACACCAATAAGATGAGCGTAAATAAGAATTGCTGAAAAATTGAGTCATTTTCTCCTTAGTTAAATCTCAAAAACTACTTTTCAACTAACCAAACAACTCATTACACAACAAACTAAAATAAAACTCCGAAATGCACTCACAACAACTTTCATTACTAAATGGAAAGAGAATCCACTTTTGAACAATCCTCTAGCAATTGTTAGAACACAGTGAAATACCCAGTCTTGTATCATTTTCTAATTAATTTAAAACAGAACCCACTTTTAATTAACTTTGTGCAACTGATGCTTATCTGTCGCGTCCTAGTGGTGGGAAATGTCGATACACAGTTATCGATAAACTTCGCAATGTCCGCTCCAAGTTGCGGTTATCGATAATTTGGTTGCACCTCGTTATATCTTTTGGGTGGCACGTGAAGTTCGTTAGTTAAAATGAAATGTTCGAACTGATAAAGTTGTTTGCAGTTTTGCGGTGGAAATCGGAAATGTCGATAATGATGTCTGTTATGTCTTGTTTTGGCAGGTCGTTGGAGATAGTTTCTAGTAGTTGGCAATATTAGAATTTAACGTTCGTTCTGTAAGATATGGTTTTCAAAAGTGTTTGTTTTTCTTTATAATTTGATTTGTTCTGCATTTTATATTTTTAGCAACTAACTGATGGATCGTTACTAGTAATTGCTTGGGGTACTTAAATGAGCCAAAATGCGATTACGGAGCTTTGGCCCAAATAATGCTTCACACCTTGTCGTGCTCTTTGTATAAAAACACTTGGACTCCGAAAAACCTTTACGAGGCTAACGCTGTCGACGTGGCTGAATACTGGTTAAAATACATAATTTAATTTGGAATTGTCGATACGATGAAGAAACCAAAAACGTTAGTGGTAATACAGTTATAGCAACAACATATTGGTTAAATTAATTTCTTGATATCGACAAATTGTTGTTGCTTATCGATAACTTTTAAAGACAATAAATACTACACTATTAACTACTGTCAGACTTCAAAGAGTAATAGCACAAATTGAGGAACTGTTTGAAAAGTGTTCGTTTTAACTTATTTTCATTCGTTTTAGAAAAGGTTTTCCTTCGGTTATTATCAATTTTATTTTATTAGAAGCACTTCTCTTTCTTTTATTTTCCAATCTGAAAGATATTTCTTCGGAGTGTGTGGATTTTATTTTGATTGAATTGTGTATTGAGTTTTGAACTCAGATTGTTTAAAAAAGGAATTAAAAATGTTGCTTGTTTTTATTAACTTGAAATAATTTCTTTGAAATCAAATTATCTAGGAATATTTTGAAATTAGATCTACCGTTTCCTTATATTGATTAGCATTAAAAAAGGAAAGACTATGCAAACTGCTAGCTTATATATTGACCATTACAAATGACCTTCTAAATAAATCCAATATCCAAAACAAACAAAAAGCCTTAAATAATATACAATTATTTCTTCTGAATTAACGGCATAATCTAAATTTTAACACGCAATTTTCCTACCATAAATCTTTCCTTATTAAAAAACATAATTTATTCCTTATCCAGAACCAATTTATATCTAATAAGCCATGAAAAAGTCGTAAGAACCTCCTTAAATTATTTCACCGAAATCAAAAATAAACCAAGAAGAAAATAGCATTAAAAGAATATATATTCCTTTGCCTTGCCCTTGTCACCTTGTTAATAAAATAAACACGTCACTTTTGACAGGTATTGCGACGCCATGACAGTTTGGGAATTAGCGCGCGAATTTTGACAGTTACGCAATATTGGATGGATATTTTTTTGTGACTCTCTCTTTGTTTATTTGTGTTTTAGGTAAGATTGTTTGATATGAATATTTAAATGGTACATTTACAAAGGTTTTTTGACCGTGCCTCTATGTGGTTACTGTTTATTTTTCTCTCCATTCTATAATATTTAGTGACTAGAAAACCACAAACGTCAACATCTCTTTTGTTAACTGTCTTTTCGCATGTATGGTGAAAGCGATTTGCACCTATTTTTAACCCCCGACGGCAAAAGAGGGGTGTTATAATTTTGAAGTGTGTAATGTGTATATATATATATGTATCTGTCTGTGACATAGCTCCTAAACGGATGAACCGATTTTGATTTAGTTTTGTTTTGTTTGAAAGATGGCTTTATCGAGAGTGTTCTTAATTTGATGAAAATCTGTTCAGCCGTTCTAAAGTTATGTTCGTTTTACTGTTAGAATCGGGGTATTTTCGGAAGATTTCGTATCATAATTACGTGTTCAATAGATTGCCGATCGAAGCGCGTCTACTACTACATAAATTATGTGGCATGCAATAAAAATGTGACGGGGGTTTTTAAAATTTTACTCGTTATACTTTTATGTACACTATCTATAGAATATAGGGAAAGGTATAAACTAATTAATATAGGCGCCCGTACTAAGTCAGATATTAATAATATTAATTCCTTGTAACACTATGACGATAAACCCGTCAAGCCTTCGTCACAAGTTGTCTAAATATACCACAATATTGCTGTTAGCTCAGCAGCCAATAATGGTTCGTTTAGATAGATATTCATTATAACTTACTACAAGCGTTGATGTCTTTGTCTAGGTATTGGTTTATAGCGTATCGTTTTAAGGATGCCTGAAGTGAGGGTAAAGGATTGGATCTCAAAGACGGAAAGGAAAACAAAAAAATAGTCACCGTAGTCTAAATAGGTATGGACGATCTGTTCATATTGTGCGATTGTTTCGAATTCTTATTATAGAAATGAATTTACTGAAAACAGATTTTTCTGTTTCAGGTGTCATAAATGTTAGAAGAAAGTCTCGATACTTAATAAGATATTGCTAGAAAAATGCAACAATTTCATTGGCGTGATACTAAGTGAATATTAGAAAACAGTTATTGAAAATACTAAAGTGAAAGCAAATGAAGAAACAAAATTAAAGATTACAAATAAAATGCCTTGTCTCTTTTAGGTAGGTTGCATGTTGTTTATGCTCGCAAGTTTTCTGAATATTAATTAGTCATACCTATGTTATACTTTCGTTTAATAACACATTCATCATTATTAATAATGTATTTCTGTTATCCAGCGGACTCCTGTGGCTTTGTAATACTGTTAATTTTATATATTTTAAAGCCTCAGGTAGTAATTTATAAACCACCATTATGTAACTAAACAAATCAGAATACTATCTGAAAATAACTTTTGAAACTATAGCCGCGTAAATAAATCATCACACAGTGAAAACACCTCGACGCCATGACAGTGAAATTGGCGGCAAAACTGACAGCGTTGACAGCCGTCAGTTAGTGAGCGTTTATGAGGGGAGCTATTACTCCGCGGTATGTTTAATTGTTATTTTGTCCAATTGTTCTTGACGCGTTTCATTAGCGTTTGTGAGGCTAGTTTTGATTTCAGTGATTTAGAGTTTTGCAAATTGAATTGTTTGTGTGTTTTGACTGGTTTTAGCTTCGTTATGTATCTTTTAAGGGCTTTCCACCGCTTCAGTGCCTTAAAAGGGACACTTTCTGAAGCATACTATTTAGTAAACGCTAGGTTAAAAGGTTTGAAAAAATTGTAACTAATACTTCTGCTTTAAAAAATAATTAACAACACGATATGTTTTCGTTACTTTTGGATATTCCTCCAAAACGACTTGGTTATTTAATAATATTATTACACAGAAAATTTATGGCTAGAATTTCTTCATAACTGAAATAGCATATGTAAACAACAATATTTTGCAAACAAAACTGTCCAAAAGGAGGTTCAATATTGATATTCTGGCTTCAAGTGGGCGCACAGCTAGTACAGCGTTAACATTGGAGAATATATACGCCTTATGATAATGGCTTCACAATATTTTTTTAATTTTTGTTATTATTATTTCAATGGCCCACAAATTAAAACGTCGTTCTGTCTCTGCGGTTCTTGTCTAAATAATAACAGACTTATGGATCATCAGTCTATTTTCAAGGTTGAGCATCGACGGGTGACCGTCTTGACATAGCGCGATTCCTCCGTGCCTTGGAAAGCACTTTAAGCTGTCATTTATAGCCAGAAAATCTGAAGCTAGTCTACCAAGGCGAATCGTATTAACCAGCTTCTGGGATGTGGGGTTCAAATATGCAGTCGCTACATTTAAAATACTGGAACTCAACTGCATCCAGTTAGACTGGAAGCCGGCCCTAAAATGTTAGGGGAAAACGCTGGGTAGATTGATTTTTACTCTGTCTGTGTCATCTACATCTAGAAAAAAATATATGTTTATAGCTTAATTCAGAGAGGCCAGACTCTGAGGTGCTGGGGAGAATCATCCAGCTTCACGTGACGAGACGACAATATTACAACAAGTTGACTAACATAGTCTTTAAGACCTTTGTTACTAACCACTATAGTCTGCAATAAATGGATTATATATAAATGCATATAGTGATTTCTTACGCAAGTGAGAATAAATGATTGTTTTAATAGTGAAGCGGTTGGGTTTTAATAAACAAAAATGTAACGAAAACACTTCATCCAGGTTTTAAGAATTTGATGAATTAATTTATCGTAAAAAGGGCATTCTGCTCCCCGTTGTACCTGAACAGGAATTTATAAAAAATGCAGATTGTTGTTGAAAATTTATTTACACCGATTTATCACGAAAAAAGCTGCTGTAATATTCATTGGAATTGGCAATTCGCAAACTGTGCTGCCGACTGTACACCGGAGCTCTCATTTATATTCTCAAGTTGTACAGTAAATCACTCAAGTTCCGATATTCGTACAAGTTTTGGAAATATTTCGAGTTTACGATAAAATTTCAACTTTTGTCAAGTTCCAAAGTGAGTTATAGTGGTTGGATGCACGTCGAAAACAGAAACGATGTGCTACAATTCGGTTTTATTTTATTGGAAACAGAGTTTATTTTTGTCTGGCAACAGATTCACATTTCAGTATTGCCCGAAGTAAAATAAAATGTTTGTGAAATCGATTCGAAAATGCATGATACAGTTTTTTTAGATTACGTATATGTTTCGGACTGAAATTCTCTTACTGGGATAAAATACTGAATACGAATAACTTTTTAAAATGCTCATCCCGGAGGATCTGTGATCGAAATAATACTGATAAATAGAATTACTTAGTCGCCTTTTTATGATCCAAGAGATGCAGTATTATAATTGGATTTGCTTCTCCGTTTTTATTTGTATCATGGATTGCTTTTAACTGATAGAAATGAACTTATTTATTTTAATAGTATCATGTTGTAAACATTTATACATTTAAAAGACTTCTCCATAGAGATCTTTGCTTTGGAAACTGGCTTCATTTCTATGGATCGACTTTGAAAATTGAAATGTACGTAAATGGTTTACGCAAAGTTTATTTATTTCAAACCCCAGACGAAAAAAGACGTGTGTTGCTGTGTATTTGTGTATCTGTCTGTGGCATCATAACTCCTAAACGGGTAAACCGAATTTGATTTTGGTTTTTTTTTGTTTGAAAGGCGACATTATCGCAAGTGTTCTTAGCTATGTTTGATGAAAATCGGTTCAGCTTTTCAAAAGTTATGGGCGTTTTACTGTTTGAATCAGGCCATTTTCGCAAGATATCGTGTCATAATTACGTGTTCGATAAATTTTTGTTCGATGCGTGTCTACTTATAGATAAATTATACTAGGTACGTCAAACTTATAGCACCCCTCTTTTTCCGTCGGGGGTTTAAAACAACCAATTACAATATAGATCAAACGAAGCCCACTAACGTAAGAATAATCACCAATCCCACACTCAATTCACCCAACCGTCACCGAACCACAACAAGGCCATACCACCACAATTTGCTGAAAACCGTCGCCCATATATTAAATCCACCATCTTCCGTACTTAGGGGTCCTCATAAATTCGGCACGCCATGTGCCTGTAACGTCTCGCCTAATTACGGATAACGCGACGGTACAAACTTTTGTTCGGCTATATGTCCAACGGATGATATTCCCTGGTGGATTTTGGCGAATTTTTCGCTGAAAATTTTAATTAGGTCGAAGGAAGTTTGGGAGGTAATAAACAAAGGGACTTTAATGAAACGAACGAAGACATTTTTAATGTTGGCTTATGTAACATTAATAGTTAAGCTCTTTTGGACACGTTTACTATGAGAGATCTTGATCCAATACAATTACTTCTGATGTTTTTGAGTTAAATGAAGGATGAACTATACTGGACCAGGGAATTGAATCACTTACGATCACTTTACTAACGTAAAGCTATAGGACATAAAATTTAATTGTGCCTAGCACTGGAGATTAAAAAGAAAACCGGCCTAGTGCGAGTCGGACTCGCGCACCGAGGGTTCCATACAAACCTCAGCTTAAAGGTATTATAGACCTGAGTATTTGATATGAATTTCAATTTAATACCTCTACGCGTTCATGAGAATAGGGGTAGTAAGTTCAAAATTATTAAAAATATTTTTATTATATGATGTAACTAAAAATATACGGTTTTCGCAATTTTTCCTTTACCTGTGCTATAAGACGTTGCTTCGTACCAAATTTCAAGATTCTGAGTTCACGGGAAGTACCCTGTAGGTTTTGATTCCCTTGCGAGTGTCGAAAACTTACGGCAATTTGCGGCATAAACGGCTGTATGTTTTGATTGTGTTGGCTTAGAAAACTAATTTTTTCACAGCTTTAAAGGACAGTAGACTTGAGTATTTAATATAAAATTCAGCTTGATACCTCCACGCGTTCCTAAAAAAAGGGTCTTGACAGACAGACAGACGGACGTACAACAAAGTGATCCTATAAGGGTTCCGTTTTTTCTTTCGAGGTATGGAACCCTAAAAAGATCGAGGCGAGGCCAAAAGGGCTCTACGACACAGGAATATGATGCGAAGTCATGATGCTCACAGAAAGTACATGAAAGATGCTCTTGTTTTATTAATTCAAAGTTTTCAAATATTTATGTGACTCTAATAGCCAGAAATTCTGTTGCTAAGTACTCATGTGTTAATTTGATCCTGTATAATTATTTAAACATCACGTTGTTGAATTATTTGTGAAGCTGAAAATTACAATTCATATTTAATAACACAACCAAACATTAAATGGTTGGATAGCACCTATGTTTGAATTGTTAATTCTCTTTACGCTCGGTTACCTAGTTATTGTAACTTGGAATAATGTTGATATAATCTGACAATACCTAGTAGATAGGAAATATTTTATAATTAAAGATTATGATGGTAAAGATGCTTTTTGTGTTTTCATTATGAAGGAAATCTTCATTTTTTTGCAATTTCTCACTCGATTTTGTAACCTTTGTACTTTCAAGAAGAAGAAGGGGCAAGATAGAATAAAATCGCAGATAGAGCTACCAGGACCTCTTCTTGTCGTGCAGACTCAGACTAATCAGATCTTCCCAAAATATAATTACAAAAATACTTTTACGATCTGGAAATCGAAACTAGGACTAAACATTCAGAAGTCACACTAACAAGCTTTAAACCTACAAGATCATCAAGCACCAATTCAATTTTATTCATGAACAATTTACATTGTGTTTGAACTCTTCATCTAAATAAATAAAACTTAGGAACCACTTAGCAGAACATCTCCATTAATGGTAATAATGACATTGTTACCCGCCAATCCTGATTAAACAATCATAATGTCGGATCTATAGATTTTTCATGAAAATAAAGGTTAATGATAGAACCTAATGGTAATGTCCCAGTTTTTTAGGACGCCGAAGTGTTATTGGCAGCAGATGGCCTTAAAAGCGTCGTTGAGGAAGAGATAAGCTTTTATGACACCGCTAAGAATTTTTTGTCGAAGTTCGAAGTCAATGGAGGCTTTCAGTCGTTAGTTATGCAGTATTTTGTTAGTGGTTGTGAATAATTTCGACATTGAGGAGGCTTGTAGTTTACATTTTGTAATAGTTTGTTCCAGGTGCACTAGGTATGACTATTATAATAAACGAAACACTCTATAGAAAAAAAAATACAGCTTGTCAGATTAAGAGACTGGAATGAGAACAAAACGATAACCTTTCTTTTGTTCCGCCTTAGTCGGGTAAAATTAGTATTAAGCATAAACATAAGATCACCTCTGTATTCCCCGAAGGGTTAGGTAAAAGTACACCCACATTTTATTACCTATTAAGATTTGCATATTTTTAGTAAGACGTAATTTAACAAGCAAATGACACTTTCCAGTGCCCCTTAACCCATATTATAACCTAAGACAAAACGAAATTACCCTTCAAACATTTAACAAAACTTTCTAACCAATAAGGCTGCCGAACAACGATAAAGAACTGATTAAATTGCCGTAGAAACTTGTAGCAGGTTCTAACGAGCATAAAGCGTTCCTCAAGGTTGTATCCTCGGACCCTTACTGTTACAACTTACATACACTAATATCGGAAAGTTATGTGAAGTTTGGTTAACTTTGATTGCGGGGCTGGCTGCTAATATTAATTTAGTGTTACTATATACAGCTGGTGTGATTTGTTAGTAATTTAAGTGTTGATATTGGTGTTTTTTTTATATTTTTTATTTATTGGTGATTTGACAATGAATTATTAGCTATAAAATTATATATAACATAAACTCACACTGTGTTCTAATCGGGATAGGTAATTAAATACAGAACGCCACTTGCTATTATTTGAAGTTTTGCAAATACCTATTCTAAGGTTGACGACAAGAAAGCTTAGACAAAGTGACATCCTTAATTACATCAAGAAAACGACTGTCAAAAAATCCATGTATTGGACTTTTGACAGTCATGTGGCTGATAGGATATCATTTTATCTAGAGGCACAGGCTACTTAATTTAAGATCACATAAAATTTTGTAATATTTGGTGGCAATTCAATAGTCTTGTTGTCGATGATTCCGTTTTTGCATAAGGAGCAGGATGGGATATGGGGCATCGTCTGTGGAGCAGTCAGTCACATTACGGCTGCTCGGAGTACCCCTATCTGACCAGGTTGTGCTTACAGCGGCCCACTTGGCTTTGTAACCGGTTTAGAGATTTCCAGGCGGGCTATGGCAGTTTATGGCCCGCTGGGAGCTATTCTGCAGGCTGCAGTTGGAAGGGGGTATTTGAGGAGCCACAATTTCTTGCGTACTTCGATGAGACTGTTAAACTCGTCTGAATGTCTGCTCTATCAAGAGGTTGATATTTACTTCTATTGAAGTGTATCTGAGCATAAAATTCATCAACCTATCAGACAACATAACGATTGAGAAAACTCTTAACTTTTGAATCCATTATAAATAAAACATAAAAATTTGAATTATATTAAGCATACATTTTATATCGCGATTGCTGTAATAGCATAAAATCAACGAAGTGTGCCGGATTTCACGAAGCCAAACACGGAAAATAAAATTAATTAATGGAAAATATATTTTGTTCCCCAATATAAAGGAGCGTTTCAACGTTTATTTCGATGATGTATTGAAAATTATTAATAATTAAAAATGAAACATCACGCTTGTTTTTCCCTCAGAGCTAAGCAGAGGTATAATAATAATAAATATACATTTCATAATAATTGAATTAGGAAAAAAAAATGGTGTGAGCCTATAGCCATAAGCCAATCCAGACTTCATGCTGCTTCATGCTGCTAACAAATTTATAATAAAAAGGCAATCATAATTCTTTGGAATAACTTATTCCGTCACACATCATATTTTCATGTCCATGACTGTGTCACATCAGCATGTCACTGACGCAAACCCATTCGTTTTGCCCTTTCCAAAATCACTCAACGCGGTTAAAGAAGTTTTTACTTCATATTTTTTATAAAAACGCACCCAAGGACGTCACGCTCCGCAGTAACGCTTACAATAACTAGACCAACAAGGCAGACAAGCAAGAACGAATATATTATATTTCCCCATACAGCTTTTACTCCAACCAATCCTTTTTCTGAAGGAGGAAAAATGTTTGCCGATAATCCTGTGCCTTCCACCTTTTGACAATACCAAACTTTGCCAATATTCCGAGTCAATGCACGTATAGACTTCAGTAAGGGTTCCAAGTAAAGCTGAGAGGTTTAGTAGTGAATACAGTTTTGTAACAGGAGTAGGCTTCTGGTTGTATAAACCTGTTATTGTTTCGTATATAATCTTTATTGCTATTAAGAAATTTGGTCGTGAATCGGCAGATTGTTACAATTAAATTGAATCTATTTGGTAGTCAATCATAAAGATTATAACTATTTCTTTCAAAAAAGTTCTGGAGTATCCACCGTGAGCCACCAGAATTGGTCCACTAGGTGGATTGATGACTTCGATAAGGCTGCAGGAATCCGCTGATTGCGAGAAGCACAGGATCGGCCGATCTGGTGGCACTTGGGGGAGCAGTGGATCCTTCAGCTAAAATGATGATGACTTCTTCCTTGGTATTATCGGTAATTCTGAATAAAATGACCTGCGATGGCTGTTCTCGGTTGATTATTTGACTTGACAGATAAGTAATTTTTCACCAAAATAATAAAATACAATTCAGTGAAAGTTGACTTGTCTCTCATTAGATAGGATATATAACATAAGTTGCAGTATATAAATGAATTACAGACCTTTAACTGCCTGCCTACTCCTTAGACGAATACAAACGTTATGTCTTGGCATGTAAACTTTAGCATTATCAGTAAAATAATGGTATTCAACTAGATAGTCGACTCCAAAAAAGTTTGGATAAGGCTGAGCAATTTGCAATTTAAATCCTACTATAAATTGTAATTTTTAATTTCGTAGACTTAACTGACAGCTGCCAATGACCTTATTTTATTTTTATTTTATGTTTCAAGTGCCTAGTATAGCGTGTAGGTAAGACGAAGAGAGATTATGACGTAACGATAAAGTGGCAACCCCCCAAATGTCAGTTTAGTTTAGAAAATTAAAATTCCAAGATTACTTAACTATTATAAATGCGAAAGTTTGGATGGATGGATGCACGGATGTTTGTTACTCAATGACGCCAGAATAAAAAACGAATCTGGATGAAATTTGGCACAGAGATAGATTATATAATCTGGGATATCACAAAGTTGCAAACGTTGCAAAAGTTGCACGCGGCCGAAACCGCTGGCAGAAGCTAGTATACATATTGTCGTTAACTCTCCATCGTCTTAAACGTCTTTACAAACTCCAGCATATTATTCTTGCTCCTCTACATCTACAACTATATCATCAAAATATTCCTAATCCCTCGATATAATCCGATAAGTCAAGACTCCCACTTGACCGTTATTATCTCCAACTTGGTGGGAATTAACGCTTGTTACCCGGATTGTATGGAGGGCTCTACAGGAGACAGTGGGAACAATATTGTTCGAAATATCACGGCGGTATTTACTGAAGGGGTAGACAGCGGTATATAGTAACCAAAGCCATGTCATGCCGGTTGTGTAATAAAGGAGGTAAGTCTATTGTCATTCACAGGGTATACAAATCAAGATACTAGATTGTTACTAAGAAAATCCCAATGTTCAAAATCAATAACAATTTGCTTTATCTGGGAATCGAACCCAGAGGCTCCAGATAAGTGTCATTTGATGTCAGCGATGGGCTTTGGTCAAATGCCAACATACAAGGGATTGATCATGCAAGATTTCGATAGCGCTTGGCAATATCAAACATTTTTTAAATTTCATCGGTCGCGGTCACTTGGTCAATGTGAGCGCGAAGCGTCTCCGTTTCAGCTTGGGCAAAAACTATTTCGTATGTCCGACGGATGTTCAGCATCTCTACAGGTCGCATTTTATCAACCAATTCTCGTAAAATTTTGTGAGCAGGTTCGTTAATTATATGTTTTTTTTTGTCGATTTTTGAAATTTTTCAAAATGGCATTTCAAGAAACTGAATCGAATAACACATACTCGCGAGGTCAACAGCTCACAGAGCCACTAGTTAGTACGTTTGGTAACAATGTATTCATTAGTACGAGTAGCTTCTGCCAGCGGTTTCGCCTGCGTTAAAGTGGAAAATATCCCAAGGGAACGTTCTCCGGGATGAAAAGCATCCCATGACCCTCTCCAAGGTTTAATCTATCTCTGTACCAAAATTCGTCAACATTTTAGGTTTAAAAAAAAACAAACATAGAGACACAGTTACTTTGGCATGAATAATATTTTACAAGAGTTTAACTTCTTGACTACCAGAAACGCAGATCCACGCGAGACACAATGAGTTTTTAATTGATTTAGTTAATTACGGTATTCAACCGGTTAAAGCAAAAACTACCAGCTACGAGTCATACATAGACTAGCACAAAAAGAATCAGAACATCTACAAACAAACATCCAATCACAGCCCGGAAAAGCAGCAACATTAAAAGACGCTATATTAAAAAACATTCTACCAACATCATAAAAAACCAGCGTAACATTATTATCCCTTAACATGCGTTTAATAAGGTGCTAACTTGTCATGCCCTGACGAAGGTCTCTGTAATCGGATAATTAAGTTTTTTAAGCATTTCGCTTGAATTAAACCAGGATTTTCATTAAGTGGTGTCATATTCAGGGGTTTTAATTAACTTCAGATATATGGAGGCTTTTATGGTATAATTTTGTGAAGACAAACATAGCGGTTGTATGTCAGGGAAGCATTTGAGTGGGGAGAGGTGATAAAGGTGTTTTTATACGTTTTTAAACGAGTTTTTGAGCTGTCGGCGTTTATTTTATGAGTTTTTATAAGTTGGTTTATGAGAAGTGTAGGCACGTTTCTAATAAATTATGTTTAAGGTTATAAATTGGTTTCAACAACTACTTACAAGTCGAACCAAAAACAAAAACCGGCCAAGTATGAGTCGGACTCGCGCGCGAAGGGTTCCGTACCATTACCGCAAAAACGGCCAAATAATTACGTATGTTGTATGGGAGCCCCACTTAAATTTCTGTTTTTAGTATTTGTTGTTATAGCGGCCACAGAAATACATCATCTGTGAAAATTAAAACTGTCTAGCTATCACGGTTGATGAGATACAGCCTGGTGACAGACGGACAGACATACAGACAGACAGACGGATCGTGGAGTCTTAGTAATAGGGTCCCGTTTTTACACTTTGGGTACGGCACCGTAAAAACTAGGTTAGGTAAGTGCTTGCTATCTGACTAGATATTCTGCGAAGAAATACCGAAATAAACTAAAGATCACAATACGTTATCTTTGTCAAATCATTTATGAAGACCATGCAGATTATTGTCATACTTAAATGGTCTATTAACCCTAGATAACAAAATTATATTTTGGAGTAACATAGTAACTAAACATTTGCCGAGTCTACTACGTCTAATATTCAAATAATACCACTGGTTTGAAATTGTAATTAGCCACATGTCATACAAAGTCATTATATTGAGAGTAACGGGACAATTGATAAAAGCCTTTTTTGATCCGTTGATGTCGTTTGGTCAATTAAAAAAGGCGACGATTTTGTTTTTACTGTGTTTTAAATAAAAGAGAGTCCATTATCTTCGACATTAATTTAGCCATATTTTTCGTGTCAATTGACAAAATATCTTTACAGGGAAGATTTTTTATCATATTTAGGAAGATAGAGAAAGAACTGAGATCTTAGGGTACCGAGAAGTTTGCAAATTCGATTTTTGCAAAGCGATGCGTAGTCGAGAGGGCGAATGGTTAGTTATGTAAGGTTTAGGAATTAATCACTGACGTATAATTTGAGTGAACCTATCCTGCCATTCCCACATCTATTAGTAATCGTGTAGCTCAACTCTAAATTACTATCAGGAGCTCAGTGATGTCTCAGAACTTGAATAATATTACCATTTAAATTTACAGCAGTTTTATTTTAGCGACAGGACCTTATTAGGACGGTTTTAGTATACGGTACCAAATTTAGTACGTGTTACCCGCTAACCGGATTGTGTGGGTGATAAGCAGTCACTTCATGGAAAATTCTGGTATTTATTCTGGCCAGAATAGACTGCAAGCTGACACCAGCATAGTTGGGAATATGCTAGACAGATTGATAAACTATAAGTGATAGGATAAATGAACCCGTTTACAGCACTTAGACACCATTTGGTCCATTGTGCGTGCAGGCTTCCTCTCTGTGAGAGGGAGCTGGGCTGAAATCCACCACGCGGGCCCAGTGCGGGTTGGTGGATGACACAAGAGTTCGAATTTTTGTTTCCAGAACGATGTTTTCCTTCACCATTTTGAGAGCAGTGGTTATGAAATAATTTACACAAAGTAATGCGCCTGCCTGGATTTGAACTCACGGCCTACAACTTGAAAGTCGCGGGCGTTAGCACTAAGTCACAAGTGGTCTAACTAAGATATAAATGATAAATATATTCAATCTTCTTCCCCATTCATATAAACTGCAAAATTGCTGTTGAAAACACACTAGATATTCCATGTTAACTTATAAAAAAACCAACGTATCCATTTCCCAAACTGCATGTAACTCGCTATTACTAATGTAAGCACTGCTTGTGCTTGCATAATAGAACAGTGGCTTCAATAAAAACTACATTCAGTACACTCATTTTGCATATATTTTTTCTTTCTTTTTTAAATCCACGAGCTCTTGCAACTGTTTAAAACGTTGTAAGTTTTTTAAAGAAGCTGAAGACTTTTGTTGTATTATTTTAGCCTGCGCCTGCTAAAATATTTTTTATTTAGCTTTTATTTCAATAGCACTTAACATCACGCCTATTTTCGCTGAAGAGTTAGTCAGAGGTGTATGTTTAATACACCCGATTTGGTCAGTTATGTCTCAAACCTTTTTTTGTTCTGTTTTTTTTTTATATTTGCCTCCCCCAAGCGCCATTGACCGGTCCCGTGCGTCTCGCATCCAACGGCTCCCCGCAACTTGCATCAGTTCATCGGTCCACCTGGTGGGAGGCCTTCCAACGCAACGTCTTCCGGTTCGCGGTCGCCACTCCAGAACTTTTCGGCCCCATCAGCCATCTGTTCTGCGAGCAATGTGCCGTGCCCACTACCACTTAAGTTTGGCAATTCTTCTGGCTATGTCGGTAACCCTGGTTCTCTTGCGGATCTCTACATTTCTGATTCAATCACGCAAGGACAATCCGAGCATAGCCCTTTGCATTGCCCTTTGGGTGAATGTAAGCTTTCTGATGAGGCCCATTGTGGAGCACGTCTCAGAGCCATAGGTCATAACTGGCAACAAACACTGGTCATAGACTTTCGTCTTGAGACGCTGTGGTAAGTTGGACGAGAAGATACCGCGCAACTTCCAAAACGCTGCCCAGGCGAGTCGAATTCGACGGTTGACCTCTTTATCGAAGTTGGCCCTAACCAACTTTATCAAAACTTGTTTAAAATTGTATTAAGGCTAAATTACCGCTGAAGAGGGCGATCTTATAGGTTAAGCACGGGTTGCTGAGGTTTTATGATGGCTGAGGGGTCACTCTCCGTGCCTCGGATACCAAGTAGGCGTGGACCCTACTGCCTTTTGTAGATATTTGACAATTGCTACTGGTGGTCAGAAGCCTGAAATTCTTACCAAGATGTATGTTGCTACTACTTACTGTGAAGCTCAAACACTAAAATATTTCACCAAGAAACAAACTACGTAAATGACGAAACGACCTTAAACATGATAAAAACAGCCAACAAAGAAAATGTAAAAATAATTACAAATTCTTCGCCAACTGGACTCGACAAACAAAATCATAAGGAAGCGAGATTTGTATACAAGATTGGAGGGATACTTAATTAAATCCAGCAATATTGGGCGGGGCTACCGGCCAACATGGCTGCACAAGTTAGAGCAATAACGAACAGAGAACCGAGTTGCGTCTTCGAAACGAGAGACTTGCGTTGGGGCTAGAGGAGCAGCGGTTTTGGGATACTTGGGTCACAGATAATATAATACTAGCATACAGATGCCTCATTCCATACAAAGAAACCGTGCCGACGTAACTAGCGTTTTTCGACTGATTAAGCTGATTATTTTTCTAAGAACATCAATTCGTTCGGTTCCATTCCACGGATATAGATGGTGTTAGCAGCGACTTGCATGTAAAAGGGTTTACTCGGTTCGTGAATACTTTTATTTAAAATTCAGCGACGATTTGTTTTATAGCATTTTATGCACGTTCTTACAGTTTCCCAGAGCCCAATATTCCTTATATTTGTGCTTAGGAGAATTATTTAAACAAGAACATAAATTTTTTATGATGAAGAAAATCTTAATATTTCCCAAAACTTAATAAATCACGCCATCTAGTGCAATTTATTTGAACCAAATTTTCTTTCTTCGCGTTGGGTGCCCGTGCTTGGATTAAATGAAAAGAGTACGCAAAAATGACTAGACGGAAATTACAGCTGGACAGCAAAGTAAATCTACAATTACTCTACAATAGTAGTCTACAATTTTCACCATAAAATTAAAATTCTGAAATATATTCCAGCTCCTATTGCAACTGTTGATATTTTGCTTTCAGAAAAAATTGTTCCATATTTTGATCTTTGAATGATTCATTATAGAATTATTATTTTTTCATTTCATTTCAGTTGATAACTACTCTTATTATTTCGTGTCTTTGCAAACCAAACGACCAATGATGACGTTCGATTATTGTAAAGAATAACTATTAAGCTATATTCAAGCAGTAGAAAATATTCTCAAAGGAACGCTCAATTTGGAAAGTATTGCACTGTGCTATTTCCTACACCAGCCTCATTCATGTAAACTCATACTTTTTTACAAAATTCCAGCTTCATTCAAATCCACGATTCCGTTTTCAATCCGCTCCCTCCAACTTAGTAGCCCCAAAACAACTTCTGTTTTCATTAAGTGGACTTCGGTCGCTTGAATTATTGTGTGTGAGTTTGCAACTGAAAACTATTATCTAAATTATTGGTGGATCATGTTTGTTGGGCTACGCTTTGTGATACTACCCCTCTCTTGTGTTGCTTGTCTATGTTGGGAGCTTGATTTAATATGCGTGCTAATAGAGGGAGTTTGAAAGGAGGGTTCAGGTATATTAATTTCTTCTTCGTTTACGTTCCTAGTTATGAGGTTCTAGTCGTGTAAGTATTTGTAACATAAAATACAGTGTTTTAACTATTTTTAAATAAAATTCAAAATACGGTCAGGTGTTAAACGTTTAAGAATGAAAATGATAATTGACAAGATACTTGACAATTAGACGTTAATAATTAATTTGACTTTTTACTTAATTTTTATAAAAAAATAGCTTTTAGGGTTAATAATTGTTCAATTTTAATTTAATAATTCTAATAATTTTATTTTATATTGATTTATGTTTGTTTTAGATTCTTACATCGTCTTCGTCGTCTTAAATTTATTTTGAAGCCATAAGTATTTGAAATACTAACTACAAAATACCAGAAGTAATTGAGTTACAATTACCTAATATGTATTTGTATATTAATTACAAGTAATTCGGTCAAATACGGCTCAACCTTGGCTCTAGAGTTAGATAAAGTGTAATTCTATCAGTATTGGCGATTTTTAAAAATGCCAAACGGTAAGGGATTGATCACGGGACATTTTGATAGTGCTGTGCGATTTCATAAATTCAAGACATTTTACCAATCACCGTAAGAGTTTTACTCGTAACCTTAGATTATAATTAGATTATGATTAGATAAGGTATCGTAAGGTAAAAATCACCACCTGCTAGATAGGAATGGAGAGAAGCATGTTTAAGATTAAGAAAATAGACAAGATTAAGACACCAGGATAAGAACAATAACAAAAGCCACAAATGCCTTGAACTATGCCCAGAAGCTCAAGTGGAAATAGGCAGGACACGTAGCGAGGCTGACGGGCAAGAGCTGGACCCTCAAAGTTACCTTGTGGGGAGGCCCACAGGGAAAAAGAGGAAGAGGGAAACCGATTACACGATGAGAAGATGAAATTAAGGAAATTGCAGGCCGAAATTGGTTCCAAACAGCTCATAATAGGGAAATTTGGGCATCCTTGGAGGACCCACTAGGGGTTCTTGACTTAGATTTAAGTTAACTTAGGAAATAGTTTAATATTATGTAATTTGCTAAGAACAAATAAAGTCTTTTTATTTATTTATTATTATCGTTAGGTAGTCTGGGTGCATCGTTCTCACTTATATGAATTAATACATTTTATTTATTTATTTTATTTTATTCGGTAATCTTACAGCTAATTTTAACATGTAAATGTATTATATGTATGTAAATGTTGTAATACACTTTTTTTTAAAGAATATGTGTGGAGTTTCTTGTCCGTTCTTCAACATAACAAGCTTCTTTTCCGAATTGACGGTAGAATCAATTATTATTTCTTTCAAATTATTTTTACGTTCAAAAGGGCCGCTTAATAGCCTAGTTGAAATAAATAATTTTGACTTTGACTGAATTTGTCAGGGGTACAAATAGAAAGGCCGGATTTTTTTAGTATGAGGATAATAAACTAGCATTTTCTTAACATGTTGGGAAGCCTTTTAGTCTTATCAGATGTAGTTCCACCTGATTATATTAAAAGCCCCTCGGCATTCAGATTAATGAATACCGGTATTTTACACGGAACGATTGCTTATCTGACCTTCACAACCTAATTACACTACAACTATGTAGCACAGAATTAGATAAGTAGAATTTGTTACAAAAAATAGAGAAAGTAAAAATCAGTTAACAAAATGAAACCAATATTTCGAGCCCTAATTAGCGACACGACATTATTGCATCAACCATAAACTATTATAAAAAAGAAGTTTAAAGTACCCTCATAAAACAAGCAAAAAAAAAAAATCCGTCCATACCAACTGAATCGCCAGATTTAATAAAACGAAATTAGCTGTAGCGTTTTCATGTGCAATTAATGGGAACATTATGTATCTTCTTACAGCAATAGCCGTGTTCGTGGGTTGAAACTGGGGCAGGAGGGTGAGGGCGCAGTGGGAGCGAATAGCGGATGAAACCCTCTCCTTTAGCTTCTACTCGTGTGCGATGACAACATGATAATCATGCGATTCTCGGCACAGAAGTCATGATATTTCTTTTGGACGGTGTTAGAGTCATGGTGCGGTTAGAACAACGAATGGGATAATATGTTACTTAAATGGAGGGGAAAACAATTGAGCCCACTACATAAGGCTCTTCCAAAGTGCTTTGTATAAAATCTCTTCTTGGTATTTTTAACTCCCGACGGAAAAAGGGGGGTGTTATAAGTTTGACGTGTGTTGCTGTGTATCTGTGTGTATGCGTATCTGTGTGTCTGTCTGTGGTATCATAGCGCTTAAGCGGATGAACCGATTTTGATTTAGTTTTTTTTTTTTGAAAAGTGACTTTGTCGAGAGTGTTCTTAGCTATGTTTGGTGAAAATCGGTTTAGCCGTTCAAAAGTTATGGGCTGTTTAATGTTTGAAACGGAGTATTTTCGCAAGATATCGTGTCATAAACGTGTTCGATAGATTGATGATCGAAGCGTGTCTACTACTAGATATATTATGTAGTTTAAAAAGTATGAAATAAACAAAAAAAGCCGTGTTTTTTTTTTTTACTTGTTTACATAATTATCTGTAGTTACTACTGTTATGCAAAAGACGGACTAGACGGAATTTTCTGCGGGACAGCATAGTCAATCAAAAGACAACACCTCTCCAAAGAATTGGATTGGATTTATATATCGAAAATTTTAGACTTCTTCATTATAAAGTCTAAAATTTTCATCATAAAATTAAAACACTGAAATTTATTCCTACTTCCATTGCAACTCTTGATATTTTGTTTTTAAAAGAAATTGTTCCATATTTTGATCCCGAGCAGTGGTGACCCAGTGGTATCGGCCGTGACTTACAAGTTCTAGGTCGTGTGTTCGAACCCAGGAAGGCACTTTACTTCGTGTAAATTATTTCATCACAAAGCTGTTCTACAATAATTAGGGTGAGTTAACTTTGACTATATGTTTCAGTTTAAAAGCAGTTTTGACATATTCCTGTATTTATCCTTGATTGAAAGCGTGAGCTAGACACCAGTATCTTTACCTCACCTGATACCCTAGTCTATACTTCATAAAAGCTAGCTTGATATCTGCGACAGCTGTCAGTATCAATAGCGCTTGACAGACTAACAATAACGTATACGTCAGTTTGACATATGTCGCAGAGATCAAGCTATATTTTATGAAGTATAGTTGTATATATTGCTATGGTAACTTTTCAAATTTGATTGGATCATTTATAAATGATAAATTACCCAATAAGGCAATAATCGGTTTCCGCTTTCAGACTAACCGACCTCAAATGGGCATATCGCAATGAGCTCGGGGCTTAGTGCCAAACACATGGTTTGTGTACGAATAAATTAGTGTCCTACTGCCTTGTTTCTAACTTCGCGAACTGTTTCATAGTATGAGGATGTATTCTTGTATGAAGATTTGTATGAATAAGTTTTAAATGAAGGGTGGATGTTTTTACCTGAAGCAGACGTTTATAAAGCGCGTGTTTAGTGCAATAAAGGACACGTTTTGCCAGTTATACAGTTGGGGTGAAAAGAAGTAAAAAAAAAATTGGTATTTTAGGACTTACTTAATCGTGGATCAAACGAAACGGCGGCGGCGGATTTTTTGCTCACCCCGTATGTAAGGCCTCTGTCAATTATTATTTGCATGTTGGTTTTATTTATTTATTTATTAAATTTATGCGCAAGTACAAAGGCGGACTTAATGCCTTAGGCATTTTCTACCAGTTGACCTTAGGGTGATGCAGAGATAAAATATATCAGGTGCAACTAAATGAAAAAACAAATACAGAAAAGAAATATAAATAAAAAATAATAATATATATATACATATGTAGGCAAGACCATGTAATTGTCAGGAAAAACCATTATTGCATGGGTCCTTTTCGGGCTTGGAGTTAGACAAACGAACATCTTTGCTTGTATGTAGGGTCACAATGTAATTAATCACGTTATGTATTGGAGCATAACGTAAACGACATTCCACCAATCACGTAATTTGATCTACACGAACAATCGGTAATTCTCACAGTATTTCTCCTGAAGTTTTATCACCAATTCACTACTCAATCAAACCCGCCTTCTTCTTTCTCGATCTCATATATAATTGTCTTTTGTTCGCGCCAAAAACTAGGGCTTAGTGTTATGTCAAGTTGACATCTGTCAGTCATTCGAAACCATATCTCACTTCAAAACGAAATCCACAGAGAAAAATAATATATCTTTAGAAGTGCTGACATATACTTAGATACGTACATATAAATAATGTTATTGAGAAACCGAATCCAACAAATCAACTCTGCTTCTGTTCTTTGGTTTTGGTTTCCAGTCTAACCGGATTCAGCTGAGTACCAGTGTTTTACATGGAGCGACTGCCTATCTGACCTCTAACTCTTCTTGGCAAGACTGGTGTCAGATTTTCTGACTACTGTATTTTCCGAAGTACAGAGGACACTCGGTAAGTAAAGAATGGTCACCCATCCACAGACCAATCTCGGCAAGTGTTGCTTAACCTTGAAGATCGACCCATGCTAATGTTATTATTTTACCACGAGTTCCACTGTACTAACAGTTTATTGTCTACATATCTTCACATACGACTACAACGATAACGCTCATGCATAATATATTTTACGTATCCCCGACGTACATATTTCTACGATACTTGACCGATGTCTTTTCACGAGCTTTCTAGGTCACGAGAAGATACTCCTAGACGTACACATTCCAGAAATGATGCATGCCTCTTTATTTATTTAATATGTTCTATCAGGCATGCATCGCTTAACTTTGGTAGTTTCTAAGGAAAATATAAATGTTTTTCCGAGAAATGAGGTACAAACAAACAGGTAAAATACTTTTGTCCATAAATAAATGGATTAAATATTACCAACTGGTAAATAATGCATGGACTGTGTGAGGAGTGATATGAAAGAAAAGTGAGTCAGTGATAGCGTGACGGGGGACAGGACGGTATGGAAGAAGAATACGTGTTGCGCCGACCCGAAGTAACATGGGATAAGGGCAGGCAGAGCATAAACAAGTAAAATTAAACAAATCCCCAACACATTATTATTTCATGCTACATAATTTATCTAATAGTAGACACGTTTCGATCAACAATCTATTGAACACCTAATTATGACACGATATCTTGCAAAAACTCCCCGAATAATACAGTAAAACGCCCATAACTTTGAAACGGCAGAACCGATTTTCATCAAACATAGCTAATAACACTTTTGATACAGTCACCTTTTAAACATGAAAAAAACGGAATCAAAATCGGTTCATCCGTTTAGGAGCTATGATGCCACACCCAAATACACAAACACATGTCAAACTTATAAGACCCCTCTTTTTCCGTCGGGGGTTAAAAATTAGTATCGTCATTTTAATTTCTATAAGAACAATGAGACCATTACAGGGAAATATATTACCCTAGTACCTCTATTGCGAAATTCAGATAGGCTGTATCCACTTACGCTGACCCCAACATAATTGGAAAAGCTGGCCTTTTTTCGATGCTAATGATGATAGGAGATAACAAAATCATTGTGCGTTTTGAGTTGCAAAAGTTACAATAGTGCCTTATCCGCTGGAGAACCAAAGCTACCGACATAGTCCGAAGAATTGCGAATCCTAAGTGGCAGTGAGACATGCTCATAGAACGGGTGGTCGATGGGGCCAAAAAGTTCTGGAGCTCTAGACAATAGACAAGTGTTATGGTCAAAATGCCAAAATGTAAAAAAAAATATCACTTGACCTTTCGATAGTTTTTGGCATTCCCATATATTTTTGTCATTTTTTCAAACGCTCTCATCTACGCTTTCGATGATAACATTCACTTGTCTAAGGACTCTGGAGTGGCCACCGAAAATTGAAAGACGATGCGTTGGGAGGCGTCCCACAAGGTCTACCGGTGACTTGGGGGGATCCGCTGGATGCGAGACACACGGGAATGACAATGTCAATGTGGCGACGCCTAAGGCAGGCCTATGTCCAGCAGTTGACGCCTTTCGGCTGAAATGACGATGATGATGATGAACACCTTTTTACCTAACACTTTTTAAAACTGGTTATGTTTTCACACTTCTTTTTGAGTGCGGCTTACTTATCTCAAGCAGCCAGCCGTAATAATAATATATAGTTTAATCCCGAATTTATTTTAAAACATTAAGAGCTAAAACTTAAATGCTTAACCTGAATAAATTATTCGCTTAAAATGCTTTAATTAATCCTACTAAAGTTATTTAGCTGGTAATGTATTCACAGATGTTTAGATAACCTGTGTTTTACGTAATTTCGTTGAATTCTAAAGAGGTATAGAGATGTTTAGTTTTTGTGAGTAAAATGTTAATTCTTAGTACTTGGAATTATTTTGTTAATGTTTATTGTGAATTGTGATCAAGGAACTTTTACAAAGGAATATTATGTTTGCTTTTCAGATGGTTTAATTATTGGAGTTTTTGTTTAACAGAAGTTTTCATAGAAGTATGTTGCTGCCTATCTTAATATTAATTACTCGTAATACCGAGGTAAATGTAATTTCGTGGGAAAAACTGTTGTAGTTCAGAGTAAATAAACATAATAATATGTGAATATTCAGTTGTTAACAAATAAACAAACTTATTTATAAAATGAGAGAAAATATTACAATAGTTTTATCAGTTCTCGACCCAGATAAGTATATTATGGCAAAAATAAAGCATACATACATCATTCAAAAGCATTATTTTATTAAAACAGAAACTTATGGTGAGATTTCGTTTTTCTGTCTGTCTATCGCAGCTGCTTGTGACGGAAAATCATCGCCAATTCACACCTCACAAATAGAGTAACATTTAAAATATAACGCTACAATAATCTATATTCACATAACTTTACACTACAATCACCTTCCTAACTGTAATATAAGCCAGCCACTATTAACCAGCGCCCACCGCCAACAGATACGTTCTCACGTCCGCGGACATGCAAATTGTGCATGTCACCATATAAATAGCCACCGTCAGCGTGCTACGGGGGCGGTTACACATACACGGGCGACAACTATTGCTGGCGATAGTAAGTTTATTTGGTTGCCTCAAAATTACTTGATGTGTTTGGAAGAAAGAAATCCCAATATTTTACTTGGAAAGGGCAGCAATTACAAGTAATAATAAAAATTGCTTAAGGTTACCCTAGTCGACGGCACGAACTATTTTGTGCGTGGGGCTAAATGCATGCTTCTTATCCTACAACACATGCGAAAGAGATAGATGCTGTGATGAGCAGTAAAAAGCTAGTTCGTGTATGAATTAGCACTTTTGCAAATTTATTGTGAAAAGGATGATGATGTAGGACGAAAATGAGCGCGCATTTAATAAACAGACCTTTGGGAATATGAATATCATGAAAAACGGATAAATATATATTTTCAAAATTAAATTATTTGCATTGTTGAACTACTATTCTATCCCTGTATGGTGGCTGTTTTGCAATTTTCCTTCTTCTTCTGGTGTTTATTGCCGCCCAAAGATGCGTTAAAATTAGTATGTTAATATGGTACTTTCGACGCTCATGACTTTCAAATATTTTTGATTTTACTTTTTTGTTTCCATACAGGACTAGATAATGATGAGATAAATTGATATCATTTTTAGGGTTCCGAAGTCAACAGAAGTCAACAAGGAACCATTATTATTATTATTATTTATTCATTTCAATCATCTTTGGATCATACAATTACACTAAATTAAAAAATTATGAATCAAATTAAATTAATTACATTTGAATTTAAAATTATACATTATCTTACACTAAATCAAAACAATATCTTAACATTAGTCAGTACGTGAACCATGCAGCAATGATTCACATACTGACAGTCAAAACGTTCTGCAAAGGCGTTCAGGATACTGTTGCGGCTGGCCCGCACCCTACACACCAGGGATGTGCACCGCTTGCGCATGATTGTGTGGAAACAATCCACACGCGCCTCCGCAAACATCCCCGATGCGCTACAGAAGCGAGGCAGCCCCAAGAGCACCCTGAACGCGTTGTTGTATTGGACGCGTAGAGCGCTGTACTGTTTCTGCGTGTAATCGACCCACAGACTGCCAGTATAAAAGGACGTACAAAATGCCCTAAATAGGGCTATTTTGACGTCTCTCGAACACCGAGCAAATCTGCGAGCTATCATATTCGCACGAACAGACAGCGCCCTACGCTCCCTTTCAATGTCCGCATCGTCTTCCAGGCCAGAGGTTAATATATGTCCAAGATACTTAAACGTGTCAACTCGTTTAAGTGGGCATCTGTTAAGTTTAATTGCCGGTAAATAATCAGGACACCTGCCCCTGGCTCGAAAGACCATGCACTCACTCTTATTCGTGTTATACAACAAACCATGTTCTTCAGCATACTGTTCACATATTCCAATCAGCCTTGACATACCACAGACAGAGGCGCTCAGCAACACCATGTCGTCAGCGTAACTGATATTGTTTAGGCACACACCTCCAATATGGCAACCGACATGCGTGCTGCTGAGCCTCTCTATCAGCGCATTAACATACAGGTTGAAGAGCTTTGGTGAGGTTAGCCCCCCCTGCCTCACGCCGCACTCCAACCTGTATGGGGTCGAGTAAGCCCCCGACCATCGAACAACATTGACCTGATTGTTGTACCAGAATTGAAAAATACGGATCAGTTCATCTGGCACTAACGCTTGCTGTAGTTTTTGCCAGAGCAGATCATAGCAAACCAAGTCAAATGCCTTCGACAAGTCGAGGAAGCAAGCAAACACAGGTGTACTTCTACTAGTGTAGTACTTGACAGTCTGCTTTAAACACAATATAGCTGTTTCTGTAGATAGACCGGCTTTGAAACCAAATTGGTTATCATGTAAAGTCAAATATTTATCTAGCCTAGTGTTAAGCAAACCGTCAAGCACTTTCGAAATAACAGTGGCCAATGAAATAGGCCTATAGTTGTTCTTATCGCTAACATCACCGGTCCTATTCTTTATAATTGGCACCACCACAGTCTTCATCATCCGCTCAGGCAGATACGAATGTCCTATACACAAGGAGTAGAACATCGCTAAGACTCTGGGCAGATGACGACCAGCATGTTTAAGGTGCTCAATACTTAAATCATCGTGGCCTGGAGACTTGCCCCTCGACATAGACATAATTACATGTCTTACCTCTTTTGCCGTAAACCGGGCACCGATCTCCTGACCACTACAACCAGCAATGCCTGTAGACTGTGATGGCCCCAGCGGCGACGTAACAGCGAAGTGCTGCTTAAATAGCTCGGCAATCTCCGTGACATCAGCAGCGCCGCTGACACTCACCGGCAGGCCCGGCCTACTATTGAGTTTATCAGTGGACTTCCAAAAACTGCGGAAGTCACCCCCAGAATGATGCGACGCCAACATGTCCATTTTAATTTGGTCACTATTGTCCTGGCACCACCGTAAGCGCGACTTAAAATTTTTCCGACTTGTTTGCATATCGATCCAAACACGGCCCTCGCGTGGTCTACCACATGACACCCACTGCTCAAACTTTAGCCTGGCCTGCCTGTGAGCATCACCCACGTGCTTATTCCACCCCATCACTGGCCTCCTACCTCGCACATGGTTCAATTCGTAGCCCTTAGAAGCGGCTTGGCATAAAATATTAACAATGTCATTATACATTTTATCAATAATAATTCTGTGGTCCAAATTAGTACAAACATAGTCACAACATGCACTCAATTCAATTGGAAAGTCAATACATTTTAATTTATCATTACAAAATTTTGCATAAATGTCAATTTGCTTAGGTTTTCTATCACCCCATTTTATTTCATTAAATAACAGATTTTTATTATCATTTGAAATGTACAATTTTGGTTTGATTTCATTTAAGTTACATTGTATTAGAAGAGGAAAGTGGTCGGACCAAAGTACATCATATTTAACATTTACATTAATAATAGTGCGCATGGCTGCTTTCGTAACAACACAGTGATCGAGCCAACGCCTCGAGCCGCTCGCATCGCTTATAAAAGTATAAGTGTCAGAGTTTACACCTAACAGTTCAACATCGGCACATAGTAACTCAGATTCACGACAAAAAGAAACCAATTCAAAATAAAAATTTTCATTGGGATGCGAATTAAAATCCCCGAGCAGAAAAACAGTCTCAATATTGTTATTATTGATTATAGCACTCACCAGGCTGAGGCAATGCGTAAAATCCGTTAAGTTCGCACTATTATCCGTCGGCATGTATACACTGAACACTAGAAATGACTTTGTTTCCATGCACACTTTAATGGCACACACTCGCGGGTTATCGCACTGCACTACCGAAACGTTCTTAAAAACACTTCTCCGCCACAGCAGTGCAACTCCACCGTAGGGTCGTCCTCGCAGCATGCCTGCCGTGGTGTCCACCGCCGACGTCCCGGTGTACCCGAAATCAGCGTCGATCTCGCTCAGGAACGAGATATCGTGGGGCAGCAACCATGTTTCTTGCAAGGCAATTATGTCTGAAGTGCTACATAGTTGCCTAACACTCTCCACCGAGCGTTTTATACTCTTACAATTGTAGCTTAGTATGTTATACATTAATATTTATTTTACGCCGTTCACGGCACCACTGTTTGTACCGTTCGTGTAATTTCGCATTTTAAAATTTACGAATTTTCTGAAAATAATTCCCTCAGGCCATAGTTTGCTATCAAGAAACATCTCCATTTTAGTTTCCGAAACAAAGAATTTGTATGCGTTATAGTCTTTAGGATGTTTAAACGATATACTTTCAAGCGTGATCAGCTCGCCCGTTTTATGAAGCACATAGTCAACAACATCCTTCACCGTCGTGTCTTTATGCACTTTAGTAATGAAGATTGGCACTGTTTTTATTGCAGCTTTGAATTTTCCTTCATTCTCCCTGGCGGTACCAGCGGTGCCCAAGTATCGGTAGCTCATATTACGCTTTTTGCGGTATGAAACTCTTTCCCATCCGTCATTATTATTGTTTTGCACCGGCTCATGTACAATAGGCGCGATCGCTTCCACAGTCGCATGCAAGATCGTCCGTCGCTGCAGTGACGTCACGGCCTTCGGCCTCGAAGCAGCTGAGCTAGCGCCAGCGCAGGCGCCTGCAGGGGTGGGTGCGACGCGAGGGGGAGAGGGGCCGCACTCGGCCGCTCGCTGCGGCAAGACAGCTGACTGACTACCGCGGTCGGAGGTTTTTGCATCTACCTCCTTTATTTTCCTATATGATTGTTCGTTATTTTCTAGGATTTGTAACGAGGATTCATCGATACTATTATTGCAGTCATCTATAACTGATGAATTATTGATGTGGGATAATCCAATGGGACCGCTTTCCATAAGCCATCCGCCTCGTTTCATGTTCACTTTACACACAGATGGTACAGCATCACAGCGACTCAGTGGTATTAATGAGTCATTTTGTAATTTCAAAATCTCCGTTTTTAAATCTCTCAGTTGTGTCTGCGTCACATATACTTCTTTAATTTCTTTGACTTCATTCTGAATTCGAAGCAAATCCTTTAGAAGTTTAGTGCAATCAAGGTGGTCAAACAGTATTGGAGGTAGCTTTTCCAAGTCCCTTGCTACGAAAATTGGGAATTGATCCGGCTCCACTGATTTAAAAACATTAATTATGTCCACTAGATCTCGTTGTTCCTTGCCTTTGTTTTTCCTCCTTATTTTCGCCTTCTCCACAGGAACCGATTCGTACAGCAGTTTTTTAGATTTTTCGATACCTTCACTTGTAAACGTAGACGTACATATACGCACTAACGTGTCTTCATCGACCACTGATATTTTGTTTTGAATATACGACAACATTTCATCTATAACTACGTTACAGGAAACACATTTAACTATTGTCGACATAGTTTCGTTCGCCAGAAATATGTCCTCACGGTAGGGACGCGCGCGCGCGAATGATTATAGTTTCGCTCTGTCCGTCTGTCCGTCCGCAGCTTAGCTCAGAGAATCTAAGTAAGAAGTATAAATATATATAGTAAGAAAGCTATAATGCGGCATGGCTATACATATTAATAAATCCGACAAAGTGGTAAAATAAAAACACAAAAAAAATATATTTTTCGGTTGCCTCCCATAGACGTAAAGTGGGGATGTATTTTTTTTTTTCTCATCTATACCATGATGTGGGGTATCGTTAGATAGGCCATTCAAAAATATTATGGGTTTGTTACAACCATTTTTCGATTCAGAGATCCGTTTTCGTAAAATTAAGCATTAAATTGCAAATTTATGTTAGAGTCAAGTGTCCCCCCCCCTGCCAGCGAAATGTTGGTCTTGGCTATGTGAAAAAATGCACGGCTGTAGTAAATATAACATAATTAAAAGGAAAACTATTACAGATATGTAGACTTTAAAAGTTTACGAGTAATTACTCGTAAACTTGTAAAGTCCGGGTCCGAGTTGTTGTCCGAGTTGGTCGACTATTGTCGACCAACTTATAAAATGTACTTGGAACAGTAAAAAAGACAGATATTAAATATATGCTTATGAACTCTGTGTGTACAAAAATAAAATCATAACATCTTTAATGATAATGATTTCTAAATTAATAATGTTTAAGCTCGAATAACGCATTGGAGTGGCCGGAGCATGCGCGGGGGGGAGTCTATTTTGTGTTAGTGCAGAAGTATTTTCGACGTTTTGTAATCTAAAGTCAATTTAGATTCGATTGCGAAGCAAATTACTTATTTTGTTTTGTTGATATCCATCTATAAAGTCAATATTCCCGAATACATCACTAACTGAGTAGCGTAAAACTTTCCAGAATGAAATAGTGAATACCGCAGGTTGGAGGAGAATACATACGAAATTTTTCAAATTCCGAAAGATAAATAAACAAGGAGCGTGCGCACAAGAATCCAGGAACGAACCATACCTGCCCCGTGGCTCTAACACGCGCTCGTATCGGCACCTTTCGCAATTCGCACCCGCGGTGGTACTCAAATAAATAATATTTTTCTAACTTCAGTTGCGAAGTTGGATTTTATAACTCCTTCTTCAGTTACCAGTTAGTTTTAATTTAGTTTAAGTCAAAAGTGAATAGGTTACATCTAGACAAGCGATTAAAAAAAACATCATCCTATGTGAACCCGTTTTTAGACGTTGTGTGCCGCTGAAACCGTTTTAATGTTCATGTAACAACAACAAAAACCTTTTCTTAGTCCGCATTATTATGCAACTTTGGAACCCTATTACTGCGCGTGGCCCGACACGCACTTGGCCGATTTTTTAATTTTGAACGTACATCATCAAACAGTGGAGTAATCGCCAGACTACGTTTGTATGTAAGAATGATCGACTAGTGCAACCTTAATAATTGATCGCTGAAATGTGGCTCACTTATCACTCCCGTTGCACAGGAGCCACACATTTTCCCTTATAAAAATTAATAGAAAAGTTAATAGTACACGTAGTTAGCATATAGTTTTACTTCTTTATAATATTAATTTAGAATTAGGTCGTTCCATTGTATATTGTTTTAATTTACTACCTATATTGTCGGTGACTAAATGAATGTATTTTTTATTTATTTATCCATTATCACCGTATGTTGGTATATCATCTTGACTAATGTTGCCACCAGTTTAGCGGCATATAGTTGCCCGTGTATCCGTCCCGTAATAACTGCGCCATTAAAACGCACGCATCGGGTGTATTTAAGCGGTATAAGTGAACATAATCAGTGCCTGATGCTGTTATACTGCTGAATTAACAGTGTTGAGTATGTCGGAGCTGGATCTGTCCTGGAGACTGGGTGTGCAAAAAGTTAGAATAATTATCATTCATTTAAGTAATTCTGTTGAGACACGACACAAAGAAATAAAATAATGAAAAAGAAGTGTTATTTTGTTTTTTGTACGTGTAATACAATATTTAACTGTGTCTAGACAGAATAGATCTGAAACAGGTTTTCTGTTAGAAAAAGTGTTTCACTGTCCGTTCTTAGTTCAGCAGATATTCAATTTTAGAACGCTGGTTTGTTTTGTTTTGTTTCGGCTATGATTGTTTCATTGTAAAACCATGTGTTCTTGTTGTAACTAGAATGTGTTCTAATAAAAGTATATTTTATTAAGAATATCGTTTTCTATGAAGAAACCCTGAATCTAATATATTATGGGCCTAGGATACCCTGGAAACCATAAAACTTCTGGATATATATGTAGTTTAAATTGCCCACTTTTTCGTTCTTGTCTACTTGTGGCCAAAAACACTAATAACTCTGACTCACTTTTGAAGTAACAAAGTGAGTATTTTTATTTATCCAAGAAAATGGCTTGGTCACACCCTGGTTGGTTTTATCTAGTCTTTATAATACAGTTTTTAGCAAAATCAAAGAATAATTAGTTTGAATAGTGCTGTAGCTATGCCAGAAAAAAATCTGTGCTAGTCTTTCAAGAGATATTTTCATTTTATACTAAACTTTTTTGTGCCATTAAAAACTAAAACGAACAGACACATCCAGTACACAAACAATGCACGTTGTATTCAAATGCAATACTATCGCGGAGCGGCAGCCCACTCTGTATAGCTAATAAATACGTGCAATTTGTGGACACGCTGAGCCTATGCGAATTTGTATGTAGTCATACAAACAGTAGTTTACTATGTGTTGTGTCAACTTTTAATTTGGTAGGACTGTGAAAAGCGAATTAACTTCTGATAATTAATCGCCTGCTTACCAAAAGCTTGATATAGTAATGTTCCATATAAAAATATGTTTTCCATTAGATGATTTTACCCACAAACACTATTTATTTCTGCCTGCAAGTGGAATGCAATTTTACCCACATTTAATTTCAGTTTGAAAAGCAATTATGGGTGTCAGTGAAATTACAAAAACGTTATATATTATATCGTTAAACATCTTGAGATAATAATAACTTCTTTACTTAGATAATCTATTCAAGGTTAAAAAGGTTCTAGGGTAATGTAGGTAGTAAATAAATGCTATGGCTGAGCAAACGTCACCTCAAGAAGTCAATAAAAAATGGTAAATTAAAATAATCGGGCTTGTCAAATAACAAAATAATCGGGCATTTCGAGCACGACGCTCGACAACACCCGTCCATGGGCGAGACCGGCTAGCGGTCTTCTGTCGCACAAAGAGGTCGCGCGTCACAGTTTCGCCGCGAACTCAATCCCGTACAAAGCCTGAGGACAAGTGGTGTCGCGCGTCTCCTACCTCTGTCGCGTGTCGCGGTCACGTGTCGCTGTCTCGCGTCGCGGTCGCGCGGTGAACTCACACCTTTACACGTTGTAATAACAGCTAACCATGTACTTAATACACAGACCTTTCAACAACACTCACCAAAAATACACTCTCACGAAAATTCTCATCCGAAAACTATTCTGAAATTCAATAAAGCGAAGCGCGTTCCGTGACGTCATCCGCGAGTGACGTCACAGCCTGTTTGGGAAGCGCACAAATATTCCAGGATATATTATTGTAAAGGAAAAGATGTTTGAAGCTATGTTGCGAGGAGAGGAGGAGTTTTACGGAATGTGGGACAGTTTATTTTATAGTAGGTGAAAGAATTTAAGTAGCTTATAAGTTTGGTAAGGGGGTTTGAATAAGTCTCTATGCACCAGAGAATGCTGCATGAGGAGCATTATGTAGCGTCCAGCATCCAGTGCGGCTATTATGTGTCTATTGGACCAAGTGCTTGATGTTAAGTCAAATCGGGCAATATAATGAATACTGATTTAAACTTCATTATTTATCACATTTTCTGGTCATTATGAATATTGCTACGAAACTGTTGGGCAATTAGTTATGGTACATTAGTTTCTTTTTTATTTTAATTTATATTATTTGGTCAGCAGGATTACGGTGCCACTATTTTCAACGAATTAGTCCAAGAGCGAGCGAAGCGAGCTCGGGAGCTTAGGGCAACCTGACACGGATAGGTTCGAAGGGGATGACGGGAGTTGAAGTAAGCTAGCAACAAGCGAACTCAGCTCCCATCATCTCCTTCATGTTAGGTTACTTTAGATCCTGCAGACGGAAATAGGAGACCCAAGCAGGGCTCCGTCGACTATGTTGCTTTAATAAGTGAGCAGTAATCGTACTTACCTACCATATTGATTCTATATTAAAATCGATGTCAACATTAAAATAATTTAATAAAACACAATATTAATATATTTTTTTTAATCTACTATAAAGTATATAATAAATAAATAATAAATAAACACATAATTAATTTTTCACTTCTCATGCTCTGAAATTGCTTATTTGTGCAGGATATAGGCTGCACAAAATCGATTTTTGTGCACAAGTGCATTAACGTATCTCCTTATAAATGTATCTATATTAAGGCAAAGAAAATGAGCCATACAACCAAACACATATATAAAGTTCACAGATAGAATTTGTTATTTTATAATATTTACTTTAATTTATTTGCCTTTTATGTGTTTTTTAAGACATAAAAGATATAAAAATTTAAATTAAAATACGGTAGGTTATTTAATTAATTTAAACAATATATATATTACAAAATTAATTTAATACTAGGCTGTATAGGTCTGCAGCCCAAGCCTAATATCAATGTCGTAAGATTAAAAAAAAAGCGGCGGGAAACAGGTCTTGTTTTTTCGTGCGTTTAATAAATTCTTCAAAAATGCTAAAATTGATAAAAATGTCCAATGAAGAAGAGGATTTAGCACTCTCTCCTAATACGCTTATGGAAATTAATGGACAGAGAGCTGTGCAACAGATATTACCGCCAAAGTCTCGTGAAAAATATCTCAAAGTTTACGATAATTTTGTAAATTGGAGAAAAGAAAAACTAGTAACTACGTTCTCAGAAAGTGTTGTTTTGAGTTATTTTGATGAATTATCCAAAAAACTTCAGCCGCCTACACTGTGGAGTATATATTCCATGCTGAAAGCAACAGTACAAACACACCGAAACTCTTCTGTGCCTCGAAAAACAAGTAAAGTTTAAGTTTTAAGTTTTTCGTGCAAGTAAATGCCCACTTGCACGAAAAACTTAACTCAGAGTTGGTTACTATCACGAGGTTAAATTGACAACATGTCATACAGTGTTGTGGGCTTAAGCTGTTGGTCGCGGTTGGTATTTGTCGAACGTTGACCGTGGTTACGAGCAGTCATAAGCTTGTAGCGGCACCAACGCCGCCACATATATTATCTAATGACATGACGTCACAAAAATCCTACAACGCGCAAGCAAAGTTTTCGACGCGATTTGTACGCATTCAACAGTCCGACAGTAACCGTTGGGCAGTTGCCCGGACCAGACACAACACGTCTGGTCGGAGGATCCTACCTTTTCTATGGAGGTTTGTGGGACTTTACACCCTGTGCCATATAACTCCAAAAGCAAAATATCTGAAACCAGTCTTGCCAAGATCTTGGTAGATATCGTGTTATCCAGTTACTGGGTTAAGGAGGTCAGACAGGCAGTCGCTCCATGTACAATATGAAGCCGACCCCAACAAAGTTGGTCATATTAACGAAGCAGACGGATTCATTGATTAATCTACGTAACTGGGGAAAGAAGAGAAAGTATGTGTCTTTATAGGAGGACCTAGAATAATTATATCTTTATTGAGTTGCTTTAATAAATTGAGAAAATAACATAACACATCTAAATTTAAACCATCAATTTCATCACAAAATGAAAAACCACAAAACAAAATATTAACCCCCTAAACAACCGAAACAATGAACAAAAATACAAACATACTTCATCCCACACAAATAACTTTACCTCAGGATCGCAAACACATTAGTGCTGTACCGTGTGTATCGATAACTCAGGGTATCGCGTTGGCCTATCGCCACGTCTTGCACTCAACTAATGCGGTGGGCGGGACGGGTTATCGATATTCTGTTATTTATCGATGCTTGCGAAGGATTTGTGTTGTTGTAGCCAGAATTTATTTTAAACTGGAGAAAATTGCTGTGGGAATTAAAGTTTAATATTCATGTAGAAGTTTTGAACACTTTTTCAAAATTATCGTGTTTGTCTTTAACAATGTGTTTCGAGTAAAAGCGGCAATCTAATAGTTTCTAAATAAGGAAACACTTCAGCACTGCATAATACTTCTCTTTAGAATATTAAACATCTGGTCGACGTGTAAAGAATGCCGTGAAAGTCCACCATTGTACCTTTGTACATAAAATTTATATAAATAAATACATCTGTCATACAGCATTCATAACCCTTAGTGGCGTTACCCATTAGATATAAATCTTCACTAATGAATACTACAGTCAATTACGTACCCAAGTAAACACGCAAATCATAAAGTATTCTTCCTCCATAAATAAACATCCATAAATTTATTCACACAGACCAAAAAAATACAAGCGCAAGATAAAATTTATCGACAACGCATGTCCCACCCTTACTCCGGTTTGGCACAACTCCGGCTGTCAGCGGCAAGCCGACAATGCATCGTATTTTGCCATTGGCAAATCTAAACAGTAATATATATCTTGAATTTTTACCAAGAAAACAGTTCCTAGGAAGCTATAACTTAGCTCTAGCTGTGAATTTAAAGGGTAAATAATTTAAAACTCTTGAAATGTTCTAGAATTTTAATACTGGATAGTGTTTGGAGAAAATGGTGAAATTTATGAAGTATCTTGTGAAGACTTTGTTTAAGTTTTCTGAGAGTGACATTCTGTTCTCGAAAGCGTCACCATAGAGATTGGAAAAAAGTTAAAATGTATGGGATTGTCAAGCACTATCTCACGTGATTAATCATTTTGGCATTTCAAAATCGACATCGCTAACATCGAACGACACTTTATCTAAAGAGGGTGTTTATTTAATTAGATAAAAGCATATATAGTGTATAAAATACTTAATTAACATAGACTACAAACATACACTTAAACAAAAAACTACTCACTAACTAAACCTAAGAATATACTAAACTAAAATATAGCGTCGAAATCCTCCTACACATCGTTGTCCACTGGTAATGTGCCCAAAGACTGGCAGTATTGCCATGTAATATGGCAATGCTTATTCTCTGACCAAGGTAAAAGCCAGCCCTTGGATTACGCGAAGAGTTAACTAGGCGTTTGGAAAGATTAAAAAACAAAGCGTGAGCACTCGGATCCCACGGACCAAGAGTTTCAACCCCAAACGGCTCGAAAATATAACTACCGATGAGGTTATTATATTTCCGCCGCTTGAGGTTCTCTGCAGCCGCAGCGGCAGCGCCAACACAGCACGATGCGCTAGGAAGATGGGATGGCGCAAGAGTATCGACACAAGTAGCGTCCCACACTAAAGGCCTACCCATCTTCCATGGAAACAAAGACATCCCATCCGGTCTTTTGCCATCTTTTGCATTTATCTAAAGTGCTTTAGTAATAAATATAATTAGTATGAAAAAGACACAAAAGAATACCACTAGACACTACATATAATATACATATAATATGCTATGCTATGCTTTGTGGTTAGTTAAAAGAATTTGCAATAGTCAATTGCATCGCCGCGTTGAAGATTTCTTGCCAGATATCAGGATTGGGTTTCACGATAAAGGACGATTCTAGACAAAAAAATTATAAGTACGAAATAACAGTCGTATGCGATTATTTAAAAATAAAATTAAAAACTTAATATAAAAGATGAACAATAGAACATTTTAAAAAGATTTCAACAATATATTATTACACAAAGCCCAATTTAATTCACCGAAAATCTTTAAACTACAACAAAAGATTTTAAAATAGAAAATACTCTGTCTTCAATTGTCTGAAAACTTTTAGCTAGATTTGTTGGTTTTTCACGTGAAATTCTCCAATTCCAATAAACGTAATAAGTATTAAAGACTCGGCGTTTGAAATAATTTCATAATGTTTGAGAACAATTTCTTTTACAAAGATTTTTTAATAAAAACTTTTTGGGAACTCTTAATGGCTTTTTACATTTGATTTTGTTAAGTCTTCGATAGAAATTGAAGGGATTTCGGACTTTACTTTTGTTTTTACGGTATTTTCTCTTTGGGTAGTGAGTGAAATTCTATTTTTTTCTTAAATTCTGGGCTTTTTAGAATGGAGTTCAAGTACCTACTTTACAGTATTAGAGTCACTCTCTGATATGTTATATTTTTAAGCTTACTTTAAGTCAAAATGTTTTGCAAATTAATCAATACTTTTTACTCTAACTTATTATTATATTACATAATGTTATGACTAAGAATAGTGTCAATTTGCACTTTTATACAGTTAGGAGTTAGTGTAAACGCAAATGGTTTAGTTCTCTTTAGCCTACGCACTATATGTAAATGTGTTTGATCTGCCTACGCAGGAGATGAAAAGAAAAAGCCGGGTTCCAGAAATAAAATCAAAAACTAACATGAAACTCTTTAACGATTCCTCTCATCTTTCTGCGAAGCAAAAAATCCAAATCACTTACAAACCTCGCGGTCTATTAATTCATTATAATGACATGAAACTAGTATCATTAGTGATCGCGGAGTCTTCTCGTTATGTTGAAATACTTTCGATCTGAGATCGTTATTGCAGATTGCGGGTTTGTTGTTACGGGACGGGTGCGTTACGATGTTTGCGGAATCTTACTTATAATATTATGAATGTGAAAGATTGGATAGATGTGTGTGTAAATGTGTGAAAGTATGTTTGTTACTCAATTACGCTAGAACGGCTGAAGAGATCTGGAAGAAATTTGGCACAGTGATAGATTATAGTCTGCAATAAAGTTCATTTAAAATCAGAAAAACTTTTCACGCGGGCGAAGCCGCTTAGAGAAGCTATAGTATATCAAATCATCTATGATTATTTTACATGCTAAAAAATATTTGTATGTAGAATCTGCGAAAAGTTTAACTTAATACTTTAGGCATGTTAAAGTCCAAGCAAAGTAAAATATAATGATATACTTCAATTAGGCCATTAAACGGCACTTTTGAATGCCAAAATTTAAAGTAAAAAAATAATATTTGAAGTAGTTTGTTATGACGAACAACTGACAAGAAACGAGGAGTTTCTTGTCAGTTGTTCGCAGTACTGTTGCAGGTACTGCTAGTCTACCTTAGAGCGATGACTGCATCAACCTGAGTCATAGCTACTAGTTTTAGTTTTATAAATAGATATATAATAATATATATATATTTAGTGTTGCTTATTGCAATCTAAATGTTTTGTATTTCATATCTCTATCGATGCTCTCTTAAGCATCTCAAAGCATAAAATAATACTTAAAACTGATTATTTTATCCTTAATTTAATATGCCTGTACCTAAGTATAAATGCAGTCGTCAACTTCCTATTTAAAAATCGTATCGTCAACTATAAACATCTGTAACCCTATAATGAGATGTCTCCATCTCTCAAAGCGCCTACGTCATAATTATGTATCAGCGTTTCCATCCGCTCCCTATTTCCAGCGTATTGGACCATGTACTACTTGCCATACGAAAGCATTTATGAAATGAAAAATTTCTCCTCAAAAGAAAATATCGAAGTTTGGATTTTGAAATTATGAAAAGATTTTCACGTAAAATTAATAGCTAAGGTATATTGGGGAAATTATTTCGTGTTTTTGTGGCTTCCTGTCTTGAAAGGCAGCTAGGATGCTGGAAAATGTAATATGTTTAGTAATTGCTTCAGTCACAATTTTATAAATTGGTTTTTTACTTTTGAGTGACATGAAAGTGCTGCATTGCAAAGGACGACAGGTATTTCCTAAAATTTTAGTAAGGTAAACTTTAGCTAAGAGGTTTATAGCATAAATGCAGATAAAATGCTTTGCTGAAGATAAAATTGAAAGCTGGCTTTAAGTGAATTACGGAACATGAACGATATTAGATCACAGTGTAGATAGGAGTAACAGAGCTCGTGTCTAATAATAACAGACGCACGAGTGGATCTTTAAGTTAACTTTGAAGATGCAACGCTCGCCGAGGTCTGTCCGAGGATGGGTATGACTGACCATCTTAATATACCGAGATTCTTCAGTGCCTCGGCAAGTACATTAAGAGGAAATGCTGTCGCAGATATCCGAATGAATACCCTAAGTAAAAAGTCACAATTCGAGGTTTGGCTCTCGCCTATTTCCTCCTCCAATATTGGACTGATTTAAAAGATATTCCATAAACTGAAAAACAAAAGATATATTATTTTCCTCTATGTTTTTGTTGATACATTATCTTTAGAAGCTTCAAAACAAGCTAAAAATCGCGCTGTCCAACAGAGGCCTAGTGTACAAATTTGACAACTATAAATAAAGAAAAAACATCATAGAAGCACAACATACATGTTTTTTTATTCAATTTATGGAATATCTTTTAAATTTGTCCAATACTGGAGGAGGAAATAGGTGAGAGCCAAATCTCGAATTATGACTTTTTACTTAAGAAATTCAATCGTAGCTCTTTGACCGCATTGCATCTTAAGCTGTTAGTCCCGGGTTTTGTACATATTTTACAATCATTAAGGATAGTCAGATGCCAGGCAATTTGATACCAGTCTTGCAGATCTGACCAAGAACAGTTACTGGATAATGGAGGTCATATATGTAGTCGCTTCATGTAAAATATTGGTGCTCGGCTGCCCCGGTCAGACTGGAAACCGACCGGAATGTCCCATAGTTGAGAAAAGGGTAGGCAAATTGTTTCATCAATAGAACCAAAAATTCGGAGACATGTGACATCCACCAATCCGCACTAGGCCCGCGTCATGGATTACAGCCACACTAAAAAGAGCCGCACTCTCTCACAGAAAAGAGTTCTGTGTCCCAGTAGTGGGAACATTAATAGGCTGATGATGAAGATATTTCAATATTAAAATAAATAGCAAAAGTGCACACAAAGACGGATAAATGCAAAAGCAGGGACAAACATACTCCTACAATTCAGCAGTGCAACACAAAAGTTGTTCTATAAATTATTCCCTTGCAACATTGCAGGATTGTTGCAAAGATCTTGACACAGAGGCGTACATAACATAGCATGACGCCAGTATCCCCAGTAGGGGAGACAGAATTGTTTAGTGTTCTAATATTTCGTCGGTTATGTTATGTCTCAATTAACAGATAGAATATATTATATTGCATCCATTCATTTTAATTTTGTTAATTTAGGAATCGGCCAAGTGCGATTCGGACTCGTGCACGAAGGGTTCCGTACCATTATCGCAAAAATACAAAGCAAAAAAATCACGTTTGTTGTATGGGAGCCCCACGTAAATATTTATTTTATTCTGTTTTTACTATTTCAATTGTCTAGCTAATAGATATACATACAGACAGACAGACAGACGGCCAATGGAGTCTTAGTAATAGGGTCTTGTTTTTACCCTTTGGGTACGGAACCCTAAAAATGTGTCAGTCTATAAGTTGAATTTTCACTTCTAAACCGCTAAACGGACATGGATGAAACTTAGCATACGGATATACCTGCGCTAAGATCGTATGGGACAAGCAATAATTTTTATCCCGGTACTAAGTTTCCTTGCAATAACAAAACACGGACGAAGTCGCGGACATAATCTTGAGATTGTATATTGCTGTATGTTGTAGACATACATGTGTACATTTTCGTAGATATCTTCACGTATTTTGTCATATTTAGTTCATACGACAACATCCTCAGACAAATAATTTCCTCGAATAAATCTTCAAGCCCGTACACAATTAATACTGGAGTGTCCATGTCCATATTTTTGGCTTCCATCCAGTAAGTTTTGTGCAAAACAGCGGCTTCGGCGCTTGAAGCCAACAGATAATCACTACGAACCAACGTCTTGGCAGAAGTCGCGACTTTATCTTTGGCGACTTTCAGTTTTGCTGTGATACGGCTTAAAATATAGTCTTTGCTAACTGATTTTTGGATTCACTTTGAGAGAGAACTTTGTAATTTACACTGATTTGGAAAGTTTCGTTTTGAAACTGATTTGAAAACTATTCTGTTCAGTTTTTGTGGTTGGCCCAAGTAAAGATTTGGTTGATAACAGAGTTAATTGAAAACGCTTTTAGAAATCGGGGTTAAACCGGGATTGCATTTATATCTAAGACAGGTAATTGACACAAGACATGTACAAGTATTATAGGTATTACCCCAAGTAACACCGGATTAATAGAATATGCATGATTGTACATCGAGATTACCTATTTTGTTATTATTATTGATAGGCTAGAGCTTGACCACTATCTCACCTGGTGGTAAGCGATGATGTGGTCGACGGTGTAACACGCTTGCCTAGAAGTAACTTATTCACTCTTGACTTAAAAACCCCGAGGTTGTAGCTGTCGGGAAACACAGAATCCGGCAGGGAATTCCACTCCTTAGCTGTACGCATAATGAAAGTATTTCCAAAACTTATAGTGCGTATGGGTGCGTATGCCTATGGTACCGATGGCGCATCGCCGTGCGGCTGGTAGTCCGATGCCGAAACGGGTTAGGCAGAATTAGATCATTCAATTCCATCGCACATTCCCCGAAATGCAACCGATAAAAAACCGACAAGCTGGCAACTCGGCGACGATGCTCAAGGCTCTGGAGCTTTGACTCAACCAGTGCTTCATTGCCGATGAGCCTCTTGGCCCGTTCGTTCGTTCTGTTTCGTTTGACTTAATACCATAACGAACAAATCTTAGACAGAATTGTAATATTGTAATTATTATGTTGCTTTTAATCGCCCGCATTGGGCAAGCGTGCTGATTAATGATCGGGCCCTCTAAGAGTTCTATATTCTGCAGTGCGACAGTAAAGGACTGGTATGATTATGATATTTCATTATGTTGTCATAAGTCTGCAATACTGACAGCAAAATGGAAATAGAAAAGCTAACTAGAAATAACACCAAACCACGGGGTCCCAACGCTAAGAAAGAAAATTTGGTTAAATAAAGATGGCGGATATGCATCAATTTGTTATTGAATTGTGTGTAAAATTAGCATTTTCTAGAATTTATCATAAAAATTGTATGTTCTTGTTCAATCAACTCACCAAAGCACAAAATTATGGAATATTGGGCTCTTAATTCACATTTCAAAGATTATTTGAACGGATCTTTTAAATTGATTCCAATAGATGGCGCGGTTTTAAATTTCTGAGGCATTCCACCCGATTTTTTTATTGGTATTGAAACACATTTTGGTACAATGAAACTGTAGAAACGTGTTAAAAAATACTGCAATACAAATCGTCACTGTATCTAATTAACAAAATATTCACGAACGGAGTAAATCCTCATAAGTCACTTCTAACACGATGGTGTTTTTGGTGTGTCTATCGCCAGTACCAAACAATATCAATTTAATCAGACGAAAAACGCTAGTTACGTTGGCATGGTTTTTTTGTATGGGATGAGGCATGATGATGAGGATGCTAGTATTTTATTATCTGTGACCAAACTAAGAGACATACAGTCGTTCACATTTTAATGAAACACAAAATAAACACAACACAAAATTACAACCACGCAATTTTATCTCTAAACTAGCCCCAAATCCTAAATACCAGTTCAAAGAGGCTCCTTCAAATAACACATCCACAAAAGACTGCAACATACGAAAACACAACGTTTATAATAAACAAACGCTACTGAAACATGCCCCAACTGTAATTAGTATAGCTACAGTTAGACCCAAAGTTGTGTCTTTACACTTTTTAATTATAGAATATATTAAAGTTTTGTTGACTGAGAACAAATTCAACGGTTTGTGTAAGTCTTAATTATAAATGTTGTTACGCTTTTTGATAGCTTCTTGTTGTATACTTATTGGGACGTTTTTGTGCGCTCTTTGTTGTTATAAGAGGACATCAGCGGCCTACTTCTATCAGCAATGGTGATGGTCAAAATGCCAAAATATAAGAAACTGATCTCGTGACATTTCGATAGCGTTTGACATGCCCGGCCATACAAGTCGTAAAGCGGGCCAAAGGGCTTATCAGCGATAAAGCACTGGTCAAGTCAAAGCTCCAGAGTCTTGAACATCGTCGCCGAGTTGCCAACTTGTCGGTTTTTTTATCGGTTACATTTCGGCGAGTGTGCGATGGAATTGCATAATCTAATTCCACCTAGCCCGTTTCATCATCGGACTACCAGACGTACGGCGATGCACCATCAGTACATGGTGGACATCCCACCCATACGCACAAAACGTTTTGGAAACATATTTATTGTGCGTACAGCTAAGGAGTGTAATTCCCTGCCGGAGTCTGTAATGCCCGACAGCTACAATCTAGGGGTCTTTTAATCAAGAGTGAATAGATTGTTTCTAGGCAAACGTGATTTACCATCGACCACATCATCACTTAGGTGAGATAAAGGTCAAGCGCGAGCCTATAGTGAATTAAAAATAATACATTTTTCCAATCGCCATCGCGACGCTCTCGTCGATACAATGTCACTCGGTCTTGAGTTCGATTCCTTGCTAGGGATAATGATTTTCAACTTAATCGGAGCCGAGGCTCCTTTGAGTGTTTTTGGCTGTTCCTCATAGTTTCGGATTTGGCTATCCACTTCTACTTGAAAAAATCAGCCTGTATAGTACTTCTAATGTATTAACATATTTCCAAACAAAGAAAAACAAAATACACGCTTCGAAAAATCGCATTTCTCCGAAAATAGCATTCAAGCCTGTCCTGCCAGAAGAGCCCAAACCCATTTAAACCCATTAAATATTGGTATTTGTTCAAAGTATGTTTAATGACCTTTAAATTAACAACAGTTAGATTTCATAAATAACACAATTCTTCAGAGCACGGGCCGTTAAACAATTATTGTTAATAAATGCTTTTCAGGAGTGGAAAAATTGGACCACTCTAGAAGGGTATAAACAACTTATCAAAGTTAAAAGAGAGTTATTTGGCATCCAGACTTTGAAATGAATATAATTGGACAACTACAGTCAGAAAAACAATCCTAAACTGATATTACTTTCATGCAGTTAACCCGTTTTATTTCATGCCTTGATAAATAAAACCAAAACCCCTTAACCTTTTCTGAGAGCTGAATAACTTGTCTCCCAAATGGTTGCCATAGTCTAACTATTGAATCAAACTTCTTAATTATTTTGAAGAAGATTTGGAGCAAAAGGTGCGATTTTTGTGTTGCTATTGCGTATAAAAAATAAAATAAAAAACATTTTCTACCAATTTTCCTTGTTTTCCTACTCACTGATCCGCAAACAGTATTACTAACGCTAACTTATATATATCGCTCTAGCAATTTTCTATTTAACATATCAATACATACATAAACTAATCCCTTTTTTCCCGTAGACCCCTACGGGAAACCACAGAACTACTTTCTAGGCAGAAACTACAGAACGCCACCTGCTACGGTCCTTACATACTCATTTAATTTAATTTGTTCATAAATAATTACAATGTAATTTTACAACATTTTTGTTCATACATGAGAGAAGTGGTGGCCCAGTGGTATCGGCCGTCGTACAAGTTATAGGACGTGGGTTCCAACCCAGGTAGGCGCTTTACTTTGTGTAAATTATATCATCACCACTGCTCTCAAAACGGTGAAGGAAAACATCGTGAGGAAACCGTCATGTCCTAGAACCAAAAAATCGAAGACACGTGACATCCACCAACCCACAATGGGCCCACGGGGTAGATTACGGCCCCTTTCCTCTCTCACAGAGAGGAGGCCTGTGACCCAGCAGTGGGAACATTAAAAGGCTGATGATGATGATGTTCATACATCTAGTCATCCACACACGCCGGTTATGAGTACTGCGCACCTGGCCGCCCTGAAGAACATCACCAATAAGGTCTATGTATGTCTTTCTAGGACGTCCCCTCCCGGCGTTTCCACTCACGTTTGTCTTGTATAACCTTTTGTAAGTCGCCTTTCATTCAATTTTCTTTTTCCCCGGATTTAATTAAAGAGGAACTTTCTAAATTCTTCGGCGAGTTTTCTATCAGGAAACAACTCGTGTTGCTTAAATAATTTCCTTTTAGTTTCCTTAAATTGCTCGTGCTTAGTTTAATAATAGGTTTCATTAAGTATGGAAGATGTTTTGGTCTATTTTTGGAGTTTTTGTTGAGAGTTAGAGTAGGTCAGTTTCGTTTAGAAATAGGTGAATTTATAATTATTTTTTGCAAGAAGCTTCGCCGAAGTGAAAATAATCCTAAGCTAAACTTTCTCCCAGGATAACAAAATCCTACGTAGAACATATGCTTTTTAACACATCCAGGACATGGTCTACCTTTTGCCAGGTTTCATATAAAACCGGACACTATTAAGACGTGAAAAGTTATTATATAGACAGACAGAATAGGAATGTTTCCATAATTGCTATTTAGTCAGTCAGTGAGATTATCAAATAATATTGGACGTATTTTTTGCTTTACCAAATCAATAAAAATACAAAGTTAAAGCGCATCAAAGTTCACGAGGGGCTTGTGACGTCACTATGTCAGTATAAAGTACTAGCGGTGTGGCGTCACACAATATTTCAAAGCATTTTATCGTAGTCACTTTTTATTAATCTACTTAACGGACAAAAACTAATTTTCAGTTAACATCCCTATTACTTATCTATAGTAATAATCTATACTAATATTATAAATAGGAAAGATTTTTTTGTTTGTTTGTTTGTTTGTTTGTTTGTACCGAATAGGCTCCGAAACTACTGGACCGATTTAAAAAATTCTTTCACCAATACAAAGCTACGTTATTCCTGAGTAACATAGGCTATTTTTTAATCCCGAAAGCGGGTCCTGTGGGGTGGCCCACGGGAGCGAAGCCGCGGGGAACAACTAGTGTATTATTATAACAGTACCTGGTCGACCGAGCTCTGCTCGGGTGAAATAAGAGAAAACGACGTTTTCTAAAAATAAAACCTAGCTAGATCGAATTATCACCATACGTTTTTGGAAATGCAGAATTGATTTTAACTTTACCGAATAATAATCCAGAACCGGACATAGGATTAAAAAAAAGCAGTGATGTGTTTTTACACACATTTCGACATTATTATTAATCATAACATAACATCACGCTCGTGTACTCAATGGGTAAGGTTGGGTTTGAGGTGCACCTAAATATATATACTATATACCTAATGAGGGTCATTGTGCCAGTTATGTTTAAGTCTCTTTTAATTGCGAACACGCCTACTGCTAACAACCGGATATAAATCTAGACTCCGAACTCAATCTGAGAAACTCATCATTAAAAATCTTATAACACGTAGTTCGAGTTGGTAATCGAACCTGGGACTCCACATTGAACAGGTGAGTTAGCAATAGCGAAATCAACGGAGAAAGGATCTTAGAAACGTACTCGAGAAGGGCTTGTGTATATAATAAGTCCCATTCAAAGCCGGGGCGGGTTGCTAGCTAGAAATAGAACAAAATTTATCTCACGACAAAGTTACAAAAAAGTACAACGCGTAGCAAATCGATTACTAGCTACGGCGTAGCACGCGTAGCACTGATTGCTACGAAGACTGCTACGCCGCGCGCCGTAGCCAAAATGCAATCTTTGAGTTATTGTGTTTGCTTACCGAGAACCATTTTGTGGCTGCAATTTTATCGGTGCCGTTTGGTGCATAACCAAAACACTGCAATTTATGTAACCTTTGTTTACCTAAATAACGTGTAACAAAATAATCGCAAAACCTGAAAAGGCGTAAATCTATTTATCATTTGAACAACTTTTATATCGCGAAAATACTCAGCTGCCTATTAAATTTACGTTTGCATTACTCAACAAAATGTCAACCTTTTCAATTGTTATTTATGTACTTTAGACATTACTGACATTGTTGAAAGAAAAACTATTTTTACAAAAAAAATACAACCGGCTTCCAAATAAAAACATTACAAATTGAAAAATTACTTCAATTTCGGTAGGTGGAGTCAAAAAACGATGAAACGTAAACAGGAAAACCGACTTCCGAAATTTAAGTTATTATTTTGTAAAAAAAGTTTTTTTTTTTCACTTTTTAGTGGTACATAAATGGAAAAGTTCTATTGTAAGGAACCTATAATGCCCACAGTGATGCCAGAATACATTACTCGAATAACATGTAACTTGAACATAACCGGTGGAATGAGAGTGTACCAGGGTGAACTGTACACATCTGCGTACCGGTTAAGAACGTAATGGCGTGATGGTATGTCATGAAATGGTGTAAAAGACAGAAAGACATGCGATTGCAGCAATCCCGAGAGATTTGCCGTCATTTATTGAAGAGTTCTGTTGTATATCTCCGAAGTTCTTCAACAGATCTTTACCAAATAAACATCGGTCTATTTCGAAATAAATTTCTTTCGAACGAGAAAAGAATTTTGCAAATCCGTTTATATATGACGGAGTTATGCCCGAACATACATAAAAAATGACTATATGAACAACCGAATTCAGAACCACCTTCTTTTTAGCAAGTCGGTTAAAAACATCTTGATGAAACTGGAAATAATTGAGTCTTAAATTGTCAACCCGTTTTTGCGCAAGAGTTTTAATTATACTCGTGTCTTTTCTGTAAGGGCAGAAGTGTCATCCTCTGCCTATCCATGTTGTGTGATAGTTACAAGCTGGTATTACAAAGTCACAAACAATATCAGACTTCAAAATAAACTAACTACCATATTTATACGAGAAATCCTTTCCATTATTTAATTCAAACCATTTTTACTAGCACTGCAAAATATTTTCAGCAACCACAAAGAAAGGGTAACATACCCTTTTACCGCAAAATATTATACTCTTTTCCTTTAGTTGCCTTTATACAAAGAAAAACCAAAAACCAGCTGATTAAACAAAACATTCTCTTTGAAAATCAGCAAAAAATCCGGTCTCCTCAAATTTTCACTTTGCCGAAAAAAGAAAGCTTTCCAACCAAAATGTTTTTTGCCAAAAAGTATAATTCGACTGTGGTTTATACATATTTATTTTAACCCTGGCCTGTTTCCAGCAAAGGCGTTGGTCCCGAACAGTTTTATATTTCGTTCTAGTGTTACAATTCTATCACAGACCATGGAACGACTAGAGACTCCATACATAATTATATCCTTTAAACTCATGCCTTTTTTCAAAGGGATAGGCAAAATATAAACCCACCTGTTGCAATTCTTACATACTACTTTTACTTCAAATCAAATCAAATCAAATCAAATCAAATTATTTATTTTTGCAGAAAACACTGTTACAATGGTGTTATTAAATGGTACATGTTTCAAGTGTGTGTTTCTTCGTTTAAGTTCATACAAGAGATTGTTAATAATATCTATTCCTGAGGTCCTAGACAAGAGACATTCAATCATCGAAAGCGTGGCTATAGCTATTGCCAAAAAGGCAAAATTGTATGGGATTGACAAGCGATATCGAAAAATCACGTGATCAACCGTTTTGAATATCGCCTTCGCTGACATCGAATGCCACTTGTCTAGAGACTCTAGCTGCAAATTACGCCGAGCACAAGTTTTTGCTGTCTAGCCATAGTCAGAATCAACACGGTGGCACCTTCTTACACACTGGGTTTGTATGGAAAGTTTTGACAATGCCGACTTTAACAATCGCTGCCGAGCGTCTCGGTACCGTGTTCCATACAAACCATTCTTGTCAGTGAGGGTCCTTTTACTCATAGAAATTAACTGCCCATGATGGCTGAATACTAGTATTTTCCTATCTGACCCCATAATCTAACTGGATAACACGATACCCATTGGCAAGTTCGGTGTCAATTTCCTGATTTCTGACAGCAGGAACCAATGGCTTAACAAACTTTCTAAGGCAAATAGGACTCTCGGACCTCGGTATGTAATGGATGGTCACCCATCCACGGATCCACCTCTGCAAGTGTTGCTTAACCTTGAAGATCGACCCGTGCAGCTGTTATATTTAAGTTAGCCACGAGCTTCATAAACATGCGATTTTTGTTCTTTTTAGTAATGGCATCTTTAGACGCTGCATGATTCCGTAGTCTATGGAAATTCAGTTTGGACAAAACTGTCGAACAGACGATGTTCAAAACGGTATAGTTTTCCAAAACGATATTTATTTTAAAGGGAATTTCCCCGTTTCAGCGGGAATTTATTCCGGTGTGTTTGTTCCATTTTAGTTTAGTTCCGGGTTAATGTGATTTTAAATGACGGTTCCAGTTTATTGCAGATTATGCATTTTGATTTTGTATTTTTGGGGCGTCATTATGGCGTCAGCGGGTTGGGCAATTTTACTGCATAATGATGGAAATTAAAATAGTGCTGATTATTTGGTATCAACTAATGTCACAATATCCTGTTCTGTGATAAGTGCTTTTTAAATTCATATGTACTTTCTAAGTTTATCTTGGATATCACAGGCAACGGTGAAGGAAGACATCTTGAGGAAACCTGGACTTATACAGTTAATGTAAGTCTGAGATAGCCAACTCAGAGGTCTGTGGGGTTCCCAGAGGCGTCTGAATTAACTCTGACACCAGAGGTGGCCACATCCTCACACGATAAAGAAAGAAATTCCACAAACTCCTCAAAGTTTTCCAGAAAATGAAACAAATAAGTATACATCTGATAAAATATTGTAAGACAAATAGCTCTTCAGTCTATTGTTTAATGTCTTCAAAGGAATACGACACAAGAACGAAACGATAGCACGAAAAGTCACACTGACGTCACCTTTTCTCTATGTATATTAAAAGCGATTTAGTTTCAAAATGATAAATTGGGCAGTTTAAGTTTTTGAAAAATTTGCACGAAAGTAGGTGTTGAGTTTAAGATTTATGGCATTGGTTTTATTGGCAACGATTCTGTATGCAAAACTGCTGAAGTCATCTTCATCCTTTTTTTGAAATTTCGTTTATTTCGGGTCAGAGGTGGATTTAATCTTTCTGCAGACGACATTTTAACTGTATTCAACGTTAAAATGTATTTTAAATGCTCGTAAATGCAGCTTTGCTAAGTTTGTTTTTTTTTTTTTAAACTTTGCCCTACACTAGGAATTTCTTCCTGTATCGTGGGTGCGTTTACAAACATATAAACTCACATACACAAACACCCAGAGCAACAAAACAACTATCTGTAGGTCATATAAATATTTGTTCCGTGCGAGAATCGAACCCGCGACACGCAGCGCAGCAGTCAATCGCAGTTATGATCGTATTAAGACATATAATCATCAATTTCTGTTCAGTCAAATAGCTGCGAGTATATGGGATAGCTTGAAATATAATTCCCCAAAGTAGACCATTACAATAACCCGTGTCTTATAGTTTTCTAGTTTTTCATTTCATAACAGCGTAATATTCTGTCCAATGGACATAGGAGTTCTCTAAACTAAAACAATTATTTGTACGGACCAATAATACAGTACGAATATTCTATGTTCTTTCTTTTTTTTAAATTATACTTGACTAGCATTTCGCCCGCGACTTTGTTCGCGTGATCCGTATTTTATCTTATAGATGACTTTTTAGTTTCACCCCCTTAAAGGTTGAATTTTTTAAAATTATTTCTTAGTGCTCCCCTGTATCATAAAAAGAAGCCCTGTACAGTACATTTCTACAAAAATCTTTAACACCCCCTAAATCGTATTTTAGGTGTATTTTTGAAAATCAAATAATGAAAACAATTGCTTTAAGCCCAACGAATTTCCACGTTTTGCGCCCCTTTAGGGGTACCACCAACAGCGTAAATCTTAAATTACACTTGGCCAACTTACTAACTGTAGAAATTTCATACAAACTTTCAACTCCCCTTTTTGGAAATATTTGGAAAATTTTATTATATATATCTTAAAATATTTCGTGTTGACTCACTCACCTTGTGTGACCTTTCGCTTTTATATATATCTATCTGATAAACTCGCGTTTGACCATTGTCTTACATGATGGTAAGTGATGATGTGGTCGACATTGAAGCACGCTTGCCTAGAAGTAATGTGTATTCACTCTTAACTTAGAAGAAGACCCAACCCCACAACCGGCGCGTAATCTTGAAGGCGTCTGTTTAATTGTTTTACTATTGTATCTGTAATGACGCCAGATGAGTACCTAGGTTAGCTAACAGGAAGCTATGCCTCCGGCAGGTTATAGCTATCGGAAACTAAGACACCAACATAGAATTCCACTCCTTAGCTGTACGCAAAAATTCTTTGTCAAAAATGAATTCACCATCAGTACAAATATAGCCCCAGTTCACAAATTTTCGTACCAACGTCAAAGATAACACTCGCACAAACATATTAGAGCCAACATGTCCGTAAACTATAAACATGTGCAGCTAATGAGTTCCAAATGAGAAACTTTAACTTAACTTTATCTTTGCGAAGTTGTGACATCGCCGAGAAATTACGACTGTACACGAACATACACGATGTTTCACGAAGTTGTTGTTCAGTGTGCATTGATTGTAACTTATCACTGGAGTTCGGCAATTTGTTGGTTATAGCAAGTAATTTAAGAGTATAACTGAAAATTGCAGTCAATAATACGATTGATTCCTTTTTAACCGGACTGTGCGACGCAAAGAAGGGTAATGTGTTTATCAATCTATGTGTTTGAATATATGTATGTTTGTTCCTATGTGCCGTTCTAGAGACCAAACGCATAGGCCGATTTTGACGATTCTTAACGGCAATCGTTTCTTCTTAACCTTGCACAGTCAGTGTCACTGACTATATTAAAATAAAAATTTTAAAAAATGCCGGATTTTGGCGCCATATTGTGAAGATCCCATTTTTTTTTCTACGACGCCCATCCTAAGGGTTATCAAAATGAAGGGTTTAAGAGGTGATTCCCAAAAATATATTACTCTAATTAAATGATAACTAAATCATCATCAGCCATCGAGGAAGCGGGCCCAGTGCGGGTTGGTGGATGTCACATGTCTTCGAATTTTTAGTTCTAAGACATGGCCGGTTTCCTTACAGTGTTTCCCTTCACCGTTTTAAGAGTAGTGGTGTGTCACCACTGCTCTGATAACTAAATACTTAATTATAAATAAAAAAAGTTATTAATACAATGGCACCTGGATATCCATCAAACTGGGATACAATAATACGAGTTGATGGGATAATGCCCGCCTTCCACTGCGTGCGGAACGGGCTCCGTACGGAGTCCGTTTAACTCGCAATGGCGAACCGCGTAGAAGTGCTACCACTGAATAAGAGTAAGTGCTCCGGACTAAACGAGTTTAAAGTGTCACGAAAGTGTTCGCAGAGTCGACCGGATTACGTGCAGACTCCGCTCGACTCGAAACACTGATTTTCATAAGAGCACTTCCCCGCGAGCGAGTAAGCGGAGCGAGTTAAAATAGGTCCGCTGTATCATTGCGTTGCACGATTGTTTTGAACGGACTCGCACGCTCTGAAAAGTCCGCTGGCAGTAGAAGGCAAATGCTGAAACTCTTTCTTAGTGGAAGTGCAGAACTATTTTACTCCGGTCCGCTCAGTTCGTTACCTCCGTTGCCGCTCATTTCCTTTTTTTAGTGGAAGGTGAACTCATTTCCTTTTATTAGATATAATTGTACTCTATTACTAGGTACTTGTCTATGTAATAGCCTTATATAATAATAATAAAATCTTTATTCAGAAATTAGAAAGGTAAAAACACAGTTTCAATCTTAGATAACTAATGTAGGTATAATAATGTAAGATGCCTGTACTAGGTAATCCTGTATCACAGGCTGTAGGAGCTCTATAAATATGCTTATCGTAGAACAAGAGAATTTAAACAATATTTAACATAAGAAGTCTAAGTATATGATACGCTACGCTTTCTAAAGAAAACATAACACTTCCACAAAATATTTTAAAGCATTGCTATTGGCTGACTTAACCATCAGTTTAAACACCTATTCATTATTTTAATGGTAAACGGGTATAAACGCTTTAGAGCATTATACCGAATACTCTGCAAACAAAGCTAAATAATTCTCAGTTCTCTCTCTCCCGAAATTCTAGAATCGTTCAATAAGAATTTACCGTCAAATAATATCATAAGCCGATCATACGTCGGGATCGCCCGACAAATGCTTTCAGAATGAGCGCTTTATTCGGCAAAATAACTCTTTTCAGACGTAGTGCCGGCTTATCTTTGTGGCCAAGTAATCTTGACTAATGGCTAGAGAATTTCTACAATGTAACTGTAATTTAGATTGATTTTTGCAGTTAAATTTGGAAGTTTAAGTTGCTTGTTCTAGGATTTGTGGGGTTTGAATTAGTGTTGAAGGTGCCGATTTTTTAATACATATTTTTAATTCTATCTTTTGTCTGCGGCTTTGCTCGCTCGCTCAAAAGGTACCCTTTATCCTTGTCTATACCCCACACGTAGTTAAGGCAGGAAAGTAACAAACCAAAACTCACATTCGTATTTATACTTGTAATATTCAGTTAAGATGTTTTTTTTATAATATGCATTTATTTGTTATTAATAAAAAACGCACTTTGTTTTTAAAATCAAAATATGTTCAGAAAAGCGCAAATAACTTTTGTCTGTTAAACGTTTTTCTATCAATTTCTAAATCTGTAAAACTGATTGCAGACCAGAAGCTACTCGTTAGTTAATTTAGCATAACTTTTCATATTTGTGTTCTGATCGCAATGCAGCCTAAAATCTAATATATGCAAACTATATTAGCTTAGCGCTTGATCAGCAGCCAGCCTAAATCCTATCTCACTGATTTACGATGTTGATCCTTAAACCCATTAGCTAGGTTTATTTTTCTGTTATTTTGTAGGTCTAAAGATGAGGTATAAATCTTGCTTAAAGTAATATTTTATCTCCTAAAAAAATATTAGTGGCTGCTCCAGAATATGGTTTATATTCTACAAACATAATTAACTTATCTAAACTACATCGCAAACTTAAATAATACCAGCGAGTAACTGTTCTAGTGCAGAGCAAGATCTCTTCTCATACAGAGAAGGCACGAGCAGCATTAATCACAACGTTTGCTCAATCCAGGTTGACGATTTCAGACTTATAATGCCTAGAAGTCCAAGTTACCTCATGATGTTTTCCTGCACCGTTGTCAGCGGTATTCAAGACAAACTTAGAAAGTACTTATGCATTGAAAAAGTTACATTGTTAGGTATGCCTGGATTTAAAACCACGATCTCAATCAGGAAAGGTGAGATCTTAGCTACTGGGCCACCAAGACATGAATCTTACAAGAAAAATATTTTTTGGCATAACAAAAATTAAAAATGGCAGTTGGTCTTTCAAAATATTTTTTATTCTACAAACAAAACAAAATAAACCGCGAATCTTATGTAAACCACAGCGCCAAAAGACTCAATGATATTTTACTAACACAATAAAAACATGAAACTAAACTCCGAATCGCACTAAAACAGCAATGTCCCATCATATGCATGGGTATTATCACCCACATCCCACCGAGCTTACACAGGATCCCCCATTACGAGTGAAACGACGATGAAAAGTGGGCCATTTTTATCCCCTGGCCAAAATCCGGGGCATTTGTAAAAAATGCCCGCGCTTCGGACCAATGATTGTCGAATATTCGTGTAATGATAGGAGTTAAGTGATAAGCGGAAGCGGGGGATATGAGCGATTCAGTTTATTTTTATTGATGACCACTATCTCACCTGATGGTGTGCGATGATGTGGTCGATAGTGAAGTACGCTTGCCTAGAAAAACCTATTCACTCTTGTCTAAAACACAACAGATTATTTTACAACCATCTTATCAGATTCACGAGATTACTCTTGACTTAAAGACCCTAGGTTGTAGCTATCAGGAAACAAAGACTGGCAGGGAATTCCAATCCTTAGCTGTATGTACGCACAATGAAAGTACTCGCAAAACGCTTTGTGCGTATGGGTGGGATGACCACCATGTACCGATGGCGCATTTCCGTACGTCTTGTAGTTCAATGATAGAATTATGAAATCTAACCCCTTTCACGATTTTTTTCCTGGGTTCGATATTCGGGTCAAGCAAGTGTTGTGTATTCGGATTTGAGTGGAATTTCTTTGCCCGTGACATGGATTAATGCTTCGTTGATAACAAAAGGCTCGCCCAATATTACATGGGACTTCAAATTCAAAGCATTTATATAATTTATAATATACTAGCAGATTCGCGCGGCTTCGCTCCCGTGGGCCACCCCACAGGACCCGTTTTCGGGATTAAAAAATAGCCTATGTTACTCAGGAATAACGTAGCTTTCTATTGGTGAAAGAATTTTTTATATCGGTCCAGTAGTTTCGGAGCCTATTCGGTACAAACAAACAAACACACAAACAAACAAACAAACAAACAAAAAAATCTCTCCTCTTTATAATATTATATTATATATTATTATAGTATAGATATGTACTTTTAAATCGTCAACGAGTCGGACAGTCAGAAAAAGGAAACACATTCCAAAGCAAAGATCTGTGTGATGAAGAACGTGCAAGAAACTCCATAGACACTCTTTTAAATCATATGATGTATTACTAAAAACCTGATCACATTTTTCTTTTTGCTTCTATACGTGAGAACAAAGAACATTACTGGCGATATTGTGAATAGCCACTAGGTAGATAAAATCCTAGGTAATCCTAGTTACGTTTTGTTATAAAGGAACCTGTCTATCTCAGTGTGTAATCTTAACAGTTTCAAACCCTGTTCATCTAAATTAACGTTGATGGCCTACAATTAAAACTTCACCCATCCTATCTAACTGTCCGTCCACGCTACCGCCTATAACATGGAGCACCGGACATTCTGCAACGACCATAGACGGGTCAAGTCGAGTAATGTCACGTGAAATGAGTGTAGTAGGACCCTTTCGATTCTGTAGGGATGGGACACGACCCAGTATTAATATATCGATAGTTTTTAAGTATTTTTTTTTATTTGGATTTTCGGGATTGTGTGTAATAACAGCCACTCGGGTCGATTTTCAAAGCTAATGTGTATGACAAACATACCAACAACACTCTTACACTGTTTACCCTTAAAATATCGAAAGTAAATCCATTAATTAAACAGCAAACTAACTATAATTTATTTAACTCATTGCAGTCATTGTTATCATATATTTGTTCATATATTAATTTGTAATGATTTGATGTGTTTGAAACTATGTTAGCGTTAAAATTTGCAATAACTGATTAAAACACGATTTAAACGTAATAAAGTTTCACATTCAAATAAATCAGCTAATAAGCTTACTGACAACAAACAAAACAAAATCAAAATTAGCATAAACCAATGATTGGCTTACCGCAAATCGGAAAATTATATACTAGAATATATATTGCCGATAAATATTTGAACAGTTTGGGCACAATTTTGTTTATTTTCTAAACATATCTTCCGGGACATGTTATTTTGCCTCCGGGGGCGGATGAAATGTTTTACTTGTTAGTTTTGTTTTTGCTTACTTTTATGGTATTATAGAGAATTGGTAATTTTAGGTATTTTATTTTTGCAATATAATTTTTACTTCTAATATACATGCACAACATCAAGCTTGCATTCCCCAAAGGGTTTAGCAGAGGTGAACCCACCCACATTTAGTCCCATTTATTTTCCCACTGCTGGGACACAGGCATCCTCTCTGTAAGAGAGGTAATGGGCCTCAATCCATCACGCGGGCCCAGTGTGGGTTGGTGGATGTCACCTGTCTTCGAATTTTTGGTTCTAGGACATGCCGGTTTCCTCACGATGTTTTCCTTCACCGTTTTAAGAGTGGCTCGTTATGTGTCATCATCATCATCATATCAGCCGAAAGACGTCCACTGCTGGACGTAGTCCTCCCCCAAGCGTCGCCACGTTGACCGGTCCCGCGCGTCCCGCAACCAGCGGATCCCCGCAACCTTCACCAGGTCATCGGTCCACCTAGTGGGAGGCCTTCCAACGCAACGTCTTCCGGTTCGCGGTCGCCACTCCAGAACTTTTCTGCCATCGGCCATCCGTTCTGCGAGCAATGTGCCCTGCCCACTGCCACTTGAGCTTGGCAATTCTTCGGGCTATGTCGGTAACCCTGGTTCTCTTGCGGATCTCTACATTTCTGATTCGATCACGCAAGGAAACTCCGAGCATAGCCCTCTCCATTGCCCTTTGAGTGACTGTAAGCTTTCTGATGAGGCCCATTGTAAGCGACCACGTCTCAGAGCCATATGTCATCACTGGCAACACACACTGGTCATAGACTTTCGTCTTGAGACACTGTGGTAAGTTGGACGAGAAGATACCGCGCAACTTCCCGAACGCTGCCCAGCCGAGTCGGATTCGACGGTTGACCTCTTTCTCGAAGTTGGCCCTACCCAATTGGATCGTTTGTCCAAGATAGACATAGTCGCCCACAACTTCGAGTGTAGAGTCTCCAACCTTGATAGGAGTGGGTGTAACATGGGCATTCAACATCACCTTGGTTTTGTCCATGTTCATCCTAAGACCCACTCTTTCGGAAGCTCTACTGAGATCATCGAGCATTGTACTGAGGTCCTCCATGGTCTCAGCCATAACCACTATATCGTCGGCAAACCGAAGGTGAGTGATGTACTCGCCATTGACGTTGATGCCTAGCCCTCTCCAGTCCAGAACCTTGAAGACATCCTCCAGTGCAGCAGTAAACAGTTTCGGAGATATGACGTCTCCTTGTCTCACACCTCGCTGCAGAAGGACGTGTTCCGAAGTCTGATCCTGAAGTCGAACTGACATGGTGGCGTTTTTGTATAAACACTTCAACACTTGGATGTACCGGTAGTCAATTTGGCACCGTTGGAGAGACTGCAATACAGCCCAAGTCTCGATCGAATCGAAGGCTTTCTCGTAGTCCACAAACGCTAAGCAGAGAGGCAGGTTGTACTCTTCGGTCTTCTGTATAACCTGGCGCAGCGTATGTATGTGGTCTACGGTGCTGAAGCCCTTACGGAATCCAGCTTGTTCGGGAGGCTGGAAATCGTCAAACCTGCGCGCGAGACGATTCGTGATGACTCTTGAAAACAGCTTGTAGACATGACTAAGAAGTGTGATGGGCCTATAGTTCTTCAGCCGGGCATTGTCGCCCTTCTTGAAGAAGAGTACCACCACACCCCTGCACCATGCCTGTGGCGTTTTGCCCTCGAATATGACGGAATCAAACAGCTTCTGAAGGGTCTTAAGAACCGGTTTCCCACCCGCCTTCAGGAGTTCAGCCGTGATTCCGTCGTCACCCGGTGCCTTGTTGTTCTTAAGCTGTTTCAGAGCCATCCTAATCTCATACAGGCTGACGTCCGGAATGTCTTCGGTATAGTGTCGGGTCAATCTAGCTCTAGGGTCATTCGCTAGATTCGCGACGGGTTTACTGGTTGACGTGTACAGCTGCCCATAGAATCTCTCGATCTCCCTCAGAAGCTCTGGTTTGGCGGAAACGATCCTGCCATCATCGGTCTTCAGTTTCGTGAGCTGGCTCTGCCCAATAGACAGATCTCTTGAAAAGACCTTGGAGCCCTTATTCCGCTCAATCGCCTCTTTAATACGCTCAGTATTAAAGCGGCGGAGGTCGCTTTTCAAGGACTTTGAGATCCGTCTATCTAGCTGCCGGTATTTCAATGCATCGTCTGAAGACTGCAGGATCATCTCACGCCTCTCCTTCATTAGCTTGAGAGTAGGATCAGAGAGTTTTTTGTTCCTATTTGTACGGCGGGCCTTGAAAAACTTAGACCCGACCGTATACCGTCCACTGAGCTCCCTAGGCACTCGAAACGATTCTGGAGTTCGAGCTGAAAGCTCTCGGGGTTTTGGACCTGGATCTGTGCTGGACGGAGCGTGGACTTCATCAGTCGAGACCTTTCAAGCTTGAAATGAATGTCCAATGTGCCTCTTACCATGCGGTGATCGCTCCCGGTTTTCACTGAATTGATCACAGAGACATCATTGAACATTTGCTTCTTGGTTGACATGATGAAGTCGATCTCGTTTTTAGTTGCACCATCGGGGCTTTGCCAGGTCCACTTCTTGTGCTCACGCTTTTTGAAGAAGGAGTTCATCATGTAGAGGCCCTCCTTCTCCATAAAACTGGCCAGTAGGTGACCCCGGTGGTTCCGACATCCAACTCCAAATTGCCCCACTTGCAGCTCATCCTCGTCTCGTTTGCCCAGTTTCGCGTTATGTGTAAGGCCCTTGAAATAGGAGATGAGCTTTTGCCACCAACTGGCCATAAGCCCAGTCTCCGGACTGCTACTGAAAAATTCGAGATGGAAATACCTAATAACACTTTGCTTTTGTGACCCGGGAATCGAACTCAGGATTTCGTGCTCAGCATTAGCGTTTGTGACCACATGGCAATAGGGATGATGACAGGGTACGAAACAGCAAATTCCAATTAGTCCGCCGGCTAAATTACCAACAAATGTTGGACATGTATTTTTTGCTTATTGAAATCAATAAAAAATCACCAATATATCGCGCATCAAAGTTCGGGAGTGGATACTTGTGACGTAACGTCTATGTAAAAAGTGTACCAAGGCATGACGTCATGCGATATTTTAACGCACTGTATCGTCATAATTTTTTGTTAACAAGACAAAAGAAAAAATATGGAAATCTAACTAACGACGTAAAATAATGTTTTTAGTCACCATCCCTATTGAGGCAGTCTTTAGAAATATTATATCGTAATTTATATTGCTAATTTAAGATGAAGCTTAAAGAGAAGATTAGCGTCTTCTGTTATTAACTCTACACGTGTATTCCTTTTAATACTGTTAATTGCGTTCCTTCAAGGTTTAGATAATATTAATTTAGGTATACGGTAGCAAAGCAATTTAGGGTCTGACAAGTTTATGATGTTGAATAAAATGATATTTGATAGGAAAATAAATTTTAGAAGTGAATAGGTTGCTTCTAGGCAAGCGTGCTTCATCATTGACCATATCATCTCACACCATCAGGTATCAGATAGTGGTCAAACGTAAGCCGTGGGCACATGGTTGACGCAGTAGTGAGCTATCGACTGCTGTGCTGCGTGTCGCGGTTTCGATTCCCACTCGGATACAATATTTGTATAACCTACAGATATTTGTTCCGGCTCTGGGTGTTTGTGTAGGTGAGTTTCTATGTTTGTAAACGCACCCACGATACAGAAGAAATTCCTAGTGTGGGTATTGTTTAAAAAAAAAAACAAAAAAAAACCAATAACAAAAAACTAAATACTTGCCCAAAAAAACTATCGACATCCCATGTGTCCCATCCCTACTCAAATACGTAGTAACCGCGTCTGATGACGCTCATAGCGCCACCTCGCGTGTAATGACGGTACCTCCATTACTGGCCCGTGACGTCACTGCGGCTATGAATACTTCAGGTTCTACCTAGCCTACAGCTATTTGGCGAAGTTTTTGGACTTTAAGGCGGGACGGAATAGTTATTTTCTTTGTTTTTGACTGTTTCCGTTTCCTAGCCCACGTTTGCGGGAAATTGAAATATATGGGAACCCTTTGAGAAAAGGGTTATTACAAGGTGGGTAGATAGATGATTCCGTTTGACGCTTAAATTAATGATAAATGTTCATATTAGTTGTTAGGAAAATGTTTTCGAATAAAATGTAACAAAAACCTTTGATATTTTATCTTTCATTCGTAATTCGAAAAGATAATTACACTTTCTCCTCTTATGTCGGTCTCAATGAAACTGTTATGCAAAAGACAACACTAGAGTCTTTTATTGGTTGTCGAAATTTACAGTTATATCTTCCAAGCATTTTTTTTCTTGCTCTCAATTTTTTTTTTGTGTATTCATGATTATAGATTTTTTTTCAAATAAGTTATCCGTGACCCAGTGGTAACGGCCCCTACTTATATATCCTAGGTCGTGGGTTCTAACCCAGGCAGACGTTTACTTTGTGTAAATTATTTCGTCACTACTGCACTCAAACGGTGAAGGAAATTAGCGTGAGGAAACCGGTATGCCCTAGAACCAAAAATCAAAAATTCAAAGACATGTGACATCCACCTATCTGCAGAGGGCCCGCGTTGTGGATTAAGGCCCATTCCCTCTCACAGAGAGGGCTATGTCCCAGTAGTGGGAACATTAGAAAGGCTGACGATGATAAATTATTCCGTTGGATGCAAGACGCGCGGGAACGGTCAATGTGCCGACGCTTCGTGGCGGCCTATGTCCAGCAATGGACGTCTTTTGGCTGATATGATGATGATACAATTATTCTCTTTCATAACTCTATTCTTTTATATTAAATTTCTAATTTAAATCACACCTGCCACAAATCTTTCAGAAAACCAACAGACAATTCCCACCTCCATCTCTACACACCCTCTAATGTCTGTCCTTTATATTCAAACGCTTGTGAAACAGGGTCGTGCCGGAGTAATGGGGTCCGTTGTAACGGTGTCCCGTTGTTACAGGCGCGGTTATGGCACCCATTGCTTTGTGGTCGGAGACCTCTGGCCTGGGGATGGGACTGTGTTACACTGATGTCGATAGTTGGGTGGTACAACACTACGGGTGTTTGAATTAGTGTTGGTGTTAATCCAAAGTGTTAGGAAATATATTTAAGTACTACTTTCTGAAAGTGTGATAAAGTTTTTCAAAAAAGAATAAGTAACTTACAAAATGAATCATTAGCATTTGCGCATAAAAAAAAAATATACAGAGAACAGACGAGAAAAACTTCTAGAGACACATTTTTTAATGAATAACAAGTAAATTAAAAAATTTCAAAAACCCCCGGCATCTTTTTTATTTCATGCTAAATAATTTATCTAGTACATAGTCGCTTCGATCGGCAATCTATTGAACACGTAATTATGACACGATATCTTGCGTAAACACCTCGATTCAAACAGTGAAACGCCCATAACTTTTGAACAGCTGAACCGATTTTATTCAAACAGCTAAGAACACTCTCGACATAATTACCTTTCAAACAAAAAAAACTAAATCATAATCGAATCACCCGTTTGGACGCTACGATGCCACAGACAGACACACATATACACAGATACACAGCAACACGTCAAACTTATAACACCCCTCTTTTTCCGTCGGGGGTTTTTTTTAAATTTTTAACCATATTAATTAAAAATGTTTGTCATATCGTTGTCGCCTTGTCGCAATGCATCTGTATGACAGAAAACGGAACAAGGCAAAACAATGATACCTTTATTTGGCTTTATTTGGAGGTACGATACGCTAAAAACAAAAGGTTTTGTTATTATTATCCAGAACAGATTATTAAACCAGTTGATCTCTATAGCTATGCGTGTATTGGTAGTTTTAGACCATGTTGTAGCTTTCCATTAATCATTTCATAGTGATGGTCAAGATAAACTAAGAAACAACAATCCAATTCGCCTGGTCCTTTCCCTATGTTGGAGTTGGCTTCCAATCTAATCAGATGCAGTTTACTACCATTATTTTAAGAGCAACTTCCTGTCTGACCTCTACAACCCTGTAAGTGGGTAACTCAGAAACAACAATAGAAAATAAAAATTCTATTCTATTCAAGGTGTTATCAGAAAAGCTGCGAGAAGGTTTCGAAGGCAACATTTCAAGAGTATACATAAAATAACCTCTGGTAAACCATATTTAGCTAGTTATGTTTAAATCCCTAATAATTCCCAAATACAACCATCAGATATGACAAGACTTACAAATCCATTTCCAGCTCCACTTACACACTTGTAATACTAAGAACATATGTAGAAATTCAAGATGTCTGATAGTTTCTTGTAGACACGAATATTTTATGAGACAAATGTCTCTCGCGGACGTAGGTGTGAGAGTTATGTATTTCGTACGTGAGGCAGGCGGATACGTAGGTAGAACCTTGTATTATTTGTGGTTGTGGGAATGTGGATAAAATTGCAGATGAGATGATGTTTTGCGTGGTCGGTTATTTTTTAACCGACTTACCAAAAGGGAGGCGGTTCTATTTCTATGTTCGACTTTATTTAATGTTTGTTTTTTTTTATGTATCTTCACCGTTATCTCCGTCAATTGTGAATCGATTTTGAAAATTCTTTTTTGTTTGAAAGAGTATGTTTCCAAATTGGTCCCATTTTAATTTGGTGATGAAGAACTTCGGAGATATACAATAGAACTCTTCAATAAATGACGGCAAATCTCTCGGGCTTGCTGCAATCGCATGTCTGTTTATTGTTTAAACCATTTCATAACATAACATCACGCCAGTCGCCAGTACGCTCTAAAGGGGTACACAGATGTATACAGTTCGCCTTGGTATCCTCTCATTTCACCGGTTTTATTCAAGTTTCATGAAATTCGGGTAAAATATTCTGGCATTATAGGTTCCTTACTAAATATCTTGCCTACTTACTTATTAGGTACTTAACTTTTTTACATAAAAATACTTCTACTGACTTCCAATTAAGGAAACTACAAAGTGCAAAATAACTTTCTTTTTGAATGTCGTGTCCATAAAGCAAAAAATTGGAAAATTAAAGTTATTTTGCACTTTGTAGTTTTCTTATTTGGAAGTCGGTAGTATTTTTTTTTTGTAATAAAGTTTTTGATAGTTGTGATAGTAAAGATGAGCATGAGAAATCGTATGCTGGATGTCGTGTAAAGTCTTGCCGCTTACATGCACGCAGTCGTTACGGGTAGTAAGAAGATCAGACACTCTCGCGCCCTGTCACTCTGAGTAGTATTTATTGTGTTACCAAGTAACTGGTTCCTGCTGATTAGGTGGGCCATTACCCCTCCCGGTGGGTTCCCACATTGTCGAGGCGGGGGGGCTCAGTAACCGTGGCTTGGTCACCCACGGTGAAGCGAAGAGCCGGTCAAACTGTAGGTTGCGGTGCTGTCTGGGCGACATCGCAACTGAGGTGGGCCGCGAACGCGATGTCGTATGGGGCGTCCCAAGCCCATACGATATCGCGGTTGAGGGTTGGATGCCGCGGCGGGAGAGGAGTGCCGGTATTGCGGTGCGCCGCTCTCCCTACCTTCCGGCCTGGACGGAGTCCGCAGGGGAGGAGGACTTTCGATATAGCGTTGGCCGCTCTCCCTTTCCCCTGCTGCCGAAAAATGGTAGGTGGCGGGGCCATTGACCTTGACCCGTCACAAGGGGACCAAGGGTGCCACACATAAAAAAAAAAGAAGATGGGCCATCACTCCATGTTAATGATTGTACTCACCTACATCCGGCTAGACCGTCCTCAATACAGTTGGAAAATAGCTAGGTTGATTATTGTATTAAAGATTCACCCATCTTAGTGATAGGTATCGCTAAAGGTCATGTCACCAAAATGCTTATATTTTGAGAACAAGATTTTTTATTATGATATATTTTTTTATTCCACATGCACCTGCCATGTTAATTCACCACCCTTGGTCGACTCATAGAGAATGCTTAAGGCACTAAGTCCGCCTTTGTACCTTTGTGCATGAAGTCTAAATAAATAAATAAACTGAATTCTCAAAATAAAAACCTTTCTAAATAAACCAGACCGACGGTTTCACTCCCTGTTATATTTCTCCGGAATAACGCTCGCAATTTCGCACATACTAAAATATTATATTCCGCCACTCAAATTATATCAGAGCTAAAATAAAATTCAAAAATTATTGCCTTAATATAAAAATATATCGTCTATCATAAAAATATACGCGGAAAATTTGTTAAAATTATAGTTATTTTACGCATTAGACTATATACCGTTCTGCAGGGAAAAGGTAACTTCTCTTAAAGAGAAGGAAGAAGAATTTATCATCAAGCTTGCTGAGATTAGGTGGTGGATTCAAACAGTTATAGGACCTCAGTTCAGGTTATATCGATTAATATTATAAGAGTAGTTTTTTTTTTATTTGTCTCTAGGTCAGAGGTGACAGAGACAAAGTCAACGATGGAGTGAGCTTACCCAGAAGAAGCCTGTTCACTCTAACTTTGAAGAAATTCGGGTTGAATGCGTTCGGAAACACAGACGCAGGCAGTGAGGTCCACTCTTTTGCTGTGCGCATTATAAAGGATGTTTGGAAGTGCTTGGTGCGAATTGGTGGAATCGCAACCAGGTAAGGATAGATAACTTGCAGTGCGTCTAGATTCCGATGGTTGAATGGGGCCGGTGGGAAGAGGTCGTGGAGTTCTTGCTCACAGTCACCGAAGTATAATCTAATCAATCTAATCTAATCAATTATGAAATATTAAATACCCGAAATTACACCCGGGACCACAAGCTTGGCTGTAATGGTTGCGACCACCTTGATCAAACAGCGGCAATCCATGGAATGAAAAGTCACATTGCAACTAGGCAGATTCAAATCCCCTTGCTCAATACAGAGTCCTTATACAACTAGGAGGCCAATTCTCGAACCTGCTTAAAAGTTGTTCAAATAATCATAATCTCAAATCACTCAATGTCAAGAATTAGTCAAAATTTAGGGACATTAGAAGCTTTTTAAAATCCGACGGAAAAGGAGGGGTGTTATAAGTTTGACGAGTGTACCAGAGTGTTTGTGTATTTGTGTATCTATCTGTGGCAGCATAGCTACTAAATGGATAAACGATTTTGATTTCGTAGCCAAATGGCAATAAACTGAACTCTTATGGATTCGTCATGTCTGTCTGTCCATCCGTATGTCACAGCCACTTTTTTCCGAAACTATAAGAACTATGCTGTTGAAACTTGGTAAGTAGATGTATTCTGTGAACTACATTAAGATTTTCATACAAAAACAGAAAAAAAAAACAAGAAATTTTGGGGGTTCCCCATATTTAGAACTGAAACTCAATTTTTTTTTTCAAATACGTACGGTATTCAAAAATGATATTTTGAGGTTTCTAAGATATTTTTTTTCTAAACTGAATAGTTTGCGCGAGAGACACTTCCAAAGTGGTCAAATGTGCCCCCCCGCCCCCCCCCCTGTAACTTCTAAAATAAGAGAATGATAAAACTAAAAAAAATATATGATGTACGTTACCAGTAAACTTCCACCGAAAATTGGTTTGAACGAGATCTAGTAGTACTACTAGTATTTTTTTTAATACGTCATAAATCGTAAACCGCAATTTACAAAGTACGGAACCCTTCGTGCGACTCGCACTTGGCCGGTTTAATTGTTTGAAAGGTGACTTTATCGAGACTGTTTGATGAAAATCGGTTCAGCCGTTCAAATTATTGGCGGGGTATTTTCGCAAGATATCGTGTCATAATTACGTGTTGAATAGATTGTCGATCGAAGCGTGTCTATTTCTAGATAAATTATGTAGCATGAAATAAAAAATGTGTCGGGGGTTTTTTAAGTTTTTAAATTTTACTTGTTGTCATGTATATCAATCATATTATTAAGGAATTCATTCTAATCACCACAAAAAAATAGGAAAAAAAGAAAAAAAGAAAGAAAAAAAAGAAAAATAGGAAAGAAAGAAAAGAAAGAATACACATTTATTTGACACAAGCCAGAGCACACAAAATATACATAAAAAAAAAGAAAACTTAGATTAAGCGACAATAATATAAAACAAAATAAAAGTGTTTATATCAATACACAATATTCTGTGTGTCCCACGGCTGCGCCAAATAGGACCAGTTCAGCAAAAATATGAAATATGATTGCTGATGCTTTGCCCATAACGATATTACCACTGAAACCTTATAAAACACAACTCAAAAATAAGTAAATAAAATGAAAAATAATAACAGCTCCCATCCGCTATAAATCCATCCTGACGCTCCCTGAATCACTTTAGCTCTATCGTGCGAAATACAATGTATCATAACCATTGTAGGTCGTGTTCCGGTGAACCGTTTCCTGAACACAGCCAACCGGCAATGTACAACGTACACGGAGAATAAATCGAGCGGCTAAAACTGCATTTTTCTCCGTACACGCGTGATATGTAGGACATTTCCTTCCTCTCCGCAGTCGGGTAAAGTGTTGTGTGTTTATTTTTGCGTATAATGTGTCTTGTTTTGGCGTGATGAGGTATTGGTGCCTGGTTTATGTGTAGTTTTGTCTTGTGCGGGCATTTTATTGGGTTTCGCTCGATTTCTACTTGTTTTGGTTTGTGAGAGCGAATAGTTGCCTGTTGTTTCACTTTAAATATAGAATCTCAAAAGAATTGTGCAGTATTTAGTATTAAAAATAATTCGTATTTAATTTAGGAATTATTTATCTTTCTATCTTAATCTTCTGTCGTGACTTTATCCTATTTATTTGTGTTTGGCTCTCCTTATCCTGTTTCTCCACATGCGTGGTCTCGACTACTAACTAACTAGATCAAATTTCCGTGCGTTCAAGCGTTTTTGCTATTGGAATCAAATATAACAGCTCACAATGTTAGCAATGTTAGTTCACCCATTAATATTAATGATAATTTTTGTCCATGGTGCTAGGTAAATGTGCTTATCCCAGTTGTAAACGACTCTTTGTGCATATTGGCCTTGTTTGTTCTGCCTCCTACTTGGTATGGAGGGAAGTGGAAATTTGTATATTTTCCTACTCCTGCGTTATTCTTTTCTGATTAATTTCATTGCGGGATACAAGACAGTTAAATTCATTCTCCGGGACTTCGTCGGGCTTCATTGCCTCGGCGCTTTTCTTGTGGTCACCACTGTTGATTCTGGCTTTCAGGAGTTTCAGAGGCTTGGGAATAGTGCGGTAGGACTCACAGTGTGTTATTTTGTCTCAGTTGCGGACATGCCCGTTTTATTTTTTAATTTCATAGATTTAATCCTAATAAAGCATTAAAAAAAATTCTCGTTTTGATATTTCACTTAATTTAGGAGATAAAAATAAATTTGTGAAAGGTTATTGATCTGCCCGAAAAAGTTTTTCGTCTGTATTTCTTGAATAAATTAAATCTCAACCTTTTGTATAAATACAGGTTAGTTGTTGGTTTTAAATATTTCAGGCCTGAAAATTTCAAGTCCCTAACATCACAGGAATAAGAGTAAATAATTATTTTATAAATAAACAAAAAAAAAATATTTAAAATTAACTATTTACTGGTCGCGTTTTTTTTTGTTAGCATAATATACTTATTTATAGTACCTTCAACTTGAGAAAATTCTAAATATGTAACTAGCGAGATCTCGGAGATATTGCGTTTCTAAGTTTTTTTTAAATTTCTATGGAAATAGGGTTTTCACAAACTAGTAAACATTTCAGTTGATTAATTCAATCGATTTGAACTCGTTTTTGACGGATTGGCCGGTGAAGGCTATGGGGGAGGCCTTTGCCCAGCAGTGGGATAATATAGGCTAATTTAAAAAAAATCTTTTAAACTAGTTATCCTCTGAACGTCAGTAACTAGTTAACCTCACTATCAGATTCAATTACCATTTCGTCAGTCGTCAGCGTGATATCATTTGCTTCAAACTCGCACTCGCATTTGCTTTTTCGCACTTACAGATAAATTTGGAAATACTCTCTTTAAGACTTTTGTTTTGTACATCAACATTGTTAGTAATACCCGTTGGATATAATGCATTTAAAATAATCATGGATCGTTCGTTCATTTCAAGGTTACCCGGTCTATGTTTTGATCCATATAGTCGGGCTTTTTCTACCAAAACATTATAAAGGGTCTTTCAACAAGGACAGGTCGATGTTAAAATTGAATAAAACAAGATGTGTGTGAGATATTAACGAAATTTATTTTTTATTTAAAAGGCCCATTTATGCCATTATGGATGGAATATGACATCGTTCAAATTTCCGCCGCGGCTTCGTATGGTGGCACGAATCCGAGAGGTCCAATTTTTAATGACTCGTTATTGGCCCGTACTTCTTCGAAAACGACGTTGGCGAGGCCATCACTGTTAACGGCGAGCGCTACAGATCAATGGTAAACAATTTCTTTTGGCTTGAATTGAACAATATGGACGTGAACGACATGTGGTTCCAGCAAGATGGCGCTACTTGCCACACAGCGAACGACACAATCGACATTCTGCATGAACGGTTTGAGGGTAGAGTTATCTCTCGCAGAGGTGACGTGAAGTGGCCACCAAGATCGTGTGATTTGACTCCGCTAGACTTTTTCTTGTGGGGTTTTCTGAAGTCGCAGGTCTATGCCAATAAACCATATTCGACCGTTGCCCTGAAAGCCAACATAACGCAGGCCATCGCTCGGATTCAGCCGGATCTATGCAGCAGAGTCATAAAAAATTGGACCTCTCGGATTCGTGCCACCATACGAAGCCGCGGCGGACATTTGAACGATGTCATTTTCCATCCATAATGGCATTAATGGGCCTTTTAAATAAAAAATAAATTTCGTTAATATCTCACACACATCTTGTTTTATTCAATTTTAACATCGACCCGTCCTTGTTGAAAGACCCTTTAAATATCCAGTTTCGTAAGCTTGTTCGGATCCGTATTCAGGCTTTGGTCGTCGGTAATAATTGCCACTCGCTGACCAGTATGAAGGTTGGCGACCTCATTAAATCCTCTGGTTGGGGCCCAGACGGACATTCCCCAGCAGGACGGGTCAGTGACGGGACGGGCCTGCTGAGGCAAAGCAGTGCCATGGCTCTTTGACGGCCCCATGACATCTCACCCCCGGTTCTCCAGATATTATGTATAGCAATTGGTTTTTAGCATTTGCCTGATGAGAGCAGATCCCTTCCCAATTCCGCATAATATCCTTCATCGAAGATAGAAAATCTATGGACGGTACTAGGTAAACAAAAGTGGTCAAAATTAAACTATTATTAATTTTAGCTTTCCTCAACTATTTTTCCATAATTATAAACTTAAACTATCTAAACTAGGCACGTAACAATTTGAACCGGTAATTGCTAATACCTGAGTCCAAAAATAATGTTTTTATAAAGTAATTGTATGTTGCTCACAGGTTTATTGACAACCCTAGCCCACAATAAAAAAAATGATATTTCCGAAATCCTGCGTTTGTTGCGTCTGGTTTTTTTTGTGGCGATAGTTATTAAAGTAATCAACATATATACATTTAAAAAAAACACGACCATGAAGAGACCCGCCAGAAAAAAAATAATTTCAGAATCATATAAAAAAAATATTTACGCCTGGGTGAACAAGATTATTAAAGTTTTCGATTAAAAAATTGTTCCTATAGTAAATTCCTATCATACCTTAAAACATTTAGTGTAAAATTTTAATCCAAAAACGAGATATTGCGTTTCTATGGTTTTTAAGGCTTTTTCTCAATTTTCTTAATTTCTCTTAAAGTATAGTAGTTAGAGCCGGCGGAGTTTTAATGTGCTGTATAATTAATTGATAGCTTTCCAAAAAAAAAAAAAACTAGCATGTCCGCAACTAAGGCAAAATAACACACTGTGGGACTGTACAAAAAGAAATTGCTTGGGGTCGAGTTGAGCTGGCATTAATATCAGTGGAGAAATATGTTTTTTTTTTTTTAAGCTTTGCCCCTCACTAGGAATTTCTTCCTGTATCGTGGGTGCGTTTACAAAAATATAAACTCACATGCACAAACACCCAGAGCCGAAACAACTATCTGTAGGTCATACAAATTTTTGTTCCGTGCGGGAGTCGAACCTGCGACACGCAGCGCAGCAGTCAATTGCTCAACCACAGCGCCAACTGTGCGCCTAATTTCATCTAATTCTCATTGAATCAGTATTCCCTGGAATTATATTTTGAACCCATCATTTGGCTACCTATTTCCTAATGTTGGTGTCCAATTTAGCCTAACCGGATTGAGCCGAACACAATTATTTTACATTGAGCGATAGCGTAACCTAACCTCTAAAACTCATTTGCTAATTATTATTGATACAAATATTTTGCTTTTTACTTCCAAATATAATAGAAGATGTTCTATAATACGTAGAAGATCCTACATTTCAACTTCCACAACCCATTTACTGGGTAATATGATAACCCTTGATAAGATAACTAGACTATTTTCCAATATTATGCAGTTTAGATTTAGACAACGTTTCCCGTTGAAATAGATTGTAGTATCTATCTCGTATTGCAGAAACGCTTTCAGAGACACATTTCGAATGCACAATCGCTAGGATTCTGAACTACCTGTAGCCCGTAGGCGATGCAAATATTTGTTCGGGGCGGGATTACTGTCGAACCTGTGACCTGTAGCGTGCAAGCAAATCGCTCACTCACTGCTTACACGTGCCGTCAATCTCAGTTTTGCATATACGTGGTTCTAGGATACTGAACCAAAAAAAATACATACTTCGAAGTCAATTCATTTATTTCAATAAGGCCATTAAACGGCGCTTTTGAAAATCAAAATTAAAGTACAAAAAAAATGATTCTAGTTGTGCTCCGAAGAGATAGACGGAGGTTGTTTGGAATTCTTGATTATTATTTTTGATTGGAATGTTTTATTGTTTTTTTAAGATTCCGTACCCTTTGGGTAAAAACGGGACCCTATTACTGAGACTCCACTGTCCGTCTGTCTGTCTGTTTGTCTATCTGTCTGTCACCAGGCTGTATCTCATTAACCGTGATAGCATGACAGTTAAATTTTTCACAGATGATGTATTTCTGCTGCTGCAATAACAACAAATACTAAAAACAGAATAAAATAAATATTTTAGTGGGGCGCTCATACAACAAACGGGCTTTTGGCGTTTTTTGCGATAATGGTACGGAACCCTTCGTGCGCGAGTCCGACTCGCACTTGGCCGGTTTTTTTATTATTTGCTTCGCTTTACATTCATACATCTAATCAAGCCAGTTATGAGTACTCGCAACTTGCCTTCTGAAGAACTTCACCAATAAGATCCGTGTATGTCCTTCTAAGGCATCCGTTTCTGGCGATTCCACTCACTTCTGCCTAGTAAATATCTTTTGTTAGTCATCTTCTCAACATGACCAAACCATCACAAACTCTACTAACAACATTACGACTAATTCCTCGAAGGGCAAAGGTGTACAAGACCCAGATTTAGGGGAATTCAATGAATTGACGACAAGGTTAAGATTTGCACTTAATGAATTTACGAACACGGCAATAATTGTTTAATCTACGACTAACATCCCTTCAAACAGCAACTAACATGTTAGTCAGTCTGTTACCTATTTAATGAGAGTTCATTATAAGGCACAAGGTCGCAATAAGGCCATGTACCCGTTGTCTGTGAAACAAAGCCGCTCGCAACATCAAAGGCTGGTAAACCCTTTGATTTTGCCGACTAATGAAAGTGTTAAATACACTCACTGTAATTTAGACAGTGTTTGACACGGTACACCGTTATCCGGGGATAAATTTGGTTAATTTATTTTTGGTTGGTATGGTTATTAACTTACTGATAAGCATATTATGCTTGTTAAGTATGATGAATTATTACCTACCCCCAAACTTAACAAGAATATCAATGTACAAAAATGTCTTTATTTTGGTTCAGGTCTTCATAAACTTTACAGTCTTTTAATTGGAATTTCCAACTAATACAATCATCTGAAATTCATTATATTCCACAATCAATCAAAGTTTGATAGTATTTTTAAGGGTTGCTTTCCGTAGCATACCAGACAATAATACTGATGTTTTTCTAATGTTATGCCATTGGTTTCATGTAGAACAGAATTTGTAACTAGTCAAATTCATAATCAGCCCATTGAAAACAAACTCTGCTGAGGTCAGCAGCTGCCAGTCGTTTCCTAGTTTCTTTAAAAAAAAAACCTTGCCCTACACTAGAAAAACTCACATACACAAACCGTCAGATCCGGAACAAATATCTGTAAACCATACAAATATTTATTCTGTGTGAGAATCGGACCCACACACGCAGCACAGCAGTCTATCGTACAACCACTGGGCCAACCGTGCCATCAAGTCTAATCAGAAACTATAAAGACAAAACACAAATTCAAGTTAATTTCTGTAGGAACAGTAAAAACACTGAAAACCGTGACACTCATTTCCCACCCACCGTTCAACAGAGAACAATTTTAACCGAATTTCCCGGCCATTTTTAAAACCTAGTTTCACACAGTGATAAAGTTAGCTAGTCCTCTCTGAAGCATGCAGGATAGTGATGAATGTGAACGTCTACCAGGTATGCAGGCAGACAGGGTTTAATTCACCACCCGAATACCGCGGAACCTTTCCGCTTCCACCAATATTTTCTGAATAAACCTGTTAGATGCTTTTAGGGGGGGCGATACGATGGGGCGATTTGTCGTGTCGTTAGAAACGATTTCGAGGATTTTTTTTTTATGTCCGGCCATGTTATCTCTCCACCACCCTTGGTTGATTGGTAAAGAATGCCTTAGGCATTAAGTCCATCTATGTACCACTATTTTGAAGTTTTTCTTTTCTTTTTCTCTTGTAGCATAAATACATAAGATTATTAATGACATAAGTCAATATTCCTTGAGGAAGAAGGCAGTAGTGTATTAAATATGGCACAATCTATAAACGAACCCCAAATCCCTCGTCCTGTTGTTGAATCCTACAATTGGTCAATCTTATGGTAGAGAGGTTTGAAGGAGAATGAGGATGCCTTTGATCAGCAGTGGAACACAATTTAAGTAAGCAGAAGAAAGGTTCATGATAGGGATGAGCTTATTGCCCTACTGGGCACAAAAGGCTGCAGATTGAAAAATTCAACAACACTTTGACTGATGCGGAAATCAATCACGTAACCTCAAGCTCAGCAGTCGCACTTCCGACCGTGACACCGATAAGTCTTATTTTCAACTTAACTAAACCTTCATGCTTAAAGGTACAATGGCGGACTCAATGCTTTAGACATTTTCTACCAGTCAACCAATGGTGGTGAAGCGATGACATTAAATTAAACATTTTACACTCATCGGTCGTAGGCTCTAAAAACCGTCGTAGCAAGGCAACAGCACCAAAAACTTCCATTGAAAGAGGACGAGGATTAAAAACAGCTATTCCCTTCAAAAATATGTCCTTTAAGGATTACTTGTGGCTAAAAGAAACATGCCTTCGTTTCGTGTTTATTTTACTTTTATACGGACTCAATCTTTTAGCAAGTGGTAATTTTGTTTGAAAAAACATTCGTCTCTTTTTTATTTTTTGTGGCGGGGAACATTTGAACGAATTGTGTTTAAGTAAATATGGTTTTTATTGGACGAAAAAGTTTTAAAGTAACATTGGTGAGTGAAAAGTAAGGGGAAGTTGGTTGGCCTTATAAGGTATTACATGCAAAGCGTGGATTGACAGGTTATGTGTAAAGAGAAAAGTTTAATCATAAGTGCTCGTTCACACAGGGTTCCGCTTTATTGTATACGTTTTATTCGGCAATGGCGTTCTGATTCGATCACGCAAGGAAACTCCTCGCATAACTCACTCCATTGCCCTTTGGGTGACTTTAAGCCTTCAGATGAGGCCCATAGTGAGCGCGTGAGTGCAGCTGCTTATTAAAGAGGGCGCACGGTTGGCGCAGTGGTTAAGCAATTGACTGTTGCGCTGCGTGTCGCGGGTTCGATTCCCGCACGGAACATATATTTGTATGACATACAGATAGTTGTGCCGGCTCTGGGTGTTGTGTATGTGAGTTTATATGTTTGTAAACGCACCTACGATACAGGAAGAAATTCCTAGTGTGGGGCAACGTTTTTTTAAAAAAGAATAGAAAAGAAAGAAAGAAAACAAAGAAATTTAAAAAAAAACATAACTTGACACAAGCTTAACTAGTTTAGCTTAGTTTAACTGTTTATGTCAGATAATAAACAGTTCAACATCCAACACAATCTAGGTTGGCAAACCCGTACTGCTATCCCTACAATATTTAAATCATAAGTGCTTATAAAAATGCCTCAGTACGTGTAAAGCGGGTACATTGACAGCCTTCATTATACTTTAAAATGGCCGACAGCACTTCACACAATATTTTACGACGACATAACCCTTATTTTACTAATTTTTACACGAAATTATAAACCCTTAGGTATCGCATACAAAATTGATATACACCAGACGTAGACATAGAATAAAATTCTGTATAGAAGCGTCACTTATGTAATCTCTCTCTAAAATAATTAATTCATCATCAGCTTACAGCAGTCAGCTGGACATATGACTCATCAATAGCATGCCTTTCATCTCAACTTTCGATAACTCCCATCCAGCTGTTACCAATCACCTAGAGTTGATCGTCACTCTACCTTCCTTAAAGGTGCCCCACCTAACATTTATCAGTTCGCGGTCTTCACTCAAGAACACGTCTTACTCAACTGTTATCGGTTCTACAAAGAACTATGCCGATAACATTGGTTCTCTGTCGGATCACCGCGCTAAGGGTTAGTTCTTAAGATCGATGAACCCTTTCCTTCTTACTGATTTGTGATACCGTGCCATGATTGTAAATTAATTTGGTTGATAATTCTTTAGTCTCTGGAATGTATTTTTTTATTATTGGTAGGCTAGCATTTTAAACTATATCAACTGGTGGTAATCGATAGTGTTGACGGTGAAGTAGGCTAGTCTAGAAGTAACCTATTAACTCTTGACTCAAAGACCTAGGTTGTAGGTATCAGGAATCACAAAATCTGGCAGAGAGTTACACATGTTTTTTGCCAATAAAGAAGACAGCCCGCCTAATGGTTATTGGTCATCGTCACTTATAAACATATCCAATACCAAAGGCATAGCTGGCACGTATTGCTTCCAGATACAAAGCCTAAAATGTCTCATATACATAATGTAATTACATCAGCACTCATACACTTGCTTGTATTGAACACTGATTACTATCTAGCCTGTATTCCAGATTCTCACGGCCTAATATTTTACCTATTTAACGCGTTAACATATACAGTCAAATCTAGACATTTTGAATCCCTGACGCAACCTAAGCTGAATTTTATTATAACCCTCCATTGTTCATGTCACACTTCAAACTACTAGGGGTCGATTCGACCGGTCGTAATCCTTTTCACAATAAAGGCGACGCCATTTTAGGCCATTCTCTGCAGGTTGATATTTATACCATTATATTAGTACCCCTTAGACCGAAATTTACGAAATTGCCCTGTATTATAAATTGGTGATTTATCTTAGAGGTTTTTGGCCATGTGTTTGTAATGTGCTGGACGTGTTAATAAGGGCTATAATTGAATACGGTTCAAGAAAATATTTTGGTGTAATTTCAAATATTCGTTGCGTTGTTTGTGAATCAATTTTAATTTTGCTTTTGTTTGTTTTGCTATCGTTATAAATGCAATGTTTTTTCCATTTAAATATCGGTATATTGAATGCCAATAAAATTAAAAACTCTTGATGTTTGACCAATGAGTGGTATATGGGCACATTATTGAAATGTGATGTTTATTTAGTAAATGATTCGTAGTAAATTGTACAAATCATGGAAGAATAAATTTTAAATTTATTTTTCCTCAATTAATGAAATGCGCTATATAATTTCCGAAACCTTAAATAAAAACATATCTGACAAGACTTTTTCACAAAATGACCTACCCAATTCTCGGAAAATCTTTTGAATAAGTAATATTATTCAAGAGAATTAAAATTTTCTGCCGATCCTACTCAGTGATTCCAAGAAACGAGCCGAATCAAACAATCTTAATTATTAATGAAATCATTCTACAAAGAAGAAAACATTAATTAAAAATCACGTCGTTGAAATTAAAACATTTGGACTTGAAAAAAAATAACAAAGAAAGTTTCCATTTCATTAAGTGAAACCAATATTAGTTCAGGATCTTTACAATTAATTAGATTTCGAGTTTCGGTTGATGTTCAGGTTCTAGCACCCTTGCATAAATATTCAATTGTTTGAAATCCCAAAAGCAAAGTACCACACCCACATAATATCTCTTGGTCTAACTTTATAGTCTAGTATTTGCAAGTGCTTATGCTGAGCAAAGGGCTATGCCGTGATCGAATCAGAAACGTAGGGATCCGCAATTGAACCAGGATTACCGACATAGCCCGAAGAATTGTCACACTTAAGTGGCCGTGGGCAGGGCACATTGCTCGCAGAACGGATGGCCGATGGGGCAGAAAGGTTCTGGAGTGGCGAACGCGAACGGGAAGACGACCTGGTGAAGGTTGCGGGAATCCGCTGGATGCGAGACGCACGGATTATTTGCAACACAATGAAAATGCAATACCAAATTACTGGCAAACTCGTGTAATTTATTTATAACACATAATAGTACACTTTACACAGAACACATACAGCTACTTACATAGTACACGGCGGGGCTTAGAGCCGAATCAATACGGGGCTCCCATAACAACAATGGAGCAACGGGGCCGCGTCCTACTCTCAGGTAGAATATCTGGCGACTGCCCTGCGCTCTGCGCCGGCACAGTTCGCGGCGTTGCCAAGAGCGGCAACGTTGGCGACAGAGCAACAGGGACGATAGGTCACGCCCGCACAAGGGCGACAAGGATAGCAATATACGGCGCATGCGAGGCTGCCAGCTCGCATGCCATAGATAACAATAAACTACAACTAACCAAACATAATAAAAGACACATACTAAAAAAGCACAGATAATGCAGAATGAGTTGCCTACATTCCACCCCCTTGTTCCTGAACACTCACTTCGGTAGGCAACACATCTAAATCATAGTATCTACATTATTCTTAACTTAGCGTCTTTAATAAAGTCTCACTTATTGTCATTAATACACTTGTGTAACCCGCACTGTTACAAAACGCACAAACACAACGCGACTACGCACTCAAAATGTAGCTTGCACGCTGTTGATGTGTGCACGGTGAACGGGTACTCGCTGACGCGTGGTCGGTTACGTGTCAGCCGGCGCGGGGACACCGTCGGGGCGGCGGGCGGTGACGGCGTCGCGGTCGCCGTCTTAACAACGCGCGGCGTCGTCGCAGCGAACGGCGTCGGCGTTGGGCGCAACAAATGCGCGGGGGGCGCCGTCGGAGCGGCGGGTGGCGTCGGCATCGCAGGCGCCGTCGTAGCAATGAGCGGCGTCGACGCGGCGGACGGCGTCTGCGTTGGGCGCAACATATGCGCGGCGGGCTGCGTCTGCGTCGCGGGCGCCGTCGTAGCAACAAGCCGCATCGACGCGGCGGACGGCGTCGGCGTGGGGTGCAACATATGCGCGGCGGGCTGCGTCTGCGTCGCGGGCGCCGTCGTAGCAACAAGCCGCATCGACGCGGCGGACGGCGTCGGCGTGGGGCGCAACATATGCGCGGCGGGCTGCGTCTGCGTCGCGGGCGCCGTCGTAGCAACAAGCCGCATCGACGCGGCGGACGGCGTCGGCGTGGGGCGCAACATATGCGCGGCGGGCTGCGTCTGCGTCGCGGGCGCCGTCGTAGCAACAAGCCGCATCGACGCGGCGGACGGCGTCGGCGTGGGGCGCAACATATGCGCGGCGGGCTGCGTCTGCGTCGCAGACGCCGTCGTAGCAACAAGCCGCATCGACGCGGCGGACGGCGTCGGCGTGGGGCGCAACAAAAACGCGGGGGGCCCCGGCGGCGCGGCGAGCTGCGTCGGTTTCGGCGTGGGGCCAGCCAGCGGCGAGCAGGAAGCCGGCGGCGTGGCGGACGCTGGCGGCGCGGGGACAGCCAGCGTCGAGCAGGACTGTGGCACCGCGTCCATGCATTTACGAGGGGCCTGAACAGCGGGCCCGGAGAATATCGCGACGGGCGCAAATGATGCGCTGGGTAGCCGGTAGGCAGCCGGTCGGACGGCAGTAAACGGCACATGCGTGGTACCACGCGCGCGTATCGTGTCATGCCTTCGATGATACACGTGCCAGACGGCGCGGGTGGTTTGTCCACGTGTGGGGCAAGCGCGAGCCCATGTGCGCGCTGTCGATCGGCCAAGGATGCGCCAGCCATCACAAGGGGCGCTAGCGGCAAGCCCACGCGGTCGCACGGGACTTCAGCAGGTAGGGAGAACGGGACAACACGTGGGGCATGTACGAGCCCACGTGCACGTTCTCGGTGCAGGTCTTCGGTACAGCACGCGCCAGCCAGCGCGGGGGGCGCGGGCGGTTTGTCCTCCTGTTCGCAGGGGACTTCAGCAGGTGGGGTGAACGGGACAACACGTGGGGCATGTACGAGCCCACGTGCACGTTCTCGCAGCGGGACTTCGGTAACGCACGCGCCAGCCAGTGCGTGGGGCACCAGCGCCAAGGCTGCGTGTTCGCAGGCGGCCTGATCAGCAATCGGAGAGAATGTCTCAATACGTGGGGTAAACATGAGCCCACGTGCGCATTCTCTATTCAGGCCTTCGGTCGAACACGTGTCAGCCGGCACTAGGGGCGCGGGCGATTCGTCCATTTGCTCACAGGAAACTTCAGCAGCAGGCGGGAAGAATGCCTCGATCTCGGCGATCTCTAAAGCCAGCTTCTTCCTTATCAGCTGAGCCTTTATTTGTATCCGCTGTTCCTTCAACTTGGTGAGCTCTTCTTCGGCCCTGTATTCAGCCCTTGCTGCAGCACGGCGGGCTTCGCGGCTACGGTGGCTCGCTCTCGACCCGGATGTCGCACACGTGGCATTATTCGAACCACGCGTTACAGATGCGATATCCACTCCAGGTCGGTGCTCACCCCCAACGTGGTCATGGTACAGTGCTTCGTGGCTGGGGCTGCTCGATCTCGACCCGGATGTCGCACACGTGGCATTAATCGAACCACGCGTTACAGTAGCGATATCCTCTCCAGGTCGCTGCTCGACTCCAGCAGCTTTGCTTTGTGCGTCAACGCCAGTAATTTGGTTATTCATTGTGATCCGGCTCGAAGGACCAATTTTGCGATTAGGACCGGATTATTTGCAACACAATGAAAATGCAATACCAAATTACTGGCAAACTCGTGTAATTTATTTATAACACATAATAGTACACTTTACACAGAACACATACAGCTACTTACATAGTACACGGCGGGGCTTAGAGCCGAATCAATACGGGGCTCCCATAACAACAATGGAGCAACGGGGCCGCGTCCTACTCTCAGGTAGAATATCTGGCGACTGCCCTGCGCTCTGCGCCGGCACAGTTCGCGGCGTTGCCAAGAGCGGCAACGTTGGCGACAGAGCAACAGGGACGATAGGTCACGCCCGCACAAGGGCGACAAGGATAGCAATATACGGCGCATGCGAGGCTGCCAGCTCGCATGCCATAGATAACAATAAACTACAACTAACCAAACATAATAAAAGACACATACTAAAAAAGCACAGATAATGCAGAATGAGTTGCCTACACTGTGGTTGATGCCAATAGCCTCGCCCTTATAACATGAGACTAAAATACAAGTGGGGATATGTATGCTCGGCCTTTGCCAAACCCTTAGCAGAATATAAGCCTGATATTTACTTATATTAAAAAAAAAACACTAGCTTCTGCCAGCGGTTTCACCCGCGTGAAAGTCGAAAATTTACCTGAGGGAACATATTCTCGGGATAAAAGTATCCTATGTGCTATTCCTGACTATAATCTATCTCCGTGCCAAATTTCATCCAGATCCGTCCAGCCGTTCTGGCGTGAAGAAGTTACAAACATACACACTCACAAACTTTCGCCTCTATAAATAGTATTAGTGTGATCATGAAACATAAAGATTATATATAAACTGAAATTTCTTGCATTGGGATCGGATGCAGTGCGTAACCGCTCTAAGGCATTTTCTACCAGACAACCCAGGAAGATGTTGTTTTAACTTGTTCCATAACTGACTTTGGGCTTGATTTTGGCATAATATACCTATACATACCTATTCGCCGTAAAGGATTAAAAGTACCTACACCTTCCACTGAAATAAAAAAGTATTCCAAAGTCATTTAATACCATGACGCAAAATTAACGCTACGATTTCAAGGATTTTAGGGAACCGCCTGCGGGTATTTTCGACCCATCTCTCTCTTTAGTAACTCTTATATGGCCAGCGGCATTTGAGTGTTACGTTCCGAATTAAAAAGGAGACAGCAAGTATAGGGTTAAGTCCTGTTTTAATGTAACTTCAAATTATTACGTCCCTTTAGGGGATATCAGAAAATAAGACTTATTTTGTTGAAATAGAAAAATAAATTCAAAGTGGAATAAAAATAATTATAGTCTGACTGACTTTTTTATAAATGATTTTTCATAAAAAAACTGTCTGCTTTTAGAGAGTTTTGAATTATAGAAAAAATATTAAAGAAAAAATAGTATTTTACACAAAAACCGGCCAAGTGCGTGTCGGACTTCAAACATTTAGGGTTCCGTACCAAATGTAGAATATATATTGGTATTTTTTTGTAAAATATACATTATACTAAATATTACCTTTCAAATTCATATGTCAAAGTTAAAAATTTCTTCGGAACAAAATGTGTGACAGACGACGGACAGAGAGACAGACACGTGAGTGATAGCAATAAGGCTCCGATTGGATTTTTCGGGTACGGAACCCTAAGAACATCTCTTTCTAACTTATCATTTCGCTAAGGTATGAGCTCATAAATGCTCCCGTTGACATTATGACGTGACAATGCGACGCTTATGAAGGAATTTTTCTACACAAAAATATATCCATGTAACAATAATTTCTATGAAAAACGGCCGTCTTTGGGCGATTTTTTTGGCCTTTATATATAGTTCCGACAGATAACATTGAAGATAATTATTCATTAAAAAATAAACTTTTAGCTAACCAGCGGAACGTGTATCCGTTCAAAATTCATCACAATCGGTTGAGGATAACTGTTTTAAAATTCAGTTGCAAATTTGATCCACACATACTAACTAACTATAAAGGCAAGCTTAATAAAAGCTACTAATAATAAATGCTTTAAAAGGACATCGAACCTATGACCTTTAGTGCAGATAGAAAAATTGCTTACTTAGTAACTACCATCGGCTCTCCAAACACAAGCTTCATTGGTAATTAATTTTTTAATTAAAATCAACAATAGTGATCAGAATCTAAAATTGCATTTCTATGCAAATGTGAATGGTTTCTAAATTTATTTTGTTTATTGTTGAATATTGATGCCCTTTGGAGTTCAATGTGGTTTTTAATTTTGTAGTATTAATAGTTCCAAATAATCCTCCTACGACGTGAAAGTTTGTGAGGATAGATAGATGGATGTTTGTTACTCTTTCACGCAAAAACTACTAAACGGATTTTGATGAAACTTTACGGGACTTGAACTCTACAAGAAGAACTTATTTTTGAGAGAGTTAAACTTTTCAAAGGAAAGACATGCCTTTGTGATCAAAATAAACTTCATGTTTGGTTCCCAAATAGAAGATATGCTGAAATATCAACAGATTCCATCCTATTTGCTTGCAAATACGTCGGTTTCATATTTACATAGTGAGGGAAGAATGGACGATATTTTGTTTTCGTTTAGACAACACAACACTAGCCGTTTCCGTGTTTTGCAGTCCACCTTTACGTAAGCTCTTGGTACCTACTATGTTATCTTAAAACACCTCATTTTTTTAGGTTTAAAGTGACTTGGAGCTATACAGCACGAATATCAATATCCCTTAATCCCTTTTTCTCAACGGAATTATCATGGGGTTTTACATGCAGCGACTGCCTATCTAACCTCCACCCATAACCCAGTAACTGGGTAAAACTACCTGGCAAGACCACGTGTCCTTACACGAATTTCTACTCGTGGTTCTCCAGCTGTATTTTGATCCTGTAATGTTTTCGGGGAATCGTTCTCTGTACAAACTTTAGGGTCAGCACACACCGAGACGTAACGCGACGCGACGTTGAGCGTACTTTTTAAGATAGCAATACAGTATGGAATTTTATTTACACCATCATTATCAACATCTTTAAAGCTGAAAGACGTCCACTGCTGGACATAGGCCTCCCCCAAGTGTCACCACAGTGATCGGTCCTGTGCGTCTCGCATCCAGTGGATCTTATCTTATCTTGTGGAGGGGCCGAGAAATAACTCGGACACTTCGACCCATTGGGATCTATAGTGGTCCCCTAGATAACCTACTCCTCTCCAATCTCATTGAAAACTGTTTTCATGAGTTTTACAACGAGACTAGGAGATATGAGCCTATAGTCTTCTGGTTTTGGTTATCTAACCCCTAGGAGACTCATTCGCTTCCTAGCCAATGCATCGCATGTGCACAGAAGGTACTCCATGTGTGCCGTATGTTCCCCACACAACCTGCACATGGGTATCGTGGTTAGACCCATCTTCATGAGCATGTCGTTGGTTCCAAAGTGCCCTGTAAAGGCCCCCAGCAGGTAGCGGGTTTGCCCCCTGATCATATTCCAAATGCATTCCCGTGCTTTGAACATAGAGCCCAGGAATCTCTTGGAGTTTATCCAGTGGATACTCGCAGCCTTAAATTATCGGTCCACCTAGTGGGATGCCTTCCAACGCTAATATATATGGCTATGTCTTCTGACACGCGGTCGCCATTCCAGAACTTTTCAGCCCCATCGACCATCCATTCTGCGATCAATGTGTACTGCCCACTGCCACTCACATTTGGAGTTTTAATTCTTCAGAGCCACCATTAAGTTTAAATCGACCGGTAGGTACTCCCCGCAACTGAATAATCCTATTTAAGAGTTATCGCGTCACTAGTATAAACTGAAACTAACCGTCCACTTACTTAATTTCCGGCATACCCTATATTTACTTCCCAGGAAACAATGCCGCGCCATAAATAACAAAAGAGAAAATATATCCCGTAATCTTCAGCAAAACCTATCCCAAGTGAAGTATCAAATAAAATATCGTAGGTACCCACTATCCATTTGTTTCATAGAAAAGACGTATAAAGACGGGGGAGAGGGATGCAGTATGTCTGGTGCCGTGTTTTGGAGAGAGATGGAGTGTGTGGCACCTCAGTGAGTCGAGTAGCCCGAGGCGGGACAAACGTAATATCCTAGGGAACCTAACAGCTTGTAGGGCAGGGCATGAGCAGTGTCGATAGTATTTTTTTAGGTTGTATTATGTTAATTTATTTTTGGTGACTGAGTTTTAGTATTGTTCATGGCAATTGGGTTGTTTTTTTATGGTCCTTGCTTTTTCGTGCGTTTTCCCAAGATAAACAATAAAAATCCTATAACACTCAGCAACAGTATAGATTTTTTATCATTGGAAGCAATCGGTTCAGTACATACTGCCAGAGATTTTCAGAATCAGAATCAGAATTTTATTTGCTCTAAATGTAGGTACAGTATAAATAACATAAAAATATGAGATCAGCTACATTTTACCTTACGGCATGCAAATCATTACATTAATAAAATACAAATAAAAAAAACAATGTCAACAGTACAAATAGAATTAATAATGTGATAAAACAATAGATAGTCAGGGAATTACAATTATGAAACAAAAACAATTTATTGCATGTCCAATAGCTAATAAATGCTCAATAACAATTTGTACTACGTAATTATATTTAGTCATTTTCTATATAGTCACATCATTTAAGAAGTCCTTTACTGAGTAATAACATTTTCTTAAAAGTAGTGCAGTTACCTTAGATTTAAAAATGTGAACGGAATATTCCTTAAAACTATGAGGTATTTTATTATAAATAACAGGTCCCATTGTCATAATAGTTTTTCTTAAAAGTGCTGTTTTGTAATTCCCTGAGTATAACAAGTTTTTGTATTGGGATCTCAAAGGGCCTGGACGTGTTCTTTTATCAGCGAGTGTCGGAAACAAGTTTAAATTAGTTTTTACAAAAATTACAACCTCCAATATGTACAAACATGGAAAAGTCAGCAAATTCAGAGACCGAAACACAGGTTCACAGCTGTCTGTGGATTTAAGACTTGACATAGATCTTATACACCTTTTCTGAGCCTAAAATATCTCCTCCCTCTCATTGCAGTTACCCCAAAATATGACACCAAACCTTAATACTGACACAACTAACCCGTGATAAGCTACCAGAAGTGTTTCATTGCTAACTTTATGTGATAGGTTAAACAATACATAGGCCGTACCTCAAGAGGAAAACCGGAACCCTTATAGGATCACTTTGTTGTCAGTATGTCTGTCTATCCGTCTGTCTGTCAAGACCCTTTATCTCGGGAACGCGTGGACGTATCGAGTTTAAATTAATATCGTATACTCCTGTTTGGACCTCCTTGCAGCTGTGAAAAAGTCAAAATCTAGATAAACGCAATCAGGAGACACAAGTGTTAATGACGCATATTTTACACTAGCAAGGGAATTAAAATCTACAGAGTACTTCCCGTTGACCTAGAATCATGAAATTTGGCAAGGAGCAAAGTTATTTGAAGTTGGTAAACTGACCGCGACTTATGTCGATGTATGGGGACTGCAGTTTTCCAACGGCAAAGTTCATATTGTCTCTCAATTCTGTTTATCTTATCGTCAGAGCTATGTACGGTGCCTGTAGCTGTTTGTACGAAACCCCCAGAGCACTAGTCCGACTCGCACTTGGCCAGTTTTTTTATTTTAGATGGGATTGCTCTTAACTCTAGTCTAGATCAGAGGTAAAAGAGACAAAGTCGACTTATCGAGAACCCAACTTCGCCTACAATTGAGTTTAATACTCTTTTTTTGTACCAATCCCCACATACTAGCGCTAAACAAGCCTCATCCTGATTATATAAATTAATTTATAAATATTTGTTTATGATTAATTGGTTATTGAGGTTGATATTTTTTTCAATAACGGTAATTTGTAATGCACTTACCATCCCCTCTTTTTCACCCCAATCACGCAAAGGGCGCGGTTAAAACTCAATTCATCAATAAATTTTCAAGTTAATAAATAAATTGTTTGTTTACAAACCATAATAAAAATTGTTTGCGGGCGCATTAATCAATTAATAACAATTATCAAAGTTTTCGATTGCCGAAATGGACACCATTCACCATTATCAAAGTTTGGCAAACATTAATTGTTTTAATTTACGTTTATTGCAACAGTATTCTCAAATATCTTTAATGGCAATGTTTTGTTTTGTGCTCTCAAAATAAAACAAAAATAAAGATGTATTTTTTTGCTTCAATGTTTGTTAAGTGTTTTTGGTTAATATTGGATAATTACACCGATATGAGAGCAGTGGTGGCCCAGTGGTAACAGCCCAGACTTATGTGTCGTAGTTTCGAATCCAGGCAGGTGCTTTACTTTTTTGTAAATTATTTCATCACCACAACTCAAAAAACGGTGAAAGAAAACATCGTGAGGAAACCGGCAACTCTTAGTACCAAAAATTCGAAGGAAACTGACATCCACAAATCCGTATGGGATTAAGGTCCATTCCCTCTCCCATAGAGAGGAGGCCTGTGTCCCAGCAGTGGGAACATTAAAAAGCTTATAATGCTACACTGATATTTCCAGACATTTCAAAAGCTGTTTTGTTTTGTGTTTTAAGTAAAATATAACTTTAAAACTTTCGCGTTTTAAATAGGTAACTAAATAATCTAAATCATCGCATTAAATTCCTAATTCTTTAAAAAACATATACGTAAGAATTATGTTTTCTTGCTTCATAAAATTTTAATACGAAAATAATCTTCTTAATGAATGAAAAAGGATTGGGATCAGATAACTTATCGGATTTTCATCTGACAACCTGACAAGAAGACTTCCGACATAGATCAACAAGGTCCGAATTCAACCCTTTTGATATTTATCAACTTGTTAGATTTATTACTTGTTACAATAAAAGGTTTCGTGGGTATTCCTTCTTTTGCGTGAGAACTTTGCATGTTTTAGACTTGTAAAATTATGACGCCCAATTTGGATAAGAACCTTTTCTTGGTAAGTAAAAGATACAAATGGTGTTTGCTGTTATTACCAGCTGTTTGCTATCCAATTACAAATACAGCACGATTTTTTATTTAATTTTGTAACTTCTGTGTTTCTTTAATGACAAATGATATTTATCTTGGTTATTTTTTATAGATGAGGGGCCAATTAAGTTTATAACTTAATCTACAAAATAAAACAGCTAAAATTAATGCCTTTTTGGCTGATTCATGTGGCCTTATGTCAAGCAAGAAATTTCAATCAAGTTCGCTGCTAATTTTGTGTGTGCTGTAATTTTTTAGGGATCACGATATATGCATTTTGATAGCTATCATCTGTAACTTGCAGTACAGTGACAATGGATATCGATATTTACCCCGCACCTCGACGGACATACATCGACACACGTCCCCGCACTAGTTCGCCATCCGCCCGTCTGATTGGCTGTCATGTTGACACAATGTATGAGCGTGATATGTCGTCCACTTAGTTACAACACACGGCTCTGCTCAACACTTAGTATTTGAACGTTACTTACAGTTTGCTGGGAGTAATAAACTGGGAGACATGAAGAAATGGGTGGTTTGAGAAGTTAAAAGATCGCTTTTTATTATTATTGTAGTTGATGGATGAAACGCTACTTTATTTCTTTATCTCTTTGAAAGGCATAAAATTTTAAAATCCAATCAATTGAAGAAGCTCTCAACGTAAGGATAATTAATTCATTTATAAGGACCGCAGTGTTTCATGACCTTTCTAAGCAAAATCTAAACATAAAAATATTGTTTTTTCATCAAAACTGAGAACATCAAAACTTTCTTAATAGAATATATAAAGAAAAACTGTATCTAAATCAAGTTAGCGAACAATGTTATAATTTTATAAATAACGGCAAATATTTCAATACTGAAAATAACCTGATATTTTTATCTCTATCACTAAAATCACTTTGAGATAGCCTTTGAGTGTAATAAACACTCATTGAAATTCGTGTAGATAAAATATTTAAAAAATACATCAAAGACAATGGCTCTTCACTAGACTAGACTACAATAGAAATGGTACCTAGAGAGTCAATATCCACTCCCATCAGTTTTTCTTTTGCTTCACATCTATTCACATTCTAGGGACAATTCTTGTGGTGATCTGTCAAAATCTAGGAAAACCATAGGTGTAAAATGCGTTCTTTCTTTAAAAGTACGTTAATTGGATCCTATAAAACTGATAATGAACCATTGATGAGAACTTATTCTAGGTACTTACTGTATGTATGAAAGTCCGTGATTTGAACAGTGTTGCAGTCTTCCCCGACCTGCAGGTACGTGATCTCACAGCGGTAGACGCCCTCGTCTTCTGGCTTCACGTCGTTGATGACCAGCTCCGCGTACGTCATATTCTTTGAGTACGATATTGTTACTCTGTGGACAAAGAGAATGGTGTTGTTAGAAAAATTTAGTCAAAGACAGTTTGTAAATGATAGGGTGGTGACGTCTTCTTAGGCAGGGATAGTAAGCATAGATGCATCTTTCCCAGATGCAGCTATGCTTACTATTTACACAAAATAAAAAATAAAACACTAATATGACGCGGTGATTACAAAATATGATATCTAGATTTTCACATGATGTTTTGATTTGGTGTAACTTAGAGTGTTGTCTTCGATTTCCTTAGCAAGTCATATTAGGCCTAGCAAAGTTAAATTACAATCATTTTGAAAAACAATAACTGGGGGTGGAGCTGCATGCCGAAATACAGGCTTGCTTCTAGATCGACTGCAGTGGACGCCTCTGACAATTGTATTGTACTTAGTTTTTAAGTCATCCAAATTTTGAACCTTTGCCTAAGTCTGTCAGTGATGCACTAGAGTCGATCGAAAAGCGGACCAGCGGACCAGCGGAAAGAGGCTCATCGGCAATGAGGCGCTGGTCAAGACAAAGCTCCAGAGCCTTGAACATCGTCGGCGAGTTGCCAGCTTGTCGGTTTTATATCGGTAAAATTTCGGGGAGTGTGCGATGGACACAGAACAGAAAAAACTATGGAATTGCATGATCTAATTCCGCCTAGCCCGTTGCATCATCGGATTACCAGACGTACGGCGATGCGCCATCGGTACATGGTGGACATCCCACCCATATGCACTAAACGTTTTGCGAACACTTTTATTATTATGTCACAGCTAAGGAGTGGAATTCCCTGCCGGAGTCTGTGTTTACCGACAGCTACAATCTAGGGGTCTTTGAGTCAAGAGTGAATAGGTTTTTTCTAGGCAAGCGTGATTCACCGTCGACCACATCATCGACCAGCAGATGAGATGGTGGTCAAACGCGAGCCTAGAGCATAAACAAAAAATAAGTCAATAAAAAACTTTTTCTTCTATTTATTATTTTTTTCTGACGACGGTGACTCAATACTGTCTAAAGTAATAATAAATTTGCACACCAATAGACTCAATGTTTGGAATTATAAACTATTCAAAAATTAAACGCAAGTCAAGAAAATTTGTTTATCAATCTAAGCAAATATCACGCGTTTGACAATCCGTCTCATAAATTTACCGATTTTTTTCGTTCCAGGCCTTATGTTCTAAATCACAATATGCAAGTAAAACCACTGGCATTCACTAGTAATGGCCAAACACAAATTAAGCACAAAAATCTCCAACATTACCCCTTTCGCAAAACAGCGAGTCACGAAAGAAAAACAGCGAAATCTCTACTTCATTGGGCATCGAAAACGAAATAACTATTTACTTCTTTTTTTCGCCAAAAATCCTTCGGCTAATGGGACCTCGGTGAGACTGCAAGTTCATGGTACAAGTCCTTTAATTAAGTGGAGTGTCTAATAGATTGATAGGTCTGTGCGATGGGACTGAGGGCCGAATTGGTTTTTAGTTGGGATGAAATTCGCGTTTCAGGACTTATTTTTTTGTGACGGAAATAGTGTTTTAGTTTTTTTCAAAGTTGTACTCGTATGGTGTCACGGGTGTACATCGCAAAGGGTGAGTGTATACTCAGAACATAAATGTTTATGTAAGATATTGGAAACGAGTCTATTGAAGCTATTCGGGCATCTATGTGGATACCGTGTTGCTACCGAGAAATGACATATGGAAATTTCAATAATAAATGCAAAAATCGCGGTTGTAGGTATATGCCAAAGGTTGAGGTGTGTAATTAGTACACACCTCAACGATGACGAGGCTATGGAGAAATTCTTAATAAATAATATAACATTTTGCCCGATTTGTGAATCAAACCTACGACATTATGCTGAGTAGACATGCTTGCAACCACTACACTATCACATGTCTCTTGAATTTTTAGTTGTAGGACATTCCATATTTCTCACGATGTATTCAATAAAGTTTTGAGATAAAGTTCATGCATTGATGATGAAATAATTTACACAAATTTAAGTGCCTGGTTCGATTCGAACCCACGATCTACAACTACTCTTAGAGAGTCAAAAACTATGTTTATATTGGTTAGTCTAGCTAACCAATTTCTAGCTAGCCATTTTCTAAGTATGATTTCTGTTAGTAAAATACGAATTCTAACCCAAATTCAAATGTTTTTAGTATGAAGACGAACGAATGGTGCCAAAAATATCAAGATAGTTTCCAGAATATTATTTTATCATTTCATTTTAGAAGCGGTTAAACGGTCGAGTTTTATTGCGTTCCAAATGTTAAGAAAATGTTATTAACGCAAAATATTTTGTGAAGCAACGAGTACTTTCAGAATACGTTTTAATTTTGTATTGGTTTGTTAGTACTTATGGATATATTAAGTTGAGTAATAAACTAAAGGTTAACAGAAAAATAAACCTTAACAAAATTTTATTTACGGAACAAATAACATCAGTAAAGATTTGTTTATATTACGGTTTAAAAGTATAGCCTGTCTGACACAAAAATTAAAAAGAGGTTTAAGCCTAAGCTGACATAGGATTATACCAGGTTAATTTTCAATGACCAGTCAATTTTTTTCAGGAATTATGTATCAATCAACCTACCAAAAAAGAAGAAAAAATCATCCGTTCAGTAAATTTTTCCGAGGTGAACGCGCACCTTAGACTCACCGCAGGAGCCGCACGCGCCGCAGTCATCGCATTTTATAAATATTTATATGAATTCGTATGCAGCCTCAGCCGCAGCACCTACCCGCGCTGCGCGACTCGCATTTCAGTAAAATGCTGTAGGTATACGGATTCCACCACCGAAAAATTAAAATTGATCAGCTGAAGTATGGCGCACCATGCAACAGAGTATGGAAATTATTTACTCAATTGAAGATAAAACAAAAGCGAGAGTCATTGATGAGTACAATATCTCCCTTTTAGAAAGAAAATTAGTGACTTTACTCTCTGTAAGTAACAAATATAAATTATAATAACTATGCACTCAGTACCGTAAAAAAAAAGTTAATTAAAAACATCAAAAAACCCGACTGCTTGAAAAGCGAACTAAAAAGACGTAAACAAGGAGAAAATCATGCTAGGCAGTCGGAGGATACGTATTCGCGAGCTGGCTGCCCAAAACCAAACGTATCCTCCGACTGCACAGCATGATTTTCTCCTTGTCTTTTTAGTTCGCTTTTCAAGCAGTCGGGTTTTTTGATATTTTTAATTAACTTTTTTTATTTATATTTATTTATTTATTTAAAACTTCATGCACAAAGGTACAATGGCGGACTTAATGCATTAGGCATTCTCTACCAGTCAACCAAGGGTGGTGAAGAGATAACATGGCAGGTGCATTATTTTTAACTTTTTTTTATATCTTTTTAGTTATTTCTTTTTTCGAATTAGGTACATTTAAACATATAAGTATTATATATTTTTGAAATCAGCTCTAAAAATCCTTTATTTTGATACCCCACAAGATAGGTCTGGAAGAAAAAAAAAATTGGGCCCCCCACAATATGGCGCCCAAGAACCGCCATTTTTTTATTTTCCAATTTTAATGTAGCCAGTGACACTCGCGGGGTTAAGATGAATCGATTGACGTAAGAAACATCATAATCAGCCCACGCGTTTGGTCTCTAGAACGTCACATAGGAACAAACATACATACATACTTACATACATACATAGACTGATAAACACATTACCCTCCTTCGGCAGTCGGGTAAAAACGCTTCTATTTATCGGACTCTGACGAGACAGAATTTGTTTAATAGTCAACGTGTGTACCTACAGCTCGCCAAATTAACCTAACAGCGTTGGTTCCAGCGTTGGGAACAACCTTTTCTGCCCCATTTTGTGGGATACCCCTTTTTCAACATATAATAAACTTCTTCAGACGAATCCTTGATGAAAATAGAGGCACTTTGAATGTGCGTATCTGAAAATATCCATCAAGCTAGCTGAAATGCAGCCTAGCTGTAGACTAATACCATTATAGAGGCGCCACTAATCAACAAAACAGTTTGGATGACGAACGTGCTCGGACGTTCAATTCATTTCCAGAATAATGAAGCAGTCTTAGTTTAGCACCTATGCCATATTCTAGAATAACTCAAAATGCTGAAACAAAGATTAGGTGATTTACATGCTGTGGACTTCAAAAAAGAAATAAGTATCTAGTCAAATAAGCATGACAGGCTCAGCAACTTTAATGTATCCAAATTTACTATAGGTATACCTCAAAATGTATTCAATAACACGTCACCGTTTATTTGTTCTTAAAAAAACATTATTCATGCGACGTAAAAACTTGTTAGTTTTGTTTAATTGGAAAAAAACCCTTATTCTATACAACCAACAACATCGATCCTAAACAACAAACTGGCACCACAAAACAACTGACGAAGATATACTCCTATCACGAACCCCGCCCACCCACGGACACAGATAACACAGAATTTAATCCAATTTTTCAATCTTGAACAATAAATTACAGAAATAAATTGTCCTGTACCTGAACAAAATAGAGTGGAACTAAAAAAAATGGCTTCCTTTTCCCGGCTGGTTAATTTGTCGACGCCAACGCCACGCGGGTCCATTGAAGGCCCTTTTAATTGTTGACTGTCCGGACTCTCGGATATTCTGTATTGTCTACCCGTTTATAGATCTGTGCAGTTTTGTAATTGGTTGGAGGAATTCTATTGTTTAAGTGTATTCAAAGTTTGTTAATAATAGGTTGATTTGCTGCCTTTTGATTGTAATGTATTTGTTACAAAAGATCTACCCTAACTCTTTCCCTAACCTAATGTTTTCACCGCCCATTTAGACAGGACTACTGAAAAAAAAACAGGTATTTACTGATTGTAAATATTGTTCCAGTACCGAATGTCAGACATACCATTTTTTGACAAACATCCCGACTTTAAGGCTCTATTCTTCTTGTTACCGATCGTTTAAAATATTCTTGCCACCATTTTTTTTTCTTTTCGTGTAATATTTAAATTGCGTACTCCAAATAAGGCCCAAATAAAATTATTTTCTTTCTTGAGGTATGCGGTAACAACAGATTTTTAATCAGAAATCCTTGATGTGTTACAACGGTAACTCATCTTTCTATTAGGAAGCTTGGTCTACTATTTTCTAATTCTTTTTCTTAGTATTCATCTCACAAACTCTTATCATCATTTGCCTGCCTTTAACCCAAATTATTTTGGGTTGACACAGTATATCTTTGTCTTTCTTACTAACTTATAAATACTTCACAATAGTCCCAGTTATTACATCAAAATAGTACAGTACGCCACACAATGCTAGCAACAGGAGCAGCGACAAACTTTCCATTGTTGGCACAACAATGCGCTAAACTAATACTACACCTGTGCTACCGACTGTACCATGAATAAATTTATGCATTACATTTGAATTTGTTTGTGTTGACTTTACCTTGGTCTTGATTTTATTATTAAGGTAGGTTTAGGATTGAAAAAGGCTTACTATACGTAATAGGTTCGTAATGTATGAGATCTAAATAAATACCTATCACAACATTACGCCTGTAATCATCATCTGAAGGGTCAAGCAGGAGTGTATCTATGATTCATCCATATTTTGCCAGTTATGCTTAGAGAACACACTAGAAAATATTTAAAAGACATATTTTCATAACATTGTTTGGATGTTCATGTGTATGTGATCTTAAGAAACTTTTAAAAAAAGCGTAAACATAACTTTAATCGACCCCTAAAGAAAAATGCTGGAACCAAGAAAATACGACCACCTTGACTAGCTCGCTTCAATATCTAATAAAATACTTTGAAAACTTTATTAAAAACCTGAACTCATAAACAGGAAACTTTCTGTAAAAGTCGGTATATTTTAAAACTAAAAGATAGTCAGTTTATGATGCTTTTAAGGGGATGAGCTCAGTTTATGTTAATAGAGTGATGAAGCCAATATTCATTAGAGCTTATGTCTAGAGTAGAGGTACTTTCTAGAGATTTGTGATGGCTACTGGGGCTAGGTTATGGGGAAAGTGAGTTAGCTAATTATTTTAACCCCGGATTTTTCCAATAAAATTATCAACGCGTCCTAAATTAAATAAATCGCGATTTTTAAACCAATCACAGCTGCATGACACACGTCTGACAATCTGCCACATTAATTTTGCAATAGTTTTAATTCCTGAAACTGGGCCTTACTTTACGTAGTAGGAGAAATTTGTCTTAAAAGATTATATAAAATAATCATAGATGAATGTTTGTTAGAGTTCGGCATTTAGAATTTTTTATTTATATATCTATCTATGAAGAATGAATATATCTATGAAGACGTCGACTATCAACGGTTAAACATTTGTGTCATTTTATGGAATTTTCTACAGAAAATGCTCCAAAAATTTCTAAAGTGATAATAATAAAGTAGGTACAATTGATTGTGTGTTTAAAATGGGAGAGACCTATACCTAGCAGTGGAAAAATAAAAGTAAAAAAAAATGTATGTGTATATGTTTGTAAATATCTGAAAGTAATAAGCAACTCTACCGCTGAGCGAGAGCGCTATATTTATTATCTCGAAATAAATCCACTGTTCCTACAGAATAAGGTCACGAGAGAGAATAAACCTGAAGAGCTAGTAAACATAATTTTATAATAACCCACCCAACACTAAACACTCTTCTCAACTCATAATTTCCTAACATAAAACTAATCCATTTTACCACAGTAAAAAAAAACTTGAACAACACCGCACTAACCCGCCATTAGTTTTAAACCACCGTTAGTTTTAACCACGGCTTATTGTTTGACCAACAGTTACGACCGACCAGTAATAGTCATTAACTACTTTAATGCACTCTCGATGGAGTTCCAACGAGTTTTTATATACTGTGGCCTTTTAGTTCAGCGGGTTAATAATGCTGTGCTGTTTTTATAGTCTGTGGAAGGGGTAGGAGTGCAGTCAGCTATGAGATGTTAATATTATGATGAATTTCACGTCTTACAGGTATAATTCTCTTCATTTTCCCAATTTTCCTGTGTATTTAGCTGGGTTAAAAAAAAGTGGATGCTTTTCCATTCGACGGAATCTTTTTAGCTGTGTATGTCTCTCATATTCTAAATTATTTTGGAAAAGAGGTTTTGATGCTCAATAGATACAACAACGCGTTGGTCTAGTGTTTGCAAGTACTCTGCTGAGTGGAGCTTTGAGTTTAAAACGCGGGGTTGTCAAATTTTATTGGGGTTTTCACTATGAATATTTTCTATACATTCCTTTAGCTGGATCTTCAAATAGGTGACCGGTAATTGACTCAACCTTATAACATGATTCAAGTGGTCGATAGAAACATACGTCTGACGATTTTTTTGGGAACACAAGCATGTACAATTTTATATAGCTAACAGATTAAAAGTAATTATATGAATTTTCAACTCAATCAAGTAGAACAACTAACCGCATACCCTAACACTAACAATCTCCTATATATACCACCTAATTCCCCCGTAACCAACCAATCACAACCGTCTAGACCAATATCCAAAATGGCGCCCGAAATGTAATGTAAAATAGCGGCGCTAAATCCAGGATGGGCAGGTGTTCTGCGCGCGGGCCTCGCCGCAGCATCGCTCTGACTGACAGAACAGTTTGTCAGCGGCCGCATACATCGCTTCTTATGTTTTGGGGGGTAAGTAGAGATTATGGTTTGGGGTAAGTTGCTTAATTCTTTTTAATGGATTTATGAGATAATTATTTTGTGAAATTCTTGTTACTTGAGATCGATTAAGGCAGTAGGACATAATGTAACATATCAAATGTTAATTCATATTAAATATGTACTTTCTAAGTTTATATTGGACATCGTTGACAACAGTGAAGAAAAACATCTTAAGGAAACCTGGACAAGTTAGAACAAGTTTGCGCTCCATTAGTATATTTGCTGGAAGGCGTTCCAGTGCAAGGATAAACGGAAAAATAAAATTGATAATAAGTAGTGTTTTTATAGTTTCTGCTCGAACTAATAGATTTTTTCTTACTATCTTTGCCTATGATGGATATTAAAAACAATATTGGCGAGTTTGTTTCGGGTCTACGAAACGGATTCGTAGCGCTAAGCCGTAGCAATCCACCAAGCTACGGCGTAGCTTACTGTTTTTATTATATTGTGTCCTAAATAAATTGCATTGACAGTGTGGGTTGCCAGTGATGCCATATGGCTTAAAGTCTTATCAGAACGCTTAAAACCACTCAAAGGGCAATGGAGAGAGCTATGCTCCGAGTTTCCTTGAAATCAATGAATGAATCAGAAATGAAGACATCCGCAAGATAACCAAGACTACCGACATAGCCCGAGGAATTGCCAAACTTAAGTGGCAGTGGGTAAAATGGCCTAAAATTGGGGCCTAAAAGTTCTGAAGTGGGAAAGCGGACCGGAAGACGTTGCGTCGTAAGGCCTCCCATTATGTGAAGCAACGACCTGGCCAAGACTGCGGGCGTCCGGTGGATGCAAGACGCACAGGACCGATCAGTATGGCTACGCTTAGGGGAGGCATATGTCCAGCAGTGGACATTTTTAGCTGTAATGATGATGATTGACAGAGGAAATTGTTACCATCTCAGATAGAACCTGGATAAGTGTGGCACTGAGCCTTGGGGATTGGCACAAGAAAAGAAAGTCTATGCCCACGCCCAGTAGTCGGCGTAGTCTGGTTTTCTGTGATCATGGTGATGATTTTTTTTAAATGACACACACACCTATTGAACTAACACAGTAACTACAGAACATAACAAAACTGCCATCTATGAAAAACTAATCCTCACATTCAAAAACGCCGTACCCTTCTACTTACAGCTCTGTTCACCCCTATACACAATATATACCACATAAATCCTTGCGGCCGGCGCATCAGTCAGCTCAGCACACAGTTTGTTAGTCGCCCTCGCCGCAGACACGACTTACATCACCGCCTTGCGCGCTTGTTTATGTTAGTGACATTTTACACACAGAGCTGGTTAAATTGTTAGCTAAATTACGATTTAGGTGGTGAAGAGCAAGAATAAAATAAAATTCGTGTGTCTGATGTTAGGTCTATCCCTAAAGTGAATTTTGAATTTTTCAATTACAGCTCGGAAAATATCATCATTTTTAAATCAAATCAAATCATTAGCGGAAAGACTTAGCCCACTGTTGTATAGGCCTCCGCCAAGTGTCATTACCGCAACCTTAACCAGGCCCACCTGCGCCCAACGCTGCGTCGTTGTCAACGTCAACGTCGGCTCGAAAGATATGCGACTGCAAAAATGGCCGATAAAATATGGATGCCCTATAAAATAAAACGCCACGTTATATGGTAATAGATCAACATGCTTGCTGTGTTGGCGATTTCAAAGCGTCTAATGAAGTTTTCGACACAATGATTTTAAAAGAATCAGAATCTACTTTATAAATGAAACAATAAAACTCACTTATTTCTTCTTCTTCTCTTCTTTTAAAAAACGTTGCCCCACTCTAGGAATTTCTTCCTGTATCGTGGGTGCGTTTACAAATATATAAACTCACATACACAAACACCCAGAGCCGGAACAAATATCTGTAGGTCATAAAAATATTTGTTCCGTGCGGGAAAAAAATTACTGAAAGACATCGCACAGCCATTAACCAAGCAACAGTTTTTAGGGTTCCGTACCCGAAAGGCCCAAACGGAGCCCTATTGTTGTCACTCACGTGTCTGTCTATACGTCGTCTGTTACACAGGTCTTACGGCCAAACGGTTGTTGCTACAGTCTTCAAATTTTCACATTGTAAATTGTCTTTTTGATCCAAAGTCATACAAATGATCAAATCATCATCTTCCTGCCCTTATCCCATGTTACTTGATGTCGGCGGAACACGTTTTCCTAATCAAATTATATTTTTTAATGTTTGTAGGGGCTACCATACAGTTAAAGGGAGGCGCAAAAAATATTTTGGGCATCCCCACTGAATGGGGTATCGTAGTTTAGAGCCCGTTGAGAAGATAAATACTATAATTATATTTTGTTTAAAAAAATATTGGAAAACAAAGAAATGAGACGCAACCAAATACTGTTTTTTTTTTTACAAAATTTTGTTCCGAAGCATTTAATTCAATTCATATTCCAAATTCAATCCAATGACATATGAACTTCAAATCTGGTGATGTTTATTATTATGTATATTTTACTAACAAATACCAATTTATTGATAAATCAGATTTTTCTTTGAAATGCCCAATTTTTTCTTATTACAACCAACTTGATTTTGTGGTTTTGTCTGTGTGCGAAGTCCGACAGGCAATTGGTCGGTTTTATTATAACGAAATGGGCATTAAATAAAGATTTTTGAAAAATCCTCCCCTATATATAAACATTTTTTTTAATTTTTGCAGGGAAATCTTAATTACTGGGCCACGGCCTGTATCATATAATATGTTTGGTATCATAGTAAGTTTGGTTCTCTTTGTTAGCAATACTTTTTTTTTTACATAAAACCTTGCCCCACACTAGGAATTTCTTCCTGTATCGTGGGAGCGTTTACAAATATATAAACTCACATACACAAACACCCAGAGCCGGAACAACTATCTGTAGGTCATACAAATAGCCTAAGGCATTAAGTCCGCCTCTGTAGCCTAAGGCATTAAGTCCGCCTCTGTACGTTTATGTGCTTAAAGTATTAAATAAATAAATAAATAAATAAATATTTGTTCCGTGCGGGAATCGAACTCGCGACACGCAGCGCAGCAGTCAATTCCTCAACCACTGCGGCAACCGTGTGCCCATACTGTTGCGGTCAGGTACGGAAGCCCAATATTTAATTAAACCAATCATCTTTGTGCGTTCGACATCTGGCAACAATCCTATTGTTGATGATATTCCATTCAGTAATCTCCGACACTGACTTGTGTTTATAAGCTGCTTAGCTGTGTATGTACGAGTATAATTTACCTACACAAATGATACCCGTAACGTACGTTTGCATGTTTTAATTACTTGATAATTTATAATTTAATCTTGTTAGTCAGAATTCTTGTTAAATGTTTGTTTATTTGTAAGCTCTGGTAATACCGAGTCAATTGCGAAAATATTCTCAAGCATTGCTACACTTTTTAATTTGCAAAAAATCTTGTGGTTTATGTTCAGTATCCTTATATCCACCATGAAAATGCACCAAAGTGACATAGGTATGCGGTGCTACCGATGATTGCGTGAAGGTGGAAAAGTTCCAAAAAACTGAGTCTCTGTAGTGCCAGTGACATGAAGAAGAAGAATTCACAATAATAGATTGTCTCAGTAGTTACGGAAGAAATTCTAATCAAAATGCCATGAAGAACTATCATTATAACCAAACTAACAATCCCAAATTCCCACCGAAATAACTAATTACAACTTCACCCAAAACGTACCAGAAATATCTCACATTGTAACAATATAAATAAACAAAACATGTATAGACCTAATAGGGAACCGATCGGGTTCCTTTGTGCGTCTTCGTGAGCCTTCGGGCGATTTCGTGCATCATCGGAGCGAAACGGCACTATTGGAGAAAACTATTGGCTGTAATATTGAGAATGGGTTGCCAGCTTTAGAGGTTTGGAAGATGATTGGGTATTGTTTTATTAAAGTAGATTTTAACTCTTTTTGTAGTTACATGTATCTGTGATAATGCCGAATGAACCAGTAACCGGTTGAATGCCGTAATTATCGAATAAATTAAAAATCCATTATTGGGTGTCGCGTGGATCCGCGTCATAATTGGATAATTGGTACTGCCCCAGTTGTAGAGACTTTGACTTTTTAGTGGTGGATTGGAACCAAAGTAGGCGCTTTTCTTGGAGTATTTTATTAAATCACCACTGAAACCGGTATGTACTAGATCCTAGATGTAAATTCAAAGACATGTGATACCTACCAATTCATAAACATTCCACCCATGAGTACAATATTTTTTGTGAATAGGTTAATTCTAGGCAAGACTTTGTGCCCTGATACCTACACCTGGGGGACTTTAAGTAGAGAGTGAATAGGTTACTTCTAGGCAAGCGCTATCATCAACCACATCACCGCTTACCAATATGTGAGATAGTGGTAAAACGCGACGAGAAATTTTCTTATCGAGACGAAGATTTAAAAGCTGGTGAACTGTGAATCTGCCATAAACGGATAACAAAAGTGCAGCTCCACGTGTCGTTTTATTCTTTTTGCCAAAACCAATAAAAATGCATAAAGACAGATTAATACTCGTAGCGAGTCACATATTGGCTAACCACAGTTTTACTCTACACTATAATATTAAATAAAAGATTTTTCCTTACAGTTACGCTTTCAACACTGGCTTAAAACTTAAAATATAGCCACAACTCTATAATAAAATCAAGCTAGAGTGGCACTATCTGACAATTGACCGATTTTCGTTTTTTGATGACATCGTAATCAGCAAAAAAATCTCTATCGATCTATCTTTACAGTATTTTTATACTAATAGATTTCAGATAAAAAATAAACATGCTCCTAATTCCTTTATTTATAAACCTATTTTTGATAAGATTATGTCAGTGTGCCTATTTCAAAGTGAGCAATTAGATCTAATATTTGACACTAGAAACTCTCGCATATGATATTTTATAGTTGACTTTCGGACGCCTCGCGGTTTCACCAATGTAGTTCCCGTTCCCGTCAGAATAATGAGGTAAAAAGTAGCCCATTTCACCCGGGGATAGTGTAGCTAGCCAACGGTAAAAAAAAAATTGAAATAGGTCCAGAAGTTTTTAAGTTTATTCGTTACATACTAAAATACAAATCTTTCCTGTTTATAATATACACCAGATTGGCCAGAGAAGGTAAGGGACAAAGGTGGCTGGAAGAATGTGAGGGGCCTTTACTCAGCTGTGGGAAAATAGATAATAAATAAAAAACCAGCATCGATTTTTATTATTTCTTAGTCTTCTGTTTTTCGTAAATTAAAATATTATTTTCTTAGATAGCGGCTCTCTAGCAACAGGACGGGGGAATTACAGGCCAACCTTTCCGGGGGAATTTTAAATTTGGAGCTGGCAACAATGGTTCTTTTTCCACAAAAGGTGAATGTCAGAGAGTCCATTTGCTAAGTCGCGGTGAACTTTATAATGTCTTTCGAAGCTGTAATATGAGGGTAGGAATCATTCCTTAATGTCAGTTATGGTTTTTACAGTATTAAAAGATCTTTCTTTCAAGGTTAGAGGAGTTTGAATGGAAGGCGATCTTTGTTGAGTGCTGGCTGAAATTTTCTTTTGAAGTGACGATTGTTTTTGTACCAACTTTATCTTGTTGAATTTTTAGCCATCCTTTTTATTTAACTATATAATACGTTTGTATAGAGGTTGAGCAGTGGTGGCCTATACTTTATAAAATATAGCTTGGTCTCTGCGACATATGTCAAACTGACGTATACGTTATTGTTAGCCTGTCAAGCGCTATTGTTACTGTATTGATACTGACAGCTGTCGCAGAGATCAAGCTATCATTTATGAAGTATAGTAGTAACGGCCGCGACTGAGCAGTGGTGGCCGAGTGGTAACGGCCGCAACTTACAAGTTGTAGGTCGTGGGTTCGAACCCAGGCAGGCGCTTTACTTTGTATAAATTATTTCATCACCACTGCTCTCAAACCGGTGAAGGAAAACATCGCGAAAAAACCGGCACGTCCTAAAACCAAAAATTCGAAGTCATGTGACATCTACCAATCCGCACTGGGCCCGCGTGGTGGATTATAGCCCATTCCCTCTCACAGAGAGGAGGCCTGAGTCCCAGCGTGGGAGCATTAAAAGGCTGATGATGACGTATAGTGGTTGAAAGCATTACTATTGAGCCAGGTCCTCATGACCTGGTTTAGATTTCTAGGTCAGATAGTCTAATTGGGATTTTTTATAATAAATTTCTTAGTTGCAGCCCGGTGCTTTAAAAACTAATTTTTTTAAACCGATAGCCAATAGTTATCCGGCTTCGACGATGGAGCAGCCCTACCAATACAATGATGTGGATGTGGCCGACGAACCAAGAAGATGTCGATTGCAATATTTCACGATGGATAAATGAGCTTGTTTTATAAAATAATTAATCAATAATTTATCACTACTGTAGTTACATATTCTTAGGTATTCTATTTTTTTGGTATTTAAATATAAAAGTATTACATAAACTTTACAGGCAAAATATGGTGTACTATTAGGTACTATGAATAAAGTTCCGGTTCATACGAAACTAAATGGAACGTTAGAATCTTTCTTGTATGTTCTCGTCAAAAGTTTATTTTAATGGTATTGTTTGAATTTTTATTTGGCTTTAACTTTTAATATAATATAATGTGCTTTATTGTACACCAAATTAGTACCATAAATTTTTATACAAAACCAGCGCGCACTAGCGACTTTTTGTTGACCGATAGTTTGATCGCTCAGGGAATTACTATGGACCTATATTGATGTGCATGCATTTGGCGATTAAAAATCGTATGATAGAAGATCGGCGTTTGATAGCGATCAAAAAATTGTTCAACTAAACGTTGCTAGTGCTTGCTGGCTCTAATTATACGGGTACGAAAGTCCAAAATACATTACATAATTTTGGTCTTCAGGTCAAATAGGTAATGTAGATAGTACAAACAAGTAACTAGTACCTGTTGTACTTATTGTATACCTTTGTACATATTGTATCAACTAGGAACGTATAAATACCTAGTATCCAATGACGTACAATAGTAATCGGGCCGAGAGGATTGGCTTTGCGGTCGTCTGCCCGTTTTGCCTATTTGTGGTTACAACGCATATTGTGTCCGTTTCCGAAATAGGCTTGTGTCTAGTAATAATTGATTTAGAACAGAGATTATACATCAATTTGTATGTAATATCAAGTTTAGGAGGCAATGTTTGAAATAAAAGTATTTTTATTTTAAGGCAAGTTTTACAATGAAATCTGTTCTTATTAAAAGGTGTAGTACATACATATATGCATACATAAACTTACACCTTTTTCCCATTAGGGTAGGCAGAATCTACAAAACGCCACCTGCTACAATCCTTGCATACTTCTTTTGCTTCATTCACGTTCAAACATCTAGTCATACACGTACTCAGGTCTAAGTATGTCTTTCTAGGGCGATGGTGGGAGCGGCCATACGTTTCCATTCATATCTGCCTTGTAAATAACTTTTGCTAGTTGCCTTTCATTCTTACTCTCAACATGGCCAAACCATCTTAGCATGTGTAGTATTTTGCAGGAAAGTTTTCTTAATTATTATTAAAAAAAATAAAATTGTTTGTATATTCATATGCTTGAAATAGATAATCTCTAGAAGTAAGTAGATCTAGATCCAATTACAAAACTTATTTATTTGCTATCCTCGAGTGTCATCAGCTACGGAGCGAAACCGTAGTTAATAATAGAGATGTTTCTTGAAATGTAATAAATGTCTTAAATAATAATACCAATGGCAAATGAAAACGCTGTTGCCGTGGCTGAGTTCTGGTCAAAACGTATATGATTGAGGAATCATCGATACGACGAAGAAGAAGAAGAGATAATACCAATCAGTTTTTAGAGCAAATTCAATTTAGAGTTTTTCATACAGAAAAACGAACGAGTATTTATCGGACCACCAGACGTACGTTAAGTTGTTAAACTTTACATGGTGGTAATTCCACCCATGAGTACAATTTTTTTTGTGAATAGGTTACTTTTAGGCAAGACTGTGTGCCCTGATAGTTACACCTGGGGGCCTTTAATTCAAGAGAGAATAGCTTAGTTTTAGGCAAGCTCCATCATCAAGCATCATCGCTTACCAATGGGAGAGATAGTGGTAAAACTCGAACATCAACAATAACAAAAAAATACGACGCTATACTCTTACTCTTTGCCCCATACTATTTTCTTATTATTTATTTTACGAGATAATAGAAGATTTAAAAGCTGGCGAACTGTGAATCTGCCATAAATGGATAACAAAAGTGCACCTCCTCCTATCTTTTTATTCCTTTCGCCAAAACCAATAAAAATGCGTAAAGACAGATTAATAGCGCCTCACATATTGGCTAACCACAATTTTATGGAAAACACTAAAATAATATTACGAGCGGAAATAATTTCCTTGATCCGTAGAATTTTTATAACATGCCACAGATAGAGCTAGGAGCGACTCTGCGGCCATTGCTAGTGACGGCTTGTCAAAACTTTCCATAAAACGTGTCAGTGATTGTCACCGTTTATATAAATAAACTAGCTTTTGCCCGCGGCTTCGCACGCGTAGACTACATGCTTTTCCTTATCATATTTTAACAGTATGTAGAGAAAATTAAAAAAATAATGTAATGCGAAAGTGTTTCTTAGGACAGACTTATACTTACCTACTTTATCATCAATACGCTCTATCCTTGTCCCGTCCCTATCCCTTCACTATTTCTGTGTTTATCCATGACTAATAATAAGTAATCATAAGCATAAGTAAGTAATTAAATTAAAGTATTTCCTTATAAACAACATTTTAAACCATTTTGGATGTTGACGCTAATATCACCAGACTATTTGATGAGCTATCACGTGAACACGCTACATAGAACTGTCCATAGAAAAAGCAATTCTCCCTCAAATCTACACCAGTATACTTCAAAGTTTGTCCTTGAGCCTTATTAATTGTCATGGTGAAGCAGATTTTCCCGTCCCTATTTAATTCCTATATTTATGTGTTGAGCCATTTTATAGTTACCAACAGACTTTAAAGTATTGAAAGTATTTTTAATAATTTTTCCTTTGTAAAAGAAGGACTTTTGTACACAACATTTCATCCCCTATGATCCGCCCCCCCAAGGACGGAATTCCCAAAAGACCTTAATTTGCGTTAGATTTTAATCTTCAGCCCAAACCCAAAATTCGAAGATCCTAACTTCAAAACTGACCGACTTTCAACCCCTATTTCACCCCCTTAGGGGTGGAATTCACAAAAATCCTTTCTTAGTGGATACCTGCACAGTATAAAGTATCTATGTGCAAAATTTCAAGTCTAGACAATTTCATTATTCCCATGACTTTATCCCCCTTTTCCCCCCTAATGGGATCTTTAAAATCGCTGAGACACTTGTAAATAATTTTTAACCTTCAGCCTAAACCCAAAATATGAAGATCCTGACTTTAAAACTGACGATTTTCATACAAACTTTCATCCCCTATTTCACGCTCTTAGGGGTGGAATTCCAATCCAGAACCTTTTAGACATCCTCCAGCGCAGCAGTGAACAGTTTCGGAGAAATGACGTCTCCCTGTCTCATTACGCGCTGGAGAAGGATTGGTTTCGAGGTCTGATCCTGAAGATGGACTGACATGGTGGCGTTTTTGTACAAACACTTCAACACCTCAATGTACCGGTAGTCGATCTGGCACCGTTGGAGAGACCAATGCAAGAGCTTAAGTCTCGATCGAATCGAAGGCTTTCTCGTAGTACACAAACGCTAAACAGAGAGGCAGGTTATACTCTTCGGTCTTCTGTATGACCTGCCGCAGCGTATAATAATAATAAAATCGTTTATTTCTCCTCACAAAACAGACATTAAAAGTTACTTGGGTATAAAAATACAGGTACATATTCTTAGTCTAGAATGTGTGAGGAGCTGGTGTCTGAAGTAGGCATAGGAATGCCTGTATTACAAATCACCAGAAAGGTATGTGGTCTACGGTGCTAAAGCCTTTTCGGAATCCGGCTTGTTCGGGAGGCTGGAAATTGTCTAACCTGCGCGCGAGACGATTCTTGATGACTCTTGAAAACAACTTGTAGACATGGCTAAGAAGTGAGATGGGCCTATAGTTCTTCAGCCGGGCATTGTCGCTTGGCATCAACGTTAATGGCGAGTACATCACTCACCTTCGAATTGCCGATGACATAGTGGTCATGGCTGAGACCATGGAGAGCCTCAGTAAAATGCTCGATGACCTCAGTAGAGCTTCCGAAAGAATGGGTCTTAAAATGAACATGGACAATACCAAGGTCATGATGAATGCCTATGTAACACTCACTCCTATCAAGATCGGAGACTCTATACTCGAAGTTGTAGATGATTATGTCTACCTGGGACAAACGGTCCAGTTGGGTAGGTCCAACTTCGAGAAAGAGGTCAACCGTCGAATCCGACTCGGCTGGGCGGCGTATCTTCTCGTCCAATTTACCACAATGTCTCAAGACAAAAGTCTATGACCAGTGTGTGTTGCCAGTGATCACCTGTGGGACCGAGACGTGGTCGCTCACAATGGGCCTTATCAGAAAGCTTAAAGTCACCCAAAGGGCAATGGAGAGGGCTATGCTCGAAATTTATTTGCGTGATCACGTCAGAAATGATGATATCCGCAGGAGAACCAAAGTTACCGACATAACCCGAAGAATTGCCAAACTTAAGTGGTTGTGGGCAGGGCACATTGCTCGCAGAACGGATGGCCGATGTGCCGAAATATTCTGGAGTGGCGACCGCGAACCGGAAGACTATACGATGGAAGGCCTCCCACTACGTGGACCGATGACCTGGTTAAGGTTGCGGGAAGGCGCTGGATGCGAAACGCACGGGATCGGTCAATGTGGCGACGCCTGGGGGAGGCCTATGTCCAGCAGTGGACGTCTTTCGGCTGAAATGATGATGATGATGAGGGGTGGAATTTCCAAAAATCCTTTCTTAGTGTTCAGTTTCTAGTAGATAGATAAAGATAGAAGATTATAGTTATCAACAGACTTTAAAGACGTTAAAAGTACTTTTAATAATTTTTCCTTTGTAAAAGAAGGACGGAATTCCCAAAAAAACATAATTTGCGTTAGATTTTAATCTTCAGCCCAGATCCAAAATTCGAAGATCCTAACTTCAAAATTGGCCGACTTTCACACAGACTTTCATCCCCTATTTCACCCCCTTAGGGGTGGAATTCACAAAAAAACCTTTCTTAGTGGATGCCTGCACAGTATAAAGTATCTATTTGCAAAATTTCAAGTCTCTAGACGATTTCACCCTCGTGGGGGTGAAATCTTCAAAATCGCTGAGATACGTGTAAATTATTTTTTAATCTTCAGCCTAAACCCAAAATATGAAGATCCTGACTTTAAAACTGACGGATTATCATACAAACTTTCATCCCCTATTTCAAGCCCTTAGGAGTGGAATTTCCAAAAATCCTTTCTTAGTGCTCACCTACACTACCAAAGGAACCTACGTGCCAAGTTTCATGATTGAAGCTTCAGCCGTTTGGCCTGTGCGTTGATGGTAAGTGAGTGAGTGAGTCAGTCAGTCAGTCAGTCACTTTCTTCTTTTATATGTTTAGATTGACGGCTCGTAGCACTATTGACAAAGGCTCAATCAATTCGCCTGCAATTATTTCAACTACATAATAATATATTGGAGAACCAGTATAACTGGATTCGGTTTGATTTCCAGAAATAAAAATGGAGCCCTGTCAGACTTCCACAACCTTGTAACTGACAACGTGGGCAAGACAGTTATATATTTTTAACGACTGTCAAAGTTCTAATGACAGAGACCAACGCCATAACATGTTTGCTGAGGTACGGAAATCTCGGTATTATGTATAATGCCAGCTGTACACTCTCGCGCGAGATCCCGCGAGGATGATGTACATTGCTCTCAGTACTAAGTTCAATTTTGAAGTATTTTGATTAAAAACTCAATGTACAGCGTTACCTTGGTCTCTCGTGCGAGAGTGTACAGCCGGCAGATGGTCACTTGTCCACGTACCGATCTCGGCTTTACCGACGCTTGCGACTGCTGTTACTCGGCCATGAGCTCCTCCAATTATGACAGCAGAAACTTGAGCTCTAGCTTGCGCGGACACGAAAATTATTAGATTTATTAGTAATGGCTTCTAGTCGATTCCGAGCTCTATGCCATGGCAGTTTATGGCATTTTTCTCGTTAGAACTAAACCTTAATGTCCGCAAAACGTGGGATGTGTGGTGAACTACTATTATATGTTTTTATGACTTTATGGGTCACAGTAGTGGTGTGTGGTTGTATGCGGGTTTGAGTCCTTTGTGTAAAGTTATTGTTATAAAATCTTTATTTATTAAGATTTTAATTCAATTCTTCATTTTAATCTGTATATTTGCACTACTGATAATTTTTTAGTGATGGTTTTTAATAGTCTGATGAAATAGAAAGAACTTCACACTTATACATATTAATATTATAAAGGCGAAACTCTGTGAGTGTGAATATTTGTTACTTTTTCACGCTCAAACTCGCACTCGCTCAAATTTGGCACAAAAATAGATTTTAGTCAGGCATAGCATATAGCTTTTTATCCCGGGAATATGTTCCTTTGAGATAATTTTCGACATTCACGCGGGCAAAGTCGCTGACAGAAGCTACTTTGTAATATCAAAGACCACCTAAAATTTAAAATTTAAGACATGAATACACATTACCCACACACCGCCAACACAAAGACAAGACTTCTCACAGTTTATGGCGTACTAAATTGAGCTTCATGTTCAGCTATAGCTTGAAGTATTTAAGCCATATAAACGTTGAGCTGCTCATAAACGGTTAACCGTATAGACCATGCTTAAGGGTGAACTTGTTTCTGCAATATTTTGATGATATAGGTGTTAAATTATCGCTTTCAAAACAATGTGATTTTATCAATAGAGACGTCATACTCACTATAAAGAAATAAAAACTTGGCGATATTTTACTTTAGCTACCTTCACAGGGCCTATGGAACATGAAACTTATTTCCCACTACCTTGTTAATTATGTAACATATTGCCTAAGAAATTCGTTTCAAATTATGAAAATTTTGACACAAGATTATAAAATAAAATTAAAAAAAACAAAATTACACAATAACAGTTACGAAAAGACTTTTGTATAGAGTTTTTTATATCATTATGTAACTACATCGTAATTATTTTTCTTTTTGAAGAGTGAAACAATTTGCAATTTAAAAAAAAATAAAGTACGTAACTGAATAGGCTACTGTTGGTAGACGCATTCTGCTGCTACTCTCGCGCTTTTTTACCGCCCCATCCGGCAGAATGATACAGAACCTGTTACCTCTCGAAAAAGCGCGCGTTGATTGTGTGTATACAGTCTATGGTTTTTAGTCCGAACGAAAAACTAAAATGTTTCTAAAAAAATGTTGTTGTAACTTATTTGCATATAATTAAGTAAGCTCATCAGGTAGTGGAAAAAGAATCGATCGTGTCTCGCATAAAAAGGTTTTATTTTAACAACCGCATGTAGTTTTCGACGTTCACCTTCGGCTCATGTCAAAATTGGCTACATCGCTCGTATTAAAATCTTGACTATTTATGCTCGACACGAAATGTACTATTCTATCACTGTTTAGGTTAAAATATCACAGAAAGTTGTCAGAAAGAAATAAACAAACGGTTCAAAGGCACGTTCGTGTCGCGGGCAGACGCAGGATGGACTGAGTTCACTCAAGCTGATCAGCCTTTGTTTGTATTGCCGCGCAGACGTCGATAAAACCTATCTAACTCACTATATTATAACATCAATGTTTCAAAAGATAAACACTTGTCGAAATATTTACTTCATTATAAGCGATGGGGCCGTTGTCTTTAACTAAAGAATCGAATGTCATGTCAGTTTGGACGAGGCCTATGTCTCAGCTAGATGAGGACAATGAGAGGCTTTGTTGATTGCTAATTTTATCCTGTATGAACGAAAATCTTTATTAAATCTAATAAGCAAGGCTACTGTAATTCCAAACATTAGTTAAAGACGAGAACTTATCTTAAAAATATTCTATTCTATTTTTTTGAGACCAGAACACTAAAGACATGCTTGATAATCTTACGTAGGTCTAGAATAAAAACCGGAATAAAAATCTGATATATAATAATGATATTTTTTTGAAAAATATACGTAATAATAAACATTGTCACCAAATTTGAAGATTTCGGAAAATTCTTCGAAACAACATTTTGTAAAAAAATCTGACTTTGGTGGCTTCTCATTCCTTTGTTTGCCAATATTTTTTTAAACAAAATTGGCCAAGTTCCTTTCCAAATGTAGAATATATTTGTTTTTGTTAGTAAACTATCCGTAATAATACACATTATAACCAAATTTCAAGTTCATAGGTCAATGGGAAGATACAAAATTCTTCGGAACTAATTTAGTGAAAGACGACGGACAGATAAACGGCTCCGTTTGGACCCTTCGGGTACGCAACCCTAAAAAGGTTTACATCAAAGTAGCCTCGACGAGTAATGACACGTTCGGAGCTAGATCTACACCATCTATCTTACTAGTTAACTTATCTTTTTAGTGCCTACCTAATTAGTTACTTTCGTTAAGCTCGTGCCGAAGCGATGGCAATTGAGGTCAATACTTGTTCACTCTGCCTAATATTTTATTAATGTTGTAATGCTGCATTAGTCTCTCATCTTATTTAAGGTAAATCATTTTTTGCATCCTTATCATCATATCAGCCGAAAGCCGTCCACTGCTGGACATAGGCCTCCCCCAAGCATCGCCACATAGACCGGACCCGTGCGTCTCGCATCCAGCGGATCCCTGCAACCAGGTCATCGGTCCGACTAGTGGGAGGCCTTCCAATGCAACGTCTCCCGGTTCGCGGTCGCCAGTCCAGTACTATTCTGCCCGATCGTCCATCCGTTCTGCGAGCAATGTGCCCTGCCCACTGCCACTTAAGTTTAGCAACTCTTTGGGCTATGTCGGTAATCTTGGTTCTCTTGCGGATCTCTACATTTCTGATTCGATCACGCTAGTAAACTCCGAGCATATCCCTCTCCATTGCCCTTTGGGCGACTGTAAGCTTTCGGATGAGGCCCATTGTGAGCGACCACGTCTCAAAGCCATAATTACTGGCAACACACTGGTAATAGACTTTTCGGCTTTAGACGCTGTGGTAAGTTGGACGAGAAGAAATCGTGCAACATCCCGAATGCTGCCCAGCCGACTCGGATTCGATGGTTGACCTCGTTTTTGCATGCCACAGTATAATATTGCGCAATTGGTTTGTATCCTGGAATGTTTAATAACGTTCAGGGGGTATCAATTCTTGATAAGCCAACAAATAACTGTACATCAAATATTTATGTTTTGTAATTACTGTCATGAGCTAAGCTAAGCCTAAATTGATCCCAATTTTTTTGTGGTCCTTGCAGCATCTGTTCTTTTTTATATCTCTACGAGCTTCTGACAGCGGCTTCGCCCGCTTGAATGTTGAAAATTATTCCGAGGGCACATATGCCCGGGATAAAAAGTATTCTATGTGCTATTCCTGACTATAATCTATCTCTGTGCCAATTTTCATCCAGATCCTTTCAGCCGTTCTGGCGTGAAGTAATATCAAACATACAAACACACTCACAAACTTTCGCCTTTAATTAGTGTGATAGTAGGATCAGTCGACATTTCAAAGCATTCGTCGTTTTTTTGGTATTATATCCATTCACATTCATACTTTTTTTACTTTCCTCTTGACGTTTCTTCCTCATACACCACTTAAAGTCTTATCTCGAAGATTCTGCCACCCATCACAAGAGATATGGGCTTAAATGACAAATTCCTTTCCACCATAACACTCGCCCTTAAACAGTGCTATCGTCATGCACCATAAAGGGGTTGCCATCATCCCTTATGGAAATATAAAATCAAGTAGTAGTGGGCCAAGGGCGATCCCCTTTATGTCTCCATAACCTACTGAAGACATTGGCGATCCCCTCAAAGGAATCTCAACTCTATCTTCACAAGTACATGGTTGGATTTTGAATGATTTAGTTCCAGTTTATGAGAGCAATTGGCTTTATTAATTCAGACTCTGTTATGAGGATCATAAAGTTGATAATTGAATGGTATATTTGGGAAACTAAAATAAAACGCACGTAAGTTGTAATTTGTGGTGACCTGTCAGTATGTTTCATGATTTGTTATTTATTAATATATTCTGTTGACAGATATTTACATGCTCATATGTCTTGTATGTTATTTTTGGGGTCCCTTTTGCAAGACGGGATGAATATTTCATCTATGTAGATATTCTTAGAGAAATTACAGGATCAAAACACACGAGGCTTGTTCTACGAGTAGAAATTCGTGTTGTACGTTGGTTTATAAAATCTAACATCAACCTTGCCAAGGGGAAACATGTTACCCAGTTACTGAGGTCAAACAGGCAGTTGCTCCAGGTAAAACACTGGTCATCAGATGAATCTAAGTTGACGGGAAGCCCACCCCAACATTTTTGGGAACAGGCTATTGGCGGGGATTGAGTAAATTTAGAAAAAGAAGAAGAAATAATAACAAATCCCATGTCTGTCTATTTCTATATATTTTTAGTTTTATCTCTCTAAACGTTTGCCTTTCTATTTAACAAGGGAAGGGTATATGTCATGGACCAAGTGATTAATCAGTGCACTATGTATAATCCCCGGGCATTATAAATCAACACAAGTCAAATCGGGCAATGTAATGAATACTGATTTAAACTTCTATATTTACGACATTGTCTGGTATAATGAATATTGCTACGTAATGATTGGGCAATTCGGTAATAATGGTCAATGAATTAGTCCAAGAGCGAGCGAAGCGGGCTCGGGAGCTTAGGGCACCCCGACACGGATAGGTTAGGTTCGAAGTGGATGACGGGAGTTGAAGTGAGCGAGAAAAGCGAGCGAACTCAGCTTCCGTCATCTCCTTCATGTTAAGTTACTTTAAACCATGCAAACAGAAAAAGAATCCCCACGCAGCGGGGCTCCGTCGATTTTGTTGCTTAAATAGTAATCGGACTTACCTATTACATTTAAAATCCATGTCGATATTAACAAATAAAAAAAAAAACACATACTTTTATTACCTGGCCCAATTAGTGATTGGCATTATTCAGAAACACCGGTAAATTTAATTATTTCAATAGATTTTAGCATATTGCCTACTCATATAGTGCATTTTTCAAATTGTCTGGGCATTATAAATAATGCCGTATTAATTACTTGGTCCATAACATAAGTATAATCTGTTGTTACAATTTCCATCTAGGTGCATGATCAATGTCAATCCAATACAAACATACATAATCTGCAAGAGATTGCCTAGTGCGATAAGACCACCCATTGCACACTCGTTTTTGTGAAAGTTTGTCCCGTATGTTTTTTTTGTGGTGTACATTAAAATATATACTAAATATAATAATAAATAATTTCAAGTCTTTTTCCCAAGCTACGGGGTACACAGGCACTTCAGAACGTCACCTTCGATCGTTACATACTCCTAATGCTTCCTTTCATAAAATAAATAACAAATAAAAAACTTCATATCTTTTTTGAAACATGCAACTTGGATCTACATGCCCAATAGACTGATTACCACCATAACCGAAAAACCACATGTCATCGTAAAAGTGTCTCCTACCATAACATATTCCATCGTATAGCAACGTTAGGGTGATACCTCAGACACCTTCCCTAGACAGGGTGTATTTATGGGGCCCATAAAACCAGCCATAAACCATGGTAATGAGATAGTGCAAGTTTTGCACCCCTATCTTTGAAATTGTTTGCCAGCTGATGCATTTTAGTGGTTCTATGTATATACTGGCTTTTGCTCTCGTTTTCGTCTGCGTAGCATTATTATTACACAAGTAATCTTTTAGTTTTACATCGAAGATGACTCTTTTTTTTAACCAACTTCCCAAAAAGGAGGAGGTTTCTCAATTCGACCGTAATTTTTTTATGTGTGTTTGCGGATAACTGATATTATCACTTAGATAATTGCACTTAGAAAGTATCATTTGGTGAAGTGTCGAATAACGGAAAACAATGGGTACAAAAGACACCGACTTCGGAAAAGAAAGTTATTTTTCGCTATGTAGTGTTTTGTTTTGGAAGTCGGTTTGATTTTTGTTAAAATGTTTTATTAGGTAAGCGCCGTATCAGAGAACATAGACATAACTTTTGTCAGAACGACAATTAATGTTTACCACCCAAATCTTTAATCAGTCAAGTCAAGTTTTGTTAGTCAGCTTCCAGTGTAACCAAATGCAGCATACCAGTATTTTATATGAAACAACTGCATAACTGGGATTCCCAACTCAGTTTCTAGCTAAGTTATTGGGTTATACGGTGCTTTCTACGAAATATGATATAAAATGGAATTACCACACATAATCAAATATTCCACTAACTCATTTCACATCCGCCTTTCATTACAGCACGCCAGATTCCTCGAATGAGTGCGAGCTCGTAAACATTTTACTGCTAGAGCTGAACGTGACATTCTTCACGTTGCTGACCAGTGTGGAGCTGACTCAGTGAATGTGGTATGATTGAAAGTGTACTGAATGTTAGGTAGCCATAGTTTGATATACGTTATACTTTTTCAGACAGAGAGGTGCACCAAAGTTTCGCCAGTTTCATTTAAGTAACATGGTATAGTGGACAGGCGTATTGACCCAGGTTCGAAACATCAGAGCGACAATGAATGTCAAAAGAAGAGGTTTTTTTGACAGATTAAGAATGTTGAATATTAATTTTGCTTAAAAAATCCTGATGGATTATTATTCAAATACACCTTTATCTGGGATCGAACCTAGAACCACGCTTATCATACCATTCAGGCAGAGAATAAAAGTTTTGATTTCTATTTAACCATAGTAATCGTGCATGGAAATCTCTAATGTGTTTAGCCACTGATAAGCAAAGTTTAAACTCTAGAGAATTTGAATTAAAAATCTGTTTAAAAAGCTTGGTTCATAAATGTTTTTAATTAAGACGGATTTGACAAAGCAGTAAAAATAAAATCAAAGACTGGTCAACTTGACAATATAATCCTACAAATCTTGGAAACCGCCATTAACACTCAAAGAGTTATCAAACTCCAATCAAAGCCGCCTTAAATTCAAATTAACGGCGTCCAATCTTCAGTTGTGGACATTATCTAAATTGCCGGCCCCATATCCGGGTAAAATTATGATTGATGACGTCATATCCCTCCTGTCCTTTCGAAGGGGACTGTGAGCTGTGGTCCTATCATGCCATGATTGGGTGTATGGAAATGTCCTTGTGGATTTTGGGAGTTAAAAATGTGAATCATTTTTAACCTACTTCCCAAAAAGGAGGAAGTTTCTCAATTCGACCGTATACATATTTTTTTATATGTTTGTTCGCGGATAACTTTGTCGTTTATGAACCGATTTTGATGATTATTATTTTGTTGGAAAGGAAATATTTTAAGGGTGGTACAAGGAAACCAGGATCTGATGATGGGATCTTAGATAAATGGAGGGAACTCCTCAAATATAAAGCGCGATTTTTTTATTGTAGATAGGTCTAAAATAAAAAAATATAATAGGCATACATATAGCGATTTTGGTATTTTCATCAATAATGCAATCATTTGCACTCAGAATAAAATAAAACAACCGAAGCCAGTAAAACTGACACAACTCTTGCCTCCTTCATTGTTGTTGTTCAAAGTGTCTTTTCATCCCAAGGGAACATTATACCGGGATAGAGCTTATATGCTACTCCAGACTATACTCTATCTCTGTGCCATATTTCGTTCAGATCCGTTCCGCCGTTCTAGCGTGATTAAGTAACAAACATACATCAATCCAAACATTCGCATTTATAATAGTAGTAAGAAGTAAGATTAGTAAGATAAGATATAAGAACATGTCCTATTGGTACAAGCCCGATTTCAAAATTGCAAACTCCAAGTTTAAAACCTTAAACCTCCTTAAGTAAAAACAACCAAAGAACGATATTTATCGTCATTCCCAGTAATGCTTTAAGAAAATAAAATTTTCAGCTAAAACTGTTTATTGGGGAAGTTCCCCGGGCTCAGCCAGGATTATCCTTTATTCGTATTTTTATCTGGGAGCGGGCCAACAATCGCGTTTTGTATATCACTCTTGTATTTTTCTGCCTCTTACAGACAGAGGTTCACAATGGATTTGGAACTTGAGTAGCCTGCTTGCTCTTGTGGAAGGATTTTGTTTATAATTGGCCGTATACGAATCAATTCTAAATAATTGATCGGAATTTGTATCTTAATAAGCATTTTTTTCATCACCACTGCCCTCAAAACGGTGTACTTTTTTTTCACAGTGTTGTCCGAAGTAAATAAAAAGGTATGATTAGAAAAAAAAAAAATCGTTAAACTTAATATTATCTTCAACACACCCAATAAACACCACCAGACCAATCAGACTCGTCAGTACCAATCTAGTGAAAATTATAAAAAAGATACAGACTACAGATTCTTTCGAATTTAATAAGAAATAGTATTAAAAGTCAATTTTCTCATAAAAACACAAAGTAAATTATAACTCTGCAGGGGTTGTTGACCTTTAAGGACCTCCCGTAGAATATTTTTTGCCACTTATGACCCCATCTACCCCTTGGGCTAGCCCTGGATCACATGCGTCTGTTTAGCGTTTGTGACAACGAGGCAGTAAATGCTAATCATCATCAGCCTTTTTAATGTTCCCACTGCTGGGACACAGGCCTCCTCTCTGTGAGAGGGAATATGCCGTAATCCACCACGCGGGCCCAGTGCGGGTTGGTGGATGTCACATGTATTCGAATGTTTGTTTCTAGGACATGCCGGTTTTCTCACGATGTTTTCCTTCATCGTTTTGATAGCAGTGGTGGTGAAATAATTTACACAAAGTAAAGCATCTGCCTGGTTGAACCCACGACCTACAACTTATAAGTCGCGACCGATACCACTAAGCCACCACTGCACTCACACCAATGCTAATATTCTATTGATATGAATGTTAATAATGGCCCTTTACTATATTTTCAGAAAGTGTATTGCATTTTGTGCTTTTTGGCTTCGACGTATTTTCAGATAGCATCTCTAAGTTTAAAAGTGCTGTGCTCAATAATATGAACTTCTTGCTCAGTAATATTTCTTTTATTTTTTTTTCTATGTGTATGTTTTTTTTATTATGTTTTTAATTTGTTATTTAACTCAATCTTATTTAACTTAACGATTATTGATTTTGATGATATTATTGTTATCCACCATTATGTTAATTATTATTGTGTAGTGAGATCTAAATAAAATGCTGTGCTTACCTTCAATTTAGATGCATGCAGTGCTATTCTATTTGTTAATGATAAGTATCATGAAAGCCCTTGTGTGTATTAAGTTGGTTTGTCTAAATAAATAAATATTGCTATCAAAATGTTACGGTCAACAAAAAAACATCGTAGCCTTTGCCATTTTAAAAACGTAGTGCCTAAGGGCCAGTAAAAATAAATGCCTTCATAAAGCCATAATTACTTCAATAAATATCTTAATTGACTATTAAAAAGGTTAGTAAAAACGAAAGGCCCAATTTCATTTTGTTCCGATAGGTTTGTCTCCTAGCACGTAGGCCCAATAAGCAGTTATGTATAGGTTCTCTGCGATTATTACTCCTGTCAAAAATATTTGGGTCAGAAAGGTACGTTTTCTTTTGGGCGAGGCATCAGTTTTCGTCTTTATGAAAACTGCGTATGTTTATTACTAGATTTTGCTTTCTGCAGGCCCGTGTGAAAGTTGGGAATTATTCTTAGAGAACGTGCTAAATGTCCTATGTCCTTTTGCAAGATACAGTCTATATCTATATCAAAATTCATCAACTTTGGTTCAGTTGTGCGTGAAAACTTAACAAACAGACGGACACAGCGTGTTTGGTTTTTTTTTCAAGCAATTGATAAATTAAAAAAATATTAAATACGTAAATTTTTTATAGGAAAGAGTGAACATTTTCTGGGCTCGGCCATTTCATCTTAGACCTTATCCATTGTCATCCATCAAGCGCGATCGAAGTCAAGAACGAGCTCATTGTGGAAAAAAACTCGGCTACGTAATTGCGATGAGTCGTGGTCTTTTAGGTGTGGTAATCTTAGGTTCAATATAATCCTTGGGGACGGGAAGAATTTAACACAGGACTAGCCTACACTTGACCAAAAATGGGAAGAATGAATAGAAACAAAAATCAAAAAACCCGGCTGCATAAGAATCGAACTAAAAAGACGTAGACAAGAAGAAAGTCATGCTGTGCAGGCGGAGCATACATTATGGTTTTGGTCTGCCAGTTCGCGAATATACGCGATAAACTGATAAATACATTACCATCCGTCAGCAGTCTGGTTAAACATTTACCCTGCAATGGGACCACTCAAATCAAAATATAATCCTGAAGTTTTTTGAACCACTTTTACAAACCTGAAGCACACTAAAACAGTAACAAATATCAGAACACGACATAAACGAGCCTTGCACACCAAAAAACATAACCTCCCTTCGGCAGTCGGGTAAAAAACCTTCACGATTTTTTTCACGAACAATCTCTCGAAAAAATCTTCCTAATGAACGCTTGGTTTTCCAACAAAATTCTGTGTAAGCCGAAATATATCGTCGAGGCACTACACTAATATGACAAAACCGCCGTGGCACGACACAGTGTCGTAATTTTTAAGGATTTGCGAGCGGGCACTTATCACGGGTTGTCTGTCGAGATTAGACTGGAGTGGAGGACCTTAAATTGGCGAATTTTTGGAAGAAGATTTTTTATTTAGAATGATTAGGAATTGTGTGTCTTTGGAGTGTGGTTATGTTATGGACGTGCTACTTCTTGTTGTGAGTAAATAACAATATCTCGCGATTACTGAATTTTCTAGAAAGTAAGTGTAGTGATGCATAAGTTGGTATTAGATTTTCATTAATCTTCATACTCATCAGCCAACAGTAGTCCACCGCTGGACTTAACCTCGCCTGCCTCTCCTGTCGCATGCCATATTTTGTCTCGATTCTCGGCTACTCTCATCCAGCTGCCACCTAATACATAATTATATATACCATGCCATGCATATATATGCCATATTTTATCTCTGCACCACCCTAAGTTCGACTGGTAGAAAATGCCTAAGGCATTAAGTCCGCCTTTGTATTGTGCATAAAGTTTAAAAAATAAATAAACTATACGGTTTGTGTGTGTTAGGTAGCTTATTGTAAACATTTTAGCGTATTTATTCGTTTTTAATACACTTACGTAAAATAATAAGCACAATGTTTTAACACATGCTACAATAGTAGTTTATGAAACTGTTGCATAATAAGGGGTATTAAAACATGAGTGTGTGTTTAAAAACCGAGCCGTAGGCGAGGTTTTTAATAGTATTCACACGAATGTTTTAATACCTAGTTATGTGCAGTTTCATACACTACTTTATCTACACTCATACATTGGGATTGAATCTACTAAATACCTTTTTTGCATTTTCCATGCCATTAAGTCGTGATAGCGTTTATCATATAATTTTCTCGACTTTGCTGGTAAAAAATTATGAGTAATTTCCTTCGCCGCATCTAAAATATCGGGCGAAGTCAAATATTCTTCACATTCACTGATATCAGACATTTTTAAGCAAGAATTCAAAAAACTCATGAAATTCAATACAAATAAACCTGCAAAATATGAATGGCGCCAAAACCCAGCACATCACCGCATTGCGCATGCGCTAAGGTTTAGCACGCACTGCGATTTTTATTCGTGCGAATTTTTTTCGCCTATTCTGCGACCTATGGAATTGTATGAAGTTGCACGCATTGCGGTAAAAAATCGTGCAGAAATAATACCGCAAGAAATCCGTGTTTTGCCACAGAATCCACCGCACCGCGGCGCGAATTTAATTCGCGCGTATATTTTGAGCTCTATGAACATCTAGAAAGAGATAAAATTCGCGCGAATAAATATCGCAGTGCGTGCTAAGCCTGAAGCGGGCATTGTCATAGACAAGTAAAAATTGGAATCAAATCTTTTTAAATAGGTACTATAAAAATGGCATTTCAAAAAATTATTGATGAAAACTCCTTGTGATTAACTTCTTGGATTTGTCCTGTATCGTAATAGAAAAAAAATTGTATTATAGCATTATTTTGTTAGAGAAAAAGTGTTATAATAAGATTCTATTTTTAAATTTCGGTATTGTGTTTATAAAGTATGTCAATATAAACTCGTTTTGAAGTTTATAATTCGAATATTACGATATGAGAGTAGATAAAAGAATTTATTCCATAAAATGTGTGAGCCACAGAATCTGTATTTCATTTGAAAAACAAGAATGTTAACAACATTCTTACAAATAAATAAAATCTAATTCTCACAAAATAAGATTTGCAACCTGTTTTGCCAATACCACAACATTAACAATATAAATGTCACTAGATGGCGCGATATGAATCGATTTGTTATTGAATTGTTTGTAATTTTTTCTAGAATTGATCATAATAATTGTGTTCTTTTATAATCAACTCTCCTTAGCACAAAATTATGAAATATTGGGCTCTTAAGACATTTCAAACGAACGATTCAATTCAACGAATTTCATTTTGAACGGATCATTTAAAATTGATTTCAATAGATGGCGCGGTTTTAAATTTCTGAGGCATGCCACTCGACTTTTTAACAGACTTACCAAAAAGGAGGAGGTTCTATGTTCGACTTCATGTATGTTATTTTTTTTTTTTATTTATGTTCACCGATTTCTACGTCATAGGGGGACCGATTTTGAAAATTCTGTTTATCTTTGAAAGAGTATGTTCCCAAATTGGTCCCATTTTAATTTGGTGAAGATCTGATTAACGACTTCGAAGATATATAACAGAACTCTTCAAAAAATAACGGTAAACCTCTCGGGATTGCTGCAATCGCATGTCTGTTCATTGTTTATACCATTTCATAACATAACATCACGCCAGTACGTTCTTAAGGGGTACGCTGATCTCTCATTTCACCGGTTATGTTCAAGTTTCATGATATTCGGGTAATCTATTCTGGCTTTAAGGTACCTTACTAAACAACTTGCCTATTAGGTAGGTACAACTAAAAAGTGAAAAATAAAAAAACTTTTTTGCAAAAAAATACTACCGACTTCCAAATAAAAAACTACAAAGTGAAAAATAACTTTATTTTTGGAAGTCGGTGTCCATAACGCAAAAAATTGGTACCTACCAAAGATCGGTGTCTTTGGTAGGTACCAATTTTTTGCGTTATGGACACCGACTTCCAAAAATAAAGTTATTTTTCACTTTGTAGTTTTTTGTCATTTAGCACGTTGACATTTGGAAGTCGGTAGTATTTTTTTGCAAAAAAGTTTTTTTATTAAAGAGAAATAGTGACGAACAGGGAAAGAGAAACTTCGAAAATAATACTGAGAAAAGCCTTTTACAAGTCACTGCTAACACCATTTATAGCCGTGGAACGGAACCGAACGCGATCGAAGTACTTATAAAAATAATCATCTTAATTATACGAAAAATGCTAATTACGTCGGCACGGTTTCTTTGTATGGGATGAGTGATCTGTTTGCTAGTATTATATTATCTGTGCCAACACTAACGTCTATATTTTACGTTAACTCTATCAACCCTCGACTTCCTGCCTTCAAAACCGAAACCTTTACATTCGCATCCACCCGTCAAACTACCGACTTGAAAACTTTCACCCCGGTACAACCCTCCGCTGTTTTCAAAGCCCACCAATATAAATAAGAGGCTTTATCCAAGGATTATCTCCTTAAGAATTGCGCCCCCGTAAGAACACGTTGGGACAAATATGACAATGGGTCCGTCCGTCTTCGGGACTTAGGCGGCAAAAACTTTCAGGTTGCTTTTTACCCGACTGGCTATGTTTTTGTTGGAGGTTTTGGGTGTTAAAGACTTTTTGGTAGTTTTTTTTTTAGCCTTGAATGTTGCACAGCTGGGCAAACGGCTACTTACTTCATTTTATCTGTGCTTTTTCACGCCCATTCTCGTTAAAACGAAAAGTACTCGTAAATATATTAACTTTAAATTTTCGCGTTTCATAATTGAAAAACTAAACGAATTTAATGCGATGATTTTTCTGCCCCAACGGAGCCAGTACACCGAGACACCAGTCTACCCGGGACCACGATCGTTGCAACACGGTCGAAACGTCGGGTGAAATAGGTAAATAAATAATCGAAATCATCGCGTTAAATTTCCGTGATATATTGTTTTTCTACTCGTAAATATATTTTCAAGAGTTCTTTTTTGTATACGATGCCATTGCTGGCAACTGCGTTAAATATTAGTTTAAAAATATCATAACTCGGGGTTGCACACATCATTCATAAATTCACGCCCTTTTTCCTCTGGGGTAGGCAGAAACTACAGAACACCACCTGCTACGATCCTTTTATAAATTAAATTAAATACTCCATTGGCTTCACTTACACGTACGCGAACACGACGTACACGATTTGTACGTCACATGAGTACTGCGCACCTGGCCTGGCCGTGGTTGCAATTTCGATGCACCCATTCCCTTAATAATGAACTTACGCGTAGTAACCATGATAAAATAACAGAATGTTTAGGTCAAAAAAAAACATTGATTTGATTAGTAACCAAGGACGTAGGTCTAGACAAAATTCATTATCAACCTTCAGACACTCCCACGGCTCAAATAATTACATATTTATTTATCGACAAAAATCGATGACAACAACAAAAAAAAACCGGCCAAGTGCGAGTCGGACTCGCGCATCCGTACAAACCTCAGCTTAAAGGTATTAAAGAACTGTGTATTTGTTTTTTTTTTTTTTAATATTATATTTTTATTAGCCATGTCTACAAGCTGTTTTCAAGAGTCATCACGAATCGTCTCGCGCGCAGGTTTGACGATTTCCAGCCTCCCGAACAAGCCGGATTCCGTAAAGGCTTCAGCACTGTAGACCACATACATACGCTGCGGCAGGTTATACAGAAGACCGAAGAGTACAACCTGCCTCTCTGTTTAGCGTTTGTGGACTACGAGAAAGCCTTCGATTCGATCGAGACTTGGGCTGTACTGCAGTCTCTCCAACGGTGCCAAATTGACTATCGGTACATCGAAGTGTTGAAGTGTTTATACAAAAACGCCACCATGTCAGTTCGACTTCAGGATCAGACCTCGGAACGAGTCCTTCTGCAGCGAGGTGTGAGACAGGGAGACGTCATATCTCCGAAGCTGTTTACCGCTGCACTGGAGGATGTCTTCAAGGTTCTGGACTGGAGAGGGCTAGGCATCAACGTCAATGGCGAGTACATCACTCACCTTCGGTTTGCTGACGATATAGTGGTTATGGCTGAGACCATGGAGGACCTCAGTACAATGCTCGATGACCTCAGTAGTGCTTCCGAAAGAGTGGGTCTTAGAATGAACATGGACAAAACCAAGGTGATGTTGAATGCCCATGTTACACCCATTCCTATCAAGGTAGGAGACTCTACACTCGAAGTTGTGGGCGACTATGTCTACCTGGGACAAACGATCCAGTTGGGTAGGGCCAACTTCGAGAAAGAGGTCAACCGTCGAATCCGACTCGGCTGGGCAGCGTTCGGGAAGTTGCGCGGTATCTTCTCGTCCAACTTACCACAGTGTCTCAAGACGAAAGTCTATGACCAGTGTGTGTTGCCAGTGATGACATATGGCTCTGAGACGTGGTCGCTTACAATGGGCCTCATCAGAAAACTTACAGTCACTCAAAGGGCAATGGAGAGGGCTATGCTCGGAATTTCCTTGCGTGATCGAATCAGAAATGTAGAGATCCGCAAGAGAACCAAGGTTACCGACATAGCCCGAAGAATTGCCAAACTTAAGTGGCAGTGGGCAGGGCACATTGCTCGCAGAACGGGTGGCCGATGGGGCAGAAAGGTTCTGGAGTGGCGACCGCGAACCGGAAGACGTTGCGTTGGAAGTGTTGGGGAAGGTTTACAGAGCGAAAACACATGGAATATCGTTAAGCATATTGTAATAGGAAGGTATAAGATCAAGTATATTAAAACATGGACAACCGTACAAAAGACAGTACAAAGCTATATTCTATAGCTCGTTCAAACTAGACAGTTCTCTATCTAGCCAGTGGCTAGTGTTAGTACATGAAGGTGATATATCATCAACACACCCCCTTCAACTTATGTACGATACAATCTATAAAAATAAACGTATCTTTACTTTCGCACACACAATCCTAAAGCACTTGTTAGTAATTCGTGTCTTACGCGAGGTAAAGGTTTGGTGAGGACATCTGTCAACATCTTATCAGTTGACAAATATTTCAACGTTATGTTTTTATTGTCACGTAGCACATCCCTTATAAAGAAATGTCTAATGTCAATGTGCTTACTTTTCGCATGATGTACACCGTGATCCTCAGCAAGGCAAATAGCACTTAAATTATCAGCATGCATTCTTACCTTACAGAGTTGATGTAAACCTAGTTCTTTCAACAGGCTATTCAAATACATAGCTTCTTTCATAGCTTCTGCCAAACTTACAAACTCAGCCTCACAAGTAGAAGTCGCAACGATGCGTTGCTTGTGTGAAGACCATGATATGCTTGCTCCACCTAGAACGAATAAATAACCCGTAAATGATCGTCTATCGATAACGCAGTTACCCCAATCTGCATCCGCAAAACCCTTGTATGCATAACCCTGTCGGCTTAAAAGCCAAAACGTGAGTTATCGTACCTTTAAAGTATCGAAAAACTCGCTTCGCAGCCCTCCAATGAGTTTCCTGCTGGTTTTCCGCAAACTGCGCAAGTTTTGCAGTAGCGTTAGCGACATCAGGTCCTCTTGCTACACTTAAATACATGAGCGCTCCAATTAGTTCTCTATGTGGAAATTGTTACTAGACTTCTTATTTCTGAAAGAATCGCTTCTTCCCATTTGACCTTTTTGTCAGATGACAAAGCTTCCTTTAACGTGATTTCAATAGCTCCAGCAAAATCATCAGTGTCGACGTATTCTTCCGCCGATGAATCATTGTCGCTATTCTCTCTTATCTAAATCATATTATAGATTTTACGAGGGCGGCCAACTTGTCCTCTCTGAATCCTTGGCCTTCCAAGACCTCTTTTAAATATAATGTTTCTATGACTAATTTCAGTAGATTCCGTATTTTCTGTACTTTCTTCATTAATCACTGGCACATTCGGTTGAATATTTAAAGGAATTTCTTCTCTTGAAGGCTCATCATTAAATGACACATCCGACTGTTCTTTAGTTTGGATTTCTATATCCACAGTCTTCCTCACAATACTTTTTTCACATTGTGGTTCAATTAGTGATTCATTTGAGACCTTACACTCAATTTCAGTTAGCTTTCCTTCCTGAAATTTTACATCTCTCGACACTACGATTCTTCTACTATCAGGTATCCATATTTTATAGCCTTTAGCATCAGCTGGATAACCCACAAAAATGCCAAGTGAACTACGTGCTGCAAACTTATCCTTACCTGGTTCCTTTTCCAAGACATGTACTTTGGTGCCAAACGTTTTTAAATATTTGACATTCACAGGTCTCTCAAACCATTTTTCGTATGGAATTTCACCTTTGAGACTGCTCGTTGGACACCTATTACGCAAATAGCATGCAGTAGCTACAGCTTCTGCCCAAAAACTTGGTGATATACCTGACGATAAGATCATGCACCTTGCCATCTCAATTAACGTACGGTTCATCCGTTCAGCGATGCCGTTACTTTGAGGTGAGTATGGCGTCGTAAAACGTCTCTTAATGCCTTCATTTTCTAAATATTCATCGAAAAATTTATTTTTGTATTCAGTTCCGTTATCCGTATGTAAATATTTAATTTTTCTTCCTGTCAAATTTTCGACATGACATTTAAAAATCTTGAATTTTGACAAAACGTCACTTTTATTTTTCAGCATAAAAACTTCACACCAACGAGTACAATCGTCAATAAAAGTGATAAAGTATTTATTTCCGCCATTCGATTGAACTCTCATTGGACCAACCACATCAGAATATATTATTTGCAACTTCTCATTGCAACGTGAATTGGATTTCACAAAAGGCAACGACACCATTTTTCCTTTAGCACACACATCACAATCATGCAAGTTACTATCGATCTTTATCGGATCAATATCTGATTTCTTTAGTAATTTCATAAGATCCCTAGCATTCAGATGTCCCATACGCTCATGCCATCTATACAAATCAACACTTTCATTACATACCACAGACGCTGATGCGTCCTGCTCCCTCAAGTAATATAAATCGCCTCGCCGATCAGCGGTCAGTTTTATCTCACCTTTTTTTACTGCATAGGCTACATCACGCTTGAATGTGACTTCACAACCTCGTTCAGTAAGCTGGGCGATAGAAATTAAATTACTACGTAAATCGGGAACTAATAGGGTATTTTCAAATTGAATTTTACGCGTTCGATCATCATTGCATGCTAATAACTTAACTGTACCTTTACCTTGCACGGTTGTCAAAGAATCTGTGGCTAATTTTAATTTTTGACTCGCAGGGAGTACCTCAGCAAACCTTTCCGCGTCATTGCACATGTGAGAAGTGCAACCACTATCAAAGATCCATTCCTGACGGTGCTTCGCACCAACAGCGATGCGACAGTCATCTGAAACATGATATATGGTTAAGGCTTCACAACTTTCATGACTAGTGCATGACTCCACACATCGGGTTTCTAGAGTCTTCTCCCTTTTTTTTGTGCATTCCGATGCCTTATGGCCAAAGTTGTGACACTTAAAACATTTGAACTTAAATGTTTTTCCAGTAATTTTCTTCGAATGTTTGTCCAAATACATGGCGCCTTCTATTTTGTCAACTTGAGCGTTTCCTCTTGAACTATCCTCTTCGATGATTTTAACTCTTAGTTGCTCTGGCTTTGGGAGCTCATCTCTAGACTCTATAGCACATCTAAAATTTTCATAGCTTCCCGGCAGACTATACAGCAGCATAATAGTTAACAAGTCATCATGGATTTTAATATTCATTTCTTCCAGTTTGTCGACGGCTTCGAAAAAGGAATCAAGGTGCTCACATACCTTTTGGTTTTCACTCATCCTTTGTAACATGAGCCTTTTCATTAAATTCGCTTTCTTTGCAGGTCCTCTTGATGCAAACAAGCTCTCTAATTTTAACCATACCTTTCGTGCAGTCTCCATCCTTTTTACATGACGAACCACACTTGGATCTAATGCTAATATCAACTCAGACTTCGCTTTTCTGTCAGCCTTCTCCCATGCCAATATAGCAGCATCCGTAGTAGGTTTTGGCTTTTCGCCACTCACATACTCCCAGAAGTCATTTTTTATCAACAATGCTTCTACCTGTACCTTCCAACTATCGTAGTTTTCCTTCGTCAATAATTCTATTCGTACATTCATTTTTCTTCCGACATGTACTTTATATTTTTACAATTTCGAATTATTTTCACAACGTACACAATACACTTTACTGCTCTGGGCCCATAACCTTTGTTGGGGAAGGTTTACAGAGCGAAAACACATGGAATATCGTTAAGCATATTGTAATAGGAAGGTATAAGATCAAGTATATTAAAACATGGACAACCGTACAAAAGACAGTACAAAGCTATATTCTATAGCTCGTTCAAACTAGACAGTTCTCTATCTAGCCAGTGGCTAGTGTTAGTACATGAAGGTGATATATCATCAACAGGAAGGCCTCCCACCAGGTGGACCGATGACCTGGTGAAGGTTGCGGGAATCCACTGGTTGCGAGACGCACGGGACCGGTCAATGTGGCGACGCTTGGGGGAGGCCTATGTCCAGCAGTGGACGTCTTTCGGCTGATATGATGATGATGATGATGTATTTGATTTGAATTTCAATTTAATACCTCTACGCGTTCATGAGGAACGGGGTAGTAAACTTAAAATTGTTAAAAATAATTTTATTATATTATGTAACTAAAAATTTACGGTATTCGCAATTTTTCCTTTATCTGCGCTATAAGACGTTGCTTATCAAATTTCAAGATTCTGAGTTCACGGGAAGTACCCTGTAGGTTTTGATTCCCTTCCAAGTGTCGAAAATTTGCGGGCAATTGCGGCATAAACAGCTGTATCTTTTGATTGCGTTGGCTTTTTTCACAGCTTTATGGGACAGTAGACTTGAGTATTTGATATAAATTTCAGCTTGATATCTCCACGCGTTCTTGAGAAAAAGGGTCTTGACAGACAGACAGACGGACAACAAAGTGATCCTATAAGGGTTCCGTTTTTTTCTTTCGAGGTACGGAACTCTAAAAAAGGCTCACTACCTAATACGTGGGATTTAAACATAACTTTACTGGTAAATGGAGGGTGTGTAGTCCTTCAGGGAATAGGGGTTGACATTTTAATTTTTATAACTATATAACTTTCTTTATTATATTGAATTTGATTATTATTTTTTTGACATTGAATTTATTAATTACTAGCTGTTACCCGCGGCTTCGCTCCCGTGGACCACCCCACAGGACCCGTTTTCGGGATTAAAAAATAGCCTATGTTACTCAGGAATAACATAGCTTTCTATTGGTGAAAGAATTTTTTAAATCGGTCCAGTAGTTTCGGAGCCTATTCGGTACAAACAAACAAACAAACAAACAAACAAAAAAATCTTTCCTCCTTATAATATTATAGTATAGATTAAGTAGTGAAATGTTGTTTATTTTTTTTTGTATTGTTTGGATTTGTAGAAATAATAATTTAATGATAATATGTTCAAACACAATGTATATTGTTTATGAATGAATAAATGAAATGAAATGAAATGAAAATATAGGTACGATGTTATCTATCTTAATATGAGCTTCTCAAGTTTGGTCTCTGAATGAGTTACCGCCTATTATACAAAGAGACCACTTGAAAATCACAATATGTTGGTCTCGGCTAAATAGTGTAGGATCACCCACCTAGAGACCGATCTTGGCAAGCTCACATTAAGATACGTCATCATCATCATCAGCCTTTTAATGTGCTGACTGCTGGGACATAGGCCTCCTCTCTGTGAGAGGGAATGGGCCGTAATCCACCACGCGGGCCCAGTGCATCTTGGTGGATGTCACTTGTCTTTGAATTTTTGGTTCTAAGACATGCCGGTTTCCTCAAGAAGTTTACCTTCAGCGTTTTGAGAATTTTAAATTTTGATTTTAGGACGTGTTTAGTATTTCGCCTGCTCGACAAAGTAATACATGCAATGTTTACTGTTGAATCGCCAAATGAAAGAAGAGATCTTAAGTCGGTAACAAAATCCCGCTGCCACTATTCGTAGATTTCCCTCTACAAATGTAGTAACTCAAACTACTTAAACCTATCATGAGAGACAGTTATAATTTATGCAAGGCTCATGGCGTTTAGTCGTACGGGCGAAAATGTGAGTTATTGCACACCCCTTATGTGAGGTATGATGTAGGTAACATAGAACATAGAATCGTAGCACGGCAGCGATATATAAGATGCTCCCACACTGCTGTTAATAATGTTTACAAACATTAGTAAACATTTTCTGAACAAACATTTGATCACAATATTAAAAAAATGTTTTCATGTTAGGTAATGTTAGTAAACAGAAAATTGTTAGTCAACAAATTGTAACAACTGCTTTCATCCAGCTTAAGCGCTTTTTCTTTGTAAACATTTTCCATTAGTATAGGAGCACTCAAAACATCTAACAAAGCCTAACAGAATGTAACAATTCCTAACATTTGTTAGAAAATCTATTACTGTTATATGGCCCTCATCAGAAAGCTTACTAGTCACCCAAAAGGCAATGGAGAGGGCTATGCTCGAAGTTTTCATGCGCGATCGAATCAGAAATGTAGAGATCCGCAAAATAAACAGGGTTACCGATAGCACGAAGAATTGCCAAACTTAAGTGGCAGTGAGCTGGGCACATTGCCCACAGAACGGATGGCCGATGGGGCAGAAAGGTTCTGGAGTAGCGACTGCGAACCGCAAGACGTTTCGTTGGAAAGCCTCCCACAAGGTGGACTGATGACCTGGTAAAGGTTGCGGGGATCCGCTGGATACGACATGCATGGGACCGGTCAATGTGGCGACGCTTGGTGCAAGCCTATGTCCAGCAGTGGACGTCTTTCGGCTGATATGATGTATTACTGCAATGTGGGAGCATCATAACTCTGTCTGGTTTTCTATCTATTCTTGACGTTTTGACATCTAAACCACAGAATTTGCTTGCCTTGCCGTGTTTGGTCCGAGGATGAGTGACCATCTTAAAATACCGTGATCTCGTTGTCTCGGCAAACCGTTGATACCGACTGTCATTTCTAGATCCTTGACCGTCGTTACGGGTAGTCAGAAGCTAGGAAATCTGACTTCACCAGTTTTGTTTAGGATTTTTGTTTAGTAAAGCACGCTTGCCTGGATGTAACCTTTTCACTTTTGACTTGATGACCAAGAAGATTGAAGCTATCGGGCAACACAGACTCGGGCAGGGTACAGCAGACTCCTTAGCTGTACACTTAAGATATTCTCAAAACGCTTAGTGCTTTTGGGCGGCATGTCTACTATGTATCGATGGCACATCGCTGTACGTCTGGTAGACCAATGATGAAACGGGCTTGGCGAAATAACATCATGCAATTTAATCGCACAGTCCACAGTCCACAGTGTGAAATCCACAGTCAGAAATATCACTGGCCGTCAATTTCTCTGAGTACACGGTAACACTTGATTGGTTTGTATGGAAAGTTTTGAAAATGCCATCATATCTTGCAGTGACCGCGACTCGTTGTTCTTTGGTAGGTTGAAAGGTACAATGATTCTGGTCAAACGAACCAGACGGTTGTCAGGTTGAATTACTACAAGAAGGTGCAAATTGTGCGGCATTATTATCTTTTTAATAGCCTAGCATAATATTTAAGTTAGTGGTTGGTACAATCAATGTAGACTTATTTAAGCTACAATATAGCTCCTTAATCTCCACAAAATTTGAACACCTGACGCAAATCAAAGAACAATCAGTTTTTATTTAGTTAGAATTAGAATAATCTGCATCTTTAGAAGGTTAATGTATTCTTTGACTTTCTGAACTTAGACTTAAGTAGAACGACTGAAGCATTATTTGTTAATTATTACACATAAAATCTTCAAGTACCTATTGTTTGTAGACTGAAAAGAAATCATTTAAACTGAAAACATTCAACAGACAACAGACCACCAGAAATGCGAAGAGGCAATGATGCTTGACAAGGTCCCGGAGAATCAATTAAACTGTCTTGTATCCCAAAAAGAAATTAATCAGAAAGGAATAACGGAGGAGTAGGTAAAAACATAATCCAGATCAAGACCACACCAAAACCAGACCAGACCAACTAGACCAAGACCACCAGGCCAAGACCAGACCAAGTCTACAGTGGGTGGTCCATTGCAGCATTGTGAATAACAGCCGACAGAGAGGGATGGCGATGCATCGTGAGGTGAATCATGTCAGCCCGAAGTCTGACTGCAACATGATGACCACGGCCGCTCTGCCAAAAGTGTACCAACGAATAAAAATACCTTATTTTCATAACCTTTTAACATCAACGAAAAACGTGTTCAAAAGGTAGTATGACGTGAAGGTATTTAAATAGCCCAGTAACAGCCATACCACCTCGGATACTCGTTAATGAACGATTCATTAATTATAATTTAAATTCGTAAGGTTTTCCTTACCGTTGCCACGCGAACTCGTGTTGAGGGATTTTTTCATGTTTGATCTTATTAGTACAGTTTGTGTAATAGATGTTTTAAGGCTTTGAAGATTTTCAGGACATGTTTGTTAAGTTTCAATGTGATTATTTAGTGTTATCTCATTGTGATTGAGAAATATATACCTATCCTACTTAGAATACATCAGTTCATGTCCAACTGTCTAGGACGCATGACCTGGGTAGAAAAATGATAATTCTATTTAGTCCGTCAGCGATATTATCAATAAATATTGGTCCCGGTTTATCAAATAAATAAAAAACGCATCAAAGACCAGTGGTGGCTCGTGACGTCACTTTGTCAGTATAAAGTGTAGCACACCGTGACATAACACGATATTTCGACGCCGTAATATTTTGTTTACGTAGCAAAAGAAAAAATACGTGTCCAATATTTTTAGGTTATCTAACCGAAGGTCTAAATAGATATTTTTTGTCAACTACTCTATTGACATTATCATCATTTCTCACCAACTGGACACAGGGCTTCCCAGAGCGTCTAGCCCAATACTTTTCGTCAGCATAGAACTAGACGCTACATTACAGTGGTCTCCCGAGGCCCTCAAAAGATCGGTCAAACTTGTGAAGGTCTTCCATCGTTGCATCTTCCAGGACACGGTCACTAAACAAAAAAAAAAAAAAAAACCGGCCGTGCGAGTCGGACTCGCACACGAAGGGTTCCGTACCATTATCGCAAAACACTGCATAAAAATCACGTTTGTTGTATGGGAGCCCCCCTTAATTTATTTTATTTTAATTTATTAATTATTATTTTTTGAAGTAAATATACAACTAAACATTCTGTGAATATTTCAAGCGTCTACCTGTTGCCGTTATTAATATCGAGCAAAAAACGGCAAAAATATCACGTTTGTTGTATGGGAGCCCCCCTTTAATATTTACTTTATACTGTTTTTAGTATTTGTTGTTATAGCGGCAACAGAAATACATCATCTGTGAAAATTTCAACTGTCTAGCTATCACGGTTCATGAGATACAGCCTGGAGACAGACGGACAGACAGACAGACAGACAGACAGACGGATCGCGAAGTCTTAGTAATAGGGTCCCGTTTTTACCCTTTGGGTACGGAACCCTAAAAAAGGCTTATGTAAAATCAGGTATCAATAAATGTAATATAAGTACCAAGTCAGAAGAGGGAGTAGCAAACACTCCATTATAAAAACTTACTCAACAAGCAAATTAAAATGGTCCTTCGCCACATAAAACGGCTTGTAAATCACCTCTTCTACAAAAAGGAAGGTAAATACTGGCGCATCGTCCAATTACAAATCCATCTGGTATGACATAAATCAGGCCACAATCGAACGTCGCGCGGTGAGAAAAAATAAAATTTATTCGACGGTCCACCGCAAATGTTGGGAGTCATACCTGGTGCGATTTGTGAGAGGGAGCGGTTCAAAAATTTTAAAGCAGTCACGCCAGTAACGTAAGAGTGTAATGCTAGGCTAAAAGACCACAGAAACAATAGATGGACTTTATGAAAGATGAAGTATAGATAAAATTAATCTATAATATTTTTTTTAAAACATTCTTTTTTTCGATATAAGTTTTTAAACTGTCATGGTCACTAACACTAACATTAGAAACGGGATATACTTATATATATATATATATTTTTTTTTTATAGTGTAGACCGATATGTCTCCTCATAAACAACCACCCGCAATGACTTTTCAGTTTATCCGTGATCATGGTGCTTGCAACAGCACCGAAATATCGGGAACTCACAAAAAACAGTAAACATGGTAAATATCCCGTTTCTAATGTTATTCTTTTTTCGAATTCTACTCAGCAAACTCTTTCATTTTATACCCATATCATGGCAGTGCACAAAAATAAACTAGTCCGCCGTATTGAGCCGTCCGCCATATTGAATTTAGAATGACGTCACTTAGCTAACCATGCATTAACATCCAAACTAAACGTGTAGGCAATATAGTGTAATAAGCCCTTAAGTGTGACTTTTCTTGTCCTTACTTCTCCATAACAAGTTAGTTTTCCGAATGGACGGTAGAACCAATTATTATTACTAGTTTTTTTTTTGACATTCATAAGTGTTGCTTTATGGCCTAATTGAAATAAAGAATTTGACTTTGACGACGATTGATACAAAAAGTTCTAGAAGAATTTCGTTTCGAAGACAATGTTGTACCAACCCAGAGTTAATTGGGACAATGTTAAGGGAAAAATGATGTGCCCTAATGAAATGTAAAAAAAAAATCTCATTCTGAAATACAACAAGCGTAGGTAAGTACTGATTACGTATATAGTGAATTTGGACTATTATATCTTAGTCAAAGTACTCAAGGGATTTCTTGGTATGTATCTAAGAGACAAAAAGATATTGAATATTTTAATATTTATATTTTTTTTTATCTTTGCCCCACACTAAGAATTTCTTCCTGTATCGTGTCCGTGGGTGCTTTTGCAAACATTTAAACTCACACACACAACACCCAGATCCGGAACAACTATCTGTAGGCCATACAAATATTTGATCCGTGAAGTAATCGAACCCGCGACAGGCAGCGCAGCAACCGATCGCTCAACCACTACGCCAACCGTGTCGTAGAATATTTTGGTACTTCTCTGGTCCTGACTTTGATGTTCCTAAAGTACATGCTTGGTTGCTATAAAGAAATACCTATTAGCAAATATCAGCATCCAATAAGAATCTCTGCCACCTAAAACTTGAACCACAAAACTCAAGACCAGGGGAGACACGGCATAAATCAACCATCCGATGGGTAGGCCGAATGAAATGTGGTATGTAAATCCAATCCCCCTAATATCGGGAGGGGATGAATTATAGTCAGGTTATCCCCCGTCCATTGTGAATTTTACTCCGGTTCTAAGATATGTACCGAATGTGTGTCAGAGAGGTGATTTATTCTCGTCCAATTGTAAGTGGTCTGTTTTTGGGCGGCTATCTTGGTTCTGGTTATGAGTAGCAGTGTGATTGGTTGGTTTTGGGTACGGGTGTTATAGTGGTGACAGGGGTTTTGTTTTGTTGTTGCTATTGAGAGGAATGGTAGAAGGGAGCGGAGGCTCTGGTCATGTGACATTTTTTCAACGAAAGCGACGCGACAGCGATTGTAAAATTTGTAAAATGTATGGGATTGTAAGCGCTATTGAATTGTCACGTGAAGAATCCCTAACATTTTGGTATTTCGACCATTGCCATCGCTGACATCGAATGTCACCTAGAGCTTCTGGTCAAAAAATATATAAACAGAAGGGTTTTTGAAAATCAATTCGATTTGTTGCCAATATATCTTGAACCTTTTGCTAACTGCAACGACGATCCAGTTGAATAGGGCCAACTTCGAGAAAGAGGCCAACGTCGAATCCGACTCGGCTGGGCAGCGTTCGGGAAGTTGCGCGGTATCATCTCGTCCAACTTACCACAGTGTCTCAAGACAAACGTCTATAACCAGTGTGTGTTGTCAGTGATCACATATGGTTCTGAGACGTGGTCGCTCACAATGAGCCTCATCAGAAAGCTTAAAGTCACCCAAAGGGCAATGGAGAGGATAGCCCTCTCCATTGCCCTTGCGTGATCGAATCAGAAATGTAGAGATCCGCAATAGAACCATAGTTACCGACATAGCCCGAAGAATTGCCAAACTTAAGTGACAGTGGGCAGGGCACATTGCTCGCAGAACGGATGGCCGATGGGGCCGAAAGGTTCTGGAGTGGCGACTGTGAACCGGAAGACGTTGCGTTGGAAGGCCTCCCACTAGGTGGACCGATGACCTGGTGTATGTGTGAGGATCCGCTGGATGCGAGACGCACGGGACCGGTCAATATGGTGACGCTTGGGGGAGGTTTTTTGTTGATATGATGATGATGATGATATTTTGAACCTTTTGCTTACTGGAACTATTGTGCTCTGGTATTCTGCGGAAGATCTCTTTGAGCACCATACTATAATTTGAATCTGCTTTCGAGAAGTGAAGGATTTGTTGTTTTTTTCTGTTACCATTCAGAAAAACTTCTGCATCCGTACTAGTAGCCGATCCCTAACATAAATGTAGTTGGCCAACGGCATGCAGATTTAGAGAAACGTCGAGAAAAACCAGGTCTAAAATTTCAAATGGCCAGTGCCTAGAAAACATAAGTAAAGATTACTAATGCTTTTTTGCATTTACTTCGCGTTTTATTGTATCTCGAATAGTATAACGACCACACCGAAAATCTTACCACATTGGGAATTTATTATATAACTAAAAAACCGATAGCAATAAAAGTCCTCGTATGCATTAACAACGCGATAAAAAAGGCCTTTTACGTCCAATTTGTTATCAAACAAAACTATCTAGGAACATCAATTCTACCCTCTCTATATTTTATTTCAAACGTTTTTCTCCAACGGGCTTTTCTACCTTGTACCTAATAAAAAGACAAATATAAACGATAGCAAACGGTTTCCACTTCACAATAAAACAAACCAAATATTTATTGAGATCGAAACGGGTAAAACCGCGGGATAAAACTGTATAACAATAAAAGTCAAGTTTTATTATGATTTACTAGTACATTCGTAGCTATATGACCCGCATTCTACCGACCGATATAACTTGACCTATATATACATAAACAATGATTAAGTTTAAAGCTCAAGATATATTGGTACTGCATGTCATGTCCTCTGAAAACCATCTTAAGTTATACACCTTAGCTGAACTCTATCTCCAAGTCACAAAGGCGGTTTCACCTTGAGTTTTGTTGTAGATAAAGTTGTTGCTATCGTCACGTATGCCATTATGTTCATGATTACAGTTCGCATAATGAGGGTAGGTGTAATTTCGTGACGTCATTGGCATATTGATGCGGATAACTTTTTAAGGACACATTTGTATGCCGATCCAGGACGAATTAAGGCTTATGGATTAGGGCTTATCTCTGTAAGAGCACTTTAGGTGTACTAGAGACGGTCTAGGCATGCTAATCTCCATATTACCTGGCTAAGACTAGGTTTTTTGGCTTTCAAAGACTGTGTGAACTGAACGTGTAATTGAAATTCTCTATTGTAGTTCTGAAATTATGTCTGGAGATTAGAATTAGGCAGTTTCGGTCCAATCTATATTTGACGAAATAGCTGACACACAAAATACTTTCAAAATCAAAATTTCTTTATTCAATTAGGCCATTAAGCGGCACTCTTGGACATGAAAAAATTTAGTTTTAAAGTAATAATAATTGATTCTACCGTCCATTCGGAAAAGTTACTTGTTATGGAGAAGAACGGACGAGAAACTCCAACTTACTCTTTAAAAAAAAAGTGTTTTACAAGTATTTGGTTACATCATTCTTATTGTACTATGTAAAATGATGTGCATGTAAAAGCGTCTAGAGTAAAACATACAATAAATAGGTAATTAAAAACAAGCCGAGACAGCTAAGTTATGACCAATCCCAACTGACTGGCGCCCGTTTACGAACATGACACATGGATCGGCACCACTCAAACATCATGAAGGGAACCGAATGATCCAACACATGTGTCACCATCAGAGAGACATTAGATGCTCTCCATGACACACTATCAACTGCCAGGGCACACACAAGTCACTTTCCGAGGGGTATCTTGTTACTTAGTTGTTTGTGACACAAAAGTCAAGGGTTGTGAAGGTCAGATAGGCAGTTGCATCCGGATAGACTGGAAGCTGACCACAACAACATTGGGAGAACCTAGTTAGAGTGGTTAATTATTTTTCTTGTTGCCCAAAATGTCGTGATGCAATTCTCTTTTTACATACATTGAATTTGTCTTATTTTATCCCTATCTTCGTGTAAAGCTTTCACAGCTAGAGTTTCTCCTATTTAATTTTGATAAGCTTTCACTAAATTTGGCTGAACTCAAAACCCACCTGTACATTTTGTTCCAAATACAAACAAGTACAGTACACAGATGGGTTTTGATTTCGACTCCCCATACCACTCGTACCAAAGAGATATCACAAATCCAGGTTTTGCGAGCGGTAACTTAAAACTAACAACATGAAAATGGAACTACCTAGTTTTATGGAGTATACAATGCTTTTCTAAATAATCAGTAGATAGTGAACGCCTATTGGGTTGCAGACAGTTGCAACGTGACAATATAACAATGTTTTCATAGAAATTGTTTTGAAATTGCTCTATAGACAGACATTCCTGTTAAAAACAGTAATCGCAGCGTTGTCAAATAGTTGGGCCGCACTTGTCTGTAAAAGCCTTGAAAGATTTTTTGTACAATAATTTCACAGACAATTCTGGTTTTATTAAAACCATTTTCTAATAAACAGTGATTACTTTCTTACCTTCAATTCCGAGTACTCATAAATTGTTTAAAAGATATTTATCAAAGATTTCTCGGCTTAAAACAAAGGGCGTATTTTAATCATAGCTACCAGGCTACCAGGGAAACAGAAATGGTAAAGAAACTGTCGTTGTGTAGGAGACACAAAAAATCAAAAAGTTTTTAATTCTCCGTTGCTAAGTTGTGTCTCCTTTCAACTGTTTTGTGCCGGCCGCTATTTACACCGAATTTATCTTTAATAATAGCTTCCTACGCTACTACATTACGATGAGAAACATACTGTAGGGATAACTTCACCATCTTCTTGAAACTCCACGATCACCTGCCCCCTAGACATGAAATGCAGAGGCGTACGGAAATCACTCAATCAATTTTGCACCCAGGTAGGCTGCTGCAAATACTACTTGGCAAAATGGGGTTTTGCAGACCCGTCTGATACAAACTGTGAGTGCGGTGCCCCTGTCCAAAGCATGACCACGCTGCCACAACACTGACAGCCTACTAGGCCCAAACTGTCTAAGGTTTAAATCACCATAGACTCGAATAGAAGAAGTATTTTAAAGAGCTCAGGGAATTCTTGTGAAAATAATCTTGTTCGCTGTTATCACTGAGAAACTGGCCAAAGTGAAGGAGACTGGACGGAAATTAGATTTCTTTTGCAGACCGGAATGAAGACAGAAAAATGTGTTTATCTTTGTGCAGTTTTCTTATATTTAGTTTAAAGACGTTTATCCTGTTCATGCAAGAAAAAGCAGAAAATAGTAAAATTTTGTTGAATTTTTATTGTTATGTTTAGTAAATAATTAAACTTTCAAACTTATTTGACCCGTTGTTAGGCTGACTATTACCGAAAATTTTACCGCAAATTTTAACCAAATTTTTAATAGAAGGCAAATTAACTAGTTCTTAAAAAAATGCTAGTATTTGTAATAAGAATAGTTAGGTTTAATACGAGTTTTTTTTACTCTTTCTTCAACGAATATGAATTGGTAAAGCGGATAACTACAAGATTCATAATTTATTATGTCACTAATAACACTCCATTTATCATTATTAGACTTCGGTGTAACACACAGCCAAAGTGTCTCAGCTAAATATCCGAGAATACTCATAATTCGAGTCGGAGTTAGTTGGCAAGGGGATCCTGTCGAATATTCTTTTACCACCCCCTTAACCCCCCGAGGAGTAATTGGGGGAAGACGGGTGAATTAGTGGGATTATTAGAAGAAAGTCTTGGGGAATTATTCAATTAAGTATATCAAGATTTCTGTTCGATTGAATGTGAATTTTATTTAGGAGAGTTATTAAAAAAATTATGAAGACATTTTATTGTTAGGTTCGATTTTATTAATTTGATTTGAATTTGATAACTTTTTGACGTAAAAGTCAACCAAAGAGCCATGGAGGAGGCTTTGCTCGGCGTTTCTTTGCGTGATCGCATCAGAAATGACATCCGCAGGAGAACCAAAGTTACCGACATAGCCCGAAGAATTGCAAAACTTAAGTAGCAGTGGGCAGGGCACATTGCTCGCTGAACGGATGGCCGATGGTGCTGAAAAGTTCTGCGGTGTGTGGTGCAGTGTTGTGCGGAAGAGGATGCGTTGGAAGGCCTCCCACTAGGTGGACCGATGGCCTGGTTAAAGATGCGGGAATGCGCTGGACGCGAGACGCACGAGATCTGTCAATGTGACGACGCGTGGGGGAGGCCTATGTCCAGCAGTGGACATCTTTCGGCTGATATGATGACGATGATGAGTTTTTTGACCTAGTGATTGTATTATAAATATCGCTTGGTTATTGTTACTCTGCTAAATATAGCTTCAATCTTTCTAGCTTTTTACCAAATATGTAGGGGTCTTAATCAGTGTAACTGAATACCAGTAATTTATTTGGTGCCACTGCTAATCTGATTACTACAACCCAAATACTTCTTCTTCTCGTTCGTCTGTACACTTTTGGCATAGCGGTAGTTGTCACCATGTTGCAGTGAGACTTCGGGCAGCCATGATTTGCTTCACGATGCGCCCGGTTGATAGATTTTTCGGTTACCAAATATAAGCTTAAGAGTCTCTTTTGAAAGTTAAGGTGTTCAAAGCAAAGGAATGTATTTGGAATATGAGCAGGGGGAAAATCCGCTACCTGCTTGGGGCCTTTACTGCCCCCTTTGGAAGTAACGAGATGCTCATGAAGATGGGTCTAACCGCGACACCCATGTGCAGGTTCTGCGGGGAACATACAGAACGCATGGAGCACCTTCTGTGCACATGCGATGCACTGACCACCTGATGCACTGGCGAATGAGTTTTCTAGGAGTAGGATATCCGAGACCATAACGAAGAAGACTATAGGCTCATATCGCCTAATCTCGTTGTATAACTTATCTAGGGGACCACAAAAGATACCAATGAGTCAAAGTTATTTCTCAGTTCCTCAACAAGATAAAGGTGTTCTATACCTAAATACCAATCTAATTTTAGGTCCAAAAAATTGCATCCCAGATATAAAAATGTCTTCCCAAAAACTCATATTAATCAGAGATAAAGAAAGATGAATTCCTCTGGATCCCCAAACCGGGGGAGTGTAATTTAATTTCAACTTTCTCCTCTTATCTCGATACAGCGTGATAAGGGATTTAATTAAGTTTACAAACTAAGTAATTTTTTATTACGATTTCTGAGATTTGTTGTCAACGGACCGCTGGTTTCGTAATTTAGATTTGAAATTTCGTTTAAAATTTTTAAGAGTGGTTGCGAAAATTTTTTTGCATGAATTATGTGACAATTTTAGCAGGATTTATGTCAGATTATAAAAAGTTGAGGATATATTGTAGGTGAACTGTCCAAAATAAAGCATGATGAAATATGTTTACAAGTAAAATTTATAATCTTTTGCTACTGCCAGCGGCTTCTCCCGCGTGATAGTCGAAAATTATCCTGAGGGAACATATAACCGGGATAAAAAGTATATCCTATGTGCTATTCCTGACTAAACTATAATTCCTGATGTGATCGTGTGAGACCGGTCAAATTGGCGACGCTTGGGGGAGACCCATGTCCAGTAGTGGGCGTCTTTCGGCTGATATGATGATGATGAGATGATAGTGTTATAAGTGTGAAGTATGATAAAGAATATTACATACATACAAGATACGCGCGAAAAACATAACCCTTTCCTTGCAGTCGGGTAAATGGAAAGTTCCTTCTAAATGTTCTCGGGTTCAAAGTCTCAATAATGTTAGGTTATATTTAATAATAGAACCTTTGTGATTAATAGTCGAGGTCGCGTGAATTTGTCGACGTAGGTCGAGGTGTAGGAAGTTACTGTAATGGCTCTCATAGATCTTTAGATTACATAATTGATTTGTGACTCGATCTTCAAGGTTAAGCAACCCTTGCCGAGGTTGGTCCGTAGATGGGTGGCATCTTACATAGCGAGATTCCTCCGTGCCTCGGAAAACAAGTTAAGCCGTTGGTCCCGGCTGTCATTTGAAGATCTTTGATAGTCGTTACTGGTACTCAGAAGCCTGAAATCTGACAACAGTCTTGCCAAGGGGTTTTGGGTTACCCAGTTATTGGGTTGTGGAGGTCAGATAGGCAGTCGCTCCATGTAAAGTACTGGTACTTAGCTGAATCAGGTTAGATTAGAAGTGACCGGTGACACACACACACACCGGTGACACACACAGGTATAGCAATAATCAAGTTTTCTTTTCAGAATAAGATTCGACATTTGAGCCTTTGTTCAGAGTCTTTTTGAAGGAAACTTTCTCCTGTCGAATCGAATTAGTCACCATGAATTTGCAATTATACAATAGTGTTTAATGTAAACCATCTTGCTTATAGTTCTTACTCCGCTTCTGAGAACTATCTCGCATGAACATGCGCAATAAGAATCTAAATTATCCGCCTTACCACATATTTTTTCCGTTTCCACTTTTGTTTTATTTCAACTGTATGAGTGAAGGTAAAATAGTGTATACAACGGCATAATTATACTTAGATATTAAAACACTCGTGTGGTCTACACTCGTGTGATAAACTCACACTCGTGTTTTAATAACCCCTATTATATAACCGTTGCATAAACTACTATTTTTTTTTTCTAAATATGACATTCCAATATCCACAATTAGTGAATTTGACAACATAATATATTTACCGACCAAATTTTTCCGTATATTTTATTTCGGCATACCTAAAGACCATTAGTGACACAGTAACTTTGATAAAATCTATTAAAATAATCACAGAGTTTAACGCTACGTAAAATATCGCTAATTAACATACCAACAATGAAATGAACATTGTAAATTATTGTATTGCATGTTACATTCTAAACTGTTTCTATTTGTTTGTTGCCGCGATAATTATAGTAGTAGGACTTAATGTGATTGGATTTTTAGTGATGGTAACACTGGTTACAGTTATTAGAAGAAAAACTTAATTCAACAGCGTTATTTGGAGATAGTACAATAACCTGTTGGAATAGCTCTGTTTGGCCCCTGCTTGATAAGGACGGAAGTTAGAAGAAGTAATTAGTTTATTTTCATTACTTCGCTGTTCTTTTCTGATATTTTTTTTTGCAGAATCTAAGACAGGTGAATCGTTTCTCTGGGACTCATCCGTTGATCGCCACTGTTACTTCTGGTTTTCAGTAGTTGCAAACTCACAATGGTAGGAAATAGTAGAGGTAAGCTTGTCCAAATAAAAGTACACTAGCCATGATAATTAGGTATGTGAGTTGACACTGAAACCATGATGTTTAAATACGTTTAGTGATTTATTCGTTACGTGATTACAAGCGGGATTTAAAAACCTACTATTTTCAGACGACCACAACTCAAAATACTCATTTTGCTCTATAGAATAAAATCCAACCATATTCCTCGTACAACACGAAAACCTCGTGTCTCCCTCGTCGGCTTACCACTTTTTCCAAGTCGGTAACACGCCGCCGATGGCAAATCCGTTAATCCTTGGCTCTGTAGAGTTGGGATCGCAGTTCCGAACTGAAAGCCTGGGTTAACCTGATACGTGACTTGCTCGTGAGTTGTCGTCGCGTGATCGTGTCGGTAGGTGTGAATGAGTTTATTTTTGGCTTCTTTGTGTTGGTGTTGTAGGTTTGTAAGTACGTGAACTGTTCTTATGAATGGATTGATTGATTATTGTACGTCTGTGTCATCGTCTGTGACATCAGCTAGTCAAAATCCTTTCCTCATGACTTCGGATCATCTGACTTCGGATCATCTAATCTAAATTTATTTGTAAATCCAAAAAAATCTTTAAACATTCTGCCTTTGTAGGTAAATGAGAAAATTTTAGATGTGTTTGAATGTATGAATGATGACAAAATAATTACGGTGTAATTTGAAACGCAGGTAGCCCATGGTCTTAAAATTGATAATTAAGTGTCTTTAGCAATCTACTTAAACTAATTTTAAACTTAGAGTAAATGTCTTTTTACAAGAGTTTAATTCCTAAAATATCAAAAACCATATGCCTAAAATTCAAAGCCCATAATAGCCATGGCTATAATATGGTTACAACAGTGTTAATCCTAACACACAATTCGTGTAAGCTCTAATCACTGATCATTCAACAAGCAGACACTAGGCTTCCATTCATCGCTCTTCACAAAGAAGTTAGACCACAACTACCTGAGCATTTCAGGAGTAGGTCGGTAATTCAATGATTTTTTACGAAATATTTTGAAAAGCGCGTATAGCAAAATGCGTTGTGCAAACGCGGTGGTACACTGTGAAGTTCACCTTGAATGAATTCCCGTTACAACAACAACAAAATACTACCGAGAACGTAACTTGATTTTTTGTAACTAGCTTTTTCCAATGGTTTTGCTCGTGGCTTATACCAGGCACCGTACATTTTGGTAATCGAATTGGGACTTCAAAAGATTACCTCCATAACAGAAACAAACAATTTAATCTAACTTAATATTATAAATGCGAAATTTTGGATGGATGGATACGTGGATGTATGTTTGTTACTCAATCACGCCGATCGGCAGAACGGACCTGTATAAAATTTGACACCGAGATAGATTATAGTATGGAATAGCACATAGGTTACTTTTCATCGCTGTATATATATTCCCTTGGAATAAGAAAATCCTATTTACATGGGCGAACCTGCTGGCAGAAGTTAGTCTCTTTATAATATTACTTCTGATTTAGAAAACTGAAGTAAGTTTTGTGCCCATGGTATGCTTCCATTGCAGCAGATTCTGTCCAAAGTATTTGCACTTTGTTCAAAAATCTTTTGCATGAATACATAATCTCTTTGCCTCAGTTCTATTGAAAACGGACAAGGCACCCCCATAGGAAATATGCATATTGATTAGGTAACATTTTGGTTACGCTCAAACACGCTAAAACTAATACATCTTGTGTAATTTCTCCGCAGGACATTATATTCTACAAAAATTATTAAAAACTATTAAAATCAACAGCAAATAAAACGAACTAAATCTCAAGCATTTCTTCCGTGTAAATTATTCCCGTAATAACCATAATACAAGCAGTAAATATTAATTATTAATGTTAGTTTTGCGTGTAGTAATCCTGCCTGCTCACTTACGTATGTAAAACGTTACGTTTAATAAGCTGTCATTATACGCTGTGGAGTCACATTCTGAAGTGAAAAGTTGCACGCTTTTCCTTGACGTGACGTGACAAATATGGTTTATTTATTCTTTTATGACTTGACAAATACTACAGGCTTTTAAAGTCCATCGGAATATATGCATCATTGTTCGTATGACTAGATTTATGAAGCGAAAGGAGTTTGTTAGGGTCATAGCAGGTGAAATGTAATTGCCGCCTACCCGCTTGGGAGAAAGTCGTGATTTTATGTACGTGTACGTATTGTTCGCACTGTACCTAAATGTCACAAATAACACATAATAATACACAATACATAATACATTAGAATTTAAATTTAAGTAGAGCGGTTTAGGTACTTATTTCTAAATCGTTTTACAAATAATAAAATACAATATAACATAATTCCTGTATTAGGCAAAGGTTTCTCTGTAACACAGCTCATTTCAGCCGAAAGACGTCCACTGCTGGACATAGGCCTTCCCCAACCATCACCACATTGATCGGTCCTGTGCGTTTCGAGTCCACCGGACTCCCGCAGCCTTGACCAGGTCGTCGTTCCACCTAGGGGGAGGCCTTCCAAAGCGAGTAAAATTGTAGATAATGAATCCTAATCGCACAACGGTCTCTTCTGAAAGTAATGCATCTAAAACAATACAGATTCCCCACTGAAAACTTATACACACTTAGTGATCTCCTGACGGTTAGGAAGTTATTTACCCTACGAGTTATTTTAAAACTGCATAAAACACTACCGTATGACCCTGCGTCCTAAAAAAAGAGGAGGAATTATTTAGTAGCACACATAGTCTCAGCTAAATCAACTTACGCAGCAAGACAATATACTAGACTTTCTATAAACTTATACCTATTATTTTAATTTTATTTTAAGTCGTTTTTATTTTAAGTTATTTTTTATTTTTCGTTTGTTACAAGCCTTGTTCATTTTCACTTTCAAGTTATGAAGAGCGGGGTCTCCTAGCACAGTTATTTGATATACTTAAAAGGAGACCCTGCGTAAGAATGATTGTAAAATGTAATGTGATAAAGAAATAAAAGTTTTTTTTTTTTTGATCTCGGCAAACACATCTCGCGGTGAATGAATCTATTCGCAGCGAATAGCCTAGCTCACACAGCGAGAGCTTTACTATCAAAATTTTATTTTTATACTAGCCCGCATTCGTCAAACACACACAACACACTGTACCGTCTACAACAAAAGCATCAAAACAAACATTCACCTCTACCACAAAGAATTTCAAATATGGCGGCTGCGTTCGAAATTCGAAACCAACGGTACCATAATCCAATGACTTTCAACTAGCCAGTATTACGGCACCAGAATTCCGTCTAAAGGATCTAAATTAACCCCAAATGGGGGATGTAATCGATTTTTCTTTGCCTACCCTGAATTAGCCGTATCTGGCGTGTGGATGTATCAATTGCAGGTAGTGGTAGCAGAATAGTTGGGGAGAAAGTTTTGTAATTAAGGAAGTTGGAATATTATTTCGGCGCAGAGTTGTTTAGAGAGTTTTTCCTTTGCTGTTACTTCTTGTGTGTTTGTAAGAATAAAAAGTTTTAATCTCGGGTGAACTGTTATTTGGTAAAGCTATAATTTGTATCATTATCTGCTGTTAGTTCTAGGCCTAAGTGGTCTCGTCATTCGCATGCCATTTAGGCTAAATCTTGGTTTCATTTCATTACCAATCGAAAAGTCTCACAATATTGATTCTTAAAAATTTTACTCTAAAATACAAAGTCAGCTGTACAATGTACCTGTCATGTTATCTCATCAATACTAAACTTCTTGATTGGTAGAGAATGCCTTAGCCATTAAGTCCGTCACTGTACATTTGTGCATACAGTTTTGAGTAAATAACATTTATCATCAACCTTTATCATTTACCTTTTATCATTTAGTGAATTAATTGCCACACTTATTCTGCTAACGCTACATACCGGGGTATCTAATTGCACTTCGATTGTCCGAACTAGGTAGCAGATAATTTAGCGCACACGTCACGAGAACGATACGATTGTATTGTCTCTTTGTGTGCTCTGGCAATTACGAATGGGACTAAGGTATGTTACTCTACTAATTATATCATGTATCTAATTCTTAATAAAAGTGTGTCTCCCTTATACGGGACATCACCAACATTGTGAAAGTCATTATCATCAGCATTTCACCCGGAAGCCGTATATAAATCTCCCCCAAGTGTCGCCACATTGATCGGTCCTTTGCGTGTCGCATCCAGCGGATGCCCACAACCTTAACCAGGTCATCGGTCCATCTAGAGGCCTTCAACTGCTGCGTCTTCTGGTCACGGTGGTCTCATTTATAGACATTTAAAATTGTATAATTTGGAAAGGAATGTATTAAGGTTTGTGTGTATGGAAGTACAACTAATATGCATTAAAATTACTATTCAGTTTTCCTATTTAATTGTATTTTTCATTGTTCACTTGCTTCGCATGTTCGTTACATTCAACACATTTTTTTTTATTATTATGGATAGGCTCGCGCTTGATCACTATCTCACCTGATGGTAAGCAAGGATGTGGTCGACGATGTAACACGCTTGCCTAGAAGTAACCTATTCATTATTGAAAAACGAAAATGGTCGTAAACACTAAATATTTCTACTAACTAAAGAGTTACCTGTACAGTTATCAACACAATCGTCGCTGAATCTCGTGAGATTGCCACTTTGTCGGACATGGTACTCTTAACACTTACCGTGTTGTTGACTGTTCCAGGTGATTGGATTAGAAGAACTAGGTAGTTTTGAAATAGAAATAGTCTAGCATGATTGGTTCAAAGTTTAATAATACTATCATTTAAACATCGCATAATTTTCCAAAAGCGTATAAAATTAGGTACCCATAATTTTGATTGAAATAAAAACCATTTTTAAAAGACTCCGGCACGCCCAAACGCCTGATTGAAGATCAAGTTATTTCTGTTTGGGAATCTTCTTTTTAGTAGCTTGACTTTGTTTTTGAATTTCTGCACAAGTCATCTATGTCCTGTTCCTACCTAAAGGCCAAAACTTTGGTTGCCAATCTTAACTTTCTAAATTGCTATCCGTTCCTTTGACATCAATCTGGTCTCTATTTTACCTTTGAAAGCTTATTCATTTTCCACAAACGCTTGTACCTACTAAGTCCGTTTTTACCCGACAGCCAAAGGAGGGTAATGTGTTTATCAGTCTATGAATTATGTGTGTTTTTTCCTATGTGGCGTTCTAGAGACCAAACGCGTTAGCTGATTTTGATGATTCTTACGTCAATCGTCTTTGTCTCAACATCTAGTTTTGGTCCGACATGTAAATATGCATCCTCCGACTGCACAGCATGATTATCTTCTTGTTTACGTCTTTTTAGTTCGCTTCTTAAGCAGTCGGGTTTTTGTGTGTTTTGTTCATAATCGGTAGCGGCCTTGTGCCAGCTCAGCATCTCCCTGCCCTTGTCCAATGTTAGTTGCGGTCGTGCAACAAGTTTTCTTCTACCATACCGTCCTCGCTACCTTCATGCTGTTACTGACTCCCTTTTCTTTCATATTTCCTAACAAATATACTTCTAACACATCCTTGTTCCACCTACTGGTGAATATAGACCTTTCCCTTTATATGCTATGTTGTCCTGATATGTTCCTAGCCATTCGCCCATCTGGCTGTCGATATTATACGTATCCTTTTTTTGTATTCGTGGAAAAGCTGGCTAAAGTCACCGTCAGTACTTTTGGAGATAAGACCAGGGAGAGATTTAAAAAGATTACAAACTGTTTATAAAATTTACCCTTGTTTGTGGTCTCTGTATAAATTGTTATCTTTCACTAAAAACAAAACAGTCAATCAAATCATTGAACACGATATTTGGTAATCGATCAAACAGTATTTCATTAACCGGCCGTTATTGGTCACGATCATACAGATATAGCAACCGGCATAACTCGTGACTAAAACAAGATGCTATCAGGTGTTTATAGCCTCGCTACCGGTGTGATATACAACAATCTCAAGAAAAAAATCTAAAACGCGTGTATTCCCCGACGGGTTGGGCTGAAGGCACACACCTTGCACCAGTTATGTTCATCATCATCATCTTATCAGCCCTGCTGGACATAGGTCTACCCCAAGCGTCACCGCATTGACCGGCCCCGTGCGTCCCGCATCCAGCGGATCCCCGCTACTTTCACCAGGTCATCGGTCCCCTGGTAGGAGGCCTTCCAACGCAACGTCTTCCGGTTCGCGGTCGCCTGTCCAGAACTTTTCTACCCCATCGGCCATCCGTTCTGAGAGCAATGTGCCCTGCCCTTTGCCACTTAAGTTTGGCAATTCTTCGGGCTATGTCGGTAACCCTGGTACTGTTGCGGATCTTTATATTTCTTTCCCTAAAAAAAGGACCCTAAAAAATAAATTGAAAAATGTACTGCTCAAGGAAATAGCCGCTAACTGTGATGAATGATAATAGATAACACTTGAAATTGAAATCATATTTATTTATTTTTGTTTTAGAAATGTATTCTGAACTTGATTGATACTGTTTGTTATTGTTTTGGTGATTTTATTTTAACTGATTTTAGTGATTTTGTTTTATTTTATATTAATGATTTTATCTTATCTGATTTTAATGATTAATTTTAACTGATTATTTATTTTATTTTATTGTATTGACATTGTATTTGAATGATTTAATTTAATTTTATTGATTAATTGAATTAATTGATTATTTAACTGATTATTATTATTATTTAATCGGATTTGTGTAATTTTCAATGCAATGGATTAACAAAATTATCAGAAAATGTATGAATTATTCTTATTATTAGTAACCTTTGGATCTAAATTTTATATACCTAAGATTTAATACGAGCGCTTATCCCGCCGACAAACTGTTACGCAGTTTGGTGGGTATAATTAAATGTGTAAAATTGTTTGATCCAAAATAAACGATTTATTTATTATTTATTATTTATTTCGACCACGCAAGGACGGCCTTCTCCATTGCCCTTTGGGTGACTGTAAGCTTTCTGATGAAGCCTATTGTAAGCCACCACGTCTCACAGCCATATGTCATAACTGGCAACACACACTGGTCATTATGTCAGTTATTTTAAGTCCCATGTAATAGAGGGTGTGCCTATTGCCATCAGCCGGCACCAGTTCAGACTCCAGGCTGCTGCTGAAAAATTCCTGATGAAAAACCGATCCGGGCGTCGATTCCAGGATGCTTAGCAGTAATTTTTGCGACCACTAGACCACAAGACAGTCTAATCAAATCATTTAACACGATATTTGGCAATGAATCAAACTCTCTATCAGTTGGTGGCAGTTAACATCAACCAATAATGATCACTCAGAATATAGCAACCGTCATAATTCCTGACTAAAACAAGATGCTATCACGTGTTTATAGCCTCGCTACCTCTGTGATGTAGGTACAACGGTCTCATTAAGATTATCTGCCTGAATTATTAGCTGTTTATGTTATTGTGCTGTATTTGAGCTAGATAGGAATCGCTTTGATGTTGTTTAGGCTAGTATGACAATGTTGTAATGTATGCTGCAATTGGATGTATTCTTTTGAAAATAATACGTCTAGAAAACTAACTTTTGTAGATGCGTAAAAAAATCTTACTAATATTATAAATGCGAAAGTGTGGATGTATGTATGTTTGTTACTAAATCACGCCAGAACGGCTGAACGAATGGGGATGAAATTTGGCAGATATAGATTATTGAGATTTAAGAGCCGCCAAGGACGACATTTGAATAATGTTATTTTCAAAAAGTAATTTTCCCATATCTTCAGTTTCTGATCTTATATAAGAAACACTTTATTCAAAGTATAAATCACACCAATATGCCCCAAGAATATAATAAGGCACATCGTTGTTCAAAAACGGAAATAAATCCCTTTACATCTTGACTCGATGTCTATCTTGATCGCCAATATTTTTTTGTAAGTTTAAAAGGATTTAATTTCAAGTACTCGATAACTTAACTAAGTTAAGTATTCTTGTACTAAGTTAATTGCGTGTATGACTAGATTTATGAACATGTGTGAAGCAAAAGAAGTATGTAAGGATCGTAGCCCGTGGCGTACTGTAGTGACTGCCTACCTCCATGGGCAAAACCTGTGAGTTTATGTATCTAAGTATGTATTTAAATGGATATCTATTTTATTGTTCGAATAATGAATGCCATGTATCAGCCTTTAATGTTCCCACTGCTGTGACACAGGCCTCCTCTTTGTGAGCGGGAATTTGTGCCGTAATCCACCACGCAGGCCCAGTGCGGGTTGGTGGATGACACATGTCTTCGAAATTTTGGTTCTAGGACATGCCGATTTCCTCACGATGTTTGCATTCACCGTTTTGAGAGCAGTGGTGATGAAATAATTTACAAAAAGTAAAGCGCCTGCCTGAGTTCGAACCCTCGACCTAAAACTTGTAAGTCACGGCCGTTACCCCTGGGCCACCTGTTCTGCCATGTATTGTCATGTCAAAATGCACCCCAACTAAACTCCAATTTTCGGTAAAGGTTGGAAGTACCTATTTCTGCCGTTAGCAATATTGTTACGTTCCGGTTTGGAAGGTATGAGAACCGACGAAAATTAGACCTTTAATGTGGTTACCGGCTATGTCAGGCAACCCCTTTTCCTATTATGGCTCTTGTAAAGGTTGATTTTCATATAGTGGGGTCCACATCTTATTTATTTATAATATGACATGCTTTGCTGGTAATTTTATGTAAGTTGAACAGCTATCTGACATAATACGTAATCTCTGTCCATTCCAGGTTGCCTGAAAGAGAGCCGTCATTTGCATGTTTTTAGTTGATAGTTGCCTATATGTAATGAGATTATAATCTTGGTGGCAATAAAACGTATATAAATAAGTTTATATTGTTGTACGGTATTTATTTTTTATTGAATTCTCATCTGATGGTAAGCAATGATGCGGTCCACTATGGAGCTCGCTTGCCTAGAAGTAATCCACTCACTCTTGACTTAAATATTCCCAGGTTGTAGCGTATAGACTCAAAGAGAGACCAACATCCCGCAGGCTCGGGCATAGAATTCTGCTATCTGTTTTTGGATGAAAGAATGCACTCTACATAGACTGGTGGAAAATTCCTAAGGTATTAAATCCGCCTCTGTACGTTTGTGTGCTTAAAGTATTAAATAAATAAATAGTCAATACAACATCTTTTCATAAGCCATAAAGACAAGCTTTCACTCATAAAAAAGAAAAGAAAACCTCAAAAATTAGCAATCCCCTCGTCACAACCGTGGGGCTTTTAGCCCGAACTCGGACAATAGTCACAAACAAAATAATATATAATACACAATTGAAGGCCTCACATATTCGGCAGGAAACATACATACATAAAAGTAGAACGTGACACACAAGTCGAGGGTTGTAACTGGTGGATTGCAAACAAACATTGTTGTAGAAAAACGTCAAAAAGTTTTACGTTTAATTAGAAAATTTATAAAAACAAATAGTTAAATATTTATGTAAGATAAATGCTCGTGCCTTCTCTGTATAAGAAGAGGTCTTTGCTCTGTAGTGAGGCAAGGTAACAGGCTGTTATTACTGGTACCTATATTTGTCGCCTAAATAATTTGAATATTTTTAACAATGCAAAGTTCGAAAAGGGACATAACTCATCATTATGAACAGTTTTTACTATGTAAAAAGTAGACCGATTGTTGGAGTATGATAGACCCATCCAAAACACAGTGCCAGGTATGGCCCACCTCATTGTCTGCCCTTCATGCCCGACCACCTGCACCTTACGGGATTTGAACATAGCAAATGACAGAAATGTCCGAGTAGCTACATACTGGTTGGACAAAATCTGAATGGTTTGAGTATATCGACACAAAGAAGAAGACTTTGTATCCAAACCAGCAATTGCGAAAATAAAATAATAAGTTGTTCAACACATTTTGTCTAGTTGAGCAAACATTGCATTTGTCTAGGTATGCAATCATTGCATGGAGGGGCACTTGTTTTTTTTTCACAACTTCACAAGCCAGTATCTAGGTATGCCTTGGCAATACTGGTGTCAGATTTTCTGGCTATTAACCATCCGCAATTTCTGTTATAAAACTACAATTAACAGCCGGGACCAATAGCTTAACATTTTTGCCGAGGCACGGAAGTGTTGATATGTAATGGTCACCCATCTACTCTGACGTCATCAAACTTTGCTTAAACTTGAAAATATACTTGTCTAGGTGTATATATAGCCACAAGCAAGGAACTCGTATATCAGTATCTTAAATATCTAAATACAGACATGATCCCGATATTTAAAAATAAGCGAAGTATCTACGAGTATATCGAGCCTCAAAGAACCAAAAACATAGCCCAATCGTGTCCAGTTACATATACACATATCAACCTACAATAAGATAATATTGCCCCGTAGGCTATAACGGAGCATTAGGATTTATGGAGACCCTTTGTGGACCTTCTCGGACCATGTTTAAATATATGTCTACTTGTAAAATGAGTTAGGGTGTTTATTTAATTGTTATTTCTTTGGCCTTTAATATCATAAATATGTTAGTGTAAAAGCCCGAACTATAGTAAAACCTAAGATTTACTGGTAAAAGTTGTAGGTGGGTCGTGGGTTGGAACCCAGGCAGGACCTTTACTTTGTGTAAATTATTTCATCACCACTGCTCTCAAAACGGTGAAGAAACCGTGACTCGTGAGGAAACCGACACGTCCTAGAACCGATAATTCGAAGACATGTGACATCCACCAACCCGCACTGGGCCCGCGTGGTGGACGGCGCATTCCCTCTCACAGAGAGGAGGCCTGTGCCCATATGTAGGTAGGTATTCATAGGAGGTGGCGTTGAATTTATGTATCTGTAAAAACAAACTATTGTATCTCTTTATAATACAATTTTGGATGTACGTAGTAGGCCTACTTTTCTATTAACTATGTGGAGTTTGGTTTCAGTCCAACCACATGCGGTAGACGCTCATTTTTTACGCAAAGTGATCACCGACATAGCCCGAAGAATTACCAAACTTAAGTGGCAGTAGGCAGGTTACATTGTTCGCAGAACGGATGGCCGATGGGGCAGAAAGGTTCTGGAGTGGCGACGGTGAACCGGAAGACGTTGCGTTGCTTTACGTGCTTTCTAAGGTACGGACGGGTCTCAGAACATAGTGTATAGTCAACCATCTTTAGACCGAACTCGATATTGTTAGATTAACAGGCAATAACCAGGTTTTTAACTAAATTAACTTTAAATCGCGGCATCCTCCTTCAAAAGTAATAGTACTTGTCTGTACCTATGTATTATTATGTCGCATTTTTTTTTTGCTTCTCATCGTTTTTGCATTTAGTCAGTATAACGTTGAGAAGTTCTACTTCCTTTAGTTTATAGTCCAATGTTCTAGTTAGGCCCTAGTAAAATGGTGGTAACTTTATTGGAAGCTTCTACGAAGTTTTGTCCAAAACAGGGACAAACTCATGTTCTACCGCAGTGTTTTGCTTGCCCACACTCGTGCACGTTCACTTATATTATTAGAATAAACCCCCACCATTTTTACGTTATTAATATTCAATTTAACACAATTTTAGGAAAATAAAGCAACATAGACACGGCGCATAATTATCTACTTTCTCTATTTGTATTTATGGTTTTCATTTGTTTTTGGTAGGCATCATACCAGACGTAAATCACCTTTTTCCTTCTTTACCTATATTTTTTATTCTATTCATTTTCCAACTATTGTTGCATTTCTTTTCAACTAGCTTATCAAAAACGCGTTAAAAATACTAAGTAGTACACACAAAAAAAAATCTTGAGTGTGATTCCATGTACTACAAAAAAAAGACCTATAGAAAAATAATACAAAAAGATTCTTGTACAATATATAAGTAGGCTTTCAATACCGGTTGACCCAAACATCGTATATATAAATATATTGGATTCGTTAATGCGATACTGTTGTATGTTGGTCCTGTGGCCCATTCGGTCCTCTGGGGCGAACGTGACGATTGTATACCAGGCTCTAATGGCTTTCTTATGAGAATGGGTTATGAGAACTTGTGGAAAGATTTTTGGTATGTGTGTTGTGTAGGTCTGTTTTGGTGAGTGGAAGTTATTTTGAAGGTGTTGTGATAATTTTTATTCAATACTTATATTACAGGCGTTATCGAATGATAAGTCGGAGAAGGCAACACACTGGGACTAGTTAAAAGCTTTGGGAGAAAACATTGCCCAGCGGTGGGACAACAAAGGAAGACAAAAAAATAATGTGTTTGGTATATAACTCTGTCTTTCTGTCTGTTGGTTACGTTGAAGCAATTTCGATAAATTTTGGTATCAAGATATATTTATATTGGGCCATGAAGTAGGACAAAGGATACTATAACTATAATCAAACAAGACAAATCCAAAAAATTATAAAATTCGTTATGATAAAATTTGAGTTCCTTTTAGTTCTCCAGATATGCAAAGCTTACGAAAAAATAATTAAAACTTTGTGAAGCTTCTGACAAATGTTCAAAGTTGTGAGTTATTTCTTCTACTTGAAAAATAATCGTGATGTGGGGTTGGCTTTCAGTATAAACTGATGCAGCTTTAGTTTTATAGATAGTACAACTCATATGTGCGCGTGCGTTGTAATTATATAGCTTTAGAGACAGCGGTCGTAAAGCTCTGACTGAATATCCTAAGTAAAAAGTTATAATTTGAGGTTGGGCTTTCGCTTATTTGTTCCGCCAATATTGGACCAATTTAAAAAATATTCCGTAAACTGAAAAAAAAAGATATATCCTGTGCCGTGTGTGTGCTGTGTGTTTTCCTTTTTGATGGTACATTATCTTTAGAACCATAAACTTAAAAAAATTGCACTGGTAATAGAGGGTTAGTTAAGTGTACAAATTTGAAAACTATAAAATATATCAAGGCAGCAAAATATATGTTTTTTATTCAAGTTAAGGAATATTTTTTAAATTTGTCCAGTACTGGAGGAGGAAATAGGCGAGAGCCAAACCTCGAATTATGAGTTTTTACTTAGGATATTCAGTCGGAGCTCTCTGCCCGCATTTCCTCTTAACACACGTGTTGCTCGGCCGATGACTGCCGTCTGCCGCGTCACTACACACAAGCGCACGCATACATGGCGCCGCGCGCACAGATGAGTTGAGCTATCAGACACAAATCCAGACTCCAGGCTGAGAAATTATCGATGGAAAAACCCAATAACAATTTGTCCAACTCGGGAATCGAACCCAGGACCTCACCTCAGCAGTAGCGTTTGCAACCACTACACCAACGAGGCAATCTAATACATCTTCTAAATAGAAAAACTTGCAATGTTCCTATTAAAAAAATTATTAACAAAAAAATTCAACCGACTTTGTACTGTTTTCATTGGGAGTTCGGTTGAATTTTTTTGTAAAAATATTTTAATTTTTCACTTTTTAGTTATGGTAAACCTATATTGCCCAAAGTTATGCCAGAGTAGGTTACCCGAATAATGTGAAACTTGAACCTAACCGGTGAAATAAGAGTGTACCAGGGTGAACTGTACATATCTCCGTACCGCTTTAGGGCGTACCGGCGTGATGTTATGATATGATGTGGTGTAATTACTAAACAGAAATGCGATTGCAGCAATCCTAAAAGATTTGCCGTAATTTATTGAATAGTTCTGTTATATATCTCTGATGTTCATAATCAGATCTTCACCAAATTTTAATGGAACCAATTCGGGAACAAACTCTATCAAACAAATAAAAAACCAGCCAAGTGCGAGTCGGACTCGCGCACGAAGGTTTCCGTACCATTAACGCAAAAAACGGCAAAAAAACACGTTTGTAGTATGGGAGCCCCACTTAAATATTTATTTTATTCTGCTTTTAGTATTTGTTGTTATAGCGGCAACAGAAATACATCATCTGTGAAAATTCAACTGTCACGGTTCATGAGATACAGCCTGGTGACAGACAGACAGAAAGATAGACAGACAGACAGACAGACGGACCGCGGGGTCTTAGTAATAGGGTCCCGTTTTTAGCCTTTGGGTACGGGACCCTAAAAAATAATTCAAAATTGGTCCACAATTGACGGAGTTATCGGTGAACATACACAAAAAAATAAAACATAAATACAGCCGAACATTGAACCTGCTCTTTTTTGGAAAGTCGATTAAAAATCAAGACATCTCAGCCACTCCTTGCAAAATCAATACAATTCCTTAATACACGAACGAAAAAATTCAACATTAAAAAACTTAAATAATTTTAAGTTGCTACAGAACTACGGTTCTTGGGCGCTGCGAAGTTTCCCCATTGAATATATTACAAGTTTTTATATCAACTTGGTTAATATTTCAATAAGAAATTTACATATTTGATGTGGAACTATCCAGTGGTTTGCAAAGATTATCATTATCTTTTTTATCTGGGAGATAGCGGGGCATTAATTATGCATGTATTGGTTAAGTTTTTGAGCTGTTTGATGTTGGTGTCAAGTTTGATGTGTCTTGGTAAAATTTTGTATATCTTGGTGACTGGGATAATATTATTGTTGAGACAAAGTGTTGAGGGGATGTTGTCATTATGAGTTAAGAAATTATCAGTTATTACTTCGAGTGTAGTAATTTTAATAATGTTTCCTTCCTTAATGTTATTTTACTTGCTGTATAAATGCCAATTTCTCTTGAATAAACAATGTTTACTATTCTAATCTAATCGTATCTGACTGACTGTTAAGTGTGTTCGTATACCCTCCCTGTTTCTAAGATATATCAGCTATGTTTTCAGGCATAATTGTTTGCTATGTTACTGATTTGTTGAATTTTATATTATTCTCTGATTTACTTCTTATTTTAAGACGACGACTAACGCCAACGACCTTGAGGGAACAAAACGCGTACTCGTTTCACCCGCGCGACCCAAAATTATGTCGTTTTTTTGTACTTTCCTTATAATTCTAAGACTTAAAAAAAAAGCCTCAGATCAAAATGTAGATAGTTAAATTATCTTTGAGATAGTGTCGATTTCATTAAAATACGCCCAGCGGTTTTGGTGCGTTTTTTGTGTTTTTGTCCGTTTTGGACATAACTTTACATATTAATTAACCTATTTTATACTAATAAAACTCAACATTTTCTTAGATCAAATTATTAAGAAAATGGTCTAATGTAACATAATTTTTTCCTAATTATTACGATTAGCCGTTTAGACGTGATTCTGATTTTTAAAATCAGCTACTCGAGGGAATCTGTGCCTTAAACAGTAGACAACTGATGAAAAGTGCGACAATAGACCAGCAATTTTTTATTACTTTTCGTTTAGTCTATTGTTCTGTGGAAATAAATGAAGCCGAAGATCTACATCTAGACAACTACATCATCATCTCCACTTTTCCCAACTGGTTAACTGCCTATTTGGGGTCGGCTTTCAATCTAACTAGACACAGCTTAACGTTTTGTGTCTTGCGTGAATTCACGTTTGGGCACTGAAGAGGTTAATGCTAGTGTTTTTCATGGAGCAACTGCTTATCTGATATCCACCTAATAATTTGTTACACGAAAGCCTTTGATAAGCCTAGTTGCCACACATTAGGACTCTTGGTTAGCAATATACTAGTTAAACATTTCAGTAAAAATTATACAAAAAAAAAAAAAATGGCAATCATCGTTTTTATTTTATGTAATAGATACTCTTGACATGGTCACTCACAATGGAATACAATGGAATGGCCTTATCAGAAGGCTTAAATTCACCCAAAGGGCAATGAAGAGAGCTATGCTCGGAGTTTCCTTGCGTGATCTAATCAGAAATGAAGACATCCGTAACAGAACCAAGGTTAGCGACATAGCCCGAAGAATTGTCTGACTTAAATGGCAGTGAGCAGGGCACATTGCTCGCAGAACGGATGGCCGCTCGGCCGAAAAGTTCTGGAGTGGCGACCGCGTACCGGGGGACGCAGCGTTGAAAGGCCTTCCTCTAGGTGGAGCGATGATATGGACAAGGCTGCGGGCGTCCGGTGGATGTGAAAAGCACTGGGCCGATCAGCGTGGCGACGCTTGGGGGAGACCTATGTCCAGCTGTGCACGTCTTTCTGCTGAAATGATGATGATATACTGGTGAGATTTTTTAATAAAAACTTTTGAACTTATTAGCGACACTATTGAATGGTGTAATTATACAGTATGTGTTTTTTTTTTTCAAAATCAACTGGTTCGGTACCTGGTTATCAATATTGATTTTTCAAAAATCCAATGATGCAGTTTCAGTTTTTATCAATATCGACCTCGTGACTCCTTTGAGTATTTGCCACTATTCCTCATAGTTTCGGATTTGGCCATCCACGCCCACTTAAAAACCTCAACCTGTATACTTCTATGAGCACGATTTCAAAAACTATAATAAATCAAAGATTCCTTCTATGCAAGCGATGATGTGCGTCATGGCTTACTATCAGGTGAGATAATAAAAAAGATAATTTAACAGATGGAATAAATTAACTTATAAAAACATCTACCAATAAGATAACCAAATAACCTTTCACCAACCCCTAAACGTCGCACCAGACAATCACAATCAACAGCCGCAGGCCACATCCAAAATAATGAAGTCCATGCATTACGCCCGGCCCAATAACGGCGCCTAAATAAATACTCGTACAGTGCCACCGGAATACTGAAGTGTCACCGAGTCGCAAAGACAGTTTTTTGTCACTGACTTATTGATAGTGTAGTGTTGTGTGATGTTTAGCTACTTTATAGATAGGTTTTTGTGCCGTCCCGATGTTTTGCGCTAACACCAGAATAAGTTGTTATGTCTTTACCACCCTTAGTGGGCTTGTAAAGAATGCATTAAGTCCGCTTTTGTACCTTTTGTGATGCCTAAAGCTTTAATAAATAAACTAATAGTAATGAGTTTATCTTGTTTTAATTCATAAAATAATGACAGGTTTTAACTAATTGTAAGCAAATATCAAAATCAGTAGATATCAATACAAAACACTACAAAGCGAAAAATAACTTTCTTTTCCGAAGTCGGTGCCTTTTGTACCCATTTTTTTTCCGTTATTCGACACCGACTTCGGAAAAGAAAGTTATTTTTCGCTTTGTAGCGTTTTGTTTTGGAAGTCGGTTTGATTTTTTGTAAAAAAGCTTTTTTATTTTGCTCCTTTTAGTTTTGGTAGGTACCTCCAATTAAAATGAATCAAAAAATAATTTATAGCCAAAGTACATCTCATGACCATTTTTTATTTCGGAGTTCCAGTGGCCATTGTGGTCTTCTTCATCAGTTCCACTGCACCAAATGATACTTTCTGAGTGCAAATGATTGCACTATTGATGAAAGTACCAAAATCGCTATATGTATGCCTATAATATTTGAGAAGGTCCCTTGATTTCTCTAGGATCCCATCATCAGATCCTTATCATGGTACCGCCCTTGGGATATCTTCTTTCCAACAAAAAAAAAAACATCAAAATCGGTTCATAAACGACGAAGTTATCCGCGAACACCTCCTCCTCCATTTTGGGAATTCGGTTAAAAAGCACACCCATAACATTTTGCGTCCCAAACGTTATTCTATCGTCTAAATCCCTCTCATGTTGCATTCATTCAGTATTTCGGAATTTCCTATTACTCCCGACATGCATACATGATTCAGTCTGCCGACGTCAGTTTGGTTTATTTGAAAGCTATCGTGTTTATAGTCTTACCTGGAATTTCTAGTATGATATTGTTACGATACTAGAAATTGCAGTTAATATGTTGTTTGTCAAATACACTTATTAAAAAAATAACCGCCAACAACTCTAAAACTTTTGTATTGAAGAGCAATTATTGCGCAAAAATCGCTATCGTTTTGCTCTTGCAAAAGATACGTAATAAGCCTGCCGATGTTTATGATATATAGCGATCATCGCGTGATGACTGCGCGATCGCTGCGATAAAATGCAGTAACATTCTTCCAGCCCTGGAAATCAATCCCAGGACCCAGACTTGGTAATCGCATTTTTCATTACTACACCAATAAGGAGAAATGAAATCTACTACATGGCAAATTAAAATAAATTGAAGAAAGCTAAAACGCCTTGTTTCGGCTATATTAATAAAATTAAACACTTAAATAAGATAAATAAGCTCTTAAACCAACATGAATAAGGAGTACATGGCAAAAATACTTTACCTGGTTCCCGTGTTAAGCTCAGAACTGTGAAATAAAAATTATTGTGTTAAATACAAGAGCACACACAATGTCTTATTAATTTAGTTGATTGATTGATGATTGATGATTATCAGCTTTTAATGTTCCCATTGCTGGGACAGGCCTCCTTTCTGTGAGAGAGGGAATGGGCCATAATCCACCACGCGGGCCCAGTGCGAATTCGTGGATATCAAATGTCTTCGAATTTTTGGTTCTAGGACATGCCGGTTTCCTCACGATGTTTTCCTTCACCGTTTTGAGAGCAGTGGCTATGAAATAATTTACATAATCAATATCAATCAATATCATTATCAATCAATATTTTATTTAAGGTAAAAACTTGTTCACAAGTAAAGTGCCTGCCTGTGTTCGAACCCACGACTTACAACTTGTAAGTCGCGGACGTTACCAATGGGCCACCACTGCTCTTCAATTCAATTTAGTTATGGGTGGTACCAAATTATGAAACGTTTTTATGTATTGAAAATAAGCTGTATTATTATATGGTTGTAAAAACGTAAGCGAAATGTGGCGGTTATATGAAGCGTATTATGTTTAATTATCTATTTTAATGATACGGTTAAGCTCTTGTTCAGGAGAAATTGTTAACAAGGTTAACTCAGAATTATAAATGATATTTATTCAGTAAATTACTAATGAATAATACACGTGAGTTTTTGTTTTATGAGATGAGATCAGCGTTTCGTAGACGAATACACGAAAATAAACATAGAAAAAAGTTAAATCTAAAAATCCGACTGCTTAAAAAGCGAACTAAAAAGACGTAGTCGGGTTTTTTGATTTATGACTTTTTAAAGAATTAGGTACAATTAAACAAATAAGTGTTCTAAATTTTTGAAATCACCTCTTAAAAACCTTAATTTGATACCCCATACGAAGGGTTTGGAAGAAAAAATAATTTGGTCTCCCACAATAATTATGGCGCCAAAATTCACTATTTTTCTATTTTGCAATTTTAATGTAGCCAGTGTAACACACAGGGTTAGACGAATCGATTGACGTAAGAATTATTAAAATCGGCTAACGTGTTTGGTCTCTAGAACGTCACATAGGAACCATCATACATATCTACATACATATACCGATAAATACATTAACCTCCTTTGGCAGTCAGGTAAAAAGAACACAGAATTGTCTGAAATGCCTACCAAAACCTTTATTATTATTGAACATAGTCATGAGGCACATTTTGATTTTAGCATACCATTTTTATTGTTATCTCTGTGTAACGAGCCTGTTTCATTTACTGTTGCTACAAAAGATTTATTATTTATTTCTAGGTCACAATCTTATTTAAAAGTCCTACAATTATTGAACCTAACTATCTTCTAATGTAAACCAGCCACATTCTAAAAATCACAGCATTTTCTTTTTATGCTCGTTATAATAAAAAAGCCATATTTATCTCGTATTTCTTTCTCTTACCTCTCAACACGAAGGACCACCACAAGCCCTCCAGATGTTCTTCAACAAAAATTACCATAAAATACCAAAAATATTTGTGCCTATCCACTCAAAATTCATGCCTGCATCATCTTATAACTGGTACCCCACTCAAATTTATTTAGACTCACCCTTAGGCAAGGATGGTCCCACAGCTAGCGAAAAGCTACACCCGAGTAGAGCTGAGAGTATTCTGCCAACCAAACGAGCAACGGTTAGCAAGCTGTTTACAATCTTATTTAGTTCGCCTTTTTATATGTACATAAATTAAAGAAAAACTTGAATGTTTTGAAGTTTTCAAACGATTTGGCGGCTGAAAGGGTCATGAATCAAACAGCTTGACTGTACTTGTATACGTCACGTGTTGCAACTAAATTAAACAGATATCCCCGATGATTTAACAAAAATTTTGCGTATACGTTTGATTTGGATGACAATGAATTCTTAAAGTTGCCTAAGTCGACGGCAAGAACTGTTTTGGTGCGCGGGTTTTAAATGCATGCTATCTCATCCGACAACACGTGCGAAAGAGATAAATGCTGTGATTAGCAGTAAGTAGCCAGTTCGCGTACGAATACACACTTTTGCAAATTTGTATCAAAATGGATGATGATTTAGGACGAAAATGAGCGCGCGAAATTTTTTAAACAGACCTTTGGGCATATGGATTTCACGAAAAAATGTCTGACAAAAAAAAATTATTTGCATTGTTGAACTACTAATCTATCCCTGTATGGTGACCGTTTTGCAATTTTCCTTCTTCTTATTGTATTTATTTGCGCCCAAAGATGCGTTAAAATTTGTGTTGAAATATGAAACTCTCGACGCTCATAACATTCAAATATATATTTATTTTGTTTCCATACAGGGCTAGATAATGATGAGACAAATTGATATTATTTTTTTATTTTGAACGTACACCGTCAAACATTGGAGTAATCGCCAGACTACGTTTGCATGGAAGAATGAATGTCTAGGGCAACCTTAATGCAATATGGTGGACTCCCAAAGACCTCGGAACATCTGAACTAATTATGAGAGATAGATGAACCTTGGAAAAGGTCAGAGTATACTTTTAATACAGGGAGTACGTTGCCATCGGTGTTTTTTTTTAAAGTAATCCCCTAACCGCTTGCAGAAGGTAGTCGTTGCAGGGTGTAACTGAAAGGTGTGATCTTATTTAAAAAACCTTCTTCTGCCCGTGTTAATGAACAACTTTATCCAAGGTCAAGGTCAAGTCACAGGCAATTCTCAGCAAAAATATTTCATTACATCTTTCCTATAAACCCTGTATACTCTTATAATTTTTTTGAGCATGAAATATAGTCGATAGCTAGTCGCTTCTCGTCCACAGTGGGACAGTAGCCCTAGAGCGACAATAAACACTCCTTGTCGGCCAAACAGTTTGCACGCGGGCTGAATACCCGATATTATTTGTTCGACAACGATTTAAACCGACCCTTTTACTGGTTCTATTGATGTCCAGAATTTTGGGTAGGAAAAGAAGGAAGGGTGATCGGAAAAATCAAAGCATGCATTGAATATACGCAAGGTGTTTATAAGGAGAAAATGGAATGTGAGCCCAACCTGCCAATCCAGCCAGATGAGTAGCATAAAATAACATGACGGTTGTGTGTATAAAAAATAAAGAAAGAAAAAAATATTTTTACATTTTTTAATTTTTCGATATAGAACAAATAACCTACAATTCTTTTCCTAGTTTACAAGTTACCGTGTACTTAAGTTATTTCGAACTTATTAGTAAAAAAAGTTATTAAAAAAATCATAACTCTTTCTTACTAATTCAGTCTTTGCCACTTTTAATCATACAACAACATTAAAACAAACAAACAACAAATTTACTAAAATAAAATCTCTAATTTACTTCTTCAATCCTTTCTACATACCAGCAATTCCAAGAAACTCAGTTAATTCCCATTAACCTTAATGGACAATTTATAATTGATAAGACTAACAATTAGTGCCAAAACTGAGCTTGAAAACACGCTTGGCATAAACAGTGGGCTAAAGATTTATATCGTTGCAGTGTATTGGCGAGTCGCCAACGCATTGCTTATCGCTTCGCAAGAGTTACCTATTCGCGCAGTTGACAATTTTGGAATGGAAATCTGTTCAAATGGTGGAGTAGCGGTAAGATCTGTTTATCAGGGAATTGGGCTAATGAGGATACAATATTCATTACATCCAGTGTCGTAAGATTTAAGTAAAGTAAGGAGAATTTTACGATTGTTTTAAGTGTTTCCAGTTTTCACTGACGAGTTTTAATTACTAGAGTTGAAATTGCGTTTATAATGAATTTATCGGTTAGTTTTTAAATAGAAGCTACTGTGTTTTTTGGGCATTGGTTCCAATTAACGATATGTTATGGTTAGAGTGACAGACGGACGACACCTTCGCTGGTAGAAAGCTTGGATAAGGATGGCACAGGATTGGCTCAAGAAAAGAGAGGCGTACTCCCAGCAGTGGGCAAATTCAGGCTATGGATGATGACAGTTAAAATAGGTACATATAGTTATTGCATGTCAAGTTTTCCCAGATATCTAAACTGTATACAAAGTGAACTATAGCAATAGGAGTTGATGTACTGTAAACATAGAGACCAATTAAATGTTTTGTGTGCTTGTAATTACACTGGTACTCGTAGGTAGAGTAGGTCATACATACATGGGGTGCACGTACGCAACGCTTAGCAGGAAATAATGTATTTTGGCAGAACTTCCTCAGAATTTTTGTGAAGACGCCTTATCTTCACAAAATTATCCTTCCCTATTAGTTCACAATACATACAAAAAACAATCTCAATCCCCTCTTTTTACCCCCACTACATTCAAATATCAATGTCAACAAAAATGCAATATTGCCTGTATTACTGTTTGTCCTCCCGTTTGTCTCAAATATGAGACCCAGGCTAAAGAGTGCCGACCTAGGAGGAATGCAATTTTCATTGCACTTTATTTTATAGCCGGAGATACTTGGGAATATGACGTTATTGTACTTTACTGTCCTCTGTTAGGTTGCAGATTGTAAAATATAGAAAATGTACATTGATATTAGTGTATTGCGAAGTAAAACTTATTTTTATTAGGTATCTTTGTATTTGGTAAAGTGGACATTTTGTGTTCTATCATCCTTATCGTCTTCCTACTCCTGTCCTATGTTACTTGTTGTGTGTCCATACAGGATTAATTTTAATTTATTGGCAATCTTTCTAGGAGCCGTTAGTTGGAATCGGAAGGTATGAAAAACTGTCGGCTTCCCTCCACTCCTATCCCATGGAGTGGAGGGAAGCCGTTGTTCAGGAGTGGGATCTGTCCCACTTCTCTCAGCAAACACTTTCATTTGATACCCATATCATGGCAGTGCACAAAAAATAATTAAGCCGCCATGTTGGGCCGTCCGCCATACTGGATTTAGAATGACGTCACTTAGCTAACCATGCATTGACATCATCATCATCATCATTTCAGCTCAAAGACGTCCACTGCTGGACATAGGCCTCCCCCAGGCGTCGCCACATTTACCGATCCCGTGCGTCTCGCATCCAGCGCCTTCCCACCACCATGCATTGTAGTCCAAACTAAACGTGTATGCAAAATTTCATCTTAATCGGTGGAGGATAAGTTCTTTAAATTCAGTTGCAAGTTTTTACTTTAAATAAAAGCTTGTAAAAAAAAGAAAGCTAGCTGTATCCTACATTTTTTAGATTTTTTTAAATAGTTTTAAAGATATTTATTTCCCATAAGAACTTATAAAATATAACAGTTCACTTATAATGAGATACAGAGTTACTTATTCTAAATAATAATATAATATAATACTTCAGAGTTGTGTCCATAGTAAAGTTAATAATCAGAGGTAATTCCAAAAGTCATCCTGTCAACCCTGTACGTTTCATGGATAACACGAGATGAAAGGACATTAACCCTGAATTTTATTACCACAAAAAATAACATGATATTCAATCTTCAAAAAAGTAACATCAAAAACACCAAAAGCTTGTAAAAACGTTTTCCCTAGAAAAAAGGGACCAAAATAATTTTGATACTTTTTGCCAGCCATAAGTAAATAATAATTATAACCCTTTGGCCCCAATGTAAGGGCCAGCCGGTCGGAAAATTCTGGTTTGAACCAGCGAATTCCGGTTTGAGGTGGTTTTAAACCGGAACGTCCGTACTTGGGAGCGGTTTAGCGCAGTTTTTTAGCAAAATGTTTATTTTTGTTGCTGTTAATTTGGAATTACGGCAGTTTTTGTTTATTTTGGTCATCTGTTCTTTATATATATATATACGAAATTATATTTAATAACTAACTTCCCAATAAACGTCATGGATGATATATGCAATCTCGTTTGATGCAAAATAACTGACGTACAGACTATAGTACTATGATTGAAATGCCTTTGAATTTCGGAGCTTTTGAATTACAAATGTTTTGAATAAACGAGATACTCGACTAACGGGAAATGTTCCTAATGTGAATGAAATGTTTGCCATGTAATATTGAAGGAATTAAATATGTATTTAAACATGAATGACTTTTAGAAAATATATGCAATTTGTAATCAGTTTCCATTTTCAGTCATTGCTATTTTGATGACCATTTTGCTTTGGAATGAAGGTCCAGTTTTCATTTATGGAAGTTATTTGATTTTGCACATTAAATCAATTGCTCAATCTTTCCAATATCATAAAATAGCTTCTGCCAGCGGCTTCGCCAGCGTAAATATCGAAAATTATCACAAGGGAACATATTCCCGGAATAAAAAGTATCCTTTGTGCTATTCCAGACTAAAATTTATATCTGTGCTAAATTTCATCCTGATCCGTCCAGCCGTTTGAGCGTTAAGAAATAATAAACGTATAAAAACACTTACAAACTTACGCCGCACAAAGGGTTCCGTACCATTATCGCAAAAAAAATCGGCAAAAAAATCACGTATGTTGTATGGGAGCCCCACTTAAATATTTATTTTATTCTGTTTTTAGTATTTGTTGTTGGTTCATGAGATTCATCCAGACATACGGACGGACAGTGGAGTCTTAGTAATTGGGTCCTGATTTTATCCTTTGGTACAGAACCCTAAAAATATACTCCAATATTGTCAGAATTTTAAATAAATTTGAATTTATACACCTAGATACGGGCTACTTATATTTTTATTAAAAAGCCAATTAACACTTTATTCATATACTTTTGGACCTAGCCAGATGTTAGATACTTCTGCAATTCTTGTCCCACTGCTGGGCACACAGGGAGAAGCATGAGCGTTATACCACCACGCTTGTTCAAGGCGGGTAGGCGATATCTGGCAAAGATACATTTTTAAAGGATAAAATGTCGATCGTACAAGAGTTTCTTTTGTGTAATGCAAGTGATTAATGACTGATTTTTGAAAATTAATCTCGTTAAGGTTGACGGACTTACAACCGACATCGTAGTCGATGAGAAATCCATCAGACACAAGGTTCTATAATAATGAATTTAGATTTTATTCATATCCTACCACCAAAATATATTTTCACGCTAAAATTGGTTAAAATATAAACCAAAATGCCTGCATAATTAGCACAATTCGCTAAATCAACGCTTATGACGTACACTGACCCATTTGCAAACTGTATTGGCGATGTTAAACAAATATCGGAGATGACAGTGGTTCTCAAAGTATTGGCTATTTTGAACGACCTGGATATTTTGTTCTCGTTTTTCGTTCCCTATATCGGCAGTAATTAACGTACGTTTGCGTATAGTATTTAACGTGATATTGTGGTTTTCATGATTATTTGACTTTAGTTTTGTTAAATGGAAAATGATAAAGGTTTGACTTTTTCGAAATACAGAATAACATTGAGACGTTTTTCATGACAACATAATTTACGGTCTCATAAAATATCAGTAGTCATTGACTTCTAGAAGGCCTAAGTAGACAGTGATATTCTATCACCGTTATCGTTTGTCCAAAAAATCCTAAATCTATGACATGACAGGCACTACCGAAACGTCATGCAATCAATTTTGTCCATCAATATCGCTGAAAGAAAGAATATCACATTGTCTAGAGTTCCAGGTAAACAAATTCAAACTTGTGCCTAAGTAACTAGATTCCTTCCGAACACAGCTTTTAAAAGCCATAAAAATAATTTTCATACAAAATTATTCACAAAAGCATCAAACAAGCTGCTCATTAAAACAAAACATTTGAGCAGCATAGACCTGAATCGAAAATTTGGCGTGGCAAATACCGTGCCTGTAGCAGCTAATTGAGCGTTGTCGTACAGTGTGCCGAAATAACGGACAGCGAGGCACTGCATGATGCTGTAATTGGGGCAATAGGGGACGCCTATGTGCGGTGCTACGAGATTTTAATGTTGGTACTTCTAGTTTGTTTGGCTGGAGAATTTTGGGGTAAGTTGCTGGCTAAAAGCCCGGCAAATACGAGTAAGTAATCTTTTATTAAAAGCGAATGGTGTGTCTTTGATGTATGACAGGGCGCATTTCTCGCTGAACGCATAACTGATGGGGCTGAACGGTTTTAGAGACACGATTGCGTACCGGAAGACGCAGCGCAGCGTTGGAAGGGCCTCACAAAGTGGACTGATGACTTGATTGAAGACCGCAGGAATCCGTAAGATGTGTGACGTACAGGATTGGTTACAAGACGTTTTTTGGTATGTATAATTGCAGCCGAAAGATGTCTGTGACATGACTACAAGATGATTTCGAACATCACTTCCACCGAAATAAGGAAATTTCGAAGAAACCTGGAGTTTTTAACCAACGAAGAAAAAGGAGGTTGTTCTCAATTCGACATGTATATTTTTATGTTTGACCACGCATAACTTTATAAAGAATGGTCCGATTTAAACAATTTTTTTTTATTTATAAAAAGGGTATTTTTTCAAAAAATTTATCCCATTTAAATTTAAAAAATAAAATCCACCTCCTCAGATATAAAAAAAAGGTTTATTGATAATTGTTCCACTGAATTTTCAATTATGAAACGATTATGTTGAAATTAAGTAACTAGTGGGAACAAACCAAAAAAATAACCGACTGAAATAAGAAACTAAGCAAAATATAAAAAAAAAACTTTTAGTCTAGCATTTTGAGGCATGTCCTTATTACGTCGGTTACTTTTTTTTTGTAAAAAAGGGTTTTTTTATGAAAAGTGATTCATCAAGCAGTGGAATGCTCTACTATATGATGGTAATAGGCTCACCCTTTATTACATAGGATTCAAACATAAATGGCGAAATGTGGGTGACCTATAATTGCAGCCCTGCTTAACCTTTGGGGGAATACAGATTATGAAATACTGCCGTAGGATTTTCCTTTCGCTATAAAGCTGGGAACAAATTATCGGACGCGGCTGACGGACGCGACTGACAGACGCGACTTGTAATATCTCGGTAGTGAATGTACAATACATTGTGCAAAATATGGGACGTAAGTCGCGGACGTAACCTTGAGCGTTCGGACATCTGATAAACATCTGGGCCGCAGGCTGTTTTTATCAGCTGAAAACGTCCGCGTACAGAGAGCACGGGGTGCGGGACGCGTTTGTGGATACAAAGTGTGGAATTCACCAGACTCGGTTCTTTTTTTATAAGTCGTGGACCCAAATTCCTCATTTTATGTTTTTTCGAAAATTGTCCTCACTTTCACTATTCGACATGTTTCTCCGACAACATAAATCTTCGTTGAATAAGCGCTCGGAGGAGTGCGCAAGCCTCCCAAACGACTGTGCAAGCATATCAGTAGCTGTGAGTCGCGCCTTACGGACACGTCCGATAATTTGTTCCCACCTTTAATGTCGTGTAAAAAATTGTCTGAAAGTAATAAAGATAGTCAGTTTGGCCCATGTGGGCATGAGCCAATGAGTTAATTTAAACATGGCATAGTTTTCCAACTACCCATTAAACCGAATGAACGAAATATTGTGCATGGAATATGTAAATTAGTTCCAATTTCGGCCCTCTGGTGTTGCCAAATTGTGATTGTATTATTAACTTAATTTATAATATGGCAATATTGTGTCGGACTAAAAATAGGTTACTTTATTTAAATTCTGTGGGTATTTCTACAGTTCAAAACATTTCAGAAGTTATTTGGATCATCATCAACATTTCAGCCGACATATGTCCACTGCTGGACATAGGCCTCCCCTTAGTTTCACCATATCGACCGATCCTCTGCGTCTCGCATCCATAGTATTCCCGTAGCCTTAACCAGATTACGAGTATCAGTCCACCTGGAGGGAGGACCGACAGCCGCTGCGCTGCGTCTTCCGGTACGTTTTTGGATTATACATTTTTAATGATGAAAGACAGGGGGTCAACCTTAATTATTTAACACCAATTTAGTATTAATCAGATACTGGTTAACTTAGCATTTATTTTCTTCGTTACTTTTTAATTTAATTACAAATATCGACAACACAATATATAAAGTTATGTTTAAATCTCATGTAATGCGGCCAGCCTAATTGTCATTAACCGGGCGCAAGTCTTGACTCCGCACTGTTACTGCTAAATATTCCATTTGGAATCTTGTACTTCTTCGTCGGTAAACTCTTGGCAGAGCGGTCGTGGTCATCATGTGCATCATCTCACTGCAATGTGGTAATTGCAATGAGACTTCGGGTTGCCATAATTTGCTCAATGATGCGACGCTCTCTTAGCTGATGATCCGGATGTTATTCGTGTGCACTCATGCAATGGGCCACCCACTGCAGACTTAATCTGGTCGGTCCATCGCATGGGCGACCTGCCGCGCGCTCTCCTTCCTTCTACTGTATCCTGAACTACAAGCCGCTCGATAGAGTCGTTGCCTCGTCGGGTCACGTGTCCAAAGAACTGGAGTACTCGAACTTGGACTATAGCCGATAGACGCTGCCTGATACCGAGTTCTTGAAGGATGGATATGTTAGTACGAAACTCAGTCCACGACACTCCAAGCATTTTTCTCCAGCACCACATTTCCAGAGCGTCTATTCTCTTCCTCTCAGTGTCTCTCAGCGTCTGGCTGCGTAAAGAAATAAGGGAAAACAAGTGCCTGTATGAACCGGGTTTTCGGTTTTGTATCTGATAAGATAAAATGGAAAAATCTAATAATACTTTGTCCGACCTGGAAAGGAACTTCGGAACAGTACATTTTCCTGATTTTTTCTTCTCTTTCCAAAGCCCCAATTTTTAAAAACTCCCGAAAAGTACCATTAGCATACTGGACTCACAGCCCAGTTCTCTAAAAAACTCCGCTCTGCCAACTTTCACAAATATTTCACACATGATGTTCCAACCTTAATTGCTCACCTCAAATCGCGATATTGAATCTGGCACCACTCCGGCCATAACCGGTTGTATCCGCTTCGAACTAGTTCCAGCCAGTACGAACCGACGCGAAGCGGTCCATATTTATGTGCCCGTCAAACTACGGATCATAAAAATGGTGGCTTATGCAGTTTTATGCATACCTACAGCTATATTAGTTAAGATTAATGTTTGTTTAATATTTCATACTCTTGACGTTTATGGAGTTAGTAATGTAATTACTGTTGGCTGTGTGTTTATGAAGAATTTTTATTTTCTGGGGAAATTGGTTGAGAAATTACTCTAGGTATAAGAATACACATAACATCGTGAGGAAACCTGGACTAGTTATATATAATTCTGATATCGCCAACCCGCACTTAGCAATGATGGTGAATAATGCTACGAGCATTATTCGCCAACCCACATTGAGCAAGCAGATCATTATGGGCAGAGGCCCTGCAGTGGAGCAAGCATACCTGCTTGCTAGGTGTTCAAGAATGAGGAGTTAATTACTGTTTTAAACTCAGTCTTAATATATAGGTATGACCAAATAACTTAACATCTCGAACAACGTAATAAATACAACAATAATACCACTTAAACCCATCCCATTCAATACCCGAAATCAGTATGACCTACATGCAACTGCCATTACGCTCCAAAAACGCTTAACGACCGGTACAAATCAACGTACAAGGGTGGAAGTAGTGGGTAGGGTAGCCTACCGAGCTCCAGAACGGATTTACAGCAGATTTATTCACCGGTGCTTAAGCTTGGTTCAGTTTCGAACTAATCAAGTTGGGTGAGTCGTTATGGATTAAAAGTGACAGTGGAGTGATGCATAGGTTTTGTTGTTTTTGAAGAGAAATAATGGTTGGGAATGTTTGTAGTTTTTGAGTGAATGAAAGACGTTGTTGTTCTGTTGAACCAACGTAACAGCCAGTGAAGGATATAGCGGATCGTTTTTCTGATGCCACAATTTGGTGATACTAGACCGGAGCGAACTCGCCACGCGATCGGCTATCTTGGGGAGTAGTAGCGTGTGCGAGACATTAAAAATGCTGTATTTATTGTGAACGCGTATATGGAAACGTTTGGTAGGCTGCATCTTTACTGTAGTTTTTGTTTTAAATCTATGATTGTCAATCAATTAGATCATTGCCACGAGATGATTAGATGGTTATCAAAATTATGTAGTTTCATCATCTTCATTATCAGCCTATTAATATTCCTACTGCTGGGACACCGGCCTCCTCTCTTAGCGAGAGAATGGGCCTTAATCCACCACGCGGGCCAATTGCGGGTTGATGAATGTCACACGGCTTTGAATGTTTGGTTCTAGGACATGCCGGTTTCCTGACGATGTTTTCCTTCACCCGTTTTAAAAGAAGTGGTGATACCACCACTGCTCTATAATTTCATGTAACGGAAGAAATTATCCCTTACTAACAAGGTCTTCAAATGCAGAATTAAAGAACCATGATTATTGCATTTACTATGTAAACACAACATTAACAGTACCTGGATAAGAAAACTTTTAACCCACGTTAACGTTCTCACAAAAGCATTTCCTTTACGAAAATTCCGAAAATTACAAAACAAGAACACCATCCCGAAAATGCAGCGAACACTTTAAGCTTTCAAACCGTCCTTAATTTCATAATAACCGTTCCTCTAATCCTCTAAAAACGTAATAAAATTATCAGTAAGCATGATATCCGTATCCGGTGCAAGTTTAAGGTTTAAATGGTAGTTATTTTGTCTCAACTTTGCGGCAAAATGTGCTAATTAGGCGGTACTAAACTACGGCCAATTAAGCTTGGCTGTTATTGTCGGGTGTGCCGATGGCTTCATCTGGTATGCGGTGCTTTCATATTTGATTGTGAGGAGATGTTTGTGAGTGTTAGGTGCAGAGAAATGCTGAATAAACGGATTGAAAGATAGTTTAATTGAGCTGCGCGATTCTGTGTGTAAGTTGCAGTGAACTCAAACAAGCACACATACATAGCAAGTTAAGTGATCGTTTTAGTTAACATTATGGTTTTGAACACCGCTATTTTCTGCCTGAAACTGATCACTCTATGCATTCATTTAGTACATTTTCTTACCCGGATACGGGCGAGTTATGAATTTAGCAGTTACTTCAAATTTCTATCTCAGAATTGAGGCAAAGTGAAATTGTATATCCGATGACGATTATTAAAAAGTTCAAAATATGATGTGTAAGTCACGTGGTTTTTATAAACTAAAAAAAAAATGGATAGCACTTTGTCAAAATCCTCTACGCTTTTATCTCTCAAAGCTTTACGGTTTCTGTTGACCTATTCAACAGGCACACCATCTTTAGATATCCAAAGTTCTACCTACGATTCAAAATTTGAGTTATCTTCATTCTGTATGTTTATAACATTGACTGTGTATTTATAACCTAGACCAGTGGTGGCCCAGTGGTTACGGCCCCGACTTACGAGTTGCAGGTCGTGGGTTCAAACCCAGGTGGGTTCATTACTTTGTGTAATTTATTTCATCACCACTGCTCTCAAAAAGAAAAACTTCGTTAAGAAACTGGCATGTCCTAGAACTAAAAATTCGTTGAAATGTGAAATCTACGAACCCACATTGGGTCTGCGTGGTATATTATAACCAATTCCCTCTCATAGAGTGGAAGCCTGTGAGAGGCTGATTATGTATGTATGTATTTATAACATTCTCATTCACCTACGACTATAATTTATTTCATGACCCAATTTAAAACAGTACAATACCTAATTCTCCTTACTAATTAACTATCTGACAATTCCACAGTTAATTCCCAGTAGCAATGTTTAGTGTATTAAGCATTGTAACCGCCGCCTGGAGTTAAAATAAGCTTATTAAACTGTTAACGATGAAACTGGTTAACTTAGAACTTGACGGTATAGCGTAGAACCTAGCGAGTTTGGAATTAGGTCGTGTTGGTCGATTTTGATTGTGTCCTTAGGCTAATTTAGTGGTGAGATGGAAATGGTGTTGGTTTTGTCGCTATGTTGATAAAGATAAGGTAATATCGAGGATCTATGTGAAGTAACATTCTTTGAGATTGATCTTGTGACATTCATCCCATAAATATATAGACAAGCATTATCGTTGATTTGTCACCTTGTGTAAGTTTTTGGGGATGTGATGTGTCAATATCAGTATAAGTTCATTCATCGAATCATCATCATCAGCCTTTTTAATGTGCCCACTGCTGGGACACAGGCCTCCTCTCTGTGAGAGGGAAGGGGCCGTAACACGGGTCCAATACGAGTAGATGGATGTCACATGTATTCGAATATTTGGTTCTAGGACATGACAGTTTCTTCACGATGTTTTCCTTCACCGTTTTGAGAGCAGTGGTGGTGAAATAATTTACACAAAGTAAAGCGCCTGCCTGGGTTTGAACCCACGACCTAGAACTTATAAGTCACGGCCGATACCACTGGGCCACCACTGTACCGTTACTGAATAGTCAATGGTTTACCTAAAGCGATTCTATGTGATGGGTAATGGAAACTTTTGGACTTTTTATACCCATTAAATAATGGCTCAAAAGTATGCGTGCTTATGTGCTCAAAATAAGAGTACAAACATCTGCACCTGCTAAGGAGCTCCTTAAACAAACATTATGTAACTGCGATTTTTATTAAACCCAGAAGAGAAAAGGATGAGTAAATAGAACACGAATTAAGATTTAGTAAGCCTCAAATAGTGAGGCTTACTAATTCTTTCAAATCAAGATCAGTTAACAATAAATATAATTAGCTCCATTTTTTTGTCAAATTTAATCGTTCCTATCACACACACAACTTTCCATTCCATGCTACAAAACACTCCATAAAAATAGCCACCCTCCCTGCCTATCCTCCTAACGTCACGAAGTCAAGACACAAACCAGTAACGACAAAGATTTATTAATTTCACAACGCCTGTCAGTTCTGTTCCGAGCCATGTTGCAGGCTATATTAAAATTTCAGGAGTCGTGGATTTTCCCCTATTATGGCACCTGTATTTTACGGTAAATGTCAGTTGTAGAGGTTTTCCTTTTTTCCACAAAGACATCGGGGGTTTTTATTAGATTTCCTTATTTTTTTGAAGTGCCGGTTGTATTTTTATTTTAGGAACGGCAAAGTGTATGTTGCTTTTTTGTTTCATAGGCTGTTTTTGTAGCATTTATTTTGAGAGAAAATAATATTTTTGTAGTATTTATTAAATTACCATATTATTATTAAAAAATAACACTTTTACAGACAAAGGCCGGTTTCTAAATTGAGTATTTGCAGTTAAAAAAGTATCAAACTCTTTTTATATGCCAAAGTTTGACAGATTTTCATACTGAAGTTTGATAAATACTCAAAATCAAATTCATAACTCAGAAATTGGAGGAAAGTTTTTTTGGATTATTTCTGAGAAAACTGCGGTATAACAATAGCAATAAGAATTCCTTCAAATATCCATCATTGTTGAGTAATTCTTTACGTCAAACTCAATCACAAACATAAATTCATTTTGAATCCCACAATAGAATATATTTAACAGTCTACGGTCGAAAAAAAGTCACCTTTATAACCTAACTTTGATGGATCATTCAAAAATAATGCCACCAACGAAATTACATAGATATATCTAGACAAAAGCCTTCAACAGAATTTAATAAAAGTGCGTAATAGTCTGCTACTACATATTTATGAGACGTCAACCAAATTATAATTTGATTATACAAAAATCCTTTTTGTCCTCAAGTCCTTATTAAAAGTCAGTAAAGCAATCGTTGTACTATCGAGAAATCTAAATTGAGGAGAATTACTAAGCCTTAAGGGGGATTGTAGACGGGCAACATTTTTATGGCAATGTGTAGGTGGCAAGTAAGGCAAGGTGTTAAATGTTAAGGCAATATTTTGGCATTGATACGGTTTTTGCATATTTTTTTTGAATATATGCTGTCTCACTGCTTGGCAAGTCTTCCCAAATCCTTCCAAGATTTTTAGTCATGAGCGACCGCAAAGTAGGCGTCTCGGTCTAGGTTTGCCTATCTAAATATTAATATTGCCGAAAATTGTGCGTGTTGACTACATTGACGCCATATGCTATCGTCCGCCGGCAGATAATAGGAGGTTTATAAACGATTGACATTTTCCGAGAATATAAAAGCATAGAATATAGTAGCCGCCTATGGCCAGTATCATTGTTTAGCAACATAACTTTTACTTATGTTAAATCTATTGCCGTTATTACATTGGTGCATTATAACTGACGGACGATATGAGCTTTAAAATGATGTCAATAATGGACCGGCAAGTAAATGCCATAACATTGCCGTTAATTGACCACTTTACCGGCAACACATAACCTTAAAAAAGTTGCCCGTATACAAGCCCCTTAGATCTACCTCGTAGCAAGATCTACGGCGTAGCAGAGACAGCTACGCCGTAGTAATATGCTACGTGACGCTACGATGTCACGTAAGGCTGTATGTATGCATGTCTATTACTGTTCTATCACATTGCTGGGTAGAAGGTGACTGGCTGAATTATTATGATGTTGACGCCATCTTGGATTTAATGAAAAAACCTTTCTTTTTGGTCTAGTAAGGTGAGTTAGAATTTTAGAAGAAAAGGCTGAGTTAATTGGGTAATATGCTGGCTTGTTGGTCCTTTGGGCCCAAGCATTACTACTCAATATGAGGTCCTGGATTCGATTATTGAGCTGTACAAATTTTTTTCAATGTGGAATTTCTAAGAAGTAGTCTGAACTTTTTATTGACGTCCGGTTAGTGACAATTATCTTGCCCTCTAGAACTAATCTGGGGTGCTGAGTATACCTCGAAATACTCGTTTGAGGATCACAGACGTATGGTGTTCAAAAAAAGAAGAATCAAATTATCTTTTGATAAAAACATACTGAAATCACCTTTCACACTTCCAGGGGTCGCAGATAAATTTGAAAAAGAGTTACCGCGGCTCTGGGACAAGCAACTGAAGGAACACGGGTGGGTTTTAGTCAGTAAAAGTTTGACACGCCCTCCCGCTTCAGCGAGCGGGAGAAGAAGTTAATGGATGATTTCCAAACAAAAAAGAGTCGTACTATGACGTGTTAAAGATAGCATAATTTCGTTATAAGAAAGGGATGGTACTTTTCTTCCACTCTCCTTCTTTGAGCTCCGTCTCTCCCTCACATTCGAGCCATGATGGTTTTGTAAGGCCTCAGGAGTGGTCATTAAAGCCTATAGGTTTAGTTTACAACTAATAATATTCACATATAATATGTAAATTATACAACTTTACATAATTGATACTGTAATTACTTTTCAACAATACAGCAGATGTTTCCATTCGTATTTTATGTGAGTTTCGTGTTTTTGTTTTATTTGAAATTTGTGTGTGATATATAAAGGTCGTAATTATAAAACGAACAAGGTTTTTGGTTCAAACCTTTGGGAATACTAAGTGAGTTCTACAATAATTTAAATTTCATATTGATATAATATAACATTTATAAGAGTTCAATGACTTGATCGGAAGTTTAAGACAAGTGGTATTCTTTGAACAAAAGCGTCGTGATGTCGATTTTAATAAGTTTTAAATAAATAAATAAAAATTTTGAAAAGTTTTTTTTTGCCCGCTCCGTGCGGGAATCGCCGTGACACGCAGCGCAGCCACCAATGCGCCAACCGTGTCGTCAACTATATTATATTACCCATGGCAGTAACTGTGAAGCATGGTGTGTTTTCCAGTTGAATACCGTAATTACTAAAACAATTAAAAAGCCATTGTGTCTCACGTGGCTCCAAGTTTCGGGCACTCAAGGGGTTTCTCGTACTTTCTCGGTAATATAATTCCAGATTTTTTTTGCATGTCTAGACGACTTCAACGTAAAAATTAACAGTCATTTCAAATTACAAACAGCGAGACACCAAACGGTCTTTCAAATATTTAATTCAAAGTATTTCAATTGAGTTGCCGTAAAAATGTAACCCCTTTTTACCGGGCTACAGGCAGTCGCGCAAAAAACCCACTTAATGCGAAATGACGTCAACATTGAGCACAGATTCCATTATCACTCGTTAATAAATCCTGTATAAGGTGGGGTTGTGTTGCTTGAGAGGAGCGGGAGCGATAAACGATTTTAATGTGTGTGTTTACAATTTGTTATTGTGACGTGTTTTGACTAAAAAAATAACGGGTTTTGGTGGAATGTAAAGCCTATGCCCAAAAGCGTAAGTAATAAGATGTTTCAGGATACCCCGGAAAAAACAACTGGCAACATTGTATTTCAAAATGAGATTTAGTTATTATATATGTGAAATTAGGGTATAATTATAAGTAAAAACACAATAGGACGGCATATATACTTATGATTATTGTTTTCCTGGTGAAGTAACAAGTTAAATAAGAGTGTTTGCTCCGATTGTCGGCCGGTAACCTATCGAACAGCTGACGAACAAACTACGGCGTCATACGGGGAGTATTGTTCACTTACGTTTTATAATTATAGCACACGATATTACTTAATTTTGTAACACGCTCTCCTTTAGTATAGTTTTAACGTAACAATTCGATATGAACATGTTTTTGATTAAGATTTGTGTAATATTCAAGATCACATACACTGTCAACATATACTATTTAACACTAAATTAAATACATTGTTTCATCATCCTTCCAAACTTAAACTCAGCCAGCTTTTTCAGCTACTACGTACAAACTTAGTTGCTCAAAAAGTTGCGGCTATTCTGTGGTAATATTATTATTATTTATTTTTGTCTTGCAAAATTTCTGTAGCTGTACTCAACAATCGTCAATGGTTAAAAAATTACATTAATACTATCTATATTTCTTAGCAATGAGGGCACTTTCTGTAATATAAGATTTACCAACTACTCACTGTTACTTAGCTTTTGTTGCTGTTGTGTTGTGTCTGTGACGACTAAATGTTTTGTATTCTATTCTATTCCAAGGTTGGTCATACTCATGTAAGGCTAAAAATCGCTTCCTGCTATCACTGTAACCGCTCCCTAAAGCTCAGTGTCCCATCTTTTTCGATCGGCTGGATTACGTGTCGATATACCGGCAATTCTTATTGCCTTGACTAATCTCTTTTAAGATTTTCTTTCAGTATAAAAGGGGAAATTAATCATTCGTTCGTTCACTCATTCTGATGAATGAGTATTTTATCTCAAGGAGTTTTTGCTGGAATTAATTTTATGCGATCGGTTAAGGAAGTGGGGAAATTTATTGGTTGGTAGAAAAATTGTGTTAAGGTGAATTTTGGATGCAAGATACTTTTTATTTTATTATTTATTTGTCATTTATTTTTATTTCAATAGCCGTAGTGGCTCAGTGGCTAAGACCACGTCTCTTGTGCTTGAAGTTGTGGGTTCAAATCCGGGCAAGTACCAATGTATTTTTTTTTTAATTCATTGGTATAATTCTTCAGTTTATATTGGACATCGCTGACAACGGTGAAGCCTGGCATGACGTGATGTGAGGAATCCTGAACCTACAGTTAATATAAATTAATAAACGCAAGCGTGGTGGTCAATGCTCGTGCCTTCTGAGTTTAAGAAGAGGCCTTTGCTTTGCAGTGGGTCAGTAATAGACTGGTATTATCAATATTATAAAAATGGAGACACTTATTTCTATTACTTTCCCAGGACGCCAAAAACAAAAAGCAAAACAAATTTCACAATTTAAAAATTCACTTCGACACGTAATAAGTCCACCATTTTGAGCTCATTGTGAATTCAATTAGTTTTACAGTGAATACGATCAACCAACCTATTTGCTCTTCACTTGTATCTTAACTTTGTACAAATAAGGTCTAACCTCGAGTGTGCTAGCTACAAGGAAAAGTTTATCGACGAAACCTTATCAACACTTTACATGTGCCTTATGTATATGGAAATAGGGTCTGATATTGGGTGTATTGATTTACTTCCAATATGAAACACACAATTTAAATTAAACCTTACAGTCAAAGACTTACGGTTTAATTTACAATCACAGTAAAGATAATTATGTATGTCCAGTTCGAAGGCCAATTCTGCAAACTTAACTTGCAGTTAGCAAGCACCTTATGCGTATAGCAATAAGGTTAAAAATTTAATGTGTCGGCCGTATGTTCACGGATATGTTATGGTGGACAGCAGAAAGGTTGTCTAGACCAATTTGCTGAAACATTGATGTGAACAGTTGTTACTTATAGTTTGGATATCTTTAATTTTAAATGTTGTTTGTGATTTGTTTACAAATGTATGTTGGAATTATGGGTTGGTTAGTGATAGGATTATAATGCTATGATTTATTAAGTAGGTGTTTGAAATACTTGCAAACATTATACAACAGGCATTTCCCTACTAGGGTTAAGTTGAAATCTGCCATCTGACCCCTTCAGTGCAATGATCTATTGGATAATACTAACATCATTCTAAGGAAAAGACCCGTTTTCAACTAAAAGACACGATTGAGTTTTTGTCTGCCATCTAAAGAAAAAAAAGGAAAATAAAAATAAGAAAGAAAAAGTGTTTGATTGTCACAATATGACTTATAATATAAGAACATGCTTGCCATCTGATCCCTTCAATGTGATGACCTACTGGATACCACTAACATCGAAGGTAAGACCCGTTTCCAAGGCATAGAGCGCCCCAATATGCGCAAAAAGATGTATGATTGGCTATTTTTGTCTGGTCCAGTAAGCAAATATGAGTTTTCTATAAACAAGTAAAAATTAAAAACCCCCGACACTTTTATATTTCACGCTTCAATCGGCAATCAATTGAACACTTAATTATGACACGATATCTTGCGAAAACACCCCAATTCAATTCAAAACAAGCAGTAAAACGCCCATATGAGAATCGGCTCAACTGTTGATGATGCTGATGTTGATGAGAAAAGGTGTCGGATTTTCATCAAACATAGCTAAAAACACTCTCGATAAAGTCAGCTTTCAAACAAAAAAATATAATCATCAGTTCATTCGTTTAGGAGCTATAATGCCACCGAAATATACACAAACACACAGGTACACACGTCAATCTTATAACACCCCTCTTTTACCGTCAGGCCAATAAACTCCAAACCGTCTAAAAAACCTACTTTTCCACAAAAATATGTTTTAACAAACGAATTAAATTCAAGAACTACCTTCAAATATAAAAAAACCTTAACTACTCTCACAACAACACATTTCAGGACTTCATCCGAGAAAAATAAGACAATACACGAGAATTTTTCTCACAAAATGTGGCAAGACAGAGACGTATCAGGCGTGTCATTCCGTACAATAGCCGGTAAGTGCGGCTATTGTACGTGACGTCATCGTTGGTGGTTGAGTTGTTTATTTTGAGGTGATTTAAGTTTTGTTTAGATTTGAGTTTATTGTGTAAGGGAACACAGACAGACACAGACAGACAGACGGATCGTGGAGTCTTAGTAATAGTGTACCGTTTTTATCCTTTAGGTACGGAACCCTAAAAAACAAAACAGCTGTTTGTATGCCCTTGATTCTTTTATCTGACACATTGGGCATTTGGCGCTCTTGGCAAAGTGACAAATTATTTTTATTTTATTAAAAAAGACCATTTTTGACAATCTTTATCTCTGGCCACTGCACTGCACTGGTCTGGTAATGTCAAATTTTATAATTTTATACGATTATTTTTGTGGCCATTTTTTTATTAAATGCCGGGGACAACTCTAAAATAACTGCAAAACTATGAAATAATAAGAAATCTTCAAGAAAATATAGTTGTTTGTTCAATTAAGTACATGTAGTTTCATCTTCATTCGCTCACAATTGTCTCCAGTCAAAGAAAATAAAAAGATAACTGAGAAGAGCCCGACACTAAGCAACTTTTGTGTTGTTTGCAATTTTTACTTTTATTTTAACGGAAAGTAAAATTCTTGCCCACTTTTTAAGTATAATTTTCTGAAATATCTCTTAAAACGACGATTAACGCCAATGAACTTGAGGGAACAAGACGCGCACTCGTTTCACAACCGCGCGAACCAAAATTTAGTAGTATTTTGTACTTTCCTTATTATTCTATGACTTTAAAAAAAAGGCTCAGATCAAAATGTAGATAATTAAATTGTCTTTGAGATGGTGTCAATTTCATTATACGCCCAGCTGTTTTGGTGCGATTGTCGTTTTTTTGTCCGTTTTAGACATAACTTTACAAATTAATTACACCATGTTATACGAATAAAACTCAAGATTTTCTTAGATCAAATTATTAAGAAAATGGTCTTATGTAACATATTTTTTTTCCAAAAAATTACGTCTAGCCGTTTAGACGTGATTCTTATTTTAAAATCAGCTAGAGATAGTGGTCAAACGCGAGCCTATAAATTATAAAATAAAGCTACTCAGGGTTATCTGCACCTTAAGTCGTATATATATTGCCCAATGCTAACGCAGTATTGGTCGTGCGCCCACTTGGAGACAGTATATCAATATTGAACCTCTTTTTAGACAGTTTTGTTTGCAAAATATTCTTTGATTTACATAAGCTACTCGTATTTCAGTTATGTGGAATATCTAGCCATCAATTTGTCTGTGTAATAGTATCTTTAAACATCCAAGCCGTTATGGAGGAGTATCCAAAAGTAGCGAACAAATATCGTGTTGTTAATTTTTTTTTAAAGCAATACTATTAGTTACTTGGAAAAATCATGTTTCACTAATAATGTACATGAATCAATAATTTTGCTGTAAGAGAACTCAGCATTGAGTTAAGCTCGCCTTTGTACATGTACTTTATTATCACATGTATGTGATGTTGTTTTTTTTTGGTGTACAATAAAGAATTAAGAATAATAAATATTTTTTTTTCAAACCTTTTAACCTAGCCGATACTAAAGAGTATGCTTAAGCCACTAAAGCGGTAGTAGGTCCTTAAAAATGCAATTTGTTTAAGAAGACTGCGACAAGCAGCCTTGCTATAGAACGCAAAGAGGCCAATTAAAAAGTTATTGTATTTACAAAGACTTCTGCAACAAAATGCCACTATCCTATTACTTAAAAAACAAACTTTACACTTGCAAGGGTTGCTTTATCGTACTCAGTCAATCTAATATTACAGGCATAATCTGTATCGTATTTAAAAATGTAATGCTGCCTTTACCGTCTTAAAGCCTCCACAGGCAGACTTGAAGCAACAACACAACGATAAACCTATAACAATTAACTAATATATTCCAAGCTACCCGGAGAACAATTTCTATGAAAAATGGGCTTCGTATTTTAACACTCGCCCGTCTGGGGGAGCCTTAAACACGACATAAGTAAGTCGCTTGAAATATTTCATGTTGCCTACCAAAAACAAAACAAATGAAATACTATAAAAAAACAATAAACTCACCTATCCTTCATAGGCCCCTCCGGCCGGTCAATAGCCGTGTTCCCAGAGATAGAGTACACATACAGTCTGGATTCAGACTTGTACCACTTGATGCTGTGCATGGCACCACAGGACCGGCCGTCGATACGACAGCGCAGTCGGGCTGTCGTGCCAACTATCGCTGACGCGTGATCTGCGGAAGAAACAAGAGAATGGTGAGAATTGTGGTTTGAAAATGGAAGTTAGTAATGGGGTTCTGGCATGCTGAAAAAGATCGTAGGGCTTTCGGGACCGAGATCGCGGTCCCAGTTTCCACCTAGAGATACAATATTATTTTCGAGCAGTATTTTGGGACCACAAATAAAAAAAACAAAGTTATGTCTTGGGTCATGGTAAACCAAAAAGTGAGTTACAAAAAAAGTGAGTTGAAAAATTCAGCCAGTCTAGTTTATTAGAAAAATCTTATGATATAGACATATAGAATGACCTGTAGTCTTTTTCTAGGATTGTGACACTTCCGCCATTATGATGTGAAAAGAGCCAGGTATTGGCTGCAAGAGCAGTGGTGGCCCAGTGGTTACGGCCCCATCGTGTATCGTTTGAACCCCGGCAGGCACATTACTTTGTGTAATTCATTTCATCACCACTGCTTTCAAAACGGTGAAGGAAAACACCGTGAGGAAACCGGCACATTCAAAAACTAAACTGGGCCCGTTTGGTAAATGATGGCCCGTTCCCTCGAGCAGAGGGAAGGCCTCTGTCCTAGCAGTGGGCACATTATCGACTGATGCTATGCCACATTGGATGCACAGTCACTATGTCTCTTTCTGCAGACCAGTCAATTTCGCTACAGTATTTCTGTGTCCACACTCTAAGAAAAAAATAGACTTTGATGCCCTTTGTCTTTAATAACCCACCAAAAGTTGTAAATATATATAATGCTTATAATCCTCCTGTCCGAATTTCGGCCACAATGGCCTATTTCAACGGTGAAAATAGTCCTAATACTGCATAAATGTGTGCGCAAACAAATGCTATCTCCGTTCCTTTACTAATCTTATAAAATCATCTTGATCAACATGAATAAATAATTAATATCGTTGTATTAATAAAAGGAAAAGTATTGCCTTTACAAGTGAGTCATGCTATTAAATTGCTCGTACTCGCCAATCACAGCATCCAGTTCGGATTTTAAACGAATGTTTTTATTTTTAATGAAAACTCAACAGAGTTACAACTTGTAAATAATGATTTTAAATCCTTTATTCATAATTGTGTTCATTAGCAGTTGGCGTTGGTAGTCATTCAATTGCCATCGAGTGAGGGATCAATATTTTTATGAGCTTCCAGAACTTTTGAAAGAAGGTGTCTGTTTGTGTGTGTAAAATTGTGTAATGTTTTTATTCGATTTGATATCCTTGTTATAATTAAACTGCGCGGTGGTTTTCATCAAAACATACACTATTATTATAATTTTTGGGCTTTAGGAGGGTCACTTTCAAAGGAATGATCGTGCCAATAACGGACCATCTTGAGCTTCTTAGCGCTACGTTGACAATGACTTTGAATTTTGGCCCATACATTGAGGTAAAGGCCCCAAAAAGTTGGGGATCCTTACAAAGGTGAGAAGGTACTTTAGGCTAGGAGCAACAGCTTTAAAATAATAAAATAAATAATAAAAAGAATCATCAAAATCGGTTCACCTAGTAAAAAGTATTCAGGTGACACACATAAAAAAATACTTAATTGAGAACCTCCTCCTTTTTATAATATATGTCAATATATGTCATTCCACACAACTACATATTCCATTAGCCATGTGACATCTCTGACCCTCTGACCTACTCTGATCCGAACCCTTTCAGCCGATCTGTGAAGATGACCAGCTGTATCGTAACACCGATTTAAAACTTTTGCTCGAAACGAGGGTACTTTAAACTTTTTGTAACGGCTTAGGATTGGAGAGTCAATGTCATGATCATAATTATTTAAAACAAAAGTAAAATGTCCCAAGACAGGTGCGATGCAACAACGTGACATTAGAAAAAAAAAATCTCTCTGCAGAAGCCTTAAAAACCGGTCCTGTGCGTTTCGCATCCACCGGACTCCCAAAGTTTTGACCAGGTCGTTGCGGACATAGACGGCCTTAATGCCACAAGGTGTTCTCTACCAGTCAACTTTAGCTTAACTCTACAGTACCTAAAAGTGATTGTCTTCTCTATATTCCAGACCAGACCTGAAATAATTACATGTAGATAGAATTCAGGCGTTTTACATTTTAACGTCTAGAACCTGAACATGAGCCTTTTGATATAATATTAAAGAGGTTATATAACAAGGTTCACAGGTAATTTTACTGATAGGTAATTTTGACTTGAATTAGTTATGTTCGACTCCTTTCTGAAATCAATTGTTATGCTAGTGGTTGCGTGTTGAAATCGTAACTGGTATTTTAAAAATGCTGGTCTTGCTCCTCAGGAAAATCTTTAGTGAAGACAAAATCGAACTGGTTAATCTATATATGCATAGTTATAGTATTGTTTTTTTTTAAGAAATAGACACACACTTTTCCGTTGTTGAATTTGGTAATTTAGCTATGTTTGCAATATTTGTAAGTATGTGAGAACCATGTTCCTATTTATAAATTGAATGAATTTACCTGTAAGTGTTTGTAATACTTTATATCGAGTATATATATACGTAGTATAGTAGTGTTAGTCTGGGTGCATCGTCCTCACGTATATGAATAATTAATGTATGTAAATATTTAAAAACACTTGTTTTAAAAAAAAAGTAAGTGTGTAATTTCTTGTCCGTTCTTCTCCATAACAAGATACTTTTCCCAATGGACGGCAGAATCAATTATTATTACTTATATTTTAAATGTTTGACGTTCAAAAGTACCGCTTAATGACCTAATTGAAATAAAGAAATTTGATTTGATTTGATTTGAAACAGTTTTACGGAAAAAATATGCTCGTTCACTGTTACAAGGGACTTAAACATGACTGATGGAATGTGTGTAATATAGGTGCAACTCTGCCTACCCCTTCGAGGTATACGGGCGTGATGTTATGCATGTTAGCGTACCGAGAAAAACTGTAGCCATAGAAACACTTTTACTTGGTAAATTTATCACCACTCAAAACAGTGCAGGTAAATATAGTGAAGAAATGTTCTAGAACTAGCAAACTTTTTTTTCCAGATTCGGCAGTCGGTGTTCCTGTTTTCGTTTGATCGTAATTTGACACCGACTTCCAAAATTAAAGTAATTTGACACTTTGTAGTGTTTTTATTTAGCAGTCTGTTATATTTTTTGTGTTTTTTTTTTACATTTTTCACTTTTTAGTGGTACATAATGGACAGGTTCCACAGTAAGGTACCTATAATACCCGCAGTGTAACCAGAATAGATTTTCCGAAATCATGTGACTTGAACATAACCGGTGGAATGAGAGTGTACCAGGGTGAACTGTACACATCTGCGTACCCGTTTAGAGCGTACGGGCGTGATGGTATGTTATGAAATAGTGTAAAAAATAAACAGACATGCAATCCCAAGAGATTTCCCGTCATTTATTGAAGAGTTCTGTTGTATATCTCCGAAGTTCTTCATCAGATGTTTACCAAATTTAAATGGGATCTTTACCAAAATTAATTCGGCGTAAACTTCTTTCGACCACAAAATAATTTTGCAAATCCGTTTATTATGACGAAGTTATAAAAAAACAAAAAAATGAACATAAAAAAAGAATATAAACATCCGAAATGAGAACCGCGTCCTTTTTGGGAAGTCGGATAAAAACAGGTGATATCTACCAATCCCTACCAGGCATGGTGGATAGCCCACTCTCTTTCATAAAGAGGTGGCCTGTGTCCCAGCAGTCAAAACATTATAGACTGATTATGCAATGCATATGCTAATCAACATGAAACGTACTGCCAACTTACAAAAACGCTGCAAACCTAATATCCAAGCCAAAGCAAAACATAACATAAATAAAGTCTTCTATTACAATATATCGTCTAAAAATCCAACAAATACGTAGAAATACAAATAAACGAGTGTAAAACAAGCGCACTATTTAATTGAACCAGATTGAACTGGATCGGCCCGGATCGCAGCGCGGATAACCGGTTGATACCGGGATTATTCGGGATATTGAACAACGGTTAAACGGTTTAAATATTTTGTTTTTTTTTAATGTTATAAAGAAAATGTTTGAGGCTTTTGTAGAAGAGGAAACATGATCTGTTACCTTATTATGGGTAAAGCATAAAGAAAAAAAAAACTTATTAGAATAAATAGGGATTTATACTGCCTAATAAATAAGTTTTCCCTTTACAATAATTAACCGCGTTTGACCGTGGAGTTACGAACACCAGTACTTTACAGTAGGTGTAATATAAACTGCCGACCAATGAAAAAGTTCCACCCACAAAATGCCGACAAACACCTTAATTTAATTTTTTCACATTTAATTTAAAATTTGAACACAATATTTACGTTTTTAGTTGGTAATATTCTGATGCGCTGTTAAATGTACTTCAATATTGCAGACGGCGTCATTAAGCTAGCCTTTCCCGTTTAGGAGTAATTTGGTGCTGTCACTGGAACTTTTTCATTGCTCGTTAGTGTAGTTTTTCTTTTTCAATATGAAATCTTTTCTGTAGTTTTTCTATTTTTAACTCCCGACTGCAAAAGAGAGGTATTATATGTTTGACAAGTTTACCTGTGTATATGTGTTTTTGTGTATCTATCTGTGGGTCCGGCTATTGTACGGAATGACACGCCCGATACGTCTCTGTCTTGCCACATTTTGTGAGAAAAATTCTCGTGTATTGTCTTATTTTTCTCGGATGAAGTCCTGAAATGTGTTGTTGTGAGAGTAGTTAAGGTTTTTTTTTATATTTGAAGGTAGTTCTTGAATTGAATTCGTTTGTTGAAAATTATTTTTGTGGAAATGTTTTTATTAGATAGTTTGGCGTTTTTCGAAATGTAGTCCGACGGTAAAAGAGGGGTGTTATAAGATTGACGTGTATACCTGTGCGTTTGTGTATATTTCGGTGGCATCATACCTCCTAAACGGATTAACCGATTTTGATTTAGTTTCTTTTTGTTTGAAAGGCGACTTTATCAATAGTGTTCTTAGCTGTGTTTGATGAAAATCGGTCCAGCCATTCAAAATTTATGGGCGTTTTACTGTTTGGATCGGGCTGTTTTCGCAAGATATCGTGTCATAATTACGTGTTCGATAGATTGTTGATCGAAACGTGTCTAATACTAGATATTTTAGGTAGTTTAAAAAGTATGAAAAAGAAAAGGTCGGGTGTTTTGCAAATTTTTAATTTTACTTGTTAAATGATAACAATCCCTTGACAACTTTTATCAATTACAACATTATGTAAACGTCGACCATTTCTCATAAAAATCACATATCACACTGAAGTAATGCATTTCTCTAATTAAAATACTCACACAGCATTTTTATTACTCACGACGATAAAAACACCCCTCTGGAAAAAGTACTAGGAAAATATGAAAAAGGGAGGTCTTTTTTTCTTTTCTGCTAACAAAACTCTCTTGTATGGAGAGTGGGACTTATGAAAAATACTTTCCATAGTTTGTTTTAAAAATATTTCGCCAAAGCTTTTTTGTTGTTATTTTTCTAGGAAGCTGTTTATTAGTTGTATAATCCTAATATTGCGCGCTTGGGCATGTGTGCCTCGTAATACCTAGGTAATACTTAGGTAGCAGAAGGTGTGAAGTATGGCGGGTGAAGATGAAAATATTTATTGGAGGTGAACATTTTGGATTTGTTTTTTGATGATTTGCTGTTGATTTTAAGCTCTAAACGGCTAGACAAAGGATGTTTGGAAGATGAGATTATATAACCCTAGAAACAAAAATTCGAAGAAATGTGACATCCACTAACCCGCACTGGGCTCGCGTGGTGGATTATCGCCCATTCCCTCTCACAGAGATGAGGCAACATTAAAAAAAGCTGATGATGATTACGATTCAGTAGTAAGATTTACATCATCTACCTGCCCTCATACTTATTTATTTAGGGACGATATAAGAACCTAAGGACCGATTTGTTAATTAATAAGTTTGAGTTAAAAACCTGTCAAACTTTACTATAATATCAACATTTAACAGATTTTCAGGCTAAAGAAAACTTTGACAAACACTCTACTTCTAACACTTAATTTAGAATTCGAGGGTAAAAATAAATGTCAAGCTAGTTATTGAATATCATACCATTTTTAGATTACCGTAGTCAACAAGGAACTAGTCCTATGGTGTGGGGTATCATTGGATAGGCCATTCAAAATTATTACTGATTTGTGAAAACCATTTTTAGATTCAGGGATCAGAAAATTAAGCTGTAAATTGCAAATTTTTGTTAGAGTCAAGTGTCTCTTCCCCCATGCTAGCTAAATGGTTGCTTTTGGATATGTAAAAAAATTCACGGAAGTAGTATATATAACGAAATTAGAACGACGAGTTACGGTTACGAGTTTACGAGTAAATGTCGATCAACTTATAAAATCTTCTTGGAAAAGTTAAAATTTTGTATATTGAAGTGGATTGTAAAGGGATGAAACAACAATTTTCGAACGGCAAAGTTAATTTTGTCCCTTTGTTAGAGCAATGTTCGGTGCTTTGATTGTTTATGAAAGTTAGTAATGTTACCTAGTTATTTTGGTGAATGTAGCTGTTTATACGGAACCCTTTGTGTGCGAGTCAGACTCGCACTTTACCGGTTTTTTTTCTATTATTGACACCCGAATAACCATAACTGGGTTGAGAGCTGACTTCTACTAAATATTATGTACATCTCCGGACCCGATGATGTTTAAAGAGGTTTTTTAAATGAAATGGTATCCGAATGACCCACTCCGAAGGAACCTAATATCTTGAAATTCTTCCACAAATGGAACGCTTTGAGATAATTTACAACGACATCTCTCACTCCGTACTTTGTCCAACGAGAAGCGGAATGTGCAATAATCTAGACGACACAGTTTTGAAGAATAATTTAATTCACTCTTGGCAATATGCTAGTTCCAAGAATCAATGTCTTAATTTCTTGTGTAGGTGTAAATGCACGTAAGGAATAATGTCAAAAAAGTGAGAAAGAATCTTATTTCATGACCAATGGTTTCACCTTATCCAATAAATTTTTCAGTATAAGAAGACAGAAAAGAACAAATGTTTAATATCACTGGTCTGACATGCACATCTACTTATTATTTTAGAGTTTAAACTAAAGCTGGGCAAGTACCAATGTAACTTTTTTAAATTAATATGTACTTTCTAAGTTTATCTTGGCCACCACAGGCAACGGTGAATGAAAACATCGTGAGGAAACCTGGACTTATATAGTTAATGTAAGTCTGAAATAGCCAAGTCAGAGGCCTGTTGGGTTCCCAGAGGCGGCTTAATTAACTCTGACACCAGAGGTGGCCACATCCTTACACGAAAAGAAGAAGAAGAACTAAAATCTCTAACGATATTTTAATAACGCTACAAATAATTTGAGATCCATAATTTTACCCGCATGGAGAATCCGAGTGTTCTTTTTTGGTATAAAAGGTTCCTTACGCTATTCTAGTTGGCATACGATTATGCCAACTAGAATAGCGTAATTCTTTATCGGTAAAAGGATTGTGGTTGTTCAGTATTTCTAGAAAATATCTTTTACAACACAATGTAAGGCGGGAAGCGTTACGTTGTCGTCCCCTACTTATTTTCAGTCTAACCTATGCAGCATATTGTAAAATTTAAATAAAAAAACAAATCTCAACAAGAACATCAACCTCTAACTCAGAAAAGCAATTCCTTCTTTAAAACCATTTACCCAAACACTTTAAACTGACAAGATCTCGCTCAAACAAATTATCACAAAGATTATGTTTATAAATCATCTCAGCCCCAATCCTCTCCCGCCTCCGGTCCTACCATACCCACAACCTAAAGCTTAAGTCTCCAACGGAACAACTGCTAATTTTGTTGCGAGAAAAATGCGCCATAATCCAAGAGCTCTACCCACCCCCCGACGGTTTTAGCATCGTAAAAACTCTTGTTCAAGCTTCAGCGTTTTATACTTTGTAAACTAGGGACATGCCAACCGTTTTAAAGTAATCTTCGGTGTTCATGCAGATTTTTTTTTGTGAATTGAGATATTTCTGTTGTGTTGGTTTCATGGTTCAATTCTGGTTTTTAGTTTTGATTAACAAAATTATATTTTGATTAGCCAGGTGACAATAGCTTGTCAAATTCGTCGGGGAACCTAAGGCAGCGGAAGTGGCAAAACGTGCGCGCGGGACGGGGGCCACCTGACGGGAGCATCGTCGCGCCATCGCGTTTTCACGTCATTGACTAGTAACGTCCCCCGCCACCCGCGTGAACCATGAGAGTGTCGCCTACGAATTTGCCAAGCTGTTTCACATCACATCACATCATCACACTATTAATGTCCCCACTGCTGGGACACAAGCCTTCTCTCTGTGAGAGGGAATGGGCCGTAATCAACCACGCATGCCCAGTGCGGTTTGGTGGATGTCATATGTCTTAGAATTTTTGTTCTAGGACATGCCGGTTTCCTCACGATGTTTTCCTTCACCGTTTTGAGAGCAGTGGTGATGCAATAATTTACACAAAGTAAAGCGCCTGCCTGGGCTCGAACCCACAACCTACAACTTGTTATTCGCGGCCGATACCACAGGGCCATCAATGCCCACCAAGCTGTTTGATCTTAGGGTACCTGTCCTATATATATATATATTTTTTTTTTAAACTTTGTTTGTAATAATATGTTAAGACCAATAGCAGAAACCGACTGCAAGAAATGATCTGGTAGACACATGCAACACACAACATTACGAATGTGTCCCCAAAGGGTTAAGCAAAGGTGGCCCTACATAATAGTCCACACACATTTACCAGTACTGTTTAACTCTCATGTAAGAGATTTTTAGCAATAGGATCAGTCATCGCCATCATCATCATTACAGCCGAAAGACGTAAGCTGGACATAGGCCTCCCCCAGGCGTCGCCACATTGACCGATCCCGTGCGTCTCGCATCCAGTGGATACCCGCAACCTTAACCAGGTCATTGGTCCACCTAGTGGGAAGCCTTCCAACGCATTGTCTGCCGGTTCACGGTCGCCACTCCAGATCTTTTCGGCCCCATCGGCCATCCGTTCTGCGAGCAATGTGTCCTGCCCACTGCCACTTTAGTTTCGCAATTCTTCGAGCTATGTCGGTAACTTTGGTTCTCCTGCGGATATCCTCATTTATGATGTGGTCACACAAGGACATAGGATCAGTGTTTCCAGAGATTACGTTCGACAAAAAAAAACAACTTTTCCTCTTTTAATCTTTTATTTATCCTTCTTCAGTTTCACAAATTGTAAATATACAACGCAATTTTTCTTAAACCACAATTCTTATAAATTAATTTGGCTTCCACCTCTATTCATACACGCCAGCTCACAAGTGCCCCGACCCCTTTAGCCTCCTTTCACACGTTCCAACTACCGGATAGGTACCAGGTACCCGGTAGCAAACGGATTATATTCCGAGTAAATTGTACCAGTACGTATACACGCTTTCATCGTTCAGCATCTTAAATTCTGAGTTGAGTTATAAGATCAATGAGTGCAGTGGCCGGAGAGGTCCACTCAAATCTGCGTAGATTTTTTGATTATATTGTTAGACTCGCGTTTGATCGCCGTCTCACCTGATTGTAAGTGATGATGTGATTGACGATGGAGACTCATGCTTTGAAATAACCCATTGACTCTTGACTTAATGACCCCCAGCTTGTAACTGTTAGGAAACAAAGGCTTCGGCAGGGAATTCCACTCCTAAGCTGTAGGTATATATTCATCCTTAAAAAAACCATATCAGATTTCATTCTTTGGGTGCACGGTTGGCGCAGTGATTGAACGATTGACTGCTACGCTGCGTGCCGCGGGTTCGATTCTCGCACGTAACAAATATTTGTATAACCTACAGCTAGTTGTTCCGGCTCTGGGTGTTGTTTATGTGAGTTTATATGTTTGTAAACGCACCAACGATACAGGAAGAAATTCCTAGTGTGGGGCAACGAGTCTTTAACAAAAAAAAAAAGATTTTAATCTGCATAGTTCTCATTATGATCGATCTGACCAAAATAATGTTAGAACTTTAAAAGAGACTTTGATCTCTGAGTTGGTTTTGGTTTTGCTACTCTGAGTAATTGGATAGGAAACTCCAGCTTCATCTAGTATTCAATTATTTTCTTCTCGAACCGAGCAAAGTGTAATTCGGATTTTGGAGAAAACTGAGCACAAATCAGCCTCCAAGTTGCTAAATCGGAGGCAGATTTGTGCCCGGATAATGGCAATAGTTATCACTCTATTACATGGAAGTTAGACACTTTGATATGTGTGTGTGTTATGTATGTATAAGTCTTTTTCATACTAATTTACAAAAATACTCTTAATTGTCATACTAATTGCCCATACTCTTAGCAACCCGGTACCCGAACCATGTGCAAAGCCCCTTACACCTAACCCATTAAATTACATAACACTAAAATCTTCACCTAATTACAAATTAAAAGCGTAGCCTCCAATCCCTTTCAGTTAAATTATAACAGTCATAAAGGTCTTTGAATTACAGATTACAACGTTAATATCTTTACAGGGTGACAGATTTACAAATGTAATTCCGTTTTAACAAATGGCCGTATTCTTAAATTAACACCTTTGTAAGCATTGTTGACTGTTTTACAAAAGCCGTATTATTTCGCGGCTGAAAAGAATAATTTTGGGGTCTTGGCGAAATATTTTTTTTGGAGATAAAAAATTGAGTTAAGTCTTTTGAATACTTTTTAAGATGGTTTTCTTATTTTGATTTTAATGGGCCCTGTTTTGGAGATTGTCACTGGACATAATAGAATTGATGAATGAGAAGATGAGATTCAAATTGGATGTGAACTTTTAGAAGGTGAGGTGGAGGTCTTGTATAATGCTGACATTAACGCGACATTGACATCAGTCGACAGTAGTTTCTTGAAAAGACCCATGAATGAAACTTAGTAGTCTGGGTTGAGTGCCATATTAAATTTGTTTCTGATTTGATTAAGAGTAAGGAGATTGCAGATCTCTTCTTCTTTTCGTGTGAGGATGTGGCCACCCCTGGTGTTAGAGTTAATTAAGCCGCCACTGGGAACCCCACAGGCCTCTGACTTACTTACCTCTGCTGATCTCAATGATGTTATATATATACTGAGTTTGATACGGTTTATAGACGTCTGCGTGGCAATACAAACACAAGCTGACCAGCTTGAGTGAACTCAGTCCGTCCTGCATCTGGCCGCGACTAGCACGTACATTTGAACAGTGTGTTCTACTTCCTTTGACAGCGGTTTCCTATAGGTATATATATCTTTTAACCTACTCAGTGATAGAAATTAAGTTCCAAATTCCATAGGTCCTCTGTAGGTAGCTAAAGTAAAATATCGCCATGTTTTTATTTCTTTATAATGAATATTACATCTGTATTGATAAAATCTCATTAGCTGATCTAATAGATATTATGACCCAAATGTTGAGAGGTCATATTTTTATTTATTTTTGTGGTGTACAGTTCTAACCCATAGAGAAAACTCAAAGGCCACAGTCTCTTTTAAAGTCCATATTTCATCAAAGGATATGAATTTCAAAGATAATCTTCAAAGAAAAAAAAAGGCATAGGTACATATTTAATTTGATCAGTAAGTGAACGCATATATATGTATAATAGCTATAAATAATATATAATTTCATTTTATAAGAAAACTGGCTTTGTCAAGTCTTAAGAAATGCCAAAGAATAATTCACTCTCCCTAAATGTACTTTATTTTAATACAAGATAACCTAATAAAACTCGATTCAGTAATGAAAATAAGTTTCATCTAGAGAGCCTAGAATTATTTTAGTAATATTCTTTAATGTTAAGAGCTTATTAATTGCTTTGAACGTGGTCGAGAGATTTAAGACCCTCATAAGATTGTAATTAAGTTAATTTTATATGAGACTGATGAAAATGTAATAAAAATTATACTAAGATTTTCTTTTAGAGAGAATGCGTAATAACGTTGTGCATATTTTCATAGTGAAGTATTTAATTAAGGCACCTGTTAGCATAGCTAGGAATACCCAGACCTATGAAAGTAATTTTTCTAAGTTTGCAAGTAGATTGAACTTTTCCTTGGTCCTGGGTTCGATTCCCGGGTGGGGTAAAGTGTTGGGTTTGTTCGTCTGGACTTTCTCAATCCCAGCCAGCCAGCTGTTCCGTTGTTGTTGAATTAGGTAATTTACCTGTGTTTGCAATATTTGTAACTATGTGAGAACCATGTTCCTATTTATCAAATGAAGGCATTCACCTGTTAGTGCTTGTAATACTTTATACCTATACGTAGTATGTGTAGTGTTGGGTGCATCTTTCTATAACTTACGTATGTAAATGTTGTAAACCTTTTTTTTTAAAGATTAATAATGGAGTTTCTTATCTGTTCTGCTCCATTACAAGCTACTTTTCTTAATGGACAGTAGAATCAATTCTTATTAATTTAAAATTTGTATATTTGACGTTCAAAAGTTCCGTTTAATGGCCTAGTTGAAATAAAGAATTTTTGTCTTTGTCTTTGAAGTCAGGATATTGGATTTGTGCCTCGTTGATGGCAATAGACCCGCCCTCTATTACATAGGACTGGTTAATTTTGGGTATGTTATAAGAGTTTGGAGGTATTCGGAACAGACCTCAGTAAAGCCCCGCAAATCTCGGTTCAAAAGGAAGGACCCTTCGACCAAACCGTAGTGTCTGGTCCGGACTACTGCCCGACCGTTGATTTCGGACTGTCAAAACGTACGTATACGTTCAAATCGCGTCGAAAACTTTGCTTGCGCCATGCAGGATTTGTGCGGCGTCATTTCATTAGTTCGTAGGTGGCGGCGTTGATGCGGTTGGTACATTCTGCCGAACACTTCGAGGAATACAGACATGATGTTATGTTATTTTGTAACTTGAACTTCTGACTGGTGATAGTATTTCGGTCATCTCATTCACCGCACCGTTATATGTCACCAAGAGCAAGCGATTCCAGATGGCTACATTACGAACTCATTGATTTCATAATGTTGCCAAACTGTAAACGATCTGATTATAATGTTTGCCAATCCATTCGGCAGTAGACGCCATGTTGATTTTGTTGAGATGACAAGACCGAGATTATCAGTTCATCGTATGAGCTTGTGTCTTTTGATTACTCATTGTAAATATCAACGAATAAACGTGACTGTGATTCAACCTAAGTTTTACTGGTTTACACGAGTACCCCTACGACCGGGCAGACTTCAAGCGCAGAACCAACAGCTTCACACACTTCACGAGGCCTAAGGGTATCACACCGCCAACTTCGAAACGCCGGTCTCATCATCATCATCATCATATCAGCCGAAAGACGTCCACTGCTGGACATAGGCCTCCCCCAAGCGTCGCCACATTGACCGGTCCCGTGCGTCTCGCAACCAGCGGATCCCCGCAACCTTCACCAGGTCATCGGTCCACCTAGTGGGAGGCCTTCCAACGCAACGTCTTCCGGTTCGCGGTCGCCACTCCAGAACCTTTCTGCCCCATCAGCCATCCGTTCTGCGAGCAATGTGCCCTGCCCACTGCCACTTGAGTTTGGCAATTCTTCGGGCTATGTCGGTAACCCTGGTTCTCTTGCGGATCTCTACATTTCTGATTCGATCACGCAAGGAAACTCCGAGCATAGCCCTCTCCATTGCCCTTTGAGTGACTGTAAGCTTTCCAAACTGTAAACGCCGGTCTACTATTAAGAAATTTCAAACAAACCCTTGGTTCTTAGATTCCTTGTCTACTGGTGTTTATAATATGAGTATTTCGTCATAATACTGAAAGGAAACCGTTTGTCCTGGTATGGTGAATATAAATGTGGATTGATGGAGAGAGAGAAGAAGGTAAGGAAAAGGATGGATGGACTGTGTGAGGAGTGATATGAAAGAAAAGGGAGTCAGTGATAGCGTGACGGGGGACAAGACGGTATGGAAGAAGAAAACGTGTTGCGCCGAAACGAAGTAACATGGAACAAGGGCAAGAAGGTGATGAATATCATGCTAGCTACTGGAATATTTTGTTCGAGTAGGTCCCTAACTGGCATGTATATTCTTCGCATGTGGTATACAGTAGTGCAAAACTTGGCTTGTCTATGTTTTGGATAAAATTTTAAAGACTATATTTTTTTTAGAAAAATGCTAAAGTATCGCTAAATGAAACGTTTTTCAAGCAACATTACACCAAAATATAAAAGCTTAATGTCCGCAAAACAATGGTATTATTGCCAAAAAAACGTATAAAAACAGTCAATTTAACTGCAGGAAACTTCCATCATCGAATAAGGGTATTCGTAACTTCCCGATTCCGCCCGAAGAATCCCGAAGTGGCCCGAATGCCACATAAATTGTCGACCAATTACATGTTACACGTTTATCGCAGAACTTTTACAGAAATATATCTTTTTTATTGTCATAGTTTTAAAAGGTTCACTGTTCCTATTATAGATGGGGTACCTTGGGATAACTTGGCAGTTTTATTCAACTGTTTTCTGAATTTTATTTGAATGTAAACTGTAATTTTTGTTGTAAATTTGTATTTCTTTTCACTATAGTGAGGCGTGTGAAAAATTTCAACTAGTGCTCAAAAACAAGGACCTTTTCCTGAATTTTGTTTAACTCGAAATTGTTCCGTAAGTAGTAGTTATGAAATTTCCATTCATTTGTGGTTCAAAATGCTAAAACATCGCATTTTGAATTAATGACACGAGTTTTGCGCGGCTAGTAATATATTCATAGTAGTTTCGTTTAACCTTTAAGCCGAGTTTAATAAAGGAAACCCTTAATTATTGTGATAAATTGTCAAATGAACGTTAGCTGTTAAGATTGGTGGAGTGAATTTGAATAATAAGCAGGCAATCGCAAGTTGCATATTAATTATACATATCTCTCATTTCAATATTCAACTCAACCCAACCAAAAATCTTTCAGCTCCACCGATAACAATTAAAAAACATCATGCACATAAGAATATATCAACTCTTCTAATTCCCAACGTTTCACCAAATCCATTTAGCCTCCTCTACTTTCATAATACCATGAACTGACAATAAATTGAAACATTAAGAACGCCAGATATAATTACGTCTCGTTAAGCTTCACTTCCGAGCAGAATGGCTCCGGCGACGCTGACGCAGCGACCGACACTGGGTATTCGCGGCAAGAAGAACTTAATTCCTGTATAATACGCGTAGGAAGCGGCGAGCATTGGAATGACGTGGAGCGAGGTGAAGCGTGTAACTTAAGATCAATCGCGATGGATTACTTCTGTGGCCGCCCTCTACCCCATCCAGGGGACATAGGACATTAAGCCAATTGAGTCAGTGCGTGTTATTGTCGTAACACTGCGATTGCAATGGGCGCGGCAGTGGCGACATTAAAGAAAAAACGGGCCAAGTGCGAGTCGGATTCGCGCACGAAGGGTTCCGTACCATTATCGCCAAAAACGGCAAAAGATCACGTTTGTTGTATGGGAGCCTTAAATATTTATTTTATTCTGTTTTTAGTATTTGTTGTTATAGCGGCAACAGAAATACATCATCTGTGAAAATTTCAACTGTCTACCTGTCACGGTTCACGAGATACAGCCTGGTGACAGACAGACAGACGGACCGCGGAGTCTCAGTAATAGGGTCCCGTTTTTAGCCTTTGGGTACGGAACCCTAAAAACAAAACCCAAAGAAACAAATGAAACGTTTTTATAAAGGAATATATAAAATATAAAGTTTGTTTGATCTTATAATTTCAAGTCAGTTCAAAGGATCCCGTTTCATAAAACGACAATTTCATAAGTAAAGACCAGTTTCAATTTCATACCAACGCCAATTTCAAATCTGACCTAATATTAGGTAACGTTTAAAATTGGCGTTTATTTTCCGTGAATTTTAGTGTCGCCGCGTCAGTGCTACCGTAGACGCCATTTTCGGAAGTGTGCCCCTACAAAACAATTTAAAATGTCATCTTCGGTAACAATTTCAATTTGGCAAAATGAAATTAACTGAACTTGTTAGATCCATTTTGAATTCATTATGGCGCCGTATTTTCTGGAAATCGTAAGGTTTTAGCCAGTTAACGTGTAATGTCAGTTATTGTATTAGTTCGGAATGTTTTGATTGGTCCAATTAGAGATGGTTGTGGACATTTTGTTTTATTATTTTAGGGATTATTGGAGTGTTAAAATCTCACCTAACCCGGTTAGATTTTTTAGTTGTATAATCTTCTTACCTCGCCTATCGTGTTTGAGGCCGTAGCTTCAAATCTGGGCAAGTATCAATGTGGCTTTTTAGGGTTCCGTACCAAAAGGGTAAAAACGAGACCCTATCACTAAGACTCCACGATACGTCTCTCTGTCGGTCTGTCTGTCTGTCCGTATGTCACCAGGGTCTCTATGGTCTCTCTATGGAGGTATCTCATGAACCGTGACAGTTAGACAGTTGAAATTTTACTTCAATAAATTCAAAAAGAGACGTGCTGTAACAACAAATAATAAATTAGAATAAAACAAATATTTAAGTGGGGCTCCCTTTCAATAAATGTGATTTTTTTGCGATAATGGTACGGTGGAAGGGTTCCATTCGTGCGTGAGTCCGACTCACACTTGGCCAGTTGATTTTTCCAATTCATAATGTACTTTATCTACTCTCATATCGTAATATTCGAATTATAAACTTCAAAACGAGTTTATATTGACATACTTTATAAACACAATTCCGAAATTTAAAAATAGAATCGTATTATAACACTTTTTCTCTTACAAAATAATGCTATAATACAATTTTTTTTCTATTACGATACAGGACAAATCCAAGAAGTTAATCACAAGGAGTTTTTATCAACTATTTTTTGTAATGCCATTTTTATAGTACCTATTTAAAAAGATTTGATTCCAATTTTTACTTGTCTATGATAATGCCCGCTTTAGGCTTAGCACGCACTGCGATTTTTATTCGCGCGAATTTTGTCTCTTTCTACATGTTCATAGAGCTCAATATATTCGCGCGAATTAAATTCGCGCCGCGGTGCGGTGGATTCTGTGTCAAAACACGGCTTTCTTGCGGTATTATTTCTACACGATTTTTTACCGCAATGCGAGCAACTTCATGCAATTGCATAGGTCGCAGAATAGGCGAAAAAAATTCACACGAATAAAAATCGCAGTGCGTGCTAAACCTTAGCGCATGCGCAATGCGGTGATGTGCTGGGTTTTGGCGCCATTCATATTATGCAAGTTTAGTTGTATTGAATTTCATGAGTTTTTTTAATTTTTGCTTAAAAATGTCTGATATTAGTGAATGTGAAGAAAATTTTACTTCGCCCGATATTTTAGATGCGGCGAAGGAAATTACTTATAATTTATTACCAGCAAAGTCGAGAAAATTATATGATAAATTCCATCACGACTTTATGGCATGGAAAATGCAAAAAAGGTATTTAGTAGGTTCAATACCAATGTATGAGTGTAGATAAAGTAGTGTATGAAACTGCACATAACTAGGTATTAAAACATTCGTGTGAATACTATTAAAAACCTCGCCTACAGCTCGGTTTTTAAACACACACTCATGTTTTAATACCCCTTATTATGCAACAGTTTCATAAACTACTATTCTATGTTTATCTTGGACATCGCTGACAACGGTGAATGAAAACATCGTGAAACCTGGACCAATAGTTAATATAGGTATTAAACCGCCAACCTGTCTTGTGCCAGCGCAGCGTGGTGATCAATGCTCGTGCCTTCTCTGTATGAGAAGACGTTAGCTCTGCAGTGGTGCAGTTACAGGCTGGTATTATACTCTTATTTCTGCGAGGTAATTATCAAACTTTCATTAATTGGGTTTTAGCGTTCTGTGTCTTAATAAAATACCATCACCAAGTGCGTGTCGGACTTCGCGCATGTAGGGTTCCGTACTAAACAAGTTGGTTTATTAAATTTCAAAGAAAAATCTGATTTATCAATATATCGGTATTTGTTAGTTAACTAACACTTAATAATAAACATTATCACCCAATTTGAAGTTCCGTCAATGGGAAATATAAAAAAAAATCTTAGAAACAAAACTTTGTAAAAAAATACTGACTTTGATGGCGTTTCATCTCTTTTTTTTCCAATATATTTAAAACAAAAAATAAAACATTTAGCTTCTCAACGAGATCTAAACAACGATATCCCACTCGATGGGGAAAGTCAAATTTTTATTTCGCGCTCGCCTTTATCTGAATTCCCATACAGATAAAGGCGAGCTTGAAATAAAAATTTACGAAAATTCTTAAAAAAATATTTTTGTCAATTTGTATGGCTTTGAGTCAACAAGTTGGTATATTGTAAAAATTTGAAGACTATAGCTCCAACCTTTTGGCTTTAAAACCTGTGTGACAGATGACGAACAGACGACAGACAGACGGACACGTGAGTGACAGCACTATTGCTGTCACTCTAAATGCTGTCCAAATGGAGCCCTATGGCTCCATTTGGACCCTTCGGGTACGGAACCCTTATGGTGAGAGCTGTCTATCTGGTACAGTTAATTGTCTCTGATTTCATATAACCTTTTGATTTTTCTTTTTACAATGAAAGGAATTTTATTAAAATTATTCTCATCATCGCCCAATGTTTTGTACATGTTAAATTGCCAGTATAAGCTACTATAACAAAACTACTAATTCACATCAAATTAATCTACCATGAAAAGAAAAATAAAGTACCATCTTAAGAAAACCGCCCAAAACAATACAATTATTCACGAAACAATCTTGAGAGCCAAAAACAGAAACTACCAACTAAGTAGCGGAATAACAATGAATTCATACACGCAGCAAAACGGCTGACAAGTGTACATTACACGCAACATTAAAAGTTTCACCGCTACATAAATATGCGGCTAATTTGCGAAGTTCCCGGCGATTTGGCACTCTCCCCGCTTGTTGAAATATTATTTACTGCGGACTGGAAGTATTGCAGTTATCTTTTACCCCCCTTTTGGGGTAAAAGAAGGGGGAGCTCGTTTACTAAAGTACCTTTTACTGACAATAAAAGAAAAGTTTTGAATCTGATATTTTAAAGATAGGTAAAGGTGAAAACTTTAGACGCTGAAAAGAAAGAAAAATATTCTTAATGAAGGTTCTTAATTTTTTTTTGTCGTGAATATTATTATTACAAACTAGCTTTGGCCCACGACTTCGACTGCGTCAAACTCTTAAAATAAAATATCATGGGTAGGGTGTTTTATGCCCTATTTTCTTTTTATAAGAATAAAGTAGCCTAAATTACTCATTATAACATCAGTCATTTGGTAGTGAAAATAATCCCAGACGTTTTGTAGATGGCGAACAACTACGTAAATATGCAAATGCATATGCATAAAGAAGAAAACCGTTATTTTGACATTACAAACAGACACATCAATTTCATTCATCTGTACAGATTTAACAATCTCAAGAGAAAAACTTTCTTTCCAATTGACAATGGAAACTTTTCTAAAACATCCACCAACAAAATAATTAGGTTCCAACTCTTTTACCCAAAGTTTAAAGTATGCCCCAGGGGTAAAACCAGGGATGTTAAGGAGCTCCGTAACCGTAACCGAAATTATTGGCTATCCGAAATAAAACTGTATCCGTAACCGTAACGAATGAGATTTAAAAGATTCGGATAATTTCGGGTAGGCACGGAATCTAAATGAGACGCGTTATGTCGGGTTTTGCTGCCCGGCCGAGCCGCCACACAAGCCGCATGCGTTACTTGCAAGTTTGTTTATTTAAAAAATCTAATATCCGTAACCGAAATCCGTTTAGGGATAATCCAATAATTTCATGTCGGTAATCGTATCTGAAACCGGTATAATATTATTTCTGTATCGGTATCCGTATTCGGATCCGCAATTTCATATCCAAAAGATCCCTGGGATAAACCCAGAGGTAACGCAGTAATGATGAGACCAGTTCATGATAATACAGTTAGTCAGAAAAAAGTTTAAATCGTGTGTTCACGCGGTGTAAGGGTTTTTTATTAGATAACTTTTCTCATTTGTCCTCATGTGTGTTTAGATGGGGCTGTGTCGTAAGCGAGTTGATGAGCGGTGGGTGGCGGGAGCGGGATTCCACACCCGTTCTCCTAAGACTGATTCGCCATTGGATTATTCGTCGACAGGACGATTTATTTATTGCCAGGAATATGTGTAAGATAGAATATTAAATGTCATTCCATGGAGATTCTCCCCTGTTTTTTCTTCAAATGATTTGCGCTTTGAAATGTGCAATTAGCTTATTTTTTCTGAAAATACCGGTAAATGATTTAATTAAAAGAAATACTTTGAGTTTGAGTTTACTTTTGGAAAGAAATGTACCCATAATTACTTGCCACGGGTTTTAAAATGCGGACAGTTGGGAGTTTATTTTCACTTAATTCTTGAATATTCCAGCGATAACAATTAATTTGTGTATAGTGAATACTTTGACGATGTCGATTAGAATGTTTGAATCTTTAAACACTTTGATTTATATATCAGTGTAAAGTCTGAATTAGAACAGTTATTATTTTGTGTTAATAATAAGAGATTGAAAATAGACCGTCGGCCTCACAAATACAATTTAATTATTAGTTCAGAAACAATCGAAGACTTTCAAATCTAAACTTGACAAATTAGCTGAATTGAGTACCTTAAAGTTGTGACAAAAAGGGTAATTTTATCTTGTAGTTTGTTCTACAAGGGTGGGTTTTAGAAATATAATAATAACTTTTGAAAGTCAATGAGAATGACAGTAAAAGTTTGAAGACTTTGATTTCCCGTAAGAAGTCTATGTAACCGTTGTCAGAAGTCTTATCTTTAGGTTCAAAGTTAAACAATAAAATCTGGGTCTAGACAACAAAGGCTTAGGCCTACATGTAGACTTTGAAAATAATGTTGAAAGATGGGATAATTATTTCAGCCCATTTTGTGTTGGTGAAAACTGGATTTGAAGTTTGTGAATTTATGAAAGAGGTCATAAATAATTTATTTTGTTTTATTAGGTTTTAATTAAACAGAAGAATAAACTGTTTAAAGATAATTCTTAATTTTCAACTAGCTGGATCAAAAACAACTTTAGGCTATGAGTACAATATTAACTCAACAACCATGATAGAGAGAACCCAATTAAAAACACGTTACAAATCTGACGTAATGAAGAGAAACATCATCATCAGATTTTTAATGATCCCACTGCTGGGATACAGGCCACCTCTCTATGAGAGGGAATGGGCTATAATCCACCTGGCCCGGTGCGGATTGGTAGATTTCACATGTCTTCGAATTTTTGATTCTAGGACATGCCGGTTTCCTCACGATGTTTTCCTTCACCGTTTTGAGAGCAGTGGTGATGAAATAATTTACACAAAGTAATGTGCCTGCCAGAAAGTAGGTCTGTGTCCCAGCAGTGGGAACATTAAAAGGCTGATGATGAATCTGCCTGCCTGGGTTCGAACCCACGACCTACGGCACGTAAGTCGGGACCATTACCACTGGGCCACCACTGCTCTGGAGATGCAGATTAGGATGATGAAGATGACAAAAGAAAATTTAAGTAATAAATAAATCAAAATGATCTTCAAATCGCCTGTTTAGCGCCCCCATAGTATCATGTAACAACTTGCTCGCATGTTTACAGTACACGGCTCTAATAACACAAGCGGCTCCACACTACTCACTCCTGCTAGAACACTACATGGTTAGTAAATACACGTTTGTACCTCAAGCTGTCTGCTGTAATTAGTAAACGTTTTGTAGTTGTTGCAGTTTTCATAGTGGGAGGGTTTTGTGTTTAAACGTCTGTGTTTTTAGGGTTCCGTTTATCAAAAGGAAAAAAAGGAACCCTTATAGGATCACTTCTTTGTCTGTCTGTCTTTCTGTGTGTCAAGATCTTTTTCTCTGGTAAGCCTGGAATAAGGTATCAAGTTGAAATTAATATGATATACTCAGGTCTGCATACTCTTGAAGCTGTAAATAATTAATCTTCTACTACATCGTAATTAAAAGATACAGCCGTTTATGAGGCATATTTGAGAAATCGCATGGGTATCAGAAATTAATTAACAATTAATTTAATTTTGTCCCTTCGTTAGAGCAATGTTCGGTGCTTTCATTGTTTGTGAACGTCAGTAATGTTGATCCCTCGGTGCAAGTCCGACTCGCACTTGGCCGGTTTTTATTAATGGTTATAATGACTGTGAATGAAGAATGTCTTTATTTGCTGATAGATAAATGTATGATAGAAGAAGTGAAGAAGACATGATGTTACAAATACAAACAAAATTGGTATAGGGGTTGAAAACCTAGCTCCAACAAAGTGAATCCAATATGTTTGGAATTGACTTCGTGATGGTTTGAAGTTGTTACCTCGTGTGTAAAGCCGTTATCGCTTATAAACTGTAACTTTGTAAAGACCCTCCGAAATGGTTAAATCAATATCCGAATATATTGGCACAATCCCACCGTACTATTCCCAAACTACTGCAACTCCTGAAAGCCAGAATCAACAGTGGCGACCACCAGAAAAGAGCCGAGTTAATGAAGCTCGACGAAGTCCCGGCGAATAAATTTAATTGTCTTGGATCTCGCAACGAAATTAATCAGAAAAAGAATAACGGAGAAGTAGGAAAAAACGCAAAACAAATCATTTAAAAACTAATGTTTACTGTAATTTACATTTCAGAAAACAAATATATAACTACCTATTTAATAGAACAACAGGTAAGTTAAAAATAATGAAATAAAAGCTGCATCAATTTCTTCATCAAAAAATTTATTTTTTACCCCCAAAATAAATAAAATACAGCAAAATTTCAGTCTTGCATCTTCAGCAAAATAGGTTAATATTTCGTGCGGTTCCTACGAATGAACGGAATGAATGAAATGAACGGGATCGAACAGCTCAGCGAAATGCATTTCGTATGCTTCAAAATTTACAACGTATTGCCTTTTCAATGTATGTTTGGGTAAAAGATACTCTACGCTATGTGGAATTCGTCATGCAGTATTTCGTTTAGTGTAATTTTATCTTATCTTTTCAAAAGTATTTTTTTTTGTTTTTATTTTTTCAAAGTATTTCTTGTTTTTTTTTATGTGGTCGACGATGAAGCACACTTGCCTAGAAGAAACCTATTCACTCTTGACTTAAAGACGAAAGGTTGTAGCTATCAGGAAATACAGACACCGGCAAGGAATTTCAGTCCTTTGCTGTACGCATAATAAAAGTATTCCCAAAACGTTTGGTGAGTATGGGTGGGAGGTCCACAATGTACCGAATACGCATCGCCGTACGTCTTGTAGTCCGATGATGGAACGAGCTAGGGGGACTCAGTTCATGCAATTCCAAAGCACACTCCCTGAAATCTATCCGAAAAAGAACTGAAAGGCTGGTAACTCGGCGCTGATGTTCGAGGTTCTAGAGCCTAGATTCGACTAATTCATTCCCAATGAGGCTTTTTGTCCGTTTTTCTTAACTTGAAATAAAATGCATAACATAAATATAACATCACGCCAGTATGCCCCGAAATGCACGGCAGAGGTGTACCTATTAAAGCACATTTCACAAGTTAAGTTTAAGTCCCATGTTTTAGGAGGAGCCATCAACCGGACATTAATCCAGACTCGGGCTACTGAGTTATTCCAGATGGAAAAACCCAATAACACTTTGCTCGACCTTGAAATCGAACCCAGGAGCTCGTGCTCAGCAGTAGCGGTTGCGACCACTAGACCAACGAGGCAGTTCTTTAGTTCAGATTCTTCTTTTCTTTTACAATTTACCTGACTGCGGAAGGGTAATGTTTGTTAAAAATGCATTTGATAATACCAGAACAAAACGTAGAATAGAATAGAATGGAATATAATTAAATATGCTTTATTATTACACACGTTTAGCATATAGTATTCCAAAAAGTCACACATTTCTTTACAAGAACTCAATACAGTAAAGACGGGCGACCTTCTTACCTTTTATGAAGCTGGCACGTTTTGGAAGAGTAATCATATTTGGAACGCTAGGTATATTTGAAGATATTTTTTGTTTCGTTTTGCATGTCAGTTTTGAAAAAACCATCGTAGCGTGAACATAATTTATGAAAATATAAATCAGTTAAAGCAATTTTCTCTGTAATTTACATCCAGCGGCCACGTTTCTTACAATACAAATGCGGTCTTAACGCTAACAGCGATATCTACCCAACAACCTTTTGCTACAACTATTATATGTTTAACTGTGCATTTTATTTTATTCTTTGTCGCGACGATTTTCCAGCTCATTGCTTGCAACCGCCTCACTTACGAGAAGCACTCAAACGACTGTTCTATCGGTTTTATTGCAACTTCTTTGTTTTAGTTCGGACCGCTTCTGTTTGAATTCTGTTAACTTTTCGATTCAGCAAGATGTTTGAGTGATTCTGGTTGTAAGTCAGAAATTGTGTCTAAGTGACCTTCCTTGTGGCTCGACGCGATTCGATTAATGTCACAACTGTAGGTGATTTAAATTGCGATGCAATCCGACCGATTTGTTTAGTAAGTTCCAGTATAGGCAGACTCATTCCAAATTCCAGCAACACATAAAATCTTACCTATTTTTATTATTATTATAGATAGGCTCGCGCTTGACCACTATCTCACCAGATTTGATCTGATGGTAAGCGATTATCTGGCTGATGACGGTGATATACGCTTGCTTATAAGCAACTTATTCAGTCTTGACTTAAAGACCCCTAGGTTAAAGACATCAGGAATCACCGCTATAAAATTGTGATTCATCACAATTTTCCCCGACAAATTTATAATAAAATAACCAAACCATCGACAACTGCACTTACTACCCGAAAATGTCACAGTCTATGACAATAATTTCCCTTCACTATAAATCGATATCGGCACGTCACTAGATTACGATAACAACAGTTTGACATGAACTTGTTATCTGCAGCCATATTTCAAATGGGAACTGTAATGTGTTATAAAATGAGCATAGAATTAAATCTAACTAGATGACGCACATGTACGCAGCCTTAGAATTAAAGTGACCTAAACTAAAATTCCTGTAATTTCAGATTTTGCTAAAAACTGACCTTAAAAAGTCTACTGTAAGACTCTGTGTTGAAAAGAGCCCGAATTATGAGTAATATAGGGGCTGCCTAGCCATCTGACGCCTCAGTCACTCAACAATATACTTTTTTGAACACAAACTGCATTTTTTGCTCATTGCTCGCAGAACGGAAGACGCAACGTTGGAAGGCCTCCCTCTAGGTGGACCGGCGACCTGGTTACACACCCTAACATTCAGACAATGAGACACAATAGAAAATGTATTGTTTATCGGTCATCTGGCAGGTATGGAGTTAAGGATGTGGGAATCCGATAGATGAGAGACACACAGGACCAATTAGTGTGACGACGTTTAGGGAAGGCCTATGTCTAACAGTGGACGTCTTTCGGATGAAATGATGAGAATGGTGTTACATTTAGCGTAATCGACATCAAACGAAATCTAGAAAAATGCATAATTACATATTGAGCTGTAAATACACTACAATAAAAGTTGGCAGAGACAATGGAAACATTTGAAAGCCTTTCATAGGTAAAAAACTTTTTACAAAAAAGTACAACCGACTTCCAAATAAAAACACTACAACGTGAAAAATAATTTCAATTTCTGAAGTCGGGGTTTCGTGTTGTAGTAGTGAAAAAAAAACGCATTTAGACTAATTGAGAACCTTCTCCTTTTTTGAAGTCGGTTAAAAAGTGACACGCTTAGTTTTCATACATATGGAGGGATTTGCGTTATCTAGGCTGATTTATATCTGTGTACATGATCTGTCACTGAACTAATGTGTTTGGTAAATAGTTGGAACAATATAATCGGATTTTATGTGAGGATTTCGGGCGTTCGGCATTTGCTTGCTTAATTTAATTTTAGATCTGTTTTGTCGATTAAAAACTAATGAGATGTTGTTCAATTTTCTGACCAAATGTCAGTTTCTGACAAAATCGCGACCTAAACTAATATTGTGCAGAGGTGGAATTGTTTGTTTGTGTGTAAGTAGGTACTGACCCGATTCGTAAGATTCTTTCACTGATCAAAAGTTATGTTAAGGTGTCGAATTCTCTGCCCGAGTCTGTGTTTCCTAGTAGATACAACCTGGGGGTCTTTAAGTCAAGAGCGAATAGGTTACTTTTACGCAAGCGTGCTTCACCGTCGACTACATCGCTTACCATCAGGTGAGATAGTGGCACAAGCGCAAGCCTATCAATAATAAAAATAAAATATAGGCCACAGGAGCAAACCAGTAGGAAAAGCTGGTTTTCAATTTAATCTAAACTAATATTATGAATGCAAAAGTAACTCTGTCTATCTGTCTGTTTGTTACCGTTTCACGACCAAACAGCGGAACAAACTTACGCGGGTACACGAGTAGACTCGGTAGACCATGTCCTAGATTAGGAAATAGAATACTTTTATCCCGTGAGTGTGGTCCCTGCGGATTGTAACCAACATTGACGCGAGCTAAGTCACTGACAGAAGAAAGTTATTCATCATTATATCAGCCAAAAGACATCCACTGCTGGACATAGGACCCAAGCGTCGCCACATGTACCGGTCCCGTGCGTCCCACAACCAGCGGATCCCCGCAACCTTCACTAGGCTAAAAAGTTATTAATAAAATATTATTACGAATTCGATGAAAAGTAATTAAAAAATTCACTGACCTCAGTGGCGATGGTTTTCAGAAAAAAATAAAAGATCCAACTGTCAAAAAATATTAAATTTCACAACCATAAATTACCTCTCATCAAAACATCGACACTTCCCATCCCACGACAAAAACGATGACGTCACCAATGACGTAACTCACATTTTTCTTCCATTACCGTTCTTAACGATAATGTGGCCCGAGAATGGTCCAATTTTGGTTTATGAAAAAATATCCCATGCTATGGTGATAATGCATGGTGAAAAGCCCATTTCCATGGAGATTTGGATCAAGGGCAATATGTTGGGCACAGTAATGGCACTTTGTACCCATATAATGAGGTCGATAGCCCAATTCTTAAAGATAGATGAAAGTGTTGGGTTCTAGGAATGTGTGAAAGTGAAATAAAATTAACCGGCTTCAAAACAAAATACTACAAACTGGAAAATAACTTTCTTTTCGGATGTCGGTGTCTTTGGTACCTATCTTTTTCGTTTTTGACACCGACCTCCGAAATTATTTTTCACTTGTAGTGTTTTGTTTCGAAGTCAGTATATTTTTGTCGTCTTAGTTTCGGTACCCTATTATTATGAAAATAATTTATAGCCAGAGGGCTTCTCATAAAAATTCCATTAAGCCTAAACACGACTGGGATAGATTATCTTATTACAGAGTTCCGAAGCCTACTTTCTGGCTTCATCACCAGATCAATTTAATGGTATTATTTTCATTAACACTATTTATTTATATTTGCTTTATCACAGTCATTTAACTATTCGAGATATCCTATACCCGAAATATACTTATCATTGAGAAGATCCTGTGGCCATCTGTGGTCTTTTTGATCAGTTCCAATTCGTTAAAAAATATACTTTCTGAATGCAAATACTTGCCGTTTTGAAAATACTGCAATCCTTATGTGTATGCCTATAAAATTTGAAGAGAAAATATTGGAATTTACATAATAATATGGACACTTCAGAAGACATCTATAACAATAGGTCGCCAAACAAGATTATATCTTAATATATATAAATCTCGTGTCACAATGTTTGTCCTCAATGGACTCCTAAACCACTTAACCGATTATAATAAAATTCGCACACCATGTGCAGTTCGATCCAACTTGAGAGATAGGATAGTTTAAATCTCAAATTATAGTCGCAATTTTATTTTATTGCTAATTATTTGTCTGTTATTATTTGACAGTCACAATTATCTGTTAAATCCAAATGATTCTAACAGATGTCGATACCTTTCGACTGGGTTGAGTAAGTAATCAATAGATGGCGCTGCTATGGTAAATCTACGAACGTGTCATATAAGCTACATTTAGAAAGAAATAGGGTAGGGTAGGTAGGGTAGGGTAGGTAGGGTAGGTAGAGTAGGGTAGGGTAGGGTAGGTAGGGTAGGGTAGGTAGGGTAGGTAGGGTAGGGTAGGGTAGGGTAGGGTAGGGTAGGTAGGGTAGGTAGGGTAGGTAGGGTAGGGTAGGGTAGGTAGTTAGGGTAGGGTAGGTAGGGTAGGTAGGGTAGGTAGGGTAGGTAGGGTAGGTAGGCTAGGTAGGGTAGGTAGGGTAGGTAGGGTAGGGTAGGGTAGGTAGGGTAGGGTAGGGTAGGTAGTTAGGGTAGGTAGGGTAGATGAATGTTTGGTGTTTTTATGGCAAAACAAAGTTTGCCGGGTCAGCTAGTAACTTATATAATAATCACTAACATATCGTAAATATCATTATGCGTTTATAACATTATGCTTTATAAAATTATGCATCATTCAACAGTACTTAGAATAAAAAAAAATATGCCTAATAATATTACGCGTAATGATCATTATGCTGAATTTCGTTATGCCAATGTAAATTATGATTATACATATGTTTTATGCTTTTCGTTAGTAAACTTCTTATAGAGGTTGTAGCAAATGCATATGTTTTCATGTGAGTGAAGTCATGTTGTCGACAGTTATTCAGAAATCAGGCTAAAATTTCATAATCATCTTCTGTATAACCATATCCCAACTATGTTGAGATTGGCGTCCATTCTACCCAAATGCAGCCAAACACCAGTATTTTACCCAAATTCCAGCAGTTAATGGGAAAATTCCTAGCTTCTTCATTTCCCTGTTCTCCTAACAGTTACATAAATTTATTAAAAAGGGGCCACCCATTCGTTCTGAGTCATAAATAAACACAGAAATACTTTTATCAAACGTTTCCAAAGTTTTTCACTTCCGAGTGCCGAGTTCTGGAGTTCTCGCAACTTTTTAATTTGCAGCTAATCTGGGCACATAAATCTGTTCTTTGCATCTTTAGGACGGAGGCTGCGAAGTTAGCGGGACGAGGAAGGCTTTTTAAGTGTGTATTTTTATCCGACTGCGTCAGAAGGAGAATAATGAGATGATAAAAAGGATAGTGCCATTATCATCATCATTTCAGCTGAAAGACTGATTGATTCTGAAAGTTTTTATGAGCCTTCTTGATTTTTTAGTTCGAAAGTATGTTCCCTTAGATACATTCAGACTTTTACTTACAAGCTGCTGGTAAACGCTAGTTTTAAATAAGTCGTTTATAAATAAGTAAATTAAAGAACCCATGCCACCTTGAGTAAGTGAATTAACTTATCCGCTACCTCTAAGGCCTCCACAGTTCCTAAGGCATTGCTAAATAGGAAGAGTGTTATGATTAATACGAGTTGTTGGCAAGTGGCGCTGAAACGAGCGGGGACTTACTGAGATGCCCACTGTCGGGACTGGTGATTGATGGGTGTAAGTCTGGTGTTTAATAACTATGGTGATTTGTTTAATTCTGATTTACAACATAACTCCGCTAGGTAAGTTTAAGTCCTATTTCTGGTGCATGTAATACAATGTTTTCATTAGTACAGGCACCAACTATTCTCTGTCTGTGTTTACTAACAACGCTGTTTTGATTGGTGATTCTTGTAAATGTGTATTTTTTTTAATAACACAATTATTATTATTTATTTAGGTAACGGTAATTAGGTTTAATACCGAAAACCCTATGAATTCTATATTACTTAAATATAATTATACCTGTGATAAGATTTTAATATTTTTTACAAACGCCACACATAATACACATGTCATAACACTTGGCTTATGGAATGGTAACTAGGGCATGCTTATCGGAATCTCGGCATCTCATAATTTCGGAATCTCGGCACGAAATCACCGATATTTCAATTCCGATACAGAGTGATCCAATATCGGAATCTCGGAAACAGAAAAATAACTTAATTTTAGATCCTTGTGTAGCGTCGAGCGACAAAGCGCGGTTAAGCTCGTTGACTACGGTGATTATCAGTGGTCGGATATTCTGTTTACTAATCGGGCACTTATTTACTTAAACTTCACTTCATAAAAAAATAATATATGCCGTGATGAATCCCGGGGTTACAGTCCTGAGATTGCTAAACCTGTGTGTGTTATTTAGTAAATACACAGATTCATAAAACCCGTTGTAACAAATATATTTTAATTGATTACGGTTGCGGGTATACGCAGGATTGGAGACGCACGGGATCGGCCAATGTGACGACATTTGGGGGAGGCTTATGTTCAGCAGTGGACATCTTTCAGCTGAAATGAGGATAACGCTCACTAAGAGCAGTGGTGGCCCAGTGGTAACGGCCCTGACTTACGTATTCTAGGGCGTGAGTTCGAACCCAGCCAGGCGCTTTACTTTGTGTAAATTATTTCATCTCCACTCTTAAAACGGTGAAGGAAAATATCATGAGGAATCCTTATATGTCCATATGTCCTAGAACCAAAATTTATTATATACAAATTAATCTATACTAATACACTTGGGGGAGGCCTATGTCCAGCAGTGGACGTCTTTCGGCTGATATGATGATGATGATGATGATGATGAATACACTAATGAGCAATGAAAAAGTTCCAGTGACATAGCACCAAATTACTCCTAAACGGGAAAGGCTAGCTTAATGACTCCGTCTGCAATATTGAAGTACATTTAACAGCGCGTCTGAATATTATCAACTAAAAACGTAACCATTTTGTGTCAAAATTTTAAATGAAATGTGAAAATATTAAATTAAGGTGTTTGTCGGCATTTTGTGGGTGGAACTTTTTCATTGCTCGGCAGTTTAATATAAAGCTGAAGAATTTGTTTCTTTGTTTGAACACGCTAATCTCAGGAACTACTGGTTGGAATTAAAAAAATCTGGTGTGTAAAAAAATATGTGTTGAATAGTCCATTTATCGAGGAAGGTTTTAAGCTATATAACATCACGCTCCGACCAATAGGAGCGGAGCATAAATGACAAATGTTGCAAAAACGGGCAAAGTTATTCCTTATTGAGATTATCCGTTGGGTGCGCTGCGTAAACGGTTTAAGTCACGCAACAATCATGTATGTAGGATAGGTAGGATAGCTGGGTAGGTAGGTAGCCAGTTGACGGGAGCGAAACTGCGTGGGACAGCTAGTCAGAAAATAATAACGGAGGAGTAGGAAAAAAAATACAAATTGCCACTTGATATGGAGGGATCCATATCAAGCAGGAGACATAACAAACAAGGCTAGTAGGCACAATGGTTCGTTTACAACTGGGATAAGCCTAGTTGCCTAGCACCACGGATAAAAATTAGCATTAATATTAATGGATCATAACATTGTTATATTTGATTCCAATAATTGGTATGGCAAAAACGCTTGAACGCACGGAAATTTGTTCTAGTTTCCACAAGGTTCGTATGGTAAATAACTCCTGATGCAGCCTGTACATTATTCAACATAATATTGTGTTCATTCTGCCAAAGAACTAATAACTAGTAGTGTACTAGGCTAATTTATGCTTGTTGTATACAAAAAAACTACATTACAAAAACTGTCTCCTTCCTACTTTTTGGGATTACCGAATATCGTAGCGCACCTAAGTAGGCTACCCCAGGTCGCCACGATACAAATTAAGACGGCATCCGCAAACACAAAAACTAAGTCATCACTCAAAACTAACGATAGTCCACGTCATGGAACTATTTTTTGGATGTATCATTACGCTGATGAGCTCGGCATCCGGCAGTGTGGGTGATTTATTGTTTTCTGTGTCGGGTAGGAGACAGTTTGTGGCTCATGGGCCTTTTTTTAACACAAATTAATGGGTAAATCCTAGAACCTAGACTAGCTATCTTACAGGAAACGTGTTTTTTTCGCGACTCGGTGATACAACAGTAATATTATATCTTTCTATAATTTATAGCTTTCTATCAGTGAAAGAAAGAAAGAGAGGAATAAATATTGCCACAGATATTGCACTCAACGTTGTCACAGAATGCAGAAAACAATAACCAGCCAAATGCGTGTCTGGCCACGCGCATTGATAGGGTTCCGTAGTTGCATAATAAATCATCATCAGAATCAGAATCATCGTCAGAGAAAAGTTGATCTCCTGTCGGGGGAATCACAACCCTCAGTAATGAGGAACACGACCCGAGGAAGTGGAGGAGTTGCATAATAATGCGGACTAAGAACAGGGTTTTTAGTTGTTACATGAACATTAAAACGTTTCCCTTTCCTATCCCACATGAGTTGATAATCCACTATTCAGTCTCTTTTCAAAAGCACTAAACCCCGTCACTAAATTAACTCGGCTCGACGTGAATCGCGTCGCATTTTTTCGTCAGTTTCGACAAAAGCGCGTCAGTGACGTCACATAGCGTCAGGAGTCGTTAGCGTCAATCGACGATTTAACTCGATCTGATAGATTTTAGACTATAAACGAAGGGAAGCGTTTTTAATTGAGATGGATGTCGATTTTTGTTGCGTATCTCCTACAGAAGCTGCGAAAACTAGCTTCTGCTAGCGGCTTCGCCCGCATCGAGGGAACATACTCCCGGGATAACAAGTAGGTTCTTCAAAGTCCAGTCCAACTCTTTACAAAATTCTATCATAATTGACAGAAAGATAGGCAGGCTGAGTGAATGACAATGCTGTATTGCACATAGCGTAACGGGGGTTACATTCCCACAAAGAACAAACGAGTAAGATGTCAGTTTTAGTTTAGTCTCAAGAAGCTAAGTCATGCAACTTGATGTACTCTTAAACAATCTTAGACCATACTGACCGCAGACAAAGACCAATATCCAGCAATATCCTGAACTGCCCCGTTGGTGGTTTTTTGTTTTGTGTAGCGGATGCGAGAGGTAGCTACCACCGATAGCCTCCACGAAGACACGGCAGTGCTTCGCCCAAGCGGGACAAAGCTCCACCGTATGCTCCTCCGTGTCCTCCGGGCGGTCCCCACAACGGTGACATCCGCCTTATCCCGAACGGGAGCCTCCCGAAACATCCGTGTCCGGTGAGGACCTGCGTCAGGCGGAAGTTGAGACGCCGTGACGCCTCTCAGGCCACTCCTTAAAGAGGGTTTTTACTGCCGCAATTGTGGCGCTGGGTTGCGACAGTCACCCTCTTCATGTCACAATGAGATCCTGGAACACGAGGGCTAACATCACCGGTGATGGTGGGTGGACTATAGGTGCAAGTCTACCTAACCTTTCGGGAATTCAGGCATGATAATTTATGTTATCCAGCACTAAAATAAACTCGTTGCTGTAACAACTAATGCCAACTGTACCAACTTCCAATAAACTAACACAAAAATAGCTTACATCTGTCAATACCGATTACCAGCTAAAAGCAAGTCGGACATGTCCTGAACTTTAGCCGCCATTTTTGACTGCATCTAACATCTAGTTCGAGGTATTGTTAGTGAAACTTTCATGTACCCCGAGTTATTCGGGGAAGCGACTGGACAGTACACCGTTGTGCAACGAATATACTTTTATGGAATTTGAAATTTTTAAACGGATACACAGGCAACAGGAATTTGGTAGGTGGATGGAGGAGGTGGGTTTCGAAATAGTTTGTAGGAACCTCCGTTGTGGATCGAAAGTTTTTGAGGCATATCTGCGAAAAATTGACAGCGAGTGCAACATGAATTTTGGTTTATGTAGAAGCAAATGAAATTCTTTTTACAGATGATGCCAACTAAATATAGCATGGTTAAGATGGCGGGAAACCGCGCGTGCGAGACGCACGAGATCGATCAATGTGGCAATGTGATCCACCTATATTCAGCAGTGGACGTCTTTCGCCTTAAATAATGTTGATGAAACAAGGCATCAGCATTTTGCTGCCAGTAACAATGATGTGCACTAGGTGGCAAGACAGGGATGTCAGGCACAGACACCTGTCAAAACGCTTATGTTTCCTGACAGTTGTTAAATTGACGTCAACGTCAAGTTTCATTTTGCGTTACCAAGGGAAACGACTTCTTGTCAAAGTGGCGCCAACTGGTGGCGTGAATTTTTCCCGAAAAACCTCATTGGCACGATAAGCAGATGAAATGACGATCACAGTTGTTTAGCTGAAAAGTGTCTGTGCCTATCGTAAGATAGGCTTAGACACTTTAAAATGTCAACGTTAATAACAAGGTTAACATTTTGTTGTTACATTTGCTGTCTCGTAGCAGTGTCGTCCTAGAGCTCTGTCTTTCTAGATATACTTCTTCTTACATCATTTGCATTACATAAATGTATACAATAAAAGAAACATACTCAAGGACTAAAATAACTATAGCAGCCTCTCCACAGTCCTTCTAAATCAGTTCAATCCTTTCCTTCTTATACAATTCTTCAGTTCCAGCAGAAACATATTTCTTAGTCAAATTATATTCTCAAAGTCAAGAGTACCAGCTATTATTAGAAGCAGCTATTTCCGTACTACACATCATAGGCGACGGGCAATCTGCGTGAGAAATCACCCACTCTGGGGAATAGTCGCGCGGAGTAGCGATTTGTCGCAGTTTTTTGTCGCATCGTCGCGGAACCGAGATATAAATTATGTCGGTTGCTTGTAATGCGTTTTTCGCATCAGTTTTGAGTGTATTTTTCGTTGAGTTACCGCTGGTATAGGTTTCGGGTTTTATTTTATGTGTGTTCATATTTTATTGTCGAGGCAATAAGATTGTTGAGTTAGGAAATACGCCATCGCTTATTTAGAGCGAAAGAGAAGGCTGCATTTTTCAGTATTTATAACAATTTAATAACCACTGTGACCTTATTCTGCAAATTTATATTATTTTACTTTGTTTGTTTGTACCGAATAGGCTCCGAAACTAATGGACCAATTTAAAAAAATATTTTACCAATAGAAAGCTACATTATTCCTGAGTGACATAGGCTATTTTGTATTTTCCGAAAACGGGTCCTGTGGGGTGATTCAAGGGAGCGAAGCAGCGGGGAACAGCTAGTATACAATAAGCTGACAATACAAATACATACAGTGAAACCTAGTTAAAGAGGCCTGGGGTATGTGAGAAATTTCTACATGAAATGTGACTGAAAATGATAAATTTATATAATATTCTTCTCAAGTGTCCCTCTGTAAACAATACACCATTTTAAATTGGCTCTCTGGGAATTTGGGTATATGTAAAACTTCTTTATGTAAAAATCTATTGAGCCCCAATTTTATTTCTTGAGATTCCGGTTAACCAAGTTACACTGTAACACAAGCTCTGATTTGCTACAAACAAAATCTGGCCCGTCTTTATCACTTAGAGATATACAACTAAAACCACGTTTGTACTTTTTTCCATCTAATTCAACAAACCAAAATCCTTTATATCCATACCTACAGCTATTGCATACATATATAATATATTTCCACAAAGATACAACAAACCAGCTCAGGTAGCAATTTGTAAGCGAACCAGTGCTAATCCCAAATGGGATATTAATTTCATAGCACTTAAAATAGATTTCATAGATATATATTATCTAATCCTTTACAAAGATATACAAGGTGCGTTTTCCAAGAGGGCGTTGATGGCTAAATCCAAACTATAAAAAATAACGTTAATTTTATTAGTTGTAAGAAAAATCAACAAGTATTTTTAGAAAATGATTTTCTTAAGTTTGCCATATTTATGTCATTACTTCCAAAATTTGATCATTATTAGCGTCACAATCGAATTTTTTTTAAACAACTGCTTCGATTTCTGCCTAGAAATATTGGCTTTTTTTATAAATTCTGTTTTAGTTTTTATCAAAATGGGTTCCGTGTCTCCTTTGAGTGTTTGCAGCTATTCCTCGTATTTGGCCATCCACCCCTCTGGGAAAACTCAACCTGTACTATATTTAATCCTTTAGTTCAGTCAGTGTGAATGTATTAGTTTTAGTAATAGTCCGAAATTGTTGGGTTGATAATATTCAGGCGAAAAGTTTATGAGATTTTGTTTTGTGGAATTGAATATTATTTTGTTTCGTAACTATTCATATTTATCATTAGTGAGACCTTCTTATTAAATTAGATTTCGGCAACTTCTCTCTAGCCATGGTAATAGCTCATGCTTGAGCAAAATTACTTTCAGCAAGGTGATGAAATTTTTAACGTAATCCAAGATTCTTCTGGCATCATCATCATCTTCCTCTTCTTATCCCGACAGCGAGTGACTACCTATCTCCACATCCTAGTAACTGGGTAATACGAGGTCCCTTGGTTAGACTGGCTTCAGTCTTTCTGGCAAACACCAGCATAGTAGAGAAAAGGCTGGACAGATGTTACACAATGTTTCCTATGGCAGATAATGATGAGTGGTTTCATATATTTTTTCCAAATCTCATCATCATATCAGCCTCAAGACGTCCACTGCTGGACATAGGCCTCCCGCAAGAGTCGCCACATTGACCGGTCCCATGCGTCTCGCATCTATCGGATCCCCGCAACCTTCACCAGGTCATCGGTCAACCTGGTGGGAGGCCTTACAACGCAACATCGTCCGGTTCGCGGTCGATATTCCAGAACTTTTCTGCCCCATCGACCATACCTTCTGCGAGCTATGTGCCACTTAAGTTTAGCAATTTTTCGGGCTATGTCGGTAACCCTGGTTTTCTTGCGGATTTCTACATTTCTGATTGAGTCACGCAAGGATACTCCAAGCATAGCCCTCTCCATGCCTTTTCCAAATCTATGTATCTCTCTACAATACAAGATACTTTCACTTCCACAAAAAGATAGGTACCAAAAGCAGCCCACAATCTTATTACCCATCACAAGCAAGACCGTCTAAAACTTACAACAAGCGAGCTTAAGCACGAGCATTAAGTATAACATATGACAGTATTTAAGTCTGCCATAACTTGCCACCATAACTTAGCACTAACGTGAGTAGTCTTGGCAGTGCGCTTGCTACGGGCTTAACCCGACATTTGCATGATGTTACAAAATGGTGTTTATGCCTGTCCGGGGAAGGGTTAAATGTACGGGATTGAGGTAATCTGGTGATGACGTCATTGTTGATGGGTGTTGCAATGTTTGATTTTGTTTGAAGAATGTCCATATAGCGTAAGTTCAGAGCAATGGTGGCCCAGTGGTAACGGCCGCGACTTACAAGTTGTAGGTGGTGGGTTCGAACCCAGGCAGTCGCAGTCTTAGTTTGTAATTGGTAGTCACCCATCTACGTACCGACCTCGGCAATCGTTGCTTATGATAACTTAGACACGAGCTCCGATAAATCGAACTTACAGTTAGGATAGGCTAGATGGACACCCCTCGATGGTCCTATTTGGTCCATTGTCCGTCCAAGCCTCCTCGATGTGAGAGAGGGAATGGGCCTTAATCCACCACGCGGGCCCAGTGCGCGTTGGTGGATGTCACACCACTTCGAAATTTTGGTTGTAGGACATGCTGGTTTCCTCACGATGTTTTCCTTCACCGTTTTTAGAGCAGTGGTGATGAAATAATTTATACAAATTAAAATGCCTTACAATGCAACGGTCGCGACTTACTTTGTGTAAATTATTCCCAATTTCTTTGCCCATTCTCTCACACAGAGGAGGCCTGTGTCCTGGCAGTGGGAACATTAAAAGGCTGATGATGATGATGAAAGCGCCTGCCTGGGTTCGAACCCATGACCTACGACACGTAAGTCGGGGCCATTACCCCTGGCCCACCGCTGTTCCCACATCGATTAATTTAAATAAATAACAAGATATAAGTATCTGTGAATTTAATTATTCTAGGTGGTGATTAGCAGGACTTACTGAAGGGGTTAATGTACAGAAAAGTTTCAGTTTAATTAAAGATTATTTAGGTGACATATTTCAAAAGACGAAGGATAGTTTGTTAATGTGAAAGCAATGGTATCCACTCGCCATGAGCTATAAATTTTTTTGACAAAAAAACAACCGACTTCCAAAACAAACGAAAAATTACTTTCTTTTTGGAAGTCAGTGACTTTGTTACCTATCTTTTTCATCTATCTATCTTTTTTTGACACCGACTTCCGAAAAGAAAGTTATTTTTCGGTTTGTGGTGTTTTGTTTTTGATGTCGGTATAATTGTATAGTTAAAATGTCTTATTTTTCTCATATTAGTTTTGGTATCTTAAATTACCATGAAAATACGTAATAATTAAGGATAACTTAAAAACTATTCGTCAGATCTTGATCAAATTTAAATGGGACCACATGAAAAGCACCAGCTTTCAAATAAAAAAAGTCAATCATCCAAATCGGTTTATAATTGGCGGAGTAATCGCGTTACAAACATACAAAAGCATACAGTCGAATTGAGAACCTCCACCTTTTTGAAATCGTTTGAAAATATAACATTCTTTATCACCTATCTTTTTACAATACCCACGGGGACACTCACCTTTTTCTACTAACGGTCAACCAAAATCTCAGTCCCAACTAGTGTTGCATCACGTGTGTAGTGTACCACACTTGGCACGCTTAACACGCTCGGCACGGTCGGCACGCTACGTGTGTCGGAGACGTGACGGAGCGTGACCATATCGCTCTGATTCTAACACGGTGTCATACATATATATGGTGTAAGTGACAAGAGGCTCTAGACATACATTTTAACAAGAAAAGCGTCGCGACAGCGATTAGGATTGGTCAAAAATTTATTCATTGAGAAGCGCTTTCAAAATGCCACATGATCAGTCCCTTACTTTTGGCATTTGGACCATAGCCATCGTTGATAGAATAACAGTTTTTCTAGAGCAGGGGTCACCAAATGACGGACCGCGGTCCGGATCCGGTGTGGACCTTAAGTAACCAGTACAATATACCGCGGAAGAATCATCTTCATTGATATTGTATCTATTTTTACAAGCTTTTATTTAACTTGCAATGTTTGTATGTGTGTTCGGTTCAAATCTTGCAACTGAATTTTAAAGCAGTTAACCTCCACCAATTAAGATGAAATTTTGCATACACGTTTTTAGTTTGGATGACAATCCATGGTTAGCTAAGTGACGTCATTCTAAATCCAATATGGCGGACGGCCCACGATGGCGGATTATTTATTTTTTGTGCACTGCCATGATATGGCTATCAAATGAAAGGGTTTGCTGAGAAGAATACGAAAATAGATTGAGTTAAAAAATATTTTTTAATAATTAATGTTATTACATATTTAAGTTTATTATTTCAATTTCAATTAAGTAGAATACACGTGACGATGTAAAGGCTGGAAGGATGGGTGACAAGTGGCTTTGCGGACTGCGAATAAAAGTAATTGGTGACCCCTAGTCTAGAGCCTTAGAACAATATTGACTCAGCCTAAAACCTTGAAGCTATTTACAATTTTATCTTCACAATAAACAAACTACAGGACATACTCTCTCACAAACATTCATCAATCATCCTCTGACCTTAATCCCATAACAAAAAGTCAGACTCACAGTAATCCAAGATGGCGGTGACAATAAACAGGAGCACTACTAGTACAATAGTTTCTTAGGAACGTAGTCAACAATGGAACGGACGTGGTGACATGAAATCTGAAGATAGAAGTTGTCCTTGTGAATGAGCTCATCCAGAAAAGCAGGAAGTACATTAAGCTATGGTGGTATGACTTTTTCAGCTGTTTTTATTTTATTTTCGATAGGCTCGCGCTTCACCATTATCTCACCTGATCGTAAGCGATGATGTGGTAGAAGGTGTAGTACGCTTGCCTAGAAGTAACCTATTCACTCTTGACTTAAAGACCCCAAGTTTGTAGCTATCGAAAAACACTGAGTGCGGCAGGGAATTCCACTCCTTAGCTGTACGCATAATGAAAATATTTCCAAAAAGTTTAGTGCGTATGGGTGGGATGTCCACCATGTACCGATGACGCATCGCCGTATGTCTTGTAGTCCGATGATGAAACGGGCTAGGCGGAATTAGATCATGCAATTCCATCGCACTCTCCCCGAAATGCAACCGACAAGCCAGCAACTCGGCGACTCAAGGCTCTGGAGCTTTGACTCAACTAGTGCCTCATTGCCAATGAGCCTCTTGGCAAGTTTTTCGATAGACTCTAGTGCATCAAGCTGGTACCTGGCAGATCCGTCCCAGAGATGAGAACAGTACGCCATGCAAGATCGAACTTGCGCTTGATATAACTTAAACAGTTGTTTTGGCATGAAGAACCGTATCACATTCGCAAGGATCTCCTACTTTTTGGCAGCTTTGCTGTAAAGCAGCGTTGCTGTATTCCGGTTAGAAAATTATTGGTGTCGTTATAACTACTATCACAAAAGACTTAAATTTGGGCTTATAGACTCGTGGGATAGCAATCCAACAGGAACAGAGAAAGATCGAGCGCAGGACCGAATGCATCTCTCCGTGGCATGACGTGCTTTCCAAGGCACGGGGTGTCACATCGCACATTTCTGAACTCCGAGTTGCAAATTTTAAAATTTATTTAAATTTAAAATTCATTTATTTCAGGTCTTAAACCCATATCAGACAATAAATCAATAATTCAATAATAAATACAAAATCACACAGATAAATACAAACAAATAAATACAAAATAATATCAACACATCAAATAAATAAATTCATATTCCATAATCAAAATTATTAATTACAGTAGTCTCTTACGTGCGACACTATATGTAACTTGCCTGTCACAACAGTGTCGCACATAAGGACAGTCCAACCTATTTGCTATCATACTCAGAACGGCATTGGAGCTGTCCCGCACTCTGCGCACAAGAGACGCGCAGCGCTTACGCATGGTCGCATGAAAACAGTCCGTGCGCGCCCATGCGAACATACCCGAAGCGCTGCAGTAGCGAGGCAGACCCAAAACCGCCCTGAAAGCATTGTTAAATTGAATGCGGAGGGTGTTATAGCTTTTCTGCGTGTAATTAGCCCACAGGCTGCAGGTGTACAAGGAGGTGCAATATGCTCGGAAAAGAGTTACTTTTACGCCGTCCGAACAACGTGCGAACCTGCGGGCCAGCATATTAGCTCTTTTAGATAACGCCCTCCGCTCCCGTTCTAAGTCAGCATGGTCCCTGAGGTCAGACGTGACCATATGTCCTAGGTATTTAAACTGTTTCACCCTGTCTAAAGGTACACTATTTAGACGTATAGGTGGTACATAGTCGGGACATATAGCACCACCGGCCTCAAAGACCATGTACTGGCTTTTCTTAATATTATAAACAAGTCCATGTTTTAAAGCGTAATCCTCACATGTCGCAATCAACCTCCTTAGGCCACAAATCGACGCGCTCAGCAGAACCATGTCGTCTGCATAGCTTAAATTGTTGAGACACACGTCGTCTACATGACAGCCGACATGCTGCCTATTCCAACCCAGTACGCGTGACCCACTCTTTTTCCTCATAATGCCCTCTCGACCAGCCAAGGACGCAGCACGAAGGGCGGTCACAATGTCAGAGTACATCACATCAAGAATACGTTGGTGACAGGGGTCATTACAGTAAAAATCAGCACAATTTATACACTCGGTAGGAAAGTTAACCAACCCTAAACGTTTATGACACTCTGTGGTATATTTCGCGATCTGTTCCTTATTTCTAGTGCCCCACGATACAGTGTTCTCGTTCAATGATATTTCATTCAGTAATTTAGGAGTAAGTAAATCAAGGTCACATTCTATGATTAGAGGAAAATGATCAGACCACAGCGTATCATAATTAACGTAAACATTAGTGACACATCGTTTTGCCGATTGCGTAACTACACAATGATCCAACCAGCTGCATGTACCGTGAGCGTCACTAATGAATGTGTATGTACCCGAGTCCACACCGAGAATGTCAACATCAATACATGACCAATATTGTTCACTACAAAAACTAAAAAGCTCCTTATAAAATAACTCGTATCGGTCAGCATTGTAATCACCTAACATAAAAACCGATTGAATATTATGTTCGTCTATAATAGCACTTACCGCACTAAGACAGTCCGTAAAGTCCGGTAGGTTATCCGCACAATTAGTAGGCATATATATACTCATCACAAGCACAGGACGGTCTCTTGTTGTCACTTTTAATGCGCTAATACGAGCGTTATCACACTGTAACACTGATACTTGTTGGAAAACACTGCTTCTCCATAGTAAAGCGACGCCGCCAAACGGCCTCCCGCGCAGTATGCCGGCGGACGTGTCCACCGCCGACGTTCCTGTGTATCCGAAGCCGCTGTCGATCGTGCCTAGATACGTTATTTCTTCAGGCAATAACCATGTTTCTTGCAGTGCAATTAGGTCACAGGTGCGACACAACTCCCGAACACCATCTACTGAACGCTTGACGTTCTTGCAGTTGAAGCTAGCAAATCGGTAGCAAATGCCAAATAGAAAAACGCAATAACACTGCCCGATCTGGGAGTCGTACTCACGACCTCACTCTTAAGGGCCTTCTACCGCTTTATTGGCATAAAACGGTTACTTTCTAAAGCATACTCCTTAGTAACGACTGAGTTAAAAGGATTGAAAAAAATATATATTTATTATTGTTTCATGTACATTATTTGTGAAACATAGTTTTTCCGTGTAACTTACAGTTCTGGTTTAAAAAAAAAATTAACACCACGATAATTTTCGTCACTTTTAAATATGATAAAAATATTATTAGACAGAGAAATTGGTGTCTAGAATTTCTCCGTAACTGAAATAGCATATGTAAATCAAAGAATATTTTGCAAACAAAACTGTCTAAAAGGAGGTTCAATATTGATATTCTGGTTCCGAGCGGGCGCACAGCTAGTACTGCGTTAATATTGGGGAAAATCTACGCATTAACAATCGCAAAACTTCATCATCATCAGAGATCCCATTAGTAAAGATTTATTGATGAAAACAAAAAGAAGAGAGTCTTTTAACCAGATATACAATATGAAAACCAGACTTTAATACCTGTCCCCAAACAGACTACAGCTGACATAGTCAAATAATACGCAAAAAATATTCTGCATACAAAAACATGACCCATTTTCCACATATCAGAAGCCTTGGCAAGTCGGTTCAGAACAATATTTACTTAAGTTAATGACTTCGGTGTCTGCCTACCCAGCAAACACAATGGGTACATGATAAATAAACAGAGTTATGATGGGGACCGTATGTTTTTAGGCAACTATTGTTTTGTTGAGTTTAAAGTTTAATTATATCGTTTTGAGTTGGCAGTTTGAATGGATAGTTATTTATTTTTAACTCTGTCGTGAGTTGAAGAAGTAGTTCAATTCGAGAAAATATAAACGAAACTAGAAACTAAGTTTTCAGGTGGGAAATGTTTTACTGGTAGATCGACTTGTATGTAAAAAGTAACAACCCTTTGTTTTTTATATCTGAACTTTTAAACCATTTATGTTAAGTCATTTAAAACTATTCGCTCTGTCACTTGCCACTAAGGTTTCATTGGTTCGGAGTCACCCAGTCGACCGGCTATCGCTGAAAACCAGTGCTGTGGCTCTGTCTCGCACACGTTTCCCAGCATTATGCTGAGCGATGTCCGTTTTGCGTTGTTGTGACGCATACTTTGTAATGATTGTATTTAAGATTTTTTTGTTCTTTTATTGGTATGCGTCGTGCCTGGCGCAAATAAACAATTTATGTAATCTATAATATTTTATTTTTTATTTTTTCTTTCTTTCAAATAGTAATTCTGTGAGAACTACATATGTCAGTCAATCGTAGATTATGTGTACAATTTAGTATATACTATTATATTTATTCGTAAATAGTTAGTTTAGCATTAATTTAGATTATTATGTTAAAGGATGCAAAACAGTGGAATCGTTTTCTGGAAATCGATTTGCGTTTCTGGTGATCACCACTGTTCATTCTGGCTTCTAATAGTCTCAGTGGTTGGGAATAGAGAAGCAGGCTTGTTATAACAAAAAGTCCTAAAAATATAAAGAAACAACAAGTTACAAAATAAGCCTTTGCTCTAGTCAGCTACAAAATGTCTACAGCTACACCGTATGACGTCACTGACCGTAACTACAGCACTTAACGGACTACAAAGAGGCTACTTGCATATGCATCAGCTTGTATCGATCCTCACGATACATGTAAGTGGATACACTGTCATTCTTTATGCTGAAACTAGCCTGGAACCATTTATATTTTATGGTGACTTTGTGACAAGACAAAAGAGGATTCTTAATTTCAAAACCTTCTAAAACGTGACAAAGATAAAAAAAAAATTACAAGAAGATAAATTCTTTATGCTGAAACTAGCCTGGAAACATTAATATTCTATGGTGACTTTGTGACAAGACAAAAGAGAATTCTTAATTCGAAAACCTTTTAAAACGTGACAAAGATAAAAAAAAAAACTTTTTACAAAAATATACATTTTTTATGCTGAAACTAGCCTAGACACATTTATATTTTATGGTGACTTTGTGACAAGACAAAAGAGGATTCTTAATTTCAAAACCTTCTAAAACGTGACAAAGATAAAAAAAAAATACAAGAAGATAAATTCTTTATGCTCAAACTAGCCTGGAAACATTAATATTCTATGGTGACTTTGTGACAAGACAAAAGAGAATTCTTAATTCGAAAACCTTTTAAAACGTGACAAAGATAAAAAAAAAACTTTTTACAAAAATATAATTTTTTTATGCTGAAACTAGCCTAGACACATTTATATTTTATGGTGACTTTGTGACAAGACAATAGAGGATTCTTAATTTGAAAACCTTCTACACTTCTACTTCTAAACTTCACTGTTTATTTGGTAAGTAGTTAAGTAAGGTACCTTTAATGCCAGAATAGATTACCCTAATATCATGAAACTGAACATAACCGGTGAAAAGAGAGTGTACCAAGGTGAACTGTACACATTTGCGTAACCCTTTAGAGCGTACTGGCGTGATGTTATGTTATGAAATGGTATAAACAATAAACAGACATGCAACAATCTAGCAGTGGACGTCTTTCGGCTGACATGATGATGATGGCTTCTATTAACGTATGTACATACATAAAATCACACCTTTTATCCATGTGGATAAGCAGAAACAACAGAGCTCCACCTGCTTCTTAAGATTCTCCTTTTATTTTTATTATGCAGGGCATCCTTTGGGTATGCCGACGACAGCACTGTTGATGAGAGATACTTCTCCAACGCAGCTACAATCTAGAGATAGTTAAGTCAAGAGTGAATGGGTTTTTTATAGGCAAGCGTGCTTTACCGTCGACTACATCATCGCTTACCATCAGGCGAGATAGTGGTCAAGCGCAAGCCTATAGATTATAAAAAACAAATACGTTCACACATCTATTGTTATTATAACAAATAATAAAAATAAATTGCACTATCTATGACAGTCATAAAGGTAAGGAACCCTCATTGCGCTAGCTCGAGTAGCACTTGTCAGGTTTTCATCTTACGAATCACGATATAAAGGCCTCCCAAGATAATCAAGCACTATTGCCCATAGGTACTCGGGATAATACAAGACAATGGTCTATTGTCTATACGCAATAGTTTGGCAAATGGCCCAGCTAATGTAAAGTGGGTATCGTCGGCCATAGACACCAGCAATACCAAGGGATTTGCTGATGTATTGCCAACCTCAGAGATGAAATGGAAGTGTTATGTGCCTCTAATATTATCAGCTCCCTTATCCTCCAAACTAGAGCTCATTTATATTGTTTCATATCGGAATTAAGGGGGGAACCGACCTTGGGCTTTACGAAAAGTATCATAAGTGGTAATGATTGTGGAAAGTCCAAAATTGTTTGAGATTCACCACTTGGCATTTCGACAGAGGTTATAAATTTTTGAACTCGTTGATTATCGTCATCTCTAAAAGAATTTTACTTTGTTTATACCACAAATATTACTTAGTTCTTATTCTTTATAGTATACTAAAACAATACATTTACACGAAGTGAAAACAATATTCATGTGCAAAGCTTAACCCGACTTGTTTTCTTCCAGCAAACCTTTGAGTGATAGAATCATATCATAATAGAGGGCAGTAATCCAGTGTATAATTTAACAGTAATATACTTTTAATAATAATACACAAAAGACCTACGTTCCTAAATATAATTATATATCATAAATCTACTAATATTATTTATTGTGTTGAAAGAAAATGCTCCTTAATTTTCCCCTTGCAGTAATTGAGAGAAGGGCTATCACATAGTGAGTGTGGGAGCGAGTTCCAGAGATGTACTGCAGTAACAGAGGTAGATCCATCAGAACGACTGGAAGTATGACGTGGAGTTTGAAGGAGGAGCGAAGTGGCCGTGCGACAGAGTGCTTTAGGAAAAATATAAATTTTATCAGCCTTTTTTTTTGTTTTTGGAAGTCTTTCAATGACTTTTCCCAGTCTGGGTGAAGCGGGAGGGCGTTCAGACTTTTACTGACTTTTGAAGACCCACCCGTGTTGTTTCAGATGCTGGCTCCAGCACACGATAACACACTTTTAAATTTATCAGCCTAGGATAAGCGACGGTAGCAGATCTCTACAAGTACAATTCTATTCATTTTCAACATTCATTAATTCTTAAAAGACAAATGTGTATTTGTGTATCTGTCTGTGGCATCATAGCTCCTAAACATATTAATCGATTTTGATTTTTTTTTTTGTTTAAACATGACTTTATCGAGAGTGTTCTTAGCTATGTTTGGTGAAAATCGGTTGAACCATTCTATGGTTACGGGCATTTTACTGTTTGAATCGGAGTGTTTTCACAAGATTTTAGATTCGTATCATAATTATGTTTTCAATAGATTGTCGATCAAAGCGTGTCTGCTACTAGAGAAATTATGTAACATGAAATAGAAATGTGTCGGGGGTTTTTAAATTTTTCACTTGTCGTGGAGTGAGTGACTGCTTATCTGACTCATCAAAACAATAAAACCAAAGAGATTAATGTTTTAAATGAGTTATTTTGTATAAATAAATGTAATATAATAAGTATGACTGCGGCTTCGCTCCCTTCAACTGCCTATAGTGCAAAAGTGAAATGACTTCAAATGCACAACGCAATCTATCGAATAAGGAGTTCAACTGTCCGAGTATAAGAATCGCGTGTGTTGTGATAATTTTACGTTTTGAATACTTTAAATTCACCTAACTTTTGATAGAGTAAACCGATTGCGATTTAACAAAAACTAAGTAATACTTCAAAGTTACGCACAATTTTATGTATAAATGTTATCTAAGTAATGATGATAGAACATTAATATTGGAAAATACACCAGTATTATTACAAAAAGCATACTAAGCATGAGAATTGACAGCAAATAAACATTAATAATACCTAAAATAATATTAACCTTTAATTACGTTGTATTACGATAATAAAGGCAAACGCATTATCAGACATACACCTTTCTAACAAACTTTCTCGTGCCAATAACGAACATTCCACGAACATACTTGTTCAGAACTCTACAGATTTCGATACATGTTATAAGAACTAAGTTTATTACAAGCACATAATCCGCTGGAAGTTTCAACAACAGCGGCTGAAGAAGTGTCTAAAATTTAATAAAGCCAGCGTGTACATACTTAGGGCTTTTTGGTTAAAGATGTGTGGGTTACTGGAAGTGGGAGCGTGGTTTAGCATGATGGTTGTGCGTAGTTGAGTGTTTATGTTATTTTATTTTTATATATTGTTTGTGAAGTGAGGTGCATTCACATTTTGCCATTTATATTTAAGTTTCTTGCAATAGGCGAGTCTACTGGGTTGGGTTGTTTAAAAATTAAGTTCCCTTTTATTTGTACCTACATTGTGTGTATCTGTGTGTGCCAAATAAACTAGTTTTCTTTATTTCTTTCTTTCTATCTTTCTTTCCACCGGGAACAAATCCACACTCCAGGCTGCTACTAAGAAATTCCAGTTGGAAAACTAATAACACTTTACCTGATCCAGGAATCAAATCCAGGACCAGGTAAAAGTTAATAGTATATTGATAACTAGCTTCGGTTTCACCCGCGTGAATTTTTTTTTTCCCAAGGGCTCATAGCGGGATGAAAGTAACCTATGTGCTATTCCAGTCTATAATCTATCTCTGTGCCAAATTTCTTCCAGATCTGTCCAGCCGTTTTGGCGTTATTGAGTATCAAACATACATCCATGCAATCTTCCACATTTAAAATATTATCATTAAGATTAAATATTATGTCAACGGACCGCTGTTTTTGCAACTGCCGTGTTTGTGTTTTAAAACACACAGATGTTTTCCATGCAGTACATAAAATTTATTAATCCATAACACACACATAAATATCTTTCAATTGAGTAATTTAAATAATACAATTGAATATTTACTCAACTGAACAAATAAAATTGAGAATTTACGATCAAATTGAGCACATCTAGTACAATGTTTTATATTTCACACTGTCAACTCTATCTTAGCTAATACACAAAGACCAAACTACTGCTCACTGCTTTTAATCTAAACTAATATTATAAAGAGTTTAAATCTGTATGCTTGTAAAAGGTAAATTAGAATAGTGAAGAATAGAATAATATAAAGTACTGATCCGATTCTGAATATTCTCTCACTCATAAAAAGTTACACTATCGTTGAGGGTCATAGGCTCTTTTGTATCCCGAAAAAATGCACTGTTGCTGTAGAATTCACCACGGGAACAACGCCTCGGTAAAAAAGAAGTAGTTTATGCAACCCTGTATTTCAAGTTACACCTTCCAGCAACCCTACATCCATGTAACATCCCAGTCTTTCGGCTGTATACTCAAAACGTAATCTCGTAAACTGAGGCTGCAAATTCACCAGCCCCCCCCTTCTTATACAGCCTCTCTTACCCCCCTCTCGCGTATAAATAGCATCTTAGTACAGTTTCCTTCTGAGGACGTGAACGTCTTCTAAATGAAGTCGACTTGATAAATGGTGGGTACTTTATTAAAGGAAACTGTTTTGAAGAATTTGAGTGGTGTTGTGATTTTATTCAATAGAAGACTTAAACTTTCATAACTTCATGTATGCCCTGAAAGATTGGGCAGGTAGGCAGGGATGCATCTATAGGACATATACATTTCACCAGTTATGTTCAAGTCATATGATGGATGAGCTGATTGAGATCAATCCTGGACTTCATGTTCAGCAGTAGTGATTGCAATCGTCTAGACCAACGAGACTTTATAAACGGAGTCTCCTAAAACGTAACATTTCATTTTCATTTCATTTATTCATTAAGCAAATCACATTGTCTTGAACATAAATACTATAAATTATTAATTAATATTTCAAGAGAAATTCAATAAAGTGCTATAACATTTAAATATAACATCCATATTTTTTTTAAATAATTTCAAACAGTTATAAAATAGTCAAAAACAGGATTAAATATAATGTCAATCCGTTTCCAAAATATTTTCAAACAGCTTTCAATATAATGTCAAACAGTTTTAAAAATAATGTTAAAGATTCTAAATTATATGATGTCACAAGAGAAAGAAAAAATAAAAAACATGTAAATCATTTATTATTGTTTGACTTTAGTTCCGATATATTATATAGACATTTTTCTAATAAAAAGCATTTTAAACAAGTGCGTGTTATATCAGAATCTTTGTCCCAGAAGGCAACCTATTAAATATCTCTACAGCTTGGTAATTCGTACAATGCTCTACTATATTAAATTTTGGTGAAAATTTTCAAATTTTAAATTTTTCAAGTTTCAATTTTTTTAAGCAACTAATATCAAACTCTAATCTCAGGTTCTTCTTATGTTTCAAACTCATGTAGATACTTAGCAAAATGGGTCAAGAGGACCAATATATATATTCTAGGTACTGTTAATATGCCCAACTGTTTTTAAGTAATCTCTGCATGAGACGCATATCTACCAAATTGTTGATATTATTATACCACCACTTTCTGTAATTTAAAGATAACCTTGTACCATCGTCTACCATTATCATCTCTAATTCAGGTAAGAGAGTGATCTCATAAACATCAAGCCAGTTTTCAAGAAAATATACCGATAGCTACCACCCACCAATTATGATTTACCTAATCCCATATGTTCGGCGTCAAGCCAATTGTCAACTAGCAGTAACAAACTTTAAACTAGGCCGATACTGAGAAAGGTCCAGGTGAAAAGATTCAAAGTGTCCGATCTGGGAATCAAACCCACTAATCTAACGACAGTAAAACAATCACCATCATCATTTCCTGGACATAGGCCTCATATTCAATTAAGACAAAGACCTATTCTAATTCCCTTTGAAGGCAACTTCCTCCACTTCAATCAGACAATGGAAAAAACCGCATGATAGCGAATTTAAAAACTTCAATAATGTATGTGCCAACCGCTATCGAAATATCGTGTAAACAATCCCTTTACATTTGTCATTTTGACCATCGCTATTAGAATGTCGCGTTTAAAGCCTCTGGTCAATTTGATTGAATTGAGGAAATTACTTAGAGTATATAATAGACTGTTGTTCCCGTAAGATAACCTGAAGGAACTATTATGGAAGATGAGATTAGATTTCAAGAAGAATATTTTTATAGTTTCTTAATAGTCACTCTTGATTCTATTTAGAGGGGATGCTAGCCAGGTTTTAGAGTCAGCATATTAAGGGCGAATATTAGGAGCAGTGGTGGCCCTGTGGTATCGGCCGCGACTTACAAGTTGTAGGTCGTGGGTTCGAGCCCAGGCAGGCGCTTTACTTTGTGTAAATTATTTCATCACCACTGCTCTCAAAACGGTGAAGGAAAACATCGTGAGGAAACCGGCATGTCCTAGAACCAACAATTCGAAGACATGTGACATCCACCAACCCGCACTGGGCCCGCGTGGTGGGTAACGGCCCATTCCCTCTCACAGAGAGGAGGCCTGTGTCCCAGCAGTGGGAACATTAATAGGCTGATGATGTGATGTGATATAATAGACCATATTTAACTTAAACAGATTATCACAGACTCAACCACGTCTAGTTTATAATTCGCCGGAGCGAAGGCTTATAGTTTCAATCTGTAAACCGATCGAATAATTTCCGTACTACACTGTTCAATCCGCTTAATAACTGCTCTAGTTTACTTCCTGATAGAATATCCTAGGAATATCCTATAGCAAATAACACATAAAATCAGACCTGTATTCCTAGAATCGCAGAGCCTACGTAGAGCATAATGTCACTCATACATGTGTGCATCTTTCTATATCACACATTTACGTAAATACACTGATAGGTATTTACTATTTTCTGTAAGCAAAAACTACAGAACACCACCTACTAGGATCCTAACCATATACTACTCTGTTCGTTCATACATCTGAAGGCCGGTTCGTATAGATAGTTCAACTCATCTTTGCGCGCGGCGCTATGTGTAGGTAAGCATGTGTGGGCAGTTGTTTGCTCAAACGACGACTGCCGCGTTACCGCCACACAAATGCATAATATATCATTAAAAACGCACGCACAGCATACCCACACATGGCACCGCGCGCCCAGATAAGTTGAATTATCTATACTTACTACAACACCATCAAATTTAAGTTAAAATGTAATTTTAGCAACTATCAATAACAAAAACTTACAAATTGTAGGCAGTTGGAAGTGTTTTTGACAGATTAAGAGAGTTATTAGAATCAGATTGTTTAACGATACATTCACGACTTACACGTGCGGCGGTTACGAGTACTAGACCCTTTTCAAGGACACCGCTAATTATATCACTGTTTGTCCTTCACCCGGGTGAAAGGACATACTTTAAAGTACATACGTACCTACTATCTAATGAGCTTGTAAGAATACTTCCTTGGACTAGTAGTCGCATTGTTCTAGGTTCGATACACGGATTTATTTTTATTAGAATAATAGCTGTTGCCCGCGGCTTCGCTCCCGTGGGCCACCTCACAGGACCCGTTTTCGGGATAAAAAAATAGCCTTTGTCACTCAGGAATAATGTAGCTTTCTATTGGTGAAAGAATTTTTCAAATCGGTCCAGTAGTTTCGGAGCCTATTCGGTACAAACAAACAAACATACATACAAACAAAAAAATCTTTCCTCTTTATAATATTAGTATAGATTACAGTAGCAGCTACTTTGATGAGTCTAGATTTATGCATAACACTAGACAACATGAAACTGGTATCCCATGTTGGTTGCCGTATACATTCTGCTTACCCCTTAACTTCCTACAGTCTTGATATTATATATGTATATCTATAAACTCTAAACTAAAATTCCATTTCCTAATCTTCCAAACGCCGTCAGCTTATGAAGTAAGCCGACCTAGTAACCAATAAATGTTATTTCTTACCTAACATAAGTTTGAAGTTTTCCTAAATGAGTCCTTGTAGTTAAGTCTGGATTAGATTTTAAGTTATGTTGTGTGATCTAGGAATAAGTTTTGTTAAGTTAGGAAGGTTTAAGTTAAGGGCGGAGATTAGAACGATGTGGTAAGTTATGATATTATTTATTCATTTGGTGGTTATTCATAAACGAGGAGCTCGAACCAAAGTTACCGACATAGCCCGAAGAATTGCGAAACTTAAGTGGCAGTGGGCAGGGCACAATGCTCGCGGAACGGATGGCCGATGGGGCAGAAAAGTTCTGGAGTGGCGACTGCGAACCGGAAGACGATGCGTTGGAAGGCCTCGCACAAGGTGGACCGACGACTTGGTTAAGATTGCAGGCATACGCTGGATGCAAGACGCACGGGATCGGTCAATTTGGCGACGCCTGGGGGAAGCCTATGTCCAGCAGTGGACGTCTTCCGGCTGAAATGATGATGAGGATCGTGTCTAAATAGTATTAACCGCATTTCGATCTTCATAGTTGAGAAATGTTTGCCGAGGTCGGTCTGTGGATGGATGACCATCTTAAGTTGCATAGCAAGGTGCCTGCGTGTCTTGGAAAGTACATTAAGCTGTTGGTAGCGACTACCATTTGTAGATCTTATACAGTCGTTACGGATAGTCGGCAGCCAGGAAATCTGACACCAGTATTTCCAAAGGGTATCATGTTAACCAAATACTGGGTTGTGAAGGTCTGACAGGCAGTCCATGTAAAATATAATACTGGTACTCAGCTGCCAGACTGGAAACCGACCCCAAAGTATTTGTGAAAAGGCTTGTCAGAATGGTTGGTTGGTTTTTCATTAAGGCGACGTAATTTTGTAATGCGATGGAATATAGAAAATGTCGTGAGGAATGTTTTGAGTAAAAGTCTGGCGCGATCAGAGAAATGCGATTGCAGCAATCCCGCGAGATTACCCGTTGGTTATTGAAGAGTTCTGTTGTTTATCTCTGGAGTTCTTTATGAGACTTTGATTGAATTTAAATGGGACCACTCGAGAAGCACTAGCTTTCAAAGAATCATCAAAATCAGTTCACCTAGTTAAAAGTTTTGAGGTAACAAACATAATACAGTCGAATTGAGAGCCTCCTCTTTTTTGAAGTTGGTTAACTACTCAATTACCATCTGAAATATTTGTGTTGATTACAAAACGGCCTCAGTAATTCAATATTTTAAAATAAACTTCATAAAACGCCCTATTTTAATAAAAGGGAATTCGGGACAAACTATTTTAAAAGTTTTCAACTTCAGATTGTTTAAGAGGAATATTCTGGAGGCCTCGATTTATTATGTACCGACTTGACTCAAGTTTTAGTTGAAATCATTCGACATAAAATAGCGCCTATATTCTCCACGCAGGTCAAATATAACTTGCAAGATTTACAGACAGACATCTGGACAGGTGAAATAGATAATAAAAGTTTGTAAAAGAGAACAAGCCTGTAGCCATCAACTGGGTAGTAGACTCCAGACAACTAATTCTTTATTGTACACCAAAGCATCATTTAGAATTTTTGGAGTTGGATTTATTTATTTATTTAGACTTCATGCACAAAAGGTACAAAGGCGGACTTAATGCCTTAGGCATTCTCTACCAGTCAACCAAGGGTGGTGCAGAGACAACATGGCAGGTGCATTTTTCAATAATAAAAATAAACCAGTTATTATATAACAAATTGGATTCGAATCCTCAAGGCAAACGTCCCCGTCAAACCTGGCGTCGCACCGTGTTGGCAGAAGCGACGAGCATCGGAATGACGTGGAGCGAGGTGAAGCGAAGGACAAGATTGATCGCTATGGACTACTGTGTACGACTTCTGACCCATCCAGGACAAAGGACATTAAGTCAGGTAAGTCAACATATTAAAACAAAGTGAACATAAAATTCATGTACAAAGGCGACCTTAATTCCAAATGGACTCTTCTTCCAGCGAAACTGATAGAGATGGTATTAGATGGCAGTAATATTTAATGGGAAATTGATCTGTATGTACATTGTTAGTGAGGGTACGAGCAGTAATAAACTAGCCTTGGAGCAAAGCGGTTGTGTTTCATTACTACCAACATATCATTTGGCGACGAGTTTTTTTATGTACCCACGTAAGCGTTATAAATGGCGAATTTCATAGGAAATTTAAGTATTTTTGACCATAAACTCCACGAATGGGAAGTTTTTCATGGCAGACTGACGCAGTTTAATAAGTTGAACAATATTTCGGACGTCAACAAAAGTGCAGTGTTATTAACGCATTTGTCGGATGAATCCTACCGTTTGGTTCGGAATTTAGTGCATCCGAATAAGCTCGAGGAAATCTCTTATAATGAGCTAGTGAAAGAGCTCAATAATCATTTCACGCCGAAGAGGTCGACTTTCGCCGATAGGGCGAAGTTCTACGAAGCGACGAAATCCGACGGTGAGAGCATCGTGGAGTGGGCTGCGCGGCTGCGAGGGTTAGCCGTGTACTGCGATTTTGGATCGGAGCTGGACACGCTTCTTCGTGACCGTTTCGTTCTAGGCTTCAGAACAGGACCAGAGCGTGATCGGTTATTCGAGAGTGACTCAAAGACCCTGACTTTTGGGCAGGCCCTAGAAGTCGCTCAGAAGGCTGCTTGTGCACGGCAGGCACGCGCCGACGTCGTGGTTAAGGAGGAGCAGGTGTTTTATGTGCATGCAGGTGCGAGCCGCGACGCGCGCAGTGCCGGTGCTGGCTCGGGCAGAAGCCGCGCGGCTGGCACCGCCGGTGCTGCAGTTGGCCGTACATCTGATGACGGCGAGCAATCACGTTGTGCAGTGTGTGGTTTAAAAAATCATAATGCGTCTCAGTGTAGATATAAGAACTATAAGTGTCTTATTTGTGGCCAAAAAGGTCATTTAAAAAAGTTATGTGCGGGTAAGAAAGTAAAATTGTACAAAATCGGCACGGAGGAAGCGGAGACGTCTGAAGAAAACGTTTGCAAAGAGTGTGATCTTTATAACTTGAGGTATGTTGACTATAATCCGATTAAAGTTACTGTTAGTGTGGACAATGTAGATATGTGCATGGAGTTAGATACTGGGTCAGGAACTACGGTTATTTCCGAAACGTTGTATTTACTTCATTTTTCTCATTTTATTTTACATAAAAGTGAACTTAAGATGTGTTTGTACAATGGTCATAAAATCACGCCCCTAGGATATTTTATAGCTAAAATATCATATTCAGGTGTATGCGAGGAGATTAAAATTTATGTTATAGAAAACGGTGGACCACCACTGTTGGGCCGTGATTTCATGACAAAATTCCGAATTTATTTTGCTACAGCAAATAACAGCATAGTATGTACTATGAATGAAAGCGTTGATGAAGTGCAACGATTGTTGGAACAATACCCAGACATTTGGAAAGACGAATTAGGATGTTTTAATAAGTTTAAGGTCGTCTTGCAGTTGAAAGACAATGCCTCACCCAAATTTTTTAAGCCACGACCCGTGCCATTTGCTCTGAAGGACAAAGTCAGTGCAGAAATAGATAGATTAGTTGGTTTAGGGGTTCTCGTGCCGGTTAATTATTCAGAATACGCTACACCAATAGTACCGGTTTTAAAACAAGACGGGAAATTAAAAATTGCTGGTGATTTTTCATGTACACTGAATAAAGACTTAAAAGTGGACAAGTATCCTTTACCACGAATAGAGGAAGTGTTTTCTAAGTTAGGTGGGGGGGAAGCTTACAGCAAAATTGATTTGAGCAACGCATATAACCAATTTAGCCTATCGGAGCAATCCCAAAAGTTGACAACCATTAATACACATAAGGGTCTGTTTGCTTACACTCGTCTAGTCTATGGTTTGGCCAATGCTCCAGCTTTATTCCAAAGAACAATGGAAACATTGCTATCTGGTATAGAGGGAGTAAGTATTTGGCTAGATGACATCTGTATCACGGGCAAAACAAAAGAAATTCATTTGTCTAGATTGCGAGAGGTATTATCAAGAATACACGATGCAGGATTGCGTCTACAAAAAAACAAATGTGTGTTTTTTAAAAGTAGTGTGACTTATTTAGGTTACGTTATCGATAAGAATGGGTTGAGAACGTGTCCGACTAAAGTCGAGGCAATTCAAGATGCGCCTGCGCCTACCAACGTATTAGGAGTGAAACGATTTCTAGGCGTAGTGAATTATTACAGGAATTTTATTCCGAGCGCCTCTTCTGTACTGAGTCCGCTGAATGAATTGTTGCGCACGGGCGTAGAATGGCAGTGGGGCGAGCGACAGCAAGTGGCATTCAATAGCGTTAAAAGCGAGCTGGCTAGCGAGCGGGTGCTAGCGCATTTCCAGCCGGAGGCACCGCTGGTATTGACGGTAGACGCAGGGCCGTGCGGGCTCGGTGCCGTGCTCGCGCACCGGGAAGCGGACGGCCGGGAGCGGCCAATCGCGTTCGCTTCACGGTCGCTGACGACGAGTGAAAAGAACTATAGCCAAATTCATAAAGAGGCGACGGCGATCATATTCGGGGTGAAACATTTTCACCAATATCTTTATGGCCGTCAGGAGCCTTTTATTCTGAAGACGGACCATAAGCCCCTGTTATCAATTTTTGGCAAACGAAATCTTATATCTGTCACGGCCGCCCTGCGTCTACAGAGGTATGCAATAATTTTAGGTGCATACAACTATACGGTACAGTACGTAGACGCTAAGAACAATCAAATCGCAGATTATTTTTCTCGATCGCCGTTATCAGTAGCAGTCGGTGATAACGATAAGCAAGAGGACGGGTCCTCTAAGTACTTTCTCTTCTTAGACGCCAGCGTAGAACCGGTTTCGTTCGTTGATATTAGACGAGCTACTGCTGCCGACAATGTATTAAAAACAGTTATAAAATATATGAATAATGGTTGGCCGAGGAAAATACAATGTAAATCAATATCGCCGTACTTTCATTGCAAAACGGATTTACAAGTAATTGATGGTTGTTTATTTCGCGGTCATAGAATAGTAATACCGGCTACATACAAGGAGAAAATGCTGAAAGAATTGCATTCGGCACATTTTGGAGTCGTTAAGACCAAAAGTGCAGCTCGTAGTCGAATGTGGTGGCCGGGGATCGATGCCGATATTGAGCGATGGGTGGGAGCGTGCGCCGCGTGCGCCAGCGTACGCAGTGCGCCGGCGCGCGCGCCGCCCGCGCCCTGGCCGCGCCCCCCGTCCCCCTGGCACCGTATACACATTGACTATATGTCTATAGGGCAGGCAGTGTACCTAATTGTTGTAGATGCGTATTCCAAATGGCTGGAATGCGTTCATATGGATCGTGGCACTTCGACCAACGCTCTTATTCAAAAATTGAAAGACATGTTTTCGAGATTCGGTGTACCAAATGTTATTGTATCAGACAATGATGTAAAGATTAGCTCAGCCGAATTTCATACATTTTGTCGAGTGAACGGAATCGAATATCTAAATTCGCCTATTTATCATCCTGCCAGTAACGGGCAGGCAGAAAATTCCGTTAAAACCTGTAAAAAAATGATAAAATGCATGTTCGCAGAAGACAGATTATGTCTTAAAGATATTCAGGAAAAACTACAGGGAACCCTGTTTGATTATAGGAATACTGCACATTGCGCGACTGGTGTCACGCCAGCTTTTTTAATGTTAGGAAGAAATTTAAGATGTAGGTTGGATTTGATTTTACCAAAAAACAACATTATAAATAAAAACACAGAACAAACAGTAATGAAGTGTAAGAGGTGTTTTCAAGTAGGGGAAACTGTATGGGCGAAATGGTTTATCGCAAGAAAATGTATGTGGAGCATAGGTGTCGTTAAAAAAATTATAGGTAGTAGAATGTATGAGATTTATTTTAATGATTACGGAACCAGCTGTAACAGACACATAGATCAGTTAAGAAAATATACTCCTCCGAAAAATAGTGATATAACAGTTAATAGTCCGTCGTCAGGGGGAGCGCCTGTTGTCCATAATGTACCAGATTGCAATCCACCGCCAGTGTCGGCGCCGGGATCTCCATCGCTTTCGCCACGACAGTCTCCATCCTCCGAAGCGCTATCTAATGAGCGATCTACCGCGACCTTGCCGTCGCCAGCGTCTCCAGCTCCATCAGCTACCACCATAGAGGAGAGGGAGGCGCAGGTCACGACTTACCGTGATAATAATACCGTAGCAATAAGCGCTGATAGTATAAGCGAACAGAGGGGTTCGGACGATGGGGATTGGGTGGAGGTTTGCGAAGTGATGGAAGACAGGATCCAATCGGATGAACAGTGTGTCGAGTCAAATGAGGATAATAACTCTAATGTTGTAAACACTGCCCCGGTCGGACGTTCTGAGAGGCTCAGGAAACATGTTTGTTATAAAAAATATTTTAAGTAGGTAGGTTAGTATTATAAGAACATTACGTCATTTTGTATCTTGTAATAAGAATGTTTTATTGTTATTGTTACAGATTTTCAAATTAATGTTGGAGGGAGATGATCTGTATGTACATTGTTAGTGAGGCTACGAGCAGTAATAAACTAGCCTTGGAGCAAAGCGGTTGTGTTTCATTACTACCAACATATCAGAAATACCAGACCGAATAATACTTTACGGACCTGGAAATCCAACACAGGACAACATATTCTAACATACGCAAACTTAATGTATTCATTGAGTTTAGTCAGTAATCACTCAGTGCTAAGTATTCTAGAAGTAACTAAAAGCAGTCAAAAATGCGGCTGTGAAACCACTTCTAATATAATTCGGCTTGTTTTTTCAAGAGGCCTGCATTTGACAGCGGGACAAAGCTTTTGAACACAACTGGAGTACTAAGTGTACTCTCATGAATTAGTGATGTACCCATCATAGTTAGAAGTATCGATAAATTGGATACTTTCAAACCTTTTATTTAATTAAGTAAAATATGGGTGATTGTAAGACAGTCACCAAATGACTTCACACTTCCACTCCACTCGACTCTGTCGCTATGACAATAAACAAAAACTCTCAAGTCGAGAAAGTAAATATCAATATTGGTAAACGAAACCTGGACATCTACTTAATTAAAGTTTGGAATCGCCAACACGCCTTGACCAAGGTGGTGTCGCTGCAGCGGGACAGAAACAGGCTGGTATTTTGATAATGTTCTGTCAATATTATTGATTCCCGCTGAGTCGAGTGGAGGCTTTTTCTCTACTTTTAATATGATGGATTGTTAGACAAAGGCAGCATATATTTTTACCGACAACAGCACATTCCGGCTTTGGTTTTGGAATGGACGAGCTACAAATCATTGTGCATTTGACAGCCTGTCGACCAGTGACGACACTTGAGTGCGTCTGGCGCCATTTTGATAGTCAAGTGATCATCGAGGTACGTCAGACTCACTTCTATCTTTGCTGGCTTGTTAACTTTTTGCACTGCATGTACTATTTGATTTGGGTGAATTTAAGAGAAGAAGATTAGAGATGCTTCCAAATTCAAAGAATTTTTATCAGTAGATTATTGTTGGATTGTGTGTCTTGGTGGCCCAGTGGATAAGACCTTGCCTCTCGTGCTTGAGGTCGTGGGTTCAAATCCGGGCAAGTACCAATGTCACTTTTTAAAACTCAATCTGCCCAACCTTTTCCCATTTAACTTGATGCAAGTAAGTACAAAAACTTTGCAAGTAGCGACTGCGAATCTGATTTCCAGAATTCAGTAACTGGTTCCCAGGACACCCCTTAGCAAGACTGGTGTCAGATTTTCGGAATTTAAACTGCCTTGATGACTGCCAAAGATCTATAAATATAATTTGGGACCACCAAATTAAGGATGCATTATGGACGCCGCACGGTGTAGCATGGACCGCATCATATTAAATGTTCGTGAAGTTTTGAATCCGTGCCTCGTCCGTGCCTCGCGCGGGGCTCGGTTCGCGCCCGCTACGGTCTAGCTTAATTCATCTTTTATTATGCCCTGCTCTTCGACATGATTTACTTTAATTACATATCAATCAATCAAAAAACATATTCACACCATAAAATAAATCAATGAAAGAACCAAAATGAATTCAATTAACAGAAATTCCGGATTATATTTTATCGATATAATCCAACACTACGTCAGCTTATCACAATACGACGGAATTAAGCACCGCCTATTATTTAATAACCACAGACATAAAACTAACTAGATGAGGCGAATGTATTTATTTATTTTTAATCAATGTACGCATTAGAGTACAAAGGTACTGCTTATATTTTTTAAGTAATTTCTACCAACAGAAAAGCGAAAAGGAAAATTGGAAAAGAAATGTATGTATGTACTTGGCGTGTAAAAATAGGGAGTAAGAGTGAAAGCAATTCTCTTACTTAGCGCTGTTTTATTTAGTGTTTAGGGACCGCACCGGACATCAACAGAAATTTAGAAAAAATATCTTATCTTGCCGCATTGAACTGATTTGGAAGACGCAGCGTTTGAAGGCCCCCCTCTATGTGGACTTATGACCTGATTAAAGTTGCGTGAATCCACTAAATGCGAGACGCACGGGATTGGTCAATGTAGCGATACTTGGGTGAGGCTTATGTCCAGCAGTGGACGTCTTTTGGCTGAAATGATAATGATGAGCTGTAAAAACTCTTTAAAAAGTTGTCCGTTTTAGTATTTAAGTATTTTTTTTCCTAAATTGTGTGTGAAAAAGTGACATGCTTGGTTTTCATACTGGTGGTGGTGGAGGGTCTTGCGGTATCTTGTCAGATTTATGTCGGTGTATTTAACAGAGAACGTTCCGGTTTGGTTATCACCAATTAGCAGACACTGATATAATTAGTAATTACACGTGTGCAGGATTTAGTTATATTTAGAACTAGTTTCGCGTTTGATTTCTGTTTAGCTTTAGAGCTAAACTATCTCTTGTATCTTTCTTAATAATGATGTGTTTACTTTAATGGTTTAGAAGTCCTCACTAGCAGACCTTTTCTGTAAAACTAAATAATTGAGGAGGTTAGTAACAAAAAATGATAATTCTATATATTCCCATCCCAAAACCCTTCCTGGGTTATGATTTTAGCAATCTATGTATATTTGTATTTACGTATGTTTCTCCGTAACGCATAAAATATTCATCCGATTTTGATGAATAAGGTGTCAATCGATTTGGTATTATAGCCCGGGTAACATAGGCTAAAAAAAAATAGTTGTTACAGTTTTTTGTTTAAGCGATAAAAGAAAAATATGTGTCCAATATTATTTGGTAATGTAACGGGAGGAATAAATTCAATTTATTAAGAAACTCTTAGGGACTTGTATCTAAAAAATTAATTATAGCAGTGTGTCATTCTTGATACAAAAGCTATCCTACTTACAAAAGTGAAAGTTTGTGAGAATGTTTGTTAATATTTCACGCAAAAACTATTGAACAGGTTTTGATGAAAGTTTACGGAAATATAGCTTATACGTTAGAATACAAATTTATACTTCTATACTAATATAATATTATAAAGAGGAAACATTTTTTTGTTTATTTGTTTGTTTGTACCGAATAGGCTCCGAAACTACTGGACCGATTTAAAAACTCTTTGACCAATAAAAAGCTACATTATTACAGAGTAACATAGGCCATAATTTTGACGGGAACGAAGCCGCGGGGGTCAGCTAGTAGGCTATAATTTACAAATATATTGGCAGAGGTACTAATACCACGCGGGCGGAACCTTGGGTGGCAGCTTGTATTATATTAAAGTTTCATAAAAATCTGTTTAGTCATCTTTGCGTGAAAAATTTAATTACTTTTTATTATTTTCCATCCTTCCTCACAAACTTTCGCGAGTATAGTTTCAGGGTCTTATTCAACCAGCAATATTTTTTTCCTATCTTACTTTCAGGTCATTTCCAGCGACTACTTACAGCACAAAAACTTCAGCGACTCTAGCTAAAAGCCTACTTCTTCAGCTGAAACATGATGAGGCTCTTTCAGCTATGCAAATATGAGAGGTGCATTATACCGCGGCCATTTTGTGGCCATCAAGATAAATGAATGCTAACCTTAGGCTTTATGCTCGCCTGGTACTTTAAGATCCGGACTTTTTTAAAGTAGGATGGAACAATTTGTTTTTAGGAAGTACTTTGTACTTAACGACTGGTAGTCTTGAAGGAGTAGGCATATGCATACATACCTAAACACACCTCTTTCCCAAGGGAGTAGGCAGATATTACAAAATGCCACCTGCTACGATCCTTACATACTTATTTTGCTGAACTCACGTTCATAAATCTAAGCAGATGCTGTAGTAAAGACTTCTTTTAAAGTTATGTTTGCTTGGTGGCTGGTAAATTGGAAGTTTGCGAAGTGACATTCCCGTGCCTCGGAAAGCACGTAAAACCCTTGGTTTTACGTCTGATCTCTCTCCGGTACTCCCATCCCATCAGACTACAAGAGTGAGGAAACAAATAATGCTTCTGTGTTTGCGCACACGCTTGTGCACTATGATATCTCCCGCGCTGATGGCTCCACTGAGATTGGCCATCCTTGCCAAAAGTCCGTCTAGAGGACTATTACTTGGTACTTCGCTGATTTTGGCTGGATCCGTATGCTGGCTTAAATCCTTGTTAGTGTAGGTATTAGTACCTGTAACAATGAAAAAGAATTGGCTAGTTTATATATTCGTAACACACATAGGCTAACAAAAAGTTGAGAAAAGGAGTTTCGTTGGAAATTAGTGTGTTCTGATTTGTTGGCGGGCTGAGGGGCTAGACTGAAAAAAGTGTAACAATGAAAAAAAACGACACCATTTTGCATTAATTTTTGAGGCACTTTCCGATCACCTAGGACATTAAAACATTTTTAAATCGATTCAGTTTGCCGTAAATATTGAGAATATGCTTAAATATTTATAATTTCAATGTTGTCACGAGTCGTTGTCGTCGTCGTCGTCACGTAAGATTTCTGCGTTATACCCCCTCCACACGCCTTTCTCTTTCTCTCTACTTTGCTTCTAACGATCCCTGACCGTTTTATTTCTATAAATCGTAACCATTTTTATCGAGCATTTGCTTCCTTATATTATCTCAACTTTCTTCACAACAAACATAATATAACCAAACCACTTCAAAAAAAGTAAAACGCAACACCAACATAAAAATCTTCGCACAATTCTCTAAGAGCATCTAATACCGTCCACTTAGCATTTTTGTAAAAAACCTCATCTACATCGCGATGGCCAAAGGGTTGATAAAAGAAAGAAAGAATGAAAAGGGGATGACAATCAAAAATGTTATTCCGCGAGTAAGTACCGGCCGGGGGCTGCTGGGGACCGTTGAGATAAAGTGATATACGGGTGGGGAGGATGAAAAACGGGGGTAGTTTGAGGAACTATTGCTTACTCTTGTGATTCACATCATGTATCTATGTGGATCGGTCAATGTGGCGATGCCTGGGGCAGGCATATGAGGTTCCGTTCTCGTATAACTTTGCGATCATAGAAATTGTGAAGACCTGTTTATGTCTAAATTTTCACATTTGGATATTATATTTATCCTAAATTACTAAAGGGAATCCCAAAAGTGTATCTTAACTGTAGCTTAACATATTTGGACACAAATGGTACTGGTGAAAAATTTTCCTTGGGATAGTTCCGGACTTTCACGCGGGTGAATCCGCTGGTAGCAACTAGTCATGAATAAAATTACCAAGAAATACTGAAACCCGCACGGCATGTGAGATTAATTCTAAAGTATACACTGACACAATACATACGTTTTTAATAGGCTAATTACACATGTCATCGTGGATCTCAACTAGCAAATACCGAGCTAGCGATCAATAATAATTCTGTATTCTGTGAACATGATGACTTAAGTTTGCCTGACATTTATCCTTAGTTTATGTGCTGACATCTGCGTAATAATGTTGTTATTCTTTGAAGGAACTAACACACTGACTTAATGGTCTTCATGTATGAGATTTTATTATCAACGGTTGGTCTGTGCTGAGCATCTCACAAAATAACTTTAAAAATATCTTTGTCTTTCATCCTCCACGTCCGTATGTCCCAAAGATAAGGCGCGCTAAGTCCCACCGGATCTCAAGTCCTCTGTGTATTTTTCACAGCATAATAATTTATAGCATGTTGCACGGTTTAACCCTTTTTGCACTATTCCGTGACTATTGCAACATTCTGTAGGAAAACGTAGTTTTATTTGAGAGTTTTCTTATCATTTTATTGTGGGGTAAAAGATGCATTTTTTTTGGGATGTGTGCGAGGGTAAATTTTGGGTTATCGGCTATGGTTTGTTCATGCCTCGAGCTATTTTGTAGGCAAGGGATAATTCTGATACTAAAGTTGTAGGCATTTTTACGCAGTGCAATTAAGATTTCATTATAATTTTGGTTATGGCTCGTGGTTAAATGTTAACAGTCTCACAGTTCGATTTTTCTGGTTAAGTAACACTTACCGAGGTCGGTGCAAGGATGGGTGACCATCCATTAGATACTGAAGCGTTAAGCAAGTTAAGTTGATCACTATCATTGTTAGATATTTGATTGCCATGGTACCGGACTATCATTAGTAAGATCTTAACAGTCGTCACGGGTAGGTAATCAGAAGTCCAAACAAGCAGCCTCACCGATGGGGATTCAAACACAGTTACTGATTTGTGAGGTTAGGCAGTCGTTTCATATAAAACAGTGGTAAGCAGCTGCAACTGATTAGTCTGGAAGCCAACGCCTACATAGTTAGAAAAAGGTCGAAGCAGAGGATAAAGATAAAGATGATTTATTTGTCAAAACATGTGTTTACATTATTTCATCACCACTGCTCTCAAAACGGTGAAGGGAAACATCGTGAGGAAACCGGCATGTCCTAGAACCAAAAATTAGAAGACATGTGACATCCACCAACCCGCACTGGGCCCGCGTGGTGGATTACGGCCCATTCCCTCTCACAGAGAGGAGGCCTGTGTCCCAGCAGTGGGAACATTAATAGGCTGATGATGTGATGTGATGTGTGATGTGTGTTTACATACAATAGGGTGTGGGTGTGGTGTGGGTGTTGGGTCTTATTCTATTGCGGAGCGAAGGTTACGAAATCTAAATATTCTTTTGAATCGAAATTAATAATGATAAAAAATGTAAATCATAATGACATGCCTGAGAATAAACTATTTAATTTTTTTGTTATTTATTTTTTTAAAGGTACTTTTGAATAGTCATCAAAACATTTTTAAATGAAGCTAATTGCACACTTGTAAGCGTCAGTAGGTCTCTAAGGAGAAGAACGTGCAAGAAACCCCACGGATACTCTTTTCCATCAATACATTTTAATTACAAGAATTTGGTTACATCATTCTTGTTGGCAAATTACATATAATAATATGTGAAAACGATTTAAAAAGACTTGCACGCAAAAGCGTCTGGCTAGAGTAAAACAAACAAGTCCAAAATACAATATACAATTAAAAACACGCCGAGACAGCCAAGTTATGACCAATCCCAACTGATGGCGCCCATTCACGAATATGACGTTTGGATTGGCACCACTCATCTCAACCATCATGAAGGGAACTAGTGATGCAATACATGTGGCCCCATCAGAGATATTTGAGTGAGCATGAAACACTCCTAACTGCCTGGGCACAAGTCAACGAACGACATAATAGGTACAGTAAATGGTAGATTTACAGTTGGTACATAGTACTCACATATTTGCTGAGCAGTTATTTAATACAAAAATAAATTGAGTTTATACCTTATAAATTATGTTTGAATTACCTTTCAGATTTTAACATTTCAATAATCCCTAGTATTGAAATATAAAAGCCTATTTAATCCTACGCACGACATTTACACAGTTTAACTACCCACAGATTTATATTAATCTTTTTTTTTATATAAGGCTCGCGTACGTCCACTATCTCACCTGATGGTAAGCGATGTTGTGGTCGACGGTGAAGCACGCTTGCCTAGAAGTAATTTATTCACTCTTGACTTAAAGACCCCCAGGATGTAGCTATCAGGCAACACAGACTCCGGCAGGGAATGCCACTCATTAGCTGTACGTACAATGAAAGTATTCCCAAAACGGAATTCATAATTCATACAATTTTGCCAACAATTTTATTCTAACCTACTTAGATTAACGTTTTAGATAAAAGCTCTTAAATAAAGTGCGGTAAAGCATGACCTAGACATTAATATTTCTTATATCTAGACTGAAGTTAGGACAGTGTGAATAAATTCTAGCCTAATTCCCCTGTTAGCGACGGTCGGCCGTTAATTTCGAAGGCCAATTAAATAAATTTTGAGGACTAAAATATTTAGGACCTAAAAAAGTTGTCAGTTTCTTTTTTGCTCTAATTAGGGGGCTTAGACCAATTGAATATTATGTTTTTTTGTCTAGAAAAAGTTAGTAGGTTTTTTAGAGTATTAATCATCTTTCACTTAAACGTCTTTTGGGATAAATTTCTCATAATAGTCGATATTTTAATGGTAAATGGTGTAATGTGGGCGTACTATATGCATCTCTGCTTAACCTTTCGATGAATACTTGAGTGATGTTATATTAACGCAGTTATTTAGTGGATAGAGTATAATTTTTAAACGATTTCGAAAAGGAGGAGGTTTCCAAAACGACTGTATTTTTTTTTATGTTTGTTACGCCATTACTCCGGCAATCATGGAGCGATTTTGAAAATTCATTTTGTTTGTAAGGGTATTGTAATGTATTCTAGTCGTGTTTAGGCTTGTTGGAATGAGAAGCCCTCTGGCTATAAATTATTTTCATGGTAATATAAGAAGGTACCAAAATAAAAATAAAAAGAACCCTTCAATAAATTTTATTTTCGAAATTCGGCGTTAGGAACAAAAATAATAGGTACCCAAGACACTGAATTCCGAAAAGAAAGTTTGTTTTCAATTTGCAGTGTTTCGTTTTGGAAGTCGGTTAAATTTTTTGTTAAAAATAATTTTTGTTACTGGACATTTCCTTTAGTTAATACAGATGTCTTTATAACAGCGTGGGTAATGATAGAGATGAGATGGCCTTGTTAACCAATTTTAAGAAAAGAACAGGTTTAAAAGTCTACGTAGCTTTGTTAGTTTTTTCTTTATCAGTCTCAGTTAATTTACTTTCACGTCTATCAGTGTTTTTCTTCATCACGCAAATGTTAGGCAAATTACGTTTACCACAGCCGGGGGATTGGAAAGAAACCCGAAATGGTTCTAAACTTTTAATTATTAAAGTTAATTACAATTAATTATCCTAAAACTGATCATTCCAAGTCGAGGTTGGAACATGGAATGGTTACAACTACTAACTATTTACAACTAGCTAACCTACAGATGTCCATTCCAAGCCGATGTTAGGACATGGAATGGTTACAATAATTAAATAGACTAACTACAACTAACTAGCCTACGCGAATCCATCCTACTCGATGTAGGAATATGGAATAAATCTTCTCGCAGGAAATGATCTTAAATATTAGCTTGGCATTGATGGATTCCGTGACGTCATGGCAGCATCGATGTCGAATTGAATGCATCGTCAACAACTTCCTACATCGATGCAATGTTTCTGAGTCAGCGAGTCTGCCAATTCCCAAGCTATGCATTTCTTGCTCAAGGTAACTGCCGATTCGACAAGGTCTGTGTATGTATATTATCTGCAATGTCAGCAAATTCCTATGCATACGTAACAGGCAATATAAGGGTTTTCCCTATTTATACAATCTTTCATATTTCGGTTTTATTTTCTCATACATTAAATTGTTATTGTAGTTTTGTTTCCCTGTTGTTTGTCTTGAGTTTCAACCATTCTTCAGTCAAAATCGCTACTTGGTTCTTAAGGAAACGAATCATCATCAATTAAAACATCCCTTTCAGCCACTATCTCTTAGAATGCATCAACTACCCCTGTCACCTTTGTACACCAATTTAAAGGCTGTTTACAATATACAAGTAATCGTACACCATCCCCCATTCCCTAGAGTGGGGGTGAGTCATAAATCGCTTGCTCAGGACTGATTTGCGCGTTGCCGTTGATGTCGGGTGGGACAAGTTTATAAGCGGAGCGAGGTTATAAGCTTCTTATAGTGATGAAGATATAGGGGTATAATAAGGTAAGTTACATAACAATTAATAGTTGATTGAGTGGTGAAATTGGGATTGGTCATAACTTAGCTGCCTCGGTCTGTTATATATATACATTTAAATTGTTTGTTACTCTAGACGCTTTTACGTGCACGTCTTTTTACATCGTTCTCACATATATGTATTTTTTTAACAAGAATGATGTAACCAAAAGCTTGTAATTAAAACTGATAGAAAAGAGTGTCCGTGGAGTTTCTTGCAAATTCTTCTCCATTGAGACCTACTAACGCTTGCGAATTTGCGACTAGTCATCTTTCTTTTTGTTTGACAATTCAAAAGTACCTCTAAGGTTTATTTGAAATAAATTATTTGATTTTGATTTTGACATACATCATTAATTATACATGTATGCAAACAATCAAATAAGTGAAGGTATGTTAAGAAAAATAGAGGCAGGATAAGTAACATAATTATTCTTCATGCTGATGACCTCTCATGTTCTTTTTCCTCTCAAGATTCTTAAGCCATAGCAACTAGTATCAACTATATAACGAATGACTCCTTGACAGTTCTAACTGGCTTATTACTTCAAATGTTTCTAATAATTATAGAGTAGCAAGTAAGTAGTTTTCCTACTGCTTCGCTCTGTGTTCTACTTCACAGGATCTGTGTATTATTCTGGGTTAAAAATTAGTCGATTAATTTTCAGTACGAATAGTGTAGCTGTCTTTGCAATCGAATACGTACTTCCAGAGATTTAATAAATTATGAACAATATAAAAATAGCAATAGAAATATGACTCTTTAAAATACTAATTCAAATTAACAATGCATTAACATCACCAAGAGGTTGCTAATTTGGTGGAGATTTTATAGGCCAAGTTGAAAAGGGAACATTAAAAAGTTTGCCAGCAACAATATTATGAAACGAATAGTAATTTCCCGGACAAAGTATAATACTAAAACAATGAAGGCTGGGCGGCTGTAAACATAACAGTTTCAACTTATATTTTACACCAACACTCCCTACGCCCCAGAGACTCAGTTAATTGAAGAATTATTGCTACCTACTCACATTTCTACCAAATTCTATTACGCACATAAAACGATTAAATTTGAACCATATAACATTAGCAATAAGAGCTTAATTGACGGCAATCTTGTGTGTGTAATTTAGTTATTTGGTACCTTTAGTATAGTGATGTGAAAGCTTATGGAAATACTCATGGTTTAATAGAAATTGTGTTACATAGTGGGGTAGCAGGGAATACTACGAGTACCAGGATGGTAGGAAATGAAAGAGAAGGTTATTAACGGGAATAGGGTAATACATTAGCTATTTAATTTAATGATAAGTTACTGACAAAAAGCTTGTTTGGTAATAGAGTAGAGCTTTCTATTAAACGATTTAAAACCGGCCAAGTGCGAGTTGGAATACGCACATTTCGTATAACCCTCGCAGTGTACTTCCGTAGCCACCTTTATACAACGTTCAAACACCGTTTTGAGATATCTACGCCCCCTTATGGCTAACTTTGACAATATAAATAACATAAACAACGACCTTGACTCATGTAATTTCGATAACTCGCAAACCTGTTCCCCACAAGAATGCAGAAAATACGGTGGCAACTCAACTCGAGAAATTAAAATTCTTCACGTAAATATTAGAAGCATCAACAAAAACTTCGACCAACTCTATATGTTAATATCAATGACAAATGTTGAGTTCGACATCATCGTCCTTACCGAGTGCTGGCTTAGCAAGGTTACCAATCTGCCTGTCTTAGATGGCTATCTTTCACACTACACCAGGAACACAATAAATCAGAATGACGGTATAGTTATTTTCACAAGTACAAAACTAAATTGCTCAATTCGTGAACCAGTTTTTAAAGACGCAAATTGTCTTGTATGTCGAATAGGTAAAGTCCTAGAAATAGTCGCTATATATCGCTCTCCCTCACTCAAGACTCGAAATCACTTCGATAACTTCATCGATAGCCTAAATGATGTCTATACCGGACTAAAAACCAGTAATGCCGTCCTCATTGGTGATATCAACATCGACATCAGTACCGAGAGCAGATACTCAAGCTCAGAGGAATATCTAACATTCCATGCAACCCACGGATTCGTTCCAACCCATATATTTCCCACTAGAATGAAAGCATGCCTTGACCACGTCCTAATTAAATCAAAATTGACCTCTACAACCTTAGTATTAGAGTCACACATAACCGACCACATGCCTGTCGTAGTGTTCATAGACAATATACACCCGAAATGTCCACATAATATGACAAAACCTCGCATTGACTACCCATCAATTAAATCGGAGCTAGAAAGCACAGATTTTACACATATCTTAGGATTGTCAAACGCTAACGATGCAGCAAACAACTTAATATCAACCATCTCCTTTGTCATAAATAAACATACGCGAATGGTCTCCGTGCCCAAAAAACATAAAATTCTAAAACCGTGGGTCACACCGGGTCTACTGCGTTGCATTAAAAACCGTGATAGGTTACACATTAAGGCAAAAAAAGCCCCAGACAACATGACGCTCAAAGTAACATACTCTCGCTACAGAAATTTTCTAAACCAACTCCTTCGAAAACTGAGAATAGCCCATGAAAGAATACAATTAGAAAAAGCTGGCAATAACCCTAAAGCCTTATGGAAAATTATAAAGGAAATAACAAATACAAAGAAAGTAAAAACCTGTCCACTAGAACTACTCAAAATATCTAACAACCCTAAAGCTTCTGTCAACCAAGTCTGCAACTTTTTCACGGAGGTCGGTAAAAATCTGGCAGATGTGATACTTCAATCACAAACTTCGTATACTGATAATACCCCCCTGCTACCATCTATCCCCGACACCCCACCCTGCCTACCCAACTCTCTCGTTTTAATGGAGGTGGACGAGGCTGATGTTGAATCTACCATATTGCAGCTAAGGCCTGACTGTGCCACCGGTTGGGACGGAATTTCGTCTTCCATTCCCAGAGACTGCCGGCACGTCTTGATTCCTGCTATCACCCACATTTGTAATCGAGCTATTTTAACTGGTGTTTTTCCAGACGCTATGAAAAAAGCAGTAGTCCACCCTATATATAAGTGTGGGGACAGAGACTGCGTCAGTAACTATCGGCCAATATCAGTTCTATCAGCGATGTCTAAGATCCTTGAAAGAGTACTGTACAAATCGCTTACAAATTTCCTAAATCGCTTTAAAATCATAGCAGAGAATCAGTACGGTTTTAGGTCTGGAGTTTCTACCGAGGACGCCGTCTTAGATTTGACGGGTGTGGTAGTAAAGAATCTGGACGAAAGAAATAGATGCCTATGCATATTCCTAGATTTATCTAAAGCATTTGACGCAGTCTCTGTTCCCATTCTCCTAGCTAAATTGGAAAGAGTGGGAGTGAGAGGCTTACCCCTCAATATCTTCAAAGACTATCTCTCTCAGCGGAAACAACGTGTCAGAATAGGGGACTACCTTAGTGATGAATACAAAATCTCATTTGGAGTCCCACAAGGGAGCATCTTGGGTCCTCCCCTATTTCAAGTCTACGTCAATGACCTCTGCACAATGAACCTCCCAAATACAAGGTTTTCACATACGCAGACGACACCGCAGTTTTAGTATGGGGACCAAACTGGCAATCAGTCAAGGAAAGAGCCGAACATTCTCTTTCTAGGATAATGACCTGGCTGAGACAAAATTTACTTACGCTTAATCTAAATAAGACCAATTTCCTACCTTTCGCTATTAGGCCGACCACTAAACCCCCGCCTGATTACTCCATAAAGGCACACACATGCAATAACCAGCAAGGCTGTAATTGTCAGGTTATCTCTAGGGTGAGCACTGTTAAATACCTGGGAGTGCAGATTGATAGTGGACTGAGATGGGAAAAGCAGATGGACACTGTTATATCTAGAGCCAGACGTTTAATCTTTGTTTTTAAAAACTTAAGGGGTTCTGCAACACCAGCAAAATTAAAATCGGTTTACTTGGCCTTATGTCAGTCCATTATACAATACTGCATAACTGTATGGGGGGGTGCTGCCAAGACGTATCTGCTCGGACTCGAAAGAGCACAGAGAGCAGTACTTAAGGTCATTAACAAAAAGCCGTACAGGTATCCTACATCACAACTTTTTGGTGAATGTGGGGTCCTTACAGTGCGGCAACTCTACGTGATGAAATCCATCCAAAGAACACAGCAAAGTGCGCCTCTCTCAGACCCAAACAAACGTCGCAAGAAATCCATCTCCCCTGCAGTCTCTTGTAGAACTTCATTTGCTAGACGTCAGTTTAACACCTTAAGCTGCAAGTTGTATAACACTGCAAATAGTAAACTAAACTTAACTGGACTGACCCGACTCGAGACCAAAAAGAAACTGTCACACTGGCTCCAAACACAAGACTATCAGGAGACAGAAGGCTTATTTACTTTCATCACATAACATAACTACAACTTCAACAGTCACGGCTGCATAATATACGAGAACAAGGGTGCAAACCCAACTTCACTCACTCACACTACACACATTACACTCAACTACAATCACAAAAACCACAACCAGGTTAAACCACCATTGATTTTGATGATTTTTTTTTGATTATGTTTGTTGTTTTCTTTACCCTCTTGAATTTTATTCTATTTAACATTGATTCTTTAGTTAATCTTGAATTGATTTATTATTTTGTCCTTAATTTGATTTTGGTTTGATTATGAGTTTGGTTTTTTTATTTATTTTGATATAACTTAGTTTATCATTTGATTATGGTTGATTTTAATTTGATTGTAATTGATTTTGGTCTGATTTTAATTTGTTTTTAGTTTGTTTTAATTTGACTTTGGTTTGATTTTAATTTGATTGTAATTGATTTTGGTCTGATTTTAATTTGTTTTTAGTTTGTTTTAATTTGACTTTGGTTTGATTTTAATTTGATTCTAATTTGATTTTCATTTTATTTAATTCAATTTGTTTTATTTATTTTATTTTATTCGTAATTTGATTTGATCTTGATGATTACTTTTATTTGATTGTTAACTTGATTTAAATTATTATAGTTTTATTCTAATTTTAGTTGAATCTGTTAATTTAATTTAATTAATTCGGTTTGGATTTAATCTGTTTTTAATTTAAATACTAATGAGATCATTATATGTCACTAACTCCCAAAATACAGGCTCAGGCCTAGTTTGGGAGTTAGCATAATCATGTTACGTATTACCTTTGTGTCAATAAAACATTTTTATTTTATTTATTTATTATTTAGGGTTCCGTAACAATCCGCAAAATCAAGTTCGTTGTAATAGGAAAAATGAGGGAAATTCAAAGAATACATCTGATTTATCAATATATTGCTATATTTGGTAAAATTTACGTAATAATAAATATTATCACCAAATTTGAAGTTCATAGATCAATGACAAAACAAAATTGTGTAAAAAAAGCTGACTTTGGTGGCTTCTCATTCCTTTGTTTTCCAATATTTTTAAAACAATAAATACAACCTTCACCCACTCGATGAGGTATATCTACTTTTTTTTCACGGGGGTTCAAAACCAAAACCAGATGTAGGTGCCTCCCTTAAAAACATTTAAAAATATTTTTTGACAATTTGTATGGCTTTGGGTCAACAATTTGTTTAGCTTTGAGTGAAAATTTGAAGCTACCACTTCTACAAATCAAGTTATTTGGAAACATTACTAAGAGGGGATAATTATTAAAATCTCATAAATAAACAGTCACACAACACATAGGTACATACAATAACAAAAATAGAAATGAAAAGTTTTTGCATAAGAATGAAAATCTCATAATTTTGTAACTTTTTCGCGAGTTTGCTCACTTGCAGTATAACTTAGGAGTGTCACTTGAAACTGGTTTCAACTGGTTACAACTTGCATTAGGGTTGCCAGCTGAAAAAGTTCCCGAAAAGATTATTTTTGCTTTGGAACAAATTTACTTGTACGTTTTGCAGAACATAATTATTATACTTTCTGCAACTTTTTCCAAAGTTACAAAAAGTTGTAGAACGGGTTGGTAAAGTTGAGAAAGTAATAATGCTTTGATGATTAAAATTGTGTTATATTCATAGGTTTTTGTATCTTTTTAATGAAACTTTCTTTATGTATGCTGTGAATGAGAATATACTGTTTTATTATTTTCTGGAAATGTTGCGGCGAGTGGCAAGTAATAACAATTTCAATGATTTTGAAGATTTATACATATTGTTTTAAAACAAATAAAGTTCGGAAAACTGTCTAAAAATTTGAGTGTGACAAAAAAAAAGTATACTAAATCTTGAGAGTACGTAGATATAATAAAGTGTCGATCAATTTGCATCAAAATACATTAAACTACTTTAGCGTAAAATTGTAACAAAAAAAAAGATTATGCCTTTTTCCTATAGAGGTAGACAAAAAATATAAATATATAGAATCTTACTAATATTATAAATGCATGCAGCACATAGGCTATCCCGGTATAATGTGCCTTTGAGATAATAACAGTTTCACGCGGGCGAAGCCGTTGGCAGAAGATAATAAAAATAAAGGCTAAATGTGTTGCTAGGCGCAAAACTCGAATAAGGGAAGACCGATTTTGATGATTTTTGAAGTGAAACTTCTTTATCGACGTATGGGAGAAATTTTGTACGTAGAGTCCGTCCAACGAAAAAAGTCCCGCGGAAATACATGGAACTAACAAGATTTGTTAGAGGACAGCGTACAGTCGCATAGAAACTAGCGCCGCGTCTACGGGACTTCTTTCGTTGGACGGACTCTATCGTCACGTTTTTCGGTTACGCGCCATGTTGCTTTTTTTATCAAAGTTTAGTAAAAAGACTTATTCAAATTTAAGTGAATTTACAAGAAAAGTGAGTGATTATATATTTCGTTTTATAAATTCTTTTTAATAATGATGAAATACAACAATAGCAATGATATTATAATAAGAACAATGATAAAATAAATTACTCATTAATTGTATGCATGTCTATAATAATAAAATAGCTTTAATTTAATACGGAAAAAATTGTTTTTCTTAAGGCTTAAGCCTTATCTACCCCATTATCGTGAAGTTGCAAATAGTAGAAAAATGATATGTCGTAAAGAAGTTTCACTTCTTACCTGTGTACTCTGGTACACACACACATTTTTTTTTATGTGTTTGGGTCCCTGCCTTGGTTTTGGTTTGGTTAGCTAAATTACAAACGTTTCGTATCGAATCTGTTTCTACAATCGTTAACGGCTTCTATTTGTATGATCTGACCACGTGACTTAACGTTCAGATGTGTCATTCCCATACATTGATTCGTTTTCTACTAGCGTTATCGATTGTAGATTGTCAACTTGGCTACAGGTGCTGGCTGGCTGAGAATCCGGTAGGTGGCACTGTAATCTGGATCAGGCTCGGGCAAGACAACGTCTGTCGGGTCCGCTAATATCTATATCCTCTTGAGTGCTAATTAGTAGACACAATAGAAAAAAACATTGTTTTAGAAACCAAAGTTCCCAGAAGGCTCAAGGGCATATATACCTGATACAACACGGAGCTTGTTTTGATATGGCTATTAATACAGTAAATATCATCTTAAGGCCAATATTTTTATAGTTGTTTTTGCCAACCCTACAAAAAGCTTTCTCTAGAGCAGAGCAGGTTGCTCTGACCAAGTTTGTCGCTTACCAATCTTATATTTTATACTTTGTTCTAAAAGTTTAGGTGAGAACCACACTACTGTGAAAGGGGATGAGATTTCTATTTTATTGTTATTAAACTTATAAAATGCGGATTTTATGGGGTTTTAAGACTGATAAAGGATAAACATTTTATTCATTCATTCGTTCAAGGAACCTTTGAAAATTCCACAAAGAAAACTATGCAGTTATGGAGTGGTTTTGTTTAAAACTTAGCCAATCACTAGAAATTTCTTTCTGAATCGTGGTTGCATTTACAAACGTTTAAACTACTACACATACACAATACACCCAGATCCAGAACAACTATCTGTAGGCCACGAGAATCGAACCCCCGGCATGCAGCGCAGCAGCCGATCGTTCAATCACTACGCCAAACGTGTCGTCATTATTCAAATAAATGACCGCCTGTATTCGACGAAGGGTTTGTTGGAGTAGCTCGCCAGCCGTCGCTCCGTGCGGACGTCTCGCTGCTCGTCGCCCCACCGCGCTCTCCGGCGCCCCCACTCTCCGTCTCGTCGCGCCCCTCTGCATGACGTCACTGCGGTCGTCGCGTCTTCGCACGCCGCTCCAAAGGTGTCGCTACTAGTAACTTTGGTTACTAGTAGTGGCAGCTCAAATCCACATCTTGTGTGGTCCCTGGCGGGAAACCTAGCGGTGCTAACAAGCCAGTGAGGGTGTGCCCCAAGCACCCGCCAAGTCCCATAAGGACACGGCAGTCATTGGAGTCGGGAGCGGGATCAGTTGGCATTGGTAGATAGCCTAGTCAACCCCCGCTTCGTCCCACAGCTTACACCTGGCACGGTCGGGTGTTTTCTATCCCGACGTACCAGACTTTTGGTACACAGTGGTGGGTGGCCCACCTTCGGTGGGTTTACCGGTACCTTAGGGCCCTGCCACCCAATAAGATTGGTGGCAGGTAAACAAGCTTAGGGCTCACCAGATACTCACCTCCCAGTCTAACCCGACTGGGAGTGTAGGATTGCACACATCCCCGGGCCTGTCCACCCGGGGAATATCTCACTCCCTTTTCCCTCACTTGCACTAGCTCTATCAACAGCGACAGGATGCATCCTGTCGAAGCGTTGATAGAGCTCGTCAAGGACGCGTTGTCGGACGATCCCAGTCCGGTCAGCGTGAATAAGCAAAGGCTTAATTTTATCCTCCACAAGCTGGCTACATGCCCCCCCCCTCCTCCCATACCCGCCCCGGAGCCCATGCCCATCGGCAACCCGGCGCCCGCCCCCGTTTCGGCGCTTGCGCCCACTAAACCCCCAACTCTCAAATTTCCGATTAATTTCTCGGAAAATCCTGCCTCCCCGAACGTTGACAGTCCACTCGTTGACGAACCCATGTCCGGTGATGATCATAAGGATGATTCCGATGATTATGAAACTACTGACGACGCCTCCGCCGATTCCTCCTCAGAAAGCTGTCAAGCTACCTCTGAGGGGAAGAGGAAGAGGAAGAAGGGCAAGTCCCACCCCAAAGCCACCAAGCCCAAAAAGGTCGCTTCGACCAACCCTCCAACTCTGCCGTCCACCTCCTTCTCCGACGTGCAGCCCACCCCTGTCACCGCTTCCCAGCGGTCTAGGCGCTCAGATCGCTCCCCAGCCCCCAGGAGTCGCTCCCGTAGTCCCCTAACTCAGGCCGACGCTTCCCCAATGTCGAGCCGCGACCCCAGTCCTGCTGCTATTCCCAAGAAGCAGAAATGCCCTCCTATCTTCCTCCACGATAAGGCCAAGTGGACAGAAGTTTCCAAAATTTGCGATGAACGCAAAATCAAATTTCTTAGTGCCACCGCTTGCCAGGTGGGCATTAAAATTCTACTCCCGACCCCTACTGATTTCAGGAACCTTACCAGGCTCCTAAAAACCTTGAGGATAGAGTTCCATACCTATTCTCTCCCATCGGAAGCGCCCACCCGTGTGGTTATCCGGCGCATTCCGAAGGAAATCCCAGTCGATGAGATTTATGCGGATCTTGCCGCACAAAAAGTCCCTGTCATTGCCGTCCACCGCATGCGTAAAGCAAGAGGTGGACAGGAATACGATATGGTAATGGTCGAGTGCGACCCTACCGAGTCCTATGCCCCTATTTTCAAAATTAAGACTCTCTGCTCCCTTTCAGGGTTCTCTATCGAGAAACCTTACCGTCCCTTTGTCGTTGGTCAGTGTCACAACTGCCAACAATATGGCCATAGCCAAAAACACTGTTTTGTCCGCCCCAGGTGCGTTAAGTGCCGAGGGGATCACGGCACAAAAGAGTGCACCCGTCCCAAAAACCCTGCCGAATGCACGGAACCTCCCAGCTGCGTGCTATGTGACCAAGTCGGTCACACGGCAAACTACAAGGGTTGTCCTAAAGCCCCCAAAGTTGCGCCTAGATTGGCCAAAATCCATGCTGAGCGTCAAGCACGCCAAGCTCCCTCGACTAAACCCCCTCCCCGGCTAGCCCCTCAGAGGGCTTCGCCATGGGGCAAGCTCAACCACCAAAATGTGGCTCCCCAGACCGTCCAACAGCTTCCAGGCTTGATGGATCATCCCATTCCGGCCCCTCAGGCACCCATAGCCCCCATGCCCGCTCAAAGCCGACAGGAGGCTCCCACCTCCGCCGCTGCTAAGAGCCCGTCTCTATCCACGCCCAAACCCAGACGCTGCGTATCTGATACCATCATCAGTGCGTACAAAATCTGGATGACCGACGAGGCCAGATCGCTGGCTGCCGAGATCAATAGGATCGAGGCAGCCGGGGATATGACCCAAGCCCAATCCAATGACCTCTTCAAGAGGTACCCCAATATAACCGAGGAACTAGACAGCCTCGTTTATAGAAACGGTCAATGGGTGCGCATTTAAGTCGCACCTACACCGTTTCTAACCAAGTTTCGCCAATTGAGGCTCACCTCTGACCCCTCACGATCTCTACTCTGCTCCTTAAGAGCCTAGGTATGGAGTAGAATATACAAACGTAGAAATACAAACCGATTCGTCAGTCCTCGCCGCCGAGGCTCGTCGCGTATCCCTTCAATTAAAATCTTGCCAGCCCGCGAAGCTGAGCATTAGTTAAATTATTAGATATGAAATGGAGTTTCTTGTCCGTTCTTCTCCACGTAGGCTTATTCCGAACGGATGGTAGAATCACTTGTCAAGATCCAGCTTTTGCTTGTCCCCCCAGCGACGGCCCTGAGCCGAGGTCCGACCCCAACTGGGGTAGCCCTCAGCGTTGTCGCTTAGGTTTAGTAATTTTTTGCCTAGCTGGAGGCTATATAGCTTAGTCTCCGTAGGAAAGTCCGGTTAAGCAGCTACCAGTCATTCTGACTGAGCTGTGAGACGCCCCGCAGAAAAAAAAAAAAAAAAAAAAAAAAAAAAAAGACGAAGGGTTTGTTGCACTTATAGTACAACTGTATTTTGCCCGATATGTTTTCATGACGACTTTATTGCCATCAACTGGCAACAGATCGAGACTACGAGATGGTGTTGAGAAATTATATATAAAAAATCTCAATAATGCTTTGTACGACCCAGGATTCGAACCCAAATGCTCAAAAGTAGCGTTTGCGTACTCTGGGCTGACCAGAAATTCCAAATGAAATGCGACTGCACTGAAATCATTTTATAGATATTAATCAGGTCAAAATGTCTACAAAAATTGGTTTTAAAATAATGCTTATCCATTATTTCAGCAAATTCTTTTTGAAATAACTCAAAATATGGATTCAGTTCAATTAACGACCAAAAACAATGTTTTTGAGATTATTCATTATTTTAACAACGTAAAACTTAATTTACTTACTTATATAAGACATTCATGCAGGCATAAATAATATTATTTATGCCTGATACTCGTACATAAAGCAGTCAAATATTAAACGACACGTCGTGAATAATAAATTATCTTTTTATTAGTCTGCTACGCGGCGTAGCGACGTGTGCTACGGCGTAGCAGCGTAGAGGGCATTTTAGCTACAGCGTAGCAACAATTTTAGCTTGCTGTTTTGTTGTTAATATTTTGGTTGTGTTTGACTATTAAAACAAAATGTCTGTTTTTAAAATAGCTTTAATTACTAAATAAATTTGATACCATATAAATTATAATGTGTGTGACTGCTTATCTGACCTCCACAAACCCTTTTACTGGGTTTTAGGATAAGTCTTGATTTTCTGGCTGCTGTCGGGATATGTCGTGGTGGTCCAGTGGCTATAAAGACCTCGCCTCTCGTGCTTGAATTCAAATATGTGACTTTTTCAAATTCATAATAGGGATGATGACGGGGTACGAAACAACAAATTCTATTTAGTCCACCGATTAAATTATCAAAAAATATTGGACATATTTTGTTGCTTATTGCAATCAATAAAAATTCACCAAAATAAACCTCATCATAGTTCGAGAGTGGGGGCTTGTGACGTAACTTCTATGTAAAAAGTGTACCAAAGTATATCGTCATGCGATATTTTAACGAACTGTATCGTGTAGCGTTACGTGTAATTCAAAAGAACTATACGTAAGCCACGTTAATAAAATTAAAGGTAACTATAAATTAAAATTAATTAAAAGGATATTGAGTATAAAACTATGGGCCGGCTTCGCACGACGTGGGCAGGTTTTTCATAGCAGGCAGGAAGGCTGGGCAGCTGGACGGGCAGGCTAGGCAGCTGGACGGACACGAAGGCGTGGAATGCCCGAGGTAGGCAGATGAGCACGCAGATGGTCAAGGCTTGAACCAATTGTCAGGATAACAGGCAGGTAGCAGTAGCAGTAGCACTGGTGCAGGAACAGGCAGCTAGGAGTGTGGAGGTCAGGCTGTGGCTTAATAAGCTGATCAATCAAGCCCTATTGATATGAAGCGGTGACCGTCGAAGTTAAAGAACCAGTAACACACTCAATAAATAATATTTATTGCATTAAACAGAATTGGTAGATTCACAGGCCTTATATATAATAGTTTTAAAGAGAAATTTTAAAAACAATTGTATACTTCATAGTATCAAACAGAAAAATGGACTACTAGCGTTCAGTCCAGATTCAAGACTGCCAAGCCCTCGGCCTTTCCGTCTTTTATATCCACCGCTTGACAGAATCAGAACCAGAATTTAAGTTAGTGACATCTTGTTGTCATAAAAAAAGTGCAACCTGCCAGTATTCAAAACAGCCAGTAATATTCAATCCAAAACCTTTTCGATGAATTCTGAGAGCGTGTAAATTAATTTTTCAATTTATAAAATACAATATTTGAGCTAACCATATTGATAAAAAGAATTTAAATTATATAAATCAAAAGTAATCTTCATAGACTAAGCTAGTAAGAAGCTCTATGACAGAAAATTTAAAAGGAAAAGTATTGACAGCTTGACAACCTGACGTAGGTGTCATAACATTGAAAAATATGATTATTTTATAAGAAAACGAATCGTTTTAGACCGATTCGCAGAATAATAATGGAAACGTATAAAGGATGCGAAGTATAAGTATATGATGTAAAATGTATTGGCATGGAATAATATGAAGTAAGTATTAAGAGACCTAAGTGTGAATTAGGTGAGAACACCAGCTCACTCAGTGAAATAACTAAAATATGTGGTTTAAAATAGCGAAATACCACAATCGTCATCATTTTTTTTAACGTGACAAAAGTATTATGTACTTTCTACATTTACCTTGGATATCACAGGCAACGGTGAAGGAAAACATCGTGAGGAAACCTAAACTTAATATAGTTAATGTAAGTCTGAAATAGCCAAGTCAGAAGCCTGTGAGGTTCCCAGAGGCGGCTTAATTAACTCTGACACTAGAGGTGGCCACACCTCACACGAGAAGAAGAAGAAGGCTGCTGACTACCCGTAACGTCTGGCAAACTGGGATGGAATTAACATACTTTCCGAAGCTCGAATAACAGATCCATATTTTTTAGCAAACTTGCTTTTAGAAACATTGTTTTAACAGAAAATGTTTTATTCGAACTTAACAATATCAAAACGACCTTCCTTATCAATTCTCACACTATCATAAGATATCAAGAATCATGGCGTGGCTCACCACATCATAAATCAACACTCTTTTGTTACTAAATCTATCATATCAACTAATACTATTAGCTTGAATATCACAACATAGAAAAATATGCAGAATATCCACTTGATAAATATGATAACTAAAACAACCGTATCATGCAACGAAATTGATTAGAATAGAACAACGAAGCAGCAAGAAATCTATTGATGTTGGTCAGCTCTGTAATCATCATCATCATCATATCAGACAAAAGACGTCCACTGCTGGACATAGGCCTCCACCAAGCGTCGCCACATAATTAAGGTATTCCCCCATTCGCTTTTCTCTGTAATCATGGCGGCAAAAATTCCAGAACACGATGAAATAAAGGTTAGCAATCCCAATTGTGTATACTTTTAACGATTACTGTTGAATACAAGCCTTCCCAGATGTCACAATGTGAAGCACTTTAAAATAAACTTTTATAAAGTGGACCGACCTGAGGGACGCAGGAGTACATCAGAAGCGAAAAGCAGAGAATCCGTTGATAATGTCGACGCTTGACGGAGGCCTATTAGTAGCAGTGAACGTTATTCGGGTGAAATAATGATGCTAATATATTATTACTATTCATATTAAATATATTCCATTTTTCGTGAGTCTTTTGTATCTTGCCTTCTTAGTGGTACCCCCTGATCCAGCCAATAATGACCTGCGTATGATTTATGATAGGCGCGTCTCATGACGTCATCCGCCGGTACTTCATGTTTTTTATACTGAAGCACATTATCATTAGGATTCTCTCTTTTTTGAGTTCAAGAAAAATAGGTTATGAACTAATGACATACTGTTATTTCTAGATTTTACTTACCTGTGTTAGGCTGCCTGTACACTTTGCAACTAGTCAAATTGCATATAAACTTCGCTACGACGCGCGAGCGGAGGTTTTATGCACTTCGATTGGTTGGTTCCGTTCCTCTTATCACCGCTCCGCGCCAAGTGGACAGGCTTAATTTTGAGTTTGAAATTATGATAACCGGTTTTACTATAGAGTTTTGTCCTGACAAGAGACTGGTCAGTCGCTCTATGCAAATAACAGACTGGTATCCAATTGCATACCATAATACTCCGACATAGTTGGGAACAGGACAGGGAAAGATATAATAATATTCGTATCTCTTTACATTGTTGTATATTCCTCGACTTTCTGTTTAAATTCAGAAGATTTCCGTTAGAATGACGTGATGCACTAGGAAAGGATTTTCGCTGATCCCCTGAGCAGGTCAAACAAAAGATTGCAGATTGTGTACAAAGCCTTTAAGCTTTTTATTCGTCTGTCTTGTATCAGTCCGAAATATTCAACAATAACAAATGTAGTGGTAAAGATAATATTATAAAGCAGGCAGCAAGGTGGTCTGGGATTGACATACACCATTTCGCCTTACACCGTTTAAATTTATATATAAGAAAGTATTCTACGAGTATTTGGCCCAAGCACTATCAAAACAACCTCCTTATCAGCGTTATTATCACATAGTGGTTGTTTTAAATCTTTCTGGCTATTTACTATTTTGTACATTAGATATAAAAAGGAGCCCGAATACTTGGGGGAGGTTTAAGTCCTACATACTACCTACATTATGCTTACCTACTTCGTATGGCTTCCTATCAATAATTTATTTTACTAAAAATATAATAAAACCACAACAGTAATTTCGGTTTCGAAGTCACAATACGTATCGCAACAGGCATCTTAGCTATATTACAGAGTAATCTGTGTTAAGAATGTCAGAAAAATATTGATTAAATTAAAGACACCCTTCGCGAGTCTAGATAAGGGCAAGAATAATGATGAACGTCAAAACTGTACAATATACGCCCTTAAAACAAAACTCCCAACAAAGCCTAACGATACAAAATCTCTTCCAGCAGTGAACAATGTTGCACTTTACTGCTGAGCGATCGTAAACCCTCAAAGTTTTACTTGCACCACTTTGTTGCCGACGTTACTTTTACGATTGTTGGTTATATTTACAACAATGTTGGTCACCGTATCTCTGTGCTTTTCATGGTGGGTAGGATTTGAAATGGAAATGAAACCGGTCAGATTTTTACCTTAAAATATAAAACCTACAGTGGCGACCACCAGAAAAGCGCTGAGGCAATAAAGCTCAACGATATAGATAAGATTGGATATTGACTGATATTTTCAATTTTTTGTCTATTTCTCCGTCTTCTAAACCACATCCAGTTTGCCCGAGACAGCTAAAGTTCAATTAATTGGAAAATTTCCGGCGTGGCTTGCCAATTTATGGTTAGATTTGTCTACTGCAAATGCCATCGGTCTAAATACTACTTAACTACTCGCACATATGGTTACTTTTGTCCTAAAATATACATTCAAAGTAAATCCTCAAAGACTTGAGTGAAACTACAGTCAACAACTTATGTTATTACATTATATTTCTAGCGCGTATTGTTCCACTGCAGGGATCCTAACTCAGTACGACAATCTTCTGTCTCTGTAGGCGTCATGTCTCGCCATTTTCGCATTAATAATAAATTTCTATTTTCTGTTACCAGACCAAAATAGCAGAATAATTATGTTAAATTATCGCTTCAGCTGTTTACGAATGAATGGAGCCAATAGTACATTAATGAAAGTACTCCAGACTATGCAAATTATTTGTGGGTTGGCAAGTATAGAAGCATTACTGAACTCGACTACTAATCGTATAGAAAATAACATCGCGCCTCTTTTCCCTCAAAAAAATATGTCAGTCAGTTAAAAAAGTCAGTGAAATTGTAAACACTCCAATGAGACCTTAGTTAAGTTGTATAAGTTTCAGGCATGATCTAGACAGGATTACGAAAACACAGATTAACCCTATACAGCAAAAATGTTTCGCCTTCTGCAATTTCCATTTCATCATCATCATCAGCCTTTTTAATGTTCCCACTGCTGGGACAAAGGCCTCCTCTCTGTAAGAGAGAGAGAGTGGGCCTTAATCCGCCACGCGGGCCCAGTGCGGGTTGTTGGATATCACATGTTTTCGAATTTTTGATTATACGACATGCCGGTTACCTCACAATGTTTTCCTCTACCGTTTTGAGAACAGTGGTAATGAAATAATTTACACAAAGTTAAGTGCCCGCCTGGGTTCGAACCCACGACATACGACACGTAAGTCATGGCCGTTATCACCACTGCTCCACTGTTCCATTGATCTACTATCAAATAATGAAACATAGTTGCAATGTACGCTTAGTTCTTTTCTGGCTACATACGCACTTACTTTCTATTTTTATTTCTATGTATTTTACGTTCTATCGTTTCATTACAAATTACGATATGTGCTACTCAGTGTAACTCAAAAATATATTATTTCTCTCCATCTACGACTATACGACAAAATAACCTATATTAAACTTCTCTCGCAACTAAGTAAACTGTAAACCTGTCACTTTCCGTGAAACTAGTTGGTAGAGAATCTATTAGTCCCCCAGGACAGTTACGACCTACGAACTGACAAGTAAAAGATCATGAATGTGGGTAGTTACATGTTTCCAGCCAGTTTTACGACTTGACTTATTTTTACGAGTTCACAGGAGCGTGGGTTACGGTGTAGGTGTGTAGGTACAGTTTTGTGTCCAGAGTCTAGATTGGTAGTAGGTTTTACGAGTTTGCGAGTGAAAAAGTCAGGCTGTTAGGTACCTAGTTTGACGAATTGCTCATATTATCCGAACACTCTACAAAATAAAATACTTACACACTACATTATACATCACATAGGAAACATACAAGTAAAATTTAAAAACCCCGGACACGATATCTAGCGCAAATACCCTGATTCAAACAGTAACACGCCCATATATTTTGATTCATTAAACATTAGATAAAAACACTTGCAATAACGTGGATATAATGGTGTCACCATTCAAACAAAAAAAAACTGAATCAGAATCGGTTCATCCGTGTAGGAGCTATGATGCCACGGACAGATACACAAATACACAAACAAACAGGTACAAAGTACAAACTTATAACACCCCTCTTTTTACCCGACTGCCGAAGGAGGGTAATGTGTTTATGTATGTATGTATGTATGTACGTATGTATGTTTGTTCCTATGTGGCGTTCTAGAGACCAAACGCGTTGGCCGATTTTCATGATTCTTACGTCAATCGATTCGTCTTAATCCTGCGAGTGTCACTGGCTACATTAAAATTGGAAAATACCAAAATGGCGGATTTTGGGCGCCATTTTGTGGCGAAAAAAAATTTTTTTTTCTTGCAAACCCATCGTGTGGTGTATCAAAATAAAGGATTTTAAAAGGCAATTTCAAAAATATATAAGACTTATATGTTTAAATGTACCTAATTCTAAAAATAAACAACTAAAAAAAGTTAATTAAAAAAGTCAAAAAACCCGACTGCTTAAAAAGCAAACTAAAAAGACTTAACAAGAAGAAAATCATGCTGTCCAGTCGGAGGATACATCTGGTTTTGGTCCGCCAGCTCGCGAATATGTTGACAAATTCAATAACACCATGGCCAGTAAATTTATTGTTTGAGTCACTAACATTGTTTTTAGTGCTCATCAGAATCTGTTCACTTTCTAATTCAAAATACTGTCATAAGCACTTCAGCTATACAAGCAATACAGGATTCATAATAGCACTTTACTATGTAAAGTCTGTTCATTCTTCCTTACCAAACTGTTTTTATTTTATTTTATTTTTTTATTATAGATAGGCTCGCTCGGCTCGTTTGACCACTATCTCACCTGATGGTAAGCGATAAAGTGGTCCACGATGTAACACGCTTGTCTAGAAGTAACCTATTCACTAATTGATTCTAAAAACTTAAAAAAACTGCCTTAAAAAATTACAACATCATTCTTTCACGGCAAATAAACCTATATGTCAATCCACTTAAAAACTAATTTCCCCAACAGTAAATTATTTATGTCAGTAGGTCGATACCACACACACTCGTTCTACTATTACGTCACACCGCACATCAAATAGTTCCCCATAGTGTTGCCCGCTTCTCCACAAGATCAATGAAAAGCAATCATCGAACGCTCGAAACTCACAGCTTCACACCGGTACTTCACTTAGTCCTGTGTCTTGAAGGTATGTTAGTATAGAGGGGGGCGTAGAAGTTGAAGTATTGTATAGTAAATTGTGTACCACTATAAATACAACTCCCGGCAAATAGAGGTTGAAACTAAAGATGACACGGACAAACTGAACTTGTCAGTTTATGAGGTACAGGCAGGTATGAGGCTCGTGGCTAAATGATAACAGCAGCACGGGTCGTTTTTGAAGGTTAAGCAACGCTTGCCGAGGTCGATCCATGGATGGGTGACCCTCTTTACATATCGAGTTTTCTCCGTGTCTCGAAAAGCACGTTAAGCCGTTGTGCCCGGCTGTTATTTGAAGATCTTGGGCAGTCTTTACGGGTAGTCAGAAGCCTGAGACCTGATACAGAGAGATCTAATCTGAAGTTGTGGAGCGCACAGATGAGTTGAACTATATATAACACCGTAAACTTGCTTAAAAAAATCTTATAAAACAAAATAACAAAAAAAAATGGTTTAGAAATGTCCAGGACTAAAGCAAATTGGTAAAAAACATTCTGAAAAAATTACAACGTCAAAAATACTTAAATTACAACAATTGCATCATTCGTAACGCTAAAAAACAGAGTAGGAAGAAAGTGAATCACTTTATTTTCTAAGAATTTCAGCTTCAATAATAACAGCTGCATCATTCATAACCCTAGAAAAATAAAGTAGGTTAGTAAAAGATAGTGAATCACTGTTTCTAAGAATTGCAGATTCTAAAAAAGACGAAAATAGTATTTTTCTGAAACACGTCCATACCCAAACTCTAATATCTGCCAAAAGATGCATCAATATTTATATTTGAACGCTGTTATAAAGAAACCCTGTTAACAGCACGGTGATGCATGGTGCACTGAAGACATAACTCTGGTGCTGTGTTTACGAGGCGGCAGCAAATCGTAAACTTGTCTGAAATATGCTGCGCTGTCGTGCCAGGATTTACAGAGCTGGATGGAGCAGATTTTGCTGTGTTAGGGTGTTACATTGTAGTTTGAAGGTGTTTCGAGAAAATGGGTTGTTAACTGGTTTGTGGTGTTTGAGTGAAGGAAGCAGAAAGTGCATCTGTGTTTGTTGCTCACACCTTTGTGCTATAATATCTCATGTATACTTGACTAATATCAGCTGCAATTGGTCACTGTCATCGAGATTAGGTCAAGATGATATTATATTACGAGTAGACCATAGATATTTTTGAATTTAGTCTCCCTGGGGATATGCCCTAACAAGAGTTCCGAGGTGGTATTTTACGAGGTCACGGGGGTTTCATGTGCTGATGGAATACCGGCTTGTTTTTAGTAAGGTAAAAATCCCAGAGTCTGTGCCCCGATAGACCTGGCATATTTTTATGGCTTCCCCCAGTTAATAAAACGTGGTATTTTTTTACTGCCCCATAAAACAGTAAATAAGAATCAAACCTGTGAGTATAGACAGACAGATCACAAATGCATAGTGATTAGGTTCTGTAAACACTCTTTACCTCTCTAAACCATTCAATCGTCCCTCAAAATATTCTATTATTTATACAAACGAAGAATTCTAAAGTTCAAACTATTACTCTTTAAAAAAGCCAAAAATAATATTTGCACAGATTTTCAGAACACAAAAACCATGTACAAAATTCCTACAAAGACTTATTTCACTGGGAAATTCTCCCACTTCTTATAACACACAACACCTGAAAACGCAGTAAAAACTCAACGCTGCCTTTTTCAGCGTAGCGTATTTATATAAACAAACTCAACAAAAAGGCGCTTCTAGCTCCTACAGATTGTGTTGACCTACATCTGAGTTCCGTTGTTGGGTGGTTTTCTGTATTCTTCTTGGTAGGTTGTCGTCTGTTCAGTTAGAACTGACACCCTTTGATACGAGTGTCTTTAGATGTCTAATTGGCGAATTTATTCATGATGTAATAACTCTAACCACTTTTATATATGTATAGGACATTTACTACAGGAATAATATTATATGAGACATCTAATTGGGTTGGTTCTAACGTCCTCAATTAGATTTTTTATATCATATTGTTCCTGTAAGAGCACTTGTGTTCGTTTTATTAGTTTTGGTTTTATTCCTATAAAAGAGTTGATAATTTGTAAGGTGAGTATGTACAGGAAACAAAACATTTTGCACACAAAGTGTTTTTCTTTAGAAGCCGGTTTATTATTTGTGAAAATGTTTTTTTAATATTTAGTGTATTTTTTTGTTAACAACAAATAATTCTCAAATCTAAGTACTATGTACCCTAGATCGGGCAGATGTTCTAAAGGAAAACACTAAAAAGTATAAAAATAACTTTTGTTTTGGAAGTCGGCGTTTTTGGTAACTATAGTTTTTATCGTTTTTAACCGATTTACCAAAAAGGAGGAGGTTCTATGTTCGACTTTATGTATGTTTTTTATATATGTTCAACGATATCTCCACCAATTGTGGACCGATTTAGAAAATTCTTTTTTTTTTGAGTGTGTTCCGAGATTGGTCGCATTTCAATTTGGTGAAGATCTGATGAAGAACTTCGGAGATATATAACAGAACTCTTCAATAAATTACGGCAGATGTGTTCAGTTCACCTTGGTAGCTTGGTACACGCTTATTCATCGATAATGTTCAAGTTTTATAATATTCGGGTAATCTAATCTTTTTAGTTTAGTACCTTATCACTAGACTCAAAACAATAACAGAAGAAAATACTCAACTTAAAGTGAAAATATCTTCACTCGAACAGAAAATCAGCGTAATGGACAAGGAGAAACGGAAATACAACCTAGTGTTCTTTGGATTAGAAGAGATAGGAAAATCAGAAGCAGAGCTGATAGACTATATTAAGGAAACAGTAATTGGAACAGGAGCACATCTCGATAGCCAAGAAATCAGCAACATATATAGAATTGGCAAGAACGATACCAACAAAAATCGGCCTGTTATTGTATCTATTACATCCATGTGGAAAAAACATAGCATACTAAAGAACAAGAGAGGATTTCCACCAGGAATATTCATAAAAGAAGATTTCCCTAAAGAAATTCTTGAAAAGAGGAAGCAGCTTCAAACCCAAGTTATAGAAGAAAAGAAGAAGGGAAATGTAGCCTATCTAAAATATGATAAAATAATAGTGAAACAGCCAACAGACAAATCCAGGAACGAAAGAAAAAGGGAGGAGTCAGGCTCACCCAACTCGTCAACTCAGAAAAAAATCAACAGTAAAGACACCCAGAAACCCCAAACAACCAAGGGAACTTCAAAGGAAATTATAAAACCCAATATCCTAAACTATGTTGCACGACGCAGAACATCATCTTTGTCTGACACTCCAAAAAACTTGTGATCACCACCGGCACCCGAAATCAAACCACAACTTTATATAAATCAACAACGGAAAAACACACCCCAAGCCAGCTGGTCACCGTGGGGGAAGAAGACCGATACCCTCCAACAAATGAAATAAAACAGAAACGAAATGCATATAATCTGTATTTATGTACGTTGAACACACGAACGCTGAGAACACCAGAAAGTTTACAGGAGCTAGAGCTGGCTGTCGAAAATATCAAATGGGACATTCTGGGTATAAGTGAGATGCGAAGAGTGGATGAAGGAATAGAAGAGAGGAGTCACTATGTTATGTTCTACAAAGGTGAAGTGGCTGGACACAGAGGAGTAGGCTTCATGATAAAGTCAAAACTCAAAAAACAAATTATTGGGTTTGAAGGCATATCGGACCGAATAGCAATAGTTCACATGAACATACCGAAATATACAAAACAGTGGACCATTATTCAAGTTTATTCACCGACGGAACAAGCTACTCCAACAGATATAGAAATGTTTTACAGTAGTCTTAGCGAAGTTACTGAAAAATACTCGGACAATAATATAGTAATCATGGGAGATTTTAATGCTCAAGTAGGTGCTCAAACACCTGGAGAAGAACATGTAATAGGAAAATTTGGAAGAGGCAAACGAAGCAACAATGGTGAAAAACTGGTAGAATTCCTGCTTGAACATAACTTAACGCTGCTAAACTCCATATTCCGCAAAAAACACAAATCTAAATGGACTTGGATATCTCCAGATGGAAAGGTTAGAAATGAGATAGATAACATCTTGTCTAACAAAGCAAGACTATTCAGTGACACGAGTGTAATACAATACCTGAACTTCAATACTAACCATCGTATGGTACGATGTTGTCTTTCTGAGCAGACTCCAAGAAAACCTAGGCCGAAAGCATTTCAAACAAACCACCTACAAACGCTCAGCAATGAGAAGGTTCCAAAATATTCTACAGAGGATCTGATGCAAATTGTTACTTCCAACAAGAAACTAAATGAAAAATATGCCAGAGTAGAAAGCAAGCTCCAAGAACACATAAAAACAATAACAGATAAGAACAAAGAATCCCATCTAAGCCAAGAAACTCTAAAATTAATTGAAGATAGAAGGAATATAATAGCAAAAAAGAAGAAGAAAGAAAACATTAAGGATATTTCGCACTTAAGCAAATGCATTCGTATAAATATGAGGCAAGACAGGAAAAATAGAAGAATCAAAACCCTAGAAAACCATATTATCAAAACGGGAGGCACACGCAAAGCTCTCAAGGAACTCCGAGAAAAGGGAAAAGAATGGATACCAAAATTAAGAGACAAAGATCAACTAACCACCACACGCAGTACGATTCTAAACATTGCAACAGACTACTATCGCCGGTTATATTCTATTGAGCCAAATATAGAGTCACCCAATAGGCAAGCGAGAATGGAAAACGCAATATAAGATATCGGAGAAGTACCACAAATACTAAAATCAGAAGTAGTAAAAGCTATAAATAGTCAAAAGATGGAAAAATCTCCTGGCCCTGATAGAATTCTAAATGAACTGATGCGAGGAACAGTCGATGAATTAAGTCCGATACTAACAAAAGTGTTTAACGAGATACTATTTACTGGCAACATCCCAAGCCAATGGGCAGAATCACACATTATAATACTATATAAGAAAGGTTCAAAGGATGATATTGGAAATTACAGACCCATATCTCTCATCTCAAATGTGTTTAAGGTTTTTGCGAAAGTGATACTGAACAGAATATCGAACACTCTTGACGAAAACCAACCCGTGGAACAGGCAGGGTTCAGGAAAAACTTTAGCAAAATCGACCATATACACACCATCAAACAGCTTCTACAAAAATATAAAGAGTATAACAAACCTATCTATCTAGCCTTCATAGATTATTCAAAAGCCTTCGATAGTCTTAAACATAGGTTTGTATGGCAAAGTCTTATGGAGCAGGGAGTACAGTATGCTTATGTAAACGTCATCAAAAAGATCTACAGCGAGAGTAAAGCTAGCATCAAGTTGGAATCTCTGGGGGATACTTTTCCAATTGACAGGGGAGTCAGGCAAGGTGACCCTCTCTCACCAAAGTTATTTTCAGCAGTATTAGAACAAATGTTTAGAAAATTGGATTGGAAGCATCTAGGGCTAAACATAAACGGATCGCGACTAAACCATCTAAGATTCGCTGATGACCTGGTCATATTGGAGGAGAACCCAAGACTACTGGAATCCATGATACAAACGCAACAGCTGCAGACATAATTGTCAACGGGCAAAAACTTGAATCAAAGAGAAATCTGAATCAGAAAAAATCAAAGAGAAAAACTTGCAAAATGTCAACGAGTCATGGAATGGAGCATACTGGGGCTAAAGTTAAAAGATAGAGTCAGGAATGTAGATATCAGACGCAAAACCAAACTAACAGACATCCAAACACATATTGACCAACAAAAATGGAGATGGACAGGGCATATGCTCCGTTGTAAGCATGAAAAATGGAGCAAGCAGGTAACAGTCTGGTACCTAAGAGACGGGTCAAGGAGCCGAGGTCGCAAAGTGAGAAGATGGGAAGATGATCTGAAATTGACTCTAGGTCCCCTTTGGCTAAGAATTGCAACCGATAGGAAACAGTGGAAGACGTTGGAGGAGGCCTATGCCGTAAGGCACACCGAACTTAGGGACTTATTATGATTAGTGTAACAGTGATTATTAAGTAGAAAGAAAAATTGTAAAATTTCGGAATAAAAGGCTTTATTATTATTATACTTTATCACTAAAAAGTAAGTAATTTCAATAGTACGGTACCTAAGGGATTGACAAAATACCCATAATAACTTAATTTACACATTCGTGCTGTTTGTCGCTAAGGAGTTCGGTTGTACGTTCCATATCTTGAAAACTGCTGAACTGGTGATGAAACTTGCTCTGTTCCCTAAATTGAAAGATACTTAATCCAATAAAAAAAAGAATGATCACGATTCAATAAATAGTTCCAGAGAAATGCGTGGACAAACATACATACAAACATACACTTATGAAATTGGCATACGTGTTAAGAAGCCCATAGAGTAACATATGTAAATATTGTGCAATTCCAATAATATAACATACATACGTATCGAATTGATTACCTCCTTCTGTTTGAAGTCGGTAAAAACCACTATATACACACAAAATAATTTGTTTTACGTTGTGTGTATAAAAGAAGCATGAACTAAACAATAAATTACAATAAAAAACCACTGAGAACTTCCTTACTAAGTAACCATACATCTCACCATATCTGATACGCAAGCAATGAATGTCACAAAAAATGGGCCAATTTGAACCCATTACACATACTTGCAAACACATCTAACCATAAAAAACTCCGTTTTTTCACCATCAGATCTTACAAAGGGAAATAGCGTTAAATAAATGATCCCACACTAGGATTGATGTCTGATACATTCCTATACAAAAGAATCCGTAAAAAATCGTTTCTTTTAGTGATATTAATATTAAAAAGAGACAGCAACACGGAAGAGACAAGCGTTAGAGTGAGATGAAAATAGGCTGTCAGTTTCCGCTACAGTTAAGAGGTAGATTTATTATTTTGACAAGAGTAAGTGTGGTCTATTTATTTGAACGGTATCATAGTGATGTTCTCTCATATAAATTAATGTAAAGTGCGTTATTAATGGCTGAGTAAGAAAACTGCTGAAATGTAGCAAATGGGTCTTTTAATATACTTGAGATTGTAGTAATTGTAGTTAACATTTTTATTGTGTAATTTTTTTGTTGTTTCCAAAATGATTGTGTAGTTTCCTTTTTTTATTACCGATAGAAAAATAAAAAATCTGCTATTATGTTTTTTAATAACAAAACAATAAACTACTACCTTCTTCCCGCGGCTTCGCCCGCGTAAAAAGTATTTATCATCCCAACAACTAGCACACCTACCGAACCGATTCATAAAAGCTATCCTATGTCCTTCTCAGAGTCTCAAACTATCTCCATACCAAGTTTCATCTGAATTGGTTCAGTCATTTAAGCGTCAGAAGGTAACAGACAGACATAGTTACTTTTGCATGTTTTATTAGTGTGGATTTATCTCTGCATCATCCAAAGGTTGTGTCTGGTAGAAAATGCCTAATGCATTAAGTTCGCTTATGTACATTTGTGTGCACAAATTATTAAAAAATAAATATTATTCTTAGGATAACACTTTCTGAATTATATTTTACCGAATATTATCATCCATTTGTTACCTTAATATTAAGTTCCAAACCCCATAAATCCTGACGTCTGCACACTGTAATAATTTGTCGAAACATATTGTTCTCCCTTTAACTTTACGGGGTAACACAGCACCCCCCTTAAGGGGTAACCCCACGCACACTAACATATCACACCGAAGCAATAAGGACAGTTTTATCACCACACGACGATATTATTAAAAGACATCATTCTGAAATGCCTACTATAAACAACACATTTACGACGTGATTTCAAGCGGAACACCTAACATACATCTCTCCCTTTCACGCATAAGAATTCGCTATACCCCTCTCTCGCTCATCCTTAAGTGTTCCGAATTTAATTTGGCTAAAAGCAACAATTTATAATCTTGCGCGGAACGTCATAACCTACAGTTTTGCAAGTTTATTTTGCTGCCACCGGTGGCGCTAGTTGTCTTTATAAAAGGACAAAATGGTATGATTTTCTTTTAGTTCCAGATTTAGCCGTTGGTTTATAAAAATTTGTCGGATTGTGGGTTTTGTGCCAAAATGCGTTCAGGAGTGTTTTTTAGGTTTTTTTGTATTGTTTTATTTTATGTTTTAAATTTTTACAATTTCATGCGGGAGGAGTTATCTTTACGTGAAACATGCGTAAATGGGTGTTTGTCAGCGTTTTAACGCGTCGTTTGCGAGAATATTGTGCCAAATTATTTTTAGAATTTCAATCGAATGTTTTCAATAAAATGTAATGTTTACGCATGAATTCAGTAGGCAGTTTTATTTCAATTTGTTTGTCCTTATTTATTTCATATAAAGGTAAAATTTATTGTTTGTTTTATCACGAAGAGTATGCAAACATTTTTTTAACGACAGATAACCATAGGCGCAAGCTAAACCAAAGAATATAAACCGACTTCCAAGGAAAAAAAGGTGCAGGCTAGACCGAAGAAAATAAACCGACTTCCAAGGAATTAAAGGTGCAGGCTAAACCGAAGAAAATACACCGACTAAAACTAAATTATTGCTCTTTTTATTGTTTTGTTTTGGAAGACAGTTTATTTTTTAGAAAAAGTTTTTATTTTTCTCTTTTTTTTTAGCTATGGTACACCATCACTAAGAAGTGAGCAAGTTCTATAGTAAGCTACCGAAAGGATTGACAAAATACCCATACTAACCCAATTTACACTTTCGTGCTATTTGTCGTTAATAATAATCACGATCCAATCACTAATTTCGGCGAAATGCGTGAACAAACAAATACATACATACACTTATGAAATTTGGTACAGGAGAGCCCGCAAAGTGTAACTGTAAATATTTTGCAATTCCAACAATAGTACATAAATACGTGTTGAATTGATAACCTCCTTTTTTAGAAGTCTGTAAAAATGCACGGTTTCTGTGGACCGCAAACATGGAAGAGAAGTCGCGAGAAGGATCATACAAAGCCATGACGAAGAGCTCGCTTCATATTTTTTAAGCATTGTAAATAACATTGTTTTCACACAAGATACGAAAATCCACCGTCTAGCTTGATGCGTGTTCAAAAAAAAGATAATTAAAAAAATCAAAACCTTGAATGCTTACGAAGGAAGGAAGGAACTAAAAAGACGTAGACAAGAATAAAATCATGCTGTGCAGTCGGAGGATACATATTCGTGAGCTGGCTGACCAAAACCAGATGTTTATAACTGTTTAGTTAAGATATTTTTTTTCGAGTTAGGTACATTAAATCACTTCATAAAAGCCTTAATTTTGATACCCCAAACGATGGGTTTGGAAGAAAAAAGAAAATTGAGACCCGCAATATGGCGCCCAAAAGTCAACATTTTTCCTATTTTAATGTAACCTGTGACACTTGCAAGGTTAAGACAAATCGATTGACGTAAGAACCATCAAAATCGGCCAACGCGTTTGGTCTTTAGAACGGCGCACAGGAACAAACATACATACATACACTGATAAACATATAACCCTGCTTCGGCAGTCGGGTAAAAACAAACCTCGATCGCAACAACAACAAGACAACGAGCCAAGCAAGATGAAAACTCAAGTCCATCCCATCTAAATACCCACTCTAGATGCATATCACCCAAAACGAAACCACTAACTATAAAATAAAGATGGCGACTATCAAACCTTGCGTCACAAATATTACAATGTAGCAACACTAACATTTTTACCGTCAGTTAACTTTCAGGATGGAAATAAGCTCATATCTATTTGGAAATTACATTTGAATTTATGATGAGCTTGGTGGTTACACTGATAAAGTTATGAGGATCATCAACATTATCTTGTCATCTCTGAAACTACAGAGATTAAAATTAAAAAAATATACAGAAAATAGTTCCTTACGTGTAAATTACAGGAAAACCTTTACAGCTTTTTAAAAGTCTACGATTGTAACAAACAAAATGTTAAAAAAATATACTTCGTTCGAAACCCTTTACGCGCAAGTTAGACTCGCACTTGGCTGTCTTTTATACTGACTTCATAAAAAGGAAGTTATCAATTCGATACGTATGTATGGAATTGCATAATATTCACATATAATGTGAGCTTCTAAACATTTGTGCCAAATTTCAATAGTGTATGTATGTATGTTTATATGTGTGTATGTATGTTTATATGTAGGTATGTATGTATGTTTGTCCACGCACTTTTCTGACTACTTATCGGATCATGATCTTTCTTTTTTATTGGATTAGGTGTGTCTCAACTTAGGGAATAGTGTAAATTTCATCTAAATCGGTTCAGCAGTTTTCAAGATATGAAACATACAACCTAACTCCTAAGCGACTAATAGCATAAATGTGTAAATTAACTTATTTCAGTTTTATTTCTCTTCTGTACTTACACACAACTTATTGTAAATCCAATTTTTGTAACTAGTTGCCCTCACAGGAGTAATAAAAATACTATATATAATGATAAATCTTACTAAAGTGAAATAGTTTATTAAAAAGCTAAGGAACGTATATTTAAACACGGTATTCATTTAAGTTTAGTCTCAATCTACTTTTGTAAATAACTCTAATTGCCCAAGAAATTGTCAAGTTTGAACATTTATTGTCGTTGAGATTAAATTATTAATTTACGAACTTGACAAGCGACGTTTGAATTCAAGTTGCAGTTAATTAATTGCAACTTGAATTTAAACGTGTCTAAAAGTGCGAGAGCTTTCTATCGTACGATCGCAAAAACGTCAAATCAATTACAAATCAAATAAACTCTTCCTTCACTAACTTTCGGAACTAAGATAAGTTACTTTACAATTTTATTTTCAGTTATTTCCCAAAGTTATCACGTCACAGGAAAGAACAAGTTTTAATCGAAGAACTAACTTTAAATTTGAACAGTAATAAGCTTTGAACTTCGGTCGATCGAACTTCTTTTGAGTTGCTTTAAATTGCTCCTGTAATTTGATGCTGGAGGATAATATGGTTTTGGGCAAAACGGGGTAGTAGATATGAGTAGGAATCAACACGAGCGATCTGATCTCCTCAACCAAATCACTGTATATTAATAACACTATACACCTTCACACCTAAGAAATTGACTCACATACTGTTCCGTTGTTATTGAATTAAGTATTTTACCTATGTTTGCAATATTTGTAAGTATGTGAGAACCATGTTCCTATTTATTAAATTTATTAATTTACCTGTTAATGCTTTTAATACTATATATCCCTATACGTATTATAGTATGTAGTGCATCGTCCTCACACATTTGAATTTATTAATGTATGTACTTATTTAGGTAAATATTGTAAACCATTTATTATTCTTAAAAGAGTAAGTATGAAGTTTCTTGTCCGTTCTTCTCCATAACATGCTACTTTTCCGAATGGACGGTAGAATCAATTATTATTACTTGTAAATTTAAATTGTTGACGTTGTTGTTGACTGCTGTCATATTTGTTAGCTCCAGATCACCCGTAACGAACGCCAAAGAGTACAAATGACATCTGGGAATAACGGTTCAGGGTGCTTTTAAATACTCATTATTCCACAATAGTATGCTTAAGCTTAAGACGACTACATTCGCCAACGACTCCTCAAAACTCGTACTCGTTTCACACCCGCGTAACCCAAAATTCAGTAGTTTTTGTACTTTCCTTATTATTGATATGACTTAATAAAAAAAACATAGATCAAAATGTAGATAATTAAACTGTCTTTGAGATGGTATCAATTTCATTAAAATACGCCCGGCGGTTTTAGTGCGATTGTCGTGTTTTTGTCCGTGTTACTCATAACTTTACATATTAATTACACTATGTTATACGAATAAAACTCAACATATTCTTTGATCAAATTATTAAGAAAATGGTCTAATGTAACGCATATTGTTTCCAAATAATTACGCCTAGCCGTGTTAATACGTGATTCTCATTTTAAAATGAGCTACTGAGGGGTATCGGCGCCTTAATAAGAATCTTGTTATAAACTGCGCGTCCGTAAAACATACTATTAAACTCATAAAAGTTTGTTTTATTCTGTAAAACGATAAAACAGCTGAAAAAGAGCTTTAAAAGCGACCTCTGTAACAATAAACTCAAAAAAATAAACCGCGTGAACACACTTGACAAGTTGTTAAAAACACGCGCAAAAATATGGAACAACATAGAAAAACTTTAGTTAAGACCCACACAGTAACTGATCGTCAATGAAGCCCTTAATATAAGGTTGTAGCTTTATTACTCCCTGCAAGTTATTGCTTACGTAATGATGCGTAAACTTACGTGCCGCCGTAAATAATATTTCCATACAAATCCTAACTTTATCACAATAGAAACTGAGACCATTTTTGATTGTATTGTTCGCCTAAATAGGGTTGTATAGCTTTCGGGTATTCTCGGGTTCGGATATCCGAAATAGTCAGGATCGAAATTTGAATTTGGATTCCCGGAAGGGCACCCGAGTTATTCGCAGAATGAGTGCTTTGGATTTTCGTGATGTCTGAGTTTGTTATTGTGAAATGATATTATTGGAATCTTTGTATTGGTGGAGTATTGTACAGAGAGAGGCATGATTTCCGTTAAAACGTGTATGACAACTTCCGATGAAACTACCTACATTATAAATGAAAGGTAATAATTTTCATCGGTATCGCATTAAGTTTAAATTCAATTCAGTCAACAATTAATTTTGCTTGTTCATTAATATTATATTGAAGTAAAAAGTATCTTCCAATCTGTTTTTCTTGTTAAAGATAATATTCTCTGTATTACTTTAACGATTTCCCTGGAAACAAAGATACAAGAATACTGCGTAACAAACAGCAATCAATTTCATATGTTTTTTTATTATAAAATGTTTTCTTCAAAAAATTCTTAGAACAGGGAACCAACATATCTAAAAAGCCGCGAAATATCCGATAACCACTTACAACACTAGTGCCCAAATAATACAGGGAAACAGAAAATATACCTACGGCGATATGGTTTATCGATACTTTTACTAAATCGACCGAAAATTCCGACAATGTTCGATCTAGTAGTGAAAGTACCTATACCGTTGTTATATGCCTGTGTCTTATTGCAGGCAGATTGGGCAAGACATATATTTTTTTCTTATGTCCGCAGTTTCTATGGGTACCATTTCATGTATTGGATGAAAAGAATCCTATGTTTGAATCCAAGACAATGGTATTTTCTGGGACAAATATTAAATCTCTCAAAACTCCGATGAGTATGGAATATACATGATTAAGAATGGAAAAATAAAAAGTATCCGCTGACCCCAAGATGACGATGAAGTAACAAACATCTTCTCAAAGATTGGAAGCGCATACCTATAGTTTGACTGTCAGGAGTAACAATACTAAAGGATTGATTTAATGGGAATACCTATTTAAATATATTAGAAAAACAGGAGGTGATTACGACGACAAAAAGAAAGGTATGGTAGAAGATGGCAGGTTGCAACGACACCAAATAAACTAAGACAAAGTAATGGTGTATTCCTATTGTGTACATCCAGCTATACATCTATACAAATAAATTAATGTTGATGTGCTTGTATGTTATATCAAAATAACAATATTTAATTGTATGCATGTGAAATATACGTATGCGTATATAAGGTACTAATAACAAAAACGCAATTTTTAAGATTGCGTGTGTTTGTTTGTACCGGGTAATCTCCGAAACAGCTGGACTGATTTTGACGAGACTATCTCTAGTAGATAGCTGATGTTTTAAGGATCATCCCGTCACATTTCCTGTCCGAAAATTTAAAACATTCATAAAAAAATTACGAGTTTGACTTAAAATAGTAGCTTATTAAGCCTTTTGTGGAAGAGCTAGACCAGGAATGTTTTATTTACCTTAGTACTGAGCTACGTTACAAAACGTTTAGTTTCCTAATTCTTGACCTCATCGGAAAGTCACCTCTAAAACAACCCTTCTAAAAACCCCGAAAAATTACCATAAACAACAACAAACTACCTTCGATATATTTTTCAAAGCCAAAGTTAGTTTAATACAATAAAACTGATTTCAAAATCAGTTCGCCATGTTGGCAAACTTTGCCGCTTTGACACAAGCGTCCGAACTACCACTCTAGTTCAAAATTTATACGTCGAATTAGATTTAATCAAGTGGACTAGCTAGTTTGTTGATAAATTTTGAAGGAAGAATCTATCGGGAATATGGAAATCGGGTGTTTGTGAATTGAAATTTATTGTTTGTGACTTTCGGAGTTGAAGAAGCGCGGTATCTTCTCGTCCAACTTACCACAGTGTCTCAAGATGAAAGTCTATGACCAGTATGTGTTGCCAGTGTTGACTTATGGCTCTGAGACGTGGTCGCTCGCAATGGGCCTCATCCGAAAGCTTACAGTCACCTAAAAGACAATAGAGAGGGCTATGCTCGGCGTTCCCTTGCGTGATCGAATCAGAAATGTAGAGATTCGCAAGAGAACCACGGTAATTGACATAGCCCGAAGAATTGCCAAACTTAAGTGGCAGTGGGCAGGCCACATTGCTCGCAGAACGGATGGCCGAAGGGGCAGAAAAATTCTGCCCTGGACGTCTTTCGGCTGATATGATGATGACTTTCAGAGGGTTTTCTAAGGTGCTAGCTCCGAGATTGTTGATTTTATCAGTTGCAGTTCGACAAGGTTACTGATAATCTATCAAACTTTGGCGTTGAAGTATCGTTTGAGAGGTTCTTATTTTCAAATTTCATCATTTCAAATACTCAATTCAGAAACCAGCCCTGTTTAAGAATTTATGGCTCACTATTCAGAGTACCATCAGTTATCAGCTGCAATCTTCCAAGTGTGTATTTTACTTCTTTGACGACAAAAGTAATTCTCAGTGTAACTATGTGTCTCAGGGGCACACCCAGGATATGCAACAAGGGAGTGGGGGGGAGTATCACAAAAGATTTTTTTTTTTTGAATTGGCGCTCAAAATTGCGTTTTTAGTCTAATTTGATACTACATATATGTAAGACACAATCTTTTTATATGGGAAATGATTATACGCGTTGATATATTACTAATTATATTTCGTAGAGAAGAGTAGATTTATCTTAATTCTTAAAACCTAAAAAAGGTTTTTTTGCTCAAGGAAGCCAGTGATACAACATATTATTGTTTGGACTCTGGGGCCCTCCCTATAGCCCCCTCAGCCCCCCCGTAGGTGCGCCAGTGTCTACAGTTAACTTAAAAGCCCGAACACTTAAGATAAACATTCGCAACGACACAGATATAAGTACCAATCGATTGGTAAAAGCAGAAACGGTAAAAGATATTGTATCATAAAAGTACCAGGGTACCAGGAGTCGTAAAGACATGTTTTATAACTTCGCGTAAAAATTCAGAATGGCCCCTTTATTTGCGATACAACGATCTTCATTTTATTTGTCGTTCGACAACTTTGAATTGAAGCAATCTGAACCTTATATCCACTCAAATAGAGTCGTTAAGCTTCGGAATGGTTGGTAGTATTAATTTGGTTTTGCAGACCGTTTTTATTGCGTTTAATGTGCGTTTTTATTTCAGTGCGTTTCGGTTTGATGCTGGGGGCAGTGAGAAAGAAAGCGTGGAGGCTTGAGATGTCGAATGTAATGAGAATGGAGGAAAACTGTAAGAGTTTTCCTTAAGGTTTAAAGATTTAATTTGGAACTAATTGAAATAGCTTTCGAAACACACAGGACAGGGATGACCCATTTTCTTATTCGATTTTCTTTACATTTGCAACCTTATTTTATAAAAACCTCAACGTTGTTTAGCGATAATTGCTTAGCACATTCTATAATCAAATTTTCTATAGGGAGTTAATTTTTTTATTTAGAATACTTCTACTTACCTGATGGTAAGCGTTGATGTGGTTGACGGTGAAGCACGCTTGCCTAGTAGTAACCTATTCACTCTTGACTTAAAGACCCCTAGATTGTAGCTATCGGGAAACACAGACTCCGGCAGAGAATTCTACTCCTTAGCTGTACGCATAATAAAAGTATTCTTAAAAGGTTTACTGGCGCACTAAGCGTATGGGTGGGATGTCCACCTTGTACCGACGGCGTATCACCGTACGAGAAAGTTTGAGTGAGGAATCTGCTGAAGGTTACCTATAGGTGAGCACAAGACATAAGGGCCTTATATAGAACCGATTTTCTTTCTTTAGATTTGGGTGTCATTTCTTATACACCAACTAAAGCCCGCACCAGAGTCCAAAAGTACAGTTTGACAAAAACTCAAGTCGTTCTTAATCTCAATTACTTAATTCAGAATTCGGCCCTATGTCTGTCATAAAGATCAAGTTCAGAAGACATTTCGCTTTCACTCTAGGAAAAAATTACGTTAGTTAATGCCAAAGTAGGTTACTTGAATCCTGTGACACTTTCTCTCGGTATGCGTTCATATTCGTGGATGTTTTTTAGTTGAAAATGCTTATTTTAATGTTTGTTATCCAACCTGTTAACGTTTCTTAGAAAATATTAGCACGTAACTGTAAGGCACTTGTAAGCGAGTATATAGTTCTGATAGTTTTTTGTCACTCAGCTATAAGTGAGTGTTCTTGTGCAACGGGCGATTACTCGCACCATTCGCTCGGGGCGGCTGCACTGTAAGTAGAAATAACCACTGTTTGGTCTCTCGGCGTGAGTTCTGACCACCAAGTGAGCAAGCGAATATCGCTGAGCGAGTATAACTTTGACATCTCTTGTCGCTGCGGCAAACTAGTGGTAAGAGAGTTCTCGCTGGCAGTGTAGACAGCCAGCGATCAACTATTACTATGCTAAAGGTCACAATCCATAAAGTCTTTCCCAATCTTAACTTCGTTGCAACTCCTTGCATGTTTACGCTGAAACTTTCCGCGAACAATATGAAGCGTTCAAAGTGATCGGTTTATCTTGAACGATATTGTCGCTCTTTGCACGACGGAGTTTGATGAGGTTGCACGTGCATCTTGTAATATTGTTGATAAGATTGCGATTAGGTGCCGTGAAGCTCGAGTATAGTGTTTTGTTCTTGAAACTTAGAGAAAAGAGACCTTTCTGATGGCTCGACGCGATTTGATTTATATCATACCAATAAGCTATTATTATTAAACGAAATTACAAGCAGATCATACGTTCACATGGACGGAATGTAATTCGACAGATATGCAATTGTTTTTTTTTTTTAATTCTTGCGCGATGTCACCATCGCACTCTGTAGACGTTATTTAAAATAAAGAACTCTAAATAACCCAGTTTAAATTTTGAAATTTTGTGACAGATTGAGATTTTGATTAGAATACAAAGGAAATTAAAATATATGGGAATTGCCTAAATCGCCCAAGCAATATATTAAAAAAACGGCAAAAAAATCACGTTTGTTGTATCGGAGCCCCACTTAAATATTACTTTTATTCTGTTTTTAGTATTTGTGGTTATAGCAGTAACAGAAATACATCATCTGTGAAAATTTCAACTGTCTAGCTATCACGGTTCATGAGATACAGCCTAGTGACAGACAGACAGTCGGACCGGGAGTCTTAGTAATAGGATCCCGTTTTTACCCTTTGGGTACGGAACCCTAAAAAAGAAATTCTCTTCCAATACCTTCTTAGCAGTAGGTACCAAAACAAAAGCATTTTAAACACAATAAAATTACAGAGGTCGTTATCCCATTATAACAAAGGTCGTACGTGGAAGCGATTATTACAAACAATCGCCTTATATATTATGTTCCAAATGCAAAAAAATATTCGGATAAAAAATAGCCGTTTGACACGAAGCCAGCGTTTTGAATTTAGATCGACTGCCGACAAACGACAGTGCTGCAAACTCAAAAAAATGTTCTATTAACATGGCGTCGGTATTTTTTTACTGGCAATGACGGTGCGCGTTAAAAATCCACGGAAATATGCACGCTTTGTCAGTTTTTTTGGCGCGGTGGCTGCAGAGAGTTACATTTGCATCTTTTTTATAAAAAATATTGGTCAGCACTACTTTGACAGCAGAGAACACTGGAACATTAATGGACTTCAAATGCCATCACTTTAAAAGCTAATCCTTTTAAAAAACGGTAAAATGGTACTCTATTGTGTGTAATACATTTGTGTTCGCGGGTTTTTGTGTTGCATTTGTTTGTGGGTGGTTTTGAAAGTAAAGAAGACTCGTCACGGCCCATACAAAATTTACCCAGCCCCGGCGCTAAAGACAGTATTCTCAACATTTTGTATATGTTTAACAAATAAATTACTGACATTCGCCATTCCCAAAAATAATGTTTAACACATTAAAATTACCTTCTATAAATAATTACGTATTTTGTAAACAAACAAAGGCAATTTTTCGTTGGCGATTTTTCGCATATTTTTTGTTTTAATATTTCTATGATAGCCATTGAAATTATAAAAATATTATAAAAATATTTCACACAATATAATGAAAACATGTATTTTTTCTTGTGCGCCGGCCTTTTTTAATTTTTTGGGTCACATGTGACGAGCCTATGGCTCTGATACGTGGTCGCTCACAATGAGCCTCATCAGAAAGCTTACTGTCACCCAAAGGCCAATGGAGAGGGCTCGGAATCCATGAGTGATTGGATCAGAAATGTAGAGATCCGCAAAAGAACCAGGGTTACCGACATAGCCCGAAGAATTGCCAAAGTTAAGTGGTAGTGGACAGGGCACATTGCTCGCAGAACGGATGGCCGAAGGGGCAGAAAAATTCTGGAGTGGCGACCGCGAACCGGAAGACGTTGCGTTGGAAGGCCTCCCACCAGGTGGACCGATGACTTGATGAAGGTTGCAGGAATCCACTGGATGCGGGACGCACGGGACCGGTCAATGTAGCGACTCTTGCGGGAGGCCTATGTCCAGCAATGGACGTCTTTCGGCTGATATGATGATGATGATTTGGGGCGTCTTCTTTTGACTGGTTGTGATATGTCCAAGTAGTAGTGTGCTGCAAACATCTATAGTTTCACATATTTAACATAACATCATGCCTGAGATAAGATCAGAGATCAGGCAGAGCTGCACATACAGCACACCCACATTTCATCAGTTATGCCTTAATCTCAAGTAAAAGAGGGTGAGCCTGCCATCAACTGGGCATAAGTTCAGACCGGGATGCTACTGAGAAATTCCAGATGGAAAACCCAATAATACTTTGCTTGACCCAGGGATTGAATCCAGGATCTCATGCTGAACAGAAATCTCCTAATACTTCTTAGGTCAAAGAAAGGACATCGGTGAAGGAAAACATAGTGAGAAAACTTGGCCTTAGTGTAAATACTACCCTAAAGATAAAAAGTATCCTAAGTGCTATTCCAGACTATTATCTATCTCTGTGTTAAATTTCATACAGATTCATTCAGCCGTTCTGGCGTGATTGAGTAACAAACATACATCCATCCAAACTTTCGCATTTATAATATTAGTAAGATAAGATATAACATATAAAGTTTGAAATCGCCAACGCGCATTGAGCAATATTGATGCTTAAAACTCATGACTTCTCTGTTTGAGAAGAGGCCATTGCCCTGCTGAGTAAGGTAACAGGTTGCTATTATAAGTTACTATTCAAATCAACTAAACAAAATCGCCCATTAGACCAACAACCCTACACAACAAAACTTGCCAATAAAATAAATTTAACAGCAACAGATAACAATTAACGTACAGATAATATATTCCAATGTTGCCATGAAAATAAATTCAAACGCAGGGGTTGCCAGCTAAAATGTTCTCATTAATTCTGCAGATATTTTGGGCGATGTTAAAAAATTACGTGTAAAGGAATTCTTGTTTCATTTTGTTATGTGAATTCGTTCATACATTGATTTTCTTATATCTCTCTTTATAGGGTGATTGGAATTCATGTGTTTTTATTTTTCGATGTTTTTTTTTTGTGAAATTTTATTAATGCGAAAATGTTGTGTGTTGACTGTTACATACCCGGATGTAATAATAATATTGATAGTACATAAAACATAAAAAAATCATACTTGAGTTACTGTTCGACAACCTAAATGTAGATACTGAAACGAGATAAACTTTGAATAAAAATGTGGTTCAAAACTGGTATCAAGAGTAACAAAACTATACATCCAAGACAGACTTTATTTTTTCATTAACTAACAGCATAGTCATCAAATATACGAGTAAGTTCACTAAAGCATCACGACGCTTTAGTGAAATTATTCTCTAATTCTACCTTAATCTTGCTGACCATAATTATAAACACATGCCAGATGCAATTTATTTATTTATAAAACTTTATGCACAAGTACAAAGGCAGACTGCCTTAGGCATTTTCTACCAGTCGACCTTAGGGTGGTGCAGAGATAAAATAAATTCCCACCTGAATCTAGTACCATCGCTGGTAAAAGGTCGTACTCCAACTAAACCGCTAAAAATAAAAATAAAACTCAATACACCACCCTATCAATATTCATTCCACCAATCAAAACAAAAGACAAAGTACCTCCAGCCACCATATTGAAGCCCGAAGCCGAAGCCCGACTTCCGCTAAAGTAACTTATTCATGAACTCAATATGCGATGAAAGCGTGAAAATTTTTCACTTCCGTTAGAGAATTCCAGTGGCGACCGATTCATTGTCAACACATTCAAATCTAGTTACGACATACAATAGGAGTCGCTGCAAAAAAATCTGTCAAGCGAAAAAGCTTTTAAAAGTTTGAGGTTCAGTATGTATGAATTTTTAGCGGTATTTGTTAAAATTCGTGTTGTGACATTGTCGATATCGTATTGGATTGTTATATTTTTACAGACTTCAAAAAAAGGAAGTAATCTATTGTAAATATTGAATAGAATTGCACAATATTAACATATGTTGTGTGTGTGTGTGTGTTATGTGCATGGGTTTCTAAACATGTGCGCCAAATTTCATAAGTGTATGTATGTATGTTTGTTTGTATGTCAGTGTGTATGCTTTTGACACACGGAGGAATCTCTTTATGTTAAGATGGTCGTCACCCGTCCACGGATCGACGTCGGCAAGCTTGCTTTACCATGAAGGTAGACCCATGCGGTTGCCAATAAGTAGCCACTAGCTCCTCAGACTATAAACCATGACCAAAATAACACGATCCACGGAACCCTACTCCAGAAAATAAAAATTACAAATTCTCGGCACGTCCCCCGACAATGAATAGCGTCCGAATGTTTCTCGGAATCAATCTATTGTTTGTGCGTTATGCTGTGGATCAGCGTTTATTTGAGGACCGGCTCGAATACTTGATGTGGCATCTGCTTTTTTGATCGGGGCGGTTTTTTGATCTTTGTTTGTGAGGGAGTAAATGGGGTGAGTTATGCTGTTCGGGTTTGTTATAAGTTAATGGTGTAAGATTTATTCTTGTTGGGTAAGATGTGTTAGTTTCAACTTTTATGGGTTGAAAGAAGGTATTTTATTTTTGATTGGTAAGCGCGCGGGTCGCGGGTTCGATTCCCGCACGGAACAAATATTTGTATGACCTACAGATAGTTGTTTCGGCTCTGGGTGTTTGTGTATGTGAGTTTATATGTTTGTAAACGCACCCACGATACAGGAAGAAATTCCTAGTGTGGGACAACGTTTTTTTAAAAAAAGAGAGGAAGAGAGAAACAAATAAATTAAAAGGAAGGGGTAATTAGGAAGGGTCCAATTCTACTGGTAAGTAATGCACGGCAAGCTTTTTCTTTTTAGGTACCTAAAAAGGCGTGAGTAATATGTATGTATGTGTACCTAAATATTTGCTACGTGTGTTCAATCTTTTTTTGCTTCCAGTTTTCCTTTCGTCTTTAACAATTGCCAGCTTAGACACTTAGCGCCAATTACTTCTCAAACGAAAATTATCGCTAAATTAATGTGATAATTTGTCAGGCACATTTGGCTGTTGCTGATAATTCATTAAACAATTCACAATAATTAACGCGATTGACGATTTTGTAGACAACATTCTTTGAAGAAACTGAGCGTTAGTTATTATAAGATTTGTGGACTACAGTGTTTTAAATTTTCTATCTAAATGCCAATGTTTTCCCGTCTTTTAGACATAACGCTATAAACTGTTAAGCCCAGCTACAAAATTACCACCATATTTGAAATAATATAAGTAGTTTTGTTAAATAATTCCGTGCTTCAAGCTCGTAAAACTTGCGACGCGATTGGAGTAAGCGTTGTTTGATATAACACTTGATACTATGTAATAGGATAATGGAACTTGTATGCCTTTATAGTATACTTGCTTTTTCGTGTGACTTCGCTTCCATTTTCATAGAAACTGTTTTGGTAATCGGGTCAGTTGGTTCTTTCAGAGATTATTTTACAAACCCTTTATAACAAAAAAATAACCAACGAAATAACGAATTAAAAAGCAAAAAATTAAAAATCTTTTAGTCTAGTATTTTTAGTTGGCGCCAAACAAACAAACATGCAAATTAATTACCTAAAGCATATAATGATTATAGCTGGGTTGATCTACGTTGATAGTTGGTTTGGCGCCATCTCAAAATGCTAGACTAAAACATTTTTTTAATTTTAGTTCGGTATTTCGTCGGTTAATCATTATGTAATTTCTTTTTTTTGCGCGTTTTATTTTACTTAATTTCAACAGAATCGTTCACAATTAAATATTAAGTGGGAAAATTATCAAAAATCCTTTTTTCAACCTTTAGGGGTGGATATTATTTTTGTAATTTACATGGGACCAACTTTTAAGTATACTCTTTCCAATAAAAAAAATATTTCTGAAATCGGACCTTTCAATAAAAAATTATGCGTGGTCATACTTGAAACAATACATGTCGAATTGAGAACCTCCTCCATTTTTTCGTCGGTTAAAAGAAACAAACAATTACATACATTTTTATAATATTAGTTAAAATTTTATTTGACCAATATAAATACTCAGTAAAATAATTTATAGCCATAACTTATCATCAGAAAGGCATGATTTCTTCCTCGGGCTTACGTAAAGGTTACGAAACTCCTAAAAGAAATATCCAATACCTAACAATAACTGAACCCAACCTGGGCATCAAACCCAGGACACAACACTCAGAAGGATTTCAATCACTAAACATTCACAAGGTATTTACTTAGTCTGATTAAGGGTGAGTCCAAACGTACGTAATTTTTTGAGCTGTTGGTCGCGTAAAATGAGTCGCGGAAGTTGCGCTGCATTGGTTTCATACTAAAGTCCTGTTTGTACCACACAGCCACACAAAATGAGTGAAATATTCCAGTATAATGTAAATTATTTCTGCTGAAGACTGTATGAATATTATATTTGTATTGTATTAACTCAATTTCTTTTAGTATTATATAACTGCACAGCACATGTGTGAGTACTATGTTCCGACTGTAAATTTACCATTCACTGTACCTATGTGTCGTTCGTTGACTTCTGTGTGTCCTGGCAGTTGAGTGTGTCATGCTCTCTCAAATGTCTCTCTGATGGTGGCACATGTGTCGGATTATTCGGTTCCCTTCATGATGGTTGAGCTGACTGGTGCCGATCCATGCCTCACGTTCGTGAACGGGCGCCATCAGTTGGGATTGGCCATAACTTAGCTGCCTCGGCCTGTTATTGTATTTTTTTAATTGTCTGTAACTCTAGACGCTTTTACGTGCAAATATGTGGTATCATTCTTACACATATGTATTTTTTCAACAAGAATGATGTAACCAAAAACTTGTAATTAAAACTGATGGAAAAGAGTGTCCGTCTCCACGAACACTCCCAAGAAACTAATTTCTTGCAAATTCCTCCATTGAGACCTACTGACGCTTGCGAATTTGCAACTAGGTTTATTTGAAATAAACTATTCATCATCATCATCATCATTTCAGCCGAAAGACGTCCACTGCTGGACATAGGCCTCCCCCAGGCGTCGCCACATTGACCGATCCCGTGCGTCTCGCATCCAGCGCCTTCCCGCAACCTTAACCAGGTCATCGGTCCAACTAGTGGGGGGCCTTCCAACATATCGTCTTCCGGTTCGCGGTCGCCATTCCAGAACTTTTCGGCCCCAACGGCCATCCGTTCTGCGAGCAATGTGCCCTGCCCACTGCCACTTAAGTTTGGCAATAAACTATTTGATTGATTTTTTTCGACACAAAAAACGCTACTTACGCTACGCAACTCATAAAATTACGTTCGTTTGACCTCATCCAAAACATGAGAATCAATTCGTTTTACTGAAGAAAGTTTACTACATTGTCATCTTACTTAAATCTCGTACTTACATAAACGAAGCCAATATTTTTTTCCAGAAATCAAAAACATACCTGCAAAAGAAAAATACTTTAGCTCTCAGGACGCACTCGTATGTCAATAAACTCAAATAAAATAGATACAGGAGAATTCGTAGAAATGTATTCATAGGTAATACTGATGTTTTTATTTATATCTGACTAGCTTCTGCCAGCGGCTTCGCCCGCGTAAACGTCGAAAATTATCCCGAGGAAACATATTTCTGGGATATAAAGTCCTATGTGCTATTCCTGTCTATAATCTATCTCTGTGCCAAATTTCATCCAGAGCCGTTCAGCCGTTCTGGCTTGAATAATTAACAAACATACACTCAAAAACTTTCTCCTTTTAAATTAAATATTATTGTGATATTTTTTTCCGCCTATTCGAAAGATTCCAGCCAGTTTTATTTTGGCAATTCGAGTCGAATCTTTGTCGTTTCTGGAATATCACGTGCTTTAATAAACAGAATGAGACCTTGATTATTATTTTTTTAACGATATTTTTAGCTTATCTAGATCTTGTATGCAAAACTTTATATTGGCCGGTTGAGGATAAAGTGCTTTAAAATTCACTTGTAAGGTATGACCCAAACACACTTACATACATACATTGCAAGTTAAATAAAAGCTTGTAACAAAAACAAGAAAAAGAAAAAACCAAAAGCGTGCTTCTAAACTGCGCTTACTAACTTATAACCTGTTGGAAGTCAAAGGTCTCTTCTCATGTAAAGAAAGCACTAACACTGATAATCACTATCTCACCTGATGGTAAGCGATGGTCGACGAGGTCGACGGTGAATCACGCTTGCCTAGAAAAACCTATTCACTCTTGACTTAAAGACCCCAAGATTGTTGCTGTCGGCAAACACAGACTCCGACAGGGAATTCCGCAAATTAGCTGTGCACATAATAAAAGTGTTCCCAAAACGTTTTCTGTGTATGGGTGGGATGTCCACCATGTACCGATGGTGCATCGACGTACGTCTGGCAGTCCGATGATGAAACGGGCTAGGTGTAATTAGATCATGCAATTCCATCGCACACTCCCCGAAATGTAACCGATAAAAACCAACAAGCTGGTAACACAGCGATGATGTTCAAGGCTTTGGAGTTTTCTCTTGACCAGTGCCTCATTGCCGATGAGCCTCTTAGCCCGCTTTACGATCGACTCTAGTGTTTCAAGCTGGTATTTGGCAGATCTATTACAGAGATGAGAACATTGCTCCATGCATGATCGAACTTGCGCTTGTTACAAGTTCAGCAGCTGTTCCGGCGTGAAATACCTTCTGACTTCTGCAAGGATTCCCGATGTCCTCCAGAAGCATAGTCACAACATGCTTGTTGCCCGCATCTTGGGGATTCCTACAAACTTCAACAGTTCCACAGAAATAATGTAAAGTTGGTACTCCTCATCTGCCTAGCCATCTCCCGACTATGTTGGAGTCAGCTTCCAGTCCAACCAGATAAAGCTGAATACCATTATTTTACATCGAGACTTCTTACCTGACCTCCACAACCCACCTGGGTAAGTCACCCATTGGTAAGTCGATACCCATTTCTATGTCTACCTATCAGACATTCAGACATATGACTAACCTTAACGACCTTCAGTCCTTTATTGCCTATGATTTAAAAAAATAACGGTGTAATATTAATAATTATTTTAATTGTCAGCCTGTGCGTTGACAGTAATAATTCCAGAAAGGCTCATTTGAATGCAAATGTGAACATTTACATTTGAATGAAAGAGCGGACGATATTTTTCATTCATATCGTTCGTTCATTCACTCGCTAATTTTGAAGGAAAAATTAGGAGATTTTTATGCTGGGTTTACATTTTTAGTGTCTTTTGAATGCTTGGCTATTTCTGTGAAAGTATAATTTTGAAGATTTTGTTTAAGTTAACAAGTAAAATTAAAAAAAATCTCGACACATTTTTATTTCATGCTACATAATTTATCTAGTAGTAGACACGCTTCGATCGACAATCTATTGAACTCGTAATTATGACACGATATCACGTAATTATGAAAGCTGCAAAAAAGATGGGGATTCCTGCAAAGGTGAGACGGTACTTCTCACTCTTCTCTTTTTGAATGGCTGAACCGATTTTCATCAAACATATAAGAACACTTTTGATAGTCACCTTCCAAACAAACCAAAGAAAAAAGTCGGCTTATCCGTTTCGGAGCTATGATCTCACATACATAATATACACAAATACACAAACACACAGGTACATACTTCAAACTAATAACACCCCTCTTGTTCCATCAGGGGTTACAAATCGTAATTCTTACACACATAAGGTTGGTGAATCTGGTGACGCTTAGGGGAAGAAACCATGTCTACCTGCCATGGTCTTCTTTTGGCTGAAATGACGGTGACGATTTTGACAATAAAAATATCTAAATCTAAACTCAAAGTTGAAAAGATTCATGTGAAATTACATAGACAAACTTTAACACAACAATGCTGCTTGATGATAAAAAATAATATGTTTTGTAATTATTTTACAAAAGTCGGTATCAGTTACCTAATATAAACAATACCTAATGTGAAAATATTCCATAAATTTTCTACGAACAATATTTTCACACAATACGAGAAGGTATAAAATGATTAGATTACAGTAAGTCAATCAATCATGTATTATGAAAACTGAACAATTGCGTTCAAGGGCTTTTTGTACGAGCGATACAGGCCTGTGATTGATCTTTTTTGAATCAAAGGCGATAATACTACATAATAAAACGCGTGTGATTTCGAAGAATACACAAAGAAGTATTAGAACTTAGAACCTGAATTGGGTTATAAGGAAACACTTTACTTGGATTGCCAACCTAAAGAGCGACTGCCAGTCCATTGCTTGCAGATGGATGATCGAGGCGGCTGACAAGTTCTGGAGTGACCGCGTACCAGAAGACTTTGCGTTGAAATGCCTCCGTTTAGGTGTATGACCTGGTAAAGGCAACGGGTATCCGCTGGATGAGAGATGTGACACTTGGGGAAGGACAACGTGCAGCTGTCGAGAAAGACCTCCTCCTTAAGGGGCGAGTTTATTGCATAAATCCAGATCTCGAGTCGAGTGAAATCCACTTTTCACTGCTCGGGGTTCGAACCTAGGAAACAACGTAAGTCGCGCTTGCGACCAGTAAGGCAATGAGGCAGAAGTTTATAATATCCATAAAATATCTTCATATGAACAAAATTTACCCGTTTCTATAGGTCAAAGAACGAGAAGAATATTCCTCACACCTACGCAAATTTCTCTAAATATTTAGTCCGTGGTTTAGCCTTTTGTATTACCCACACAATTTCACAACTTTCTTCCGATACTAATTTTATCCTACATGGAAAACCTAACCTCAAAAGAAGTATTAGAATAATGTATTTCTTATTTTAAAATTCTTTAACATTTTAGTAAAAAAAAATATAAATTATGCTGTTCCAAACTTCGTCATTGTAACCATGGAGAACTCTGGGGTTTTTAACCTCTAGTTGGTTGATAATTTTAGGCCAAACATGGTTAATAATTCAAATTTAAAGCATATATTATGTAAATCGAACCATTTACACCCAATTCGAACTGTCATGGCGTCGACTAGGCAAAAAGGTAAAGCTTCTTGTAATTAACCTTTGCAATACGTAGATCTCTCTTTTATACTATTACTTTAGTCACAGATAATATAATACTAGCGTACAGATGCCTTATCCCATACAAAGAAACCGTACCGAAATCTGGACTTATATAATTAATGTAAATTTAAAATAACCAAGTCAGAGGCCTGTGAGGTTCCCAGAGGCGGCTTAATCGACTCTGACACCAGAGGTGGCCACATCCTCACACGAAAAAGAAGAAAGAAAGCCGGTGGAACGTCAATTTGTCTGGAACGTAAGCTTACGCTTTTATTTATTTAAAATTTCATGCAACATACAAGTACATAGGCGGACTTAATGCCTGAGGCATTCTCTACCAGTCAACCAAGGGTGGTGGAGAGATAACATGGCAGGTGCATAAAAATTGACATAATTATTGAAGAAAAATTTAATAACAATATATATATAGTAGCTAAACAAACATATATATTTACTATAATAAATACCTTTATACATTTATATATATACATATATAAATTCATAGAAAGGTGATTGAGACGACTCTGCTAATGGTGTAGAAAATAATGTCACAGCTTCCGCTTAAACGCATATTGACTGGTGGCCGTCCTGATATCGAGAGGAAGTGCATGCCAGAGAAGAATGGACTGTATATGAAAGGAAGAAAAAATAAAATCAGAAGTATGAGAAGGACAAAGCAAGAGAAGATTGTTAGACGAACGCAGATTCCTAGCGTGTGAAGTACACAGATATTAAAAGTGAGGGATGAGATAAGAAGCCTTTTCCCCGTAGAGTGTAGGCAGAAACTACTTAACAGCCTTTGCTAGATTTCTAATACTTTATTCATATTAAGCTAGTCACTTGCTATAGCAGTAATATTATTTTAAGTTCAAAACAAATATTAACCTTTACCTCCACTCCACATAATCATAGTTATTTAATTTTAGAACCATACCCAATGCAATTTAAACCATATTACAATCTCAATAAAACTCATATTGTAGACACACATTGCAGAGACCTCTTGATAAAATTGCACGCTCGATGCTATATGTAGGGCCACTACACTCGAGTGATGACATAGAGATGCTCTAGAAGGTTTTACGGGTTGTTAATAATTGTTTTATAAAAAAAAGTTCTTGTGCGATTATCTTTAAAATTTTGTTTGATAACCCAAGTAGCAAAATTGCTATGCAACGAATAATTTATAAGGGCATAACTCTAGTACATGTTTTGAAACGGCATTAGTTTTGCAACTATGTTTATAAAAGCATGTTAAAGTGTTTTTTGCTAATATGATAAATCAGTCTTATAAATTTATTTTACAAACATTTACCTATCTAATTTAAATGGCCCTTATAAATTTATGGACATATATGTGGATATAATGTGGCTATTTAGACATATAATATTCTAGCCATGTAGTCGTAGACAATGAATGTAAATTTTGTCAAACTCTAAATCCGTTTAAATATTAATTTAAATATTTGGTCAGCGAGAAACAATGTGTGACAGTTGCTATCGTATCAACCGCCGATTTCCTTCAGGGTCTTAATGGATATATTTAAGGATGCGTGGATTAAGAGTTATTTAAGGTAAGTAGTCTTGTGTTAGGATATTTTTTTATACTTAAAATAAAATAAAAAATGTTATAAAAACTTTTTATTTTGTAAATATAAAAAGAAGGTATTACGTTTTTTTAAGATGACAAAGTTTTACCTTGTTGAGACACGTCTATCATCTATCACATAGATTTAACCAAAAGTTACCAAAAAAATATATATATAAAAAACCAAAAGCTGAAAAAAATTACGGGTACTTTGCATTTGCCAAACAAAGTGAATAATGTTACTGTCTGTATCTGAAAAGATAAAAAAATACTGAAAAGTGCATAGCCTGATTTGATTGCTAAGTAAAGTGTCTACAAACTCTCTCTAAAACATACCACAATCAACCACAAATACAACACCTCCAAAATAAATAACAACTATATTTCACCCCCTTACACCCCTCACAGACACCAACAGAACCTCACATAATAGCTCTCATTAACCCTCTTTCAATAGGTTTTTAAAATAAAAGCAAAAACCCTGTCGGACGTCCGAACGACCGGTTCAATGGTGGCCATAGGACAAGGATACTACCCCATGCGTTGTGCTACAAGATTCATGGCTTTAATTGAAAATTCTATGGGGACTGCAATGAATGGCATTTTTTGCGACCTTCCTACTTCCTGTGTGATTTTTTTTGTACAATGGGTTTCATCCCACGTCGTGTTTTATTGTCGTTAAAAAGCGTTAGTGTTAGATTTATAAATTACTGTTAGATTTATTAATTTAGGCTATTTAAAATTGTCATGATTTATTTATTTATTTATTATGGCACTCCAACGGATTGTTCACAGAAACAATGACAAAAATAATAATATCAATTTCAGTAACTACAGCAAACTTTCCACTTATAGGTGTGCACAGCACTTACATCACTTAGAAAAAAAAACAACCAAAAGATACAAAGTAAAAAATGTCAATAATCATTAACAAGTAATCAATTAATAATAAATAATATACTAAACCAAACACATAATAATTCAATAATAATAATCATAATAACAATAATCGTAAACATTAATAATAAACATAATCTTCATCAAAAATAAAAAGATACGATAATTATGGAATTAGGCAATGATGGAATAAAACAGTTAATCAATTAATTGCCTCAAGTTGTCTTCGAAATTGAGTCAAGTTGTTGGAGAAGATGTCAATGCTGTTGGTGCGAGAGTGGCTCTCATTATAGGTCCTCATGAAACGGCTCAATGGCGCTGATCGCCCTAGGTTTGTTCGAGCTGCAGGTGGTACAAATAAATCAACCTTACGTTCAGGCCTGGGTTGACTACAGCGGGGAACAGATATATTTATGTCGTACAGAAGCCCATATCTTATTAGGGTAAGATTATATGGGTGAAATACTTTAAACAATAAAGTATTCAGGTATTAATTATGAAGAGGGTTTTAACGTCCAACAACGGTATTTTCGTCATGGGCTAATATACGCATGCATATACAACAAACGAAACATGATTGGCTAAATTTTCGCTCGATTTTTGGAACGAAGTGCCTTAACGTGGCTTACGGTAGGTGTGATTCGGGAGAAAATGTAACGTCACGTAACATTTTTGTGTTATACCTCCTCCGTATGCCATTGTCTTTCTCTCGATTCTGTGAACAGGCATATACGCACACCGCAGGCTATCTCTTAAATTCTCTTTTAGTGTGAGGAACTTACCGGGACCCTTTACTAAGACTACACTGGCCTTCTGTCTGTCACCAGGCTGTACCATCATATATCATGAACCATGATAGCTAGACAGTTGAAATTTTCACAGATGATGTATTTCTGTTGCCGCTGTAACAACAAATACTAAAACAGAATAAATTAAATATTTAAGTGGTCCCATAGAAGTCCCATACAGGAAACGTGATTTTTTGCTGTTTTTTGCGATAATGGTACGGAACCCTACGAGCGCGAGTCCGACTCGTACACGGCCGGTTTTTTGTTTAGTCCTTAAAAAATAAATATCGCTTTTTCTACGTACTAATAAAGGAAATCTCGTCAGCATCAGACTTGTTTTCTCATTACAAAAACAAAACAACGATGTTTGAATCCAATTCAACAATACAGGAAAAACAAAACAACAACAAAAATTCGATGGAAAATCGGGGCATTGTCGAGAATCCAATGAATGCTAACTACCCTTTTCCCAAGGGGGTGAAGTGGCGTACAGCCTGAATGCCTCAGTTTTAGGCTCGTACAACCCCTAGGGGGACGCAATGAGCTCATTTTTTAAATCACCCACTTAAGCGATGGCTTTTGTGGGATAATATTTTAATTATCGTATTTTGGGAGATGACGTTGCCTTTATGTTCGCTACTTTTTAATTTATGAGGGATGTGCCCGATTATTTTGTCACGGCAATTTTGTTGTTGATAAAATTGGGTATTATTTTTTGGGCTTTACGGCTTAAAATTATAATGAATGTTGGTATGTGTGTCACTATAATACTTGGAAGTTTTTCATAGTGTTATCGGCAATATTTTTTGTAACAACCTTTTTGCATTGTGATTTCGGTTTGTAATACAATACGTATTTGAAATTTGTTCCATTTAATAGTTCCAGTTTGATAAATTATTTACATGGTCAATGTAAGTACGAGTAAGGATCCCACGGTCCCAGGCTGTGCGATTGTGGAATGAATTGCCGATGTCAGTAATACAAGCCCAGTCACTAGCATCTTTTAAAATCTAGTTAAGAACCATTTCCTTTTTCTTTAATTTAAACTCTTTAAACAGAAAAGCTGTTTCTATCTAATTTCCTTTATCATTGTTCAACCCTTCTATGAAATGTTGTAACATGTAATAATATGTATGTATGTTTATTTGTAAGTTTATGTACAGTATTTTATATAGCTATATAATTGTCAAGTATTAATATCTTTTAATGTAAAGGTACACCATAGGCTATGCCCTGTTTTATTTTAAGTTATTTAAGCCCATCCAATGGTTGTCTGGTAGATATCGCTGTCAGCGATAAGACCGCCTTTGTACCAATAGTATTCATTTGTTGTAAAATACATGTGTAATTTCTTATTTTGGTGTACAATAAAGTATATTCTATTCTATTCTTTTCTGCCTGATACAGGCAATATCACGCATATATTTAACAAGAAAATGTTATATGCAAATCAGTCTTATTTCATCGCATTGGGTGAACGAACCTGCTATTTCGCTTGCCTAAAAATCTAAAACTATAGATGTGATATACATCAAATCGTGTCGAGTCAGCAGGAACATCACTCATAGTTAAGTTTTTGTTACAAAAGTATTTGCTTCAATATCAATCGACATTGCTACCAGATATCCTAATAAAAATAATACTTCAAGTCTCATGAATCTGTAATAAATAGGTTTTACAAACACAAAAGGTATTGATAGATTACCCTCCAATAGCCATACATACACAAAGGTACATAAAGGCCATTTTTCCTGAATCTCGGTCTAGAATAAGAGCCATATATTTTACTGTCAAAGTTTATGGCCTAGGCTATCGATTTGGGAGGGTAAGTAGAGTTAGTAGTCGGGTGAATAACCTGTACTCAAATACTAGCTAGAATTTAAAGAATTTCAACACTTTTAAATTAGTTACTGAAGCTTTCCTTATCTAGTCTCGCCTAGATGGGTGTTACCCAGTTACTGGGTTGTGGATGTTAGATAGGCAGCCGCTCCTTTGTTAAATGCTGGTACTCAGCTACATTCAGACGCCGACCCCAACATAGTTGGAAAAGGGGTTAGAAGATTGATACTAAAAAACCTTTGCCACCACAAATGGTTCCCGTAGAATTGGACACGAGAGCGAAACTGCAGATCTTTTACCTGCAGTTTCGCTCTCGTATTGTATTAATTTTTTGCTTTTTGTAAGAGATAATTTATTTATTTATTAACACATACAACATTTTTTTTACAGGTAAGACTCAAGCTAACAAACGTAGTCATACATTGCCAGTTGGCCAGTCCCAGTAACAGGTCCGGGTAGAGGCATAATTTATACAGTAGACAACATACTAAGTTTCACCGTCTGGAATTAAGCCAAAGAGCAAGAAAATATGTCCAAACGCAGAGAGACGTTATTCAGTATCCCAACTGCTCGAATCAATGGTGCAAACTTTAACAGGTTAGTGCGGGTGGAAGGGATTTTATACAGGCCTCAGTCCTAACCGTATCCCAACGAACAATCCCAACGAATCTAATATTTGTGGATTATTTAGCATACCACGAAAAACCATAATGCAATACCGAAATAAATACTATAGCTATGTATCATAAGCTACTTTTATCCTAGAAATTGCAAGGCTCCTGTTTGGTATACCACAGCCTACAGTGAACCCACAGAAAAAAAATGTAAAACTACAGGTTGAGCTGATATTATTTTAATCAAAACAGTAAAAAGTGTTGGAAGATTTAATCAGTTATCTTTTTACTATTCTAGCCATTCATCAAATAAACATGCCGTTTAAGATTAAAATATGCAAAAAATATGAAATTCATAGTTAAATATTTTATTTATATTTTAACTACAAAACTCAAGTGAAGATTCTTGCTAGAAATATTAAAAATCAGAATGCATTTTATTCTTGAAAAAAGCTGTTATTACTAAATAATTAATATTGCAGCTCCGTGCTATTTATGCATATTTCATATTTTGTAAAATCATACTATTTTACGCTTTCAAAACACTGAAGGGATTGTTTTATTTATTATCTTTGAATAATACATTAATGTCAATGTACCTTTGTATGTATTATTTTTATAAAAGCAAGAGGTATTATTTTGAATATAAGTATTCAGAGGGGATAATGATATTTGCTGTGACAATCAAAGTTAGTTTTTTACATGTACTTGTTTTTCTATTAATAAAGATTAGTTTGCTTAAAAACAAACAAATATTAGTAGTTTCTTAAATACTTGAACCCCACTTTTAAAACCCGAACTACCCCTTGGGGTTAAATAAAGACATTTTCACAAAGTACTACGAAATGTTTTAAAATCCTTGTATGAATACAAAAAAATAATAACCTAAATTACATTTTAATTTCACTAAACAGCAAAATTAACTTCTTGATGTCCCCACTTCTGCGCTCCTAATTAAATCCGAATTCATAATTAAAAACCGAAACAAAAAAATATAATAATTTAAATTATCTAGTCAATTTAAAGGAGCAAGTGTTGTCGCCACCTACCAATTAAGTTGGAAAAAAATGCAGTTCCGTCAAATGTCTGGTAGCCAAGGGTACTTCGCATTCAGTGGCGGTCTCGACCCAAGCACCACTTCTACCTACCCCTCTATTATTCCACGAGAGGCTTTTACAATTTGAAGACTTAAGAAAAATAGGGAAAATGCAAGCAGCATTTTTCACGTCGATTTTTTTCATAGGCTTGTTAATTATGGGGGTGAAAATATAGTTGTGAATCTGTGGGGGTATTGCAGTGAATGGTGAGGGGTGTAATGGATAATGGGCAGTTTGTATTGTTGATAGTTGTTGGGTCATGTGGGGTAGCTAGTGGCTTAGAATTTGTTATTTAATGCTTGCATTCACAGCCAGAAATTTATAAGCAGTCAGTTTATTTTTCTATTGTGAATACCCCTTACACCTATATACTTTTACATACTGAGCCCCTAGACGCAAGCTTTATAAATAGAACCGTATAATCCTATAACCACCACGCTTGTACGAATGACGACATAGAAAGATATTTCAATCCTCTTGACAGATCTCAACAACCCCATTTACAACCCCTACGTAAAATCCAGGACATTAACAACCTTTTAAGCCATTTTTTTTTGCACAACCATTTCTTTTCCAGCTCAACTATGCATAAAGAACATTTTTCTTTACCTTTCCATTATTTCTTTTACAGCTGTAAAATTGAATTTAACTCGAACGCAAGTTGTTTTCAATTCGGTAAAAGAAAAGTTGCCGGTAAGGTAAGCAGGGATTGCTAAGTACACTTTGTATTGAGACTTAAGTTGCAATGGATTTTTAACTTGGAAAAGATGTTTTACTTGGTGGGAAGATGTTGTGTTTTTGGTTCCTTTAGCCTGCTTTCTAAAATTCAACCTTATATATGCATCCTAAATAAAGAAAAATAGTAAAAATAAGACGCAACCATACACTTCTCTCATTTCAAGAAAAAGAAATAGGTGGGAGCAGAGAGAGGGTTCCTGGGTGGTATTTTAAGACTTCATGGGATCATCATGACGATGATGAATGGATGAGTTATCACCAGGGAGTTTCATCATATCAGCCGAAAGACGTCCACAGCTGGACATAGGCCCAAGTGTCACCATATTGACCGGTCCTGTGCGCCCCGCAGTCAGCGGATACCCATAACCTTCACCAGGTCATCGGTCAACCCGTGAGAAGGCCGTCCAACGCAATGTCTTCCGGTTCGCGGTCCTCACTCCAGAACTTTTCGGCCCCATCGGCCATCCGTTCTGTGAGCAATGTGCCCTTAAGTTTGGCAATTCTTCGGTATATGTCGGTAACTATGGTTCTAATGCGGATCTCTACAATTCTGATTCGATCAAGCAAGGATTATACTCTTTTTCTGATGAGGCCCATTGTGAGCGTCCACGTCTCAGATCCATAGGTCATAACTGGCAACATACACTGGTCATAGACTTTCGTCTTGTGACACTGTGGTAAGTTAGACGAGAAGATACTGCGCAACTTCCCGAACGCTGTTCAGCCTAGTCGGATTCAACGGTTGACCAGGGTCATATTAGTGAGGTATAAATCCCACACTCTCTAGTATTTTCTTCAGAACTCTAGGAGCCTTTGAAGGTTTGCCCCGGGTTACAGAAATAAAGATAGGTACTACACCTCATGAATATATTTTAAGTGTTGTATTTTACAGAGTAGTGGCGTTCCTTGCCGGTTCTTCTCCATAGGAAACGACCAACTCGAACCGTGCACCTTTTGTCGACGTTTTATAAGTGCCCATGTAGGCCTACGTGAAATAAAAAACATTTGATTTGGTTTGATTTGACAGACCAGTCATTGAGTAATTTATTTAAAAATTCCATACAATTCTCTCATTTTAGGAAAGAAAAATAGGTTAGGTTAGGTAGGAAGAGGGGGTTCCGGGTAGTCTTTTAAGATGTCATGGAATCACCATAAATAACACTTTTGAGGTAGAAAAATGAGTGAGAGGGATACAATAATTCAGTTAAAATGTGTATTATAAATCAAAACTACCCACTAGGTAATTATTAATTAACCACTACCAGCCCTAGTTAACGAACCACTCGAGTCCCACCGGTAGTACTAAAATACTTTCCAATTAATATCTAGCATTTCTTGACCGTCCCGACCAGTTACCGACCGTTTCAAATAGAATATTTTAATAATACCTCAACTGAGAATTGAATCGACGTCCCGAGAGGCTGCTGCTTTGAAATAGAGGGTAAATTGTAGCATTTCATATAGAAAATATTTATAAAGTCTTTTGATAAAGTTGGCAATCATGTACGTTATTCTTTTGTTAAAGTTTTTGTTGTTAGGTTGGTAGAATGTTGGATTATATTAGAGGACGCCCTAGAGAAAGTTGTAAAGACGGTATAAAAAAAATGCTGGCGAGGTCTGGAGAAAAATAGAGAAGACAAGAAAAACGTGGAAATTGTTGGAGGAGGCCTATAACCGCCAGGGGCCTCAACTAAAAAAATGTAAATTTATGTACCTAATGTTAAAAAACTGTATGTATGTTAAGGAAATAAAAAGGTTTATTAATAATAATAGCCCTGACCGCCGTCGCCACATTGGTCGGTCTTCTGCGTCTCGTTTCCAGCAGATTCCCGCAGCCTTAACTAGGTCATCGGTCCACTTAGAGGGAGGCCTTCCAACGCTGCGCAAATATTGATACCTAACTACCGAAAACTAGCGTACCTGAGATAATAGACAATCGGCCTGTTATTAACCTTACCTACTTGCAAATTATTCAAGCCTAGTACTCGTATAATAATTTGCAAGTTTTTTAGGCCTCTACCCTAAAGACGGGCAATACAGGACAGTAGTTTAGCTGAACTAGTATTATAATACATACTAGCTGTGCCCGCGACTTCGCTGCCGTCGACTGCCTACCCAACCCTACTTAACGACCTACCTACCTACCCTAATTACGTTGCCACCTATCTTACCTACCTACCAATTTTTTCTAGTAACATTCTGCGGTCAATCTTAATATTCAGAAAACGACGTCACGTACGACGTCAAATGCACAACGCCATCTATCGAATATCGAGTTTAACTGTCCCAGATGAATTTTGTGTTGTGATATTTTATTTCTTGAACACTTTAAATTCCTCTAACTTTTCATAGAGTGAACCGATTGCGATGGAACAAAAACTAAGTAATACTTTTAGTGTTTTTACTTAAGTGTTTTTGTTCCAGAATAAACGATATCATTACTGAAATTCACAAGTAGAAACGGCGCGCCCGCCGTTTACGTACTTTGTGGAGAAGATTTGAAGAACTTATATATTTTAATAATTAAGATAGTTTGATAATTAATCAGGCTTTTGGATATTCAAGAGTTCAAAGTACTTAAAATCAAAAATTCGAAAAAAATGTATCGATATCTCCATTTAAGCAACTAATAATAAATTCAAAAGCTCCTATTTCACCCTTTTAGTGTCCTTTCTTAAAAAATCTACTAAAATATTCCATTACTTGACATCGAAGAATCTTTCGAGAATCGTTCATTCGAAGTAATTGTCAGAGTTTAATAAGAACGAACGAATGAATGATGAAGTTTTAAGCGAGTTGTTCTTGAAACTTTCCAATCCGTAATGCCGTTTAGTTTTTAATTGCTAAGATTCAGTCTTTTGAATTCTTCCCTTTTAATAATGTATTATGTTGAAATGTATTGACAACAAACTTTTCAATTGAAGAATGGGTCTTTTCAGGCCCTGAATGCTTAACTTTTTCTTTTCTTTGTAATTTCGGATTTTTCCGATACTTTGTTGGTCCAATTTTGCGTACAAATTAAGCTGAAAGTTTCTTTTGATAAGCAACAATCTTTGTGATGTTTAATGTCTTTGAAATTTGTTTTCTGATTCTTAATCATCATGCTTTTATTTTCCCAAAGGTTAAGCAGACGTGTTAGATCATAAGTCTCGTATACCTAAATGGTGTGAACTTAATGTTTTGAGTCCAATGCTGTTGGTTAATACATTAAAAATTCGAAATAAGGGGTAAACAGGTACAATACGACAACAAAGATGTACCAAATAGTGCGATTTTATACCCAACTATGTTTACAAATAGAGATTCTAATTCTGATTTATACTCTTAATTGTATTTTTCTGAAATTGTTAGAGACACAAAATCTCCGAAAGCAGTAGTTGCCCAGTGGTACTGGCCGCGACTTACAAGTTGTAGATCGTGTTCGAACCCAGGCAGGCACTTTACTTTGTGTAAATTATCTCATCACCACTGCTCTCAAAAGTGGTCAAGGAAAACATCGTGAGGAAACCGGTATCAAAAATTCGGAGACATGTGACATCCACCAATCCCCACTAGGCGGCGCGGTGGATTATAGCCCATTCCCTCTCTCACAGAGAAGAGGCCTGTGTCCCAGCAGTGGGAAGATTAATAGGCTGATGATGAAACAAAGTCTATGATAAAACGCTATGTCATCGCTGCCATAGCGTTTTATATTGCTATTTTATATAGCCACACCGTTGTCGTATTTACAAGATAACAAATTTCACCAAAGTTCATTTGCAACCGCAAATAACAACAGACACCTTCTTACCCCAAAACTTCTTAAAGACAATGCCCCAACTTTTTACGTCACCGTTCCACTCGAGAGAACCAACGGTTTCCTGTCGTCCTGCTTACCCCTTGCAGGATTCACGCGTGAACGAGCTTGAGGGTACAACAGGCTGATAAGGATGTACGGTTGAAGACAGTGTAATTATTAAGTTATTGAATGTCCAGTGTAAGTTCACCTCTCATTACACATAAGCTCTATGTAATGTGAGGTCATTTTATTCTGGAATTTTACCTACTATTCCAGTTTATGTTTACCTATCATTTTATGGAAAGTTTAAACAATTAGAGGTCAACTTATACTGGATATCTATGGACGTATTTCGTCACGAGTACAAGAAGCATTTTATACCTAATCACAGACAAATATGTTATACAAATTTATACCTATTATTAAATGATTAAGATTTACATACAGCATGCTTCATTTGTTTCCAAGGTCAAGTTCGCCCAACAATGAGAGTGCACAGAAAGCTATCACCCACGTCTGACTACCTATATGTGTGTGTTTGTGTATAATAAAAACACAAAGCTCGAGTCCGCTGGGCCGTGGAGCGTGGTTATCCGCCACCGTGGGTACGAAACTTGGGCGGTTTTTAGACGACACGACTAATCGTTGTCGTTGAACTTCTGTGGCATGCAATAAATCTTATTTAAAAAGCAAATAATTAAACGATAAATAAAATATATATTTTCTAAAATCCATAAAACTTAGGTGTGCCTTATAACCGACTGCCCAAAAAGGAAGAGAAATTCGGATGTTTCTATATAGATATATATTTTCTTATTCTACTACTATACTATACTCATTCTTTATTGTACACAAAACAAACATATACAAATACAAGCATATACAAATACAGTAGGATAGCTAGTAGTAGTCAATTTCGGAAGGCGGTCTTCCGAAATTGAAGTTATTTTTAACTTTGTAGCGTTTTTATTCGGAAGTTGGTTGTATTTTTTTGTCAAAAAAGTTTTTTATTTGCCTTAATTGGAAAAATAAGAATTATACCATTGGTTTTTTGCTTTTAAATATTTTTTACATAGAATAGAATAGAATATACTTTATTGTACACCATAAAAGTTACACATCTGTACATAACCAGTATAAAAACTATATAACAATGAGATAGCTACTTCTTCTTTTCGTGTGAGGTGTGGCCACCTCTGGTGCTACTATGAAAATCTTTAAACTTAACTAGCCAAAACAACGTTCATTCTTCAACATTTATCTGTATCACACGAACACAATGGCCAAAAACAATAATAAAAAAATACAACCGACTACCAAATAAAAAACTACAAAGTGAAAAATAACCTTCTTTTTGGGAGTCGGTGTCTTTGATAGATATCAATTTTTTGCGTTATATATGTATAATAAAACCGGTCCACAATTGACGGAAAAATCGGTGTAAATATTCAAAAAAAAACAAACATAAAGGCGAACATAGAACCTCCTCCTTTATGGAAAATCGGTTAAAAAACAATATATCACGGGAATTTAACGCGATGATTTCGATTAATTATTTACCTATATAACCCGACGTAAATAAATAATCTAAATCATCGCGTTAAATTCCCGTGATATATTGTTTTTCAATTATGAAACGCGAAAGTTTTAAAGTTAATAATCGGTTAAAACTAGCGTCAATATAAAAAAAACCGACAAAATCGTATCGCCCCCGTATCGTACACCCTAAACGCTTCATCAAGGAGTGCGCACCGAAGCGTGAATCCTCCTTACAAGGTCACAACACCCTGTGCACACCGCCGGCGCCGGTATGTTCACAATATAATAACGGCTTACGTTTTTTATGTAATTGGATGGGTGACCAACCATTACACACCGTGTCTTAGAAAGCATTTTAAGACGTTGGTCACGGCTTTCACATATAATATCACGCCTGTATTCCGCGAAGGTTAGGCAGAGATGCACCTGTATTTGTATCATAATTTTACGCATTTATAAGCTCGAAACTTTTAGAGTAAATGCGGTCGGAGGGCTCCGCCTGAATTTCCTAAGTAAAAAGTCATAATTTGTGGTATGACTCTCGCTTATTTCCTCCTCCAATTTAAAACCAAACACCAATTTGGACCAATTTAAAAGATATTCCATTATCTGAAAAATAAACATATATACTGTGTACCTATAATGTAGCATCAAAAAGAAAAACATAGGGGCACAGTATATATCTTTCTTTCTTTATTACTACTTGTCTAAAAAATAATTATTATTAATAATAATTTACTAATAGTAATATTTTTTATTTGTTATTATTGTATTTATTCATTTTATTTACATGTTTTTACATTTTTAAATATTATTCTATAAAAATTAAAATAAAAATACATTTAAAAATACAAAAATGGTAGCCCACCGCTATCGGGAACAGAGTCCAAGCTACCGATGGTCAGGGCTCCTGAGAGAGGAACCTCCTGACTATACGCGCCGTGTCCAGGAGTACCGCTTGCTGGATCAAGCCTTTGATCCAGCTGCCCAACGAGAGCCTCCTCAGATGTTCGTCGAGGCTCTTGGTCTCTTTTATTATTATTATTATTTATTATTTCCCTCGATTTCTATTTCCCCTTACCAGATCCTGCCTTGGTAACAATGGTGGTCCCATTGTTCCTCGAGATACCCTTTCAAACAAAAGAATAATTTTCGAAATCGGTCCATAATTGACGGAGTAATCGGCAAATAAATACAGAAAAAAGACATACAGTCAAACATAGAATCTTTTTAGAAAGTCGGTTAAAAATTAATGGGCTTTCCAAGCACTATTGAAATTTCATGTAGTAATCAATCTTTTTGGCTTATCGATCGTCACGATCGCTGATATAATATTATTTTTCTAGTGCCTAAGAACTATTTTAGCTCTAATATTTTTTTTTTTTCCGATTGATGGTCAAATTAGATCCACAGAAAAGTGGCACTTCTAAATAAAAGTTCGAGACGGTAAAATTACCTGATGTGCCATTACTTATCCAAACATTGGTAAAATAGAAAAATATATATATCTGAAGTAGGCACTTACCAAAGAAAGGTTACGAAAATAGTGTTCTTATTGTAGTCTGTAATATTTGGAGTATAAAGAACTGTCTTACAATACACATCGAAGATACACATATATTTGTGTTATTCATCTATTTTTATGCTTTTTACACATAGAGACCAACTAAGCGGGATCAGAAATGTGCTATGAATTAACTTTTCGATTTACTTTACTTTTACTAGTATTTACTCGCAGTTTCGCTTCGGGGCCTAACCCTGAGTGGCGTTTGGTAATCACATCAACCATCTATACTTATAATATTATTAAGAGGAAAGATTTTTTAGTTTGTTTGTGCCGAATAGGCTCCGAAACTAATGGACCGATTTAAAAAAATATTTGACCAATAGAAAGCTCCAATATTCCTGAGTGATATAGGCTATATTTTTATCACGAAAACGGCTCCTGTGGGGTGGCCCACGTGAGCGAAGCCGCGGAGAACAGCTAGTTCCATATAAATATGTAAACAAACAAAGAATGCACTGTTTTCATATTTTAAAATTCAATAAGAATTCAAATACCTATAAATAAATTCGAACAAAACCTTTCATGTTTCAAACTATTAAGATTCAATAACTCTACGACTACATAAAACTCTGCAATTTGCGCAAACAAAAAACTATAAACAGCTCGGTCTCTCAGTCGTCCTAATAAGGATATGCAACAATATTCCATCCCTGGACTGTTGTTATATATTTATAATAAATTCTTGACTGATTTGAATTCCGACTTCGCAACAACCTTCTAACAAGCTGGCATTGAGCAGACAGTTATCTTTTTATTTCAAAGAAGATAGTTAGATAGTGACCTTTGTCACTTTATCTGACGGTGTTTGTGATGTAACCTTGGTAAGTAACAATGTTCGTATCGGTTACAAATATCAAGGACTTCATTTCTGAAGGAAAACTACCAATAACTTAGAAATATTCACAGCTGTTATTGATACTTTATTTCTGATAATAATAACTCTAGTTGAGATATTATCAGTCTTAAAAAGAAAATAATTACTTAGAGAAAATACTGGTTGTGGAAGTTAGATACAGTTGCTAGGGTCCTCCATGTCTCACACAACAATAATATAGGCGCTAAACACACTAAAAAACGAGATCGTATTTGTAGCTGATCATCAACATTAGTAATACCTCCAAAATTTCATTAGCATCCAATTTTAGCTTGAGTTTTCGTTATCAAACACCTTAATTTTGATCGTTTTCTCAACAAAACAAGGACTTGCATCAATTAAAAACAACGACTCAAATTATTTCCATTAAAATATTCCTACTTAATTTTTCGATCTTCGGTTCCTTTCTTTTTCTTTTTCGGTTTTAATTTTTGCTAAAAAGAGTTAATTAATAATTTGCATTTTAATATTTATGTGACCAACTTCGAAGTATAGATAGATTCCTACTTCATTTTTCGATTTTCGGTTCCTTTCTTTATTTATTTATTTATGTATACTTTATTGTACACCAGAAAATACAGTACCAAAAAGTTAATTAAAAATATCAAAATACCCGACTGCTTAAAAAGCGAACTAAAAAAAAGTTAATTAAAAATATCAAAAAACCCGACTGCTTGAAAAGCGAACTAAAAAGACGTAAACAAGAAGAAAATCATGCTGTGCAGTCGGAGGATACATATTCGCGAGCTGGCTGACCATAACCAGATATATCCTCCGACTGCACAGCATGATTTTCTTCTTGTTTACGTCTTTTTAGTTCGCTTTTCAAGCAGTCGGGTTTTTTGATATTTTTAATTAACTTTTTTTATTTTTAACTTTTAAGTTATTTTTTTTCGAATTAGGTACATTTAAACATATAAGTGTTATATATTATTGAAATCACCTCTCAAAACCCTTTATTTTGATACCCCACACGATAGGTTTGGAAGAAAAAAAATATTTGGGCCCCCACAATATGGCGCCTAAGAACCGCCATTTTCCTATTTTACAATTTTAATGTAGCCAGTGACACTTGCGGCGTTAAGACGAATCGATTGACGTAAGAACCATCCAAATCGGCCCACGCGTTTGGTCTCTAGAACGCCACATAGGAACAAACATACATACATACATACATACATACATACATACATACATACATACTTACATACATACATACATACATACATACATACATAGACTGATAAACACATTACCCTCCTTCGGCAGTCGGGTAAAAAGAAACTTAAAACTACAAATATACAACTTTCTTTATTCGACGGTTTTAATTTTTGCTAAAAAGAGTCAATTAATAATTTGCATTTTAATGTTTATGTGACCAACTTCGAAGTATAGCCTGTCAAATAAAAATAATAATCATCAAAATCGATCTAATGTGTAAAGTTCAGTGGTCACGCACAAAAAAATACGGGTCGACTTGAGAACCGCCTCCTTTTTTTCGTCGTTTAAAAAGTATTTTAGTTGTATTAAACACAACTGAGTAACGTGAGTCGATAACAAGATTCGACCGTTTGAAAAGATAAATGAGAAACAAATGAAGAGTGATCGATCTACAAGATAAGGCCACCTTCCCGTGGCAACTGTCATGGTTGATATTCTTATTACTTCATAAAACTCGTGCTCTTTTATTTCACAGCGTTCCCCGGTCCCCGCCATCTTTGTCATTTAATCTTCCTGTTGGCGGGCGACCTTGACCTTGAAATGTCAAGGTAACAGGGTTTCATGTTTGTTTTGTAGTTTGGTTTATTGCAGAAGCTTGAAAGTTGTGTGTTTTAAGTTCTTCTTTGTTCGATGAGTGTTATCCTATCTAAATCTAAACACCTAGGTAAACCTTTATGTTATTTGGAAATTTCCTCTTCTCTGAAAGTACTGATCCAATTAAATCTCTTGCAGTGATAGTAAATGACACTTTGCCTGAGTACTACAGACATTTTATACTAAAAACATACATGGTTTCTATAGGACTGGCCACGAGAGTTCAAACCGTGGTTTAAAGCTATTTAGTTATGTTTTTAGTTATTACTATAACAACTCCATAACATTTGTGTTTGCAGCAACCCTCAACATTTGTAGTTTGCACATTACTCTATATACGTGACCCTACACGTTTACAACAGTAATTATATTAATTGCAGAGGCTTACGAGACCACGAGTTATTAAGTGTGCAACCTACATCGCCTTTGTTACTTTATAATAACACTTAACGTTCCAGTAAACTACTGAACATTGAAATTCAACATATCATAGGTGGGAACAATAAAAAGATGATGATCCTATGACTATCATCGTAATCATTTCAGCCAAAGGACGTCCACTGCTAATCTCTGTTGATGCATATTAAGCAAAGGATATGGGCACTTGGTAATTGAATAACTTGTGGATCGTTTGTTGGATACCTACTAATTGTAATACACAAATTATTTACGTATATTTATTTATTGTAAACATGTTTACCCCCTGAGTGCTATTAGCAGACACCATTAGAAAAACAACTGTTTCTATAAACCCCGCATAACAATGTCATAACACCAACATCTAACGACTGCTCAGCGTCCGTATGTTACTGCAGGGATCCAGCCGAATATCAGCGTCAGGTATATTTGCCTGACACGGGCTGAGCTGGACTCCCATTTGGTGCAACCTTGAGACGCACACCGCAATGTGTTTTAATCATTATACCTACTAATTGAAGTAGGTATGTTACTTGTGTCACTTTTATTTGTGTGATGTATTTTTCCTGTTTCTTTTTTTTTGGCACCTTAAAAAGTATCCAAATACCAACAGGTAAATAAAATAAAAAAGTGATTTTGTGTAGTGTACTGTGTCTTTTGTGTGCACTGAATAAATAGTTTATCTATCTATCTATATTCTTTTTCTAGTGAGTGCATATGCCTCTCTTGAGCATCGTCACATCGAGCGATACTTCTTGCATCCAGAAGCCTCCCCAAGTCTTCGGCAAACCTTGTGGGTGGACTGCCAATGCACGCAGCGTCACCCGTCCGATCCGTAATCGCACTCCAGAATCTTTCAGCCCCGAAAGGTGTCCGTTCTGCGAACAATATACCCTGCCCACTGCCATTTTAATTTGGCATAACTTCGGGCTATTTCGGTTATCTTCGTTTTCACCCGAATCTCTCCATTTAAGGCATCCCATTATTAAACGTTTTCCTGGTAACTGCCACCCTACCTCACCTGATTAAAACAACACCTACTACTAAAACAGTTGAATAACCGTCGAACCGTACTTCATAGAGTTGCAAGTGTGTAACAAAGACGGAAATTCTCAGAAATACACTTCATTACATAATACTCTCTTGGCTTTCAAGTTACCCTGGTACCGACGCTTCTATGTAAGTATTATTTACTTCAAAGGTACTCCATTTATAAAGGCACATTACTATAATAATATGTTTTCCTGGTTGTATATTTGTTACTTAATCACTTTATTTTCCTTGAGTGACCTTTGACCTTGGAATTCAAGGACGCGGAAAAAGGAACACGCTGTAGATGTAAGAACAATATAGTGTTGTGACTTCCTTAATGTACTGTAATGTGTTTCTTGTGTCGTCATGAGGTTTTGGAGACTCATGCCTTTATAACAAGGTCACTCATTTATTTATTTATTTACTTTCGAACTGGAACACTTAGCAGAAATTACAACAAAGAATCACAACCTTATACTAACTATAAGTCTAGGTTTTCTTACTATGTTTTCCTTCATATAACAGAACTAACTGTAACTCTTTGAGCTGATCTGGTGTATTACAGATCAATTATAAGGCCAGCTTAGACTGGATTTTTCACTACAAACATGCGGTCTACTGTCAAATTATCATGTCAATCTGGTGTCAATCATGTATTAGAAAAATAGCATTTTCAAGTTCTAGAAAAATTATGTTTTGTAGATCATTGGCTCTGTCAATCGTACATATTTCGCCCGCGTACTATTGATATTTACTGAAATATTACTAGAAGGCCAAATTATCATACTTAAAAATATTTATTTCAATTCAAGTGGCAATCTCATTTTGGTGACAATTAATGTAAAAAAAAAAGTTGAATTCTGGCATATTTTTGACAGATTAAGACTAAAATTAGAATGCGAACAGTCTTAAAACTACAAGATCAGCCTCACAGAAATCAGGACATAATACAACTGATACCATTCTTAACAAGTAAAAACTATTCAACACAAAGACACAACATTTACCTGTAACTAACAATTCTAGAAACTACCACTTGACTGCGTCAAGATGTTCCCACGGGGGCGTTAATATTAATATCTCGCCACGGTCCGCTTGCCACCGCTAGGTTCGAACTCGAACCCGCGACCCGGTGGGAATCGGTTTATGTGGTGATTGTAATGATGAGTTTAACTGGATGTGTGGATTAGAAAAAGTTTGTGATAGGTTCTTCCCATGTAAGTAGGGTTAGTTGGTTATGTAAGTTGGGTTTAGTGTAAAAACTTTTGGGGATGAAACACTACTTTACTATTTTTAGACTGTTATTCAAATACATTTTTTTTTTTTATAATTTATAGGCTCGCGTTTGACCACTATCTCGCCTGATATTAAGCGATGATGGGATCTACGGTGAAGCACGCTTGCCTAGAAGAAACCTATTCACTCTTGAATTAAAGACCCTAAGGTTGTAGCTATCAGGGAACAAAGACACCGGAAGGGAGTTCCACTCCTTAGCTGTGCGCACAATGAAAGTATTAGCAAAACGCTTTATGCGTATCGGAGGGATGTCCACCATGTACCGATGGCGTATGGCCGTGCGTCTTGTAGTCCGATGAAACAATTAGGCCATTAAGCGGCACTTTTGAACGTCAAAAATTTACGTAAATAATTGATTCTACCGTCCATTCGGAAAAGTATGCTACTCTTTTAAATATTTTTGTAAAAACATAGGTTTAAATATGTACATACTTAAACACTAAAGTAAACTATACTAACTTATACTAAACCTAACTACTTACATTATATATTTATGTCATATGGACCAAGTGATTAATCAGGGCACTATGTATAATGCCCGGGCATTATGAATCTAGTCAAGTCTAATCGGGCAATGTAATGAATATTGATTTAAAATTCTGTATTTATCACATTGTCTGGTCATTGTGAATATTGTTACGTAACGGGTGGGCAAGGAGCGTTAGTCCGGAGCTTAGGACATCCCGACACGGATAGGTTAGGTTCGTTCATGTCAGGTTACTTCAGACTCTGCAGACAGAAATAGGAGCCCCGTCGACTTTGTTGCTGAAATAGTAATCGTACTTACCTATTCTATATTAAAACCAATGTCAACATTAAAATAATTAAAAAATCACATATTTTTATTACCCTGCCCAATAAGTGATGGGCATTATTCAGAAAGCCCGGTCAATTAAATTATTTCAATCGTTTGGTCATATTGCCTTCTCATATTGGATTTTTATCAAATCGCCCGGGCATTATAAATAACATATACAAAAGAAAGGTACACTTAGGCGTCGAAGTACTCCTCCACATCGATGTCATCCGGGAACGTGCCCAGAAGACTGGCAGCATTGCCACGTTGAACGCAACTGCTGATTATTTGCGCAAACAAAGAGCTAACCACCAGGTTACGCACAGATGCTTAGATGTTTGTAAATAAATAACAACTCAGTAGTTGAATAAATTTGGATGAAACTTAGCACACGAATAGACGGTGACCAGTACTAGAACAAAGAATATTTTTTAGGGAGTAATACGTTCCCTTGGGGTAATATTTTCAATTATAACGTAAATAAAGCGCTAGCCAATGCTTGTTAAAATTCATTTTATGGCCCAAGGTAATTACCGTATACTATTTTGCAAAGTAATTTTGTTTGTTAATGTCTATCAGTTTAAATACCATCAGAATCAAGAGTTTCCTTAACATTTAGTTACAACAGCCGAGAGTCAAAACACTTACGTCAATGCTTGCAAGTTTCTTATTATCCTTGGCATTATCAATTTCCATACTTGATTATAAATGTAGACTACATTGGTATTTACCAGGTTTTGTAACCTTAATCTGGGCTAAGTTGTAGGCTAAAAAACACAAGCCCTTTTTTAAAAGATTACCATGAAACCTACATTGAGTTTCATATTACTAATACTCCTGTTAACCCCCCAAATTCAGCTTAATGCTCTTGTAATTGAAGTGGTTTCATGTCCAACCTAACAACGGATTAGTTTTCGATTACAACCTAAAAACGCAAGCTTGCTTGTCACCAAATATGTAGATTTCGTAAAGTAAATAACAGATGAATGCGTTTACAATGAAGCGCAGTTTGAGTGAGATGTGTCAAGGTGTCGAACAAACAGTATTTCTACAATCCTGCTGTTATAGAATACCGCAGAAACCAACCAAAAGCGACTTAAACAGAGTACAAGAAGACCATGTTGGAAATTAAAAAATTGGTCTATGCAAATACGGGCAAGTACCAATGCGTCTTTTTCAAATTCATAAAGTACTTTCCAAGTTTATTTTGGACAGCGGTGCTGTCGATCGGCGGTCGAGAGCAGTGGTGACTTAGTGGTATCGGCCGCGACTTATAAGTTATAGGTTCAAACCTAGACAAGCGCTTTACTTTGTGTAAATTATTTCACCACCACTGCTCTCAAAACGGTGAAGGAAAACATCGTGAGGAAACCGGCATGCCCTAGGAACAAAAATTCGAATACGGATTACGACCCATTCCCTCTTACAGAGAGGAGGCCTGTTTCCCAGCAGTGGGAACAATAAAAAGGCTGATGATGATAATAATGATGACGACGGTGAAGGAAAACATCGTGAGGAAAACTGGCTGAAATCGCCAATCCGCATTGAGCAAGCGTGGTAATCAATGCTCGTGCCTTCTCTGTATGAGAAGAGGGCTTTGCCCTGCAGTGGGATAATAATTACAGACTGGTATTATTATTTTATATTAGTCTATATTGTCTCACTGCAATGCAAAAGCCTTGCCAAATTAATTAAAACCAAACCATTTTTTAAAAGAGTAACCGTGGAGTTTTTTGCCGGGCGGTTCTACCCCATAGCAAAAGACCATCCCGAACCGTGCACCTTTTGTCGACGTTTTATAAGTGCCCATGTAGGCATGTGAAATAAAATAAAATGTGATGTTGATTTTGAATAACAACAAAAAAACTAAATACTTACACAAACGAACCCGATATTCTTTGTTCAGAAATCAGCGAAAACATACCTGTAAAAGAAAAAATACTTTAGCTCACAGAACATACTCTTAGGTCAATAAACTCAAATAAAATAAATATGGGCTAATTCGCAGAAATGTATGGATTTTGTAATGCTTTTTATCAATAAGGAGATACCTGAAAATCTCTGTTAATGTCAGTTAATTTTAAGTTACGTTTGATTTCAGCTGGTAGATATTAATTGAAGTTTTAATAAGCTATGTATTTATTAAAATAATAAATTGATGTGCCCGACATAAGTCATAAGTCATTTATTCATTTGTTTAACATAGGTACAATAATAAAGGTACATACAGGTAATAAAGAGTGCGTACTATACTATGTTATGCCAGAGGGCGTACAAATGTCTGCAAGTAATTAAAAAAATCTAGCCAGCTAAATCTCAATAATTAAATAAAATAAGCTAATAAAATAATATTGACATATATTGTACATATAGAAACGCATACTATCGTTCAAACTGTTTTAAAGGCAATTTTGTTCACAGAATAACAACAGATTCGCACCACATGCCACTACCGTCTGTCAAACAAAAAAAAATCACAGGTACACACATCCCACCCAACTGGAAACTACCGATTCCAAAGGCTTCACCTATCAAATTCCCTCTATCACCACCATCTTAACGAGAACCCTGAATCTCCACAATAGGACCGTTTATGTTGAAGAGAATGGATGTGACGAGGGGAGCAGGGTATATCAAGGTAATATGGTGGATGCTTTGGATACTGCCGTATGGTGGGTGACTGATATTTGATATGTTGGTTAAAAGAAATTTGTAGAGGCTTGGGAAAAAATTGGAGAATAAATAAAGTATGTAGCTAGTAGTCCTAGCTACTACAAATTTATAGAAAAATATCTACTACTAATATTAGCGTCGAGAAGTTTGGTAAGGGCAAGATGTATAGATTTGTGTCAGCGACATGCAATGGTGATAGCGTCATCGACATGATAATGTGAGTTTATTCCTTCGATGAAGAATACACTAGATATAGGATCCCGTATAAAACTTATCTTTAAAACTGACGCCAGTTGTGTTTAGGTAATTCTAAGAATTTTACTTGAAATACATATACATTAATGCAAATTCACAAAACTGTACAACAAGCAATAAAAAATGTATGAGCTCAATACAAATTTAGTCTTACACGCAAGTATTAAAGTCTAAATTACAATTTGCCAAAAAAAAAGCAATTCGAAATTCGAATTTTTAAAAATGTATGTTCGAGCTCTCTTCTTGGACAAGGAATGAGTGGAGTCGCAACGTTCAATTATTTCTATATTATAAAAAACAATTGCAGTTCGGTGGTCTCGCTAAAACTCTAAAATGGCTGGATCGACTAAATATTTTTTTGTTTTGTTCGCTCGAATAAAGAGTTTACAAATTAAATATTTACGTGGTCGGGTAGCTAGGGTAAGTAGGTAGGGTAGTTAGGTAGGGTAGGAAGATAGGTAGGGTAGAGTTTGCTTGAAAACTTGAAAATTAAAAGTCAGTTATATGTAGGTACAAAAATATTGATTATAAAATGAAACTTAAAATTTCAGCAATAAGGTTAAAAACACTATTTAGGAAATTTCGAGGTTACTTTATTTCGTTTTCTATGGATCATTAGGAACGCTAAAAAAATAAAAAGCTTTATAAACTACTACATGCATTCTCTGTTCCAGAAGAGTCGATGTTTGTTACAATAGTTGGCGCGTTCGTTTTTTCGACGCAAACGTTGGTCAAACAATCATAATATTTAGTAATTGATTCATATTTACTATTTAATTCGGTTTTTACTTTATGAAAAGCACTTAACGATATAAAATTACCGAAAAAAAAATATTACTTCCAAAATCAAGGTGTTACGGTGGTTATTTGCACAGTTTTTGAACGCACATTGCGGCATTTTTAACATATTAATGTTGGCTATAATTGAACCATACTAATTTGAAATAGGGCCACAACAGCATTTGTGGCCATATTTTTCGGCCCGTTTTTGAAGCGCTGACCGGGCATCTAGTGTATTCTTTATCGAAGGTTTATTCCAAAGTTTTAAGTTTTCACTCAGTCTACATGAATGGATTTGTTTTTGTTTTTAGGGTTTCAAAGGGTAAAAACGGGACCCTATTGCTAAGACTCCACTGTTCGTCTGTCTGTCTGTCTGTATCTCATGAACCGTGATGGCTACACAGTTAAAATTTTCACAGATGATGTGTTACTGTTGCCGCTATAACAGCAAATACTTAAAACAGAATAAAATAAATATTTAAGGGGGGGCCATACAACAATCGTGATTTTTTTGCCGTTTTTTGCGATAATGTTACGGAACCCTTCGCGCGCGAGTCCTATTCGTACTTGGCCGGTATTTTTTTTATTTGATATGGGCTTGCTCTTGACTCTATTCTAGGTCAGAGTAGTCACTACACACATGATTTGGAGATGTTTCTTATAGCACACATAATGGCCAGGGTAACACATCCAAAGACCAATCTCGGTAAGTGCAGCTTTCAATTATTTTAGCTGTTAAAAAGCCGTTTCCAGAAGATCAGTTACAAACGAAAATAATACAAAGAAAGACCAATAATACGAAAGCCTTTTAAATGTAACTAAAGACCGTAACTATGTAACATTTTCTCACTATAACTCCCTCTAAAAACAATGAAATTGAATAACATTTAGTGTAAGGTAAGTACAATGTATCCGAATGCCGCCAGCGAAATACAAATATTTAATTTAGAACAAACAACATTGCACCCTAATGCACGAATGATACGGCTCACAATCGAAAAATCATTACCTTTTCATAACAGAACTGGGATTGCTTTTATTGAAAATTGAATTTTAAACCTATAGTTGTAGAGTCTAATTTTCTATTTTCCATTTCTTGTGTCCATTGTTAAAGGATTTTGTGAGTTTTGTAGTTTGAAATAAGGTTGGTTTTGGAGTGTTTTAAGAATTTTGATTCGTAATTTGCTTCGCTGCAGTAGGTAATATCGTTATATTGTGTTCTCTCGCAGATTTTGTTCGTTCCTAGTTTGAAAGAAGCTCTCGAGGTGTTTTCTTATGAAAAATAAAGTTTTTTATTTTAAAAGAAATATGTTCTTTAGTATTTTATATTCAAATTCAGGGTCGTTTTCTATAGAATATGTTGTAATAGGGATGTTTCCTGGGTAGAAAAATGGTAAAATTATATTTAGTCCGTCAGTGAGATTATCAAATGATATTGGACACGTATTTTTTGCTTTACCAAATCAATAAAAAAATACAAAGTTAAAGCGCATCAAAGTTCAGGAGTGGGGGCTTGTGACGTCACTAAGGCAGTATAAAGTGTACTAGCGGCGTGACGTTTCACGATATTTCAACGCATTATATCGTCGTCACTTTATGTTTACGTGTCAAAAGAAAAAATACGTGTCCAATATTTTTTATTAATCTACCTGACGGACAAAAAACTAAGTACCTTATTAGAGTCGGTTTTGACTTAAACATTGCAATAGACAAATACTGCTTCGCAAGGTAAATCAGAACTTAGTCAATGGATAGGTGCCTATTTAATTCACATGATGATCAAGATATTTAACCTACAGTCCCAAGAACTCTGAAGAGAACTGAGAAAGTGTAATTGTAAATTTTCAACTGGAAATTTTCAGGAGCAACCCGGAATATAGATTTTTGCTCTGCTTCTATCAATAGGCTCGCCCGCTATTACGTTAAAAGGTAAAAGGTACCTATCTGTTTTTTTAACGTATGGATGTCCTCATGGATGTCCTCCGCCCTGGTGCAAGCGAAGGGGTCTGTCAGGCTCTAACCGAATAAAACCGTACGGTGTTCTGCAGCTATCTTTGGCCGGGGCGCTGGAGTGCTATCGAATTTCATCACGCTCCTCCTGCGAGGTATTGGTCCGCAATTTACCCTCTCCCTTTCCTGCCGCCTTTGCAACCATCACTTCCACGCAGAAGGAGGCGACGAAGTCCCACGCGCTCTGCCTTTCAACCATGGACTGGACCACGATCGGAAGCGAGAGGTTATCCGCAGCACCGGCCGCCGCGACGTGGTCACGGCGCTGCACTGCTAGCTGGACAAGGGTTACCTATCTGTCTTCGGGGAATACTACTGTTTAGTTATATATTATAACCAAAAATCACAAAAGTATACGGCATGGACTTGGAGTAAGCTCAATGAGGTTCACTTCATTATTATATCAGCCGAAGGACGTCAACTGCTGGACTGCTGCTGGCTGCTGGATAAACGTTTTGACTTTGACTTTGACATAGGCCCACCCCAAGCTTCGCCACATTGACCGGTCCCGTGCGTCTCCCGCCACCCTTACCAGGTCATCCACCTGTTGGGAGGCCTTCCACTGCAGCGTCTTCCGGTTCGCGGTCGCCACTTTAGAACTTTTCGGCATCGACCGTCCGTTCTGCGAGCAATGTGCCCTGCCCACTGTTCTCAAGCGGATCTCTACATTTCTGATTCGATCACGCACGTGAACTCCGAGCGTTACATAGAGGTTCTCTTAACTCAATCTAAAATTAAATAAGTATCCTTCTGCATAAAACACAAAACCTATTTAACCAACATTTACAGTCTCAACCGAGCAGTAGATGAACTTCCCTAATCTAGTTAGAATCAGTCTGCAAACTACTTATATAAACTATCGATTGGGTATCGGTACCTACCTCACCATTAGCATCCCTTGCCTAACTGGGGAAGTACAGAACCATTCTTTGGCAGGATATTCTGATATTCTCAGGTTAGTCTGGTTCTTAGACTGGAGTTGTTTATTTTATTCTAGCAAGCGAGCTTCAACGTCTTTTACATCATCGCTTACCATCAGGTCAAACACGAGCCTAGCAATAATAAAAAAAACTGGCCAAGTACGAGTCGGACTCGCACAATGAGAGTTTCGTACAAACAGCTAAATTCACCAAAATAATTTAATGACATTACTGAAGTTCCTAAACTATGAGGGCACCGAACAGCTCTAACTATAAGATAAACAGAACTGAGTGTCAAAATTAAGTTTGCCGTTGGAAAACTTTAGTCCCCATACATAAGTTGCAGTCAGATTACCAACTGCAAATAAGTTCGGATTTTTTCCATTACTTGTGCTAAAAGACATTGTTTCTTGCCAAATTTAATGATTCTAGGTCAACGGGAAGTACACTGTAGATTTTGATTCCCTCGCGAGTGTAAAATATGCGTCATTAAAAGTTGTATCTCTTCATTACTTTGATCTAGTAGTTTGATTTTTTCACAAGTACAAGGAGTTGCAAACTTGAGTATCCGATATTATTTTAATCTCGATAGGTACCTCCACGCGTTCCTCAGATAAAGAGTCTTGACAGACAGACGGACAACAAAGTGATCCTATTAAGGTTCGGTTTTTTCCTTTTGAGGTACGGAACCCTAAAAACTAGATGAAAAACAGCAGTCGTAGATTTTTGAAGAAAATAGGGGCTATTGACTTAGGGCTCCCACAGGATAGCGCAACGCGACAATATGAGAAGGATGTGACAACGTTTTTTTCAAAGAAATTGTTCTCCGTAGATAAGTTAGCTACAAGATATGAAATCTATTAAATACGTAGTCTCATCGTTGTCGCATTGTGGTTACGTCTTTCTTTAGTAGCCTTTAAAGTTTTTTAACTCGATATGCAAAGCATGGTGACCCTTCGATGGACTGACCATGCCAAGTGTAGCATGACTTGCAGATCAGTCAATATAATATGTACCTGCTTAGGACAATAAAGACATCATTATCATTTCAGCCGAAAGACGTCCACTGCAGAACATAGACCTCCCCCATGAATCGCCACCAACCAATCGACCGGCACGCTTACTACCTTGAGACGCACACCGCACTGTGTTTTAATTGAAGTAGGTATGTTAGTTGGGTCACTTTTATTTGTATTATGTTGTTTTTCCTTTTTCTTTTTTTTTGTACGTTGGCACCTTTTTTTCCAAATACCAACATGTAAATTAAAATAATTTAAGTGATTGTGATTTTGTGTGTTGTGCTGTGTCTTTTGTGTGCACTGAATAAATAATCTACTATCTAAGTATCTTGCAAGAGCAAAACGATTTTTGTGCAATAATTGCTCTTCAATATAGAAATGTATAGTTTTTGGCGTTTTTTTTTAAATACGTGCATTTGACAAACATCAAGCTATTAGCAAACGACTGTATAGGACCTACCTTATCACCCATATCATATAACCATATCTACACTGTAGGTACAGTTGTCGGCTTGTAACTTGGCAAGAGTCGTTAGATGCGCACAAGTAGTCTTTAAGGTATCTTTGGTTACTAAGCGGGACCCGGGAATCGTTTAGCACCGTTCCGAGCGCGCAATTGGAATGTTAAATTAAAAAAAGTTGACGATTTTTGTTATGTATTTCGAAACTTTATATATCTTAAATTATATTGTCGTTTCAATTTTTTATAAGCAATTTTTTCTTTTTTTTCTTTTTTCTTTTTTAAAAAAAAATGAAAATCGATAAAATTTTGAAAAGAACCACGTGACTACGAACGGGCCACAATTAGTCGCCATGTTGGTGACGTCATAACGTTCAAGAAAATCACGATAATGCAGTGGATTAATCGAAAATATCCGAAAATTAGTGCAAAAATATTATTAAACAACAGATTTTATTTAGTCATGTGTGATAAAGGATTCATAAAGGTTAATGTCGATAATATACCCACCTGATGGACGATTTGAAAGTTTTGAGCATAAATAAAGTAGTCGTAATGAATATTACGTGTTAGTGGACCGGTGTTAGTTATTGTTGTTTACCAGGTACATTAAGAAACATAATTATCATAACGTAATCGTTTTTACTTAAGGGTAACTAGGTGATATTGGTTTAAAATAAAAAGTGAACAAACACGATTGGCACGAAACTTCGACTTTGGAAATCAAAAAATTTCATTAGATACCACTAAATATAATACACATAAACATAACATTTTCGTTAATTACCATTATTTACATATCCCTTAATAATATTAAACACTAATATCTACATTACATATTTACAAACACTAAAAAGTTTGTAGAACAGAAACGTAAAAATATTAACTTGGTAGATTTTCCTTACACTAATTGGTCAGTAAATATCTCTTAAATGACTAGACCGATTTTCATAATTCAAACAGAAATATTAGTTTTACGCCTATATCTTTCATTTAAGAATAAAATAATGAAATTATCTCCATAAACAAAAAAACATGTTTTCAAGTTACGTAATTATACAACAATGTCAACTTTGCTCGAAAGTTCGCTTAAAAAAATACTTTTCATTCAGTCAGTCATTAATGATCAAAGTAAGAAATTAATACGGATCGAATACTAAATTAAAACAAGATAACAACACAATTAACACATTATAATTGGAATCTGACATAGAACATTTCTCGAACTACTTACAGATTGATAGGTACTTGGCTATTGCGCGAAACACATATAATGGGGATCTTTTTGTAGTGTTCGTACATAATTATACGAAGCAAGCACGATAACTTTTAAGGTTCGATATTTATGATCAATATATTCGATATCATCGCTTACCATCAGGTGAGATAGTGGTCAAGCGCGAGCCTATTAATAATAAAAAAAATAAAAAATTGACGATAATAACAAGATTGAATCGGTTAAAGTCAAAACACTGTATAAGCTATGTGCCACAATGAGTAGAAATGAACGTTGTGACGTCACATGGGCTCGGGTTTGTTCGGAAAACTGTCGGGGTGTTTTCAGTACAAAAAAATATTTTCGTTTGGATTTTACTTTGTAAATACCTACAATGAAAAAAAAAATTGTTTTGTAAGTAAACTTATATATGATCTTTCCATTTTTTACAAAAAAGAAATTGGTTCAAAAAACCAATTGGTTGGTCAGTTGACATAAAGACCGACTGACACATTTACGAACTATGCGCGAACTTACCCCCATTACGCCAAAACCTTGCCAAATTACATGCCGTGGACTATAATATCGACTTTTATGACAAAGCGTTTGATCGCGCGATGATTGCAGATTGCTGTTTCTTAGGTGATAAGCCTGGGGCTGAGTACTGTACGTCTCGCATGCAGCGGATTCCTGAAACCTTAACTAGGTCATCATCATAGGAAGTAGGGTAACAAAATCTCTTCTATTCCAATATTTTTTACTTCCAGCAACCCACACACCAGATAACAATTCCAAAAAAAAACTTCTCCGCCATATTTTCCATAGTCAATTAAGTGTGAACGTATGCTCGGTGACCCGGCAACGATACGAAGCTAATTTTGAGTTATACCGCGAACCCACAATATTTTCATTAATTTTCGATATGAATATCGAAACTGCGTCGTTGGTGTAGTGGTCGTAAACGCTACTGTTGAGCTTGATGTCCTGGGTTTGAAAAAAAAATCTGGCCAAATGGTGTCTCATAGACCCATCTCAAACACAGTGCCAGTGTGGGGCCCCGTCGCAGAATATGCCCCACCTCCTTGTCTGCCCTTCGTGCCCAGCCGCCTGCACCATCCAGGACCTGCACATGGCAAATGACAGAGCGGTCCAGGTGGCTACATACTGGTCAGACAGAATTTGAGATTTTTACTGGTCAGAGCACCTAACATAGTTTTAAAACAAAAATTACTTATATTATAAATGATGATATTTGTATGTTTGGATGTATGTTACTCGATCGGCTGATAAAAAGATTGGCGTATAAAAGTGTGTAGTCTTTAACAAATCTGCAAAATAAATGAATGACTACCTCCAGAAAGTTAATGACTACGTCCTGGTAGTCATTAACTACCAGGAGGCCAAAATCATGAAAAAATATTCCCGGTGCTAGAATCATCAGCGATTAAGAATCAAAATCTACCAGTGGGCTTAGTATGAGTTTTTACTGACGCTCAATCGCGTTAACGTAAACGTCCATTTGTATTGAAACTGGATAAGCGCCGTCTGGTGACGGTAAGGAGAAACATCTTTTTTTGTATACATTTTGACATAAGAGATCGTTTACGTTAACGCAATTGAGCGTGAGTAAAAACTCGCACTAAGGCCTCAGGAGACTAGAAGCATGAAGAAGTGAAACCTAGATTCACGCAATCGAAAGCAGTGGCGAGTATTTTATAATTTACATCGTTATTACTAAAAGTTTCGATCGATAAAACTCAATTTGCCGACGCATAGGGTTGGCAAAACTATTTCGATTTAATTTTAGTTGCTGCTCAATGGATGTGTAATCGCTTGCATGATTTCTGGTTCAATGCATGCTCATAATGAGTTTTAATAACGAGTTATGTCAAAATTAATAGTATAAGGTATATGTGTATAATTTATATATAACTAGTTTCTACCAGCGGATTCGCCTGTGTTAATGCCGAAAATTATCCCAAGGGAACATATTCCCGGGATAAAAGTATCCTATATGTTATTCCAGACTATAATCTATCTCTGCGCCAAATTTCATCCAGCCCGGCGAGCACGGCCTACTGTGACATGGCCTAAGTCACACTTTTTATCACATTTTGGGCGATAAAGCCATTTTGTCTTAAATGCTAGCACGGCGGCGTGAGATATTTTCTTGACATGTGGGCATAACTTCTTGACGATTGTTTTTTTCTTTTACGGAATTTTTTCAATTTTATTGCAGTTTCGGTTTAACCTTGGCCATAAAACCATTTAGGTTCTGATAAGCATAGCCCTACGACGCACTGTTTCCGAATTATTGGCCTCCGAATCTTATTTTAGTTTGCATAAAACGCTCTATATTTCCAAAATGGTATCTCGAAAACGGTAATTAGACCCCCCCCCCCTTTGCTACCCCCATGCTAGCAGCAACCGAACATGAGTTTATGATATATATATTTTATTTTATTTATTTTGCTTGGTTTTCGACTTGTACCACAAATTCTTAAGAGAAAATATTTTCAGTCATGACAAGTTAAGATAAAATATATCATGTCTTACAATTTGTCTTAAATGCTAGCATGGGACAACCATGTGACATAGTTTAAAGGCGCGCCATGCCTTTCTTGTTGCTGACTTCATAGTGCGACATAATCTGAATAGAAAACCAAATAAAATAAAACGTATAAAAGTGTGCCGTTCATACAGATAAACATATTTTAATTTTTTTGGGAACAAATTAATATTTGACCCACGACCATAGACTTATGCACACTTTATTTTTCTTTGTTTTTTTGATAACATAGTGTTTGTTAGAAAGATATAATTATTTTGAACATTTTAATAATTACTTAAAAATTATATAATAGCTTGGACCCTGTTCCCGATACCGGTGGGCCCCTATTTTTAATATTTTAAATGTTTTTTAGGGGTTTTTTTTAAGAAATATACATTAAAAATGTAGAAAGTAAGAGGAACATGGAATAAAAGAAAATAATTATAATAAAAGTAATATTCAAAATAAAAATAATAATTAAAAATAAGAATAACAATAAAAAAGAATTACAATTATAAAAAAGTAATAATATAGAATTAATTAATAATCCTGTAAAATTTCAATTAAATAATAAGCATTGATCACCAGTAACTACTAAAAAAGTTATGAATATAAATGTGGATGGATGGAGAGGGAGAGGAAGGCCAAAGAAAGGATGGATGGACTGTGTGAGGAGTGATATGAAAGAAAAGGGAGTCAGTAATAACATGACGGGGGAGAGGACGGTATGGAAGAACAAACGTGTTGCGCCGACCCCAAGTAACATGGGATAAGGGCAGGCAGATGATGGTGCAGTAACTAGAAGAAACATTTTTTTTTTCCATTAAATTTTTTTATCACCACCATCTTCGAACGAAAGTGACACATTTTTCTTAATCATCTGTCAAAATGTGACATTTGTGACAAAATAGATGCGCCCGTATTAGCAATTAAGACCCGATGAGTCCCAAATAAACGTCAGGAAATTTTCTCACGCCGCCGGTGCTAGTATTTAAGACAAAATGGCTTTATCACCCAAACTGCGATGAAATGTGTGACTTAAGCCATGTCACAGTAGGCCGTGCTCGCCGGGCAGCAACAAGAAAGGCATGTCGCGCCTTTAAAATATGTCACATGTTTGACCCGTGCTAGCATTTAAGAAAAATTGTAAGACATGACACAATTTATCATATCTTGTCACAAATGTCTTGGGTACGCCCATGCTCGCTCCGCAGATCCGTCTAGCCTTTTAAGCGTGAAGAAGTAACAAACATACAAACACACACACTCACACACTTTCGCCTTTATAATATTAGTGTGATGTGATTAGTCAGTTAAGTTAAGTCTATTTTAAGTTTCCTTATTTATTTCTACACACTGTGTCTTCGTCTATCATACAACTTTCCTGTCGCAGGTCTGCTGGAAGAAATTTCTATTAAAATAAGCAGTACCTTTGTGCTCTTCGATCTCTAATCTTTCTTTTCTCTGATAGTTGTTTTGTGTGTACATAAATAAATTAATAAGGATGCTATGAATGTTAGTAGCTCATTAATTGACAAGCTATTCCCCGTGGCTTCGCTCTCATGGCGCACCCCATGGGACCCGTATTCAAGATAAATCATGCTGTGCAGGCGGAGGATACATCTGGTTTTAGTCAGCCAGCTCGCGCATATGTATCCTCCGACTGCACAGCATGATTTTCTACTTGTTTACGTCTTTTTAGTTCGATTTTTAAGCAGTCGGGTTTTTTGTTATTTTTTAATATTTTTTTCATTTACAACTTTTTGGTTCATTTTTTTTAGAATACATTCAAACATAATATATGTGTCATATAGTTTTGTAATCACCTCTTAAAACCCTTTATTTTAATACCCCAAAGGATGGGACCCGAGAAAAAAAAATTGCCCTCACAATATGGCGCCCAAAATCCGCCATTTTTCTATTTTCCAATTTGAATATACAGTGACACTCGCAGGGTTAAGACGAATCCATTGACGTGAGAATCATCAAAATCGGCCAACGCGTTTGGTCTCTAAAACGCCACATAGGAACAAACATACATACATACATACATAAATACATACATACATAGACTGATAAACACATTACCCTCCTTCGGCAGTCGGGTAAAAATAGCTTATGTCACTCAGGAATAATGTAGCTCTCTACTGGTGAAAGAATTTTCAAAATCTGTTAAATAGTTTATGAGTTTATTCATTACAAACAAATCTTTCTAAGGTTTAGACTTTATAATACTAACAATACTAGAATATACTTTATTGTACAGTTAAGGGTCAAAAGTGCAGTCACTATCTACCAAAACAGCAGCGGCAATTTTTTTTTAGGCAGAAGAATTTCAACTTGCCACGGTTAGTAGTTATAATCTATCTATCTATATATACTTCAATTTCTGTACAACATATTAAACCAGCTGTGGATAATTTAACTTCTTCTACAAAAACTAGCCATTTGAGTTTTGGGAGAGTAAGACTGCACTTTTGTCCCTTGACTGTACATCAAAACAGTTACAAATTCTTTAACAAAAAAAAAAAGTGTATATGTACAGTGGCGGTCTTAACGCTGACAGCCAGCAGTCGGATACAGTCCACCAGCAGCAGCGTCCTGTTATGGTTTAAATTCACATTGTTAATATATTGTTACTACGGGGAAAGCTTAATAACCAAGCATTCGTAGAAGACCCTATACAAAAAAATTGTTTTGCCTACACAACACTTTTACAATATTTCCAACAATGGAAAAAAAATATATTCCAAGAACAGACCAAGTAAAATGGTGGAATAACACGGCTTATAACAAACTCCTGTTGTATAATATTTTATGGAGCAACTTAATTCTTCTCAGAAAGAGGGTAGATATCTTTTTTCAATAAAGCTTTTTTGAAAGAAACACAGAACAAATTATATTTTCAGGGAAAAGAATATAGTTTGCATCTCATCTCATTGTGAGCTCATTAGATTAACTAAATTAAAATATAATATTATTCAACTGAACATTGCCAGCCCTAGAGCGGTTATAACTGGATCCAACTGGTTCTAACTAGTTCTCTCTAGTAGTGAGAATTTTCGCATTAACATAAACATGTTATATGTAATTTTGCAGAGAGGATGGATTGTATTTTCAAGCTTTTAATGCCTCGTTGATCTAGTGGTCGCAAGCACTACTGCTGAGCATGAGGTCTTGGGTTCGAAGCCCGCGTCAAACAAAAAAAAAAAAAGAAAAGAAAGAAAGAAAAATGGAAAATAAATATGTTATTGTGTTTTTCCAACTGGAATTTTTCAGTAACTACCCGGTTGATGGTTATGGGCTCGCCCCTCTATTACATGGGATTTAAACATAACTGGAGACATGTGGGTGTCTTTTATATGCACCTCTGCTTAACCCTTTGGGGAATACAAGCGTGATTTTATTTAATTGTGAAGATTTGCGTGTGGTTAGTGAAAAAAAGATTTTTAGAAAGGGGTGAAATTTGGGGGTGTCAAAACAATGATATATGATAATATAATGATCAACTATAAAGCCGACGAACTTAACGTCGCTGATGAAAATATTTAAAAAAATATTTTATGTTAGTTTACTAGATAAGTAAGTTAGTATTATATGTAGCAAATAATAAAAAAAAACTTGCATACGGCCTACTTCGTTTGCTTTCCTAGAAACAAATCATTGACTCATGACCTTTTTCAGCTCACGGAAACGAAAAACCCCGACAAAAAAAAAACACAAAAGCGACAAAATTCAAAACAGTATTTATTTAATCCGAACGCGTAACATTTGACATTCACGTACGGTCGCACACGCAAGTGTTATCGTCGAGTTTTATTCATTGTACTGTTGTCATCAATTCTTTTTTGTGGACAATCACATTTGTCGCTCACTGTACCTATTTGTATAGGTTTATTGTTTCGCTTGTATTTTTATGGGTTTATGTAAAGCTTTGTTTTTTGTATTTTTATGTTATTTAGGTTATAGGGTGACCTAGATTTTTTTGACCTACAAGGTGTAATGTTACACGATTAGTCGTATTTATTTATGCATTATTTTTAGCAATAGTTATTTATGCTACAAGTGCGGAAGGTAGGTGATTTCCGATGAATATATAGCTGTCACGTCGAAACGCAAAAAGGCACGAGAAAAATATACGTTCTGCCAAACATTATTTTAATGAATATTTAAAATTAATTTATTGATCAAAATCAAAGTCTAGTGTAATTAAAAATGCCTTTAATGAAGTATTAGTTTTATTTTAATAATAAAAACTCTATGCGTCGGGCTGACGATGGCGTTAAAAATTTAAAAAAATACAGGAAAGTATAAAGCACTAGTGAAAAAAAGTGACACTTTCCGCACAGTTTGGCTGCTTGGAAAACGCTATTTTCGAGGACATGGATTGTAAAAATCTTTATCAATGATTATCCGCAGCCTTATTTTATACTATTCTCCCCCGCCTGGAAAAATTTTAATACCGTCATTCTGTCTTGCTCTTGCAAATACACTGGCGTTCATTCCTTAAGGATTGTAGATTCCGGCAGGAATCAAAGTTAGTGGATGGGGCCCTAATATTCTCATTGCTGGAACACAGGTCTCTTCTCTAGTGGGCAGGAATTCTGAGCCCGGTCCGGCTTGGTGAATGTCACATGATGACTCACATGGTTCTAAGACATGGCATCGTGACATGGTTTTCTCACGATGTTTTATTTGACCAAGTGCCTGCCTAAGTACAAAAGATCCACAACTCGTAATTAAGGGCTATTCCCATTCATTCCCTATTGCACAAGAAGCATAAATATTTAAAATATCATCCGATTTTAAAAGCATAAATCTTTATCTGTCTGTAACTGTCGAGTCAGACTTATATAATATGATATTTAAATAACGATTCGTCTATTTTAGGAACTAAGAATAAGGCGTCTTTTTAACCAAAAAGGCGGCGGGTTTTCCCTATTAAAAACATTAACTAGTATATTTTAATATTAATAAAACCATAACACTGAACTACAATTATTCAAGATTTTTTTTTTTGCCTTTCAAAGTTCTTTTCGCTAAAGAAGAAGTTTTTCGAAAACTTTTATTCAGAGGAAAATTGTGTTTGAAAACACTAAAAAACTAAAACTGTGAAACACTCTAGTGCAGACATTTCTAAAACTTTCTAAAGTTCAAGAATTGTTTCAAAACACAGTACTTCCGTTTTCTTAGTCATAATATATATATTTTTTATTTAATGTTTTGTTTTGTTGTATAGTACGCGTCTTTTCTGATGGAGCGTCGCGATTCGATTCATAACATACTGATAAGCAATTTTTACTAAACGAAGTTGAAAGTAAGTTCACATAGGATCAACCAAATTGCACTCAAAATTTTCTTAAAAAATACGTGCGCGATATCACGTCCTATCGACGCTATTTGTGCCGCACCATCAGGAAGAACCCTAAGTTGATCGTCTGAAAACCAATGTCGCATTTTTTCATTCCAAAAAAGTAAATCTTTTCGGTGAAAGAAGGATTATGGTGAAACATTATTAGTGTTTACATGTTTCAAACAAATAAGATATTTACGAGTAGAGAATACGCTAACATCTCCTATCTTATAATGATGATATTTGTTATAGGTTACGGCATTAAAATTATTTTGTCTTCTTTTGTCACTGCCTGTCCTACCAAATTCCACATAACTTATTTTTTTTCGCACACTCCCACCTCACTATGCCCAAACCACTGCAACTCCTGAAAGCCAGAATCAACAGTGAAGCGCCGGAACAACCAGAAAAGCGCCGTGGCAATGAAGCTCGACGAAGTCCCGGAGAATAAAATTAACTATCTTGGATCCCGCAACGAAATTAATCAGAAAATAATAATGGAGGAGTAGGAAAAATACTAATTTCGACTTCCGTTCATATTAAGCAGGAGACAGAACAAACAAGGCCAATAGGCACAAAGGGTCGTTTACAACTGGAATAAGCGCACCACGGACAAAAAAATGCATTAACATTAATGGGTCCGAACATTGTGAGCTGTTATATTTGATTCCAATAATACATAACCTATTATTATAATTCACCCATTACTCCAATCACGGCCATAGAAATGCATCCACCCACAGCACTACTCTACCACGAATGGGTGCACCTCTATAGTTTCACGCCTTAGTCTTTATCTTGGCACTTCACCCGTTCAGAAGTGCCAAAGCAATTAGTGTTAGTGCATTAGTACGTTTGTTTAGAAAGTCTGTGACACTATATAGTGTTTGGTAATGGTTATGTGAGTAAGTTGGTTTGGGAGTGAAAGGGGGTGATGATGGGGAAGTTATCATCATCATCATTGCAGTCAAAAGACGTCCTCTACTGAACATAGGCCTCCCCCAAGTGTTGCCACATCGTTCAGTCCCGAGCGGCTCGCGTCCATTAGATTTCTGCAACCTTATCTAAATCATTGGCCCACCTAGAGAAGTCCGGTATGAAATATATACGTCATTAAGAATATTGTTTTAAATTTAAGAGGGTCTTAATTTATAGCATTTGTATTCTGTATCTTCTTCTTCTCTTATTTAGGGTTCCTCTATCCTATTCCATAGGTATTTGGTGAATGATATACTTTTATATATAAATCATGCAAACATATAATTTAATTAAACGTTTTCAGTATCCAAACACAATTTTGCTTGCCAAAACGCAACGCCACTATTAATCACTAAAAGTCCAGGCCAAGGTTAGTCCAAACTAAAAACCTAACCTGTCACCCATACATCCCCAACTCCCCCATCGATCACCCCCAAAAAGGAACAAAACTGTAGTTTCACCCCCATGGGAGTCGCAAATCCAGGTGTTCGGATGTTCGGGAACTTTGATGTAGAGCGCGGTGCGGCTACAAATCACGTGGACCTTTATAGGCGACGCGAGTTCAGGGTTGACAGCTTGGGGGACTAAGGGGGTAAAATAGCGGGGCGTTTTAGTTTTTTTTATGAAGTTGGGGTTTTATTCAGAAGTTTCGTAATGAAATACGTATATTTACTCTTCTTTTCGTGTGAGGATTTGGCCACCTCTGGTGTCAGAGTTAATTAAGCCGCTTCTGGGAACCCCACAGACCTCTGACTTGGCTATTGACTTACATTAATTGTATAAGTTCAGGTTTCCTCACGATGTTTTCCTTCACCGTTGCCTGTGATGTCCAAGATAAACTTAGAAAGTATATATTATGAATTTGAAAAATCACATTGGTGATCATATTTTTACTAATATTAAGGGTGAGTTCTGATTATTTTATTTACATTTAGTTGCCATTGTTGCTAGAAAAGGAGTGACTTTAACCACTGAAATGACAATTTGAAGATATGTATGATATAACTAGATTCTGCCAGCGGCTTCGCCCGCGTTAAAGTCGAAAATTATCCCGAGGGAATATATTCCCGGGATACAAAGTATCCTATGTGCTATTCCTGACTATAATCTATATCTGTGCCAAATTTCATCCAGATCTGTCTAGCCGTTTGATCGTGAAAAAGTAACAAACATACAACGAACACAAAACGATACAGGTAGACATTACTAGTGTGGGGCAAAGTTTTTCTAAAAAGAAAGAAAGAACAAAGAAAGAAACACACACACAAACTTTTGCCTTTATAATATTAGTGTGAAAAGGCATGCTTCTCAGAATCCAAATAAATTCAGATGTGCACAGTAAGATTATGTTGCCGTTGGTCTAAAATTCACTACTATTTTAATAAAAAGTATTTTTTTCACGCCGCCTTTTTTTCATGTTAAAATTATCATTATCTTTTCTTAATTATTATGTCTTCACTTTTCCTACAAGTCGATTCTAGGCCCAGCTTACTTAGTCTCTAAACACTTTTTCCATGACCGAAATAGACCTACCACAGTATTATCCCGAGACAGACTACCCACACGTCACTGTCACAGACAATAGCGTGACAACCCTATTAGACCGGGCCACGGTCGGACGCTCGCATGACACTGTTTAATTCACATTATCTCACTACCTCACCAATGCTTTTAAATCATTGGTGGACTGCGTATGAATAAATTACTTGATTGTAGCTTAAATTGTAAATGTCCTACAGTCCCACTGCCGTTTAAAGCCACATGAGAATATGTCTTTGGTAATATACTTTTATTTAATTTATTTTCTTTTGTGAACATAAAAAAGTAGCCTAGTGATATCGGGAACAGGGTCCAAGCTACCGGTGGTCAGGGTTCCTGAGAGAGGAACATCCTAACGATACGCGCCGTGTACAGGAATACCGCTTTCTGGATCAAGCCCTTGATCCAGCTGCCCAACAAGACCTTCCTCAGATATTCGTCGAGGCTCTTGGCTATTATGCCATTGGCCGTCACGACTATCGGCACTATGACTGCTGTATTCACATCCCACATGTCGACAACCTCGCGAGCCAGACCAAGATACTTACTTTTCTTATCTCTCTCAGCCTTCACGAGGTTCTCGTCATGGGGGACCTCTATATCAACAATCATTGCGCGACGCTCTAGTTGGTCTATCACCACTATGTCAGGCTTATTGGCAACAATAGTCCTGTCAGTGAAGGTAGAGCGATCCCAATACAACGCGACATTGCCATTTTCGAGAACTGGGTCGGGCTCATACTTATAGTAAGGCACTTCCGATTCCACAAGATTGTATTTAAGAGCAAGTTGCTGATGGATAATCCTGGCTACAAGGTTGTGTCTATGCAAATACATAGTCTTAATTATATTTTTATATATGTAGTTATATATAAAAATAAATTGCCACATCGGTATCGGGAATTTAATTAACTAAGTACTTTTTCTTTGATTAAAGTTGCCAAATGGTAATTAACACTGTAGGTATATCGCATACAGTGCAAATAATCACACACACCCACTTTAATCAATTAACCCCATTTAACCCAAAAATAATTTATCCTGAAAATCAATAGACACAATACATCTTCCGTTCCCGGACTCATCACTCACGGTACGGTTAGCATAAAAACCGATGCTGGGTGACTAATGACAGTAGTTTGGGTGAACGCCCCGCACAGCATAAATCAAGAGCTGCCGTTGCCGACGCTACCGACGGGCTATCCGATACTAAATTAGTTTTAACTATATTGTAGGTAGTGGTTTACGTGGTAAATTAATGTTGATAGTTATAAAAGTGCCGTGGAGAGGGTAATTGAATTTAAAGTTTATATTTTCAGGATTTTCTAGTAAAATTACAAGTAGGCATGGCAGGCTTAATTAGAAGGGCGAAACTATTCAATTTGATTTATTTATTTTTCTTATTTTATCAGAAATACAATTATTATACTTCATAAAAGATAGCTTGATCTCTGCGACTTATGCCAAACTGACGTATACGTTATTGTTATCCTGTCAAGCGCTTTTGTTACTGTTTTGATACTGACAGCTGTCACAGAGATCAATCTATATTTTATGAAGTTTAGCAACCTTTATTTCGGAAAGAGATTATCGACGCGGAACAAATAAAAATGCAAGTCAATTGATTGCAATTATCTTAGCACCAAACGTGAGTGGATGACAAATTGTCACAATAATTTCATTACCACCAACCATTACTTTTAACCATTTTCATAATAATACTTATGGAAAAGTTAATAGGAAAAACGCTTCATTTTAATAATTTTCTCTAGTATAATCAGTGATCGTTTTACTAATACCTCAATGATAAGATTGATAAGTGATTATCTAAACTATTTTAGTTTCTCCAAGATAATTTGCTAAAACATGATCAAAACTGTCTTTTCCAATCACTTTCAGATGATTTTGAGTTTCAGTTTGAGTTCCGTAGTCAAATATGTCAAAATTCTATTTAAACACCCACCAGTTTAAACCTATTGTTGTTTTAAAACTATTGTGTACTTACTTCCTACTTCCGATTGAACTATGGACTCTGGTATTCGCACTGTTAGAACTAAAACCGCAAAAAACGCCAAACTCCGAACACCAATACATAACCCGACCACGTAGAATGAGGCGGCGTGAGTACGGACGCTCAAATTGATGAGGTGCCACTAAATTCTGCCGGGTTATTGCCAAAGTTCCGAGTATTATGTCAGTTTCTTTGAAAAACTATCGCAGGGTGGCTTAAATGTTCGTTTTTGTGAGAATCCGAGTACTGTTAGAAAGTCTTTTATTTTAGCGAAGTAACAGGGATGTTTCCTAGGTAGAAAACTGATAATTCTATTTAGTCCGTCAGTGCGATTATCAAAAAATATTGTACCCGTATTTTTTGCTTTATTAAATAAATAAAAATTGACAAAGATAAAGCGCAGGAGTGGGGGCTTGTGACGCCACTTTGTCGGTATAAAGTATAGCACGCCGTGATGTCACACGATATTTCAACGCACTGTATCGTCGTAGCTTTTTGTATACGTGGTAAAAAATAGTGTCCTATACTTTTAGGTTATCTAACGGACAGACTAAATAGATATTTTTTGTCAACTACCCTATTCTAGCTAATATTAGACTGCAATTATCTCAATGTAGAGCAAATGCTTCTTCTTATAAGGAGAAGGGCCATTTTGATCTGTTATTCAAATCTTCAGCCTACAATTTTAGAATTTATCTTGCGTGAAAAATACACACCACGTCCGTATTCCCCAAATGTTTTGGAAGGTATGAACGATTATAGCGCATCCACATTTAACCATTTCCTTTAGTTCCTTGTAATACATAGGAGACGAGCCGAAAGACGGAAAAAGCATGTATCGTCACAGAAACTGACCTATCAAAATGATTATATATGAGATTAAACTGAAGTCCTCAATGATAATATTGCTATCAGACTCCATGCTGCTACTGAGCTATTCCAGATGGATAAACCCAATATCAGCCTGACCCGGAAATCGAACTCAGGACCCCATGCACAGCTACAGCTTTTGCTATCACTAGACCAACGAGATAGGTGCATTAACACCGGTTATTTCTTTTTTGGTGTAGTTCATCATCCAATGACTTCGCCCACTCTGGGTGAAGTGGGGAGGCCTGTCAGACTTTTACTGACTAAAACCCACCCGGGTTCCTTCAGTTGCTTTAGTCAGCGCTTCGGTAACTCTCTTTCAAATTTATCCGCGACCCAACTCCTCAACAAAATTTGCTATCTGCCAACCACAATACAAACTTACATAATACAGCAGTACTAAGAAAACCCAAAAAGATTCTAAAATCAGACAGTGAAAAACCCCGAAGCCTATAAACAAACAAGAAAAGCCTTCAGTAATAACAGCTCCGCCCACCTGTCATCTGAGTTTGAGTAGAAACCCAGCCGTCCAATTCAGATGCAGAGCTAGGAACGCCGCAGTGGTTATTGCCGTTTCATATTACAGTTTCTATACAAACTAAACGTGTATGTTCAACTCAAAGGAATTGAAAGCCCGTGTCAATTCTGAGTATAGAATAGAATTTCTGTTTGTATACACGAACTCAACTACACAAATATTACAAAAGAATGTGCAAGAAACTCCACGGACACTCTTTTCTATCAGTTTTAATTACTGTAAAAGCCTGAAATACGGTAGAACCTAGGATTTACCGGTAACACCTAAGATTTACGGCTTTGTAGGAGTAGTATGTTAGTGACACTATACAAAAAATACAGTTGATCATTGTTGCGACTCAATCCATGAGAGATGACCTAACAGTGATCATGGTGTCTCTGCCTGTGTCCGACTCGAAAACACAGTCCAGAAAACAGTCTTGGTGGTTATAGGTTTGACAACCGAAAATTATGCTCAGTACACATTGCACGGGCACGAATATAATTCTCTTTAAGTCTCTGCCGCGCAAGGTTTTATTTTACTCTGGATTTTAGGCTTCTGATCTGCTCTACAACAACAAATCAACATACTTTCCAAGGCATAGAGGAATCGCGTTATGTGGAATTTATTCTCAGTATCCACAGTCGATCTTCAAGGTTTAGCAACGGTTGCCGAAGTCAATTGTAACCTTGAAGATCGGCCCGTGACTAGGTTCCATGCTCTGTGGATTCAGGCTGCCTCTAATTCGCGCTGAGATAAAAAAAGTCGCCCCCTTCCCTCGCCTAATTGCATTATATAATTTCTAGACTAATTTTATTTCTCTTTTTCCTTAACTGGCGCTATCAGTGGTTCTCGACTCAGTTTTTGGAATCGTGTTTATAACCGCCTTCAAAAAAAGGAGGAGTTTCTCAATTCGTCGGAATCTTTATTTTTATTTTTATATATATTCCCCGATCACTCAAAGACGCCTGGGCCTATCAAAACTAAAAAGAGTTACTTAAATAAAAAATATTTTAACACAAAATTAAACCGACTTATGAAACAAAACACTACAAAGAGAAAAATAACTTTATTTTCCGAAGTCGGTGTCGAAAAACGGTAAACAATAGGTAGGTACCAATGATACCGATTTTGGAAAAGAAAGTTATTTTTCGCTTAGAAAGCGTGTTTTGTTTTGTTTTGGAAGTTGGTTTGATTTTTTTGTTAATTAGTTTTTTACTGAAGTAAGATTTTTTGGTCTTCTAACTAAAAGTTAAATTTGTAGTTCTGAGAGAAAAACTACTACTATGTAGTAGTACTACTGTGTGTATCCTCCTTCACAAAATACAAAGGTCTTCGAACAATTTAAGACTGGCGCAAGTTATCCGAAATCTCATCATCGCCATTCTTAACCTGATTAAATCCACTGCCGGCCATAACCTTCACCCAAGCATTGCTGGAATTTTCCTATGTTTTGCACATTTTTCGAATTCCTGTGACCATTAGGCCACCTTGTGAAGGACCTACCAACGCTGTACTTTGTGTGTCTCCACTCCATAACCTTTCGGTCTCATCAAAAATCCATTCTACCATTTAATTTTGACAATTCAGGCTTTGTCAGTTCAGTTCTTTTTCTTTTTTTTTTTACTTTACACAGAAAAGGAATTCCTAGTCCACACTAGGAATTTCTTCGTGTTTCGTGGGTGCGTTTACAAACATTTAAGCTCATATACACAAGTCTACAAATCTCCTCATTTTTAATTGGGTCACGCAGGGATACTCCTTTCATCTTAAATAATAAATGGCAGCAAGTGCCTCGCTATCGATATATTTTCAGATTCGAGTTCAGATAGTAGCCAGCATATCAACTGGCCACGACAACGAGGGACGGCACTAACTGGATTACTCCGGTCATTAGTTGACGATACGTAGCGTTCGTTTTCAGTTAGCACGAGAAGGGGAGCAGATTTCCAGGATAGGTTTATGAAAACGTATCAAGTCTTCTAATATTTTATAGGCAGAGACGCAATATCATGTAGCAAAGTTGGTACTCAGTGAAAAATTATCAACGCATTAGCAGATTCTGTTTTTCCGGAAGTTTCTTTAAGAGTTCTTCTCACGAACTTCCATCTACTCTCTCTAAATGTGATACTTGTGGAGTAACAGATTATGTAATAGATGAAGAAATGGTATCATTTATTGTTGGAATATGTTCAATTTCATGCAGAGAGAGAGGAATTATGAATTCTATACTCTCAAATCCTAACAGTGACGGAGCTTGTCTTTTGTTTAAACTATTATCATCTTAAGTTAAACTAGTGATGTAGAACTAGTGAATAATAATGAGACTAACCGGACTGCAATTTACATGTAGTATAAAAGTCCTAAAAAAAAGAAAAATATTAGCAGATAGACTGCTAATATTTTTCTTTCTTTCTTTCTCTCTAGTATGTATGTTTGTATTTACGTATGTTCCTCCGTAGTGCCTAAACTATTAATCCGATTTTGATGCATAAGGCGTCAATCGACTCGTTATCATGGCTTCGGTAAGATCGGCTTTTTTGGGTTACAGTTTTTAAACTATTTCTGCTATAAAGTAGTAGGCCTGTACTTCACCCCAAATTACACACAGAATTTATCATAGTGCAGCAGGTTTTGTAGGCAATTCGTCATAAATTTTTTCTTAAGACAAAGCTCTCGATAAGGTAAATAACGCAATGAATGTTGTTGAATCTTCTAAAATAAAGGCATTATCATTGATTGTGTGTTACGCAAAAACCCCGCCGGTATATTTTTGACCGACCATTGGCTAATGATTTCAAATATCTGTAAGATAGGAAACGCATTAAAATGCGTTCCCATCATCACCAAAACAAAGCAAAGGTCAATTGTTAAGTCTCTTAGTTGTGTTTAAAAAGTTTTAAATATTTCTCTTTTTAGTTTTGGTACCCTACATTACCATAAAAATCATTTATAGCCAGAGGGCTTCTCATAACAATTCCAAAAAGCCCAAACACGACTGGGATACATTCTTTTATTACGAAGTTGTGGTGCCTACCTTTCGACTTCATCACCAGATCAATTCGATTGTACCATTTTCATTAGAAGCATTAATTTATTTTGTTTCGTCACAGTCATTTAAATATTCGAGGTATCTTACACCCAAAATATAGTTATCATTGAGAAGTTTCAGTGGCCATCTGTGGTCTTCTTCATCTGTTCCACTTCACCAAATGGTACTTTCTGAATGCAAATGTTTGCCAAGTAGATGAAAATACAAAAATCGCTATGTATGCCTATAAATTTAAGGAGTTTCCCAATTTCGCCAGGATCCCATCATCAGATCCTAACGTGATTACCATGCGACCATCAGAGGAGTATATCGCCTTTCAAACAAAAGAAGGATTTTTGAAATCGGTCTAGGCGTCTTTGAGTAATTGGGGAACATAAATAAAAAATTTTAAAGTCTTTTTTTTTAAGTCGGTTAAAAACCAGAAACAGTCGATTTAAATAAACAAATACGCTACACATCCTACTACAAAACTGTACACACCTAATAAAAACGTACCCTAAATAAAATACCCGAATAAAAGCGTACCAAGTAAGTACAGAATACAGATAGAATTCTCCTCGAACTGTAGCGAATGGCGGCAAAAGATTGATGTCCATAATCTAGAACAAGTTGTTACTTGCTCGTTAGTGTCAAACACAAGGGAGAGTAGTTTTGTTTTCGAATTATATTGAGATTATGAGGAGAAATGTATTTAGAATGTCTTAATTGAGAAAAAAAATGGTATTTTATCGTGTAGTGAAAACGCATATCAAATTACGTTTGAAAAAACATCATCATCTTCCTATAATATTATAAATGTGAAAGTTTGGATGGATGTATGTTTGGTACTCAATCAAGCCAGAACGGCTGAATGGATCTGGTTAAAATTTGGCACAAAGAGAGATTATAGTCTTGAATAGCACATAGGCTACTTTTCATCCTGGTATAATGTTCGCTTGGGATAAAAAAAAATACTTTTCACGCGGGCAAAGCCGCTGGCAGAAGCTAGTCTTACTAATATTATAAATGCGAAAGTTTGTTTTGTTACTCAATCACTCCAGAACGGCTGAACGGATCTGGATGAAAATTAGCACAGAAATAGATTATAGTCTAGAATACTTTTTATCCCGGGAATATGTTCCCTGGGGGGATAATTTTCTACATTTGCACGGGCGAAGCCGCTGGCAGAAGCCCGTAATTATAAAAGCCCAAAAAAGTCCGCTGCTGGGCATGGTCCTCTTCCAAGCGTCCTCCTGTCCTTCTTGCATGCATTAATATAATAAACTATTTAGCATGACGAATTATAGAAGAATACAAATTTTAATTCTTTAGGTAAATAAAGCATCATCAAATGCCAGGGTTTCAAACATTGGTTTAATTCAATCAAAATACAGTAATTTGTCATGAATAATGTAGATAATAACTACTCATTAGACAATGTAGACGACCTAAAATATGTCGCTGACCATCACTTTATGAAACCATTTAAAAATATCCGATGTTCAAGGTCATAAAAAATTAATAATTAGTAGCCAGTGAATAAATTATTGATTCATTCAAAGATCTCAATAACAACACAGGGACTTCACTCACATATCGACATTACCCACATCACTAGTTCCAAAATTAAAATGCTTATCGAATCGAATCGCAACACAAATACGGCACAACACTATTATTTTCGAACAAAAGTCACAAATTACAGATTCGGCCAAACGTAAGTATGCAGCCAAAGTATTCGAATTAAACGATATATAATTCAATGGTTAATTAAAAACTGGGAACGCGACGTTGCACCAAAAATGCTTAATTGAAAACTATTGTGTTTTAATGTGTATCGTAGGATGTAATTTGTAAATAATTGAGGCGGTACGTGTGCTGTTATTATGCCGGCGAGTGTACTGATGGATATATTTTGATTGAGTTGTTCATTCAGCTGAGTGAATGGTAGATGCATCGGATTCTTTATTTACTCTCTTTTGTTGTTATTCAACAGATTTTTAATTGTGTCTCTTTCATGCGAATTTCACAGATTGAAAAAATATAAAGAATAAAATTTATTTGATACAAATACATTTTATTCTTTATATTTTTTGTCACACTTACAAAATGAAATACTACAAAGATAAAAAAATCATAACATGTGTGTTTCAAAGCTACACCGAAAAGGTTCATTTTAGCAACAATGCCAGGCAGACGTGGTCTGAAGTTGGTCTTTCAATGAACTCTAAGTAGGCAGTGACGGAACAAAGAAACAAAAAAAAAAAATTATTAAAAAAATCAAAATACCCGACTGCTTAAAAAGCGAACTAAAAAGGCGTAAACAAGAAGAAAATCATGCTGTGCAGTCGGAGGATACATATTCGCGAGCTGGCTGACCAAAACCAGATGTATCCTCCGACTGCACAGCATGATTTTCTTCTTGTTTACGCCTTTTTAGTTCGCTTTTTAAGCAGTCGGGTATTTTGATTTTTTTAATAATTTTTTTTATTTATAACTTTTTAGTTAACATTTTTTTCGAATTAGGTAAATTTAAATATATAAGTGATATATATTTTTGAAATCACCTCTTGAAACCCTTTATTTTGATACCCCACACGATGGGTTTGGAAGAAAAAATTAAATTGCCCCCCCACAATATGGCGCCCACAAGCCGCCATTTTCCTATTTTCCAATTTTAATGTAGCCTATGACACTCGCAAGGTTAAGACGAATCGATTGACGTATGAATCATCAAAATCGGCCAACGCGTTAGGTCTCTGGAACGCCATATAGGAACAAACATACATACATACATACATACATACATACATACATACATACATACATACATACATACATACATACATACTTACATACATACATACATACATAGACTGATAAACACATTACCCTCCTTCGGCAGTCGGGTAACAAGCGAAGAAGTTCGGTCTCATCGGTATGTAGCAGGTACATACCTACATAAACTCCCATGTAGACACAAAATACAGATTCGCCGACCGAGGCACACTCTCATTGCCCTCGATGAAGCCACTACCCTGCTCCAAGAGAGCCGTAGGGAGACCAACACAGTTAAAAAACACAAACTGCATTAGTTCCATCCTCGTCGCCGAGGCTGTCGCGACGTATCTGTCAAGATAATCAAGCCAGCCCGCGCAATGCTCAGTCGTAGTTAAATAATAAGTTAATAAATAGGAGTTTCTTGTCCGTTCTTTTCCACGTAGGTACTTTCCGAACGGATGGTAGAATCACTTAATCATGATCCAGCCCTAGTTATCCAACCCAGCGACGTCCAGAGCAGATGCCCTCAGCGTGGTCGCTTAAGTTAAGCTTTTTGTGCCAGGCTGGAGGCTCTAGTTTAGTCTCTACAGGATCGTCCGGTTAAGCAGTAGCCAATTACTTTGACAAAACCGCGAGAGGCCATAAAAAAACTAATTACAGAACGCTACCTGCCAGGTACGATTTTTAAATACTTAGTTTGCTTCGTTTACATACGTTTACGTACATATGGTCATACACGCACGCCAGTTGTACGTACTACGCATCAGACCTTTCTGAAGAACATCCCCAATAAGTAGGAGTAATATGATGATTTTTATAAGTATTTCGATCGCGTTCGGTTCCATTTCACGGCTATAGATGGTGTTAGCAACGACTTGCAAGCAAAAGGGTTATCTCGGTTCGTAACGTATATTTTCCTTTAAATACAGTGAAAGTTTGTTTTGTAGTATTTTTTGCACGTTTTTACGGTTTCATTGTACCATAATGTGTTTCAATACAAATTTAAAATATTGAGTGGCATGCCTCAGAAATTTCAAACTGCGCCATCTATTGGAATCAATTTTAAATGATCCGTTCAAATAATCTTTGAAATGTGAATTAAGAGCTCAATATTCAATAATTTTGAGCTTAAGAGAGTTGATGATATGCTTAGAAAATTATTATGATCAATTCTAGAAAATATTAATTTTACACACAATTCAATAACAAATCGATGCATATCACGCCATCTAGTGACATTTATTTGAACCAAATTTTCTTTGTTAGCGCTGGGACCCCGTGATTTTACTAAACTAAATAAAAGGTCAAAACAGATTGCATAAAAGTTAATCAAAATCTTTATATTGCATTTAAAACAAGTCAGTCGGACAATTTGATCTCTAAATAATTCAAACCCAATTTGAATATATTTCTACAAAAAAGCACGTTCGAAAACCCTTATTATGCCTGTCAAAACATTCTCAAACTTGTACAAATCAGTTTACTTACTATGCATAACAAAACGTAACTAAAATCATAAATAACAAATGCTCAAATATTCTTTCGTACGAAATCCTAATATTTCATTATTCTACACATGACCGTCTATTCGAAGGGTTCAAGTTTGTACCCTCGTCAGTTTACGTCAAACTAGAGATATGTTTGACTAAGGGAATCCAAAATATTGGTTCAGCTAACGTATCCTATAGGCAGCTAAAGGAATCTTGAAGTAGAAAAGTACCCAAGTTTGATTCAGAAGGGGGATTTTGATTCAGGAGGCATTCCTCTTCTGCTAAATCAATATCTGTAAAAATATGCTAATATGATTGAAGAAGTTATGAGGGATTAAGTTGTCATGGTCGACGGAGGAATGAGGGACATGTTGCAAAGAAGGATGGTTTTCAATCCAAGGATAGATTGAGATAGATAGCTAAAGGCTAGAAATGGAATGAATATGCTCATATTTAAGATGCATGCAAAAAGAATACTAAATAGATTGAGATATTGATTTTTTTACCAAGAAAGACTGAACAGGCGTCTTTTGCTCTGCCTCATTCCATCGAAGAGCTCATTCTTCGCTCAATAGCAGGCGATGGAGGTCAAGAATGGGTTTATCAAGGTAAAAAAGAAGAAAATGAAGTTACAGTTTTAACGTAGGGAAATGCGATTCTCATGGGGCCTTAAAATAATGTCTTAATGGCTCAATCTAAATTGGATGGTTCTTAAGCCCTTAGGATGAATTAACTATTGAACATTGTAATACAGACGGAGAGACATAATGTTTTACAATATTAGTGCAAGATGACCGTTTGCTTCTTAGGGGTAAACTTCCAAAGCTACCCTTGTCATTACATGTCAAACTGTTGATATTTGGTCCGTAGTTCAAAATGTATTGGTTTTAGTTTCTGTGTCAAGTTCTGAAATTACTGTTGGGATTATGATGAATGTTTGTTCAAACATGGTTTTGCGCCGATCTACAGCCATACTATGTAGCTTCATATATTATTTGTGTGTTAATGTTGCCATCAGTTAGGCCTGATATCCACACAAATCGTACCAAAGTCAAAGTCAAAGTCAAATATATTTATTTCAACTAGGCCAATAAGCGGCACTTTTGAACGTCAAACATTAAATCTAAATTAAAAATGTACAAGTAATAAAAATTGACTCTACCGTGCATTCGGAAAGTAGCTTGTTATGGAGAAGAACGCACAAGAAACTCCATACTTACTCATTTAAAAAAAAAAAAATGTTTTACAATGTTTACTTATGTACATACATTAATAAATTCATATATGTGAGGACGATGCACCCAAAAATAGCACTACACACTATACTACGTACATGTATAAAGTAATAAAAGCACTAACTGGTAAATTCATTAATTTGATAAATAGCCATAGGTAATATATATAATACCTTACAGGTATTGCTTATGAAATAGTGGCTACTCATAATCGTAACGTCATCTTCTAACAGATATACTGAAGAAACCAAGAGAGAGCTCTTGATCGAAACTTGAAGTCCAGAAGGCAATCAGTCGACAGGCTTCTGGAAGGATGTTGAGGGCCGAAGTGACGGCACACGCACAATGTTACTCTTTACGTTATAAGTGAGGACACCAAATCTTTATAGAAGACACAGAACAGAAAAAAACCTGTCTTCTCTGTTCTGTGATAGAAGACGAAGAACGCCGTCTCTTGTTTTCACTGAAGCAATTTAAATGAGAAAAAGATATGGCGTTCTTAAGAGGAAATGCGATCGCAGACATCCGACTGGTAGAATATCACTTCGTATAGAATCTTAGGTCACTACATTAGTAGATGATTAAAAGGTTAATTAATGTTAAAAGCTTTACTTCATCTCGTCTCATGCGTCTTTAAGAGGAAATGCGGTTGCAGACATCCGACTGAATATCCTAAGTAAAAAGTCATAATTCGAGGTTTGGCTCTCGCCTATTTCCTCCTCCAATATTGGATTTATTTCAAAGATTTGCCATAAACTGAAAAATAAAGATATACTGTGCCCCTATGCTTTTTTATACTTGTTAAATTTGTGCACTAGGCCTCTGTTGTCAGCGCAATTTTGAGCATATTTTGAGGGTTCTATTGCTTCTAAAGATAATGTATCATCAAAAAGAAAAACATAGGGGCATAGTATATATCTTTCTTTTTCAGTTTACGGAATATCTTTGAAATTGCTCCAATATTGGAGGAGGAAATAGGCGAAAGCCAATTAAACCTCGAACTATGACTTTTTACTTCGGAAATTCAGTTAAATGTCTGCGACCGCATTTCCTCTTAAATATTTATGAGACGAGATGAGGTAAAGCTTCTGACATTGATAAACCTTTTAATCATCTACTAATGGAGTGACCTGAGAGTCTATTCGAAGTGATATTCTACGAGCAATAACAATTACTGCAAAAACTACAAAACCTTACAGCAGCTATCCCACACATTTTGGTCTTTGCAACAATGGTAAGGTTGTAGCTGATATAATCTTACATTTTCTAAATCCTCGAGTCAATCTGGATAGCCAGCCGCTTTAAAACCTTGTTCATCTTTTATATCATCCCTGCAGACAAACTCAAAAAGCTTACTATTGAATTAGCGTTAACCAGTCATACAGTCCTGGTACAAATTAATATATTAACGATGTACATAATTAGATACTATATATACACAGGCAGTTGCTAAACAAAGTAACTCGTATAATATATTGACTGTCTATTAAACGGCCCCAGGCAATGATATCTATAGCTCTGTAATTGACATAGCAGTAATTACATTAGACTATTATTAATTATGTTTAACTATGATTGGTAGTATTAATAACAAAGAGTAGGTGTACAGTTCAAGCGTGGTATACAAACCACGCTTGAACTTAAATACGCCTTTATTTTCTGAAGTGTTAGACAGAAGTATATAATAGTTAAGAGTCAAAAATGCAGTAGCACTGTACTAAAGCAAAATAACAGTTGTTTTTTTTGTAAAATTAATTCTATAGTCCACGACTTGTTTTATATATAAATACTTAAAATTCTTTGCTATAGAATAAACCAGCCGTGAACCTGATATACTCATTTTAACCGAGTTCAAAAAAGAGGCGGTTCTCAATTCGACTGTATTTTTTTATGTGTGTTACCTCAGAACGTTTTACTTGGTGAACCGATTTTCATGATTCTTTTTTTATTTGAAATTCGGTCCCTTTTTGATTTGATGATGATCTGATGTTGACCTTCAGTGATATACAATAGAACTCTTCAATAAATGACGGCAAATCTCTCGGGATTGCTGCAATTGTATGTCTGTTTATTGTTTACACCATTTCATCACGCCGATACGCTCTAAAGGGGAACGCAGACTACAAATAAATAAATCATTCTTCTTCCAGCTCAAAAATAGATGTCAGTCTGCCCCATAACCCTCTTTCAATATCGAAACCCACATCCAAGAAATCACAAGGTAGACGTCTGCCCACCCCGCCGAGGGAAAAGCTCGAAGCTACTAAATCATTACTTTCCCAATACGATACAATACAAAGTAAAGTTGAAGGCAAACTTGCGTCGAACTTCGGAAGATGGAGGAGCCATCTCCCATTCATTGCCCAAGTAATAACAAAGGTACCCTGCAGGGACGAATAAATCATAGAAAAATCACCAATAACTTCACAAAATGAAGGTTTTTCTTTGAACGTGATAAATTAGTTTAGTTTTCCCAGTTTTGGGCAGCGAATCGGCTGTGAAATTTGGTCAGAATTTGTGAAGATTTTGTCTAGATTGTGTCTATTGAAAAGAAAGTAATAAACATTATTTAGTTGGAAAAAGTCATGATGTGTACAAGGAGAACTTTCAAGCTTTTCGCCTTCACCTTAACCATTATTGTTGAAAACTCACAAATCATAACAAAATTCTGATGATTCTGTGATCTGGCATTTTTTAGTAGCAGCCAGAGTCTGGTAAAAAGCTCACCTTCTATTACATCAGACATAAACATAACTTACGAAGTATGATATGACACTGAATTTCAGACGGATAACCTAATAACACTTTGTCTTAGACAAAAATTGTACTAGTGACTCATATTCAGGAGTAGACTATACTAGACCAAAGAGGCGACTAAGAAGTTTTACTAATAAGGTGCAGTACAACTATTTTCTTAATGTCTCTCGGCAATAATCGCATTTCCGAATACAAACGAATGCTATTGTGCTAATGTCCATTAATTATTAGAATTATCGTGTACAATAATTTTAACTTTAAGTTACTTTATTGTTGTTTTGTTTTGATTTTTTGTAAACTATATAGAGCTGTGAAACTATTTATGCCTGCGACTTTAGAAGTTTTCCTCCCATTTTCAAAATAAATAACTTTAAGTTACTTTATTGTTGTTTTGTTTTGATTTTTTGTAAACTATATAGAGCTGTGAAACTATTTATGCCTGCGACTTTAGAAGTTTTCCTCCCATTTTCAAAATAAATAACTTTAAGTTAAAAGAGTGTTAACAACTACTGTGTTACTTCCATGTTGATTGACAGCGTCTGGTCTGCACCAAGTGCAAAGAGCAACTGATAGAAATCCGTCGACTGATGAAACAAGAAGATTACCGAGGGACATAAAAAAAAATCTTGTACCAAGAAAATGCCTTTCAGCATTATCTTCCTGCCATTGTCTCGTGTTACTTGTGGTCGGCGCTACACGTATTATTCTTTCATACCTTCCTGTTCTCCGTCACGCTATCACTGACTCCCTTTCCCTTCATATAACTCCTCACACAATCCATCCATCTTTTCACTGTACAAGAAAATCTCTTACATTATCAAATCAACTATGTATGCTGTCCCATACTTATACAGCCCTAATGCTCCACTTACCAGGACATAAGTAGTCTAAGAGGGTATACTTAAACTTGAATGATTTCAGTTTTCCAAGACTTTTCAATTTAAATACGGTTTTCCCGTTTTTATCAACATCGAAAAGTCACGAATATCAAACTGAAAATGACTTTTTAAAATGGGACCAAGATTTAGTTTAATTTTTAACCAACTTCAAAAAAAGGAGAATGTTCTCAATTCGTTGTAATATTTTTTTTATGTTTCCCGGTTACCCAAAGACGCCTGGACCGAATTAGAAAATTCTTCTCTTGTTCTTAGGTAGTCCCATGGTCATCAGGTCAGGATCTGATGATGGGCTCCTAGAGAAATTTAGGGATCTCCTTAAATATTATAACGATTTTGGTATTTTCAACAACAACGCAATCATTTGCACTCAGAAATTATCATTAGGTGAAGTGGAACTGATGAAAAAGCTTTTACTTTTCGTTTTGTAGTGATTTGTTTTGGAAGTCGGTTTGATATTTTGTTAAAAAGATTTTTATTACCCACACATCACACATCATCAGCCTATTAATAATCCCACTGCTGGGACACAGGCCTCCTCTCTGTGAGAGGGAATGGGCCGTAATCCACCACGCGGGCCCAGTGCGGGTTGGTGGATGTCACATGTCTTCGAATTTTTGGTTCTAGGTCATGCCGGTTTCCTCACGATGTTTTCCTTCACCGTTTTGGGAGCAGTGGTGATGAAAATAATTTACACAAAGTAAAGCGCCTGCCTGTGCTCGATCCCACGACCTACAACTTGTAAGTCGCGGCCGATACCACTGGGCCACCACTGCTCTTTTTTATTACCCAACTGCAAAAAAAAGGTTAATGTTTTTTGTAGTAACTGCCGCGTTAGTCTAGTAGCCGTAAGTGCTACTACTGAGTATAATGAGGTCCGAGGTTCGATTTCCGGATCGGACAAAGAGGTCTTTTCAATCTGGAATTTCTCAGTAGCCCAAATGGGGCGATGCCAATCTGGTCAGGTTCAATGCTGCTAAGACCTAGGCGTGTCTTTTTTCCGCTAAATGGAGCCAGTTCCACCCAGCTCCTTCTTTCCGAGGTGTGACCGTGCCAATAACGAATCATCTTGAGCTTCTTGGCGTTACGTTGACATCGACCCTCAATTTTGGTCCATTCATTGAAGCAAAAGCTCAACTGGCTGCCAAAAAGTTGAGGATCCTTGCGAAGGTGAGACGGTATTTCAACTTGTATCAAGTGCAAGTTCGATCATGCATGGAGTACTGCTCTCATCTCTGGGACGGATCTGCCAAGTACCAGCAGGATGTGGTCAAGCGCAAGCCTGATATTAATAATAATAAAAAAAAAAATATACTACCCGGTTGATAGCATTAGGTTCGGTTCGGATAGGATAGATGGATCCCCTTTTCTGCACTTGGACTCCCATTTGGTCCGTTGTGCGTGTTGGTGGATATCACATGTCTTCGAACTTTTGGTTCTAAGACATGTCGATTTCCTCACGATGTTTTCCTTCACCGTTTGAGAGCAGTGGTGATGAAATTGTTTACGCAAAGTAAAGCCCCTGCCTGGTTCAAACGCACGACCTATACTTGTAAGTCGCGGCTGTTAGCACTGGACCACCACTGCTCTTCAGGTTCACCCTTATTAAGTTAAACAAACAAACCGGTGAAATGTGTGTTAACTATTCTTCCAACTCACCCCTTTGCGGCATTTAGGCGTGATGATATTTACCATACAAAAAATAGAACAGTTTGTTCTGTTCAAATGGTAACCTATAAAGGTAATTCAAAGTTTTGCTTTTTATAAGAAAATACCTACTTACAAAATAAATGGTTGTGCTTTCCTCAGCCAATTTTTCACGAAATCCCATTTCAAAACTCGCCTCGTTAATATGAAAACTTGATTGGTTGTTCAACGTTTTTCAGTACACTTCAAAACAATGGATTAGTACCTGAAACAATAAAAAAAATACAATTTAATTTCCACTTTAGTGCCTTGAGTTGAAGGTACAAATTCCTGTGTACACAATCGAATAACAAAAACTAGATGCAGAATTGACATTCGAATTTCGAATTTAATTCTTAAGCAGTAGCGAATGGCGTACACACGGATTAGCTCTGACAAACCAAAATAACTCCTACTCTTTAGATTTTATAGTTGGAATTCCCTTCTCATAACTTATGCTCCGTAAATCATTATCAGGGAGGGCCAATTAACTGTTACTAATGGTTCTTGACACGCTAATATTCAATTAAAACCTCTTTTATGCCTATTCGATTCGAGTTTGTCAAAGCAATTAATACCTTATTACGGAGGATTAAGTCTCAAAATCGATTTTCGAAGATTAATAGTTTTCTTTTTTTGTGGCAATAATTTGGTTTGTTTGGGGAAAATGCTATGCTTTAGTGAAGAAAAAATATAATTAAATGGTGGGAAAGGAAGTTTGATTGGCAGCTTACAATGAACTCCTGAAAATCCATGAAAAACACAGTTCCGGTCTAGGAAATCGGGGTGAAAAATAGATTTCCATTTTCCAAGAATTTCTAAAACAAGCTTATTCGAATTTTATTATTGTATACCATAATATGCTTAAATATGAGTAATCATCATCTTCCTGCCCTTGTCCTATGTTACTTGGGATTGGCGCAATACGTGTTCTTCTTCCATACCGTCCTGTCCCCCGTCACGCTATCACTGACTCCTTTTTCTTTCATATCATATTTTTTTTTTTTTTTTTTATTATGTGATATTATTTTTGTGAATGCTGTGCACGTCTGTTATTGACATAAATACCAGTATAAGACCTCATGAAATGTAATAAGTCCATGTTTGTGTTTGTGTTGTTGATGTGCCTTAAATAAATAAATAAATATCACTCCTCTCACAGTCCATCCATCTTTTCTTTGGCCTTCCTCTCCCTCTCCATCCCTTCACATTTATATTCAAAACTCTTTTAGTAACATGCGTTTCATCCCTCCTCATCATCATACCAGGACAAACGGATTCTTTTCAACTTTTAGTGGTTACTAACTAACGCTAGGTACTGCTGAGCTGAGCACGAGGTTCTGGGTTCGATTCCCGGGCCTGGCAAAGTGTGGTTGAGTTTTCGAACTGGAATCTCTCAGTAGCCGGAGTCTGGATTTGTGGCAGGTTGATAGCAATGCGCTCGCTTCCTAATACATGGGATTTAAAAATAAGTGGTGAAATGTGGGTGTACTATATGGTGCACCTCTGCCGTGCCCTTCGGGCAATAGAGGCGTGATGTTATGTTATTTGATGAGTAGCTTACTATAATCTCACTTATATTGTGAGTGTGTGTGTGTTTGTAGGATTGTTACTTCTTCATCCTCAAACGGCTGGACGGATCTGGATGAAATTTGGCACAAAGATAGATTATAGTCTGGAATAGCACATAGGATACTTTTTATCCCGGGAACTAATATTATAAAGGTGAAAGTTTGGGAGTGTGCGTGTGTGTTTGTATGTTTGTTACTTCTTTACGCTTCTTCGGCTGGAAGGATCTGGATGAAATTTGGCACCGAGATAGATTATAGTCTGGAATAGCACAAAGGATACTTTTTATCCCGGGAACTAATATTATAAAGGCGAAAGTTTGGGAGTGTGTGTGTGTTTGTATGTTTGTTACTTCTTTACGCTCAAACGGCTGGACGGGTCACAAATTCTTATTAAATTTCACCCAGAAATTTGGCACAGACATAGATTATAGTCTGGATTAGCATATAGGATACTTTTTTATCCCAGGAATATGTTCCCTCTGGATAATTTTCGAATATCACGCGGGCGAAGCCGCTGGCAGATGCTAGTCATACATAATCCTTGTCCCACATACATTACGCGTAGCCCTCCTCATGCAAAAACACCACCTTTTTAATACGAGGCGTTATCAAACTCTGACATCAATCCAGCCTGATAAATGACTCCTAACAAACACCTGCTAATCAAATACTGACCTTAAAACCCTATTAATAGATCTACAAATCGTTTGAGAAAGGTAAACGTGTTTGAAGTACCCTAATTCCGAATCTATGTCGTTAAACGTAAATCTCAATTTTGAATGACGGTCATCTTTTCAGATTGTTTCAGGCGAAATGAGATTTTAGACTTAAGGAAATAGAGTAGGATTTTGCCTGTATTTGAGTGTATTAGGATAAAATAGAACGCAGTTGACACCAGGTAATTTATATTAGAGGGTACAGAGTTTTTTCTGTTCGTTAAATATAAGAATTGGCTGAAATTCAGATGGGGATACCTTTTTCAGCCATTTTCTATTAAGCCTCTAAAACAGACGGTTTCAAGAGATAATTGGATTATCTTTATTAAGATATCCCTAAGGTTTTAGGGCTTAAAGGTCTTTCTTCAATAAATGATAAAGTAACGATTTATTATTGATATTACTTCATTATTTAAGACTATTGACGGTAGATTAAGTTTTACTGAGATTAAAAGACTGGATAAGTGGGTAGTTCAATTAGGTTCTGAAATTAAGTCATAATTTTGAGAGAGTGTTCTTTTAATAAGCCATTGAAACAGAAATGTCTATTATTTTATTATATTTTATGTGATTGGGTTGCTATGAGCCATCTGATAATAATGGTCACATAATTATTTCTGGTAATATAAGACATCTCCAGTAGGTAACAGTAAAATGAGAAACTTGCAGTGTATGTATGTAAGTGTATTCGGGTCAAATCTTGCAACTGAATTTTAAAGCAGTTATCCTCCACCGATTAAGATGAAATTTAGCATAAACTTTTAGTTTGGATGACAATGCATGGTTAGCTAGGTGACTTCATTCTAAATCCAATATGGTGGACGATCCAAGATGGCGGTCTAGTTATTTTTTGTACACTGCCTTTATATGGACATCAAATGAAAGGTTTTGCTGAGAAAAATACGAAAAAGCTTGCTGTAAAAATGTTTATTTCGCTTTATGAGTCAGTTGCAAGATTTGGCCCAAAACACATGAAAACATTGCCAGTTAAATAAAAGCTTGTACCAAATTGTTTTGGGAAACAAAGTTCCCAAAAGGCAGTCAAGGGTATATGTAGGAACGCCAAACGCTATCGATATGTTACGTGATCAATTCCTTACAATTTGGCATTTCGATTTTTTGGATTGGCTATTGAGATCCATAGCCAATATAATAACGCTTTGTCTCTCTAGAGGCTCTCATGTCCGTATGGACCACTCGCCACATACTAACATTGTACTATGTCAACCGATTTCCACAACAAACTGTGTCATAATTAAAATTCCAACGTTACACCATAAAAATTTATCTCATATCATATTCATGCGTTAATTGTGGAGGAAATGGCGGCGTAACAACAATAAATTAAGTTAAATCCAGCCGCCACCGCATTGTTGTTATAGGTGATTGTTAATAAGGGGAGTAATACAATGACTAAATGATTGCCAAGATATTCATTGTTAAGGAGGAATATTTCGGCTTTTCGCATGATGGTGGAGTGGAGCCGGAGTCTGTGTTTCCCGACAGCTACAATCTAGGGGTCTTAAGTGAAGAGTGAATAGTTTTTTTCTCTTAGCAAGCGTGATTCACCGTCTACTACATCAGGTGAGATAGTGGACAAGCGGGAGCCTGTAGGGTATAAAAAAAGAAAACTAATAAAGCCGACCCAGAGTAACGGGAAGTGGCAAAGTGAAAGAAGAAGATTCTTAGTCAGGGTGCTGATAAAACACTGGAAGCAGAAGCAGAATAAGAGTTTAAATACGCATCGCACACAGTTCAAATGGGATGGTAAAAACCAAGAGTTAACGACTATAGTCTGACTAGAGTGAGAAGAATAAGACAAATTGTTGGAAGTGTGAGATGTTCAAACACAGTTTTATTTTAACTAGGGTCACCCGAGAAAGTCAAGTTGTATGAATAGAGACAATATAACTTGACTCTTTGGAAAACAACGCTTCTGCGATGTTTCTGGTAGTAAAGGTTAAAATGACATGGCCACTATCTATTTGATAAATCGACGGCTAGTTTCCTAACTAATACTTTACACATACTTATACAAAGGCAGCCTTCATCATCATCATCATATCAGCTGTAAGACGACCACTGTTGGACATAGGCATCCCCCAAGCGTCGCCACATTGACCGATCCCGTGCGTCCCGCATACAGGGGATGCCTGCAACCTTCACCAGGTCATCGGTCCACCAGGTTGGAGGCTTTCCAACGCAACGTACGCTACGTAAGGCAGCCTTAATGCCTTATGATTCCAATGCAGCAAAATATCCTCATACAATTAAGTTCACCTTTGTACAATGTTTTAACGTGTGCTTGAAACTTTAAGAAATAAATATATCTAAAATATACATTAGAATTTTTTGTATTGAAATGTCCTTCACATTCCACTCTGTCCCTACCCTTACCAAACATTACTGATTGCACCGCGGAATACATCACATTTTGATAGGAATCCATTTTGTGGCCGCTTTGCATCAGTTATTAATATTTCGTATATATGCGATACGTCGGTAATGTTTTGCCGTGTCAAACTGATTTAGCGTTGTAAACTGAGTATTGATTTAGTAGAGCTCTCGTAATCGGTGTTAGGTTTGAGTTTGTTATTGACTATACTACGTTGCGTAGTTTTGCGAAAATAATCTGGAAGGATTTGTTAGTATTATATTTTGTTAGCCTCTTAGCAAATCTTTGTTCAAAAGAATCGCTAGTACTTTTTAGAGCTGCATACTGTTCAGGAATGCAGTTGATCAGCAATTTGACCTTGTTAAACATTCAAAATCATTATTCTCATGTACTTCATTACAATCCCAAAATTTTAGATCAGGTTTGGGGTTTCTTTTGTAGGTTATATTTTTTACCTTCATTTCAATAGTTACTTCCTCTTTACCAGATATCCAACATTTCCATTCTATATTCAAAATTAATGTCACCATAAACATCTTTCTTCCCTTATCTCAATCTATTTAGGGAAGGCGCAGCAGTCAATAAGAAGGCATTTCTGCCACATGCGACATTCATTTGGCTTTATCTATGATGATGATAAAGCCATATCATGCAGATATCATGAGAGATGTTTTATCACCATTCGAAATTCATTATGAATATCGTAGACGTAGAATAATAAAATTATCACAAAATAATAATTACATCTTTAAGTTAGTCCTAACAGACTAACTTAAAGATGTAATTATTATTTTACTACTAGAACAGACAACATTGTTTTACTAAAAAACTAAATAAACAAGTCTGTCACAATATTATGTATTTGTGTGAACGTTAACCCAATTATTTCCTTAACCTTTTCCGTGCAAATATCTTCTAGCATTTTCGTTAATTCCCACACACATCATGTCAACCTAATTTATACCCCGTTCGCCCCAAATTCACCCTTTATTTGTCTTGTTTCGACCCAAAAATATACGCCTGAAAAATTGCAACAACTGACAACAGAATTAAGCAGTTCCAAAGTTAAAATAATAAGAAATTAACCGACAAATTGCTCCCGGCAAGAAAACGGCATTTAACGGCACAACTATAGCTTTACCCCCACTTGAACCTTTAAAACAAGTGAGTAGAGCTTACATTTGCTCGGTTGGATTGTAAGTGGTATCTTGGCAACTCGCTACTAACCTATTTTGGAGGTGAAACAGTACAATTTTAAAAGGTTAATTGTTCAAAAATGTTTGCCAAATGTGAAAAGTTGTGGCAGGGTAAGCAGCGGGTGATGTAAAGTTGTTTTAATTCGCTACAAATAGGAACATGCAATTAAAAATAAGAACACGCTAGCTATTTGCTAGATGGCTGACTTTGCAAAGGTTTGGGAAATTTATCAACTTAGTATAACCCGTTTTAAACCGTCGTTTTTTACCTAACGATTTTACTCAAGGCTCTCTCGTAAGCAAGATTTCAGTTACATTCTTTATTTTTTTTATTTGTGGTGGGTTTGCTCTTGACTCTAGTCTAGGTCAGACGTGACTGAGACAGAGACGACGATGAAGTGAGCTTACAAGGAAGAAACCAGTTCACTCGTTAGGAAACACAGACGCAGGTAGTGAGTTCCACTCATTCGCTGTGCAAATTATGAAGGATGTTTGGAAGCACTTGGTGCGTATTGGTGGAATGGCAACCAGGTAAAGATGGTAACTTGCAGTGCGTCTAGATGTCCGATGGTAGAAGTGGGATGAGGTTGTGGAGTTCTTGAGCAAACTCACCAAAGTACAGTCTGTAGAAGACCTACAATCAGGCAACCTTGCGGCGATGAGCCAATCTGTGAAGCTTGGCATCCACCAGTTCAATGTCGTCAATAATTAACGATATACTTTTATAGCCAAAGTGATAGATACAATAATTTGGAAGTAATAACACTTAGTGCTTAAAACATAATGGGATTGACATTTGGTCTCCTAAGTGAGTAACTTCGCGGTAACTTGGCAATTTTGTGATCGGTATTATAGCTCCATGTTTTATTATCTAACGATATTTATTCCTATTTTTTGTATCAATTATGGTTTTATTTTTGCTATTTGTCAGTGCAGACTAAACATAAAAAATATTGTTCATTCTTTCTAACTATATTACAATACTTTAGAGCAAGCCTAAAAAAATATCTTGCAAACATCACTGCCATAACTGCTACAAAATCAAAGTTTCAAAAGTCATGAATAATATCGTTTAGTAAATCTGTCAATATCAATTATGGTGTCCAGTTATTAGGGGTGCATACCAAATGAAGGGGTTGAAACACCCCAGGCGCGGGGTGTCGTATTAATGACGGCTGTCACTGGAAATTGTGTAGTATGGTGCAATTTGAATTCATTGTCTGTGGGAATTGTAGTATGAAACAGCTTTATAGAATGTAATGGAATTTTATAATATGTTGGATTGAACAGTGAGTTCCAAGATTGATGCCTGTTGCTGTGATTTGAATGAATATTGTTAGAACATTCTCAGTAGCAGAGCATTGTTTAAATTTGTGTCCGGTTATTGCATTAGTTTCGGTTTACCGCCTATTACATACATGATAACGTTCTCACCTAAAGAGATAAGACTTATATACCTAATTTTTACATAAAGGTGGACCTACCTTTATGTAAAAAGTAGGTGATTATTTACTACACGTATCCAGTGCGTGTTGATGCTATAACACGGGACTTATAAGGCTTATCTAAAATAGGTTTTGGAAAGAAAGAAAAAATATTTATTTATGACCCGCACAAGAGACACGAGAAAAAAACAAAAAAAATACAATAATAAAAAATAAAAGCCCGTGCGAGACCAAAAAGGCTCTTATCTCAGCATGTGTAGCGATATCCAAAAAGGAAATAACGCTACTTTGATATGCTGATAAGGCCCACTGTATATGTCCCGGATACAGCCACGGAAACAGAAAATAATTAAATAATAAAATAGAATAAATAAATAAAACACAAAAGTTGAGTCAAAGTATGTATAATTATGTGTAAGGTTACATTACCTAGGTACTACAACATACGAAACAATACTATACATTCCTGTCTAAGCTTTCTGGAAAGACTTGCTTGATTGTATATAAAGTCACAAACAAAATTAACCCATCAACATCTATCTCAAAAATAATTTTACAACAATAAAACAAATATTCAAACCGAATGATTCAGAGTGACAAAAAAGTGAATACAATTAGACGCGTGAGGGCCGTCAGACCGAATGAGTGAACGGCGACCGTGTGAGTGAATGATTAAATTAAATAGCACGTTATTCATCATTGTGGACCGTAGATGGAACGTTTTTTGCTGAAAAACGTACACTGCTGGCATTGTTGGTCCTTTAAGGGTTTTAAGCTTTTGAGCTATTTGTCTTTGTGAAAACATTTTTCATGAGGTTGCGTTAAATTATCACTGTTATTTTTGGGTTTTATAATAATAATATGAATCGGTGAAAAGCCTTGTAAGCAATACATGTTACTGAAAGGAGTACAAGAAGGAATATCATTGAGGAGAAGGTCTTGAAACCATGGTGGCGACGACTTTAATAAAAAGTTTCAAGGAAACTAGTTATTGGTTGCAAACAAATTAGCAGTTGTAAGTCCTTAAGAATATACCCAGACAATCAATAAAATTTTAGTTGATCAAGGAAAGATCCTTCCTATTAGTTGACTCGACACTTCAGAATATATAAATTAGGTCAAGCAAACTTTGACGTCAAAAATCGTGATTGTATCATATCGTCTTCTTGACTTTTTACAAGACCCAAAAGAAACGACCCCATTATTTAGCAATACAACAACCAAATTAACAAATAAACTTCTTAAATATCTTCCCTAAACACATCCTATCCAATTGTAACATGAAAATTATCGACCACAAAATATTCGCTCCGGCTCACCCCCTTTTTGTCCCATCTCGCCCCGTTTCACCCCCACAGCTAAGACAAAAGTATGAAACAATAACACAGGGGATGGAAACTCGCGCTTTACATATCATAGAAGAGGCTTTTAGCCGTCTTTGTCAAACATGAGTATAATGATATTAAGTTGGTGTATTAAAGGGAAGAATGTTGGGCCGGTAAGATGCTGCTGTTCAGAGAGTGCATCTTTCGATTCATGTTGATGAAAGAAATAAGAAAGAAAATGTGTTTAATTGTCACAGAACGACATACAATATAAGAACATGCTTATGCTAAACCCTTAGCAATAGCGATGCGATTGTATGCATATATTCTGAGCCATCTTGATCTTAATATATTGAAAACGTCCTGTTGCCTGTTCACGTAAGGACCTGTCTGATGCCTGTATTAGCGGAATACGTTTTCGTGGCTGAATACAGGACCAGGCTAAGTATTTAACTAGTAAGCGTCTATGTTTGTCATCGATACGCTTAGAAGAATTTATTTTACAGTATTTTTTTTTTTTTTACTTTATTATGAGAGTGTTACTAGAGCTGAATACTGAAACACAATTCGATGATAACTCTGTTTGTGTCAGTAAAAGTTTATTTATAAGTAACAGAAAGACTTAAGAACTTCTTAAAGTTTCCAGCATTAATACATTTGGGTGTTAGTCTCGTGTTTCAAAGTTTTAGGTTAAGTAACTGATGAGCCCCTCGTTTTAATTAATCTTAACGAGAAATCTAGAATTAATCTTAATCTCAATCATTCTTATTATAAATAACTTACTTTTGCACGCGGCTCCGTTTGCGTGGCATTAGTATTTCGAATAGCCTATTTTTTTATATCGCGCTATAACTTTGAAGGTGTTTAGGATGCCTTACATGAGAAATTATTGGTTCACCGTACAAACTTCCAGCCCCTTAAGAATGATTAAAATAAAAAACTATCCTATGTCCTTCCCGTGTCTCAAACTATATCCATACCAAATTTATCCTAAATCGGTTCAGCGGATTATGCGTGAAAGTTAACAGACAGGGAGTTATTTTCGCATTTAGAATAATAGTTTCGATGGATTTTGTCCTAAATGTAGAAATATAATTTTTGAATGACTAAAATTTATTTTCATGGATATTAACTAATTAATGTACACCCTTTATATTTATCTACAATCTTTAGTGCTTATTCAATGTACAGTTTCCTCATCAAAACTTTGCACACAGTTTTTAACATTCTATTTCGTTTGCCAACCAAAAAAGTCAAGCGCCATTTTAGCCCTCCATAACCATGTGTGCACATAATAAAAGCCGTTTGAATGTGTGCACAAATAACGTGTTACTTCTTTTGTTTCGAACGTATGGGAAATTCGCGGGCAGTGCCAGGTGGGAAGACGAGCATAGAAGGGATTGTCAAGGTGGGTATTAGACGGTAGGCGCCTTATTTTATGTATGTGTTGGTTATAAGAAAATTACCGTTTAATTCCAGGAAGGCTTTGATCGGAATTGTGGTCGTGATTGATGTGTAAAAGGTAATTTAAAGTTGCCATAGACTACATGTTTTTTAAAGTTTTATAGAGCCGCACGATTAAGATATGCAAGCCGAGTTCGCTCTGTGGATGAGTGACAATTTATTACATAGATACCAAAACAGCTCCATGCCTCGGAAAATACTTTAACCTGTTGGTCCCGGCTATCATTGTAGATCTTTAACAGTCTATGACATTAGTCGTTGAATGTGCCCTGCCAGTTAAGAGTGTATCATGCTCTCTCAAATGTCTCTCTGATGGTGGCACTTTTGTTGATTCATTCGGTTCCCTTCATGATTATTGAGCTGAGTGGTGCCAATCCATGCGTCATGTTCGTGAACGGGTGCCACGAAAGAATATTTTCCTCAATTTGTGGTATTTTTCGATAAATGTACATCTCATGGCTGAAAATGAAACATCTCCTTTTCAGTTAAATTTAATTTACAAATAGCAGGTATTGCCCTTGGATTAGCTACCGTGACATACCTTACAGGAGCCGTGCATTATTCAGAAAGAGTAGTCTATGTCACTAAACTATAGTAAACCTTTGAATCAATGAAATAGGTATATCGGTACATGGTTGACATCCTACCCATACGCACTAAACGGTTTGGGAAAACTTTTATTGTGCGTACAGCTAACGAGTGGAATTCCCTGTCGGAATCTGTGTTTCCCGATAGCTATAACCTGGGAATCTTCAAGTAAGAGTGAATAAGTTAACTCTAGCATGCCTTACCGTCAACTACATCGTCGCTTGCCGTCAGGTGAGATAATGGACAAGCGCGCAAATATAGTTTTCGTTTTTGGATTATTACTTCCACAAACAAACAATTTTATCTCTAAAGTATTTTCCTTTTAAGTCAAGAGTAGTACTGAGTATTTGATAGTAATTGAATCTGTAACGAATTAAAACTGTGTTGAAGTTTCAGGAGATATTTCTTTAGTTTACCCGTATCCCAAATTCTGCCCCCACGACTATATGTCACTAAGTAGATCAAATCACGATCCTATATACCTGGATCTGATATATATTTTTTTCAAACCTTTTAACTTAGCCTTTACTAAGGAGCATGCATTAGAAATTAACCATTTTATAGCACTACTGCACCTGTAACCAAGTTGACAATCTATAATCGATAACGCTATTAGAAAACGAATCATTGTATGTATAAGTAACGTGGACAGACCATACAAATAAAAGGCCTATTTCTATGGTCTGACCACGTGACTTATCGTTCAGATGTGTCATTCCCATACATTGATTCGTTTTCTACTATCGTTATCGATTCTAGATTGTCCACTTGGTTGCAGATGCAGTAGTGCTTGCGAAAAGTAGACCAACGAGGCAGTAAAGGAACAACATTGAAATATAAAATTTTCCACTAAAACTTAGTCACGTCTGAAAGTTCAATTTTACGTGTCATAAATGCCAACTTATTTCAGCGAGTCAATTACTAGGTTGAGTAACGATAGCTTAAAATAGGATTAACAATCACATATTCCGAGCTTCTGCCTGACAACTGGTATTTATTTTGATCCTGTTTTGAGCTACCACCGGGTAAAGAGGAGTTTTACAAAAATTAAAGGGCGTATTTATATTCCCAAATGTTAACGCGGCACTGGCCATGCGCCCGCTCGGTGCCAGAATATCAATATTGGACCTTCTTTTGGAAAGTTTTGTTTTCCAAAATATTTTTTGATTTACTTATCTTATGTAGGTTAAGAAGAAATTCTAACCATTCATTTTTCTGACTTAAAATATGTAAAACAAGGGAAACAATAATTCATGAATCAATACTATACATATATTCGTCCGTCGTCGTCGTCGTTCGTTCGTCGTTCGTTCTCATTATTCGTCGTTCGTCGTTGGTTTTTGGTTTTTTTTTCTTTGTATAATTTATTCTTGTTTTATCATCTCTTCGCAAAATTGTGGAATATTGGGAAATCTTAATTCACATTTCAAAGATTATTTGAACGGATACTTTTAAATTGATTCCAATAGATGGCGCGGTTAGAAATTTCTGAGGTATGCCACTCGATTTATTAAATCTGTATTGTAACACATTTTGGTACACTGATACTGAAAAAAGAGCAAATAATACTATAAAACAAATAACACTGTATTTAAAAAAAAAACACGAAACTGAGTAGCTAAACCCTTTTACTTGCAAGTCGCTGCTAACACCATCTATCGCCGTGGAACGGAACCGAAAGCGATTAATTTACTTAAAAAAATAATAATATTGGTCAGACGAAAAACGCTAGTTACATCGGCACGGTTTCTTTGTACGGGATGAGGCATGCTAGTATTATATTATCTGTGCCGTGACTAAGGAGTATGCTCAAAGTAACTGTTTTACGACACTAAAGCGGAGTAAGGTCTGTTGCTTTGCCAGCTTAGATTCACATCTGGCTGTCCTCTTCTGACGAATTCCATGTACTATTAGTATTATCGGTTTTTAAATATCATGACCAAGATAAAAAATAGCAAGTGACATCATCGAGTTTAGCTTCTGTCAGGTGAAAAATTGTTGTACTCGTATCTACATCCATACGATAAGATTGGAAACCCTTATAACGCAGGAAACAGATTAGGCAGGTGATGGTGTAGCCACAAGACCGACTTCAACACTGATCGTCTTCTAATTCTTCTGCCTGGCGTTGTTAATCACGATAATGAGCTTAGTCTGTTTTCCTTTACAATCTTCTGTCTCCGACCCTGAATTTCCTTAATTAAAAGTAATAATTCGAGGTATGCCACTCACCTATTTCCTCCTCCAGTATTGGACAAATTTAAATAATAAGCGCGATTTTGAGCTTTTTTGAAGGTTCTAGTGCTTCTATAGATAATCTATCTACTTAGGATATTCAGTCGATTGTCTGCGACCGCATTTCCTCTTAAAATCCTATTTGGTCAGTCAATACTTTCCCTCTAGACTCTTTATTAGAATATTAAGCCCATGCTACGGAACAATATCGCACGGATATTGTCGCACAACACGGAGTATATCGCGCTCTGCTCGTCGGCGTAAGCTTACGTATGCAATGTCGCAAATGAAGGTATTATTTTAAGTGCGAGGTTGGAGGGTTAGCAGAGTGTCACACCGTCGTGTGATGGTAACGAGATGGCATCGTGTTTGTTTGTGGTTTGTTGTGCCTTGATAAATATTGCTGTCGGTTTTCTGAGGATTAGAATGGGATGAACATTTTTAGGACTTACATTAACTGGTGAAAAGTGTAGGGACCTTAGCCCAGGAGTGAGATAGAACAAATATTTCAGTTTTTTTTTTTGCTAACCTTTGGTCCGATGGTACAATTGGTAAAAACAGTGTGAAAAGAGCCAGTGTTTGAGGTAGTGTCAATACACAACCTTAAATGTTGCCTCTTTTCACACTTTTCACGCTTATCAAACGCCATTCATCAATTTCAATCGGGTTTGATACGCGTGTATTTTTACCCAACTGCGGTAGGGTAATGTTTTTATATAAATAACTAACTGTTCCGCGCGGCTTCGCTCCCGTGGACCACACCACATTCGGGATAAAATAAACACATTACCCTCCTTCGGCAGTCGGGTAAAAAATAGCCTATGTCACTCAGGAATAATGTAGCTTTCTATTGGTGAAAGAATTTTTCAAATCGGTCCAGTAGTTTCGGAGCCTATTCGGTACAAACAAACAAACAAAAAAATCTTTCCTCTTTATAATATTATATATTATTTATATAGATAAATAAATCATTCATATTGAAAAATACATTTGTTCTTAAAATTAAAAACCCACCAAACTGCGAGGCAGTTTATAGGCGGGATTAGCGGTCGTATAACAATTGATTTACACTTACATTTTTTTTATTCACTTACAGTTTTCACTTCGATTTCTCTGGACTGCCATCATCAGATCCTGACCTGACCCTTTCAAACAAAAGAAGAATTTTCCAAATCGATCCAGGCTTCTTTGAATAATCGGGAAACATACATAAAAAAAAGATACCGACGAATTGAGAACCTCCTCCTTTTATTGAAGTCGGTTAAAAACAACACAATTCAGTGGCAATGATAGTATGTATGATTGTGTGAATTCAGTGGCAATGGTATATATGTATGTCCATTTCTATAGCACGCTCTACAGCCCAAACGGCTTGACGGATTATGAAATAATTATGAGATGTAGATGGATTTATCTCAATTGAGGGAGTGACATAGGCTATAAAATTTATAAATATACCACTCTCTCCCCAAAAAAAGAAGTTTTTTTTTTCTTTGTCATAACAATATGGGTATCAAATAAAAGCTACTTAATAATAGACCATTCCTAACACTTTTATGTTACTATTTTGGCACACATTTCAGATATGCGTAACTTTGAAAGCGAAATAAATAATCTTTTACCACATAACTTATTAATATAATAACTTTTCAAACTCGTTCATTAATAAAACTAAAAAGTCTGAAATAAAACAAATTATTATAAAAACAAAAAGCCGGACGGCTAAAACATACCAAAACTTCGTTTGTCACCGCTGGCAGCACCTCATAATATTTAATAACTATTTTAATAGTACTTGTTTTACTCAACTCAATTTTTTTTTGCCGTTGTAGTCACATTGGACTATGACAATGAGTGAAGAGAGAGTCATCATCATCATCATCAGCCTATTAATGTTCCCACTGCTGGGACACAGGGTTCCTCTCTGTGAGAGGGAATGGGCCGTAATTCACCACGCGAGCCCAGTGCGGGTTGGTGGATGCCACATGTCTTCGAATTTTTGGTTCTAGGACATGCCGGTTTCCTCACGATGTTTTCTTTCACCGTTTTGAGAACGCTTCGTTGTCACTAGTACCATTAACAGTTCCATGATGGAACTATTGATGTTTTTTTTAATCACTAGTTCCATTTTAGAAGAACCTGAAAATAATGGAACTAATGTTGATTTTTTTATCACTAGTTCCACATTATTATTTTTGACCCTAGTGAAATTTTTTAAGGGTGTAAAAACACTAGAGGTAAAAAAAAAACAACATTATTAATTTTTTCTTACTTTATTTTGTTTTATTATAGTATTTAGTAATAGTGATCGAACAGAAACAACAACCTAAACGACGCAGAATTTACCAAGACAGAAATGACTTGATCATTGAAGCCCAAATGAAATTATTAACAGGCGAAATATCTGTTCGATTTTTTTTAGATAAAATACGTTGAGCGCGTGCTGTAATGAATAGAGATGATTTCAAAGACAACGAGGGGATGGAAATAAACAATTCGCCTCCCAAGAAGAATTTGAACTGGTCAAAACGCTATCCCATCTGAGATATCGGGCATCCTGGCATTTACTTCCCCATCCTTCTTTCAAATATGATTATTTGAAATCCATACTGAAGCCGAATGATAAATGAAAAAATAAATATTTGTTGATTTTATTGAATTTTCTTATTTCTATTTGTTTTTTTCTATTATTTCTCCTTGTTTTTACCTCATTTTTGCACCCTTAAAAAAATTCACAAGTGCCTAAAATAATAATGTGGAACTAGTGATAACAAATTCATCATTAGTTCCATTATTTTCAGGTTCTTCTAAAATGGAACTAGTGATTAAAAAAAACATCAATAGTTCCATCATGGAACTTTTAATGGTACTAGTGACAACGAAGCTTGAGAACAGTGGTGATGAAATAATTTACACAAAGTAAAGCGCCAGCCTGGGCTCGAACTCACGACCTACAACTTGTAAGTCGCGGCCGATACCACTGGGCCTCCACTGGTAGTGGAGAGTGCGTTATGATATCTCACGCGTCGATGTCAAGTGTCAAGTCTTAAATACTAGGAGGTCTATGTAAAACACAAAGGCACAAAGTTACCTAAACTTATTTCAATTAAACATTTTTTTCAAGCAACCGAAAAAAGCAGCATACAAATCGTTGCGGTGTAACCGTCCCCCTATATCCAAGTTTTTCCTTTCAAAAACAAGAATGAATGCAAAGTATATGACGTGTAAAGTCCCGCTTCCCGCTTACGCAGATTTAGACTACGCTGTCCTATATGTCGGTAGGTAGGGGTGATGGGGTGGGGGGCAATGTGTTCATTTTAAATAATATAGATTAGAGATTGGTTGGCGATGATGAGAATAATAATGATTTTAGAATTATTATTTGTCACGCCTGTATGCATTCTTTTTTTTATATAGGGAAATAGTGTGGGCAAAGAGTAAATTAGGAGGACTCAGTACGACCTTTGTCTAGCATTGAGGCTTTTAAAAAAAAAACTGGCCAAGTGCGAGTCGGACTCGCGCACGAAGGGGTCTGTACCACTATCGCAAAAAACGGCAAAAAATTACGTTTAATGTATGGAAGCCCCACTTAAATATTTATTTTATTCTGTTTTTAGTATTTGTTGTTATAGCGGCAACAGAAATACAATACGGCTACTACTAGCTATCATGGTTCATGAGATACAGCCTGGTGACAGACGGACGGACAGAAATACAGACAGACGGATCGTGGAGACTTAGTAATAGGGTCCCGTTTTTACCCTTTGGGTACGGAACCTTAAAAATTTGGTTGTGCATATAAATCTGCCTATCTTTTCGGAGAATATTGACGTAATTAATAATGTTATGTTTAATCAGAAATTTTGCGAAAAACAAGCAAATTTAAAAATCTAATGAGTTATCCTGAGATCCTGAATATACTAGGAGCACAGAAAACCAAGAAGTTCACATCAAAACCCGAACAAACTCAACAAAACAAAACATAAACGAAGGAACACGTGAACGAGATAAAAGTTTGAAAATCGAACGGAATGAAATCAACGGGCGTCCAGTACATTGTGGAATCATTCACTTATTACATTTGGCCAATCAGATTCGAGTGTGAGACGGCTGGTGTGACGTCACTGGGGGCGGGCAAATAAAGTGCTGCTTGGAAGTGTCTTTATTTGGTTCGGGGGTTGATCAAATGCGATGCTGCGATGAGAATGCTGCTTGGGTATTTTCCTTTATTTTGTTCAAGGGCCTTGTAGTGATGATGAAGTCTGTTAGGGTCAGTTTAAGTAAGTAACCAAAGATAGCAATTGATTATTGTTGAAACATAATTGATTGACATAAATATCACTAGATGGCGCGATATGCATGTTTTTTTTATTGTGTGTAAAATTAAAGTTTTCCAGATTACATCATAAAAAATGTATATACTTGTTAAAGTCTCCATAGCACAAAATTATGGAATATTGAGCTCTTAATTTCTCACCTTCTTACGTCTTTGAAATGTGAAAGACGTAAGAAGGTGCGGTTTAAAATTTCTGTGGCATACCACTCGATTTTTTAATTTGTATTGCAACACATTTTGGTACAATAATCACTGTATTTAAAGAAATAAATAGTTGCGACCCTTTAACTTGCAAGTCGCTGCTAACACCATCTATAGCTGTGGAACGGAACTGAACGCGTTCGATGTAATAACTAAAATAATCAGTATAATCAGACCAAAAACGCTAGTTACATCGGCACGGATTCTTTGTATGGGATGAGGCATCTGTATGCTAGTATTATATTATCTGTGGCCAGAGTAAGGTAATAAAAGAATCCTTGCCAAAGCAATGAGAAACAGATTGTTTGATCTGCGTATGTTTTCATAATCACATTGTCGGGCGCACAAAGGGGGCGGCCTGCCTTTGTGAGGAAAAACACAGAGAGTGCCTACGGACCCTATCGCCTAATAAAATAAAGAGTCACTGTGTTGACTCTATGGGTTTCATTTGGAGATATATGGAGGTGACTAAACCTGCCAAAAAGCCGCTTGACCCGCGTTGTAACATTACTTTTGTCTATTGCGGTTGCTAGTATGATTTCTAAGTTCTTTTGAGTCACGGGTTCGATTCGTGGGTGGTATAAAATAAACAACAATAAACAAGTAAAAATTGCAAAACCCCCGACATTTTTATTTCATGCTACATAATTTATCTAGCAGTAGACACAATTCGATCGACAATCTATTGAACAAGTAATTATAAGAAGAGCAATGGTGGCCCAATGGTATCAGCCGCGACTACCAAGTTGTAGGTCGTACGTTCGAACCTAGGCAGGTGCTTTACTTTGTGAAAATTATTCCATCACCACCGCTCTCAAAAATGATGAAGGAAAACATCGTAAGGAAACCGGCATGTCCTAGAAACAAAAACTTGAAGATATGTGACATTCACCAACCCGCACTGGATCCGCGGTGGATAACGGCCCATTCCTTCTCACAGAGAGAAGGCCTCTGTCCTTGCAGTGGGCACATTAATAGTATGATGACGACCTACAACTTGTAAGTCACGGCCGATACCACTGGGCCACCACTGCTCTCCTATGATGAATTATGACAAGATATTCGCAAGATATCTTGTCATAATTCATAATACTAAACACCCCGATTTAAACAGTAAAACGCCCATAACTTTAGAATGGCTGAACTGATTTTCATTAAACATAAATAAGAATATCACACATACAACAATAACACAATATTGGCGAATAGTGGTTGCCTTTACGTTGTTTTATATTTATATCTCTGCTTATCCCTTCAGTTTTTACAAACGTGATATTTTGTTTCTACATTGATTGTGTACAAAAAATGTGCGTTACCTATAATTGGTTAAACATCAAAATTAAGAGATCATGAGTGACTTAAATTTGCTAGATCTCATACAAATTACTACTCATATTCAAATTTACAATTTAATCGTTTAAGTTTTATAATTATCAGTAGCTGTTCTTGAACAACATATTTTAAGACAAAACCTAAAGATTGACTTTTAAATAAACATCCTCTAAAAACAATAAACTTGTTGTCATCTGCATGACATGTTCAAGCCTTTCAGAAGAGTGTAACAAGCCATGATAATTATTTTCTTGAACAAGTATCTTCTCTGAAACAATCCACGCTTCAGAGCGAGCAACTCACCCCGAGTGAATGTAAGACATTTTGACAGTTGCGAAAGTACTTGTAAAGGTTTTAATTGAAATAAATGGTTTGACTTGATGCCAGACAGTAATCCCGGCACGGACGTTCATACAAGTCTGTTTAAAATGGGGGATGGACCCTTTGGTCTAGTGCTCGCAAGGGCGACTGCTAAGCACGAGGTCGTACGTTGGATCCACAGTTTAAGAAAAATGTTTATGGGGTTTTCTTTTAGAAGTTTTCACTTATAACTAGAGATGTGCTGACTATGATTTTGACCAATTGGACAATGATTCTCGTAAAGTTAAGAGTAATCGTATACGTAAAAGTAAGAAACCGGATAGTTGGTTTACCGACTAGTCGCCGCATAGTCGGAACATCACTACTTATAACACATAAGGACACAAATCACGGACACAAATCAAGGACACGAATCACGGACACGGACGTGTAGTGCGTAAGAAAATGCCCTACTCTCTTCATCATCTGCATAAGCATCTCTCAACTATGTTGGGGATCGTTTCCATTCTAATCCAATCTGCCTGTCTGAATTCCACAACAAACCCTTATACTTCACTGTATACCAAAATTGTAACACAGCTCTTTTACAATAATGCCAAATCTATGGCACAATGTCTTATCGTTTAACCAGTCACTGCTTTCTTTCACTAAAATCATTCAAATCCGCTTAAGCACGAAAAATCAAAGAACTGCTGTGTATTAAAGTCAAAGGTTAAAGATGTAAGTTACTTCAAAGGGGAATAAGGGGGTGCCGACTCAGTTAACACTGTGCTAACTGGAGTCTGAAACACACCTCAAGGTTTTCTTATGTGGGCCAAGTAAACAGGCGTTAAACAAAGAACTTTAGAAAGAGACCAACGAATATTTATTTTTTAGATACAATAAACGTTATTATTATTATATTATTAACGAAATTATTTAAGAACTGAATAGAATTGTTTTCTTGTCCTTCGACAAAGGCATTTTCCAAAGACTTCCACCTATCTCTGTCTCTCGCAATTCTGAGGAGGTCTTGAGGTCATCTTCCCAAGGTTTCATTTGTCGATATTTATATCTTTTGCCATCCCTGGGGTACCATTCTGTTATTGTTCTAGTCCATTTCTCCATTTTCTCTATCAGCATGTGCTGCTCATATCCATTTAAGTGTTTTGTATACTTTATTCACATCTTCACCATCTCAAAATTAGTTACATTTTTAATTAGGTTTAATCTAATTTAATCTTTTCGTCTTACTCCAATTACACTTCTCTTTAATCCATTCTGACATACGATTATTTTGGACAACGGAGCATCTATGCACACCTACCTTTTGCCAAAGTCCCATGTAAGCCCAAGCCCATTGTTATTAAAGCGGCACAAATTCAGGGACTGCTGCAGGAGCTGCTACTGAGAAATTTCAGATCCCAAATTTTGTTCGACCCGGGAGCCTGACCCAGGACTTCATGCTCAGCACAGCGCTTGCAACCACTAGGCCACAGATAATATAATACTAGCATACAAATACCTCATCAAAAAAAAAAAAAAAAATACCTCATCCCATACAAATAAACCGTGCCGACGTAACTAGCGTTTTTCGTCTGCTTAATCTGGCATTTTTTGTACATCGAACGCATTCGGTTCTGTTTCACGGTGATAGATAGATGGTGTTAGCAGCGACTTGCAAGTAAAAGGGTTTATTAGGTTCGTGAATATTTTTTTCTTTAAATACAGTGAAGGTTTGTTTTTAGTATTTATTTGCACGTTTTTACAGTTTTTTTTTGCAAGAAAATGTGTTAAAATGTAATCTTTAATAATCGAGTGGAATGCCTCAGAAATTTAAAAATGCGCCATCTATTGGCATCAATTTTAAATGATCTGTCTAATAATCTTTGAAATGTGAATTAAGAGGCCAATATTCCATAATTTTGTACTTAGGAGAGTTGATTAAACAAGAACATACAATTTTTGTGTTCAATTCCAGAAAATGTTAATTTTACACAGATTCAATAACAGATGGAGGTGCATATCGCGCCATCTAGTGAGATTTATTTGAACCAAATTTTCTTTCTTAGCAATGAGACCCCGTGACTAGGCCAACATGGTGTTAGATTTAAACATATGCACGACATGCTTACATATTATTTATGATCGAGTTCATTATTTTGTATTAAATTAAAATATTTTACTCCAATTTAATCTTATCATTTTATATATATTTTTTTTTCAATTATTGTATTAATTTTTAAAATTGACACAAGTAAAAAAAAACATTTTAAATGTTGACATGATGTGTATTAATTATTGTAATCGAATATATACTTAATTTTATAGTCTTGTATTGTTACATAAACTGCATGTAATTTGTTTACATTTACATTTTTGACTAATTATGTACACCTCTTCTTTTATGAGCCAATTTTATCTTGTTCTTTCTATCTCTGAGTATATGTGGTCAATATATCTGGGTAAGTGTCCTACCATCATCATCATCATATCAGACGAAAGACGTCCACTGCTGGACATAGGCCTCCCCCAGGCGTTGCCACATTAACCGGTCCCGTGCGTCTCGTAACCAGCGGATACCCGCAACCTTCACCAGTTCATCGGTCCACCTGATGGCAGGCCTTCCAACGCAACGTCTTCCGGTTCGCGGTCACCACTCCAGAACCTTTCTGCCCCATCGGCCATCCGTTCTGCGAGCAATGTGCCCTGCCTACTGCCACTTAAGTTTGGCAATTCTTCGCGCTATGTCGGTAACCCTGGTCCTACCATTTGAGTTTAATTACGAAGTCTAACATCCTCGTCCTCGTCTTTCTAATATCCTCTGTGCGATATCTAATCATGTCATGAGATATTCTCGTATAGCTCAAACAGATACGAGAGAAGAAAATTTAATAGAGATTTATAAGTGGAATGGAACGCAAAAGAAAACTCTCCCACAAAAAAAAATCTTTTACGAGAAAAAAAAGAGATGTGTTAAATCCCCGTGGATTTACACTGTCACCTTTTTGAGCTAATATTACAAAAGCGAACGTAATCCTGTCTGTCTGTTTGTTTCGTTTTTACGCCCAAACCACGGAACCAATTTTAATGAATATTGGTATAGTATCTCTATCTTGAAGAAAATCATAGAATTCTGTATATTTTGGGAGTATGTATCCTTGGGATAATTTTCAACTTTCACACGGGCTAAGCCGCTGGCAGACTTTTATTTAACAAAAATCAAACAAAAGACTTGCTCCAATTTAACACAGACAATCTTTCTAAAAATATGCCAACTTAACAGTCAGCCCCAAAGTTACAGCTTAAACGCTAAACCCCTAGGTCTTAACAGTTCAAAGTTCAGAGATAAAAGTAACATCAAAGGGTAGAAACGAGCAGTTACTAGTACTAACATCTTACACTGCCAACTCAAGGATTCTGTGATTGGCACAAGATAGAGATCTTGACAACTTAAGCTTTGTTGTTAGAATAACAACATTTTAAATAAATCTAAAGTCTATACATTTATATAGGCGTGGACACGTGTATATGTAATTTCATACCAAAGACTTGGTATGAAACGGGAAGATTAAAATTATTTTTAACCACATAGTGATAGTCCCTATATAATAATATTGTTGAAATTGTACAGCTGGGAATAAAGATTTTATTATTATTATTATCGCTTTTAACCTTTCGGTTTTTTAGGTAATAACCGGGTGTTTTTTGGTATCTCCCGAGTGTGAACCAAGGTGAGATCCTAATATTCTATTTGGGCTGTTAAATTATTTTGTACTGTATTGCTATCTAATTTAACTGTAAAAAACTGACTGTTCGGCAAATGTTTAATATGCCAGATTTTTGCACTGTTAGGTATGTAAACCTCCTCAAATGCTACCATTTGTCGCGAAGTTCATCTATCCTGGCCCAAACGTAACCAGTCCTTTTAACAATGCTGTCTTTCCACCTTTTAAAGCCTGTACACGTGTATAAATCAAATTCTTGGAATGAAACAGGACGACTATAATGATTGTTAAGATTAAAATATTCTGTTCCCATTTTATTCGACCGAGAGATTACTTTAGGAAAGCTGAACCTCTCAGCTTTATTAAGGATTATCAGTAGGCAGTGTTTATCTAAGTAAATATCTAAACAATATAAAATTTTAATTTCTAAGAATCTACGTATTTCATTTTCACTATCAAATTGTTTGTATAATACTCGCCGTAATATCTGTCACAACGAGCAATATTGATATATTTTATGTCTTAATATATAATTTTTGTCTTCTATAACATGTCTATTATGTAGCTTCGACTATGGACGTCTCGATTATGTCTACAATTGTATATTCCAGTTTCATAACCATAAATAATTGTTTACGATGTTTTGTTAATTGAATCCTCTCCTTGTATAGCTTCGCTTCTTAATCATATTATGAATATGACAATCTGTATTTTTGGATATTTTTCTAAAACGAGTGAACAGAGTGTGTGGAAAAGCTGTTGGAAATAGTGCGCCTCGTATGAACATTAGAACGCGTGACGTTTGGGTTTCACGGTAGACAAGGTATAAATTATTATACCACTAAAATATATGTGAAATGAAATCATATGGAACAAAACTACAATGGCGGCAAAATTTTCAAAGACATATAATTAATTCCTTTGGAACTTCAGTATACTATGTCTTTTCTAGTACATAGAGTATATTACTTTTTTTCCAAGAGTTCCCTCCGGATGAGTGCCGGCTATCACGCCGGCGAAGCAAATCAATATTATAGAATAGTAGTATATAAAGCAACGCCCGAATTATCTTCAACTAAATACACTAGCGTACATATAGTATAGTATACATTACATCTTCAACAGTCTTACTTCCAAACTCGCTCTCCTCTCATAACCCATCCCCCATCAGTCTATAGGTATCAACCTCAGTGATTGCTCTAAAATTGTTAGCTCTTAATGATTTGCGCCCGTTTATTATAATAGCGCCCGCATTATCTTCAACACTATCTATATCTCCAAGAGTCTCGCTTCCAAACTAGCTCTCCTCTCATAACTCAGCCTCCATCAGTCTATAGGTATTAACCTCTCTTGCCATAAAATTGTTAGCTCTCAATGTTTTGCGCCCGTCTACTATTATAGCACCACAATTCCCATTATCTTCAACAGTATCTATATCTTTGATAGTCCTACTTTTAAACTCGCTCTCCTCTCATTACTCAGCCCCCATCAATATATAGGTGTCAAACTCTCTTGCCCTCAGATTGTTAGCTCTCAATATTTCGCGCCAGTCTACTAATAGCGCCACGGCCCCGATTGATCCCTTTATTGACTTTGTTGGCGAAAAATAACTGAGCTGCTTATTTTCTTCGATTTTTGTTCTTCTGCAATAGTTTTTTTCATAGTGTTTGTGTTGGGAATTGAAATAGTCGCCTTGTATGATAACCAATTTTTTTTTTGTAGTAGTTGGAGATAGAAAATAGGATACAGGGTAGCGATTAAAAGATTAATGTTTTTCTTTCTCTACTTTATAGGTAGTAAGGTATATATATGTAAATTATAATGTGTTGAAACAATTTTAAATTTATGATTTAATTTTTGCCTTCAATAAATAATGATTGTAAATTATTTAACATTAAATTTGAATTTAACGGCTCCCAAACCAGTGAAGAAATATATATTAAAATTACTGGTCTGGCTTGCCAGATTCCACCATGCAAGCCCATTGGCCTATATTGGCACTATAGTGTTGTATTAGAATGTATTGTTAGATTCAGAATCTATATATTATTTATTATATAGGGCACATTGCTCGCAGAACGTATGGCCGATGGGGCAGAAAGGTTCTGGAGTGGCGACCGCGAACCGGAAGACGTTGCGTTGGAAGGCCTCCCACTAGGTGGACCGATGACCTGTTGAAGGTTGCGGGGATCCGCTGGTTGCGAGACGCACGGGACCGGTCAATGTGGCGACGCTTGGGGGAGGCCTATGTCCAGCAGTGGACGTCTTTCGGCTGATATGATGATGATGATGAATATCTTACACTAAACTTACAGTTAAACACAATACAATGTAAAACTGCTCTTTCACAAAACCTCCTTCATTGGCCGTAAATTCCGTACACACAAAGACAAAACAATTTAATCGCCCCACATTCCGGGTTTGGTTTAAATAAATTCACAATTTGACTTTCTGAATTTATTCACGAGTTCTAAAGACATTGGCAACGTCTTAACCCGTGGCTGGTCAGGAACAAAATAATTTGGAGAAGCAAACGTTACTTAAAATTTACAAAGGGAATGTCTTAATTTAAGTTTACGGGGGCGAAAGGTCGAGACAAGCGGTTCTGTGTTGCCTGTAAATAAAATGTACTTGAATTGTGGGAGAATTCGGGTATTTTTGAGATACTGGAAACTTTTGTTGTGGAAAGTAGCGAGTTGATAGACTTTGGTAATTCATGGATGATTCACTTTCATTCTAATAATATAATTAATTTAAAACAGTATGAAACGCAGAACTAACTGGTTCATCATCATCATTATCGTCAGCCTTTTTTAACGTTCCCACTGCTGGGACACAGGCCTCCTCTCTGTGAGAGAGGGAATGGGCCATAATCCACCACGCCACAGATTTTCGAATTCTTGGTTCTAGGACATGCCAGTTTTCTCACGATGTTCCTTCACCAGTTTTTAGAACAGTGGTGATGAAATAATTTAAACAAAGTAATGCGTCTGCCTGAATTCAAGCCCACGACCTACGATACTTAAGTCGGGGCCGTTACCACTGGGCCTCCACTGCTCGGAAATGCCAATTAGCAATAAATATGAAATAACTGGTTATTGCATATTTATTGGTACACATAGTTCGTAAAAGCAAGCAATAAACTTATTTTGCGTTTACTCGAAGAAACATGGAATTACAAATGGATCTATTAAATTTACACCCTTGAATTATCTTTTTTTTACGATTCTTATTTCAGCTACAAGTAAAAGTTTTACATATGCCATATTCTGAAAATTGTGTACTTAATACAAATTCTGTATTAAAAATGTTATCGTTTCATACCGTGCTTGTTTAGTACTTTACACTCAGAGTTTATTGACAATATTAACGTACATATAAACAAATTTATGACCTTGTTAAATAAACAGGTATTTAGCTATAGAAATTACTAGAATATTCTTTACAAGCACATGTACTGCATGACAATAAGAAAGAACAGAGCCCAGGTCGAATAACATCACGAGATATATTATAATAACTTCTGCCAACAGCATCACCATATGAAATTTGAAAATTGTACCCAAGGAAATAAAACGTACTCCCGGCATTAAAAGTATCCTATGTTCTCTAAGGTGCAATCGATGCTCTATACAAAAATCATCAATATTGGTTCAGGAGATTAGATGTGAGTTACTTTCGCATTTATGATGGTATGAGCTTTTTCTACTTATTCATTGACCAATTCTATGTTAAGCTATTGCAAATTACCCGAAATATTTTCTGAAACTCCCAAAGTACTTGTCTACTGTAACGGCATATCGTATATAATCTGAATCCTCCTCCTCCTCGCGTCGATTTCCCAATGATGGGGATCGTAACCACATCATTGTTTCAAAACTTCCTCTTGGATGATGTTTCTCCACTTGCTCCTATTCTCAGCAACCTAGGCTTATTTATTATTATTTATTATACGAGTATACTTTATTGTACACCACTTAAATAATAACAGGACAGCGGCGGCGGCGGCGGCTTCTGAGGCTTTGATGTTCAGTGAGGTTCCGATTTGCGACCAGGACTACCAGCGTATAGGACTTCTGCGTCTAGGCCGTTTGCCCTCGACTTTGCCAGTGACAATTACCTTTAGTAAGTTGTCACCAGGTTTACGGGCAATATGGCTATAGAAGTCAAATATCTTGCGGAGGCACACATTCGACAATCTAGGCATTTTATAAATTTTGAGGTCCTGCAATATGATGCGATGTTCGTCCTATGCGCCGTCCACGAGATACGCACGAGATATAATCTGAATATACTCCTCTAAGCTCCAACCGCTGTCAAACTTCAGTTCATATCAAGTGACTGTATGCCAATTTGTCGCCAGCTACCTTTTGATCAACTGTTGCTTCGGAAACCATTTTCTCTGTCTGATTTTGCAGCTTGTGGTTTGTACAGGTTGCATTCATATCTACTGCATGAAAATTGGTTGCCCTAGATTCCTGAACTATGAATTTATAGTTGAGTATTTCTCTTTTAACTCCACTTAAGCCTGTCAAGTCTAGAGTTTGACACGTTCCTAACTTCAAATATTTAATTCAGAAATGGTCCCATAATGTTTTATAATTCACTGAGTCCCATATTACGTACTTATGTTAAAGTCTTTTAAGAATAAAAACTGTCAGATTTAATATAATAATAATCTCTGAAATCTATATTTAAATCGACATTTATGTTTTGATTGCAACTTTATAAGATTATTTTCATTCTATCTGATAAATTTAGATTATAATCAAATTAACGATTTAACTTTGAAAAAGTTTTATGTAATAAAAATCGCAATTACTCTAGCATAATTCTTGTTTTTAAAACATAATTCATCGACAAATCCTCCGCAAATAATTCTTCAGTAACCGTCTCTTAACGAAGTCGTATTTTTTATTCCCACCAAGATTGACAAATTACAACAAAACATTATAACAATTCCACTCACGCATTCATTTCAGGGATATTTTTAGCAAAATTCAAGGGACTTTTTAACAGCCAAAGTTGGCATCCCAGTCTTAGCCGAAAAGTCGTAACTCTTGGTCGGTCGTAAACCGTCTCGGAATAAAACCGACGGCCTTGACGGTAACTGGGACGCAGGTTCGATCCCTAGCTGTAGATTTTTTCGTAGTTTTATGTAATTTCATGTTTTTCCGCGTAGTTGTTTTGGAATTCATTGCGTTTTCAGTGCCTTTGTCTGTGATGAATGTTAGGCGAGCTCGCGGGTTTCGTTTGGTATTTTGTCGGTTTGAGAGTAAGTGGGTGTAATTTTAAAGCTGTTCGAGTTTGGAGGAATTTACAAGTTATATATTTTTAGGTTGTGGTTTTTGTTTGTGCGACCAAGTCTAACTGACCAAGATAATAATTTATAGTGACCAGGTCAGAAAAATCGACTGTAAGGGAGTTTCAACAGCTTTTACATAATCTTTTCATGAACAAAGTAGGTCTCCAACTAAACATAGCACAAAATGTTTTTGAACTGAAAATATACTTCAATCTGGAATCTAATACTACTCTTAAAACCAATAAACAAGTTGCCAGTCTGTCTAAAATTCCAATAATTCAAAATCAATGTCCTAACTTTTAAGAAACACAATTACATCAATACTCAGTACCTTCACCAAAAAAACTTAATATCCTTCAAACAATACTCAAATGAGAGGAAAACATCGTGAGGAAACCGGCATATTCTAAAACCAAAAATTCGAAGTCATGTAACATTCCGCACTTGGCCCGCGTGGTGGATTACGGGCCCATTCCCTCTCACAGAGAGGAGGCCTGTGTGCCAGCAGTGGAAAACCTTAAAAGGCTGCTGCTGATGATGATGATGTATACTCAAATATTCTGGTCCCAAAACTCAATACCAGCTGACTGAACATCTGATTAAATTGCTACAATAAATTCTGAAGGAGATATGCCATAAAGCTGCTTTGTTGGTCTAGTGATAGCAAACGCTACTGCTGAGCACGGAGGTCCCAGGTTCGATGCCCGGATCGGGCAAAGTGTTATTTGGGAATAGGCTCGCCTTCAATTTTATGGGACATAAACATAACTAATGGAATGGTAGTGTTGGGATTTGAACCCAACACTCGCGGCCAGCGCACGCCGTCTGCACTTGGCACACTCGCACGCAGCGCACGCGGCATCGATGTGTGGGTGAGCGGCGCGACATCAACGCAGCACGGCGCAGGTCGAGGATCACTCGCTACCACGGACTCCACCGCACCAGTCGATACCTCTTCTTAAAACGAGATTGTTTGTCCGGGACAGTTTAATGTAATTTAAATATAACGGCTTCAAAACCAACCGCCTTTTAATACAGTCCACTCATCTCTTCGACCACGAGCTAACAGGTAGTGTATTAGAGCTGCACGACTGCCTAGCCCTTCGGGGAATATTGGCGTGATGTTAGGTTAGGTTAAATTCTAATATATTTAGTTTAGAAACACAATCACATTTATCATTATCATTTTCAAGCGTCGCCACATTGATCAGTCCCGTGCGTCTCGCATCCAGCGGATCGCCGCAACCATCACCACGCCATCGGTCCACCTGGTGGGAGGCCTTCCAACGCAACGTCTTCCGGGTCGCGGTCGCCACTCCAGAATCTTTCTGCCCCATCGGCCATCCATTTTGCGAACAATGTGCGCTGCCCACTGCCACTTAAATTTGGCAATTCTTCGGGCTATGTCGGTAAACTTTGTTCTCTTGCGGATCATTCACATTTCTGATTCGATCACGGAAGAAAATTCCGAGCATAGCCCTCTCCATTGCCTTTTGGGTGACTGCAAGCTTTCTGATGAGGCCCATTGTGAGCGACCACGTCACAGAGCCATATGTCATCACTGGCAACATACACTGGTCATAGACTTTCTAGAGGTCTTGAGACACTGTGGTAAGTTAGACGAGAATAACGACAATCACATTAATACCCAGTATTAGTTTTCCTACAGTACTTTAGTACAGTTTAGAGAAAATAAAAATTCTGATTCTGATTCTGAAACTTTATATTCTTCAAACAGTATTCAAATATTATAGTATACCTAAACTCCATATCAGCTGTCTGGACATTTGATCAAACTGTTGCTATAAATTCTGATCCCAGAAAATAACTTATAAAGGTCACCAATGTCACGCCAAAGAGAATTCATTAAAACTCACGAAAATTAGCCAAGTTTTACAAATCATTAATCTTGTAGAAAAAATATTCTGTCAGGAGTTATGTAATGTTCCAATAGGCTGGGGATTTGCAAGACTGAGTTTTAGTTTTTTTGAGGCTGGCTTTTGTTGTTTTTGTTTTGATTTATTTACGCTGTTCTTCTGGTGATCTATGTGGATAATTGGATACCTCGGTATAATATACCACTGATGCCGTAATTGGAGTCATATTGGGACAGCTCATGAAATGAAATATTTAATGTGCATTTTCCGTCGGTTTCATAAGAAGAAAAATATTAAAGTCGTTACAATCTAAGAAGTCTGATTTGGCTATATACGCAAAAATACTTTATATAAGTTAAACTTGATACCTTCGAATGATACTCGTTATTATAACGTATAGTTAAAATAATAATTAATTAGGATTATGAATTAGATTTTTCGTAGACGCTCATTGCGTAGATGCAGGATACACACATGCGCACAATGATGTGGCTACATTTGGGGGAGGTATTTGTCCAGATGTAGACGACTTTTGGCTGTTTGTCAATTATGATCATTATTAACAAAAATGCTCAATATCTATCTGTTGATTGAAGGCTTTCTTTGATTAATAGCCACACATATCAACTAAAGAAAAAAACTGTATGAAATATTTTAAAGTCATTAACTACTTCCCGGAAAATTCTGAACAAAACGCTTTAGTTACTACACTATAAAAAAATCCTAATTTATAACTCATCACTCACAACAGCCTTTCCTTGTCGAAAAACTTATATCCTCCAGACGTTTTATTTTATTACTTACGGACAAAATTAGACCAAAGAAGCCACCAAGAATATAATATTACGGGTAATTCAATTTACCGCGACTGTTATATCTTCTCCTTTAACGACCTCGAACAGGTCCCGAAAGCCCTGAGCGCCCTTAAAATCACTGAGTCGACACGGACCTGATAATATTTTATACCTTCGCACCAGCATAAAATCTTCGTAAACCTCTTCACAAATGCTTTATGTGTTCCTGTAATAAAACTATTTTATCTCACCTACATAACAACCCTAAAACCCCAAACTTCTCCTATGTCCACTGTCCATTGCAGGATCTTTTTGATATTACCCCTTGATAGTCTATCAAAGAAAGCAATGGAGATCGAATTCCAAATAGAATCGTGATACTCTTATCTTCCTGAATAAATGTAAGGCCTATTTCGGTAGAAGAAAGGTCCTCACGGTAATAAAATGTATTAAATTGAACTCCTTTTTGCTGACCCATACCCGGAATAATGTTTTTATCCGCTTTTTGTTCGGGTAGAGCCAATTGTGAAGGGAGTCATAACTAGCTCCCTACTTACGTATATAACTTATATTTTTGGGGTAAATGTAGTCTCCAAAAATATGCTTTTAAGAAATTGGGATGTGAACTGGAACCTAGGTTCAATAATAGAGCTCGACAATCACCAAAAGGTTTTAAGAATTATTTTTGGTAACTGTAATTATGTGAGTAAGTACTGACGCTAAAAAATAAATAAATACAAGCAAGATTTTGAAATAAAAAAACCATTATTGTATTTATTAATTGACGACCACAGAAACCTTTATTTTGTTCTTAAAATGAACATCTACCTTTTAAGCTAGTATAAATAAACCACCAAATGTGTTTCAGTCAATATTAGCTTACTCACGACCGGGCCAATGTTAGAACCTTGAGGGACACAGTGTACCGATTCGCCTTCTCCCAATAAATTCCAACCTTCCTATTATTTTTCCTCAGCCGTGTCAGCAAGTGCTAAATTAAATCTATAACCACCTTTTTACTGTTAGCTGTTAGTCAGCAATTGTGGGCATTTCTAAAATATGTGTGATTATTTTTGTCCAATGGCAATTAGAATTCTTACAACTTCTCTTCTTAATAATTATTCATAAATTAATTCATTCACTAAATGACAACGCATAACATAAATCGTTGGTTCTTGAATTTTGTACAAAAGTTTCACAATTACGTAGGTGAGTACTAGAACGGAATTTTGAAAATTCTGCCATAAAAGGAGTAGATAGTTGGCGAAAGTTTCTAAGGAAAATCATAATTTGTGCCAATGTGAAATTCCATCAGGTATAGACGGCGTGTCACCGAAATGAAAAAACGATGATTGTCAGTAGTGATATTTAGATATTAAGTATCGATTTCCACCTGAGTAAATATTAAATATGTATATTATAATGGTATGTAATATTTCCGACAGCGTCTTTGATGAAGCATAAAAAATGTGTCATTATAAAGAATGTCATTATCAAGCATGTCAATGTAGAACGAATGGTCCAATTATAAATAGCCTTTAATATTTCCATGTACCTACTAGGTCGTATGGATATAGATCTGCACTTCTTGTAAAATACTAAATAGTACTTATCTGCATCTCTGTAGACAAAAATTATACCCTAACATTGTTGGAGAATGGCTCAATGAGATGAAGAGAACTTTCATCTTTTATTAGGCATCAAGTTCTTCCAGGAATTATTTTTCCGCGCCACTTCGTATCAGTTCTGAGTGCCTGACTTCGTCCTCCATCTCCGTCTTTCATATTATTCAAACTCATAAATCATATACAACCGTATTAAATTGCTTGCTATAAAGAAAATATATAGCTCTTAACCTTCGTATAATTCCTTATTTACCACTTCATAACCACACGAAAATACTCCAAATATTTAAGTTTCCAACTTTTATTATTTCGCCACAAAATTAATGTTATTTTACAACAGCGATATTGTCTTCCCCGACAGACTTATGTACACTGAATTACCAAAAAGATTAACGCCCTCTACCATAAAAGAACCAGAAAAATCCACACAAAACTGCGCATTCTCTAAGAAATATAACTGCAATATTAAACTATAAAACCAAATCTTTTGTGAACCATACAAGCTCCGACTTTCAAAACCATTTTAATACGACCTCTTTAGCCCTTAAATTTACTAGAAATCCGAGCTCTTTATTAAACGGCTTTCATACGTTATGGCCATTGTGAGTTGATCCATGAGTAGAGGTTTCTGCTTCCCTTTTTGGTTCGTTTAGTTTAGTAATGGGGAGTTGAGGTAGATCTTCGTAAAATGGTTGATGTCAAAACATTGTTTCATGTCAAGAATTGCTCCCTGGAGAGTACCGTTTCTAAAAATGTGTTTTATACTGATGTTGAGTTTATTCTGCGGGAATGTTTGGGATATTACACATTTTGGAGATGTATACCAGTTTTTATGTTTGTTTTTGAGTGAATCTGGGGGAAAATATGGAGTGTTAAAGTGATTAAATATTGTATGAGCTTCCCTAGTAAGGGCAATAAGGAAAATGTGACTTGACCAAATCCATCCTGATGTGCAATTATACAGTTTCTTGGTATTTAGTGATTAGTGTAGTTTTTCCGTCATCAAGTAATTGTCATTTGTATAATACAATCAACATAATATTTTATGTTATTAATTTATATTGACAAATAAATTTTACTGGTTGAATAAATTGTTATCATATATTTTATCTACATCAAAAAATTGCTGTCATTTATTACTTTTAAGTACTGCTAGTTCTGTTACAATATAAGTGTTTTAATTAATTTGAGCATGTTCTATTCCACTGCTGGGCTGTGGAATAGAACTGAAATCTGCTCTATTTTTCACTAGTGTGGACTTTTTTCTGTCTATACATTAGTGCCTATCTCGCCCTGCCATCTTGGTTTGGGTGTCAATAACATTACCTTAGCATTAACACTTGATAATTGTGTCTACTGCCTACATGTCGTCGGCGTTATTGACAAAATTATAATATACGACTATTATTTTCCGTTCTAACTTCGTCAACCATAAGTTGTTACTAGCCTCTGTAGTATCTGCAGTCATTACTAAACCATGCAACTCTGACAGGTTGCCAGCCCATCCACTATGAGTGTTATAGTTGTAATGCTGACTGAATAAACCAACAGTTGCTTTGAGCACGTGGTCAGTGGTCGGAAAACTAGGAACAGTAGGAACAGTTATGAAGAGACTATCACATGGAGTATCAGTGACTCAAATTAATGAGAATTCGGATAGAATTGATCCGGCTGAGAACCAAAATTGTTGACATAGCTCACAGAATAAGCACGCTGAAGTGGCAATGGGCCGGATATATGAGCCGTCGAACCGATGACCGTTGGGGTAGAAGTGTTCTGTAGTGGCAACCACCGACTGGTAAACGTAGTTTGTAAAACACTTGTGTGCCCACTCCAGGGAAAAGACCTCTTCTCATACAGAGAAGGCACGAATATTGATCACCACGCTTGCTCAAGACAGGTTGTTGATTTCAAAATTATATTAACTATAAGTGCAGTTTCTTTACAATGATTTTCCTTCACTGTTGTCAACTATGTGCAAGATAAACTTAAAAAGTACATTTTAATTACATTACATCCATTGGTGCTTGCCTGGATTTAACACAGATTTATAGAAGAATCTGAGGCATTGGGAAATACCTCATATTCTTCTATAATCTTCACTTCATTTTCTCTCTATAATCTCTTTTACAATCTGCATTAGTTTTAATGAACAAACCGTCTTCACTCAACACTAATGAAGTGGTATTCTGTAAACCATACTTTTTCTATTTCAGCAGTTTCTCTGAAAACACTGACATCATATTTTACATAATTATTACAAAGATACCGACATTTTTTCCTGCTACTCTACTTAATTGCCTCCAAAATACTTTCGACCAACTTCATCCAACATTTTACGAAATCCATTTTGCACCTTATTATAAGAGCAGTAAAAGTGATTTGCGTATTTTTTAACTGCAAATATTTTTTTGGCAACTCTTCAGTGAGACTCTTAGCTGAATTAAAAATTCTTTTGTGTGAAACTCTATGGGGTAAAAAATAAAGTACATATTTGCTTGAATGGTTGTAAAAGGGAGTTGGTCGGGAAATTTTTTCATGAGTAAGCTTGGTAGCAATTTGAAGGGTTTCTGAATAATTAGCTGAAAGACAAATGTATCGGGAATTGGTTCAGCACTCGAGTCTATAGGGAGTAATAAGGGATGAATAAGTACCTTCCCTTCTATTTACGATTGAGTGGAGGAGTTGTGCTCACCTGTGTAATGTAATTAGATTACGATGAAATATTTGAATGCAAAATGGTGATTGAAGATTTTTTTGGAGTTTTCAATTGATATCGACTTGTAATGGACAGGAGATGTTATTGTTAATTTTGTATATAATAGAATAGAAAACAGCATAGAGTTTGTTCATTCGGCAAAGACAGATTTGGCTTCGATTTTAACTTAAAGCAAGACATCTTTAGAAAGGGCGAAGAATTGAATCCTGTAAATAGTACAGTATTCTTAGGCCTAACGTTGGATGCTAAGCTTCAGTGGAGCCCACATATAGATAAGTTGTCAAAGAAGCCAAGCTCCGCAGCATATGCTGTTAGAAAAATTCGTAATTTAACTGACATAGAGACAGCCCGTTTAGTATACTTTAGCTATTTTCATAGTGTAATGTCGTATGGTATTCTGTTGTGGGGAAATGCAGACTATCTTTGTTTTGCAGAAAAGAGCTGTTCGATCAATTTATAAATTAAGCCCGAGACACTCTTTCAGAGAGAAATTTAAGGAGATTAATGTAATGACTGTGCCTTCTTAGTATATTTATGAAAATCTTTCATATGCCCATAACAATATAAAATTGTTTAAAAAATACAGTGATATCCATAACATAAATACTAGGAACAAACACAAATTTGTAGTACTTACAACAAGGCTCAAGAAAATAGGTGGCTCGTTTAGATGTCAATGTGTACACTTTTATAATAAGCTTCCAAGCCACGTTCAAGGTCTAAGTGTTAATAAATTCAAATCATTCATTAAACGTAAGTTGTGCCAGAAAGCGTTTTATAACATTAAAGATTACGTTGAGGACAAAAAGGCTTGGGATTGAGCTGCTCCAATTAATTTAGATTTTTATTTTGCACGGTGAATTTAGATCATTAAATTTTTTATTTTCTTGCTATGACAAGAATATTTACTTTTTAAAGTATTATATTATTTTATTTTAACTATTGTGAATGTGAAGACTATGTGGGTCATTATTGTTTTTTTTTTTATCTTAGTTAGTTTTTAATCATGGTCTGGCAGTTTGAGTATTTATGCGGCCTACCCGAATGTCCTTTCTTTGGTATTGTTCGTCAATTCGTTGAACTCCTTAAATTTTGAGTTGAGCTGCACGGTTATTGACAAATGCGTGCACTGACTGGACAGGTCCACTCAATCTGGCTGGTTCTCTCCTCAAAAGACCATTTCAGACATCAGTCTACATGGTTTTCACATGATCTAACCAAGATTTTGTCTGGACTTTAAAAGAGACTGTGACCTCTGAGTTTGTTTCGACCTTTCTTCTCAGAGTAGTCAGACAGGAAACGCCGACCTCATCTAGTTTTAAAAAATATGATCGACATGTAAAAGTGTTTGTACAAACCAACTTACAGAAATAAAATCATTTATCATTTATTTACAACAGCAACACAAAAACATCATAACTTTTCTCTTGGTTGAAGCCTTGAACAACAATCAAAACCATATTTTTATGTAGAAAATATAAATTCGTTGTAAACTTGATGCTATCTTCAACTCAATTGCTGTCCAGCTGTCCTAATGAGATTCCCAAATTCCCAAAACATAACCTAACACAAGCATACATACCGACAACCATTCCCGCCCAATCGTCCCGAAACTTGTAAAACTCATAACATTAAAACGCCATAGAAACGTTGTTCTAGAAAATTCCACCCGGCTCATAACACCATAACCCTCAAATAAACTTTTACGAGCTTTAAATTTTAACCCTCACGTGGTAGGACGGTTGTACGTTTTACCACAGAATAGAAAACTGCAGAATGTCAGCTCTATACATTGAGTACAGCAGGGAATGCACGCACACATCTATATGTGCGTCTATACACGCTTCACGTACAAGCACAAGCAGCGCACTCGCGATCGGCATTTGTTTGAGATCGCAGTACGTAGTCATCGCTGTGTTTGTGATAGTGGTGAACTGGTGGTAATGGGCGTGGCTTATGAATTGTAGGTCGTGTGTGTCTAGGCTTTACTTTGTATAATTTATTTCACGACTACTGCCCTCAAAAGGGTGAAGAAAATCGTGAGGGAACGGGATGACCTAGAATCTAAATTTCAAAGACTTAATATGACATTTTCTCAAACATGCTTGGAAATGTGAGCATTATTTTGTCAACCTTTTTCGAGATAAATCGACATTGCTGTACTGGCCAAATACATGCGCGCAGGGGCCGGCAAAAGTTGTATGAAAATCCATATCTGTCGTGTCTAGCGGCCAGATAAATTACATAGTAAACTCATATCTGTCGTGTAATTTAAAAATGGAACGATCTCTTACTCCGAAACATGGCAACCAAGGAGGTAACTTAACAAAGGTTTTATTTAAATTTTGAACTGGCTTGCAAATAGAAAGCCGTTTATTGAAAAAAAAAAAAACAAATGAACATTTTAACGCGGGCAAAATTATTGTTACTCGTTGGTAGTCATTGATTTTGAAAAGTAATAATTGTATTTGACAAAATCAGTTCTAGGTAATACTTCGCATTATTTGAGAAAAGTACTATACAAGCCTTGGCCACAACTAGGCATTTATGGACTTACGTATGTGTGCCTCGGCTTCGCCTCGGCCCACATTTACACGTTCGTCCATCAATGCCTCTTTTGCTGGCCGCTGCAGTAATGTACTATTATCAAACCACACTGGCCCTAAATGGTGCATTACTTTCCCTCTCACAGAGAAGAGGCCTGTCACAGCAGTGGAAATATTATCAGCTGGTTATGTTACACGCGTCTATGTGTGCGTGCGCCAGTTTTCGTTCGTTGTATAGATTCAAACTTCTGTCTCCATCCATTCTGTGGTATACTCTGTCTCATTATAAACGACGGTTTAGGGCTGATTAGATTGAGCTATAACAGCACCAGATTAGATGTTATGTCGTGTTTATGTAATTTTTTGAAGTAATTGTGTACTTATTTTGAAACGATAAGGTGTGGTGTGGTCTTAGGACGGTAGATGAATGGAGAAATTAGGAGTGTCATAATAATTTAGGTTTGTTGCTCTCTGGGTATCGTGTTATCCAGTTACTGGGTTGTAAAGTTCAGACAGGCAGTTGCTCAATATTATGCAAGTTGCTGTCTCTCAGCTGCATTTTAAGAATAGGCGGGCACATTGATTGATTTTTTTACTGCTCTACTGTTTTATCAGTAATAGGGTTGGTAGGGGCTGTTGACGGGAGCGAACCGCGGGCCCAGCTAGTCCTACATAAAAGACTACTGGTAATCCAGTGCTATAGACAGACCATATCGCAACAAATCATTCTTTTGATATTCTTTACACAACAAATTGTTATACACTCAAAATCGTCCCGCAAATTAAACCATTCCTCCCCACAACGTTTCTTTTATCTTCGGGTACGTTGTTAATACGTCTTCAAGGTGTGAGGCTGAAGCGACGCATAAATTACCGCCTATGACATGCAAATCACTGCTGTGATGTTACAAGTGTCGTAAAGAGGGTAGGCCGAGGTTCAGGTGGGGGGTATATAATGGGGTGTGTATTGATGGGATATTGTAAGAGGAGCTCGCGACTAAGTAATAATGGGTTTACGGCTGAATCTTCTAGGTAAAGCATCGCCTACTGAGGTCGGTTTGGAGATGGATTTCTACATTACATACAGAGAACCCTGCGGTTTCATAATTCGCGGCCTCATCACCCGCGCAAGCTCTCCGGACCGGGACTAAATCTACCAAGACAGTGACAAAAATATTAAGGTATTCCAATGTTTTCAACTGCTATGTAAGCGTTCAACTTCTTCTCACACTAATTATTTCAACAAGTAGTTTTTCAATGTGTAATAGATAATTAAAAAAAGTAACTTTTTAAAACAACCTTCTCTTAGCAAACCCTTTCACTTTAATGCTTAAAACAGTTGGTTCGTCCGCCATATTACGTGTATATCAATCTGTGGAAACTGTTTCTGGATTGTGTTGAACTAATTGTATGCTTATGTTTGATTATGCATCTGTTTGTTTCCCAAATAAAATAAAATAAAAATAAAATATTGGATATAGAATACCGTCATTTAGCTAACCAAAATACAAGCCATAGCTACCTTCCTCATTTTTATATCATTTCCCTTTAGTGCAATTCTACCTACATTTTTTTCAACACCTTCCTAAATAACCTCTCTCTCACCTCATAAAACCGGCCTCAATCAAAAACAAAAGAACAAAACATATAAATCAATATAATAGATGAACACACCGACAACTGTCATAACTCAGGAATTATTACCGGATTGAATTTTAATTGGATCACACGAGTTTTAGCCTTTTACCTGTTTTTGAAACAGCCATTTGTAATTGAATTTGATGAAAGTTATGTTTACCTGTAACAAAACAAAATTGGATATTATTATTAAAAATACATAGATTATTTTTTTTATTAAGGCCTTAGCGAAATGTAGATAGAAAACGAAGTACCAAGTATGAACGTCAACGTATGTAAGGTTCGTAGCAGATGGCGTCTAACTGTAGTTTCTGCCTACCTTAAAAATCTGCGTAAGTTTACATAATTGTATGTAGTAAGTAAGCTAAAAGTATGCCCGTGTAAATGAATCCAACTATTGCGTAACGTAACATAACTTAAGTTTTGGATCAAATTCATAATATGTACTTTCTTGGACATCACAGTTCACAGGCAACGGTGAAAGGAAAGCATCGTGAGGAAATCTGGACTTATATAGTTAGTGTAAGTCTGAAATAGCCAAGTCAGACGTCTGAGGGGTTCCCAGAGGCGGCTTAATTAACTCTGACACCAGAGGTGGCCACACCTCACACGAAAAGAAGAAGTTTAGGATACTTGGGAAAGTCAGGGAAGGTGCTGTAACGAATTTATACACTATCTTATTTTATTTTGGAGTTCCACAAGGTATCAATCTTGGTCTAATGTTATTTTTTTTATATTCAATTTAAAAACGATAAAACCAGTAAAAAATCAGTCATTAATTTTCGAAACAAGATTTTTATTTCTACGAGCTAACAAACTCCATCTCCTGTAGATCCTTTTAATCTTAGATCAGCAAGGCAAAGTATTAATAAAAAAAGTTGTAAAAACTGTAATGGCAGGTCACAGCTGTTTTCAGAGCTGTCTACAGCAAATGGAAAATTAAAAGAAAATTCAAGGAATTTATAGAATTTAGCATAACTTCAAGAAAGTATTCCTAGAATTATAAAAAAAATATTAGTCAATCAAAATTGACAATTGCTTTTGTCAAAATCTTTAATAAATGCTAAAACTACAAAATAGAATGGAGGACTTCGTGGCTAAATAATAACAGCCATGGTCTTCGAGGTTAAGCAACGCTTGCCGAGGTCAGTGCGCGGATGGGTGACCATCTTAACATACCTGTTTCCTCCATGCCTCGCATAGTAAGCCCTTGGCCGTTGGACGTAGGTGTCTTTTGAAGATCTTTAACGGTTGTTACAGAAGTCAGGAGCCAGTAAATTTGCCAAGGGGTATCAGTTAATGGGTTGTCGAGGTCAGACAGACAGGCAGTCGCTCGTAGTGTGTTTTCTGTCTTTTTTAATGTTGTTTAGTCTAAGTTTTCTTTTTTCTATTTTTATATTTATATTGTGTGCTATAGATGCTTGTGTCAAATAAACGTGTTTTCATTCTTTCTTTCATTTCTTTCTTTCTATGTAAAATACTAATATTCAGCTGCATCAGTCTGTTAGACTTGTAGCCGATTGACTGGAATATTGTTGAGTAAAGGTAAGAAAATATATAATTAACTTGCTTCTGCCAGCTGCTTCTCCCACGCGAAAAGTGTTTCCTTCTTCCAAGGAATCATTATACTGAGATGAAAATGTGCTATTCCAGACAATTTCTGTGCTAAATTTCATGCAGATCCGTTCAGCCGTTCTAGAGTGATTGAGTGACAAACATACATTCATCCAAATATTCGCATTTATAATATTAGTAGGATTAGTAGGATTCACAAGGCCAGACTCCGGATTGTTACTGAGAAAATCTAGATGACAATACACAATAACAATCTGCCCGATCCGGGAATCAAATCCAGAACCTAACGCTCAGCAGTACCGCTTGCTACCACCAGACCAACGGGACAGAACAAATGGCTATGAAACTTAATACGATCACAGCAATTTGCGCTTTCATTTAACCCTTCAGAGAAAACCGTAATTTTCTGTATTTTATTCTCTTCCTACTTATCTCCATAACTGTAATTTTACAGCACCGGTCCCAGCTCTTAGTACTGGGGATGTTACGGAAGTCATGATATTGGAATCGGAGGTTTTAATTTTGTTTATCGGAACTGAAACTGAAATCAGGATCGGAGGCGGAGGCTGAAGATAGATGTGTTAAAAGAAAGTAGGTTTAATAAAATAAAATAAAACATAATTATGCACATTGTTAATCAGCCTTTTTAATTTCAGTTTGAAAACAATACATCGAACTAGGCGTTGAAAAAAATCCGATTTGAAGGTTCGGAACCGAAATTGAAACGGCAAGATCAAACCGACTTTCCATTTTTCGAGACCGACTTCGGAAAAGAAAATATTTTTTCGCTTTGTAGTGTTTTGTTTTGGAAGTCGGTTTTATTTTTTTGTTAAATTTATGGCCAAAGTACATCTCATGACGATGCCAATATAAATAAGCCCAAACACGACTCAGATACATTGTTATAATTCGGAATTCCAATGCCTACCTGCCGGTTTCATCATCAGATCAGTTCCAGACAGACCATTTGCATCAGTACCATTTATTTTTATGTATTTGCTTTATTACAGTCGTTTAACTATTCGAGATATCTTATATCCGTGACATACTAAGCATTAAGGTATCTGTGGTCTTCTTCATCAGTGCCACTTCACCAAATGATTCTTTCTTCTTCCCTCTCCTTCCTCTTTTCCTTACTTTTCTTCTTTATTACATGTAATTGCATTGTTGATAAAAATACCAAAATCGCTTAATGTATGCCTATAATATATGAAGAGTTCCCTCGATTTATACAGCAGCTCATCATCAGATCCTGGCCTGATGACCATGGGACCACCTGGAAAGCATAAAACCTCTCAAACAATAGAAGAATTCTCCAAATCGGTCCAGTCGTCTTTGAGTAATCGGGGAATACACTTAAAAAAAGGTTCCGACGACTTGAAAACCTTTTTTTGAAGTTGGTTAAAAACATTCGGAAGTTCCTACGTTCTGAACGCCCGTAACATCCTTACTTAGTACCAGTATACTATTAACAATTACTGTAAAAGTGCTTTTACAAAACATTTTCTCAGAAAATGTGTACGAGATAATTTTAAATAAAGCTCATACGATTTTCTTAACAATTTTATAATAAGAGCGGCTTGGTATTTCTACCAGAACAACTTGAACTTTATAAACTTTAAATTTTCTACTGTCCTGGGTTCTGCTTAGATTGGTTTTTGGTTAAAAATATTACCAGTATTATGTCCTTTTAAGGGGAATGTAGGTATTCAACGTGTTGAATGTTTGGTATTTGGTTTCAACATTGCTTTGGTACTTGAGTCACGGTTATAAAACATGAAACAGATTTATTTATTTATTATTGAAGATAACTTTCCTTCTAGAAATACGAAGCTAATTAAAAGAACATTAATCAGTGAAATAATTAAACTACGCTCTGTATAGAAACGTAACACGTAAGAGAAGCGTATTTTTATCCGAGTGCCGAAGGAGGGTTATGTGTTTATCAGTCTATGTTTGTATATTTGTTCCTATGTAGCGTTCTAAAGACCAAACGCGTTGACCGATTTTGATGATTCTTACGTCAATCGGTTAAATTGGAAAATAGAAAAATGGCTGATTTTGGGCGCCGTATTGTTAGGTCCAATTTTTTTTTTCCCAACCCATTGTGTGGGGTATCTGGTTTTGGTCAGCCAGCTCGCGAATATGTATCCTCCAACTGCACAGCATGATTTTTAATTTTTAGTTCGCTGCTTTTAATTAACATTTTTATTTATGTTTTGCTATTAGATAAAAACATAACTGACGACCAACCCGCATTGGATCCGCGTGGTGGATTACGGCCTATTCCCTCTCACAGAGAGGAGGCCTTTGTCCCAGCAGTGGGAACATTTATAGGCTGATGATGTGATGTGATAACTGACGAAACAAAAAAATAAGTGCTAGTTAAAGATATAAATCGAGTGAATTTTCATCAGAGGCATTAGTTAAGTGTCATTCGATGTCAGCGACGGCTGAAATGTCAAAATGAAAAAAAAAATGATTACGTGACATTTCGATAGCTTGTGACAATCCCATACTTATTTGACATTATTCTAATAGCTATCATGTCGCTTTTTTATCAGTTTTAGCAAAGCTTTCTCTTCCAATAAATTATAATCAAAGAAAGTGCTCAAATAACTTCTAATTAAGCGAAAATAATGAGATTGACTCAGAAGATTGGCTCAAAAGATTGGCTCAAAAGATTGGCTCAAAAGACGATATCTCTATATTCAGCCGTTTGCACAATGGTTTGATTGCACGTTAACATTTACTAATCAGAAATTAACAATCAGTTGATTAAGTGCGTTTAGCATTGCTGATTGAACTTGGGCAGTAGTTTTAGCTCTATTTTCCAAGTTATGACCCGCATCGACTCCAACTGGAATCATCAAATTGACAGTTATAGGTTATTAATATTTATCAATGGTGTTTTCTGTTGTCATTTTGATTTAGCCGAGTGGAGGTCCTTTATACAGATTTGGAATATGAGCCTCAAAAGAAATAGTATTTTCAGGTTTCGGTTTCAAAAATAACATTATAATTATATCTATCTCATTTTATGCAAATAAATCGCTTTAACTATAAATAACTCTCTAGTAGCCAATTACAAAAACGACCTAAAGTCATGGAGCAATTAAATAGCCAAGAGCACTGTTTTCCAACTTGTAAAGGATAATTCAAAGAATACCTAATTAAACAAAATCCTTTACAGAATAACCAAGTACCTGCTTCCCACGCAAACAATGACAAATATTATAGTATTTAAGTTTAAACATAAACATAATGTGTCTTATTACTTAAAACCCAGATAAAACCTCTATAATGTATGATAAAAACAAATCTGGGTTTTGGTTACTTTCTGTACCTTATTGACGCAAAAAAATGATTTTTGATTTTGTTTTTTTTTGAAACCGCTTTTTGTAATAAGGCACAATCAGTCTGCAATGTTCTCAATGCTGGGATATATAGACCTCCTCTCTGAGTGAAGGAGTGGGCTGTAATCCACCACGCGGGCACAATGTGAGTTGGTAGATGTCACATGTCTTCGAACTTTTGGTGTTAGAACATGCCAGTTTCATCACGATGTTTCTCTTCACTATTTTGTGAGCAGTAGTGATTAAATAATTTACTCAAAATGAAGCGACTGCGTGGAATTCAAAATGACATGGGCACATCATCATCTGCCTAGCCTTTTCCCAACTATATTGGGGTTGGCTTCCAGTCTTTCCGGATTCAGCTGAGTACCAGTGTTTTACATGGAGCGACTGCCTATCTAAACCCCACAAGTAACTGGGTATCACGATACCCCTTGGCAAGACTGGTGTCAGATCTCAAGCTTCTGACTACCCGTAACGACTATCAAAGACCTTTAAATGACAGCCGGGACCAACGGCTTAACGTGCTTTCCGAGGCACGGAGGAAACTCGGTATGTTGAAATGGTCAGCCATCCACGGACCGAGCTCGTCAAGTGTTGCTTAACCTTAATGATCGACCCGTGCGGCTGTTATTATTTAGACACGGGCGCCACTTGAGCTCCATATGGGCACATATGGAAGTAGATTTGCATATAAATAGTCAGAAGCTACTGCACGGTATGAATTAGTCGTTTCATGGAAAAAACCGACAACAAACTTCATGGTTTCGAACCTCCGACTTAAACTCATAAGTCGGGGCCGAAACCACTAAGTTTAACTCCACGTGCGTACGTTTAACCGGAGATTAATTCCCAGCAGGACTCGGTGCTGTCAGGCCTCAACCGGTAATTAACAGAACAATGGCCACCTTATCAGTGACGTCATTATTATAACATAGAACATTATGTACTACATGATATAAACAGCTTTGTTGTGCTGTAACACTTGTAAATGGAATGTAATATTATGAATGATAAGTTAATGAGCTCTTAATATCAACAAGACAGTTACTTTATACGCCAATTTAACGGTTCCTATTAAGTATTTATATAACAAAGAAGAAAGGATCAAGAAACTCTGTATTACACCTTTTACAGGCTTAAGGTACAGGCCTTTTCTCTTAAAGCCTGTTCACGGTGGGTTTCCAATTTCAGATTTATATTAAATAGGTACTAACTTAATATATATATATATATATACCGTACTTACGAACCGTTATTAGTTTATTCCTCTATCTTACATTTCGGGCAAATATGCGTGATGATAGGCTTTGTTATGTTAAACTGCTTCATCATCTGTCTACTTTAACAATGTTGAGTCGGCATCCAGTCTAACCCGAAGCAGATGGCCCTAGTTAAACTGAAAGTTATGCTTTCAAACTGCCGGTGGGTTCCCGCATTGTCGAGGCGGAGAGGAACCCGAGGAAGGGCCGCTCGTCAGGGCTTTTGCCGATAATCCGACAACGTAGATGCCTACACCTACGGCGGTTGCGGTGCCGCTTGGCAACAGAAGTGACATCGCAACTTAGACGGGCCGCCATGTCGTAAGGGAAGCATCGCAGCTGAAGGTAGGAGGCGGGAGAGGAGTGCCGGTATTGCGGTGCGCCGCTCGCCTTACCTTCCACGGCCTGGACGGGGTTGCCATTGTCTGATGGCGGACGAGGTGGGCCACAGGAGAGGAGGAGTGTCGGTATAGCATTGACCACTCTCCCTATCTCCTTCGACGGGGCCAGTGACCTGATCCGTCACTGGGGGAAAAAGGGTGTCATACACGGGGTCGTTTGGTGCTCATGTGATGGTCACGGCGTACAATGTTTTTTGGTGTGCCGGTGATGCGGATACTCCCCAAAGGAGGGTCCGGTGACGGACAGCCGCGGCGGGTTCGCGGTGAGTGTTAACGCGTGCACGAGTTCCCGTCATAAGCGGCACAGGAGGATACCATGGAGTTTTAGTGGGTTGGAGTCCCACATAACTGCATTATCTCCCCGTGGCACTACGACGCACCAGTATGCATGCGCATATCTCCAAGCAAAAAAAGGCCTATGAATGACATTTGAAGCAAACTGATTAAGACACAGCACTTATGTTCCTCCTATATTTGTCAGTTATTACCAATTCACACACTGTGAAATATATATATAGCCAACCATTCAAAGCCGAGCTAAGATTTATCAAAAAATGTAAACCAACATTACCAGTTAATTGAATAACGGGATCAGCTACAAATTCCTTTCTTTCAGTATCCCTGAAGCCCTGTAAGACCGCCATATTTGTGTAATTTTTCAGCAAGCTCCTCTAAAAATTACGTGGCTTGAATTTCAAAGCTCGTTATACACAATTGTGCACTTTTTATTCATTTAAATGTTAATTCAACTCTTTTCATTTGAAAAGAAATTATATTTCCACTACCTGTTGGGTCCTTAAACTGTACGGTTTAACGTTCATTCTCTTTTTATATTTTCTTTAACTCATTCTTTCTTTCTTTATGAACAGTAAAGGTTTATGTAGTCTCAACTTTAAATTGTTTAGAATTACTTAAGTGCTTTGTAAGAGAGGATAGAATACTGTTTATTTTTATTGAACTGTGGTTAAAAACAGCTTAATGTTAGGTAAATAGAATTTAAGTAAACATGCACAATTAACACTGAGCAAGATTGCCACGCTTCCACGTTAGTTCCTGAAGATGGAAGGCGCTGTCAAGGTCGGCCACGAAAGTGGAGATGATTTGGATGCGTACCATGAGGGCTGGTTCGAGACATCACAAGAGATGCTCTGCTCTAATAGAACAGCAACGAGGTGCATAAAAGAGCTGCATAAGATTTGCATTATGAGGGCTATAAGTTGTATAAAACCATTCATGGCCTGATATAAAAAAAACATGAATCCACTAAACATCTTTTTCATGACACTTATAAATCCAATCCATACATTTCAGCGTCTTATAAAAACATAAAATATATCCCAACAGCCTCCATTTACAACCATTTACCGACTCCCAAGTCACTCACTGTTCCTTTAATCACCAATAAAGAAAAACAAACAAAAAATAAGTAAAACTCAATACTCCAGGTAGAGCTTACCATAAATTATTCGCCAGAAAGCCGTACCTGAACAAATGGGCCGCCATCTTCTTCCAAATGACTCTCAATACAAAATCAATGAGTTTTTACTGAATCCGAGACGATTCTGCTTCCTATGCTCAGTTTGGTGTAATTTGTAAGAGAATGACGATTTTGGTTATAATTGTATCCCAAAAATGGCTAATTGTAATTCTGGTATTCATTCTTTCCTAACTATCTACCTAAAGTGACAGTCAGATAAAAAAAATAAAGTCGTTAACATCTGTCTACCAATGTATTCCAATATTTCAGAACAATACGATAAAAATGTAAAGGCAGTTTTGCTAACACGATCAAACACGTATGGCGGTAAGGGTCGTTCTTTACCCCTGACATGAGTTAAAAACTTTTTGGGCAAAATTATGTTCAGTCGCATTTATTTAGGTAGGTATTTACGAGTATAATGAAACTCATATAGCAGATTATCATAACCTTATTTGACAATTTTTTTCAGTAATAATATAATTAGAATATATTCGGATAAAATAATTCTACGCCTATACCTTTCATTTGGGACCACTTTTATCAAAATATCTCCATAAACAAAAAATAACATGTTTTCAAGTTACGTAATTATACTTTTTGGTACAAGTCGGTTCATTAATTTTTTTTTTTTAGTTATCTGGCGGAGGTTTTAGTCTTTTCCCAACAATATAGTGATCAGCTACCTGTCTAACCGTATGCAGTTGAACATCAAACAAGGAGCTACGCCTATCTTACCTCCGCTACCTAATAACTGGGTAAAAGTGTATGAAAACAGACTCCATGAATAGGCGATATTTAGATATTCTTCCGGCGCAACATCGGCAGTGAACCTTGATATCATCTCGCTGACTGGTTGATATTTTTACAAGGGCAAGAGCTGGTCTTATCTACTTCGTGAGTATTATACAGAAGGCGATGATGAGCCGTTTTACGTAGCTATCGAAAAAAGAAACATAAATTCATTCACTCTCTGGTAATTAACACACAGCCTTAACCTAAGTAAACAATTTTGCATTAATAATTCCTAATATATTTAAGGTGAGCACTAAGTACAAACTTTTGAAAGTTAATTCCTGTATGTGTGAAATAGAGGCTGAAAGTTTGTATGGAAGTTAGTCCCTTGAAAGCGCTAATAATTTGAATTTAATCTCTGTCATTGGTTAAATTACGCGGCGCAAGATATTTGGTTCTCTTATCTTTATAGCACGAACTATAATAAATCTTTAACTAGTCTGATAAGAAGCTACATTTAACGATCACCGATTACTAAATACCCCAATTATCTCCCACGACACAAAACACCCCTAATTACGTTTTTTACCCCTCCAATAGACCCATACTTGGGCCACTCAAAATCTACAGAGAAAAACCAAATGAACATCATTCAAAAAGCCCTTTGGGGTCCTTAAATAAATCGTTTTATCGTATTTGCGGAATCAATTCGTTTAATAGGCGTACCTTGTGATTACAATTGCCTCTTTATGTAAAAAGACAACCTGAATAATGAGATAGTATGCAAATTGGCGTAAAGGCACACAGTTATAATAAAACTTATTGGCCTAATTATGTTCTGGCTCCTGCTTGTTATGAATGTAAGTAGAAATTATTAAATTGTTATTATATTTACTCCTCCGCTGTTGTTTTCTGTTTAATTTCGTTGTGGGTTCTAAGATAGTTTCATAGAAAGCGAAGCTAAAATAGATGTGCGTATCTTACTCCTGTATTCTAAGTAATTTCTTCTACTTGACTCAACCTCGACTCGGTCTCCCTTAATAAAATTGAGATTTATAACTTTTTATTTATTGACATTTCCATGATGACTGAATCGAACAGAATCGAGGCATTATCCTTAAAAAAAACCTTAGAGTCAAGATCTGATTTTCATATTTCTAATTCTGTTGGAATCTTTGAACAGCGTATGAATATCTTTTGCTTGTTATTTTGTGTTGTCGTGTATTTCATTTGTTTGGCCGTCGTTTGATTAAAATTGATTGTGTTTAGGTTGTCTGATTTGCATTTTATGTTTTATCTCAGTTGTATTGTGGTTCTGATTTATTGGTAGGATTCATAACTATACTTTAGGTTATTATATGTTGAGTATACGGTCTTTCTATCACTGCTTATTTGTGTGACAACTTATAGGTACCTACACCAACAAATCAATATAATTTCTTCGTGCAATCAAGTCCTCATCTGGAACTCGTGGTCCGCTGTCCCGACTGTCATTTGAAGATCTTAGACAGTCTTTGGTCAGAAGCCAATAAGTTTGGCATCAGTCTTGCCAAGGGGAATTGTTGTACCTAGTTACTGGGAGGTGGAGGATTAGATAGTCAATCGTACCATGTAGAATGCTGGTACTTATCTGAATACGGTTAGACAGAAAGCCGACTACAACGTAGTGGGAAATGGCTAGGTAGATTGCCTGGGTCAGTCAATCACACGTTTTTTGACCTTGAGTAAGCCTAGCGGAGTACGGAATTTCAATAGAACAAGAGGCCAGCTTATATTGGTTATTTTACTACTGAAATGCGACCTACTGAAATTGTAACATCTATTTGTTCAACCACGTTTACAGATATCCAGCAGTCATATATTTTACAGACCATACCAAAACATTAAACATTTAAATATAAATATATTGAACAGTGGAAAATTTATCCTCATTGAGGTTGTAAATAAAAGAAATTAACAATCAAGCCGAACAAATAAGTGTCAATATGTACAATTATTTCAGGTAGGCAATGAGAGCCTTTATTTTTCACCAGACTATACAAACAAAAGAATTAATGAAAGAAAATTGGAACAGATTTTTTAGTGAGTAAACATGACGCTATAACAAAGCTAGCTTTCGTTAGATCTCGATATTGTTTGCCTTTTGTTAAACACTAGTTTTCAGCCACAACTTAACCATATTATATAAATAACAACCATATTATATTTATTACCATAATGATATGGTTATAAATATTATATAGTCTATAATAATGTCTGGAGAGTAGCCCCCGATGTATATTCATAAACTTACAAAATGCTTATTTATAATCATAGGTATAAATAGTATAGATATCAAACGTACATGGCTTCAGAAATACTCGCAGGCTAGTCACAATACAAAAGAGCCTGCGGGCCTAGCCTTGCTACTATAGTTGTTATACTCACACTGAACAGATACAGACTCAAAAATTAATAAAAGAAAACAAATAAATCTCAAAAAAAACAAATAAATCTAGAATTCAATTTTTTTTATGACTAAATTTCAATATCTATGTTCTTCACATGCTCGGAATCTACGTTCTTCCAATAATCTCCTTGCTTTGTCCTTCTCATACTACTGATTTTGTTCACTCTTCCTTCAATAATCAGTCCATCCTGCTCTGGAACGCGCTAGCAAATGATCCTCTCGAGATCAGGAAATTGCGAGTTTATTTTCAACACAACTAAGGAGAGGCATCTCACCATCTACTTTTCTGTTACTTCATAAATATATATATTTATATAAGTATATATTATATTAAATATATAAGTATATATTATATTAAATATATAAGTACGTTTATTTTACCTATCTTAGTATGTTAATAACAAACTTTTTTTAAATTGTTTAAACAATGCACCCGCCATTTTATCTCTGCACCACCCTTGGTTGACTGGTAGAGAATGCCTAAGGCATTAAGTCCGCCTTTGTATTTGTACCTTTTGTGCATGAAGTCTAAATAAATATATACAGGAAAATCCTATCAGTACCGTTAAATATTTAAACCGAAGTAGCCTATTGACCTGTAACTTGAAGGTTGTCAGGTATAAAAGTACCTACCTGACAATTTCGATTAAGACCAAATTCAAAATTGTGGCGTATGTCAGACATAATATCAAAAGGTGTTTTGTGATCAGCAAATAGATCACCAGGTGTTCAAAGAAGGAAAATGTATTGAAAAGATAATATATGTTGTAACAACTCATATTCTAATGATCGATATTTTCAACATAACAATAAGTAATTAAATTACATATCTTCTTTGAGATTCTCGGTCCCCTGGGGTCCCGGACCTTTGAAAGGCGTACCCGGGCCGAAACCAACTCGCAGAGGCCTTGTTAGACATGTAGAATGATATGTGACACCAACTGGTGATTATCCCTGTATGCACTACTCACTACGCAAAAGCACCCAAGGACAATCCCCGGCTGGTGCAGGACTAGTGCAGAATATGGAAACAAAACACATTGGGCTATGGGTTACCTCCCAAAGGTTTCGTGGATCGATTAATTAAAACTATAGAAGGACTATTGCCCCCTGCGTGACCACCGTCGATCTACACAGCTATAAATTGGCAGGGGATGACTCACACAAATTGTACACTTATTATTGTTTCAACAAAATAACACAGCTGTATACATAATAAATTGCAAATACTCGTACTTCCATTCTCACTAATATTATAAAAGCGAAAGTTATTCAGTCCGTCTGTTACATTAGATTTAGATGAAACTTGTTACACGAGTAGACCATGTGTCGTACGACGTCAGCGATGGCCATAGGCAAAATATCAAAATGTAGGATTGATGACCTGACATGTCAATAGCGCTAGACCAAGGGTCACCAATTACTTTAATTGGGGGGCCTTTTTATGTTGAGATCGTAGCGGTCCGTAAGGTTTACAAATATATGTTGATTCAAACAAAGTAAGAAGGAACAAGGCATTTTTTTAATTCTGCGTATTTATTACCACACAATTTTTTTATCCAAAACGCTTGACAAGAAACTTCCGTATTTTTGTGTTTAAAAAATGTATTTTCTTAGAAATCGGTCATATCCATCTGGAGATAGCTTTAATACTCCCGAAAACATTTTCCGCGATGACTAATTGTTGTGTGTTGTCAAATCGACGGCAGTAACGAAACAAAACCGGCTAAGTGCGAGTCAGACTCGCGCACGAAGGGTCCGTACCATTATCGCAAAAAAATCACGTTTGTTGTATGGGCAAGAGAAATACATCATCTGTGAAAATTTAAATTATCTAGCTATCATGGTTCCTGAAATAAAGCCTGGTGACAGACAGACAGACGGACTGTGGAGTCTTAGTAATAGAGTCCCGTTTTTACTCTTTGGGTGCGGAACCTTAAAAAGCGCGGGGTAAATTATTATTATTAAATTACTCAAGTAACACAAGTCAATTATAAACTTAAGGTCCACACAAAACAGGTCGGCAGTCCGGATTCGGACAGCGGTCCGCCATTCAGTGACCCCTGCGCTAGACAATTATTACCATACATTTTTGATATTTTACCAATGGCTATCTCGACGCTTTCGTTGATAGATTGTCACTTGTCTAAATCGACTTGATGATGATGATGATGATAGGGACTCCCTTTTCCGCACTTAGACTCCCATTTGGTCCGTTGTGCGTGAGGGTTCTGGCGAACATAGCCAGCGTAGCTCCGCCCTAAGGCACAAAAGCTTCTTGGGAGCTTCACAGACTTCATGGAGCTACTCTCTGTTCCAAGGATTTCTTCACTTGGAGATGCCACGGCCTTGCATTCTAGGATGATGTGGTTGGCTGATTCTTCGGCGTTAAATCAGCCCCTGCAAAGAGGGCTGTCTGTAGAACAGATATTAAAAAGATGTTTGTTAAGGGGATTATGGACAGTAATTGTTCCTGTAACTATTCTAAGGTTATTTCTACTCAGGCTGAGAACATTTTTGGTGAATCGCGGCTATACATTCGCCAAAGCCATTTTTATCTGTCTACAGTTCGTTACCCGTGACCATCTTTTGTTAGGAAATTCGGTCGATCTTTGGCGAACCCACGCACGAAATTGTAAGAAAGGCAGGGGGGGAAGTGGGTACTGGCCTTGCACTATCATATCGGAGCCTCTGTTCGATAGTTTATCTAAACATCACTGAGCCCTTTGATCTACTGGAGGGTGATACGATTGGAAGTCGATATACTCTCCAGGGTGAGATGGCCCTCAAAGATCGGTTTGTTTGCATTCTAAAGATTTGAGCACAGCCCGAATTATTAGGCTGGAATGTAAAACCGTAGTTCTGGAGTGCTTTACGGCTGTTGCGGCTTGTGTTGAGACATCTCATTCACATTGAAAGTACGACCTGTGTGTGCCTAGCGGTATGTGAAAGTTAATGTTGAGGTCAAGGGAGTGTACGCCAGCACCTGAACCGTTTCATTTTTGAACAAACTGTGTATATTCGTACTTCATTGGCTCCTGACGGATCCCTTTCTTCCTCTACTGTTTGTAAGGTGTAGTTTTTGTTGAACATAGGTTGGTTTGGTGTTCTATCACACGGGGCAGCGATCTGCGGTTGGTACTCAATCGCCCGGTCCTGGATGATAGCGTGTGGACTGGTAAGATTCTTGTTCCATAAACAACAGTCTGATGGCAGCTAGCGCCGCCTCCTGATGTAAGCACAGGTCAAGGGGAGTTATTTGTAGGGCTATCTCCATGGCTAGAGCCCCTTGTCTTGGGTTAGTACATATTCAACCCGTGGGTCATTCACGTTTTATCGAAGGGAACATAGTTGTTTTATTAGGGCGGCTCAGAATAGTTTCCAAATTTAACACGGGCGAAGCTACTGACAGAAGCTAGTAATAATAAATTATTTCTGCAAACATCATTTTATAAAATTATAAATCGTCTTTATGTTCAAGATATGCCACATTATTTCAATGTTTTTGAAGGTCACATTGAATGCAAAAATAATAAACATGCTTAAGAGTTCCATGTCGCTATAATAAAGTGGTTTGGTTTTTTTATCGACGTGTTTGCTATCTGCTTTTCCCAACTATTTTAGGATATTCTTCCGGTAACTGTGTACAACACGCTAACTCTTGGTAAGAGTGGTATCAGATTTTTCGCTTCTGACTACCAGAAAAGATTGTCTAAAATATACAAAAATGACAATCGAGACCAATGGCATAACGTGCCTTCAGAGACACGGAGGAATCTTGATGTGTAAGGAATATGGTCACCCATCCACGGACCAACCTCGGCAAGCGTTGCTTAACCTCGAAGATCAACCCGTGCGGCTGTTATTATTAATCACGAGCTACTTACATGATCAAATAAAGCAAAGAACAATGGCAGGTGCCCATACATTGTTTTAGCTGAGATTAAATTAGAAAGTCTTTAAATGAAAAATATCTGGTTTAACTCAGGGTGATGTTCTGAATAAGTTTGTGCAAGAATTTTTGTTCGAGAATGTAGAGAATAATAGATATTCAGTCATAAACTTTTGTAGGTTATGTCTGGGTAACTTTTAATAATATACTCGTGTCGAGTATACTCTTTGGAACTTAGATAAAGTACCTATATATTAAGCACTGGCGTGGCCGCACATGAGACAGCAATAGTTAGTTCTGGTGTTACAACAAGAACAAGAACACTACAACCCACCATCGCACTGACACTTATTATCTATAAATAACCCAAATTCCTTGTCTCAATTAACACATAATACCACGAAATCATAGAAAATCAAACAAAACCGAGTTTGTTTGTCAAACCTGCCATTGTAGTATAGTTTGACAAACAACAGAAACCGGCCACGGTGACAAGGACAAAAAATAATCTTTTGTCCTTATTATTTACATGGAGCTGCCAATTAGCCATCTCGCTCTATCAATCAAGCTCATTTTAAGGCTTAATCTATAGGTACTTTATCTAAGCTTTGGAATGAGTATATTTCTTAGATAAAGTACCTATAGATTTGGTGGCCTTTGGTGGTATTTGGTTATAGTTGGTTTACCGGATGCGCGAGGCACGAAACGGTACTGTTTTTGTATAAGATTTTCTACTGCGCAGCCATTGTAGCCAACTTCAGGGCGGCCAAGAAGTTTGGCGAGAACTATATCAAAAGGTTGTCGTCAACAACCAAGCTATATTTTTTTTAGACTTGGGTTCTAGTCTTTTTGCCAATCATTAATTGAAATTAATTCATTTATTTCTACTACACTACAATATTATTACCTACCTGCAAGGAACATCTACACTTAGACATAAACTATATTGTTAACTCATTTACTACAATAAATACAATAATGATATTATTACTTAATATAGTTACTACTTGTCACTTAGCAGATAAAATATATAATGGCAACACTATGCTAAAGAAATGAACTAAAAAATCAAATAACTTTTTATTTATTATGTTTTTTTTTTATCTATTTTGGACCAGGCCCAATTATACTTTAAAAAACATAGACAATTAATAGAATGTCTTTCGTATATAACTCACTTTCAGACGATCCATTTTAAGTCAGCTAAAATTTCTGCATTGTTCTTTTTAACATTATTAAATAAAATTGAATTGTTTGCTCATTATTGTTCTGTCTAAAAATATACACACATACAGTTGTGTAAATAATAAATTGCTAATACTAAGTATAATATTTCTGAAACATCTTTGTCGATACCTAATTTATTTATTAAGTTTATTTTAAAAATTTGGTAAATTCTGGCAAAGTTTTTGTAGGAATCATTTTATTATATAAGAAAATAATTTAAATATCTTTATAAGAGTTTTTATTAATGCTTAAACAAATGATACTTTGCTTAGAGTCATCTTTAGACGAACACTTTAGGTTTCCAGGTCGATGATAATAGTACACTATGGTACAAGTGTGTAAAGTTAGTGATTACCTCTGAGCCATTGAGACCCGAGCCGTTAGGTGAGGGTCTTAAGAGAGCCGAAGACGGTAATCTCCATTACACACGTGTATCATACGACGTTTTTCAACACACTTGTGAAGAAAATAATACAAAATAATCATTTTCAACAGTGAAAACGATTTGTGAATTTTTTTTCGCATTGGCGGGCAAAGATAATCAGTTTTCCTATGCGTGCGCATCTAACAATGGCGATCGCCCGTAGACTAAAAGAATGAGGTTTCTTTTTTTAGGCTTTTCGTGGATAGCGTTTTAGCCACTTACAAAATGGGAATTTCAAGTTTTCTTTATTACAGAGAAAGCAAAAGTTATATTTGAGCGAAAGTTTTATTTATTAAACACGTACAAGTTGAAATTATCTATTTAAATACGAAGTTGCAAGAAATGAGCAAGCAATAGGTACATTAATTTATTTGTAGATACAATTGAGCACGACCTTTTTTGTATTGAAATGTTTTTAAGAACAAAGCAACTCAACCTTACTGAACCAATAAAATAAAAAATAAAACTATAGAGTTTTTATTTAAACTAACTCACTTGTGAATAATAGCAATGTAAAAGTTACAGTTTGATCACAGGTGTCATGTGCCTAATTGCGGTGTGTGAAAAATTATTATACTAAAATTGACAAATTAATTGGCTCCAACCCTACATCATGAATATTTGTTAATTTAATTATATTATATAAGATATATAATTAGATAGACGATAAGCAGAAATTATGATGATGATGTAACCAAATACTTGTAATTAAAACTTATTGATGGAAAAGAGTGTCCGTGGAATTTCTTGCACATTATTCTTTATAGAGACTCAGTAGTCTCTATAAAGAATAATGTGCAAGAAATTCGATTTAGAGAGATAAATTAGATTTAGCTTTTTTTTTGTTTGACTATTCAAAAGTATCTGAAATTAACTATTTTTGATTTTGATGTTTGAGGATTGCCTCGGTGGAACTTTCTTTTCGCTAGCCTGATTTTGTCGCTCTTTTGGGCAAAGGCCTTCCTTCACAATTCGGTTGAACTTAAGGATGAAAAATATTTTGCTTTGACTCTGCTCAATACGTCTCCAAGTCTAACCCGTAAAAAAAGGAGTTAAGAACGAATTTAATAATGGATTTTCTTAAATAATTTGAATGATATAAAACCTCCTGATGTAAAGTAACAATAAAGCTATGTTTGGCACAATTATTTAATAACACATGCCTGCAAAATAGGGTATTATTTTTATGCAAATTCATTCATTCTTGAATATCGTTTGTATAAAGACATGTGTGCTCTTCGAACTTACTGTTGGTCTTACATTTGAGTATAAATAGTCGATATCAGTCGATATATAATTAGTCGGAGATTGTCTACTGAATCGGTAAGTTTACTTTTTATATAATTCTCTCTGCTTATTTTTTCTATCTATTAACGTAGCCTCTTTGATCCATTACTGAAAAAAAGTCTCCCTTTGTTTACCCGGCTGTTTACCTTAATAATTCGTTTTTGCTGATGCAAACCAGTCCTTTTCTTTCTTTTCGTCTTTCTTTGTTTTTAATTTTAATCATATTTATTTAATTTATTCATGTTACTAAATCAATATGATATCAATATATATATAAAGTTGTGGCTTAAACTACGATTGTGATAGATTTGTGATAAGGTCTCCCTATTTATGATTATAAATTAAATTTCATGAATTATCAATGCATTCAGTTAAGGATAATTCTTAACAATTAATATTTGTTTCAAATATTTCGAGTAATGAATAAATTAAAAAAATGTACTTCGATGACTTCATATATACGAAGACTGACATATAATAAATAAAAATGAATTTATCGTACTTAAGTGTTTTGTTGTGCGTGTGTTTTTCTTTTTCGTAGATGTCGCGTAGAGAGTAAGCTTAGTTAGTAACAAAAATATATATATACTTGATTTCTCACAAGGACTTTTAGCAATCAGTAATAGTTTGCAATAAAATAACAATTATTTTTTGTAAGAACTATTCTGTGAATGATGATAATATATATTTATTTAAATAATATAATTATATCAATTTTGTATTGGTTTCCATTATTTTATTTTTTGATGTTAATCAATTTCCTTTGATACATGGTTACAATATTAAGTAGATGAAGTTTTTATACCGCATTCTTATCATGAATTCCTACACGTTACAGACATGTCGATCCCGAATGCATCGCTGAGCACCAAAGGAAAAGTTAAGATCAAGTTAATATTGACTTTCTGGAACTAAGTTAAGTTCCAACTACATACCGACCGGTAAGTCTATCTTGTATCAAAGAATAGGTATCTTTTTTTTCTTGAAATTTTTCTCCACCATGTTTTGGTAAAGAATGTTTTACAACCCTTTTGAAGGTGGTAAACTTAAATTATGTCTCAAGAATTTACATTAGATTTTAGGACCTTACTATAAAAATCTCTTTTCTCTTTTTTTTTTGTTCACTGTAATTTTCATTATAAAGTAATTAATTATTTGTATTCTCCGATTTCAGAAGTCTGCGATCTGCTAAATCACAGATCTTCACGATGGGTGGCGGCTTCAAAACACTGAAGGACGCGAATAGGCTCCGGAAGATAGAAGCAGATCAGCAGAATCATCTTTGTGATTGAAAGAGGTGAAAATTCACCTAATTAATCTAAAATTTTAGAAAATTAATCTATCCATACATACTAATATTATAAACTGACTGTTGCCCTCAACTTCGTCTGCGTAGCATTAGTACTTCGAATAGCCAAGTTTTTTATATCGTTTTAATATTGTAGGTGTTTGGGCCGCGTTACTTGAGATTTTTTTTCACTATACAAACTGCCACTTTCCAACTCCTTAAGGATGATTTTTACATCATATTTTTCTCTAACTACCCCCATAACAAATTTCATCAAAATCGGTTCAGCGGTTTAAGCATAAAAAGTAGACAAACAGACAGACAGAGTTACTTTCGCATTTATAGTAGTAAATTAGTATGGATGCGAAAGTATCTTACTGTCTTTTACACCCAAACCACTAAACCAATTTAGTAGAATTTTGACATAGGAATAGACATAACCCGGGAGAAGGAAATAGGATATAATTTAACCCAGGACGTCTCCTTGAGATAGTTACCGACTTTCAAGAGTACAGAGACGCTGGCAGGAGCTAGAAATTAATATTTTGGGTTATCATAATTTCATTAAACCATCAGAAGTTGCGAAAGCTCAATAAAGGTCATATGTAACAGAGAGATACCTTAAATATTAATTATCATCATTACATTGGACAAAAAAGCTCGCTACTAGACATTAAGCTTTCCCTTAGCGTCGCTAAATCGACCAGCCTTGTATTCGTTAACATCGCAACCAGCAGAAGTATGGATGTCATATAAGATCAAAGAAGTTTATGTACTTTACCTAAAAAACTTTTTTACAAAATATTCAACCGACTTCCAAATAAAATGGTTTTTATTTTTCACTTTTTAGTGGTACATAATGGACAAGTTCTGTAGTAAGGTACCTATAATGCCCACAGTGATGCCAGAATAGATTATCTGAATAACATGTAACTTGAACATAACCGGTGGATAAAGAATTTGCCAATTCTGTTTACATATGACGGAGTTATGCGATCCATAAAGAACATACATAAAAAAAAACATCCGTATTTTGAATTACCTCCTTTTTGGGAAGTCGTTTAAAAATACTTTTGATTTTCATTTAATCCCTTTTAAAATGGTTATCCATTCGTCAGCGTAGAGCGCTGAGGGCCTTGTTTACCTACCCTATTTATCCTGTTACTACTCTGTTATTGATAAAACCCACTTCTCCTTCTTATCTGACTTCTCATGTTCAACTCCTTTGCTCTGTCCACAGTAAGAATCTTCGCTCCACCAATAATCGTCTTCTGCAATGTTCCTCTCATCACTCACAAAAAAAGACGAAGAAGGATAAACCCAGGTTTATCCACTCGTCCTTCTCTATCCAGGCGATCTTCCTTTGGAATGCGCTCCCTCAGAACGTCAGGATGGCAACCAGACGGTTCTCTTTCAAATCAAAGGCACGTGAGCACATTTGCAAGAAGTTTGCAGAATCATCACAAAATTGATTTGTTGATTTCGGTTTCTCTTTAACATTGTTTAGACATACATAGTCTCTAAGTATAATATTTATTCTTCTTTTTTTTGCATATATATATTTTTCACTATTCGTCCTATCATTAGTTGCAACTGCGTTGTTTTATCTCTGCACCACCATAAGGTCGATATTTTTAAATTTACTTATATAATGTCTAAGTCCTTCTTTGTACTTGTGCATAAAGTTTCAATATATAAATAAATACATTTTCAGATCCAAGATTCCTGCTGCTGCTTCGGTCGGTTTTTCGTCAATTGACGGCATCACGGCGCGAACCCTCGGGTGGGTTGGTATAGGTCCACACTACCACCAGACAAGGCTACTAGACCAGTCTACCAGATAAGTCTACTAGTGGTTTACCTACGCCAGCCGTTAGCGCTGTTTCTCACATGATACACGTTTAAAAGTTCCTCGTATCAGTCTAAGGGAAGAAATTTCTTCAGCTGGACGAGGTCACAATTTCTATAGACTGCCTAGACCGTAGGTACAGTTAGTCCATACCTATACCTCAGGGACCGTTAGTACTAACACATCTATAATCTTCAATTTTACCTTATTTTGGTGTTAAAGTCTTTAAAGGTAAATCTTGGAAATTGGTTAAAATATAATAAAGTTGGACTGCCACGTTGCTCCAGTGGTTACAAGTACTACTACTGAGTATTCGGTCCTGGGTTCAATTCCCTAGTCATGTAAAGAGTTATTGGGTTTATTACATCTGGAATTTTTCAGTAACTGCTCAGTCTGGATTTGTGCCCGGTTGATGACAATAAGCTCGCCGTTTATTGCATGGGACTTAAAATATAGCTAGCGAAATGTGGGTGTAGTGTAGGTGCACCTCTGCCGTGCCCTTCGGCGAAACAGGCGTGATATTATGTTACCATGTTATGTACATAATTCAGTTCCAAATCATGCATAAAAGAACTTTCAGAACTTTGAAATGTATTTTCTTTCTTTCTTTTTTTTCTTTCTTTATCTACACCCATCTTCGATCAAAGATACACATGCTATAAATCCTCAATAAAAGTTCCTGAAACAGTAAGCTTATACCCAACAGTAAAACAACCAGCGTCATTGTATCCATAAAATCATCCAAACGAGTGTTACAATGTTGTACTAAATTTCATAATGCAACTCCTTTGCTTTTTCAATCCCTTCCTTACTCATCAAACCGCCACATTATCACTACTCAATTCGTGGTATCTTTATGAATTTCAAATAAAGAACATTGTCATGCACGCGCGTTTCACTACCACAGACAGCGCCGGTTTTCAGAACCTTTTATAGAGGATTCATATCATGGTTGTAGATAAAAATTGTGAAGGAGCATTTCCTTTCTCTGTAACTATTCTTTTCCTTTCTCTGTTCTATATTTAATATTTGTTAGTATATTATTTTATGTTGTATGTATTTTATGTAATATCTAAGTGATATTATTTAAGATATTTTTGTACACTGACAGCCCTATGTCTATCTCCTCTCGTTCAGTCCATCCAAAGGTTGTCTGTAAGAGATTGCCCTGTGCGATAAAACCGTTCATTGTTCACTTATCTTTATAAATATTTTGTCCTGTATTAATTATTTGTTGTACAATAAAGTGTGTAATAAATAAATAATTAGGTATTAAAACACTGACGCGAGGCGAGTTGCATAAATAATTAATATTGACTGGTGGCATGAAAAATTATTTCCCTTAGAAACTTATTGTAAACTTGCAAAGTGGTAAACATAAAAATAAGTTTAGTAATAAGTGTTTTTTAATCGTTTTATTTTGTTTTGGTTTGTAAGAAATCATTGTTATTTAGTTCTCAAATTGTATGTTAGTAATAAAAAACATTAATCGTTCATTCTAGTTTATTTATTTAAATCCAACACCGGACTTCTTTCAAAACGAAGATCTTTACGAAGTCACTTTTCAAGTTAACAAATACCCCATGCTTGAAGTATGAAATCAGCCGCGCGTTCAGCTAACATTAAAATGGCGGCGTTAGGATTGCCCCTAACTTCTGTCGGCAAAGAAGATGAGTCGGCTACTCGCAGATTAACCACACCCTTAACTCTCAACTTGCTGTCGAGAACACACCCCATCGCACAAGTGCCGACATAATGCCACAAACTTGATGACGTTGCTAATGCATAGCAATCCCAGAACTCATCATCAGTACTCAAATCTTTGCAGAGCCCCGTATCAATAAGACTAGCATTCACGCTTTTAAAGTAAGTCGTATTTAAAACCTTGTTGAAGTCTTTCAAACTGTTTGCCATTAATTTCAAATCAGAATTGTTGCTGTATGTCCGAGTATATACTAAAGGATTGTCTTGCGGATCTGCACTTGCTAACAAAACTTCACCAGTTGAATCTGGCATCAAATGATCAATAATAGTAAACATTCCAGTCCTTCCATTAATCGCATCATAGAATGTATCACATAGAGAATTTGAAAACTTCATCACGTTGGAGCAGAATTGAACGAACCCAGCTGAATCGTGGGGAAACAGAAGATTGATAGACTGGTAGTCCGGATACGTTTGCTCAGGATCAAGAGCTACGTAACCAACTGTCATTGGGACAGGGAATTTACCTGGATTACCTGCTACGGTAGTCGATGTATCTTCCTCCATTTGGTAACCAATAAATGCTGTTTCATGATCTTGTAAGTTCTTGCCAACGGGAAGGTCAGCTACCACGTTTATACCAAGCGATTCTAAATGATCTCGAGGCCCGATACCAGACAGCATCAGCAATTTGGGACTATTAAACGTACCCGCTGATACGATAACTTCTTTTGTAGTTAAATATACTTGTGTGTCACCGTTAGCATCTTCCGCTTGCACACCGATAGCAACGCCATTTTTGATTAGAATCTTATTGACGGTTGTATATGTCACAAGGTGCAAGTTAGGACGCGATTTGGCTTCTGAGAGATACGTGACCGCACTGCTCTGACGAAGACCATAAGCGTTGGCGTAAAGTGGTTCGGTATACCCTAGTCTGGTCTCCATCGTACTGATATCATCAACAATGTCGTGACCAAGCTCTTTAAAGGCAGATAAGTAGAGCAGGTTAGAAGGATCTAACTCTCTTGTAATTTGAATGAGTCCATCAGTGCCATGTTCTTTACCGGCTGGAGACGCAAGTAAACCTTCGTCGATTAATTTTTCCGCCTTTTTAAAGTATGGCGCGATTTTTGTGTATTTCCAAGTGTCATCATTTAGTATCTCTGCCCAGTGGTCGAAGTCTAGAGGATGTCCTTGGACGTGCATGACATGGTTAAGAGCGCTACTGCCACCGAGCATCTTGCCTTGCGTCAAACCAATATGACCTCCTTGAAGATTCTGCGCGGTATAGTTATCGTTCACTGATGTAAAATTGTAGTCATATATAGTGCTTGGTAGGACTGTGAATAGTCCTGATAACTGTAAAGAAGAATATTTAAGAATATTTTTTTATAATATTTTATAATAATATAAGTATTAGCTGTGGGAAAAAAATACAAGCTTTTTAATGAAACCTACATCAGATTCAATCGGGGAAGGTCCTCCAGCTTCAATGAGGAGTACGCTGTTGTTACCTTCAGCTGTCAATCTGTTCGCGAGGACGCACCCTGCAGTGCCAGCACCTACTATGATGATGTCAAAGACGCTGCCATCTGTAAAACGTTTGTAAGAAAATTTAAACGTCTTTAAATATATGTAAGGGGATAAAGACTCGTCGTCCTCGAAATTTTCCTCGTCCTCGAAATATTTTATTTTAATTTCTTTCTTTCTTCTTTAGATAATTTTTTTGTAATTTTGATCCGATAATAAAAAGACGTTCAAATATAGAAAGTTACACCATAGTTGAGGGCCATAGGTTATCTTGGCATCTTCGAACGATGACGCAAGGTACTTTAAGGGATAAGCCAAGGAAGCGAAGCCACGGGAAAAATCTAACAGGTACAGTTGATTCTCGACTTATGTGCACTTGTGCAATCACTTGAGTGAGGATCACAATGAACTTTCCAGAATAGTACTTAATAAGTTATATTTGGATCGAAGTACCTTAACTCGGGTCGAAGTATATGTGACTCAGGAGAAAATAATATATAACGTCACTTAATATTTTTGCTATGAGCTGTATACTCTCTTTATTTTGTCTTTTTGTGTGCCTGTGTTTCCGCGTTAAAAATTTGGAAAGGAACTTCGTGAAGGTTTTTTTCTAAAGCGTACTAAGCCCGCACGGTGGATGACGACCATCTCTCACAGAAAAGAAGCCGCATTCCAACTGTGTGAACATAATAAGCTGATTATTTTACTTACTGGGAGGGCTGCAAGCAGTTGGGAATCTCCAGTGTGTCCCTTGTACCATAATCTGCATTATCTGCAGAGCTCCTTGCAACGACTGTATGCCAGACAAGCCATTTGCCGCGACTGACATTGCTGAAATATGGTTACTGGCGGATTAATAACAGGTAATTTGAAAAAAACAAGCTATCACCTAGCACCAACAAAAGCCAAGTGTGTGTCGGAGTTCGCACATTTAGGGTTCCGTACCAAACCGCAAAAACCAAGTTGTTTTTAATAGGAAAAATAGGAAATTTCAAAGAAAATCTGGTTTATTAATGTATTGGTATTTGTTAATAAAATAAACGTAATAATAAACATTATCACCAAATTTGAAGTTCATAGGTCAACGGGATATAAAGCTGACTTTGGTGGCTTCTAATTCTTTTGTTTTCCAATATTTTTTAAAACAAAAAATACAGCATTTATTCACTCCACAATGGTATCCCACTTTTTTTTCTTTTTTTTTAGATGGGTTAAAATTTTTTTTTTTGCGCCCGCCTTTATCTTTATCGGAGCCCACTTAAAACCTTTAAAAATCATTTTTGTCAATTTGTATGTTTTTGAGTCACCAAGATGCCTATACTGTCAAAATTTGAAGACTGTAGCTCAAACAGTTGGGCTGTAAAACCTGTGTGACAGACGACAGACAGCCGGACACGTGAGTGACAGCAATAGGGCTCCGTAGATTATCACATGTGTGCATCCGTCAGTGATTTGACTCCTATGGCCACATCGGCCGCATATCTGGTGATGTCCTACTGAAGGTAAATCACTGGGAACGTCGAGGGCACACGATCAAACTCCTAAACGAAGAATTACTAAACAATGGTCAGACTAAATCCGTTTCTCGTTGAACATTAAAGCCTTAGAAGCCGTGCATGTTGCTTAACGAAGGAGGAAGTGGCTAGCTATCGAAATGACACGTGAAAAAAATGAATATAAAAATAAAGTTTAATAAATATTACTTACCTAGAGTTATTCGGTGTGTCGACGCAATTGAAAACGAAATGAAAAACTGTGTATTTTAAATTTCGCCAGTCATTTTATACTTTTGAAATTGAAGAGGAGATTGTGGCTTTGTGGTATACTGTTAAAATTTGGTGTTTAAAATATTGAACAGGAGATTTAAATAATGGTATTTTTTTGAATTAGGTACCTTCCGCTTATATAGTCTCTGGAAGTATTGATACGATTACAATTTTTTTTTTGATACATAGTTTCATTATCTTTAAATGCCTACGATGATGATGATGATGATTTTAGCCCAAAGACGTCCATTGCTGGACATAGGCCTCCCCCAGGCGTCGCCACATTGACCGATCCCGTGACTCTCGCAAACAGCACCTTCTTATGCGCCGTCTCGCATACTTTAAATATACGCGTTTATTATTCTGATAAAATACAGTGTTCTGTGAAACTAGTTTTTCACTATAATGTGACTAATTAGGGCCGACTTCACCAATAAAACAAATCGCGATTAGTTCAATAAACTCAGTTTATGCAAATACAGGGCAAGGGCAATGTAGAGGGCTATGCTCGGAGTTGCCTTGCGTGATCGCATCAGAAATGAGGATATCCGCAGGAGAGATTCAAAGTTACCGACATGGCCTGAAAAATTGCGAAACTTAAGTGGCAGTGGGCAGAGCACATTGATCGCAGAACGGATGGCCGTTGAGGCCGAAAAGTTCTGGAATGGCTACCGCGAACTGGAAGACGATGCGTTGGAAGGCCTTCCACTAGGAGGACCGATGACCTGGTTAAGGTTGCGGGAATGCGCTGGATGCAAGACGCTCGGGATCGGCCCATGTGGCGATGCTTATCCCCCAAGCAAGTCTATATCCAGCAGTGATGATGAGATTTGGAAAATATTATGAAACCACTCATCATCATCTGCCCTTTTTTCTACTTTGCTGATGTCTGCCAGAAAGACTGAAGCCAGTCTAACCAAAGGGTATCGTATTACCCAGTTGCTAGGATGTGGAGATCAGGTAGGTAGTCGTTCGCTGTCAGTATAAGAAGAGGAAGATGATGATGATGCCAGAAGTCATCTTGGATACCGTATAAAATTCTTCACCTTGCTGAAAGTAATTTTGCTTCTCTGTAGCCATGGTTACTACCATACCAGAGAAGTTACCAAAATCAAAATTGTACAAAACATAAAAGTTCGGACCCACAGCCTTACGTGCTTGCCGAGACACGGAGAAATCCCGCTATGTAAAGATGGTCACCCATCCACGGAACGACCTCGGTAAGCGTTAATTAACATTGAAGATCGACACGTGCGGTTATTATTTTTTTTCCACGATGAGTAACTCCTTGGTGTTAAAAAAACTTAATTCTTACTTCTTTTTTCTCAGAAAATGTAAAATTAAGTGGTTTGTTGTTGACAGGCTCGCGTTTGACCACCATCTTACCTGATGGTAAGTGATGATGTGGTCGACGGTGAAGCACGCTTGCCTAGAAGAAACCTATTGACTCTTGACTTAAAGGCAGAGAATTACACACACTTTGTAAAAAAAAAGCCTTTCTGGTATTCAAACATGATCAATTTAACCGATCTCACTTAATTGAATAACGTAAATATGTAATTGGACAAAAGTTAATTAAAAAAATAATGATAAGGCAATTTTTATTTGCACAGGTGCTGCAATTCATGCAAAATATTCAAAAGAAAGTGCAAATTAGTTAAATATAATTTTTGTCTTCATCTTCGCTTCCCTCTTGACTGAGCGGATCACAATGCATTTTGTTGCTAGCTGAAAGCTTGGTAGATAGCTGGTTGCCTGCTAGCTGTCGGCGCGTGGACAGCGGGCAGTCATCTCCGTTTAAGGCAGTTTTTGCGAGAGCGGTGTTGGAGCGGGGTCGTGTAAGCGAGTTACCGATTAAGCCGACGACGTAGTGGCCAATAAGTAAGTTGCGATGCCGCTTGGGCGACATCGCAACTGAGGCGGGAGATCCCTATCCCCTACGGCCGAAAATTGGTAGGTGGTGGGGCTACTGACCTGACTCGTCACAGGGGGACGAAGGGCCATATACGGGGTCGTCTGGCGCCCATGTGCCGGTTTGGTCCCTGGGGTGGTCACGGCATGCAATATGTTCTGGGGCGCCGGTGATGGGGGTTACTCCTCAGAGGAGGGTCCGGTGACGGACAGCCGCTGCGGGTTCGCGGTGAGTGCTAATGCGTACCCGTGCCCACGCATAAGCAGCATAGAAGCACCACATAACTGCTCTATATCCTCGTGGTAGCGCAGTATGCATGTTCATTTAACGAGATTAAAAAAAAGGCTTATTAGGGATTGGTAGATGTCACCACAGAGACATGGCCAAAGATATAATTGTTAGGTATTCTCGATTTAAGGCGACAGTTTCAAGACTCTGCTTATATGAATTGGCAACACAAAACTTAAAATTCATTATTATTATACAAATACCCGGAAACAAGTATTACTCATTACTTATGCAGCATAGGTTTTTGATGTTTTGCACCTGCGCAAATGTTATTTGTGTGCTGTCGGCTTGAACATAATAAAATTCAATACGTAATAGGAACATAGGAAGGCTCATTTGGAAATAGGATATATCCTAAAAACATTCATCATCATCATATTAGCCGAAAGACGTCCACTGCTGGACATAGGCCTCCTCCAAGCATTGCCACATTGACCGGTCCCGTGCTCCAGAAATTTTCTGCCCCATCGGCCATCCGTTCTGCGAGCAATGTGCCCAGCCCACTGCCACTTAAGTTTGGCAATTCTGCGGGATATGTCGGTAACCCTGGTTTGGATCTCTCCATTTCTAATTCGATCATGCAAGGAAACCCCGAGCATAGCCCTTTCCCTTTGGGTGACTGTAAGCTTTCTGACGAGGACCTCCACTAATTATATTTAATTAGAGGTGAATATTTCTTTTTGTGCCCAAAGTAATGTATACAGAATTTTGGAGTTAATGCATAATACGCTTATGAAGCACGAAACGATATCCATAGTTTATATTTAAGTTTAGAGGTTTGCTTCTTGAATATCTATGCAGATTACTTTTAGGCAAGCCTGCTCCAGGCCTATGTCCAGCAGTGGACGTCTACGGCTGAAATGATGATGAAGCCTACTCCATCGTCGACTATATCATAGCTTACCATTAGGTGAGGAGTTGTGGGCATATTCGCGAGCCTATTAATTATTGTAGATAATTGGTATATTTAGTAGGCTCTAAAACGCTTATTGTTTTAATTTGTTTATTATTATTACTTTTTTACACGTCTGAAATTTATAATGTAAACTAAATATAATATTAAAATTAACAAAAAAGTAACTTTTACGTAATAACACCTATGTTCATTGTTCTTACCTAGGACACAAGGTTAGGTTAAAAAAAGAGTTAATAAAAAAAAAACAAAAAACCCGACTGCTTAAAAAGCAAACTAAAAAGACGTAAACAAGAAAAAAATCATGCTGTGCAGTCGGAGGATACATATTCGCGAGCTGGCGGACCAAAACCAGATGTATCCTCCGACTGCACAGCATGATTTTTTTCTTGTTTACGTCTTTTTAGTTTGCTTTTTAAGCAGTCGGGTTTTTTGATTTTTTTAATTAACTTTTTTTATTTACAACTTATTAGTTATTTTTTTTAGAATTAGGTACATTTAAACATATAAGTGTTATATATTTTTGAAAACGCCTCTTAAATTTTTTTTCCCCACAAAATGGCGCCCAAAATCCGCCATTTTTGTATTTTCCAATTTTAATGTAGCCAGTGACACTCGCAGGATTAAGATGAATCGATTGACGTAAGAATCATCAAAATCGGCCAACGCGTTTGGTCTCTAGAACGCCACATAGGAACAAACATACATACATACATATATACATAAACACATTACCCTCCTTCGGCAGTCGGGTAAAAAGGGCTGGTTTCCGCAACTCGTGGAGTTGCGGAAACCAGCCCGTTTTAACCTATACCGATAAACCGATTTTAGCCCGTTTTCCAAGCGCGTATTTTGCGTACTACAAATTCATTTGTTAAACTATTTCCAATTCTTCTTTTTTCATGTCATGTCCGTCTAATAGAGGTTATTCATCAACTCTAAATATTTCTCCTTTGGCTCTAAACAAGTTTAACATTACAACAACATGTTTACTACAAACTATTTCGTATGTAATGCTGTTGTTGTACCTTATAATAAAAAAATAAACAAGTTACATTTTATAATCGAAAACGTGGCGTTGGCGATTTTCGAAAATGTATGAAATTGATAAGCGCTATTGAAATGTCATGTGCTCAATTATTTATAGGCGTGTAGTATGGCATTCCAACATTTACTATCGCTGGTAGAATGGCTTTGTCTAGTCCTTTGCTTGGTGAAACAACTCAGTTTGTAATTATGCTAAATTAAAGTATCTCTCATACTTATATGTCATAACCTGTGATATTTGGAAACGTCCTATTACCTTAGGTGCTTGACATAGTGGCTTTCTAACATCGATAACGATTCGTGTAACATCAATGAGTAAGGGAATGACTACTTCATATTTCGGTAGCGTATCAGTGCCATGCATTTTGGCCACCAAAAAGTTAAATTCGCTGATAGTATCTTGTCGTTGTTATTTTCGATAATGTCGCAAATGGCTAACGTATTGCCTTAATTACCTACCTGGGTACCTACCTTCAGTACCATTAACATTTTAACTAGTAGATGTTGGTAACCATAGGCTATAAAATCTTCAATAACATCTAACTTGTCAGCAAGTTCATCTATTTCAGCAATGTCAACCTCAGCAGGCGCTCTGTCTGATATGCAGGCGGCGCAAGTCACTCAGCAAATGTTGCACACAATGTTGCAACTTACTTTACACAGATTTCATGTGACGGACACTAATTGCTATGAAGGGAAACTCGATTATTGTAACTTTCTTTACAATACTCTGGTGTCAGCCAAATAGGCCGTACATTTTTGTTACCTTACAAATTTAAGTAAGTATTTTTATTCTTAATATGCTATTACAATGAGTCATGGTGGTAGGTGGGTTCAACCAATTCAAACCGCAAAAAATATTATTTGTATATAATTATTATTATTATGTTGTATTTACGTAATACAAAGACAAAAACAATCTTACTTCTCATCAAATATAACTAATTAACACTTAGAATCAAATCTCAGATCCACAAAACTACCAATAATTCACGCAAAATGTTAATGGTATATTTTCTTACGAATGCTTCACAGATGGCAGTTCCTATGACTTCATCATATTTGGTGCTGGTTCTGCAGGGTGCGTCCTCGCGAACAGACTGACAGCGTGTGGTCAGCAGCGTACTTGTGATTGAGGCTGGAGGACCATCCCCAATGGAAGCAGACGTAGGTTTCAATAAAGTACTTTTATTTTATTTGAGACGGGTTTGCTCTTGACTCTAGTCTAGGCCAAAGGTGACAGAGATAAAGTCAACGATGAAGTGAGCTTACCCAAAAGAATTCTATTCACTCTAACTTTGAAGAGATTCGGCTTGAATGCGTTTGGAAACACAGACGCAAGTAGGAAGTTCCACTCCTTTGCTGTGCGCATTATGAAAGATGTTTGGAAACGCTTGGTGCGGATTGGTGGAATAGCAACTATGTAAGGATGGTAACTTGCAGTGCGTCTAGATGTCCGACGGTAGAAGGTGGCCGGTGGTATGAGGTCGAGGAGTTCTTGAGCACACTCACTGAAGTACAGCTGATCTTGATTTTTTTTTTGTCATGTCTGTATTCCGTGAAGGCACACCCACATTACATCAGTTATGTTTAAGTCCCATGTCATAGGAGACGAGCCTACTGTCATCATCAGCCTTTTTAATGTTCCTACTGCTGGGACACAGGCCTCGTCTCTGTGAGAGGGAACGGGCCGTAATCCACCACGCGGGCCCAGTGCGGGTTGGTGAATGTCACATGTCTTCAAATTTTTGGTTCTAGGACTTGCTGGTTTCCTCAAAATGTTTTCCTTCACTGATGGGTCACCATTTGAGAGCAGTGGTGATGAAATAATTTACACAAAGTAAAGTGTCTGTTTGGGTTCGAACACACGACCTACAAGTTGTAATTCCCGGCCGTTACCACTGGGCCACCACTGCTACTGTCATCAACCGGGCACAGACTCCTGGCTGCTACTGAGAAATTTCAGATGGCAAAACCCAATAACATTTTGCCCGAACCGGTAACCTATACATGGGCCGTCATGTTGAATGACTCCAGCTGTAAATATGACTCTGTGATACCATATCTTAAATAGAGCGAGAATTTAGTGGACGCAGGATTACGCGCGTCTCGATATGCCGATCAATATTGAACTGATGGATATATCCAACTAACAACAGAGCTTAATCCTAGCAATAACCCCATCTTATCTGCCTTTGCTGAGCTTGGTCATATTGTTGCCGATGATGTGACGGATCTAGGGTAAACCCCCAGCCAGTCTTAGCCAATATTGATGGTCTTCGTCAAAGCAGTTCTGTCACGTATCTCTCAGAAGCCAAATCCCGGAGTATTTTTTTATTTTTTTATTTAATTAAAACGATACAATACCAATTACAATAATTAACATAGAAATATAATATAACAATGTTGACAATTGTGTCACATAAAATCAATAATTTACCCAATACATTTATTATAATAATTTATCAAACAATACATTGAACAGTGTTATGCCAATACAATCAATCCAAAAAAAGAAAGAAATTTCGAAAATTACAATACGAATATATAACATGGCACAGTGGAATAGGAATATTAAGTAATTTAAATATAACAATAATTATAATCAACATGGCTCCGTGGAATGAAAATATACAAATAATCAATCATTTAAATATAAAAAATACAATTATCATGGAACAGTGGACACCCTTGCATATTCTCACATTTCTCGCATTTCTTGCATTTTTTCTGAAGAATGGGGTATCTGTACTAACTGAAAAGTAATTTTCAGATTTTTCAACAAGGAAAAGTGAATGATTAGATAACATTTAAGATAACAAGTGCACTCCCTCAATTATAGGAGGCCACAGCATGCGTAATTAAACTAAAATATAAATTATTTTCTAATTCTAGAACTAATTAGAAACTAAAATAACTAAAATATAAATTCTTATTAAAACATATAAAAGAAAAACAAATGAAAACATGACATACCTACTTATAAAAAGAGACTATCCTTATATTTAGTTAACCTTAGGATTTACCAACATTATGGCAAACCAGACGGCAAAAATCTACAGTAGTAACAAAATGATAAATGTATACTTGTTACAAACAGTATCAGGTTAAACAATTTTAAAATAAAAACATAATGGTAAACTGAAATGAAAAAATAAATAAAAATATATTTGTTACAGAGGGTAAGGCACTTTTAAAATAAAACTATTTAAGATATAATATAAAATTAAATTCAAAATCTAAAACTATAAAATAACATAAAAAGTTTAGGTATTGAAAGTAGGTTACAGCAGCACACGCCTGAAGCTATAAAAAAACCGGCTGAGTGCGAGTCGGACTCGCGCACGAAGGTTTTCGTAACATTATCGATTCTGTTTTTAAAAGAGATTGAAATTTTAACTGTCTAGCTATCACGGTTCATGAGATACAGCCTGGTGACAGACAGACAGATGGACAGTGGAATCTTAGTAATAGGGTCCCGTTTTTACGCTTTGTGTACGGAATCCTAAAAAGTGTCAAATGTCGGAAACCCAGGTTTTCTTGTGGATCTCTACATTTCTGAATCGATCACGCAAGGAAACTCTGAGCATAGCCCTCTCCACTGCTCTTTGGGTGACTGCAAGCTTTCTGATGAGGCCCATTGTGAGCGACCACCCTATATAATATTAAACAAAAAAATACTAAATACAATCTCTAAAAACCCCCAACTGCTACTTCAACGGAAGGCTAGGATGGAATCCAAAAAACAAAAAAACAGCTTTATCATTACTTTCAATATTTACCTAGACACTGATATCACAACTCAAAATGCCTATTGTTAAAAAAAATAGTTTATAATGAGTCTGTATGATTAAAGGAATGTTATTCGATCTGCTAATCAAGATGCATAGGATTATTGCAGTGAACCTATAAAAAAAAATTCGTCACTATAGATATTATTTCTCCAACTAGTTTTTGAACCGGTAAAATAAACGGTTTCTGCGGCAAAGACCACAGTAGTAAAACTGCGAGAAAAAGGTAACACATGAATAAATTTCTAATACGATATGAAAGAAAAGGGATTTAATGCTAGCTCGACAGCCTAGCCAGCAATTATAGACAAAACTTTTTCACAAAAAAGCACAATCGACTTCCAAACACTACAAAGTGAAAAATAATTTCAATTTCGGAAGTCGGTGTTCCTGTTTTACTGCCTTGTTTTTATTTGGAAGTCGGTTGTATTTTCTTATAACAAAGTTTATTTTTTATTTTTCGCTTTTTAGTGGTACATAATGGACAAGTTCTATATTAAGGTGCCTACCTATAATACCCACAGAGATGCCAGAATAGATTACCCGAATAACATGTAACTTGAACATAACCGGAATGCCACTGTACCAGGGTGAACTGAGGCCTTAGTGCGAGTTTTTACTCACGCTCACGTAAACATCAATTTGTATTGAAACTGGATAAGCGCCATCTGGTGACGGTAAGGAGAAACCCCTTTTTTTGTTTACATTTTGACATAAGAGATCGTTTACATCATCACTAATGAGGACGTTAAAAAACGCACTAAGGCCTCTGTGCACGTCTGCGTACTCGTTTAGTGCGTACTGGCGTAATAGTATGTTATGAAATGGTGTAAACAATAAACAGACATGCGAGTGCAGCAATCCCTAGAGATTTGTCGTCATTTGAAGAGTTCTGTAATAGATATTTATCAAATTTAGATGGGACCATTTCGAAATAAACTTCAATCGGAAAAAAAAAAAACATTTGCAATTCCGTTTATATATGACAAGTAAAACCGAACAAGACCAGAGACAAGAAGAAACTAACTTCTTTAAACTCAAAATTCGAAAAATCCTGGTACCAAAAACTTTTAAAAATAAATTGAACAAAAAGTAACAAAAATACTACTTACATGATAGACTTACGTGCTGCCTATCAAGAAATGAAAGAAATTTTTGAATCAGTCCCGTTCTCTTTATAAGGCGTAAATGGCAAATACAACTGTTTGACAGAATTATATTAACATATCAATATCAGTCCAGAACAAATTCTGTCCTTCAAACCATTTACCTTCTGAATATTTATAATTGGAAGTTATATAAAAATATAAAAGAAAACTTTAGATTATTATTTTCAGAAACTTCTAGACTCGATAACAATAACATCACATGATTTGCATTTTATGCTGAATGTAAGGATATTTTGACGATAGCACCTGACAGCTGTGTTGACTAAAGATGGGCTAAATCTGATAATGTAGACTTGATGGGGTGGCCTTCCAATTATATCCTTCACTACTAAACTCACAATGAACAACACCAAAACGCTGGCAATCGCCTAGAGGGTATCGGACAAAGCACTCAAAGTCAAAGTGTCATTCCGTCACGAAAACAGTTGACGAAAAGTCAACAATGTATGGTTTGACGAAAAATTAAAATGTTACGTGGTTTATTACACACATTTTGACATTTCGACAATCGTGTTTGCCGATAGAATAGCTAGAACCCTTGCTATGAGTTACACTGCATGATTATTTAAAAATGAAGAGAATAGTAGACGAATAAAAGTTACTCACGAAAGTCACAAAGCTTAAAGAATTGCCAAACTTGTTAGTGAGCAGGGTGCATTTCGAAAGCGCCAAAAAAACATTTATCCTAAAAGTCAATTTTGCCCCTATCTCCTCGAATAATAATCTCCTCAAAAATAGTATAAAAGAGGCGTAGAAAATGACAAAGTTATCTTATCAGCAGTACAAGACAGCTCATCAATCCTCCAGGTAAGTCATTCACTTCAAAATTAATTACTTTTTAAATTGTGTTTCTTTTTCTTTAAATTGTGTTCAATTCACATATTCTTTATCTATTACCGGAATAAATTGCTTGTTCCATATAAAATGGTAAAAACCTTGCCATTTCTTTAGTTCAGTTCGGGATGAAATGATTTAAGGATATAGGTATCCGCATTATTTTCACTGTTAATTTGTAACTACTTATTTATCTATTTGTTTTATTTGAGATGTGTTTGCTCTTGACTTTAGTCTAGGTCAGAGGTGACAGAGATAAAGTCGACGATGGAGTGAGCTTACCCAGAAGAAGCCTCACTCACAGCACGAAGCATCACTCTTTACCCATTATATTTTTTAAGTCATGTTCACCTGGAACCATTAAATTGCTGTCAATTTGATAAATGACAGCAATTGTTTAAGTTATTCTGACTGGGTTGTCTGTTTGGCAATAGGGCTTGCTTGAGATCTCTTTCTTTATCCTCTCTTTTATCCTATCTTTCTTCTCTTTCTTTCCACCAGCACCCTAATTATTTATCTGTTTTAACAACACGAAGCAAATCCTTTCCTCTTCATTTTGATAACTCAGCAAACAGCTGTCGAGTAGACGGATGTACCCCATTAATGTTTTGTTGCTTTTTTTTCAGCAAAGATGGACGCGGCTACAGCTCTGGCCTCTATCCAGTCGTTCCAAATAATTTTGCAGATGATACAGACCCTACAACCTACTGCGTGGCAGTATCCAGCTCAACATACTATTGCAGGTAAAAAAAACTATACAAACTACCACATGACATAGAACAGGTTCAAATGTACTGAAAACAATATAAGAGCCCCTACAAGTTTCACGAGCTATAAATAGAAAACAGCTACTTTTTCAGCGCAAATTTCTCAATAACTACAAGATATATAAATAAATATAGATATATAAATATTTTAATAAAAAAATTTGCGTCACATAGTTATCTAGTAAATAGACATTACATATTTTTGATAACTGCTCAAATTAAATTAGGAAAAATAAATTCCTAAAACACGTTTTTACGAAATCCCGAATCACCAGGTTATTTAATTGCTTTTTCAGCTTACTGGTGGCGAATAATAATCTGCAAAAAATAGTATGGACTGGGCATATAGTATACTAGTAAGCCACCAATTTTGTTTTCTAAAGTTTATTATATTTGTACTTAAAAAAAACTGGTAAATAATTTGAAATTTGAGGTGTTTATTAATCGAATCCAATTTTTATATTTTATTTTTGAGTGCTTATTTTATTTTAATAAATTGTCTAAATAATGCCTTATAAAACGTCGCGCTCGCGCGGGGCATTCAGCTCGCTCAAGGGTTTGTAGACAACGGACCTGTGTCGTTTTTACTCATCATCACCTGTGTCATTATATTTTTTATCATGTATCTTGTGGTTATTGAGAAATTTCAAAAAAGTAGCAGTTTTCTGTTTTTGGCTCGTGAAACTTGTAGGGGCTCTTAAATCCACACTAGTGTGTTTGAGGCATGGTGAATTGTTGACATCAATCAAACTGCACTGTGCCCGTTTGGTGGAATACGGCGCAGCTTACTCTCAGAGATAAAAGGCCTGTATCGCTGCTATAGCAATATTATAAGCCAAAACTGTGCTTCGGTTGTTCAAAAGGTTTTACCTGAATTGGATATCCAAAACAACGAAAAACCACTACTTCGAACTTTTTATTAAAAATCCCTAGTTTAGTAGAGTAGCATAAAAGACAATAACCATTATCATTATCAGCATCATTATCTAACTATTAATACATTTTTTATTTTTATTTTGATAATCCCGGGATCCTGAGGTCCCGGTACTTTGAAAGGCGTGCGAGGGACCGAAGCCAACTTGCAGAGGCAATTTTTTTAAATTTTATTTTTATTTTCTCAATTATATTAAACATATGTATACAATTGAACATTCTAAAAAAAAACAAGGGTAGGGGTCGTAGCTAACTCGCTGAGGCCTTGTTAGGCAATTTTTTTTTTAATTTTCTCAATTATAGTAAACCTATGTATACAATTGAACATTCTAAAAAAAAAACAAGAGGAGAGGCCGAAGCCAACTCGCTGAGGCCTTGTTAGGCAATACATTAAATTATTATATATTTTTTAATTTAACAAATATATTAACATTTGTATATAAATGAACATTCTAAAAAAAAACAAGTCTTTATACAAATACAAAGGGGAGAGGGAAAAGGGCTCATTGTGCGTCAATAAAATCGTCCACATCGATGTCAATGGGAAGCGTGTCCAGAACGCTGACAGCATTGCCACGTTGGATGGCAATGATGATTCTCTGGCTGAAGAAAAGGCCAGCCCTCGTCACGTGAAGAGTCCACGAGCTTTGTGTTAATGTCTCAAAAAACTCGATGCGCACTCGGACCCCATGGACCTAATGTTTCAACTCTAAGCGGCTCAAACATATAACTTCCAATAAGGCTGTTATATTTGAGCCTTTTGAGGTTTTCTGCACTAGTAGCAGCCACCCCAGCACAGCCCGCTGTACTAAGAAGATGGGGTGGCGCAAGGATGTCAGCACATGTTGCATCCCACACCACAGGCGGCCTGCAGGATAGGCCATGGTGACCGAGGCAGTCGACTGCTTTACCACATTGACAACAATGTGGAGCAACATTTTCATCTTGCTGCCAATATAAGACCAAAGAAACGAAGGATGGACGGTATGAAAGATGATTTTCATAGAAAGGGAGTGAGTATTTAGATGACGACTAATGCAGATGGAAGGCAAAAACATGCTGCTGGTGCACGCGTTGGTACCCCAAATATATTGGGAAAGATAATCATGGATAATTTGAAGGTATGCGGAACAAGGTGTAAAGTTCCGGAACTACCAAGAAAAAGGGAATATCCTACAGCCATACGGGTATTGTGTCTGGTCCGGGTAACTGCCCGACGGTGGTTGTCGGACTTTTGCATATGTTCAAACTCGCGCCGAAAACTCTGTTTGCGCGATGCAAGATTTTGTGTGACGTCAGGACATTAGTTCGTTCGTGGTGGCATAGATGCTACTACAATAATTCTGGGAAAGTTATTATAATATTTTTGTTCTTTCTTCACAGATGGCGATTGCTTTGATTTCATCGTGGTAGGAGGTGGCTCGGCGGGATGTGTTGTCACTAGCAGGCTCACAGAAAACAAAAATATCAGTGTGTTGCTGGTCGAAGCCGGAGGATATCCTCCCATTGAGTCAGAGGTACAAATATATAAACATGATACTAGCTATATAGATTATTAATTGCTGTGGTCTCCCATGGTACAGCGTTATGCTGAGCGGGAGCCTTTTTTCTATTTATAGGTAAGAAAGTTTCTATGATAGTAAATATTTGTTCTTTTTTCTTCTTTTTCTTGTATTTGAATATCGTTTGCAATTCAATCATGAGGCGATTCCTATCTCTCTTAGAGACATTCTTATTGCTTGTTTAATTTTTTGTTATTATTATAGTATCCCGCCTGGTTCACTCTTCTGGCTCGTTCGGTATACGATTTCAACTTCACCTCGGAGGATGACGGAATAACCGCGCAAAATCTCCAGAATAAGATCGTTACCCTGAACCAAGGAAAGATGTTAGGCGGGAGTAGCGGTCTCCATCACATGATGCACACGAACGGCGACCCAGAAGACTATAACTATTGGGCTGAAGTAGTTGGAGACGAGAAGTGGAACTTCGAAAACATTCAGCAGTACTTAAAGAAAATGGAAACTTTAATAAACCCAGAGCTTCTCCAAGAATCAGATTTAAGTTTCCACGGTTTCAATGGACCAATGAAAGTTGGTAAAGATGAATACTACTCAACTCAGAAATACTTACGCGCATTAGAAGAGCTTGGACACAATATTGTGTCAGATATCAACTCACAGATTCCTGCTCTTGGCTACGGTGAAAATCTGTTCGAAATTGGAGATGGAGTACGGCAAAGCAGTGCGTTGGGGTACCTCGGCCTGGCAAAGAACCGCACCAATCTGTACTTGTCACTATTTACTGAAGCACAAAAGATCATATTTAACGGCACCAATGCGATTGGTGTCCAAGTGACCACCTCTAGTGGTGAAACTATCAAAGTGTATGCAAACAAAGAAGTAATCGTATCAGCTGGTGCGATTAATAGCCCTAAGCTTCTGATGTTGTCAGGTATCGGACCTTACGAGCATCTCACTTCATTAGGTATCGACGTAATCGCTGATCTGCCTGTTGGCGAGAACTTCCAAGACCATGCTTGTGCTTCAATAATGTATCAGGTGGGGGAATGTGATTCTAGTACACCCGCTGCAAATCCACACAAATTTCCAGCTCCATCTTTCAACGGATACGTAGCACTTGATTACAAAACCGCAGACTACGATACTATAAACTTAGAGTTCCAATGTGAATCAACCGACCTTTTACAATTAAGTGTCAACATGTTTAGCTACGCTTTCAACATCTCAGATGCTTTCTACAAAGCTAGTAAGGACAGGAAAGTACTTTTTACTCTACTTGGTCTGGTGATGCCGAAATCTCGTGGATATATGCTTTTGAAAAGCTCTGATCCTGCGGACAATCCTATAGTACATACAGGGATGTTTAGTAATGAAGAAGACATTGATTTGATTGCTAGAGCTTTTGTAGACCATAATCAAATTTTGAATACGGAATACTTCAAGAGCATTAATGCTTCTTTGCTAGATGTTGGTGTTTGTAAAGATTTTGATTTTGGTTCGTTTGAATACTGGAAGTGTTATGCTGTTTCAATGTCTGCAACAATGTGGCATTACGCTGGTACTTGTGCCATGGGGACCGTGTTGGATGCTGATCTGCGTGTGCGTGGAATCGGTTCTTTGCGTGTGGTTGATGCTTCAGCAATGCCGACCGTGATTAGAGGCAAGATCTATGCTGGGGTGATGATGCTGGCAGAACATGGGGCTGCTATCATTCGTAATGATTATGAAATTTAGTCGATGGCAGTAATTTTTTTAAACTAATTTATAAATTTGGTAAAGTTCGTAACAGTTAGATTGTTTTTGTTACTTTTGTTGTATGTTCATAAAACTATTCAGTTTTAGCTATATTTTTGTGTTTGCTAACATTATTAATAGTAAGTGTATTTGTTTTGTGATATTGTGTTACTATTAGATACTGTATTATTGCAAATAATTATGTTTTCTTGCAAGACTTTCTTAATGTTTTAAATAAAGTTTATTTTCATTACTTTGTTATTTTAATGATCTGAGTGAATAATTAGGTATTAGACCACGATCTAAATTGTCTAATATATTTGTCAAAACTTTACAAAAGAGAAAACACAGAATTTAAAATCTAAAAGAAATATACTTACCAATATTAAACTCTGTGACACATCACATTCAAAACACCATTTATTTCCAAAACAATGCCATGTAAAGGTGTCTAATAAAAAAACCTACAACGAGTAAAACAGTAGGTACAGTAACATTTAAAACGTTTTAAAGTGAAATAATAAAAAAGAGAACACTCATTTAAGCAGTTCCCCAACTTTTTGCTCTTTATTGTTTAATTAAAAGTAAGTAAAAAGAAAACTTAGGAATACAGCTCACATTCTAAAAAAATGTACTACTACCCCGGGGCATTTCATGAACTCTTTGTTAAATGTGGTTAAACTATCTAAGTTTAACCACATTTAACAAAGAGTTCATGGTGCGTAAACATACATAACTATAATATTTTCATAAAAGCTTGAGGCCTCAACGTCCATCTTGCACTGTATTAAGGATAAGTATCAAGCTTTTACATACACAAGACACACACACACACACACCATTACAGTTTATTACTAACAATCCTTTTTGTCTTTCTGTGTTTATCTTTAAAACTATGGTTTTTATTTCATTTTGATCATTATTGCATAAGATTGAACTGTATTTGTTGCTGGGAGATGGCACTGGTTCCTGTAACACAGGTTCAACTCTAGCACAGGACTCAGGGATTTCACTGAATTGTAATCTTCTTAGTTTTATTTAGTTCATATAAAGCTTGTTCATATTGATATATTTCTGCCAATTTTGGACCCAAATATTATCAGGTATTGATATCCTGACTGATCTATTGAAGAAAACATAGTTTGCCCATCATTTGGTGAACCTTTAGTTTCTATTGGATACTGCTAACATCACGACTGTTTTTGCAGGGAGAAGGCTGGAGGTTAAGTTAGTACCCATGATAGGAGGCAATCTTTTTGCCAGTAACTGGGCACACATTGAAATTAGGCTGACATTGCTAAGTCTCTGATGGATAAACCCCACTTATCAACCCCCAATACCACTTTGCCCCAACTCGGGCATCGTACCCTGGACTTCATTCTAAGCAGTATCTTTAACGACCACTAGACCATATTTTGCTATTTATATTATATTAGCTTCTGCTAGCGACTTCGCCCGCGTGAATGTCGAAAATTATCCTAAGGGAACATATTCCCGGTATAAAAAGTATTCTATGTGCTATTCCAGACCATAGTTTATCGCTCTATCAAATTTCATCCAGATCCGTTCCGAAAATTTTGCTTGAAAGAGTAACATACAAACAGACTCGCAAACTTTCGCCTTTATACTAGTAATATTACTCGCTTCTACCAGCGGCTTCACCCGCGTGAATGTCGAAAATTATCCCAAGGGAACATATTCCCAGGATAAAAAGTATCCCATATGTTATTCCAGACTGTAATCTATATGTGTGCCAAATTTCATCCAGATCCGTAAAGCCGTTTGAGCGTGAAGAAGTAACAAACATAAAAACACACATACACACACTCACAAACTTTTGTCTTTATAATATTAGTATATATAGCGTGATGTGATGTGATTTTCGATATAATATGTATATTAAACTTCCAAATACAAAAAAAGATACATTATTTACATTATCTTTACTGACAAACAATAAAATATAAAGGGAAGAGAGGGTAACCTTATCGTTCCCGGGAAACACATAAAAAGGAAAAGTGCAACAAAAGGTACGCAATAATGAAAGTTATGTAGGTCAGCGATACAGAACCGGGAATCGACTAGGGATGCCATCATTATAAAGGGTGTAACGGGAAGGTGTGAGCATAGTTTAAAAATTGCTACTGCTCATCTAAATGAAAAATCTTTCCCAAAGATATTCTCAAAAATATTATATATTTTTGTTTGTTTTTTTCAAATTTGTCGTCAGCTGAGCAAAATTGTATGGGCGAAACTATTTTGTTTTGAGAATGACTGACGTCCTTGGAGAAAATTTATTTATTTATTTCACACCAACAAGTACATCTAACAGTACTCCAAGACGATGTTATACCACAGAATAAATAAACTGATATCTAACTTACAAAATATACTTAAATATAAAAATTCAATAATAAAAATAAAACTAAAATAATTATAATTAAGTTGGGAGCCCCTTCACAGGACACGCAATATCTCCTTTGCTGCATGACCTGCATCTTCCAGGATTTAAATGTGGCCAACGATAGAGTTGTACACTAATACAGGTTGCTAAATACTGGCCGTACACAATTTTATGTTGAGTCAATTGACAAGAAAAGAAGAACATTATATGTGCCTGCGCAATGTACATTATGCAAATAAATCGGCTGTCTATTGTCAAACAATCTGCCTGCCTTTTCTCAACAATGTTTTTTTTTTTTCACCTGCGCCTACATGGGCACTTATAAAACGTCGACAAAAGGTGCACGGTTCGGGTTGGTCGTTTCCTGTGGAGAAGAACTGGCAAGAAACTCCACGGTTACTCTTTTAAAAAAATTGGTTTGTTTTTACAATATTTCCATGTTACAGCATTAGTGCTTAGATATGGGGGACAACGTAGGCCCGACAATAAGTTGTAAGAAACTAAAAAAAAAGTTTGTATAAACGAGATAAAGAGTTAACAAATGTTAACAAGCATCTAAAAATCTAGAAGGCCTATAATGTTAGTGTCAGATTCCAGTCTAACTAGATCCAGCTGATAACTATCAGCTGACCTCCACAACCCATTAAATGTTGGGTTAGACCAAACGATCGTAATTTTGTGAGTTGTGAGTCGCGTAAAGTGCGTCACGGCATTTTACGCGACTCACAACAAATCTCTAATAGTGGCCGTTGAGACGACTCGGTACTCTGTGCCCATTGTAATGTGGAAGCGCCTATCAATATTTTCGCAGCACGTTCCAATTTCATGTGAAAACTGAAAATAATACACCATAACAGTTCCGTGAGTTCATTTATTGCAGCTAGCTTTGAGGTAGGCGTTTGTTTTACTATTTTTATTTCGGAAATCGATTTGGGTATAACCTATTGGACCTGACAAGATCAAATTCATCAACAATCCTTGATTTTTAGCGAAATTGAAATTCTATCGGCGAAAGCGTCCAGTGTTTGAGTTACGCACTATATCCGATCCGTGTTCGTGAAATTTCGGTTCCGAAGTAGCCGTAGTACCTATCAATTTCAATAAATTTTTTTTATTTTACATAGGCCTACATGGGCACTTATAAAACGTCGACAAAAGGCGCTCGGTTCGGGTTGGTCGTTTCCTATGGAGAAGAACTGGCAAGAAACTCCATGGTTACTCTTTTAAAAATATGGTTTGTTATTACAATATTTCCATGTTACAGCATTACTTAGATATGGGGGGACAACGTAGGCCCGACAATAAGACGTTAGAAACTACAAATAAAAAGTAAAACGAGATAAAAAGTTATCAAATTTTATCAAGCATCTAGAAATCTAGAAGGCCTACAAAGTACTTATTGTAGGGAAGTTTATGCAATACATCCGAACTCTATCCGTCATAATTCAGAACATTTTGAACTTGGAACTAAAATCGTAGTGCGTTAACCGCCCTTAATATCATAATTTTCTGACTTTTCTGCAATCGTTGATTTATTTTCGATGGATCCCACTTTTGAATCCCATTTTAATATTTTTGGCGTTGGATCCCACAAAACATTATTATGTATTTCCGTTAGTTCCCAAATTTTAAAAATGCAAGAAAAATACGTTTTATTGTCGTTGAATCCCAAAAACTATTTCCGTTGGATCCCAAATGCTTAAAAACATCTGAATGTGGGTACTTTCAACAACAAAATTGTTTAAATAAAATGAGATTATATTTTATTAACAGACTTCAAAAAAGGAGGAGGTTCTCAATTCGTCGGAAACTTTTTTTAAAATGTATTTTACCCGATTACTCAAAGCCTGGACCGATAAATAATAAAATAAATTAAAATTAATATAAATATTAAAGAATATTATTATATAAATAACTAAAATTGAAGTGGCGCTCGAAAAGAGCACTTGGAAAGATATGGAGAGGCCTTTGCCCAGCAGTTGGACATTAACAGCTAAATAAAACATAAAAATGTAATGTTAATGAAAATCTTAATGTTATTGAATAATTATAATTATACATTTAAGAAAAATCATTATCAAAATTACTATCAACAACAAGTCAATACTATAATATTAAAAAAAGTAGAAAAAAGAAATAGATATCGTGAGAAAACCACCATGTCCGGCATGTCCTAGAACCAAAAATTCGAAGACATTGTAACATCCACCAACCCGCACTGGGCCCGCGTGGTAGATTACGGGCTACGGCCATTTCTCTCTCACAGAGAGGAGGTCAATGTTCCAGCAGTGGAAACATTAAAAGGCTGATGATGAATATTAATATAAATAATTAAAATAAATCAATTGGACCACGGGTCTTCGGTAGGTGCAGTTGTCCATTCATTATTTTTAGTTAGACAACTGCCCCTACCGAAGTCCCGTAGTCCAACTAGTTAGACATTATAGTTGGACCAGGACCCCTCAACGGATAAATCGTTCTAGCTAGATTTCATTTTTAGATAACGTCGTATTCTCTATTTCTTTTTTATTATTACTTTTTTTACCTTTTATCATCATCATCATATCAGCTGAAAGACGTCCACTGCTGGACATAGGCCTCCCCCAAGCGTCGCCACATTGACCGGTCCCACGGGTCTCGTAACCAGCGGATCCCCGCAACCTTCACCAGGTCATCGGTCCACCTGGTGGGAGGCCTTCAAACGCAACGTCTTCTGGTTCGCGGTCGCCATTCCAGAACCTTGCTGCCCCATCGGCCATCCGTTCTGCGAGCAATGTGCTCTGCCCACTGCCACTTAAGTTTAGCAATTCTTCGGTCTATGTCGGTAACCCTGGTTCTCTTGTGGATCTCTACATTTCTGATTCGATCACGCAAGGAAACTCCAAGCATAGCCCTTTGGGAGACTTTAAGCCTTCTGATGAAGCCCATTGGCCGAATCATCATCAGCAAGGAAACTCCGAGCATAAAATCAAAATCAAAATAAATATTTTTTTATTTTACATAGGCCTACATGGGCACTTATAAAACGTCGACAAAAGGCGCACGGTTCGGGTTGGTCGTTTCCTATGGAGAAGAACCCATAGCCCTCTCCATTGCCCTTTGAGTGACTGTAAGCTGTCTGATAAGGCCCATTGTAAGCGACCACGTTTCAGAGCCATATGGCAACACACACTGGTCATAAGACTTTCGTCTTGAGACACTGTGGTAAGTTGGACGAGAAGATACCGCGCAACTGCCCGAACGCTGCCCAGCCGAGTCGGATTCGACGGTTGACCTCTTTCTAGAACAAGAACAAGTTGGCCCTACCCAATTGGATCGTTTGTCCCAGGTAGACATAGTCACCCACAACTTCGAGTGTAGAGTCTCCGACCTTGATAGGAGTGGGTGTAACATGGGCATTCAACATCACCTTGGTTTTTTTTCACCTTCTTTCGGAAGCTCTACTGAGATCATCGAGCATTGTACTGAGGTCCTCCATGGTCTCAGCCATAACCACTATATCGTCGGTGAACCGAAAGTGAGTGATGTACTAGCCATTAACGTTGATGCCTAGTCGTTTCCAGTCGAGAACCTTGAAGACATCCTCCAGTGCAGCGGTAAACAGTTTCGGAGATATGACATCTCCCTATCTCACACCTCGCTGCAGAAGGACGGGTTCCGAGGCCTGATCCTGAAGTCGAACTGACATGGTGGCGTTTTTGTATAAACACTTCAACACTTCGATGTCCTTCGATGACTGCAGTACAGCCCAAGTCTCGATCGAATATAAGGCTTTCTCGTAGTCCACAAACGCTAAACAGAGAGGCAGGTTGTACTCTTCGGTCTTCTGTATAACCTGCCGCAGCGTATGTATGTGGTCTGTGGTTACCTTTTATGTTTCATTGTTCTGCCTTTCATTCATTCAATCATTTAATATTCGGTGTGCCGAAAACACGCTGCTTTTTAAATGTTTGATAATGGTAAATCACTTTTCTTCTAAAAAGTACACATATTGTTATAACATGGGATTCAATGGGAATAGAAAATGGGACCCATCGCCAATACCTAAAAAATGGGATCTAAAAGTGGGATCCAACGAAAATAAATCCAATCGTTACCGGCAACCGTTAGAGGCTCTGAGCTTGGCAACTATATTTTTATCTCAGTTGTAATCGTACCATTGTATCATACCAAACTCTGTTCTGTCCTGCTTGATATGGAGGATTTATTTTCGATGGATCCCACTTTTGAATCCCATTTTAATATTTTTGGCGTTGGATCCCACAAAACATTATTATGTATTTCCGTTGGATCCCAAATTTTTAAAATGCAAGAAAAATACGTTTTATTGTCGTTGAATCCCAAAAACTATTTCCGTTGGATCCCAAATGCTTATAAACATCTGAATGTGGGTACTTTCAACAACAAAATTGTTTAAATAAAATGAGATTATATTTTATTAACAGACTTCAAAAAAGGAGGAGGTTCTCAATTCGTCGGAAACTTTTTTTAAAATGTATTTTACCCGGTTACTCAAAGACGCCTGGACCGATAAATAATAAAATAAATTAAAATTAATATAAATATTAAAGAATATTATTATATAAATAACTAAAATTGAAGTGGCGCTCGAAAAGAGCACTTGGAAAGATATGGAGAGGCCTTTGCTCAGCAGTTGGACATTAACAGCTGAATAAAACATAAAAATGTAATGTTAATGAAAATCTTAATGTTATTGAATAATTATAATTATACATTTAAGAAAAATCATTATCAAAATTACTATCAACAACAAGTCAATACTATAATATAAAAAAAAGTAGAAAAAAGAAGTAGATATCGTGAGAAAACCACCGGCATGTCCTAGAACCAAAAATTCGAAGACATTGTAACATCCACTAACCCGCACTGGGCCCGCGTGGTAGATTACGGGCTACGGCCATTTCTCTCTCACAGAGAGGAGGTCTATGTTCAAGCAAACAACAAAACATTAAAAGGCTGATGATGAATATTAATATAAATAATTAAAATAAATCAATTGGACCACGGGTCTTCGGTAGGGGCAGTTGTCCAATCATTATTTTTAGTTAGACAACTGCCCCTACCGAAGTCCCGTAGTCCAACTAGTTAGACATTATAGTTGGACCAGGACCCCTCAACGGATAAATCGATCTAGCTAGATTTCATTTTTAGATAACGTCGTATTCTCTATTTCTTTTTTATTATTACTTTTTTTTTACCTTTTATCATCATCATCATATCAGCCGAAAGACGTCCACTGCTGGACATAGGCCTCCCCCAAGCGTCGCCACATTGACCGGTCCCGCGCGTCTCGTAACCAGCGGATCCCCGCAACCTTCACCAGGTCATCGGTCCACCTGGTGGGAGGCCTTCAAACGCAACGTCTTCTGGTTCGCGGTCGCCATTCCAGAACCTTGCTGCCCCATCGGCCATCCGTTCTGCGAGCAATGTGCTCTGCCCACTGCCACTTAAGTTTAGCAATTCTTCGGGCTATGTCGGTAACCCTGGTTCTCTTGTGGATCTCTACATTTCTGATTCGATCACGCAAGGAAACTCCGAGCATAAAATCAAAATCAAAATAAATATTTTTATATTTTACATAGGCCTACATGGGCACTTATAAAACGTCGACAAAAGGCGCACGGTTCGGGTTGGTCGTTTCCTATGGAGAAGAACCCATAGCCCTCTCTATTGTCCTTTGAGTGACTGTAAGCTGTCTGATAAGGCCCATTGTAAGCGACCACGTTTCAGAGCCATATGGCAACACACACTAGTCATAAGACTTTCGTCTTGAGACACTGTGGTAAGTTGGACGAGAAGATACCGCGCAACTGCCCGAACACTGCCCAGCCGAGTCGGATTCGACGGTTGACCTCTTTCTAGAACAAGAACAAGTTGGCCCTACCCAATTGGATCGTTTGTCCCAGGTAGACATAGTCACCCACAACTTCGAGTGTGGAGTCTCCGACCTTGATAGGAGTGGGTGTAACATGGGCATTCAACATCACCTTGGTTTTTTTTCACCTTCTTTCGGAAGCTCTACTGAGATCATCGAGCATTGTACTGAGGTCCTCCATGGTCTCAGCCATAACCACTATATCGTCGGCGAACCGAAAGTGAGTGATGTACTCACCATTAACGTTGATGCCTAGCCGTTTCCAGCCGAGAACCTTGAAGACATCCTCCAGTGCAGCGATAAACAGTTTCGGAGATATGACATCTCCCTATCTCACACCTCGCTGCAGAAGGACGGGTTCCGAGGCCTGATCCTGAAGTCGAACTGACATGGTGGCGTTTTTGTATAAACACTTCAACCCTTCGATGTCCTTCGATGACTGCAGTACAGCCCAAGTCTCGATCCAATATAAGGCTTTCTCGTAGTCCACAAACGCTAAACAGAGAGGCAGGTTGTACTCTTCGGCCTTCTGTATAACCTGCCGCAGCGTATGTATGTGGTCTATGGTTACCTTTTATGTTTCATTGTTCTGTTTTTCATTCATTCAATCATTTAATATTCGGTGTGCCGAAAACACGCTGTTTTTTAAATGTTTGATAATGGTAAATCACTTTTCTTCTAAAAAGTACACATATTGTTATAACATGGGATTCAATGGGAATAGAAAATGGGACCCATCGCCAATACCTAAAAAATGGGATCTAAAAGTGGGATCCAACGAAAATAAATCATATGGAGGAAAGTAAAAATTAAATATTCTAATTTACGACTCTTTCGTTGCCCTTTCCTATTAATATAATTGCGAGATCAAAAATAGTTACTGGTTATCGACATAGATAAATACCAATGAAATAATGGACGGACTGCGCGAAAGACAATATAGTAAACAGAGATATGAAAAAAAAACTACGATCATCAAATAATCGTCTTCTTCAATGTCCTACTCACCGCTCTGACTTCATTCATTGTTCTTTCTTCGTTCAGTATATAGGCAACCAACCGATTAACCTTCGAAGTAAATGTACGCGAATATCGTACTTACCAAACTTCTGTGCCGCCCTGAAGTTGGCTTTCCGATGCGCAAGGCACGGGTGGGTGCTGTTTTTGTATCAGATTTACTACTGCCCAGCCATTGTAGTCAATTTTAGGGCGACCCAGTAGTTTGGCGAGAACTATACAATCGTAAGAAGTTGGCAGTAGTATCGTCACACCGCATTTTTTTTCTAATGGTCTATTTCTACTAATTGTTTAAATAAATTAAGAATATAGTAATCGAAATTAAATATTTAAATTATGCAGTTGGGTTATTGTATAATTGTATTGTATTTATTTATAGTTTATATTTATGTCTTGTATTTAAATGAATATAAACTTATCGCGTTTTATTATTATCATTATTGCACCTACCACTATTTATATACCGGTATCTATATCACCCAAAGGTTGACTGTTAAAAAATGCCTAAGGCATTAAGTTCGTCTCTGTACGTTTGTATGATTAAAGTATTAAAATATATGGAAGAAGACGAGATACTGCGGTGATTTCAAATAAATTGGCATAAGGACAGAAGCTGAATAGTTTCTCCAGGACTTGTCGAGCTTCATTGCCACGGCGTTTTTCTGTGAGTGCTGTAGTGATTTCTGGCTTTCAGGAGTTCTAGTGGTTGGAAATAGTGTGGTGGATTAGTCTCAAATAAAAAGTCTCCTAAAGAACCATTGCCCAAAGAATATTTTAACATATTCGCTTATGCAAAATATTTCAACCAATTATGATCAATTACGTGTCTGTTAACAAAATACAGGTGTTTTTATATAACTGTAAATTAAATCCTTGAATTTTAATACACAGTGTAACGGTAGAGAATTTGCGTAAATAAAATGTTAACATTTGGTTTTAACAGAAATTTTTATCGCTTTTTGTCTTTAGATCAAATGGCTAGAAAAAATAAACCAGAAAAGGTCATGTGTAGAGCTTTGACAGTCGTTATGGGTAAGCAGAAACTTGAAATTTACATCAGTATTGCAAAGGAATACCGTGTTTCCAAGTTACTGGATTGTGGACGTCAGATGTATCATTTTGCTGTTAAGATGAATCCTTTTAGACTAAAAGCCGCCCTCAATATAGTTAGATCATCACCATCATCATCATCAGCTTTTTTTTAATGTTCCCACTGCTGGGATACACGCCTCCTCCCTGTGTTGAGGGGCCTTTATCCTCCAAGCGGGCCAAATGCGGATTGGTGAATGTCCCATGTCTTCGAAGTTTTGGTTCTAGGAAATGCCGGTTTCCTTACGATGTTTTCCTTCACCATTTTTAGAGCAGTGGTGATGAAATAATTGATACAAAGTAAAGCGCCGGCCTGGGCTCGAACCCACGATCTACGACACGTAAGTCGCGGCCGTTACTACTGGGCTATCACTGCTCTTACCAACTGTTTATGAGCAATTTAATATTTTATTGATTTTGGATGTATAACAGGGTGGAAAGTCCCGCAAACCTCCGTTGAAAAAGGAGGATCCTCCGACTATGGTGTTGTGTCTGGTCCGGGCTGCATCTGCCCGAATGTTGTTGTCAGACTGTCGTATACGGTCAAATCGCGCCGAAATCTTCGCTTGCGTGATGCAGGACTTGTGCAACGTGTCATTAGTTCATAGGATTAGTTTATGCCGCTACATCACTCCCCTCTAGAGACCGAAGGTTGATAGCAGGTTGATCGTCCGTACATCTTGTGATGCGTGCCAGGCTAGTGGAAAGTTGGTTCATGTTTAACAAGGACCCGCCCCGGCTTCGCTCGTGACAAATTTCATACAAAAACTTTATTTTATTGCTGTTACTATTGAAAACCGTATTAAAAACCGTTGCGTGGTTTACAAGAAATTAGCGGTGAAACGACGTCCAAAGACTCGGACAACGATTTTGTTTTAGACTATTTATAGAAACCGTTATAATATGCAGTCATTTCTGATATTATTGAATGACGTAACTAAAAAGTTTGATAGTATTTTATTTTCTCCCCACTTCTTTCAGTTAAATGACAATAGTAATAGCAAACAGCTGAGTAAACCAGAGAGGAGGCGCGGCAAATAAAATATATTCTCTCAAATATGGAAAGTTTCACACGGTAGCATCAATTTTTTATTACATGTTAATTTTAAATGTTTTAACGTTCAAAAGTGCCGCATAATGTCCTAGTTGAAATAAATACATTTGACTTTAAGATGTCTTGAGGTCTAACAATACACTACTGGTAACTTAAATGCTTGATGTTCATGTCTGATTCTGAAAAAAATTGCTTACACAAATGATAATTCTATTTAGTCCGTCAGTGAGATTATCAAATAATATTGAACATGTATTTTTTGCTTTACCAAATCAATAAAAAAATACAAAATTAAAGCGCATCAAAGTACAGGAGTGGGGGCTTGTGACGTCACTATGTCAGTATAAAGTGTACTAGCGGCGTGACGTTTCACGATATTTCAATTCAATATATCGTCGTCACTTTATGTTTACGTGCAAAAAAAAAATACGTCTCCAATATTTTTTATTAAAAAAACCTGTCGGACAAAAGAATTACTTTTAGTAAACTACCCTATTGATGAAAACTTCTCCAAAGCATTTATGAATATAACATTTATTGCTCACTACGTTTATAAATACAAACTTATCATTTGATTTTTATTGACTACTAGCTGTGTCCGTATGCGTTGCAAATGCTACATAATTATATAGATTTTAGGGTCAGGAACAACCCATACATAATATTCATTCTTATTTTTACAAGATTGTTATTAACTTGCAATGTATGTATGTATGTTTTTATGTATGTATGTAAGTGTGTTCGGGTCAAATGTCGCAACTGAATTTTAAAGCAGTTATCCTCAACCGATTAAGATGAAACTTTGCATACACGTTTGGTTTGGATGACAATGCATGGTAAGCTAAAAAGCTTCTTTTAAAAAAAGTTTTTTTTAATTATACTAAATACTTATAATTTTAAACTCATCCAGTTGTTTAGAATCTTGCTATAGATTGATCCATCAAAGGTATTTTTATAAAATGTTTTGCTGTTATGTGAAAAATATTTAGTAAAACTGCCATTGATGCCAGTTTTACTCTTTTTACTGAACCATATACAAGTTGCTTCTTATTTGAGTCAGCAATTATAATTTTGAAATACATAGACATATCCTCACTTCAATATTTTAAGGTGAAAACCAGGTGAGAATCTGTAACCACATTCTACAAGCTAGAGTCAAAATCCTGGTTGTGGAATTTATTTAGAGGGTAAACCCGTCACCAAGGGCTTGTAATTAATCCGATAAACAAGAACTCCATTATCTCCAAAACCTATTCTGAAAACAAACCAGCCTGTACATATTGAAACTAACAAAACAACATGTTGAGTGTAAACAGAGAAACGAGTATAAAAACAGACGATACCATTCTATTCGCAGAGTACGAGTACACACGTCTGAGACACCAAGTGAGTCAATAATATACAAGTGGCATTATAGTTACACTTTTTGGCTATTAACGCTAGTTCCTTCAGTTTCATTGGTAAGTCTTTCATTGCATTTTATAATTATTTTGTCTGCTTGTTTTTTGTGCCAATGATTGTAGTTTTGTTTTATGGTGGTTCTTACACTGTTCATAGGGAATGTCATGGGTAACCAAAGATCATATATTACTTGATTCCATCTCATCATCTTTTTCGTAAACCTGATCTCTATGTTTTCTCATCTCGTCCATCATTATCTTCAGTCAACAAATTCTAGTGCTGAATATGCTTACTAAAAACCTTCTTGATTATACTGTTCAATTCAAACTTAATATTGACTGTGAAGTTTATCACTCGCTGCACAACATCCCACCTTTCACCCACGCTTTAAAATGATACTGCTACTGCGCATTAGGTCGCAATATGTTCTTAGTCACCATTAAGTTTGAATCAAACTATATCATAATAATTTTACTAGTACATAAAGTTACAGTCTTTGGTAGAAGCTTTTTGCAGGATGTGAAGTTTCTATATAAATGGTACCACATTATTAATATAAGCGTTTATGTGACCTCAAAGAAGACCAAAGAACAAAGCAGAACCTTCTAGAAACAGCATTAATTTCAGCCACATGATGGACGTACGTCTATACATATCGCACGTGTATCATGTGGTTGAGACCAGCCTGTTGCGAACTACCAGGACCACAGAAGAAAGAAGATCAAGAAACGTTAGCTTTGAAAATTGAACAACGTCAGAATTAGCCTTAAGGTGGCAGTAGGAGTTACCTTATAGTAATCTTTTTATTGGGACAAGCACGCCGCATTATTCCCAATCAACTCCTGCAAGCCAGAATCAACAGTAGCGACCAGCTCGACGAGTCCCAGAGAAAGATTCAACTGTCTAGAATCCCGCAACGAATAGCGGAATCGCAAGGGCCGATTAGCAAATGTTTTTTTTTTTGAAAATCCGTGAGCGATATCGGTTATTGACGCAATTTTAATTGCAGTATAAGATTCGTTTATAAGATAACACCACGTACACTGAGTTGGCATTTTTTATCCAATGTATTTACGTAGAGTTTTTCATAGTAATTAATAATAATAAATAATTTATTCATTCATCAAGCCATGCAAACATTGTTTACAAATAAGAAATACACGATAGGGCAAAATACAAATGATGGAACCCTGACATCCAAACTAGGCAGATCCCTGTATCTTAGAAGTCAGTGTCCCTCCAGGAAAGAAAATTACAAATATTTTTAATAACTAGAAATATTTTTAATTTAACTACTAGTGTCTTTATTGATTTGAGATAATTTTTACATTATCTGGAGACAATCTAAACACGCATGATCATAATGACAATGCACAGAATAAAAACCTATGTGAGCCATGCTAAATATGATAATCACAAACATTTTCCTACTTGTAACAAGAAAGTTGAATATCACATGACATTAATTTATTTCTTAAACGATAAACTCAGTTTTCCCAAGCACATTAAAATAACTAACAAGGTTTTATATCATCTTTCTGAGCTATCGTTCAGCAAAAACCGCACGGTTTCTGTCACAGTCGACTGGTCTAGGTTCAGTGAACCAAAATGAACCTAAGGTTATGTCGAGAGTTTAAAAACAATAGCAAGAAAAGTTCCCACAATTGTTAAAAACACACACACTTTAACTTTCAATCAATTTTGTACTTTAAAATTTAAACCATACAGTTCATATTTCTGTATCACTATCTCATTAATCTGTTCAGGAAATTATAGACCGTTTGTTATTTGAAATATAGAGTATTTTCCATTGTAAGTTTGCTGTAAGGCAAGCAGGTTACCGCGTTCTCATACGAATTATAAGCGAGATTGTTAAAAAGTTGTCTCGTTGAAGATTCGAAGCAAAAATTATGTGAGGAGAAACTTTACAGACATCGTGTTCTTAGGCATAAGATGAACTTGCGTACTAATTTGAGTGTGGTTAGGTCACTTAGTCTGTCTAAGCCCTTAATTATCCAAGTTCTATATCTTTATATGTCGAACAGAATAATAATAATTTAACATTTTGAGATAGGACTTCAGATGAAAATCTCCAACTATGAGAAATAGCCCAAAGTCAGGACACTTGAGCTGGTTTTCAGAGAAAACTGAAATTGCACTTAAGTTTCGGTTTTTGCCCTTAAGTCCCATCTTAGTTCTTGGAGACTCATCTTTGTAAATATCTATGTAAATATTGCCATACAAGAGTTTTACTCACAGATTAAAACTTACCATAATCATAGATTCCTCCACGAATTCCTGCCATAGTGAAAGATTAGAAGACAGAGGATTTCAGTATTTGCTTGTATTTATTTAATCTTTATCACATATTGGAATTACAGAATGTTTTATGTAAGTTATTTACAAGGGGTATAAAATAGTAGTTTATGCAATGGTCATATAATAGGGGTTATTAAAACACGAGCGTGGGTATCTACACTAACAACGTAATGTCACAAAGTAATGAATTCATTATTTTGTATAAACACGTACTTTGTATTCGTGGAAAGGTAAAATTAAAAAAAAAACCCTTACAGTACAACATTTTCCTTCGATTTTCAAACTGCATCATAAAATAACAAATTGTTACAGATGAACCAATTATGTGATAGTTTAAGATTCACTATGTAACAATACAAATTTTTCTTTTTAATTCTTATTAATCTCGCGTTTGACCACTATCTCACCATCATCATTCATTTCTCTCTCATTTACTGCAATAAAGACAAAAATCTAAAAAAGCCTATCTATATCAGTAACATCTGTAGCATCCAGATTAAGGAAGCCGGCCCCAATGTAGTTGGGAAAAGGCTAGGCAGTTTATTTTTTATTTTTATTTATGTCGCTTTTTAACATCTAAAGTCATTAGCGAACATAGTAAACATTATAGTAGAATAGGTTACATTAGTTTATAAATATATATTAGAATTGATTGATCTGGAGTTTCCAGATTGTAAAGGTAGACAAGACAGGAAAATACTAAGTATTCTATAAAGAACTGCATTTGTTTTAGGTTTGGCGTTCTTCATGAACCAATAATGAAATAGATATATTTCCATGAATTAATAAATCTGCATATCCTTTTCCAAACTACTTTCCAAATAAATCCTAAGTTATATATAGATTTTCTGGCTAGCCAAATTACCTACACACAGATTGAATAGGTTTTTTTTTGTGATTGTTAAAGATACTTTGATTAGGATTTTAACTTAAATACCACTTTGGTTTCAAATAAATCATCGTTTAGTTTTATAAATTAATTAATATATCGAAGTAGCTTATTAAATGCTGCAATACTTTTTTTAATAACGTGAAATTTTCGCTTCATTGTTTTTTTTATTCTATTCACCCCTGCATTCCTATTCACCCCGTTTGACGGTACTACTGTCACCAGATTTGCTCCTGTTTTATCATCCGAAAGAAGTCCACTGCTGAACATAGCCCTCCCCCAGGCGTCGCCACTTGACCAAATCATCGGTCCATTAAATGGGAGGCCTTCCAACGCAACGTCTTTCAGTGTTGCCACTTTAGAATTTTTCGTCCCAATCGACCATCCGTTCTGCGAGAAATGTGTCCTATCCACTGCCACTTAAGTTTCGCAATTCTCAGGCTCCTGTTAATGATCCAGCAAATTCTAAATCATTTTAACAGCACCATAATATAACATCTTCCCCGTAAGCTCAGGGCAAGGTGTACATAAAGTAGATACACCCTCATTTTGCCAGTTAACACACCATGTCAACATATTGGGGACTACACAAGAATATTAAATTACATCAAAGGCTACCCAGTAACACGTCATCATACCCTAAAACGGGGTTAGCATGACGTGCACACACGAGGTAACGTCTTGAGACAGGTCTGATGGTGGATCTGCACGCGGCGAGTTTGAACAGGACGTCACTTACGTTCACTGTGTAAACGCAACGGGGATGTGGTGTGATTGAGACGAGAGGGCGACAGCGGACAATATAATAGGTATGTGTGTTTATGAGAATAGAAAGAAAGACAAAAATAAAAATTACAAATTTAATAAAACACCCGATTTTATTTTTTATTTCATGCTTTTTAAACTACATATAATATAACTCGTAGTAGACACGCTTCAATCGACAATCCAACGAAACACGTAATAATGACACGATATCTTGCGAAAAAATCCAGATTCAATTTTGAACGGCTAAACTGATTTTATTCAAAAAAATCTAAAAACACTCTCGACAAAGTCATCTTTCAAACAAAAAATCAAAATCAAAATCGGTTCATCCGTTTAGGCGCTATAATGCCAGAGACAGACACACAGATACACAGCAACACACGTCAAACTTACAACACCCCTCTTTTTCCGTCGGGGGTTAAAAACGAGACGTCACTCCGATCGAAATGATTAAAACCAAAATTTAAAAAAATCGAAGCAGATATTTTTCAGATTAAATTACTTTCTAGATTGGCTTGCTAAAAGAAGCACCACAACGAATGTTTTTCTGAATTGCGTTTATTGTGTTCTCTATCAAAAGAAAAGCTAATACCAATGAAATAAGCTAATATCAATCCAAAACATGTTTTGAACAAAATTGAATAATTTTAATAAAATTGTAATTTACAGCTACGTAAATAATAACGGTTACTTATTTGTATATAAATCACCATATTTTGCATACATATGGTATCAAAGGTTTTGTCTGTTTCAAGTCCATATTATTGCATTAATGAAAAGAGCTGGCTCTGGATAACACGTCTCATAGACTTGGTTCATAGTATATT